>JAQQTO010000063.1:8985000-10235000 GCA_029884595.1 Ormosia semicastrata | reverse complement strand
ACTGTTCATCACATATTTTGGGCTAGATGTTGTAAAATGGACTGAAATTTGGATGCTGAATAGTTAAGACCCATATATACAACTTTCATGTTGAACACTTTTCCAGAATCGGATTCCTTGAAGGTGATATTGGGTTTGGAAGTCAGAACAGAGGAGCTGTGACTGAGCCTGGACAGTGTGTAGTAATTTGAACGTATCTGGAGTTGTAGAAATGATATTGGACCCAAACTAAAGCCATTTGAAAGCTAAGATCCAGGCCTACAACTTTCATGAAGACCACTTGGTTCAAAAATGACGAATGCAATAACTTCAGAGCTGCATGATTTCGGAGACTAGGAATCTCCATAATTTCCCACTCATTTAATGTCATTTGGCATTTTCCACTCATTTTCCAATCATTCAACCACTAATAACTCAGCCCCCTTGACATTTTGTATCTCTAATCCTCTATAAAAGGGGGCCTTGGTAGATCATTGAAGGTATTAGGTGTTAGTTACCAAAATAATATCATTTTGTTACTAGGTTTTCTTGTAGTAATTTTTCTTTGTTCTAAATGAAAGTCATGTTCTTCTTCTTCTTCTTCTTTCTTTCTTTCTTCTTATCTATGAGTAACTAAGTTTCATTTTACTTGGGTGAAAGGGTGAAGTTCTTGGTAATAAAGTAAGGTTAGATTTATTCTTCTCTTGTGCTTATGATTTATATTTTCTAGTAACCATTATACGTATTATAATTTGTTTCTTATAATTTAGAAATCATCTTTGTAAAGAGGAGTTCTTGATTTGTTGTAGACAAAATATTGGCACAATAAATGCTTTAACCCATTTATAAGTGGTGGTAATATTCTTAGGAAACATAATATAATTACGTGTATTATTTTAATGGACTTTTAATGTTATAATTTCCGATTGGAACCTCCATGTTGCGAGGATTCTAATTGAGTTATAAAAAGAATTAATCTTACTTTTACTTTATTTACCAAGAGTGGATCATTTTTACCCAAGTAAATAATTTTTATGTAGTAACAAAATATTTACCTTACCTTAAATAATCTTCATCAATTCCTGTGGATCGACCTCGGACTCACCGAGAAATTTATTACTTGAGACAACTCACTTGGGTTTGCAAATGCGACAACTAAAAGTGTGCATCAAGTTTTTGGCGCCGTTCTTGGACTTGATTTGAAGACCGAATTTCTGGTGTAAAAATTTGTATATATACTAACATACTAACTAGTGGGGAACCTCTCCTTTTTAATTTCTGTGCATACTAACTTAGTGGTGGAACCTCTCCCTTTTATTTTACGCACTAACTTAGTAGGGAATCTCTCCCTTTTACTTATTTTATTTTTATTTTTTGTAATTTACTTTCTCGCACTTTATTTTCTGCATTTTAATTTCTGTATTGGGGTAATTCTCCATTTTATTTTCTTGTACATTTTAACTTAGTGAGAGTAACTTTCCCTTTTATTATTTTTTTTTTTTTGTACTTTATTTTCTCATATTTATTTTCTATCATTTTTTTGTTGTTTACTAACTTACTAACTTTCTTACTAACTATCTAACTTTTTACTTTATCAGCTATCTAACTTTTTACTTTTTATGCTTTTTAACTTATTTGGTGGTTGGTTTATACCACACCTTTGTTAATATTTAATGGACAGTTTATATTACTAACTTGTACATTTTATTTTATATTTTAAGTTACTTGTTTATGCTTAATTGGTATCGTGATTTAAATTCTGGTTGTTTGGTTAAAGTTAATCCAGGTACTTTACATATTGATTTGTTTGAATCACAATCACACACATTAAGCACAATGGCTGAAAACGAAAGTGTGCATGATGAACATGAAAATCAACCGTTGCGAACCATGCGTGAGTATTTGCAACCATCTCGAAATTCTAGTCCATCATGTTTTATCTTTCCACTCAATGCCAACAATTTTAGATTCAAGTCAGGTATGATTTCTTTACTTCCTAATTTCCATGGTTTAGAATCTGAAAGCCCATATCTACATCTAAAAGAATTTGAAGAAGTATGTACTGCTTTTCATGATCAAACTTACCTTGAAGAGGTTGTTAAGCTTAAATTGTTTCCTTTTTCTTTGAAAGATAAAGCAAAATCGTGGCTTAACACTTTGAAACCAAGATCAATTGGCACATGGCAAGAAATGCAATGTGAGTTTTTGAAGAAATTTTTTCCAACACATAAAACCAATGCTTTGAAAAGACAAATCCAAAATTTTTCCCAAAATTCAAATGAAGCATATTTTCAAAGTTGGGAACGTTTTAAAGATTTGTTGAATTCTTGCCCACATCATGGTTTTGAAAAATGGCGCACTATAAGCTTCTTTTATGAAGGGTTAACACCCGAAACCAAACAATTTGTGGAAACAATGTGCAATGGTGAATTTCTTGATAAAGAACTTGAAGAAGCTTTAGACTATTTAGACCATTTGGCTAAAAATTCTCAATCTTAGCATGATACTAATCCTTCTGAAAATTCAATTAGATTTAACCTTGCAAATGCTAATAAAGGAAAATATCATCTTAGTCAAGAAGAAGATCTAAATGCTAGGTTTGCTAGTTTGGCTAGAAAGGTTGAAGTTATGGAATCCGGGAAAGTAAAAGAAATCAAATCTGTGCAAAATGAAGAAATTTGTGGCATTTGTGATGAATTAGGACACTCAACAAATGAATGTCCAAAAATTCCTGTTTTTAAAGAAGTTGTGCATGAGCAAGTAAATGCAATGAATAATTTTAAAAAGCCATTCACTTCTTCTTTTTCAGATACATACAATCCGAGATGGAGAAATCACCCGAATTTCAGTTAGAGGAATAGCAACCAGCCACAATTCATGCAACCACCACCTCCTCAGGCACAACAAGATTCTCAAAATCCTCAAGGATATGCACCCTATGTCCCACCATATAGGAAAAACCTTGAAGGAACATTGCATGCATTTATGGAAAAACAAGAAGCCATCAATAGTCAAAACACTCAAGCCATGATTGACATAAAAGACACTCTTGCTAAACTTTCTTCTGCACTTGCCATTCATGAGAAAGGAAAGTTTCCCTCTCAACCTCA
Source organism: Ormosia semicastrata (assembly GCA_029884595.1). Lineage (NCBI taxonomy): Eukaryota > Viridiplantae > Streptophyta > Magnoliopsida > Fabales > Fabaceae > Ormosia > Ormosia semicastrata. Next base: position 10,231,911 of record JAQQTO010000063.1, on the reverse strand, counting down.
ACCAAATCCCAAGGGTCAGTTTAGCCGAAATGAGGGTAGTTCAGAAAGTCAAAAAATAGATCAAGTCAACTCAGTGATAACTCTTAGGAGTGGAAAGGTTGTTGAAAAACAAATTCCTGAACTTTTTGAGAAAGATGATGAGTCAATTCCCAAAGATGAGGAAGGAGTTGATAAGCCACATAGCCAAAAGGAGATCAAATCCTCGTCTTCACCCCCATTTCCTCAAGCATTAAACAATTCAAGTAAAGTGAATCATAACAGTGACATTTTTGAAATCTTTAAACAAGTGAAGGTCAATATTCCTCTCATAGATGCTATCAAACAGATTCCTTCTTATGCCAAATATTTGAAAGACTTGTGCACTTGTTAAAAGGAAACATAATGTGAAAAAGAATGCATTTTTGGTGATCAATGTAAGCTCCATTATTCAAAACAATAATGAGTTGAAATATAAAGACCCTGGTTGTCCTACGATTTCATGCATTATTGGTGAACATAAAATTGAACGAGCTTTACTTGATCTTGGTGCTAGTGTTAATTTGCTTCCATATTCGGTTTATCAAGAACTCAACCTTGGTGAGTTAAAACCAACTTCTGTAACTCTTCTACTTGCTGATAGATCAATTAAAATTCCAAAAGAAATAGTAGAAGATGTGTTGGTACAAGTTGATAAATTCATATATCCTGTGAATTTTATTGTCTTGGAAACTGAACCTATGGTTGATAGTTCTAAGTCAGTTCCTATTATTTTGGGTCGCCCATTTTTAGCAACATCTAATGCTTTGATAAATTGCAGAAATGGAGTGGTGAAGCTAACTTTTGGAAATATGACACTGGAACTTAATGTTTTCAACATGTGCAAGCAACCACATGAAGTTTATGATGACAATGAAGAGATTGAAGGGATTGAGGCCATTATAGATGATCATCTTCAAATCAGGAGTTCTTCTGACCCATTAGAAATCTGTTTAATTAATTCATTTGATTCAGTTACACAATTAGATGATGATATTTCTGAAATATGCTCTTTGCTTGACTGTACACAGGAAATGGAATACAAAGGATGGAAGCCAAGATTCGAAGAGCTAAAATCCATGAATGATGATGCCCATGAAAAAGTATCCACACTGGAACTGAAGCCATTACCTGATGGGTTGACGTACACATTTTTTGGAAAAGAACAAAGCTCTCCAGTGGTAATTTTCTCATCCTTGACCAAAGAACAAGAAGGTAAGTTGATAGAAGTACTTAAAAGGCATAAAAGTGTAATTGGATGGACATTAAAGGATATAAAAGGCATTAATCCATTAATTTGTACACATAGAATACATTTAGAGGATAATACTAAAACATCTCAACAACCTCAAAGAAGATTAAATCCACACATGAAAGAGGTAGTTAGAGCTGAAGTTCTTAAATTACTTGATGTTAGAATTATCTATCCTATCTCTGATAGCCAGTGGGTAAGCCCTACACAAGTTGTGCCTAAGAAATCTGGAATAACAGTGATTGAAAATGAAAAAGGAGAATTAATACCTACCCGAGTCTCATCTAGTTGGCGTATGTGTATTGATTTCAGAAAATTGAATGCAGCCACTAGGAAAGACCATTTTCCATTGCCTTTTCTTGATCAGATTCTAGAAAGAGTAGCAGGACATCCCTACTATTATTTTCTTGATGGTTATTCAGGGTATAATCAAATACAATTGCATTAGAGGACCAAGAAAATACCACTTTTACTTGTCCCTTTGGCACTTTTGCATATAGAAGAATGCCTTTTGGTCTTTGTAATGCTCCGGCAACTTTTCAAAGATGCATGTTAAGTATTTTCAGTGACATGATTGAGCATTTTTTAGAGGTTTTCATGGATGATTTGACAGTTTTTGGAAATTCTTTTGAAAATTATCTTGATAATTTGGAAAAAGTTCTTAAAAGATGCGAAGAAAAAGAATTTGTGTTAAATTGGGAAAAATGTCATTACATGGTTACCTCAGGAATAGTGTTAGGTCATGTGATATCTTCTAAAGGAATTAAAGTTGATAAAGCCAAAGTTGAATTAATTGCTCATTTGCCTTCTCCAAAAATAGTCAGAGAAGTTCGTTCTTTTTTAGGACATGCAGGATTTTACAGAAGATTTGTAAAGGACTTTAGTGCTATATCTAGACCTTTATGTAATCTTCTAACAAAAGATACACCATTTGATTGGACTCAAGATTGTCAAAAATCTTTTGAAAAATTAATCGGTCTTTTGACTTCTGCTCCTATCATGCAATCTCCTGACTGGTCTTTGCCTTTTGAGTTGATGTGTGATGCTAGTGATTTTGCTGTTGGCGCTGTTTTAGGCCAAAGAAAGGAAGGTAAGCCTCATGTAATTTATTACACAAGTTGAACTTTAAATAGTGCACAAATGAATTACACCACTACTGAAAAAGAACTACTTGCTGTAATTTTTGCATTGGACAAATTTTGAACTTATTTAATTAGTTCATCCACTGTTGTTTTCACTGATCATGCTGCTGTTAGATATTTAATGTCTAAACAGGATGCCAAACCTAGGTTGATACGGTGGATCTTGTTGCTTCAAGAATTTAACATCACAATAAAAGACAAGAAAGGAGCCGAAAATGTTATTGCAGATCATTTGTCAAGGTGACAACAAAGTTTCATCTTTTGATAGCACACCTATCAATGATTCTTTTCCCGATGAATTTTTATTTTCTCTCAATTCTATGCCTTAGTTTGCTAACATTGTCAATTTTCTTGTAACAGGTAAGATGCCGCCTCAGTGGACACACCAAGACAGAAAAAGTTTTTGATTGAGGTGAGAAATTTTTATTAAGATGACCCATATTTGTTCAAATATTGTCCGATCAAATCTTTCGAGATGTGTACCCGACAATGAGGTAAGTAGTGTCATTAAATTTTGTCATTCAGAAGCATGTGGAGGTCATTTTTCTTCAAAGAAAATAGCTGTAAAAATCTTGCAGTGTGGATTTTATTGGCCCACTTTATTCAAGGACAGTTATACTTTTTGCAAAAGTTGTGAAAGTTGTCAAAAATTGGGATCCATTTCTAAAAGAAATATGATGCCTTTGAACCCTATCCTTGTCATTGAAATTTTTTATTGTTGGGGAATTGATTTCATGGGTCCATTTCCATCATCTTTTGGATTTGTGTACATTTTGGTTGCAGTTGATTATGTCTCAAAATGGATTGAGGCAATTCCATGTCGACACAATGATCATAAAACTGTTCTAAAATTTTTAAAAGAAAATGTTTTGAGTCGATTTGGAATTCCTCGAGCTATCATCAGTGATGGGGGAACACATTTTTGCAATAAACCATTTAAATCTTTAATGAAGAAATATTGCATTACCCACAAAATTGTAACCCCTTATCATCCTTAGACAAGTGGACAAATTGAATTAGCAAATAGGGAGATTAAACAAATTTTGGAAAAAATGGTTAACCCAAATCGTAAAGATTGGTCTTTAAGATTAAATGATGCACTTTGGGCTTACCGTACTGCTTTTAAAACATCTTTGGGCATGTCTCCTTATCGGTTAGTTTATGGAAAACCTTGTCATTTGCCTGTAGAATTGGAGCATAAAGCATTTTGGGCCATTAAAGCTTTCAACTTAAGTCTTGATGATGCTTCCAAGTTACGCAAATTACAATTGAATGAACTTGAGGAATTAAGAAATGATGCATATGAAAACTCAAAGATTTATAAAGCTAGAACAAAAGCTTTTCATGACAAATCAATTTTCAGAAAAACTTTTGAAATTGGTCAAAAAGTTCTGCTTTATAATTCTCGCCTTCACCTATTCCCTGGAAAATTGAGATCTAGGTGGATTGGTCCTTATATTGTCAAACATGTGTATTCTTATGGGGCCATAGACATTGAGAATCCTAGGAATGGTATTGTATTTAAGGTTAATGGACAAAGACTCAAACCATTTCTGGAACATCAAGTTGTTGAGGTAGAATCCATTTCTCTTTCTAATCCTTGTTATGAGTAGAATTTATTTTAATGTTGTTTCTTTCTTTTTGCAGTTCTTTGTGTTCCCGGTTAAATGGCGGATAACGGTACTCCGTGACTCTCAAGTCAGTTTGTTTTTCAGTTTCCCATAATAACTGATTTCTTCTCCTTTCAAAATGGATGTCATTCTCTCAAATCTAAGAAAATATTTTCCTTCTCTCCCTCTAAATGCTCTAACAAAAGTCTATGAAGCTAGGTGTGAAAGACTGAGATTGTTAATGTATAAGGGCATCCCAGAAGATATACGCTGGATAATCGAAGCAAAGGTTCGTTTAGTGGTGAATCTTCGATTCATTTGTCCCATACATGCCTGGTCTCGGTAAAAGTTCATTTTCAAAAAGGAGAAGAGCAAAAAGAATGAAAGTTTGTTACAAGTGTGCACGATGGAATTGCAATACGCGATGTCACTCTTTGGGGATGGTTTCCGTAAACAGAGAAGATAAAATATTCTTCATTAAGAATGGACTGAGTAAGGAGTCATTAGATAATATCTTATTGACTCTTGAGACACATTCTTGTGGAGTTGTGTAGCGTGAACTTCTTAGTTTGTGGAATCTCTTCAAGGACGAGCAAGAGCGTTATAGTCTTAGGAATCTGACTCAAAAAGACTCTGTTTGCCAATTTATAAGAAAATTAGATGGGAAGCTTATCTTTGACTCATAGAAGGTGTTTAAGCCGTTTCTGGACGTGAAACCAGAGGAAGATGTGAGTCACAATCACAACAACATGTATATATTATCTTGTACATTTTCAAAAAAAAAAAAAGAAAAAAAAAAAAAAGAAGAAAAAAAAAAAAAAAAAGAAAAAAAAGGAAAAAAAATGAAATAAAAAAAAAAAATAAAAAATAAAAAAAGAAGGCGAAACTTCGGTTGTACTTGGTCTTTAATTAGATTAGAGCCCCCGCTAGTGGAGTAGCAGACCCGTCATTGACTTTCGGGTGGACCTTCGCCGCCGCCGGTCGGTAAATAAGGTTCGTGTGCCATGCTCTGCAGAGAGCCGCGCAAGCATTCCTGTGTTTTAACCAAAGGCTCGCTTGTTGATGGACGTAAAGAAGCGTCCGTGTTTGCATTCTCGCGTGACAATGCCTCGAGTGAATCCCGTGATTTAATGCCATGGGCTCTTCACCGACCTCTCACTGGCTGTGGTCGTTGGTGGTAGGTCGTCGATTTACGCACTTTAATTAGTGGCGTCGTAGCTCAATCCAAAATATCCCACAAGCGGGAGGGAGAAGAATGCCCAGATTGGCTGAGCCGTCTTGGTATTACTGCACTCATGACGCGCAGTATAAAGATCTACCATGAAACCTGTACATAAAGGTATGTAATCATTTGTTATTATTATTTTATCTTTGTATGATTTTGTTGAATTTTGTTTTGGATAGACGATCCTTTTGATGGGATCCTTCGGGGGTTTCTAGACTTCTTTACCTTGATGGTTTCCTTGAAGTAAAAAAAAAACAAAAAAAAAAACAAAACAAAAACAAAAAAAAACAAAAAAAAATATTTTTAAATTTCAAACTTTTCTGACACCAGTCAACCTACCTGTATAGGAGCTATTATTACTTTTTCTACTCTCTTCCCTATTTAAACAATACATTTCCTTCACTTTCCTTCAACTCAAAATCATTCAAAGGAAGTGTAAGTGTAAAATGGAGGGAGCTTCTTCTTCTGTTCGTAGACTTACCAATATCTGTGTATTTGGTGGGTCAACTTATGGGAAGGGTTTAGAGTATGTAGACGCAGCAATCACTCTTGGTCGAACACTTGCTACGAGAAAAATTCATTTAGTATATGGGGGAGGCAGCATTGGGTTAATGAAGGCTGTATCACTTGTTGCTCATTTAAAAGGCAGTCAGGTTTTAAGTATCATTCCTAGACCTTTAGCTCAACAGAATATCACTGGAAAAATAATTGGGGAGGAGCTTCAATCTATGGATGAACGAATGAGGACAATGCTTGCAAATTCTGATGCATTCATAGCCTTACCAGGTGGTTTTGGTACTTTGGAAGAAATTTTTCAAATTGTCTCTTGGGCCCAACTGAACATCCACCATAAACCCATAGGTTTGCTGAATGTTAATAATTTCTTTGATCTTTTGTTATATTTTCTTGACCATGCTGTGGAACAGAAATTCATCACACTCTCGGCAAGATGACTCCTTATTTTTGCTTCCACTGTTGATGAGTTGATTGATAAATTAGAAGTTTTTGTTTATGAACCTGATCCAGTAATAGTTCAGATAGATTGGTCAAAAGGCAGCAGCAAGAGAGGCAACGGCAAGGGAGACAGTAGCAAGAGAGGCAATAGCAAGGGAGGCAGTAAGGAACAAGAGTGTGATCTGTCACTTCATCTATAACTATCCTTTATCTTTAGTTTTATTTATCGTACTTTGTTTCTCTTTAAATTTGTGTGAGATTTTTTTTCTTTTCAAGAATTGCAAAGAACAGGTAATATATTCTATCCTTTACTTATCTATGTTTTGACATTGAGGAAAATGTTGTGATCTGGTTGGGGGAATGATGGTTGTAAAAAAAAAAAAAAAAAAAACCAAAAAAAAAAGTGTGTTTTTGTTTACAAAAACCAAAAAAAAAAAAAATTTAGAAAGTGTGTTTGTGAATATGTTTGTTGTGTTTGTCATCAATTTTTTTAACAACAAAAGTAATTAGGGATGGCGAGTAAAGAGTAAATTATTTATTCTTGAGACACATCAAAAATTGGTGGCATAGTAAGGAGTAATTAGGGTAGTAACTAATTTATGTGGAAGTAGCAATTCAAATTCAGGAAAATTTGCATGATTGAGTAAATTGTCTTCTTTCTTAAAATTCACATGCTTGGTTATGGATGTTGAATTGGTGGATTGAGAATGATAGAATTATGCCTTGTGAGATTTTGAGCTTATTGATGAATGGATTGAACATTTGTACCATTCTTTTCTTTCTTGTGTGAATTTCACTCATGGAATTGTTGCTCTAGAACTTGCTTTGATTCTTTTTTAGACTACATTTTCATATGCATACATGAATATGATTGAGGCATTTTTCTTGAAATAGCTACTTTAGCCAAATAGCCAACCTTGTGCATATTTTTCTTTGCTTAACCCCTTTGAGCTTATTTGATTATTTTTTTTGTTTCGAACTCATTATGCGCCTTAAATGAAAAATCATGTTCTTACTTGACCTTAGGGAATAAGAGAACATTAGTTTGTCATTCGATGAGTTCTTGAACAAGTGTGAGGGTGTGTGTGCAGAATATTTTAAAAAAAATGTGTATATATGATGTTCTTATTCTTCAAAAAAAAATCAAAAATCAAAAAAAAATTGTAAAAAGAAGAGGGTCAACAAGGTAATAAAGGAAAGGAAAAGAATATGTAAAGAGAATTTGTATTAGGTAGAGTTGGGATGAATTTTCATGCTTGTTAATTGAACTCACTCTCATGTTCTTTATTCTCTCGGTGTTTAACTTGTCATATCTATATTACCTCCTCCTTTACCTTGACCCCATTACAACCTTGAATAAAGTCCTCATGATTTGTGTGTGCATGTGTTCTAAGTAGTGGAGAAGTAGAAGATAAGCAAGCTTATGGTGGTGCAATTTTCATGGGTTGAATTGAGTGAAATACCTACCTTTTAAACACTTGAGGGATTGAGAGTGAATCTTGTGAAAATCTATCATTCTTGACTCATGCTTTTCAATTGAAATAACCTTGCTTGTTGATTTGAGAAGTTAAGATATGTTACCTCATGAATGTTTTGATTACTTGAATAATTGCTCTTCATTTTAAAATATTATTAGAAATTGAGTCTTTTAGAGTGTTTAGCTTTTGAGTCTGTTTCGTTTTTTTTGTGAGTGATCTTATGTGTTTTACTCAGGAGTGCAAAAAGCTAAGTGTGGGGGAGTTTGATGATCACATATTTGATACATTAATAAGCTTTCATTCTTAGTCATTTACACTCTTTATGTACTTAATTGATTGAGTTTTATTATGTTTTGTAAGTTTGGACTCAAATTGAATTTAATTGAATATTTCAGCATGATTTATATCTTACACTGTTTCTGTATTTGGATCATATCTTGGGCTGTAGGTGGTCTTTGGAGCTGATTCGAGTGGCATTTGAAAGATAAGAGAGAGTTCTATAACTTTCATGAAGACCTCAAAGGCCCAATCACACGAGTAAATAACTCAAATTGGAGTTGAAGCAAGAACTAGAGTACTGTTCCTGACAGTTTGACCTACGTATACTGTTCATCACAGATTTTGGGCTAGATGTTGTAAAATAGACTGAAATTTGGATGCTGAATAGTTAAAACCCATATCTACAACTTTCATGTTGAACACTTTTCCAGAATCGGATTCCTTGAAGGTGATATTGGGTTTGGAAGTCAGAACAGAGGAGCTGTGACTGGGCCTGGACAGTGTGTAGTAATTTGAACGTATCTGGAGTTGTATAAATGATATTGGACCCAAACCAAAGCCATTTGAAATCTAAGATCCAGGCCTACAATTTTTATGAAGACCACTTGGTTCAAAAATGACGAATGCAATGACTTCAGAGCTGCATGATTTCAGAGATAAGGAATCTCCATAATTTCCCACTCATTTAATGTCATTTGGCATTTTCCACTCATTTTCCAATCATTCAACCACTAATAACTCAGCCCCCTTGACATTTTGTATCTCTAATCCTCTATAAAAGGGGGCCTTGGCAGATCATTGAAGGTATTAGGTGTTAGTTACCAAAATAATACCATTTTATTACTAGGTTTTCTTGTAGTAATTTTCCTTTGTTCTAAATGAAAGTCATGTTCTTCTTCTTCTTCTTCTTTCTTTCTTTCTTCTTATCTATGAGTAACTAAGTTTCATTTTACTTGGGTGAAAGGGTGAAGCTCTTGGTAATAAAGTAAGGTTAGATTTATTCTTCTCTTGTGCTTAAATGATTTATATTTTCTAGTAACCATTATACGTATTATAATTTGTTTCTTATAATTTAGAAACCATCTTTGTAAAGAGAAGTTCTTGATTTGTTGTAGACAAAATATTGGCACAATAAATGCTTTAACCCATTTATAAGTGGTGGTAATATTTTTAGGAAATATAATATAATTACGTGTATTATTTTAATGGACTTTTAACGTTATATTTTCCGATTGGAACCTCCATGTTGCGAGGATTCTAATTGAGTTATAAAAGGAATTAATCTTACTTTTACTTTATTTACCAAGAGTGGATCATTTTTACCCAAGTAAATAATTTTTACTGTAGTAACAAAATATTTACCTTACCTTAAATAATCTTCATCAATTCCCTGTGGATCGACCTCGGACTCACCGGGAAATTTATTACTTGAGACAACCTGCACTTGGGTTTGCAATTGCGACAACTAAAAAGTGTGCATCAGAACCATTCATAAAATAAAAGAAGTCATTGAAGATTGGAAGGACACAAGAAGTGTGAAACCCGATCTCCCATCGTCTGAATCACCGGAATACCTAATTTGGCAGACTAGTAGGAAGAAGGGGTTTCTTGCTCCCAAGGTACAGGGTCCAGAGACACCAATGCACCAATTTAATGAACCCATTGACTACTATGCTGAAGCAGAGGGGCGGTATGAAATCATTTATCTGCAGTGGACCACTGAGAGAAGGTCCTTGAAAGATTAACTTAGCACTGCAAGAAGGAAAATCCAAAGTCAAGAACATGAGACAGCCTCTAAAGAGATTGAAATAGAGAGGTTAAGGAAAACATGTCAAGCCCTCGAAACAATCATTCAAGGGAAAGATTATCAACTTCAAGAATTCAAGAATGAAGTTAAAATCTTGAATCAACATTTGGAAAAATATGTTGAATGGTCTACTTTCTTGGAAAGTAAGAAGAATCGATTGGAGGATGATGTTCTTTTCTTGACCAATGAAAAGAATTTCTATCTTAATGCAAACCAAGAAATGGAGCAGAAAGCCAAAATGGTTATTGATAATATGAGAAAAATCTCCAACCATTCAAGAAAAAGGGCAAGAGAAATCATCAAAGTGGAAGCCAAGCTATCATCAGGAGAAAACCAAGATATTCTGACTCGGGTTAGAAAGGACCTTGACTTCCTAGGAAGATTTCACTAAAAAGGATCACTGAAATTAGTTTCTTGTTCTAGGAATGTTGATGTAATTTAGAGTTAGCATGACTCTTTCCATCTTGTTTTGTAAAGCTAATTCCTCTATCTGATTTGAGGAGTAGTAAGGATCAATATGTGTAAAACTCTCTATAACCATAGAGCTCTTCTCTTTGAATGAATAAGGTTTATCGATATCGCTTGCTGCTTTGGATCATGTCTCTACATGCATAGTTTTATTTTTATTTGCATTTTTTTCATATTTTTTAATAAAAAAATAATGAATACAGAAAGAAAAATTATCTCTACGACACCTATATAGGACTCGCTCTCAATCAAAAGTCATGGATAAATTGGATCAGTCACAAGAAGAGCTGAGAAGTGAAGTAATCCAGCTAAAGGAACAAATAGCCAAGATCTTGGAAATTCTGGAAAGAACGAAGGACACAGAGGGGACTCCTTCAAAGGCAAATGATGATCCTTCGGCCACGCCTAGTCACCCGCCTGGCTTTACGCCAGTTCTTTGGCAGTATCCTAGCGTCACCTCTCAAGGGGCCATGGTGCCACTCACCATCTACTCAAATAATCCTGAAACACAGGCATCTTCATTCCCACCATATGGCCTTCCACCTGGTTATGTGCCACCATTATCCACCAACATTCCTGAGGGCAGTGCACCGACAATCACAATAACTTCAAACCCTCCCCAAGGATCTCAGCCAAATACCAGTGAGATTCCTCAGTACCCTGTTTCTATTCCACCTTATGGCATTTCCCCTAGTTTTATGCCATCCCAAATTACCAACCCTCTTGAGAGCGGCTCATCATTGGTGATACCTACTTCAGGGCCACAAAGCTCGACTCAAGTCTAACCTCCTTTCTACATGCCACAGTTTTTCCCTCATAAGATCGCTAGAACTTCTCCGCTGAACCCTTCAATTGAGGGCTTTCAATCCAAGGAAAAATTAGAAGTTCTCGAAGAAAGACTGCGAGCTATAGAAGGAGCAAGTAGCTATGGTCTTCTGGATGCCGCAGAGCTCTGTCTTGTCCCAAATGTGGTGATTCCCCCGAAATTTAAGGTCCCAGATTTTGAAAAATATAAGGAAACCACTTGCCCCAAGAACCATTTGACCATGTACATCCGCAAGATGGCTTCCCATGCTCATGATGACAAGTTATTGATCCATTTCTTCTAGGACAGCTTAACTGGGGTAGCTTCTAATTGGTATACACACCTGAAACGTGCCCATATACGATGTTTCAAGGACTTGGCTGATGCTTTCTTGAAACAATATAAATACAACATTGATATGGCACCAGATAGGCTACAGTTGCAGAATATGGCTAAGAAAAGAGCTAAAACCTTTAAAGAATATGCTCAGCGGTGGAGAGAGATAGCTACTCAGGTTGAACCCCCATTGATAGAAAGAGAAATGGTGGCTACATTTATTGACACTCTCCAGTCACCCTTCTATGACAAGATGATAGGAAGTGTGTCATCGAATTTCTCAGACATGGTTATCATCGGGGAAAGAGTTGAAGGAGGAATGAGAAGTGGAAAAATTACTGAAAGTTCAACGGGGACATTTAGTGCCAAAAAGCCCCCAGCAGGGAAGAAAAGAGAAGGGGAAGTCCATGCTGTGACTTTCGATCAAAGAAGTTTTGCCTAAGGGAGACATAGCCAAGCGCCTGTTAACCCTCAACCATCCTTCCAACCTCCCTACATGCCTTACGACCCATACATTGCTAATGCCTCTCAAGCAGCTCCATACCCTCAACCTTATCACCCAATGATCCCTTGTCGTGCACCATCTCCTATCCCAAACCAAACACTCCCTACCATGCCATATCAACCAACCCAACCATGGGCCCAAAACCCAAATGCCAACCAAAGAAGGCCTCCAGCTAACCAAGAAAAGAAACTCGTCCAATTTGACCCAATTCCCATGACCTATACTGAACTGCTACCATAATTCTTCCAAAACTCTTTATTGATTCCTTGCCCAATGAAGCCAGTGGAACCCCCTTACCCAAGAGGATTTGACCAAAATGCTTAATGTGAGTACCATGCTGGGACTGTAGGCCACTCAACAGAAAATTGCAGAGCCTTGAAGTTCAAAGTGTAAGACTTGATTAATGCCAAATGGTTAAACTTTAAAGAAAAAACTCCTAATGTAGGCCGCAATCCCTTGCTTAATCATGGAGATCCTGTAGTTAATGCCATAGAGAAGTCTTCTGGACGATGCCTCATAAGTAGGGTAGTTGATGTGAAAACTCCCATGAGAGTAATTTTTCAAGAGCTTTGTAAATATGAGTTAATAGAAAACCAAACTGAGATTAAAAAGGTCAATGAAGATGAAACAGTGTGCAAGATCCACGGGAAAGTAGGGCATTCTATTGAGGAATGTGATGAGTTCAAGCAGATCCTCCAAAGTTTAATGGACAGTCACCTAGTACAAATAAACAATCAGTACGATAATGGTGACGTCTATATGGTCAAAGAAATTACACCTCCACCAGTTCAAGAGGCTGCCAATACCTATGCAACGCATCTAATCATAGAGCAAGGTCCAGGTATACCAAGGCCATTGACGATTCATTATAGTAAAGAGGTGTCTCCACAAGTCTCTCTTGGCCGGAATCCTATCGCCATCCAAGTGCCGACTCCTTTTTCCTATAAGGATACCAGAGCTGTGCCTTGGAAATATGATGTGCAAGTCATTGTGAATGATCTCCAAGACAATCAAATGAAAATCCCATTGGCTATCTCTAGCATATCTGGGATCGGTGGAATGACTTGGAGTAGTCGTATTTATACACTTGAGGATCTGCGTAAAGAGCAAGTGGAGGAAATGGAAAGAATTCAGAAATAGAAAGGCAAAATAGGAGAAACTTATACTGAAAAAGCCTTGAAAGAGAAGGAAGAACCAAAGGTAACACAACAAGAGGTCTATAATAAAGAAGTGACCAAGGAAGAAGCTTGTGAGTTCTTAAAATTCATAAAGCAAAGTGAATACAGGGTGGTGGATCAACTGAATCGTAGCCCTGTAAGAATATCACTCTTATCCTTATTACTGAACTCTGAGCCACACAGGAAGGTGCTAATGAAAGTGCTTAATCAAGCCCATGTTTCTCATGACATCATGGTTGACAAGTTGGATGACGTTATCAGCAACATCACAGCAGATAATTACATCACTTTCACTGATGATGAAATACCCAATGAAGGAAGGGGACATAATAAAGCACTTCACATCTCAGTAAAATGTCAAGAGCATATCATGGCTAGAGTACTAATGGACAATGGCTCTTCCTTGAATGTGATGCCAAAGTCGACACTCTCCAAATTGCCTTTTGATGGGTCACAAATGAAATCAAGGGCGATGATAGTAAGGGCATTTGATGACACAAGGAGAGAAGTCATAGGAGAAATCGAAATACCAGTTCAAATCAGTCCCTGCACTTTCAACATACTCTTCCAAGTGATAGACATTGCACCATCATACAGTTGTCTCTTAAGACAACCATAGATTCATTCTGCTGGAGCTGTGCCTTCCACCTTGCACCAAAAAGTAAAATTCATAGTTGATAACAAGAATATTACTGTCTTTGGTGAAGAGGATATGCTGGTGAGCAAGCCGCTAGACACCCCTTATATTGAAGCTACAGAAGAGGCTCTCGAGACTGCCTTTCAAGCACTCGAGGTTGTTAATACCATTTATATAAAGGAAGGAGCTCCAATTCCTAAACCACAGCCCTCTATTGCATCTGTAATGATGGCTAAAATTATGCTAGAAGGGGGTTATCAGTATAGAGAGGGGTTGGGCAAGAAGCGACAAGGTGCCACAAGACTTTTTCAACCTTTGGAAAACAAAAGTGGATTTGGGCTGGGGTACAAACCCACCAAGGCTGATAAGAGGAGAATCATAGAAGAGAAAAAAGAGAAGAATTGGCTCGCTTGGAAAATCGAGAACCTAAAGTAAAGGGAGTCCCCATCTGTGATATACGTCAAAGCTTCCGGAGCGCGGGAATTGTGTTCATAGACCAAGTGATTGTAGTTGAAGACGATGACTTTGTCAGTCACGTGGACCTAGTATATGCATGTTCTTCAGATAGAAGACTCGACAATTGGGAGATCTCTGAGCTTCCCATAACCTTAGAGTCTCTTTCAAAGTAATTTTGTAGTGCTATTCCTTTAGCTCTGCCCAAGGCTTTAGGATTTTCATTTGTAAATGGGCTCACATGTTTCCTTTTCAACAATTTTTATTAATAAAATGCATTTTTGAGTTCTCTCATTTTTCATTCCATTAGCTTTCATCCTACTATTATCATGACCTTCTATTCATTTCATTTTTCTTGTGTCAACATCACTTATTGTAGATCTAAAAATGACTCTCTTAAAAGTGACAGTGTCAATATCTCATCATATAATTTTGAATACCCTATTAATCATGCTGATGAGGATAATGAGGATAATTGAGAAACTTCACCTGAGCTAATGAGATTACTAGAACAAGAAGCTAAAGAAATCCAACCCCATGAGGAACCAATTGAAGTAATTAATTTAGGGACTGAAAATGATAAGAAAGAAATCAAAATTGGTACCTCGATAAAAGAAGATGAGCGTAACATGTTGATTAAACTCTTGTTTGATTATAGTGATGTCTTTGCATGGTTATACTAAGATATGCCTAGGCTAGACACTGACATAGTTGAGCACAAATTGCCACTAGAACTTGGGTACCCTCCAGTTAAGCAAAAGTTGAGACGATTGAAAGCTGAGATGTCCCTAAAAATCAGAGATGAAGTAAAAAGACAGTTTGATGCTGGATTTTGTGCAATTGCAAAATACCTATAATGGGTTGCTAACATTGTTCTTGTCCTAAAGAAAGATGGGAAAGTCCGAATGTGTATAGACTATCAAGACTTAAATAGGGTCAACGCCTAAAGATGACTTCCTATTACCTCATATTGATGTTTTGGTGGACAACACTGCTCAACATTCATTTTTTTCCTTTATGGATGGTTTCTCAGGATATAATCAGATCAAGATGGCACCAGAAGACATGGAGAAGACCACATTCATCACTTTATGGGGAACCTTCTACTACAAAGTGATGCCTTTTGGTTTAAAAAATGTTGGGGCAATGTATCAAAGAGTTATGGTGACATTGTTCCATGACATGATGCACAAAGAAATAGAAGTTTATGTGGATGATATGATTGTGAAGTCAAAAACAGAAGAAGATCATATAATCAATCTGCAAAAGCTTTTTGAGCGATTGAGGAAGTTCAAACTCAGACTAAATCCTGTAAAATGCACTTTTAGTGTCAAATCAGGCAAACTATTGGGGTTTGTGGTGAGTCAGAAAGGAATAAAGGTTGATCCTGACAAGGTTCGAGCAATACTAGATATGCCAGTCCCTCACACTAAAAAGGAAGTTCAAGAATTTTTGGAAAGGTTGAATTATATCGCTCGATTCATATTCCAGCTCACAGCAACATGCGAGCCGCTCTTCAAGTTGTTACGTAAGAATCAGCCAGTCAAGTGGAATGAAGATTGCCAAAGAGCCTTTGAAAAAATCAAGCAGTATTTACAAGAATCCCTAGTTTTGGTGCCTCCAGTGCCAAGGAGACCTCTCATTATGTATTTGACGGTGCTTAATGAGTCTATGGGTCGCATACTGGGGCAGCATGATGAATCTGATAAGAAAGAACGCATCATCTATTATTTAAGTAAAAAGTTCACCGATTATGAGGCAAAGTACTCATTGTTACAGTGAACTTGTTGCACCTTGGCATGAGCTGCCCATCGATGAAGGCAATATATGTTGTGTTACACTACTTGGTTGGTGTAAAAAATGGATCCTATCAAGTATATCTTTGAGAAACTTGCTCTCACTGGGAGAATCGCGATATGACAAGTTCTATTATCGGAGTATGAAATTATTTATGTCACCCAAAATGCAATTAAGGGAAGTGCCCTTGCAGATTATCTAGCTAACTAACCCATAGAGGATTATGGATCGATGCAATGTGAGTTCCCTGATGAAGATATAATGACTCTGTTTAAAAATGAGGAATCCTTTGAAAAAGAAAAATGGACTATGTGGTTTGATGGAGCCTCTAATGCACTGGGGTACGACATTGGAGCCATCTTGATCTCCCCTAAAGATAAATTCATCCCAATCACAGCAAGGTTGTGTTTTGACTGTACTAACAATATAGCAGAATATGAAGCATGTGCTTTGGGTATTCAGGCAACAATAAAATCAAAAGTGAAGATCTTGGAAGTATATAGGAACTCTGCCTTAGTCATTCATCAACTAAAAGGAGAATGGGAGACCCGTGATGTCAAATTGATCCCATACCATGTTTTTATCAAAGAATTGATAGAGCAATTTGATGAAGTCAATTTTCATCATGTTCCTCGAGAAGAGAACTAGTTGGTGGATGCTTTGGCCACACTATCATCAATGTTCCAAGTAAGTCATGAAAGGGACCTACCACTTATAAAATGGAAAGTCGTGACTGTTCTGTATATTGTCAAGTGATTGAAGATGAGCCTGATGGGAAGTCGTGGTACCATGATATCAAATGTTTCATCAAGAATAGCGAGTACCCTGCAAGCACTTCAGAAAATGACAAGAGGACCCTGAGGAGGCTCGCAATGGGTTATTTTCTGAATGGGGAAATACTTTACAAAAGAAACCATGATATGGTACTTCTAAAATGTGTTGATGCAAGGGAAGCAGAAAAGATTATTGAAGAAATACATGAGGATTCCTTTGGAACTCAC
Organism: Ormosia semicastrata; assembly: GCA_029884595.1. NCBI lineage: Eukaryota > Viridiplantae > Streptophyta > Magnoliopsida > Fabales > Fabaceae > Ormosia > Ormosia semicastrata. The sequence continues at coordinate 10,214,969 of JAQQTO010000063.1, read as the reverse complement.
TCCAATGGACATACAATGGCAAGAAAAATCTTAAGATCTGGTTATTATTGGTTAACCATGGAAACTGACTGCTTCAATCATGTGAGAAAGTGCCATAAGTGTTAAACATATGCTGATAAGATCAATGCGCCATCAGTCCCCTTGAATGTCCTAGCAGCACCCTGGCCATTCTCCATGTGGGGTATGGATGTCATAGAACTTATTGAACCTAAGGCCTCAAATGGGCATCGCTTTATCCTTTTCGCGATAGACTATTTCACCAAATGGGTTGAAGCTGCTTCTTATGCCAATGTGACCAGGAATGTGGTGATCAAGTTCACCAAAAGAGAGTTGATATGTCGTTATGGTCTACCAAATAAGATCATTACTGACAATGCAATCAACTTGAATAACAAAATGATGAAGGAAATGTGTGAGAATTTCAAGATCCAACATCATAACTCCTCGCCATACTGCCTAAAGATAAATAGGGCTGTTGATGCAGCAAACAAAAACATCAAAAAGATCATCCAAAAAATGGTTGTGACATACAAAGATTGGCATGAGATGCTTCCCTTTGCTCTGCATGGTTATCGCACATCTGTCCGTACCTCAACTAGGATAGCTCCTTTCTCTTTAGTTTACGGAATGGAAGTCGTACTCCCTATTGAGGTAGAGATCCCCTCATTAAGAGTATTGATGGAGACAGAATTGGAAGAGGCCGAATGGGTCCAAGCTTGACTAGATCAGTTGAATCTTATTGAAGGTAAAATGTTAACTGCACTGTGTCATGGCCAGTTATATCAAAGGAGACTTATGAAAGCCTATGCAAAAAAAGTGCGCCCTTGACAATTTCAAGAAGGAGACTTAGTGCTCAAAAAGATCCTACCAATTCAAAAAGATCACCGGGGAAAATGGACTCCAAATTATGAAGGACCTTATGTCGTGAAGAAGGCTTTTTCTGGAGGGTCCTTGATTCTCGCAAAAATGGACGATGAAGATCTACCACTTCCTGTAAATTCGGACGCAGTCAAGAAATATTATGCGTAAAAGCACTACTTGTCAAAAAAAAAAAAGAGAAAAAGAAAAAAAGGAAAAAGGAAAAACATGGCTCGTTAGGTGGAAAAACCTGAAAAGGCTACCTAGGCAAAAGTTAGAGCGACCTGGTAGGTTGAAAATTCGAAAGAGCGAGCTAAGCAAAAGTTAAGGTCCGAAATAAAATGACAATAGTGCTTGATATGACAAAGGAAGTGAGACCTGAGCGGTTGAGTCTCCATGCTAGGGAGGAGCAAATCTCTACTTTAGAGCAAACTAAGTTTTCCATGTTGGAGCAGGCCAAATGATCCTAACTGGGGCAGTCAAAGTCTTCATAGGCTGGTTAATGGGTGTTCGAAATTGGGTATGTAGAGAATTGACACTGATTATGATAAAGGGTTTCACTGGAAGAACTGAAGACCTTTGCCCTTATCATCCCTCTCTAAATTTTATGTTGATGACCACAATATTACTTTCTTTTCACCATTTCTATTTTAATACAATATCATCATGTTTTTACCTTTGCCTCTTCTTTGACTCAATATGCATTTTTCTAATAATCATATATTGGAATGTGAAATGTGTGACATTACTACTAGAGCTTTGAGAATTACTAATGACTTGAAAGGTATAGGAAACACAATGATTCCTGATAAGAGTGTTGATAAAAAGAAAGGACAACCAGGTCACCTCAAAGGTCATCTGAAGGGTTTTCCCATTGCTCTTATGTGTCACATCTAATGCACACCTCAAGGTCATTCTGATTGGACATTTCAATTATCGGCTGAATAAATAAATGAAAGGATGCCAATAAATCCTATTCCAGTTCATCTTTGAAAATGATTGCAATCATGTCCTCAAGGGTCGTGGAGACAAAAAAAAAACACAAAAAAGAGAGAAAAACAAAAAAAATAAAAAAAATAAAAAAAAGAGTTTTTCGTACTCTCATACATCTGATGCATTATATAGTGCATTTTTCTCAATTTGCTAGCCTTGACCTACAAAGGTCCAACTCATTATTTTCAGTTAAGCCAGGGCCTTATACCTATTGACTTTAATTTCTGGGTCTTCACACCCATTGTTTTTAGTCAAGTCAAAGCCTTATACCCATTTGATTTTAAGTTTCTGTTAAGCTTCAATGGATACCCGACTTCGTAAGCTTATTACCTTGTTTTTGTTAAGTTTTAGCGGATACCTGAATCCGCAAGCTTTTTACCCTTTTGGGTCCCTGTACCCATTGCCTTTAAGTTTTTTTGTTAAGTTTCAACGGATACCCGACTCCGTAAGCTTTTTACCTTGTTTCTACTAAGCTTTGGCGGATACCCGACTCTGTAAGCTTTTTATCTTCATGCTTTAAGTTTTTGCTAAGCTTCAGCGGATACCTGATACCTCAAGCTTTTTAGCTTTTTGGGTCTCCGCACCCATTGTTCTACCTTTTTGGGTTCCCGTACCCATTGCCTTTAAGTTTTTGTAAGCTTCAACGGATACTTGACTCTGTAAGCTTCTTACCTTGTTTTTGTTAAGTTTCAGCGGATGCCTGAATCCGCAAGCTTTTTACCCTTTTGAGTCCCTGTACCCATTGCCTTTAAGTTTTTTTTGTTAAGTTTCAACGGATACCCAACTCCGTAAGCTTTTTACCTTGTTTCTGCCAAGCTTTGGCGGATACCCGACTCCGCAAGCTTTTTATCTTCATGCTTTAAGTTTTTGCTAAGTTTCAGCGGATACTTGACTCCGCAAGCTTTTTAACTTTTTGGGTCTCCGCACCCATTGTTCTATGTTTTCGGGTCCCCGTACCCATTTGCTTTTAAGTTTCTGTTAAGCTTCAACGGATACCCGACTTCGTAAGCTTCTTACCTTGTTTTTGTTAAGTTTTAGCGGATACCTGACTCCGCAAGCTTTTTACTTTTTCGGGTCCCCGCACCCCTTGTTTTATGTTTTTGGGTCCCCGTACCCATTGCCTTTAAGTTTTTTGTTAAGTTTCAGTGGGTACCTGACTCCGCAAGCTTTTTACCTTTTCGGGTCCCCGCACCCCTTGTTTTATGTTTTCGGGTCCCCGTACCCATTGCTTTTAAGTTTTTTCTTAAGTTTCAGTGGATGTCTGACTCCGCAAGCTTTTTACCTTTTCGGGTCTCCGCACCTATTGTTTTATGTTTTCGGGTCCCTGTACCCATTGCCTTTAAGTTTTTGTTAAGCTTCAACGGATACCTGACTCCGCAAGCTTTTTTCCTTTTCGGGTCCCCGCACCCATTATTTTATGTTTTCGAGTCCCTGTACCCATTGCCTTTAAGTTTTTGTTAAGTTTCAGCGGATACTTGACTCCGCAAGTTTTTTACCTTTTTGGGTCCCCGCACCCATTGTTTTATGTTTTTGGGTCCCTGTACCCATTACTTTAAGTTTTTGTTAAGTTTCAGTGGATACCTAACTCCACAAGTTTTTTGCTTTTTATGGGTACTCACACCCATCTCTTCTTGTTGTTTCCTTTTCTAGGTCCCCGAACCCATTGTTTTATGTTGTCAGGTCCCTGTACTCATTGCCTTTAAGTTTTTCTTTTTTTTAAGCTTCAGCGGATATCCGACTCCGTAAGCTTTTTACCTTTTTGGGTCTCTATACCCCTTGTTTTATGTTTTCGGGTCCTCGTACCCATTGCTTTTAAGTTTTTTGTTAAGTTTCAGCAGATACATGATTCCGCAAGCTTTTTACCTTTTTGGGTCTCCATACCCTTTATTTTATGTTTTCGGGTCCCCGTACCCATTGCTTTTAAGTTTTTTGTTAAGTTTCAGTGGATGCCTGACTCCGCAAGCTTTTTACCTTTTCGGTCCCTGCACCCATTATTTTATGTTTGTGAGTCCTCGTACCCATTACCTTTAAGTTTTCAGTTAAGTTTCAACGGATACTCGACTCCGTAAGCTTCTTACCTTGTTTTTGTTAAGTTTTAGTGGATACCTGATTCTGTAAGCTTTTTACCTTTTGGGTCCCTATACCCATTGTTTTATATTTTCGGGTCCCTGTACCTGTTGCCTTTAAGTTTTTTTGTTAAGTTTCAGCGGATACTTGACTCTGCAAGCTTTTTATCTTTTCGGGTCCCCATACCCATTGCTTTTAAGTTTCTTGTTAAGATCCGGTGGATACCCAATTCCGCAAGTTTTTTTACCTTTTCTACTTCACCTTTCTTATTAAGCTTCAACAGATACCTGACTCCGTAAGCTTCTTACCCTATTTCTGTTAAGCTTCAACGGATATCCAACTCCGTAAGCTTCTTACCTTGTTTTTGTTAAGCTTCAGCGGATACCTAACTCCGCAAGCTTTTTACCTTTTTGGGTCCTCGCACCCATTGTTTTATGATTTCGGGTCCCCGTACCCATTGTTTTTAAGTTTCTTGTTAAGCTTTAACGGATACCCAATTCCGTAAGTTTATTACCTTGTTTCTGTTAAGTTTCAGTGGACACCCGATTCTGCAAGCTTTTTACCTTTTCTGCTTTAAGTTTTTTGTTAAGCTTCAGCGGACACCCGACTCTGCAAATTTTTTACCTTTTCTGCTTCAAGTTTTTTGTTAAGCTTCAGTGGATACCCGACTCTGCAAGCTTTTTACCTTTTCATGCTTTAAGTTTTCTGTCAAGCTTTGGCAGGTACCAGATTTCGCAAGCTTTTTACCTTTTTGGGTCCCCGCACCCGTTGCTTTTAACTTCCATGTTTTTGGGTCCCCGTACCCATTGCCTTTAAGTTTTTGTAAGCTTCAATGGATACTTGACTTCGTAGGCTTCTTGCCTTGTTTTTGTTAAACTTCAGCGTACACCTGAATCTGTAAGTTTTTACCTTTTCTTGGACAAAATTGAATCAATTCATTTATTTTTCATTTATTCTAAATGTAAAACAAAGGGGAGCAGCTGTTGATACCCAATTTTGTCCATATTCTTTTATTTTTGTTTTTATTTTATTTAATTTAAATTTCTTTCTTTTAAAAAAAAAAGAAAAAAGAAAAATTACTAACTTTGTTCTTACGCGTTAACCCATGACCCAATTTCTCTTCTCAACCCATAACCCAACTTCTTTTTTCCTGCTGCTGCAACCCTAGCCTCCACAATCAGCTGCATTGAATTGGATAAAAAGCCTCAGATAGTTTTCTTTTCCAATCATCAAGTTCTGATGGTTTTCTTCATTATTTGTATTCATTCAGAAACTCAAGGTTCAGACCATTTTAATCTTTTTGCATTCTAATCATCAGAAATCGAAGAGATTTGTTTTGGCATGTTTTTTTTTTCCTTATAAGAATCACACACAAATCAATCAGGGGGGAATTAATCGTTCAGAAAAAAAATAGAGAGCAATCACAGAATCACACAGACGGATTGAACAAAAAGAAATTCTCACACATAGAAATTCCCTACACAGATATGAAAAATATAGAGAAAATTCCCACATAAGCATTCACCTCCTGCCACGCCTAAAGCCCCTGCTTCCACCTTCATAGCAAACCCCAATTTAGCAACCCAGTAACTACCTGCAACCTTCACCCAACTTCTCTTCTAAATCATTTTCAATCATCAATCCGAAACCACCCATAATCACCATCACCTTCGTCCATCTTCCTCTGCCCTCTCCATTTTCATCCCTCCAAACCTCCAACAGTCACCCAGAAAAATAGTCCCAAACCTCCATCACCATCTTCAACTTTCATCATTTTTCTCATCATTAACAAACATCAATAACCACCCATCCTAAACCACCACCAACAACCCATACTACAATATTTCATCTTCAATCTCTCCCCACACACACATAAGAAAATAGTAGCACCATCCTCTCGGCCAACACCGGCTCCGCCTAGCCGCGAACCCTATACCGTTCGCGCCTCACCCAGCTGTGCCTCTGGCTTGCTACGTCATGGTCTTTCCGACCGCACCTGCCCCCTATGTCGTCGGCCTGCAACGCCCGTTCTAGATCGATCGCTCCCAGCCGTGAACCGCTGAATCTGCACAGTCCGGAGCCCCTAGATCCCGCGTCGGTGAACCTGTTCCAGCCGGCATCGACCAACGGCGCCGCTCCCTCCTCTGTCACCACAGCCGCACGAATCACCGTCCGGAGCCCTTGGATCTAGCGCTGGCGAACCCGTTCCAGCTGGCATTAACCAACGGCGCCGCTCCCTCCTCTACCACCCAGGCCGCACAAACTCGTCGCTTCCCACCGTGCACCGTGAGTTCTCGTATCCCCCTTCCCCTTTTCTTCTTTCTTTTAGTGTTTGGTTTGATATTTTCTGAGACTTAAAAGTCTCTTTAATTTCCTGTTCGTCCAATTTTTTTCTTCAAACTTTCATTTGGGCTTAAGTGAACAGATCCGGCCCCATTTTTGTTTTGGTTTTTTTTTCTCTTTCCATCAATCTTTTTTTATATATTATTTTATTCATTTATTTATTCTTTTGGATTGACATATGTTCATTAATTTGAGGTTAATATTATTTGCATTTTAATTTAACATACTTTTTTTTATAAATTATTTTGTTTGTTATTATGAGGTTGATATGTGACTTTAATTTAATTATTGTAAATTAAATAATTTAAAACTGGCTGATGACGAAAAAATTGGGAGAGGATCGAACGCTGATCAAATACACTCTTCCCGATAATCTTGAGGCTTTATATTGGATTTTGCTAGGAGCGCTGGCGAGGTCTAATTCTCACACTAAATTAAAATATTTTCGCTAAATAAAATACAACTTTTTTTAAATTAAAATAAAATCTCTTTTTTTGTAAAAAATAAAAAAACCCTTAAATAAAAGTGAACAAATTCATATAGTTTCAACATCATGATTGTGGTGAATTAAAGTTTTATTTTTCATGAAGACATTTTTTAAAAATTACTACAAAAATCTCATTGTGCCTAAAAATATTTTTTCCTTGATTATAAAAGAGATTTTATTTGGCCATTTACTTAAAAAACATTTTCTTACCTTAAACAAATTTCTTTGAATTAAAATTATTCATTGAAATATTTTTTTTTATTTGGCCATTTATTTTGAAAATTACTTCTTTCTAAAAAATAAAATTTTGATTCACCACTTTTATATAATATGTTGTAAATTTAGAATTTGTTTCAAAATAATGGCTATTTAGCCACCCATTTCTGGTCTTAGCCATTTATCATTCTTGATATTATGCTTGACAAAATGGAACATGTTAAAGTAAAAACAAAAAAATTTCTTTCTTTTTTTTAAAGACCAATTTAATTAATCTTGTAAATAACATTAGATTAAATAGGTAACCGTTCTTAGAACGGACGATGTAGGGTGCTAATACCTTCCCTACCCGTAATCAACCCCCGAACCATGAACTCTGAAATGCAGACCATCTTTTAGGTGTCTAATTGCACTATTCCATTTAATGGATAAAGCGATTGGTGGCGACTCCCAACACCCCGAGGTCTTTTCCACCCTTTTCTTTTTAATTTCGCAGTGCCCTTCGGGAGGGTTGCGATAACCCTAAACACAAAAGAATCTAGGGCCTAGAAAACCGATCAAAACTAACCCCAGTCAAATTAGCCATGAAGGAGATAGCAATACAGGAAAACACCTTGATAAAGAACTTAGTAAGCTCCAGCTAGTGACCATGGTTAGCAAGCTTATTAGCACATAAGTTACCTTCTTTATAAGTGTGAGGGAGTGAAGAATTAAATAGTAATATAATTAATTTATAATATATATAAATTTTTATATAACTTTTATATACAAAGTAGAAATTAAAAAAAAAGTATTAGTATCATTCTCTCATGAAACTATTTTTCTGCCTAAAATAAGGATATTATTGTACAATCAAGTTTTACCTAGAACCAATGAAAAACTTTAGTTTCTATTATCTCCTTCATACAACATTACCATTAAATATTCTTTCATCATGTTAAAGTGAAAAAGATAGAGTGAGGGCAATGAAGTAAAAACAAATTATGTATCTCATCTCTTCATTCAAGGCCCTGGTCGCTGTCGAAAAGATAAAAAAAAAAGACCTTTCTCAAATAAGCTTTTGTATCTCATCTCTTTTTATGACTGCCTACCCCCAACGTCATCATTGCCAATAAAAAAAATTGTAATTGTAACACGAGAAATTCTTGCATGAGATATCATTTCATCATTTAAGCATTCTATTAATAAAAAGAGGAAAGAGGATGGCAGTTGCTAGTATACACTATATTAAGTAAGGGTGTATCAATTACCACCTAAAAATATTTGCTATTGCAGGGTACTTCATTTTTTTCAGGTTTCCAAGTCACTCCATATTTTCCCCAACATCCACCCAACGACAGAGGTTACAACTTGTTGGCGGAGCTATGTCATGGACTGGAGGCGTTAGCGTCAATGGATGGCGGCGGTCTGGTTTGTACCAATCTACAACTAGGGGGTCCGATGGTGAAGTTACGACTTGGAGCGAACAGATGCGTTCAGATTTGGCGCATCCGCATCCATTTGGTGCTAGATTTGGTTTTACGACAGTCCGGGTCTAGATGGATCTGGTGCTACTAGCTCGGAATGATGTTGAGACCTCAGCCTCCGCCCCCAGCCTCCACTCCAGCCAGCATATGACCCGCAAGTCAAGCCCGGAACCACCAGCGTGAAGCGAACAAATGTGTTCGGGTCTAGCGCATCCGTAGCCGTCTGGTGCTAGATCTGGTTCCACGGCGGTCCAATTTGAACAGATCTGGTGCTACCAGCTCGGAACCACGCTGAGACCTCAGCCTCTGTGCTCGACCACCACGACCTCATCTTCCGCTCTAACCAACACGCGACTCGTGAGTCAAGCCCTGAACCACTTCCCTATTCCATGCCCAGCCACCGCGTACCTCTGTCTCGATGGTGAAGTTGGTTTTGGGTATGTGCGATTGTTCATGGTGGTTCGATGGTGAAGTTGCCAGCGATGAATCTGCATGGTTTTTGGGTTTGGATGGATCTGTGGCTTGATGCTAGGTTTGGGTCTCGGTGGCTATTGTGGCTCGCGGATCTAGCGGCGCAGCTCATGGGCTGCGGATCTGGTGGTTCGTGGTTCTGGTGGTTGGGTTTTGGTCGCGATGTTGGGTTCTGGCCTGGACGGCGACTGGCGCGGTAGAGGCTGGCAACAGAGTTCATGGTGGTTTTGGGGTGGCGGACGGAGCTCATGGTGGCTTCGAGATGAAGTTTTTTGTTGGTTGAAACTTGTTGTGCAGGTAGAAGATCATCAAATTTGACCATTGATATATTTTAATCATATATCAATGACTATATTTTTAAGTAGTATAATACACCTTTCTTTGAAGGGTGTATATTAGACACTGCCAAAGAGGATATGTGCAAAGTTAAATTTCATTTCTTATGTTTTAATTTTTATTAATAAGTATCTTTAAAATATGTGTTGAAAATTAAAAATAATTTTTTTATTAAAAAAAAAAATTATTAAAAAATAAAATTTTAAATTCTTAATATATTAAATGCATCACTTTTAATAAAAAAATTATTTTTAACTACTTAATAAATATTCTTAAAAAATTTGTTACTAAGATCCTTAATTTAATTACTTAATAAATATCCTTAATTTAATGCACCACTTTTTATTATATTTTTAATAATTGTGATTAAGTAAAAATAATAATAAAATAATATAATTAATGATATAAAAAATAATATAAAAAATAATAAAAATATCATTGTTATAATTTAAATCACGGGGCTTGTCCACACTTGCTGAGCTTGACTTATTCTCTCTATTTAATTATTCTCACTGTATTAGATATTTTATTAATCAAAAGTAAAAAGTGAAAATGAAAAGACACAATTTTTCCATCACCTCTGAAACTGTTGATGATCACATATTTGATACATTAATAAGCCTTCATTTTTAGTCATTTACACTCTCTATATACTTAATTGATTGAGTTTGATTATGTTTTGTAAGTTTGGACTCAAATTGGACTTAATTGAATTTTTCAGCATAATTTATGTGTTATATTATTTCTATATTTGGACTATATCTTGGGATGTAAGTGGCCAAATAAGGTGAATCTGGTGGAATTTTAAAGATAAAAGAGAGCTCTATAATTTTCATGAAGATCTCAAAGGCCTAATCATATGAGTAGATAACTCAAATCACAAGCAAGAAGAACTAGAGTCTTTGTTCTGACAGACTTGACCTATGTGTACTGTTCATGCCAAATTTCAGGCTAGATGTTGTCAAATAGGCTAAAATTTTGATGCTGAATAGTTGAAACCTATATCTACAATTTTCATATTGAACACTTTTCTAGAATCTGAGGCCTAATGGGTGATATTGGGCTTGCAAGTCTGAATAGAGGAGCTGTAACTGGGCCTGAGCAGTGTGCAGTAATTTGAACTTATCTGGAGTTATAGAAATGATATTGAACTCAAACCAAAGCCATTTGAAATCTAAGATCCAGTCCTACAACTTTCATGAAGATCATAATTGCTCATTCTGACGCATTCAATGACTTCAGAGCTAAATGATTTTGGAGACAAGGAATCTCCATAACCATCCACTCACCAAAAGTCATTTGGCATTTTTCACTCATTTTCCACTCATCCACTCACTAATGACTCAGCCCCCTTGTCATTTTGTATCTCTAATCCTCTATAAAAAGAGGCCTTGGTAGATCATTGAAGGTGTTAGGTGTTAGGTACCAAAATGATGCTAGTCTGTTACTAGGTTTTCTTGTAGTAATTTTCCTTTGTTCTAAATTGAAGTCATGTTCTTCTTCTTCTTTCTTTCTTCTTATCTATGAGTAACTAAGTTTCATTTTGCTTAGGTGAAAGAGTGAAGCTTTAGGTAATGAAATAAGGTTAGATTAATTTCTCTCTTGTGCTTAAATGATATATTTTCAAGTGGTCATTATACGTATTATATTTTGTTTTCAATTAATTTAAAAACTCTCCTTGTAAAGTGGAGTTCTTGATTTGTTGTAGACAAGAGATTTGCACAATGAATGCTTTAACCCATTTACAAGTAGTGGTGCTAGAAACTCTCCTTATAAAGTGGATATCTTGATTTGTTGTAGATAAGATTTTGGCACAATGAATGCTTAATCCCATTTATAAGTGGTGGTGTTAATAGATGATTAAAGGAATCATAATATAATTACGTATATAATTTTTAATGAACTTTGAACATTGTATTTTCTGATTGGAACCTCCGTTATATGTAGATTCTAATTGAGTTATAAAAAAATTAATCTTGGCCTTAATTTATTTACCAAGAGTGGATCTCCTAACCCAAGCAATTCATTTTTACTTGTGAATAATTTTATTTATCATCTTTATTATTGTAACAAAATATTTACTTTACTTTAATTAATTTTTCTTTATCAAGTCTCTGTGGTTCGACTTCTGACTCACCGAGAATTTATTACTTGAGATAACCTGCACTTGGGTTTGCAACTTAACTTTTAATACCGCATCAAGTTTTTGGCGCCGTTGCCGGGAACTTGATTTGAAGAATAAATTTATGGTGTAAATATTTTGTATATATATTCTACCCTTTTAATTTTTTTTCTTTGTACTTACTAACGTACTAACTTAGTGGGGGAAACTCTCCCTAATCTCTCTATAATCTTTAATCATTAATGAAATAATCTTTCTTCTTCTCTCTCTCTACTCGGAGCAAAAAATCGACTTGTCGATTCTCTGGTTTTCATATTTTAAATTTACTTTTTGCACTTTATTTTTTGTATTTTATCTTCTGTTATTTATTTTTTGTTATTTATTTTCTGTTATTTATTTATTTTTTTTTGTTTACTAACTTACTAACTCTCTTACTAACTATCTAACTTCTTACTTTATCAGTTATCTAACTTTTTACTTTATCTGCTTCTAATATTTTAATTTACTTGCTTCTAACATTTTAATTTATTCGCATACTAACTTTTTAATTTTTTTGCTTATTAACTTATTTGGTAGTTGGTTTATGATGCACAATTTTTAGTTTCAAACAAGTTTACAAACTTGATACGGGATTAATTGTTGTATTGCGAATCCAAGTGCAGGTTGTCTCAAGTAATAAATTTCTCGGGAGTCCGAGGTTGATTCACAGGGAATTGTTGAAGATTAATTAAGGTGAAGTAAATATTTTGTTACTATGATAAAAATTATTTACTTGGGTTAAAAAATCCACTCTTAGTAAATAAAGTAAAGTTAAGATTAATTCATTTTATAACTCAATTAGAATCCTCGCAACATGGAGGTTCCAATCGAAAAATACAACATTAAAAGTTCATTTAAAATAATATACGCAATTATATTATGTTTCCTAAAAATATTCCACCACTTATAAATGGGTTAAAGCATTCATTGTGCCAATATTTTGTCTACAATAAATCAAGAACTCCTCTTTACAAAGATGGTTTCTAAATTATAATAAACAAATTATAATACGTATAATGGTTACTAGAAAAATATAAATCATTTAAGTACAAGATAAGAATAAAACTAACCTTACTTTATTACTAAGAGCTTCACCCTTTTACCCAAGTAAAATGAAACTTAGTTACTCATAGATAAGAAGAAAGAAAGAGAGAAGAAGAAGAAGAAGAACACAACTTTAATTTAGAACAAAGAAAAATTACTACAAGAAAACTTAGCAACAAAATGATATCATTTTGGTAACTAACACCTAACTCCCTCAATGATCTGCCAAGGCCTCATTTTATAGAGGATTAGAGATATAAAATGACAAAGGGGCTGAGTCATTAGTAGGTGGATGAGTGGAAAATGAGTGGAAAATGACAAATGACTTTTGGTGAGTGGAAAATTATGGAGATTCCTTGTCTCTGAAATCATTCAGCTCTGAAGTCATTGCATTCGTCATTTTTGAACCAAGTGGTCTTCATGAAAGTTGTAGGCCTAGATCTTAGCTTTCAAATGGCTTTAGTTTGAGTCCAATATCATTTCTATAACTCCAGATACGTTCAAATTACTGCACACTGCCCAGGCCCAGTCACAGCTCCTCTGTTCTGACTTCAAAACCAAATATCACCTTCAAGGAGTCAGATTTTGGAAAAGTGTTCAACATGAAAGTTGTAAATATGGGTCTTAATATTCAGAATCCAAATTTTAGCCCATTTGACAACCTCTAACCCGAAAACTATGATGAACAGTACACGTAGGTTAAGCTGTCAGGAAAAGTACTCTAGTTCTTGCTTCAACCCCAATTTGAGTTATCTACTCGTATGATTGAGCCTTTGAGGTCTTCATGAAAGTTATAGAACTCTCTCTTATCTTTCAAATGCCACTAGAATCACCTCCAAAGACTACCTATATCTCAAGATATAGTCCAAATACAGAAACAATGTAAGACATAAATTATGCTAAAAAATTCAATTAAGTCCAATTTAAGTCCAAACTTACAAAACATAATCAAAATCAATCAATTAAGTACATGGAGAGTGTAAATGACTAAAAATGAAAACTTATTAATGTATCAAATATGTGATCATCAAATTCCTCTACACTTAACTTTTTGCACTCTTGGGCAAAACACAAGACTAAAATTAAAAAAAAATGAAATAGACTCAAAAGTTAAACACTCTAAAAGACTTAATTTCTAATAATATTTGAAAATAAAGAGCAACCAATCATTCAAGTAATCAAAACATTCATGAGATAAGATATCTTCACATCTCAAATCAACAAGCAAGGATCTTTCAATTGAAAAGCATGAGTCAAGAATGATAGATTTTCACAAGATTCGCTCTCAATCCCTCAAGTGTTTAAAAGGTAGGTATTTCACTCAATTCAACCCATGAAAATTACACTACCATAAGCTTACTTATCTTCTACTTCTCCGCTACTCAAAAACAACAAATATACACAAATCATGAGGACTTTATTCAAGGTTATAATGGGGTTAAGGTAAAGGTGGAAGTAATATAGATAAGATAAGTTAAATACCAAAGAGAATAAAAGAGCATTATGATACAGTTAGAATGGAGAAGATGTTTGAGAACATTCAGTCTAAATTTCTCAAGAATTTCTTAGTTCTTCTTCATACAGGACAATGACCAATATTTGACTAATGTTTTGTTGAAGATCAATTGGTAGGTTGAATTCATTGTTAGGCTTGAACATTCTCCTTCTATTCCTGTTATTTCCAATCATCCACCCTCAGTCTAGGTATGAATATATCACATGGTACATTCTTTTGATTGTAGCAATAATCAGCTCTTTTTTTTTTATATAGACACATTTTTCCTTTTTTTTCTTTTTTATATAACCAATCTGCACATGCACCCCCACACTTGTTCAAGAACTCATCAAATAAAAAAGTCAATGCTCTCTTATTCCCTAAGGTTGGGTTAGAACATGATTTTTCATTTAAGTTACGTAATGAGTTAGAAACAAAGAATGGTCAAATAAGCTCAAAGGGGTTAAGCAAAGGAAAATATGTAAGGTTAACTATTTGGTCAAAGTGGTTAATTCAAGAAAATTTGCCTCAATCATGTTTATGTATGCATGTGAAAATGTAGCTTCAAAAAGAATCAAAGCAAGTTCTAGAGTAACAATTCCATGAGAAAAAATCACTCAAGAAAGAAAAGAATGGTACAGATGTTCAATTCATTCATCGATAAGCTCAAAATCTCACAAGGCATATATCCATCATTCTTAATCCACAAAAATTTTAACATCCATAACCAAGCATGTGATGTTTAAGAAAGAAGACAATTTACTCAATCATGCAAATTTCTTTGAATTTGAATTGCTACTTCCACACAAACTAGTTACTACCCCAACTAAGATGCGTCTCAAGAGTAAAATTTACTCCTTACTCTGCCATCCTTAACTGGTTTAGTAAGTTACTGACAAACACATAAACACAACAAACATATTAATATACACACTTTCTAATTTTTTTTAGTTTTTTTTTATTTACACAACTATCCTTCCCCCCAATCAGATCACAACATTGTCCTCAATGTTAATAATTAAATCCAGACTGAAGAAATAATCATCAATATACATCAAAGAAATTATTAGGACAAAATTAAACAAAGTAATGGGGAGAAGTCACATACCCGAAATGCTTAGACGAGAAGAGAATAACTACATCTTGACAATGGTTAGCAATGATAAAAAAATGAAATAAAATGAAATAAAATGAAATAAACAAACATGCAAATAATTTTTTTTTGGGTTCTTTTGTTTTATAAATTTTTTTGTTGGCCGACACTATTTACATGAAATACTAAAAACTTACCTCAGCTTTGGTAGACAAGATCGTCTACCAAAGTCTCTGCTACATCTAGATCCTTCAACTCAAGTTATAATTTCAACCGCTGACCATTTACCTTCTTCCAAATTAATTTTATAAGAACAGACTAAGGGACGAATACTTTTTTTATCAGTAATGCTCCAACCTTTCTTAAGAAACTCCTTAAACTTTGGTTGCTATGCCTGAGTGTCATGATCTTGAGTTTTATCAAAAATAGTAGAAATATCAACTACATCAGAGGGATTACTGATAGAATCAAACTCAGAATTGACAAGAAAATTCTCAAGGGGATCAAAATCATAGGTTGTAGAAACTCCCCTATCCATGATTGAGTCAATCACGTATGTCTGGTGGCCCTTGTCATCATTTTCTAGCTTAACAAGACTTTTTGTCACCTCAAGTTCCTTGGGTAGCTCAGCATCACTACTATCTTGATTCTTTTCCACATCCTCTAGCTCATTCACACTCAAGGAGTTCATCACTTTGGACACTTGGCTCTTTATCTCCTTACTTTCTTCAACAATCTTTCCATTCCTAAGGGTTATCACTGACTTGACTTGATCTATTTGTTGATTTTCTGAATTACCATCATTTAAACTGTATTGACCCTTGGGACTAAGTTGAGGTTGAGAAAGAAATTTTTCTTTCTCATGAATGGTGAGTGCAGAAGAAAGTTTAGCAAGAATATCTTTTATGTCAATCATGATTTGAGTGTTTTGATTAAAAATGGCATCTTACTTTTCCATGAATGCATGTAATGTTTCTTCAAGATTGTTCTTGTATGGTGGGACAAAAAGTGCATATCATTCAGAATTTTAAGAGCCCTGTTGTTCCTGAGGAGGTGGTGGTTGCATAAATTGTGCCTGATTGTTGGTTTTCCAACTGAAGTTTGGGTGATTTCTTCATCCTAGATTGCATGTATCTGAAAAAGAAGAAGTGAATGACTTTTTAAAATTATTCATTGCATTTACTTGCTCATGCATAACTTCTTTAAAAATAGAAATTTTTGGACATTCATTTGTTGAGTGTCCCAATTCATCACAAATGCTACAAATTTCTTCATTTTGCATAGATTTAATTTCTTTCACTTTCCTTAATTCCATGGCTTCAACCTTTCTAGCCAAACTAGCAAACCTTGCATTCAGATCTTCTTCTTGACTAAAATGATATTTTCATTTACTAGCATTTGCAAGGTTAAATCTAATTGAATTTTCAGAAGGATTAGTACCATGCCAAAATTAAGAATTTTCAGCCAAATGGTCTAAATAGTCTAAAGCTTCTTCAGGTTCTTTATCAAGAAATTCACCATTGCACATTGTTTCCACAAATTGTTTGGTTTCGGGTGTTAACCCTTCATAAAAGAAGCTTATAGTGCGCCATTTTTCAAAAACATGATGTGGGCAAGAATTCAATAAATCTTTAAAACGTTCCCAACTTTGAAAATATGCTTCATTGGAATTTTGGAAAAAATTTTGGATTTGTCTTTTCAAAGCATTGGTTTTATGTGTTGGAAAAAATTTCTTCCAAAACTCACATTGCATTTCTTGCCATGTGCCAATTGATCTTGGTTTCAAAGTGTTAAGTCAAGTTTTTGCTTTATCTTTCAAAGAAAAAGGAAACAATTTAAGCTTAACAACCTCTTCAATGCAAGTTTGATCATGAAAAGCAGTACATACTTCCTCAAATTCTTTTAGATGTAAATATGAGCTTTCATATTCTAAACCATGGAAATTAGGAAGTAAAGAAATCATACCTGGATTGAATCTAAAATTGTTAGCATTGAGTGAAAAGATAAAACATGATGGACTAGAATTTTGAGATGGTTGCAAATACTCACGCATGGTTCGCAACGGTTGATATTCATGTTCATCATACACACTTTCGTTTTCAGCCATTGTGTTTGATGTGTGTGATTGTGATTCAAATAAATTAATATGTAAAGTACTAGGATTAACTTTAACCAATTGATCATAATTTAAATCACGATACCAATTAATCATAAATAAGTAACTTACAGTAAAAAATAAATTGTACAAGCTAACAGTATAAATAGTCCATTAAATATTAATAAATGTGTGGTATAAATCAACCACCAAATAAGTTAATAAGCATAAAAGGTACAAAGTTCGATAGCTGATAAAGTAAAAAGTTAGATAGTTAGTAAGAGAGTTAGTAAGTTAGTAAACAAAAAAAAAATGACAGAAATTAAATACAAAAAATAAAGTACAAAAAAAATAAAAGGGAGAGTTATCCCCAGTAAGTTAATATGTACAAGAAAATAAAATGGAGAATTACTCCCACTGTACAGAAAATAAAGTACAGAAAGTAAATTTAAAATATGAAAACTGGAGAATCGACAAGTCGATTTTTTGCTCCAGCGAGAGAGGAGAGTAGAAGAAAGATTATTTCATTAATGATTAAAGATTATAGAGAAGTTAGGGAGAGTTTCCCCTACAAGTTAGTATGCATGGAATTTAAAAAGGGAGAGGTTCCCCCATTAGTTAATATGTTAGTATATATACAAAATTTTTACACCAGAAATTCAGTCTTCAAATCAAATCCCCGACAACGGCGCCAAAAACTTGATGTATAATTTTTAGTTTCAAACAAGTCTATAAACTTGATGCGGGATTAATTGTTGTATTGCGAACCCAAGTGCAGGTTGTCTCAAGTAATAAATTTCTCGGGAGTCCGAGGTCGATCCACAGGGAATTGTTGAAGATTAATTAAGGTGAAGTAAATATTTTGTTACTATGATAAAAATTATTTACTTGGGTTAAAAGACCCACTCTTGATAAATAAAGTAAAGGTAAGATTAATTCATTTTATAACTTAATTAGAATCCTCGCAACATGGAAGTTCCAATCGAAAAATACAACATCAAAAAAGTCCATTTAAAATAATATACGTAATTATATTATGTTTCCTAAAAATATTACCACCACTTATAAATGGGTTAAAGCATTCATTGTGCCAATATTTTATTTACAACAAATCAAGAACTCCTCTTTACAAAGATGATTTCTAAATTATAAGAAACAAATTATAATACGTATAATGGTTACTAGAAAAATATAAATCATTTAAGCACAAAAGAAGAATAAATCTAACCTTACTTTATTACCAAGAGCTTCACCCTTTCAACCAAGTAAAATGAAACTTAGTTACTCATAGATAAGAAGAAAGAAAGAGAGAAGAAGAAGAAGAAGAACATGACTTTAATTTAGAACAAAGGAAAATTACTACAAGAAAACCTAGTAACAAAATGGCATCATTTTGATAACTAACACCTAACTCCCTCAATGATCTGCCAAGGCCTTATTTTATAGAGGATTAAAGATACAAAATGACAAGGGGGCTGAGTCATTAGTTGGTGGATGAGTGGAAAATGAGTGGAAAATGCCAAATGACTTTTGGTGAGTGGAAAATTATGGAGATTCCTTGTCTCCGAAATCATATAGCTCTAAAGTCATTGCATTCGTCATTTTTGAATCAAGTGGTTTTCATCAAAGTTGTAGGCCTGGATCTTAGCTTTTAAATGGCTTTAGTTTGAGTCCAATATCATTTCTATAACTCCAGATACGTTCAAATTACTGCACACTATCCAGGCTAGTCACAGCTCTTCTGTTCTGACTTCCAAACCTAATATCACCTTCAAGGAGTCCGATTCTGGAAAAATATTCAACATGAAAGTTGTAGACATGGGTCTTAACTATTCAGAATCCAAATTTCAGCCCATTTGACAACCTGTAGCCTGAAAATTGTGATGAACAGTACATGTACGTTAAGCTGTCAGAAAAAGTACTCTGGTTCTTACTTCAACCCCAATTTGAGTTATCTACTCGTGTGATTGGGCCTTTGAGGTCTTCATGAAAGTTATATAACTCTCTCTTATCTTTCAAATGCCACTAGAATCACCTCTAAAGACCACCTACATCCCAAGATATAGCCCAAATACAGAAACAACGTAAGACATAAATTATGCTAAAAAATTCAATTAAGTCCAATTTGAGTCCAAACTTACAAAACATAATCAAAATCAATCAATTAAGTACATGGAGAGTGTAAATGACTAAAAATGAAGGCTTATTAATGTATCAAATATGTGATCATCAGTTTATACCACACCTTTGTTAATATTTAATGGACGGTTTATACTATTAGCTTGTACATTTTTTTTTATATTTTAAGTTACTTGTTTATGCTTAATTGGTATCGTGATTTAAATTCTGGTCATTTGGTTAAAGTTAATCCTAGTACTTTACATATTGATTTATCTGAATCACAATCACACACATTAAACATAATGGCTGAAAATGAAAGTGTGTATGATGAACATGAAAATCAACCGTTACGAACCATGCGTGAGCATTTGTAGCCATCTCGAAATTCTAGTCCATCATGTTTTATCTTTCCACTCAATGCTAACAATTTTAGATTCAAATCAGGTATGATTTCTTTACTTCCTAATTTCCATAATTTAGAATCTAAAAGCCCATGTTTACATCTAAAAGAATTTGAGGAAGTATATATTGCTTTTCATGGTCAAACTTGCACTAAAGATGTTGTTAAGTTTAAATTGTTTCCTTTTTCTTTGAAAGATAAAGCAAAAACTTGGCTTAACACTTTAAAACCAAGATCAATTGGCACGTGGCAAGAAATGCAAGGTGAGTTTTTAAAGAAATTTTTTCCAACACATAAAACCAATGCTTTGAAAAGACAAATCCAAATTTTTTTTCAAAATTCAAATGAAGCATATTTTCAAAGTTGGGAACGTTTTAAAGATTTGTTAAATTCTTGCCCACATCATGGTTTTAAAAAATAGCACACTATAAGCTTCTTTTATGAAGGGTTAACACCTGAAACTAAATAATTTGTGGAAACAATGTGCAATGGTGAGTTTCTTGATAAAGAACCTGAAAAAGCTTTAGACTATTTAGACCATTTGACTGAAAATTCTCAATTTTGGCATGGTACTCTAAAAATTCAATTAGATCTAATCTTGAAAATGCTAGTAAAGAAAAATATCACCTTAGTCAAGAAGAAGATCTAAATGCAAGGTTTGTCAGTTTGGTTAGAAAGATTGAAGCTATGGAATTAGGAAAGTGAAAGAAATTAAATCTGTGCAAAATAAAGAAATTTGTAGCATTTGTAATGAATTGGGACACTCAACAAATGAATGTCCAAAAATTTCTATTTTTAAAGAAGTTGTGCATAAGTAAGTAAATGCAATGAACAATTTTAAAAAGTCATTCACTTCTTTTTTTTCAGATACATACAATTCGGGATGCATAAATCACCCGAACTTCAGTTGGAGGACCAACAATTAGGCACAATTCATGCAACCACCACCTCCTCAGGCACAACAGGGCTCTCAAAATTTTCAAGGATATGCACTTTTTGTCCCACCATACAGGAATAACCTTAAAGAAACATTGCATGCATTCATGGAAAAGCAAGATGTCATTATTAATCAAAACACTCAAGTCATAATTGACATAAAAGACACTCTTGCTAAACTTTCTTTTGCACTCACCATTCACGAGAAAGAAAAATTTCCTTCTCAACCTCAACTAAATCCCAAGGGTCAATACAGTCTAAATGATGGTAATTCAGAAAACCAACAAATAGATCAAGTCAAGTCAGTGATAACCCTTAGGAATGGAAAGGTTGTTGAAGAAAGTAAGGAGATAAAGAGCTAAGTGTCTAAAGTGTAGAGCTCCTTGAGTGTGAATGAGCTAGAGGATGTGGAAAAGAATCAAGATAGTAGTGATGCTGAGCTACCCAAGGAACCAGATGTGACAAAAAGTCTTGTTAAGCCAGAAAATGATGATGAGGGCCACCAGACATACATGATTGACTCAATCATAGATAAGAGAGTTTCTACAACCTATGATTTTGATCCCCTTGAGAATTTTCTTGTCAATTCTGAGTTTGATTCTATCAGTAATCCCTCTGATGTAGTTGATATTTCTACTATTTTTGATAAAACTCAAGATCATGACACTCAGGCATGACAACCAAAGTTTAAGGAGTTTCTTAAGTAAGGTTGGAGCATTACTGATAAAAAAGGTGTTCATCCCTTAGTCTGTTCTTATAAAATTAATTTGGAAAAAGGTAAATGGTCAGCGATTGAAGCTATAACTTGAGTTGAAGGATCTAGATGTAGCAGAGACTTTGGTAGACGATCATGTCTACCAAAGCTGAGGTAAGTTTTTAGTATTTCGTGTTTTTATTGAGTCAGCTTAAGTGCCTCTCAAATTTCAGAGCCTTTGTATGGGGATGTAAATAGTATCGGCCAACAAAAAAAATATAAAACAAAAGAACCCAAAAAAAAAATGTTTGCATGCTTGTTTATTTCATTTTTTTGTCATTGCTAATCATTGTCAAGATGTAGTTATTCTCTTCTCATCTAAGTATTTCGGGTATGTGACTTCTCCCCATTACTTTGTTTAATTTTGTCCCAGTAATTTTTTTGATGTATATTGATGATTATTGTTTCAGTCTGAATTTAATTGTTAACATTAAGGACAATGTTGTGATCTGATTGGGGGGAAGGATAGTTGTGTAAAAAAAAACTAAATTTTTTTTAGGAAGTATGTGTATTAATATGTTTGTTATGTTTGTATGTTTGTCTGTAATTTACTAAACCAGTTAAGAATGGCAGATTAAGGAGTAAATTTTACTCTTGAGACACATCTTAGTTGGGGTAGACAACTAGTTTGTGTGGAAGTAGCAATTCAAATTCAGGAAAATTTGCATGATTGAGTTAATTGTCTTCTTTCTTAAAAATCACATGCTTGGTTATGGATGTTGAATTGGTGGATTGAGATTGATAGAATTATGCCTTGTGAGATTTTGAGCCTATTGATGAATGGATTGAATATTTGTACTATTCTCTTCTTTCTTGTGTGAATTTCACTCATGGAATTGTTATTCTAGAACTTGCTTTGATTCTTTTTTAGACTACATTTTCATATGCAGACATAAATATGATTAAGGCATTTTTCTTGAAATAACTACTTTAATCAAATAGTCAGCCTTGCTTAGCAGCTTATTGTCTCAATATGATATCAAATACTCTTATGACTTCTTAGAAATTCTCTGATTCCTGTCAACGTAAAGCATTAGAAATGACCTATTTCCCATTGCTTAACCCCTTCGAGCTTATTTGACCATTCTTTGTTTCGAACTCATTATGTGCCTTAAATGAAAAACCATGTTCTTACCTGACCTTAGGGAATAAGAGAACATTAACTTTGTCATTCGATGAGTTCTTGAACAAGTGTGGGGGTGTGTGTGCAGAATGGTTAAAAAAAATGAATATATGATGTTCTTTTTGTAAAAAAAATAAAAAAAATTGTAAAAAAAAATAAAAAAAATGTAAAAAAAAAGGAGTCAACAAGGTAATAAAGGAAAGGAAAAGAATATCTAAAGGGAATTTGTATTAGGTGGAGTTGGGATGAACTTTCATGCTTGTTAATTGAACTCAGCTTTCATGCTCTTTTATTCTTTTTGGTATTTAACTTGTCATATCTATATTATCTTCTCCTTTACCTTGACCCTATTACAACCTTGAATAAAGTCCTCATGATTTGTGTATATATGTGTTTTGAGTAGTGGAGAAGTAGAAGATAAGCAACCTTATGGTATACAATTTTCATGGGTTGAATTGAGTGAAATACCTACCTTTTAAACACTTGAGGGATTGAGAGTGAATCTTGTGAAGATCTATCATTCTTGACTCATGCTTTTCAATTGAAGTTTCCTTACTTGTTAGTTTGAGATGTGAAGATATGTTATCTTATGAATGTTTTGATTACTTGAATGATTGGTTGCTCTTCATTTTTAAATATTATTAGAAATTAAGTCTTTTAGAGTGTTTAACTTTTGAGTCTGTTTCGTTTTTGTTTTTAGTTTTGGTCTTGTGTGTTTTGCCCAAGAGTGCAAAAAGCTAAGTGTAAGAGAATTTGATGATCACATATTTGATACATTAATAAGCCTTCATTTTTAGTTATTTACACTCTCCATGTACTTAATTGATTGAGTTTGATTATGTTTTGTAAATTTGGACTTAAATTGGATTTAATTGAATTTTTTAGCATAATTTACGTCTTATATTATTTCTGTATTTGGGCTATATCTTGGGATGTAGATGACCAAATAAGGTGAATCTAGTGGCATTTTAAAGATAAGAGAGAGCTCTATAATTTTCATGAAGACCTCAAAGGCCCAATCACACGAGTAGATAACTCAAATTGGGGTCGAAGCAAGAACTAGAGTGCTGTTCTTGACAGCTTGACCTATGTGTACTGTTCATGCCAAATTTCAGGCTAGAGGTTGTCAAATGGGTTGAAATTTTGATGCTGAATATTGAGACCTATATCTACAACTTTCATGTTGAACACTTTTCCAGAATCTAAGGCCTAATGGGTGATATTGGGCTTGCAAGTCAGAACAGAGGAGCTGTAACTAAGCCTGAGCAGTGTGTAGTAATTTGAACTTATCTGGAGTTATAGAAATGATATTAGACTCAAACTAAAGCCATTTGAAATTTAAGATCCAGTCCTACAAATTTCATGAAGATCATAATTGCTCATTCTGACACATTCAATGACTTCAGAGTTAAATGATTTCAGAGACAATGAATCTCTATAACCATCCACTCACCAAAAGTCATTTGGCATTTTTCACTCATTTTCCACTCATCCACTCACTAATGACTCAACCCCTTTGTCATTTTGTATCTCTAATCCTCTATAAAAGGGGGCTTGGCAGATCATTGAAGGTGTTAAGTGTTAGGTACTAAAATGATGTTAGTTTGTTACTAGGTTTTCTTGTAGTAATTTTCCTTTGTTCTAAATTGAAGTCATGTTCTTCTTCTTCTTCTTCTTCTTCTTTCTTTCTTCTTATCTATGAGTAACTAAGTTTCATTTTGCTTAGGTGAAAGAGTGAAGTTCTTGGTAATGAAATAAGATTAGATTAATTTCTCTCTTATGCTTAAATGATATATTTTCAAGTGGTCATTATACGTATTATATTTTGTTTCCAATTAATTTAAAAACCCTCATTGTAAAGTGGAGTTCTTGATTTGTTATAGACAAGAGATTGGCACAATGAATGCTTTAACCCATTTACAAGTGGTAGTGCTAGAAACTCTCCTTATAAAGTGGAGATCTTGATTTGTTGTAGACAAGATTTTGGCACAATGAATGCTTGATCCTATTTATGAGTGGTGGTGTTAATAGATGATTAAAGGAATCATAATATAATTACTATATAATTTTTAATGAACTTTGAACGTTGTATTTTCCGATTGGAACCTCCGTTATGTGTGGATTCTAATTGAGTTATAAAAGAATTAATCTTGTCCTTAATTTATTTACCAAGAGTGGATCTCCTAACCCAAGTAATTTCTTTTTACTTGTGAACAATTTTATTTGTCATCTTTATTGTTGTAACAAAATATTTACTTTACTTTAATTAATTTTTCTTTATCAAGTCTCTGTGGTTCGACCTCGGACTTACCGAGAATTTATTACTTGAGATAACCTGCACTTGGGTTTGCAACTTAACTTTTAATACCGTATTAACTATTATCAGAGAACTCTACTCTCTCATCAATGAACACCAACACCAGTTTAAAGCTCCTCCTTGTTCTCTTGCTTCGATTTCAGGTACCCAAAACAAATTCTTTCTTTCGCCATTTGGTATGAAGTGATGAGATTCAAGTGTTTTATCATTTTTTTTTATCATTATTCTCTACCATTAGTACATATAGCTTCAAGCACAAATTTCATAGATATATTTTTTAAAATAAAATGCTGTGATTTTATCCTTCCAGTAATTTTTGACGGACGAATTAATTAAACTCTTATATTTTTCGTATTAGAAATATTACATGGGTAACTTTTGATGGATGAATTAATTAAATTCTTCTATTTTTCGTATTAGAAATATTAGCATCCATCAAATGTCATAAAAAATAATAATACAACCAAGTAATTACCATTAAAACAAATAAAACAATTAATTTTTTAACTTGCCCAATTTCTTTTTTGGTTTGGCTTGGCCATGCTATTGAAGTATAGAAGTTATTCTGATCTAAGTTCCACATACTAGGTGTAGGATATGTTATCTTTCACAAAGTCAATTCAAGACCTCAAAAAAGGAATAATATTTTCTAAAACTTGAGCCTTTATATCTTGTCTTGGCTTATAAGTGATATCAAATTCGGAGAGCTTCATCGACTCAGTGATCATTCTTCCAGCGAGGTCCGACTTATGCAACACTTGTCGAATCGGTTGATTTGTCTTCACAATCACGGAGTGTCATTGAAAGTATTGTCGTAACCTTCTAACAGTGGTTAGCAATAATATGGTCAGTTTCTCAATCTTCTAAAGTGGAGCTCAAGGCCTGGTAAGACCTTGCTGACAAAATAAATCGGCCTCTGACCTTCGTTGGTTTCTCTTATCAGAATTGAACTGATTGCTTCATTACAGACTAAGAGGTAAGCATATAAAGTTTTACCAAAATCCGGTCTCGTTAGGTTCAATTCCTGAAATGTAACCTCGCACTTTGAGGTCCACTCAAAATCTTTCCTTTTTTTTAAGAGCTTTGAAAAAGAGAATGGATTTTTTAGTGGCCTTAGCTAGGAAGCGAGTGAGGGTAGTTATCCGACCTGTCAGTTATTGCACCTCTTTAATTGATTATAGGCTACGCATATCAAGAACGGCCTGACATTTCTCTGGGTCGGCTTCAATGCCCCGATTTGTCAATAACAATCCCAGAAATTTACCGACTTGTACCCTGAAAGCGCATTTTTCCTGATTTAATCTCATATTATGCTTCCGTATTTGGGCGAACACTTATTTTATGTCTTTCACATGGTTCCCAGTCTCTATTGTCTTGATAATCATGTCATCAATATAAATTTCTCGCATTTTACTAATTTGTTCTTCAAAAACCTTATTCATCATACGCTAGTAAGTTGTGCTTACATTTTTTAATCAGAACGATATATCACGGTAACAATAACTTTTCATCTTGGTTATGAATGCAATTTTATTTTAATCTTTGAGTTCATGAGAATTTGGTTATATCCGGAATAGGTGTCCAAGAATAAGAGAAGTTGGAATTCAGATGAATCGTCCACTAGCTTATCTATGTTGGGAAGTAGATAAGGATCCTTTGGACATACCTTATTCAAGTCAGTGTAGTTGACGAACATGTGCACTTCCCATTAGCCTTTTTCACCAAGACCACTTTAGAAAGCCGAGTGGTATAAGAGACTTCTCTAATGAATCCAACATCCAAAAGTTCTTTCACCTACTTTTGTATTGCCTCCTGTTTCTCATGTCTGAATTTCCTTTTTCGTTAGGCCACCGACTTTGCATCCTTTATGATAGAAAGTCAATGACAAATGAATTCGGGATCTAATCTCAGCATATCTGTAGACGTCTAGGCAAAGAGGTCTTTGTTCTTCACAAGAAACTCGATTAGCCGAGATCTTTCCTCTAGGTTCAGATGTCCTCCAATCTTGGTTACCAGGTCTGACTTGGCACCAAGTTGAAGGGGCTAGGGAGATCTCCACCAAGTTGAGGGCGTGCACCACGGATCTCTTCACGAACATCTAGTTCAGTCAAGAGGATGTTGACGTGGTCCATATTGACTGAAGCTAAATTGTTGTGTTGGCCCGTTGTCTGGGGTTTCTTAGCAATCTTCAAGCTTTTCATTATAGCATTTCCTTGCCGTAGGCTGGTCTCCTTTGACCGTAACAACCTTGTCATGTTGGTCAAGAAACGTCATGGCTAAGTGGGGAGTGGAGATCACGACCTCAAAAGCATTGAGTGAGCGACAACCCAATATAACATTATAGGCCGAATGACAATCCATCATAAGAAATTTGACTTTAAGTTTCTAAAAGTGAGAATCTTTCCCTAAGGTCAAATAAGTCTCAATGTATCCTATCAGGGTGATCTTATCTCTAGTGAATCCTATCAACTTGTCGGTGTACGAGATCAATTCTTTCCTTGATAGTCTTAACTTCTCAAAGAGATTGTTAAGCTTCTTTAGTCAATAAATATATGCCAGACTTCGGCTTTAGTTATTAGCCCATAAATCACCATAGCATCGTCGTGATCCATGACAGTGCTGCCATAGTCTTCGTTTGAAAAAGAAGTCGGCGGGGTCTTCTTGGGTCCGTCATCTATCTTTGATCTCGATGGGAAGCTACTCTTAACACAACCTAGAGTGTTTTTTATCTTGCATTCCCTGATTTATCACCACCTACAAAACCTCCCAAAATGGTGTTAATTGTCTGGGTTACTTTCATGTGACAATGTTCATTGTCAAAATTAGGATTATCTCAGGGTTGTGCCCTTTCTTGATGCTGGGCGTTATCCCGGGATGGGTCTGTTCCAGAATTTTTATTCCTCGCGGGTGAGCGTCTTCTCTAGTATGGTGGAGACAAGCTTATCTGAGGACTGTAGCTCTGCTTTCTGTAATTCTTTCCTCCTCTCTGATTGTAGTTTTAGGGATTGATGTACATATTGGCCTATACGGCCATCCCGAATCAAAGACTCGATATCATCTTGATGGTTGATGTGGTCCTCATTATTGTGACTTTTGTGAAATGCACAATGCTTGAACTTATATTTTTGTGAATGTTTTATCAATGAGGGAGGTCTTTGCACATCTTTGAACTCCATGTTCATCACTTATTGGTAGATCTGAGTCAGATGTGTGTTGAGGGAAGTGTAATTTTCGTACTTCCCTTTTAAAGGTGGTCTCGAATTCCAAGTTTGTTGGGGAGTTTGTCCGAGCTTTGGTTTAGCATCTTCGCCTTTCTCCAAATGTTTCCTAGCCCGGAAAACATCATCTGCATTGCTATACTTGTCAGTTCTAGCTCGAAACTCGTCCATTGTCTTAGGATCTTTTTTAGCTAATAAAAGAAAAATGCCCCAGGGCGGAGGCCTTCCCTTATATAATGTAATTCAATTCTTTCATCACAATCGCGAATATTTACTACTTCTTTGTAGAACTGGGATTTATAATCTCGAAGGAACTCTTCTTTTCCTTGCTTAATATGGGAAAGACATTAAATGGATTTTGACTACACATTACTAGTGGTGAAGTGTAGCAAAAATCTAGATGACAAGTCTTCCCAATCAACAATGAATTTAGGAGTTAGGATAGTGAACCATCTCAAGACGACATTTTTAAGGGAAGTAGGAAAAACACGGCATATGAGTGGATCATCCCTTCCTGCAAATAGTAAGACAGAAACATAAGCATCTAGGTGCTCTTGAGGATCCCTGGTCTCGTCATAAGTTTCAATATTAGTTGAATACTTGAAGAGCTTAGGAATCTCGTAGGTCATCAATTCATTAGAGAAATGTTGGTTTTCCTTAACCGAGTTTCTCTGTCCTTGATCCTGCTCTCTATTTTCGCATGCTGGCTTCTCATCTCTTTGACTAGGTTCTATAATCCTTGAGTATTATAGATTACACACTCCATCGCGAGTTGACTTTCTCTTGTTTTCACGATTCCTTTATGGAAATTGGTTTTCATCCTCCGTCTCCTGGTTAGTAGCTCTTTTCAGGTTATGAATATGTTCATCTTAGAGTCGAACTAGAGAGATTAGCTTCTCTCTAGATAGCTCTGGGAGGCCTGACTCACCTTGGTGAGACCAAGCTTCGTCGATTTTCACCCGTGCTCCTAGACATTGTAACATCGATATCACAAACGACGCCAATGTTCTGAATGAGATTTAGAGAATCACCTGAATAATGTTGATAAATGTGGTTTCCTCTGTAGCACAGTGGCAGTAATGGTAGTGCGAGAGGTAAGTACCTGCAAAAGGCATTTCGACGCTCAAGTTAGACCGTGTATAAGGTGAGTAATGTTTGAAATTAAATGCATACCTTTGCGACCTTGTGCGGTATTTATAGGAGCTTCTTATTTGATAAGAGTCATGTTTAAATCTACATTAAATATTGTTAATTAAGATAAGAATCTAATAAGATTGTTATCTTTTATAATATTTTATCTATTTATGAAAAATATAATTGATTCTTCTATGTTTGAGAGATTCTATTAGAGATTTAATACTTATAAATGAGCATATTTACTTATCCAATAACACTCATAAATATTCAAGATCTAACTTTAGAGAATCTAATTGTTTTTGAACTGCTAACCGAGACTCTAATGCAGAACAAATTTAAATTTGAAAGGCTTCAAACGCCGGTTGGTGTTCATAAAAATGGAGTTAAATATCGCCCAACATGTTTGGGATGTATTTCATTTTGCTAGACATGTGGTGTTGGCTAAAATCAATTTTACTTACAGCAAACTCAAAGATGCTTTTGCTTCTTATATACCATTTAAACGTGAAATGGGAATTTACCACATTACTCACATTTATTTCTCCTTTTATTGTCTTCAACAATTGATTTCTTGTCCCTTTTAATAATTTTCTGTTTAAAATTGATTTTACTTTACATAATTCAAACAAAATAATTTTTCTAAACCCACTTGTAAAATATAATTCCTAAACATAAATAATTTTTTTTAAAATCAATTATTTCAATATCAATTCTTTTTAAAGCAATATTAATAGGAGGAATTCTTTCTTTCCTCCTCTCGTCTTCTTCTTTCACAAACCATCACCACCATTCAATTTATAAAAACGTCACTTATTATACAAGTTCCAGCACAATTTTAATGATATAAAATCTACTTAGAGAAAGAATTTTACTTCCTTCATGTGTTTATAAAATTTTTCCTTCTAATAAAATCTAAATGAAATTGATCCTTACTAAATGGATTGTTAAAGTGGCAAGCCAAAAATAAACATCCAATGATATTACATTTCCAATGTCCAACAATAGTGTCAGTTGAGCTATAATACCCTTTCGATAAGAAAATTTAAGTTTTTATAAAAATGTATTATTTTATATGTTTTAACTGATAAATAAATTGAAAATTATTTTAATGGTAAACTAATAAATTATTAATATTAAATACATATTTATATAAGTAATGAAATAATTCTTTAAAAAATATTATTTATAATTGTGACGTTTGATGCAACTTCACTTATAATTTCATACCAACACAAATTTTTTAAAATAAAAATTATTTTATTGTAAAATATACTATTATAAAATTATTAATTTACTAAATTTAAGAATATTTACCTAATTATATAACTTTTTATTTTATTATCAATATACCAAATAAACTTTTAATTAGTGTTTTTCGGCAGTTGACGATTAAATTGTTGTTTTTTCTTCTCAAATTTTTAAAAAATTTAATCAAATTATTTAATTTTTTTTTTCTGAATTTTTTTGAAATTATTTATTATTATTATTTTTTATAGACTTTGAAATTTCTTCGGCTGCGGCCTGATTGGACAATGTGGAACCGTCTCTCCAAGTCAATAGCGATAAAATGTTGTACCGTAGTAAGCTAGAGACGGTGAACGTGAAAGGTGAGGAAACCTAACAAAAAAACTCACTTCAGTAAGGGGGTGAGTGACGTGGCGTGAAGATTACGAATTTACGATATAATAAATAATCAGCAATTTTAATTTCGCCATTTTTGATTTTTGACTCATACACTACAGCACACACCTCGGCGGGAATCCAAAATTCGCCAGAACTTTTACCTCACCACATGCCCCTATTTTGTCCCTCTCTGCTCCTCTCTCTACTCTAGGGTTTCAATTTGAATTTTCGTTTTGCAATTTGCATCAAGAACCATTAACCAACCATGAATCTGCGCAAGGGCTCCAAGGTTTGGGTCCAAGACAGGGATTGGGCTTGGGTGGCTGCTGAAGTGCTCGACTCTTCCGGCAATCGCCTCCACCTCGTAACTGCTTTCGGCAAGAAGGTGAGTCACGAATTGAGTTTGTTGCCTGATATATATGCGCTAGCTACTTGTTGCGTGCGCGCTATTTGGTGGTGATGAAGTTGGTAATTCATTCGAGTTTTTGGTTTTGGGAGGTGTGGTGGTGCAGGTTTTTGCTCTCCCGGAGAAACTGTTTCCGAGGGATGCCGATGAAGAGGAGCATGGCGGTGTTGAAGACATGACGAGGCTCGCTTACTTGAATGAGCCGGGGGTGTTGTACAATCTTCGTAGAAGATATGCGCTCAATGATATCTATGTGAGTGAGTGTTAATTGAATGCAATTTATCAGTTTCTACTTTCTAGATGGTCAATTGAGGTTGACGATGAGTTTTTACTGTGAAATTTGTGGATACTGAGAAAGTTAAGGTTGTGAATTTGGAAATGGACAAATGGTGTTTGGTAAGGTAAGTTTTACGTTAGGGATCGGCACATCAGTGAAATGTAAGTTAATTGAATGGAATTCATTAGTGTCTATATGGTCAATTAGGGTTAACTATGAGTTTATTTATGACTTAGACATTTGGAAATGAATAAATGGTGTTTGGTAAGATGAGTTAGGCGTTAGGGATTGCCGCATTAGTGAATTGTATGTTATATATGTTCTGTATACTGTTCTTGTGTGGAATTATTATTCTTTGCGGCTTTGAACTCCACAAGTATGCATATGAACCATATGACAGCTGATATGTGCTTTGTTGGCAGTTGGCATTTTCCGTATGATATTATTGCTTTCATTTATGACAACTTTTATGGATGGTTTTGATGGGTTCATGACTTAATGATTGGGTAGACAATACCGGACGAATCATTTTTAAATGCATAAATTAGTATATATTCAGTAACTTTTAAAACTTCAGTTTCCTTTTTCGTGATTTCACTGAATGAACTTTACTTGGTTTTAACGCATGGCTGTTGCTAATATTAATTACGGACATTTTTTTTCCTATGGGGACTGTCATTTTATGCTTTTCGCCTGACTTGTTTGTCTTTGTTAGACATATACAGGGAGCATTTTAATAGCTGTTAATCCCTTCACAAAGCTTCCTCATTTGTATGATATCCATATGATGGAGCAGTATAAGGGAGCTCCGCTTGGTGAGCTTAGCCCACATGTATTCGCTGTTGCTGACGCATCTTATAGGTTAGTATGCATTTAATGTGTTTGTATCATATCTGTGTTTTTTTTATTTCAAATATATATTTGCTATTTGCCATTTTATGTTGCGAATTAGTGAGCTTTTGTTGGTCATGATTTAGAGCAATGATGAATGAAGGTAAAAGTCAATCTATCTTGGTCAGCGGTGAAAGTGGCGCTGGGAAAACTGAGACAACAAAATTGATTATGCAGTATCTTACCTACGTTGGTGGACGTGCTGCTGGTGATGATAGAACAGTTGAACAACAAGTTCTTGAAGTAAGCTATTCTTAAATCCAATGATTCCAATCAATCATGACTTCAGTGATTAATTTACTTCCAAGTTCCAATTATTATTTAGGCATCAATATGGGATGCTGATTTCAGTTTTGCTTGATTCAGTCAAATCCGCTTTTAGAGGCATTTGGTAATGCAAGGACTGTCAGGAATGACAATTCAAGGTGAAATTGGTTCTCTTCTGTGTGTTTATTTATTT
This sequence comes from Ormosia semicastrata, assembly GCA_029884595.1. NCBI lineage: Eukaryota > Viridiplantae > Streptophyta > Magnoliopsida > Fabales > Fabaceae > Ormosia > Ormosia semicastrata. Next base: position 10,182,181 of record JAQQTO010000063.1, on the reverse strand, counting down.
CTAGTCTACTGCTTGCCTTTTACCTTAATTTCCATCTTTTGTGATTTTCTGGGTTATTTTCTCTTCCTATTTAAAATTTAACAAATAAGCTTGGTACTTAGTCTTTGGGCTCTTATGATCTGGTCTAATATTTGTATCTATCCAAAACATGCTAAGCCTGAATGGAGTTTTGTGGAAACCACTAATATTAGATATTTGTAATTTTGTATGGAATGACAGTCCTTTTTGGTACCCTGGTTTCCAAGCCTAGTTACTGTACTGTGGTTGCTTAAAATCTCAAACTTTATGGGCTGTAGATGGGAAGAAAATTCTGGGATATTATAAAAAACTGATGCCCTTGTATATATTAGGGAATTCAGATTTAGAAGCAACAAAGGTAGGCTTGGTGGTGCATTGAAGTTTGAAAGATTTAGATCTGAAAGACTGAGTGCATGTTTGGTACAGCTTCTCTGCTTAGCTTTTTTTGAGAAAAAAGCTGTTGTAACAGTGTTTAATCATGTTTGGTAAAATTAGCTTCAGCTTTTACACGAAATTCAATGTAAAATAAAAGCTTTTTAAAGCTGATTTTTATAATGCTGAAGATTGAAGCTTATGATTTTAGCTTATAGATTATTTCTTACATTTTGATATGTAAATACCATTTTATCCTCAATCAAATAATTTTTTTAATCATTCTATATCTATTTTAGTAATTTAATGCATAAAAGCGATTCTTTTTTATATCATCCAAACGAATCAGATTAACTTAAAATCGCTTTACTGCTAATGCATCCAAACATAAAAATAAATCAATTATAATCGATTATAACAAAAAGCTGTTATACAATAATCGATTACTAAGCATAATCAAATTTTTGCAGCTATCCCAAACACACCCTGAGACTTAAGTGGGAAAAAATACTACTTAAATTTGTCTTGGTTTATAAGATAATAAAGGTTTTTCGATATGAGCATATTTGATGGAGAATCATGCTATATGTATTTTCTGGGTGAGTCCACAATGTTTTACATTTTTTGTGCTAACAGTATTTACGTTGTAGCATTATCAAAATATTCTTCCATTGAAATTATTATTGCCCATAGCCTCATATTATTACTATTTGTTTTATAATTGCAGTCGTTTTGGGAAGTTTGTGGAAATTCAGTTTGATTCAAATGGTAGAATATCTGGTGCTGCAATCAGAACTTACTTATTGGAAAGATCAAGAGTAGTGCAGATAACGGATCCAGAAAGAAATTATCACTGCTTTTATCAGTTGTGTGCATCTAAGAGGGTATTCAATTTCTTTTGAAGCCTTTTATTTGATTTTGTATTTTGGGGTTACTATTGCAGCATAATGCAATATTTTGCATGTGCATGTGCAGGTTATGGTTTTCATAATGTCATGATCAAAGTATTAATTGTTATACTTTATAATTGGGATGCCTCATTTTAGGATGCAGATAAGTATAAGTTAGGACATCCAAGCCACTTCCACTATTTAAATCAAAGTAAAATCTATGAACTAGATGGTGTAAGAAATGCTGAAGAATACGAGAAGACGATGAGGGCAATGGATATTGTTGGCATAAGTCCTGAGGATCAGGTGTTATAATGTTTCCATTAGTGTAGCTCTTGCTTTATTGCATGCTTTCATGGATAATTTTATTGATGGGCCCCCTTTACTTATAGTTATCCTTTGTTCCTATTATCAGGAAGCCATATTTCGTGTCTTAGCTGCTATTTTACATTTGGGAAACATTGAATTTTCTCCTGGAAAAGAGCATGACTCGTCAGTGATAAAAGATGAAAAATCAAGATTTCATATGCAGATGGCTGCTAATCTTTTCATGTAAGTGATTTATGTTATGTTTGAAATTTTACGTTGTTAAAATGAATTATAACTTGGCTGAATTTCATTTCTCTCATTAGCATTTGCATTCAAAAAGCAAATACATTTTTTTAAAAAAAATTTCTGCAATCTTTTATGATGCTGCTCTATTAATTTCTGATAGTATGAACATGTAGAGTACATGAACATTGTATCCAACTAAAATCTGGCAGGGAAAAGAGGGAATTGTAAAATTTCTATATATAGCAATGCCTACGAAGTGCTAAGGATGTATACTACTATTGCTTCTTCTGGAAACAATTATTGACATTGCAGAGATATATCTAGAGAATTAGGTTATTAAATATATCCGAGCAAGAGCCTGAGCAGCTGAGATCAGAATAATTAGCATTTGGTCTCTTTGGTAGAAATTGGGTTTATCTTGAACATGCATTGCCTATTTTTTCTGTAGTATTATAGAAATGATAGAAATCCCAACTGAGTTGGATTATTGGTCGTTTCTCCTTTAAGATGTTGGTTATAATTTTATTTAAGTTTTTGCTGAACTTAATGACTAAATTTTTTACTTCACTAGGTGTGATGTAGACCTACTGTTATCAACATTGTGTACTCGTTCAATACAAACCAGAGAAGGAAGTATTGTCAAAGCCCTTGATTGCAATGCTGCTGTTGCTGGCCGGGATACTTTGGCAAAAACTGTTTATGCTCGTTTATTTGATTGGTATACTTATGGTCAATGCAAAATCAACAGACATCTTTTTTTATTATGCATAGTTTAGGGTGACAATTCTTTTTTTTTTTTTTATAACTACAATTCTATTTGTTTTTGTTCTACCAGGCTTGTTGATAAGATCAATAGGTCTGTTGGGCAAGATATTAATTCCCAGATACAAATTGGAGTTTTGGATATTTATGGTTTCGAGTGCTTTAAGGATAATAGGTAAGTTGTTGTCAATTACTTGTCACTTGGAGTAGTTTTTTTTTGGGGGGGGTTGTTGATTGTGGAGTGTAGAAGTTAGTAGATTCACTGTGTATTTGAAGTTGTGGAACATTCCAATGCATAGATCAGGCTTTTATTCTTATGAATACTTGTGTTCTTCTTTCATATATTGTAGTATTTTCACTAGTAGTAAAATGCTTAATGCTCAGACTTTTGTTTAGTATCATCCGTTGATTCTTTTTCCTTGTATTCCTATTGTTAGATCTTGATTCATCCGCTGCTGTAGTTTTTTAAATTGGTAACTTTTTCAGTATGAGTTTTTTTGCTCAATCCAATAACATTCACTTCCTGCAGTTTTGAGCAATTCTGCATCAATTTTGCAAATGAAAAGCTTCAACAACATTTTAATGAGGTATGCACGTGTTATTGTATGTTAATTTGCATTCACTAAGTTAATGCCTTGGTGTCTTAATCTGGGTTTGTTGATGTTGTTTTTTCTTTCTCCTTTTCTTATAACTTCTCTGTCTTGTTTTTTCTTCCAGCATGTATTCAAGATGGAGCAGGAGGAGTATGGCAAAGAAGAAATTAACTGGAGTTACATTGAATTTGTAGACAACCAAGATGTTTTAGATTTGATTGAAAAGGTTTTAGATATTGTTTTCATTTTTAGATTGCTTCTTTAGGTGGAAGTTTTCTGAATTCTATATATCAACATTCACATGTAGTATTGTACATCTTCATACAATATTACTTGTTTCATGCATAATGTGTGGCAAAGGAAATATATAGGTCTAAAATAATGGTGGCTGAGGAATTGTGAACAAGCTATGATTTTGTCAATATTATTTCAGCAGGTTAGAGATACTGAAATTGCAAGAGGATTTGTATTAGGAAGGAAGCTACTCAGCTAGTTAGCAATATATCAAAACCTTTTTGTCTGATCCTAGTTTGGATCTCTCACAAGATATATCTTTTAATGAATAAATTGTTAAGACCTGCTTATCTAGAATTCACTTAATCATTATCATGCCACAATAAAGTAATATAGTTTCATTTGAAAGTGCAGTGCTAAGATATGCATCTTAGGGGGTGTTTGGGAACAACTGTGAAAACTTGATTATTTCAATAATCGATTATTGTTATAATCGATTATCTTAAAATTTGAATAATTGTATATTATTGCATTAACAAAATGTTTACAATGGAGGTAATATATATAGGGAGCTGTACATTAAATTAGTCCTTAGAAAATCAGCAATATAAAACACTAAAAACAATGTGTACACTAAAAACATGGAAATGTGGGAACAAGACCAAGAGGCCACCGTCCATTAGAGGCCACCGTCGAACACTCCCCCTCAAGCTGGTGAATATGCATTCTCCATTCCCAGCTTGGATACAATTGTCTGAAATATTGGACTACTCAACCCTTTTATAAGTATATCAGCAAGCTGACCTTGTGTAGACACATAGGGTGTACAGATTAAACCATTCTCTAGTTTTTCTTTGATAAAATGTCTATCAACCTTAATATGCTTTGTTCGATCATGCTGTGCCAGATTATGAACTATGCTGATTGTAGACTTGTTATCTCAATAAAGTCTCATCGGACCATTCTACTTGATCTTCAGATCTTCAAGAATAATCTTCAACCATAGTAGTTCACGCACACCTTGAGCCATAACTCTAAATTATGCCTCCGCACTAGATCGTGCTACCACATTCTGTTTTTTACTTCTCCAAGTCACCAAATTTCCACTAAGAAAAGTGCAATATCTTGTGGTTGATCTTCTGTCCATTGGTGATCCAGCATAATCAGCATCAGTATATGCCTCAAGTATCACACCTCCATTTCTCTTAAATAAAATGCCTTTTCCTGGTGTTTCCTTAAGGTATTATAACACTCAATATGCTGCTCGCAAATGAGATTCTTTTGGACTGTACATGAATTGGCTAATCACACTTACTATATATGCTATATCCGGTCGTGTGTGGGATAGATAAATAAGTTTTCCCACTAGACGTTGATACATTTCTCTGTCAACTGCAACATCTTCCTCTACCTGCCCAAGTTTCATATTGGGATCCATAGGAGTACTTGCTAGTTTGCACGTTGTATGACTTGTTTCTTTTAAGAGATCCATAATATACTTTTGTTGGGAGATGAATATATCTTGCTTAGAATGAGCAACCTTAATTCCAAGAAAGTATTTCAACCTTCCTAATGCTTTAATTTCCAATTCCTTGGCTAAACATTGACTCAGAATATGTTTCTCCTTAGCATCATCTCTTGTTACTATTATGTCATCAACATACACCAAGAGAGTTGTGACTCCCCCTGAAGGAGAGTGTTTAACAAATAGTGTGTGATTCCCTTGGCTTTCTTTGTACCCCATATCCAACATAATTATAGCAAACCTTTCAAACCACGCTCGCAGTGATTGCTTGAGGCCATATAGGACTTTTTTCAACTTACACATAGTATTAGCATGCAAATTCTTCCCTTATCCTGGTGGAACCTCCATGTAGGCTGCTTCTTCGAGATCTCCATGCAAGAAAGCCTTTTTGACATCAAAATACTATAAATCCCAACCATAATTAGCTGCCAATGCCAATAATACCCGAATTGTGTTCATCTTTGCAACTGGTGCAAAAGTCTCTTGGTAATCAATTCCATAAGTTTGGGTATACCCTTTGGCAGCTAATCGTGCCTTATATCTCTCTATGGATCCATCTGCTATATATTTCACAGTATACACTCATTTACAACCTATAATTTTCTTTCCTGCCTGTAACTACACTAGCTCCCAGGTTTGATTCTTTTTTAATGCCTCCATCTTCTCATTCATGGCTTGTTTCCATTTTCCATTAGATAAGGCCTAGGGTAGGGTGGTAGGGATGGCAATGGTATTTAGGCTTATAAGGAAGGCTTTATGGGATGGTGAAAAATTCTCAAAGGACAAGAAGTGTGAAATAGGGTATAATGGTTGTTTTGTGCATTCTCCAGTTCCTTTTTCAGATGGCTATGGGAAGAATTTGGTAACTACTATCCATATGAAATTTAGTTTCATCTTGCAATAAATGGTTAGATACTATTTACCTCATTCGAAGGCTCCGAGTTGGACTCTTGGACCTGCATAGGTTCAAGAACAGCCATCTTCCTTCTTGTGAACACCTTGCCTTTGCCATACCTTACATTCTCAAAAGCAGACTCAGCTATTGGGTCAGGAATGGTTTTGGACATAGGTTCAAACGCAGGTTCAGCAGTGACTTCAGGAGGAGGATTAGGGACAATAGGAAGGTCATGAGAAGGACCATTAGACACAAGAAGTAAGGGCAAGTCAAGTAGGAAATCTTTCTTATCTTCCTTCATTGACTTCTCTCCCTAAAGATAAGGATGAGAAAAATAGGGTTCTTCTTCATTGAATGTAACATTCTTGGAGACATAGAATTTTCTGGATGGAGAGTGATAACAAAAAAGATACATTTTAGAGCCCTTGGATCGAGTTTTCCCCTGTTTGGACTGTGAACATGGACAAAAGATACACATCCAAAAATTTTAGGGACAAGATTATTGGAAGTGTGTAGATCAGGATAGAAAGTAGAGAGGACATTCATAGGACTCTTGAACCCCATGACTTTAGTGGGCAAGCGATTTATAAGATGATTAGCTGTCAGAATAGCTTCCCCTGAGAAAGACTTAGGGACTTTTCCCTGAAACAATAAGGCTCGGGTTTTTTCAAGAAGATGACCATTTTTTCGCTCTGCTAACCCATTTTGTTGTGAGGTATGAACACAAGATGATTCATGGATTATTCTTTCTTTCTGGAAAAAATGCATAAGAGTCTGATTAAATAACCCTTAGCATTATTGGACCTGAATCGTTTAATACCACCCCAAATTGATTTTTAATCATGGAACAAAAATTTGGGAGAACAGTACTAATGTCGAACTTGTGTTTGAGCAGAAAAATCTAGGTAACACGAGTACGATCATCAATTAAAGACACAAACCATCTTGCCCTAGAGATACTAGGAATGGAAGAGGGGCCTCAAACATCACTATGGATAAGAGAAAAAAGAACAAAACTTCTTCTATTACTAATTGGAAAATTGACACGCTTATGTTTGACAAGTTCACATACTTCACAATGAAATTGTTTAACATCAAGACCTTTAAACAAAGAAGGAAAAAAACTCTTAACAATAAAAAAGAATGGATGACCTAATTTACGGTGAACAAGCCAAATTTTGTCTTTTTTGGTTGTAAGAAGTTTTGAGGTAAAAGAATATGGGTGTCCAAGTCTGCTCTTTCCTATTTACCTGACAAGTTGCTTCAAGGAGGTATAGGCCATCCTGTTCCCTAGCACGTCTAATCATCTTTCCCGAATCATTGTCCTGAAAAACATAATGATCATTGTAAAATACCATTTTGCAAGATAAATCTTTAATTAATTTTTGAACAGAAATTAGATTTGTGGACAGTTTAGGGACATGAAGGACATTGTTTAAGGTCGCTAGGGGGCTTAGTTGGACTTATCTTACACTAGCTACAGTGGTCAAGGAACCATTAGTTGTGTATATTTTCTTATTGCTTGGGCATGGAGAATAGGTGGAAAATATAGTGGGATTGTTGGTCATATGTCTGTGGCTCGTGAATCTATAATCCAGGAGTTGGTAAAAATTGTACTCGAGATATTGAATCCAACAAAAAAAGGTAACTTACCTGAATAAGTCAAAGAACAAGTACTTGAGAGCTTTTCAAGGTTGTGTAGAGAGACATTTGAAACCTCACCTTCAGTTGACATCGTGAGAGACAAAATAGAACCGCTGACGCGTGACAAGGTCTCCGGCAGTGGCGCTCAGGTGGATGGCTGGTCGAAGGTTTCTGAGACACTTCGTGACCTTACTTGGACGGAAGAATGGCTATGAAGGCCTTGGTTGGCAATGAAGGCTGACAGTTTGGGTACTGTTTGGGTTTCTGGATACTGTTTGGGGGCGATGAAGGCCAAAAACAGAGATTGGTTGACAATGAAAGCCGACCCAAAAAAAAGCTTAACAGAAAGCAGAGACAGTCTCGGATCGGAACTGCTCTGATACCATCTTAGAATTTGAATAACTGTATATTATTGCATTAACAGAATGTTTACAATGGAGGTAATATATATAGGGAGCTGTGCTTAAACTAGTCCTTAGAAAATAAGCAACATAAAACACTAAAAACAATGTCTACACTAAAAACGTGGGAACAAGACCAAGAGGCCACCGTCCAATAAATTATAATATAATCAGTTTTATGTTTAAATATGTTAGTTGAAAAATGATTTTAAGCTAATCTGTTTTGTTTGGATGCTATAAAAAAGAATCGTTTTTATGCATTAAATTACCAAAATAGGTATAGAATGATTAAACAAGTTTTTGATTGAGGATAAAATGATATTTACATCTCATTGTGTAAGGAATAATCTATAATCTAGTATTATAAATTTCAATCTTCAGCATTATGAAACAAAACTTTTATAATGTGTCGAATTTGGTAGAGGAATTTGTCCAGATTTATAGGTACCCGTTTAGGAGAAATAAATCTGAATCAAATCAATTCAGATATGTTTAGGAAATTTTTTATCTTTATAATCTGTATTGTCAGTTTTTGTTTCCTAGAATAGGCTTTTTAGTTTTGTTTTTAGTCAACCTAAATATCCTATTTCCAGCTTTTTAGATATCCTTGATCTTACTTTCCTAAAATTATGGGATTTGATTGACCAATCCCATATATGGACTTAGTTTATATATAATGTACATATTTTTTCATGAAATGATATAGAGAATAAAAAAACTTTACTCTGTCTTTTCTATATGGTATTAGAGCTTCGGCTTTGACCTCTTTCAACCATGATGAAGACGGTGATGACCGATGTTTCCACAAATGAGTCTAGCACCTCAACAGAGGCTCCGAGGACTGCTCAAACAGGATCTTCCACAACCCCATTTGATACTTTCTCACAAAACCCAAGCCTACAACCCACTGTGCATTGACTCAATGGAAAAAACTACATTGAGTAGATTCAGTCTGTGAAGTTGGCCATAGATGGGAAAGGAAAATTGGGGTATCTTATTGGAGAGATCAAGCAGCCCTCCAAGGATGATCCTTCTTTTACAAAGTGGAAATTAGAAAATTCTCTCATCACTGCCTGGTTAATCAACTCCATGGAACTAGCAATAGGAAAACCTTATTTGTTTCTACCTACAGCAAAAGATGTTTGGGATGCAGTTCGTGATTGCTACTCAGATTTGGAGAATTCATCTCAGATTTTTGACTTAAAGACACAACTTTGGCAGTTCAAACAGGGTGATCAAGATGTCACTCTTTGGTAGGAGTTAGACTAGTGCTATGAAGATGATTGGGAAAATCCCAAAGATGCTATTCAGTTTAAGAAGAGAGAGGAGAATGATTGTGTGTACATGTTTCTTGTTGGACTTAACCGAAGTCTAGATGAAGTAAGAGGAAGAATCTTGGGCAAAAAGTCATTACCTTCTATTAGGGAGGTCTTTTCTGAAGTTCGACAGGAAGAATCAAGGAGGAGGATAATGTTGAACACTCATGAACCATCCACAACTCAAGAACATGAAAGTTCAGCACTTGTGTATAGAGGAATTTCTTCAGAAGATAATAAAGGGAAGAAACCCTGGTGTGATCATTGCAAAAAACCATGGCACACTAGGGAGACTTGTTGGTTGATCCATGGAAAGCCACCTAATTGGAAGAAGAAATCCAACAAAGATGGGCGTGCCTTCCAGACCACTGTTGAGGAGAGTCAAGAGCCTCCACCTACTTCAGAGACAAACTCGTTCACAAAGGAACAACCTAGAGCACTTGTACAAACTTTTTTCTCCAAAAATGACAATCAATCCTTCTTGTTCTTTGGCTGAAAAAGGTACTTATCTTACTATTGCTCTTTTTACCCAAAAACCTCAAAATCCTTGGGTTATTGACTCCGGAGCAACTGATCACATGATTGATTGCTCAAAATTGTTTTCCTCTTATAGTCCTAGTGCAGGGAATAAAAAAATTAGAATTGCTGATGGAACTCTCTCTGCCATAGCTGGAATTGGATCCATCCCTCTCTCACCTTTTATAACCCTCCATAATGTTCTTCATGTTCCTAATTTGTCTTGTAACCTATTGTCCATTAGTAAATTAACTCTTGACATGAATTGTCGTGTTATTTTTGACTCCTCTGGTTGTAAATTTCAGGAATTGACATCGGGGAGGACAATTGGTAGTGCTAAGCAAGTTGATGGTCTCTACATCTTGGAAGACGGTTCTACTTTGAGTGGGCACCCTCAAAGTATTTGTTTCAACTCTGTTTCTGGATCAAAGGAAAATGAAATAATGTTATGGCATTATAGGTTAGGTCATCCTAGGTTTAGTTAGTTACAGCACTTGTTTCTTGAATTTTTTAGAAATAAAATCCATATTTCTTTACTTGTGAGACTTGTCAATTGGCTAAACATCACCACACTGTCTATCCTGCCCAAGCATATAAACCATCTAATCCTTTCACCATCATTCATAGTGATGTTTGGGGACCGAGTCGTGTAACTACCCCTGCGGGCAAACAATGGTTTGTAAGTTTTATTGATGACCACACTAGGCTATCTTGGGTGTATTTAATGAAAGAAAAATCTAAAGTTGAAAACATTTTTAAAACCTTTTTCACTATGGTTCAAACTCAATTTCAACAAACAATTCAGATTTTTAGAAGCGATAATTGAAGAGAATACTTCAATAAGTATCTCAAAATTTTTTTTTGTAGAAAAGGGCATTGTGCATCAAAGTTCATGTGTTGATACCCCTCAACAAAATAGGGTAGCTGAAAGGAAAAATAAACATTTGTTAGAGGTAGCTAGAGCCTTACTCTTTCATGCTATGGTTCCTACATATCTTTGGGGTGAAGCTATCTTAACAGCAACCTATTTGATTAATAGGATGCCTAGTAAAGTCTTAAAATTCAATACCCCCCTAGGTATGCTTCTCAACCATTTTCCAACAAATAGACTATCCTCTAACTTACCTCTAAAAATATTTGGATGCATAGCCTTCATACATATTAATACACCAAATCTAAGTAAACTTGATCATCGAGCAAAAAGGTGTGCATTTGTTGGGTATGCTCCTTCTCAAAAGGGGTATAAGTGTTTTAATCCAATCACTAAGAAGTTTTTTGTGACTACGGATGTTACCTTTTTTGAGTCAACCGTTTTTTCAGTCTCATCTTCAGGGGGGGAAAACAGTAGAAGACTCGACAAAATATCTTACTATTGATGAGTCAAACATGTCAATTGATGAGTCAAACATGGTAAATAATGGAACAAGTCCTATATTTGCCTTGTACCAAGTAATGAAAATCCTACTAGTCATGACTTGGTACTGGTTTGTGAGAATACTAGTGTTTCTTCTCCGTCAGAAAGCAATGAAGCTGAACCCAGAAAGGGAATTGAAACTAAGAAAAAACACAAAGGTATGGAACCCTTTGAACGCTTCTATATAAGGAAGAACCATACACAAAGAGTAGAGAATTGTGATCCTTTGCACCACCATGAATCCGAAGACCCACCAGGTAATCCTTATCCTGAAATTAATTAGCTAATTGAAACTGATTTTGAACCTGTTTCAAATTCTAAACCTATTGAGTTGATTGATTGTGACCTTCCTATAGCTATTCGGAAAGGTGTTAGATCATGTACCCAACACCCTCTATCTAATTTTGTGTCTTATGAAAAATTGTCACCAAATTTTCGTGCTTTTACCTCCCAATTTCATGTATGGAGATTCCAAAAAATGTACAAGATGCCTTAGAAATTCTAGAGTGGAAGGAATTTTTCCTAGAAGAGATGAAGGCTCTTGGAAAAAATCAGACGTGGCAAATGATGGAGCTGCCCAAAGGGAAAAATACAGTGGGATGTAAATGAATATTCACTATAAAGTACAGATCTGATGGCTCTATCGAAAGGTACAAGGTTAGGTTGGTTGCCAAAGGCTTCACTCAAACTTACGGAATTGATTATTCTGAGACCTTTGCTCCAGTTGCAAAACTGAACATGGTGAGAGTCCTTTTATCCCTTGCAACTAATCTAGATTGGCCTTTGCAGCAACTAGATGTGAAAAATGCATTTCTAAATGAGGATTTGGAGGAGGAAGTGTAAATGGATGCACCCCTGGGATTTGAAGAGAAATTTGATGCAAAAGTCTGCAAGCTAAAGAAGTCCTTATATGGTCTAAAGCAATCACCACGAGCATGGTTTGATAGATTTACACAGTTTGTAAAGGGCCAAAAGTATATACAAAGTCAAGCCGATCATACTATGTTTGTAAGGAGGTCAATAAATGGAAACATTTCTATTTTGATTTTATATGTGGATGACATAATCGTCACAGGAGATGACTGGACAGAAATAAACAGGTTGAAAGAGGCACTAGCTTCATAATTTGAAATTAAGGATCTCGGATCCTTAAGATACTTCCTGGGAATGGAAATATCACGCTCAAAAAGGGGGATTGTCCTCTCACAAAGGAAGTATGTTTTTGATCTTCTTAAAGAGACAGGTATGAGTGGATGCAGACCAGCATATACTCCCATTAATCTAAATCAGAAACTTGGGGACAGGAAAGAGAAAACACCAGTTGACACTTCCCGATATCAAAGGTTAGTAGGGAAATTGATTTATCTATCACATACACGGCCAGACATTGCATTTGCAATTAGCCTTGTAAGCCAATTCATGCATTCACCTTATAAGGAACACCTTGAAGCTGTCTATCGGATCCTAAGATATTTGAAGAGTGCTCCTGGCAAAGGTCTATTCTTTAAGAAGACTACACGACAGACCATAGAGGCCTATACTGATGCTGACTGGGCAGGATCAGTCATGAATAGGAGATCTACGTCAGGCTATTGCACATTTGTTTAGGGTAACTTAGTTACATGGCGTAGCAAAAAATAAAATGTTGTGGCAAGGAGCAATGCTGAAGCTGAATATAGAGTCATGGCTCAAGGAGTTTGTGAAATGTTATGGCTGAAGAGAATCCTTGAAGAGTTGGGAACTTGATAGGTTCTAGTGATTAGAGAAGAGAGGAAACGAGAAAGAAAAAAAGTTTGAGAGAAAGAATCAAAGAAAAACCCAGAATGGATCTTCTTTGCCAAGGGAATTTCCCTTTCCAACCGAATTATCGCTTTTTTACAATTCCAAAAATTATCCTCCCTCCTACTTACAATGTGTATTTATATATCAACACACCTCTCTACTAACTCTCCAAATGTGTACAAACTCCTAACTTCCTTCAACCGAATTAACTACCTTTACTCTCTTCCTTCTAACATATACTTTCGACTTTGGGTTTCCTAAGTCCCTAACAATATCCCCCCTTCCGAACAACCTTGTCCTCAAGGTTGCTTTGAGGAAATTGTTCTCGTAATGTACTTGAGCATCCTCCCAGTGGCCTCCTCTAAGGGTCACGTTTCGCCATTTGATCAAAAGTTGAGCCACCGTGTCGTTGTCTCGTGTGATCTCCCGCTTGTCCACTACCGCCTCTGGAATTACCTCCTCTGCCGGCATCTACAGTGCACGGCGGTGTGGATTCCACTGGATGTTGTCCAACTAATTTGAGTGAGAAACATGGAAAACCGGGTGCACTCTTGCTTGATCAGGCAACTTCAATTGGAAAGCCGCAGAGCCAATGTGCTTGAGAACTTCATAGGGCCCAAAATATCTAGCGGCCAATTTTGGATGAAGTTGCTGACCCATGGATCCCTGCCTATGTGGTCGACCTTGAGGTAAACCCAATCCCCCACCTTGATTTTGGAAGGCTTCCTATGCTTGTCAGCAAAGTGCTTCATGTGTTCTTGTGCTCTAGTAAGGTGAAACCTGAGTTGTCGCAATGCCTCATCCCTATCTTGTAAATCCTGGCCCACGGCTTCCACAATAATTTCGCCAGAATGAACTTGGAGAATGCAGGAGGAGGTCTCCCATATACTAGTTCAAATGGAGTGGACTTTGCAGAAGCTTGAAAACTTGTGTTGAACCAAAACTCACCCAGTGAATAAAATCGGCCCACACCTTAGGTTGCTCAGCTGAGAAGCACCTTAGATAGGTTTCTAAGGTTCATTAGTCACCTCGAATCGACTCGGGGTGATAAGCATGTACTCATTTTAAGTGAGTGCCTTGCTTCTTGAAGAGTTCTGCCAAAAAACACTCATAAACACCGAATCCCTCACTCACAATGGAAGCTGGAATTCCATGGAGTCTAATGATTTCCTTGGCAAAAATATCAGCCAAAGACCATTTGTAAAGGGGTGTTTAATGGGAACAAAGTGAGCAAATTTTTCAATCTGTCAACAATTACCCATATAGTGTCAAATCCTCTAGATTTAGGCAATCTAGTGATAAAATCCATGCTAATGTCCTCCCAAATAGCATTTGGAATGGGTAAAGGTTGAAGTAACCCTCGAGAGATGATGCCAAGTATTTACTCCTTTGACAAACATGACAACCACCACAAACTCAGTCCACAAGGCCTTTCATTCCCTTCCAATATAAGGATTGTGCAATTCTTCTATAGGTTCTGTAGATTCCAGAGTGACCTCTGTAGGAGTAGTATGAAACTCCTTTAGAAGAGTGGGAATCCATTTAGAATTAGAAGCCAAAACTAATCTGCCTTTAAAGTAGAGCCGTTCCTGTTCCAAGGTAAAGAAGTGGTGTGAATTCGGGTCCTGCTTTAGATCAGTGACAATTTTCGAAGCTCACTATCGCCTTTAACCTCCTCATCAACCGAATTATGATCACCTGAATGGTATTGAAATAGTTTGAGAGCGCAATATCTTCCTCCTCTTCGTGACAAAGCATCTGCCACCTTGTTGCTTGCACCCGATTTGTATATGATATCAAAGTCATACCCCATTAATTTTGCTAACCAATTTTGGTGATTTTGAGTAGTAATCCTTTGTTCCAAAGATACTTAAGGCTCTTTTGATCGAAAAATACAATGAATTTTTTACCAATTAAGTAGGGCCTCCAATGCTTTGAATGGCAAGGACCAATGCCATCAACTCCTTTTCATATACGGACTTGGAAAGAGAAGTAGGGGATATTGCTTTACTAAAATAAGCAATTGGCCTTTTACCTTGAGAGAGGACAGCTCCAATGCCCTTCCCGAGGCATCACATTCAATTGAAAATGGAAGAGTAAAATCCGGTAAGGCCAAAACAGGGGCTGTAGTTACTGCCTGCTGCAAAGACTTGAAAGCCTGTGCAGTTTCATCAGCCACAAGAATGCTCCTTTCTTCAATGCATCGGTTAGGGGCTTAGCTATCTTCCCATAATTTCTGACAAAGCGACGATAATACCCCGTTAGGCCCAAGAATCCCCTCACTTGTTACATCTTTTGGTATGGGCCATTGTAGTATACTCTCCACCTTCTGTGGATCCATAGAAACCCCTTCAAATGAAATAATGTGACCCAAGTATTCAATTCTTGTCTTCCCAAAACTGCACTTCTTCCTATTAGCATAGTATTCAGCCTGCTGCAATGTCCTCAAAACCACCGCCAAATGATTCAAATGATCAGCCCAGTTTCTGCTATAAATGAGGATATCGTCAAAAAAAACCAACACAAACTTGCGCAAGTAAGGTGAAGGATAGAATTCATAGCACACTGAAATGTTGCAGGTGCATTAGTGAGCCCAAAGGGCATCACCATGAACTCATAATGTCCCTGGTGGGTCCTAAATGTCGTCTTTCTAATATCGACTTTATACTTTCTCGATTTGGTGATAACTTGACCCTTAAATCAATTTTAGAAAAAAATTTGGCCCTTGTAACTCATCCAATAGCTCCTCAATAACTGGAATTGGGTATTTATCGGATCGTAGCCTTGTTAAGAGCCCTATAGTCGACACAAAAACGCCAACTGCCATCCTTCTTCTTCACCAAAAGAATGGGCTAGAGAAAGGGCTACAACTAGGTTGAATCACTCTGCTTCTAACATTTCAAGAACCACCTTTCTATTTCATTTTTCGGGCATGTGGGTACCTATAAGGTCTCACATTTACTTGATCGACCCATTCTTCGGGGGGATGTGATGATCTCATTGCTCTGTTAGGGGCAACCCTTTTGGTACATCAAAAATGAAGCAAACTTCGCAAGAGATCCAACGATGGCTTTGCTCTTCCTGGTCACGCATTTCTTCATATTTTTCCATTTCATTTCCAAAACATTCAGATTTGAACTCAACATCAAAAAGTATAACAGTGAAGTAGACTCTATTTCATTCAATTTTGCAAGGCTTTGACTGAAACATGGGGATTTATCAATTGAGGATCCCCTTGAATGCAAATCAACTCATTGTCCTTCAAAAATGACATGCTAGAAGTGTTCCAATTAGCCATAACAGTACCCAAAGTAGCTAGCCATGCAACCCCAAAATAGCATCGATCCCTCCCAAATCAAACACAAAAAAAATCTGCTTGAAAGAATGTTGCCCCAACTGTAAGATCAACCCTTCACAACACCCTTGAGTCTTCTTTTCAAATCCATCCCCCAATTTAACCTCATGAGAAATATCATTAGAAACATGTAAATTGCATCTTTTCACCACATGTGATCCAATGAAATTATGACTAGCTCCGCTATCAATTAAGATTTTAATCTTTTCATTTGAATTTTCCCAAAATCTTCATAGTTCTAGGATGGGCAATACCTGTGGCTGAGCAAAGAGAGAGTTGAGATACTTCCATACTTTGGCATTTCAAAATTTCACCTTGAATATCTTCCCCACACACCTCTTTGTTTTTCTAGAACAGTACACTCCACTTCATTGTCTTCATCTTCCCCAGGAATCATGATTCTTAAGTTCTTTACTGGACAACGATGGCCAAGAGAAAACTTATCATTGCATCTAAAACATCGACCCTCCTCTCTTCTTTTCATATACTCCCGGTATGGTAATTGACGGGCTCCGGTAAAATGGAACTCCCATTACGCGACACGCCGTGGCTGAGGATCCTTCCCCAAAATTCCCTTTTGCTCACTCCCTTCGCACTCCGAAGCAGGCCGGGCTCATTTCTTGCCACGAAACCGCCGATTTTGGAAAGTTCATAGAATTAGAAAAAGATTGGAACTGAGGGTTCAAGGATGAACCACCCGTCGCCGCGCATCTCCCATAGTCTGCGACAAACGCAAATCAGCGTCGAAACCTCTTGCCAATTCAATTGCTTTGGCCAATTCCTCGGGGTCATGTATTCGGACCTTCTTGCGAATCTCGGGTCGAAGACCACCCAAGAAATACCCCAACAATTGCTCTTCTTGCATTGAATCTGTGTACTGCTACCAACAATTCGAACCCTTTCACATATTCGTCGATCGACTCTTCTGTTTAATCATTGACAACCGCTCAAAGACACTTCCCCCATGCGATCCCCAAAACGCCGAATCGGCCGTGGTGAAATTTTCCCAAGAAGGTCGAATGCTTCGCCGCCAAAACCTGAACCGGTGGATCGCGGCACCGTCCCAGGCCGACAAACGCTAATTGTAACTTTTCCGAAGCTGGAATTTGCTGCACCTCGAAAAATTTCTCCGCCCTAGCTATCCAACCAATCGGGTGAACCTTCGAAACTAGGCAATTCGATCTTCTTGATCCATTTTCGGATACCCTCGCTTTGGAATTTACCGTCGAATTTGCTCCATTTCTTGTGTGTAGATGAACCCTTCCCATCGGGATCATCTCCCTCAGAATCCCAAACAATACCTTGCGCTTCCATCCATCGCTGTAGCATGTTCTTGATCTCGCCGGCATATGTCATGTTTTCCTTCAATTCCACAAGTTGATCTGTATGTTCTGTCGCCATTTTCTTGATGTATTCCATGGTTGATTCCAAGCTTTCAATTCGTGATTCCATCCTTGCGAATTACACTGCACTATCTCGAAAAAACGGCGGTCGGACCACTTTGATAGGTTCTAGTGATTAGAGAAGAGAGGAAACGAGAAAGAAAGAAAGTTTGAGAGAAAGAATCAAAGAAAAACCCGAATGGATCTTCTTTGCCAAGGGAATTTCCCTTTCCAACTGAATTATCAGTTTCTTTACAATTCCAAAAATTATCCTCCCCTCCTACTTACAATGTGTATTTATATATCAACACACCTCTCTACTAACTCTCCAGCTGTAACAAACTCCTAACTTCCTTCAACTGAATTAACTACCTTTACTCTCTTCCTTCTAACATATACTTTCAGCTTTGGGTTTCCTAAGTCCCTAACAGAACTCCTGTTAGTCTACCATTGAAACTATACTGCGACAATAATGCAGCTATAAGCATAGCACAAAACCCAGTACAACATGACCACACTAAGCATGTGGAAATTGATAGACACTTCATTAAAGAAAAGGTTGATGAGAAAGTTATTTGCATGCCATTTGTTCCAACTACACAACAAGTGGCTGATATTCTCACTAAAGGGATCTCTCGACCTAAGTATGAACTTCTTGTGAGCAAGTTGGACATGACAGACATCTATGCACCAACTTGAGGGGGGATGTCGAATCTGGTAGAGGAATCTGTCCAGATTCATAGGTACCAGTTTAGGAGAAATAAGTCTGAATCAAATCAATTGAGATATGTTTAGGAAGTTTTTTATCTTTATAATGTGTATTGTCAGTTTTTGTTTCCTAGAATAGGCTTTTTAGTTTTGTTTTTAGTCAACCTAAATATTCTGTTTCCAGCTTTTTAGATATCCTTGATCTTACTTTCCTGAAATTATGGGATTTGATTGACCAATCCCGTATATGGACTTGGTCTATATATAATGTACATATTTTTTCATGAAATGACATAGAGAATAAAAAAAACTTTACTCTGTCTTTTCTATATAATGCATTAAATTTCGTATAAAAATTGAAGTTGATTTTGTCAAATATGAATGAACTATGAAAAAAAGTTTTTTTTGGAAAAAAAAAGCTGTTGGCAACAGATTAAATCTGTTGCCAAACATGCACTTACTGATGTTTAAGTTATTGTTTTCTCTGGATTTCAGTTTGTATGTTTACCTGTAATTTCAGTTTTGTGTGGACTTATTATTGCATTCTTGTGCAGAAACCCATTGGTATCATTGCTCTGTTGGATGAAGCTTGGTACAGTTTGAGTTCTTTAATATGAATTGGAGTCTATTTATTTATATCTATTGCAGATTTATCCTTACTCCTGAGTTTATTCTCCTTGCAGCATGTTTCCAAAATCGACGCATGAAACATTCTCAACCAAGTTGTTTCAGCATTTCCGGTCTCACCCTCGGTTGGAAAAGGAGAAGTTTTCCCAAACAGATTTTACCATTTCTCATTATGCTGGAAAGGTGAGTCTGTGTTCCTGTACTTTCTCCTGTTTTGGACGTGAAATCTTGTGACGTAATGTTACCGATTTTAAAGGGATCTTCTGCTACTTTTATGCAGGTCACTTATCATTCAGATACCTTCTTAGACAAAAATCGTGATTATGTTGTTGTGGAACATTGTAATCTATTATCTTCTTCAAAATGCCCCTTTGTGTCTGGTCTTTTTCCTTTGTTACCAGAGGAATCTTCAAGGTCGTCGTACAAGTTTTCTTCTGTGGCTTCCAGATTTAAGGTGTGAAGATCTATATCCTTTTCATATTTTACTAAAGACTAGGAGATCAATTATTATGACCAAATGTATAGGTGACTAAAGTATTTGAACATCAATTTTATGTTTCTGATTTTTTTTTTTTTTGGTCTTCTCTATGTGCTCGGTGGATGGTGATCTTAGCAACAACTTCAAGCACTCATGGAGATCCTTAACTCGACAGAGCCTCATTACATACGATGTGTGAAGCCAAATTCTTTGAATCGACCACAAATATTTGAGAATGCAAGCGTCATACACCAATTGTGCTGTGGGGTCAGTAGTTTAGATATTCTAGATCCCTTTAATTGGAGCTATTATCGTGTTGAGACACATAGATTTCCGGCATGTCAATTAGTAATGGAACTGTTATAGATTTTTTTAAAGTTTTAGAAGCAGAATGGGGGTTGAGATGTTGTGGAAAAATGTGCAGACTATTTTTTGGTACTTCAATGTATTTGTTTAAACTTCTAAGAAGAATGCTCTGTGTTTCTAAATGGAATTGAGTTTGAAACAGCTTTATTCTTTTGATAAATTGTGTTGATTTTTTTCCTCTATCTTTATGTTGTCTATTATTAATTTCTTTTCCAATGGATAGAAAAACGATATGACTTCCAACTACACGTTTACACACACACAAAGTCATGTGGGCTTGACTCACTTTTTCATGCAAATAAGGTGGCCATGATCCACATGCTTGTCTTCTAGGTTTACTTCCTAGTAGATTATCATTTATTAAGCATTTTTTTGACATATCTCTTTTATTCAGGGCGTCCTTGAGGCTGTTCGAATAAGTCTGGCAGGTTACCCCACTCGAAGGACTTACTCAGAGTTTGTAGATCGCTTTGGGTTAATAGCCCCTGAATTTATGGATGGAAGGTGAGTTTACTAAAGGTCATTTACACAGTTACCTGTCAAGTGTTAACTCTATAACTTGTATTCCATGATTTTTACTGTTTTTGTTTGGCTAAAGTGTTAGAGCTATATCTGTCCAAAAAGTCTATCTTGTTGGGTTTAATGTTCTAAAACCAAATTGTTAAGGGTGAGAGTCAAGGGCCGAAGGTTTGATTGAAGTTGAGCCAGTCTTAGCTCTTAGCCATATCAAAGTTAATCTACATATATATTGTTAAAAGATTATGAAATTTATCAAATTATGTTGACATAGTATTGTATTTTATTAGTAATGAAACTTTGAGCTTGAGGGATTTAGTTCCTACACAGCCACGCTGCCCTTGCACTCAATTTTGAGGGAGAGAAGTGGGAGCCTTTGAACCACTACCATAAAAGTTGGCAGTGGTTCTCCGGTTTAGTCAATTAGTCCTAATTGGCTGGTTTACCTGGTTAGTTAACAATTTGACAAAAAGCAATTTTAAAGAATTACTGGACCAGATCATGGGCCAGTTCCCCTGTTATCTATTTGAACCTAACAATCTGTTCTGGTTATAAAACATTGCTTAGGATAAATGTAGTTTTGTTGGTGGTTTAATTAGCTGAACCAAAAGAGAGAGAGAAAAAGCAAGTTGGTGGGTGCTCATGACCCAACCTGCCCTGATCACCTGGCTTGGCCTGAAGCTAATCAGGCTGGGTTGGGTTCTTGAAAATAGGCCCAATGTATTTTTTGGGTCAGGTTTGGGCCACACTCGGGTTGGCCCAACCCAGCCCAACGCTACATACTCTTTTAAAACTTAATACTTTTTTGAAATTTAGTAATAAATTACGAGACTTGGCTTATATTTGCATAATATAATATTTTATATTGATATATTTTGTTTCAAGACAGATATTGTAAAATATTTTATAGTTTTAGTTTCATACTTTTAAAGTTTTATGATTTAGCTTCGCATAACATTTAAATTAGTACATTTTATCCAAATACCCGCTCATTAATTGGGCCTTGATTGGGCTGGGTTTGGGTTTGAAAAATTGGGCCAATGAAATTATTGGGTCGGGATTGGGCCAAGTTAAACCTGGCCCATGAGCACCTTGTACATGTGCTGCTTATTTGGATATTATCATTTATAATCATTCAGTATAATAAAAAGTCATAGTTACTGGAAAATTTTATCCTTTTCTGGCGTGGATTGCATTATCTTCTTGTTGACGACTCACTAATTTTTTTATGAATACAAGTGCAATAATACAAGCTTTTTATTTAATAAAAAAAATGCTCAGTGTTTTTACTTCTCATCGATTTTTTTTATACATATGTATTGTTTATGTTAATAGTTATGATGATAAAGCTGCAACTGAGAAAATTCTGCAAAAGCTCAAGCTTGAGAATTTTCAGGTATGCTTCTTAGGAACCATGCATGCAGCTGTTGTTCATTAACAAACTTGCGATGTAAAAGCATAAGTGCATTTATAATGGTTATATTTCTTGTTTGGCTTCTTTTTCTTCTTTTTCAGTTGGGTAGGACCAAAGTATTTCTCAGGGCTGGTCAAATTGGCATTTTAGACTCCAGACGTGCTGAGGTTTTGGACAATGCTGCAAAGTGTATTCAGTCCCGACTAAGGACATTTATTGCACACAGGGATTTCATCTCAGTAAGAGCTGCTGCAATTTCTCTTCAGGCATGCTGCAGGGGTTGGTTTTCTTCTTCTCCTTTTTTTCTGTTGCATTTACAACTGTCTACTACAACAACAACAATAACAACAAAGTCTTTTCCCACTGGGGTCGGCTACATGGATCAAACAACAGTTTATTGCTCTTGGAAAAATAGTTGGCTTTACTATCACACTCTTATCACATGGTCAACTGTCATAAGGCCTTATAACTGAAAGGAAGTACAAATTGGTGGAAAATAGTTCTGAATTTGGCTTGGATTAATATAGGATGGGTTAAATTGAACTGTCTAATTTCCATAATGATAAGATCGGTAACATGTCAATCCTTAACTTATTTCTTGGTGCCAACTCTCAATGGATTTGTGCTTCGTTGGTTGACTACCTGTTTAGAACCTAGTCAACTCATTCAAACTTGTTATTGGAAGGACATTATATATAGGGATCACCACTTCTATAATTACATTAGCCTAGTCCTCATCAGTTTTTGTAATTGTAGGATGTATTGCCCGAAAGATGTATGCTGCCAAAAGGGAGACTGCAGCAACTATCTCCATTCAGAAATATATTCGTATGTGGCTAGTGAGGCATGCTTACTTGAAACTATATTCTTCTGCTATTATCATACAATCCCATGTTCGTGGTTTCACGACTCGCCAAAGATTATTGCATGGAAAAGAACATAAAGCTGCTACTTTTATTCAGGTGGGTGTTGTCTGTGCCTGGACTTTTAAAATGTCAAAACCACGGCCTCTGTCTTCACCATTTTAACAAAGTCGATTTCATTTTGTATTTGTCATCCTAATCATAAAAAAATACTTATTGTGTCAGGAATTTTGAATCCTTATGCATCTGTATGTAGTGTTTCTTGATTGTATGAAACAACATAATAATTTGGCTGATTTTAATGTTTCATCTCTATTGAAGAATTACTGGTTTTGGGTTATGGAAAGGAAAAGAGAGAGATGGGTAAACAAGCATAAACTGAGAATATTAGTAATATGATAATGTTATATAGAACACTAACCTAATACCCTATTTATACTAATAATTAGGTCAAGTACTATTGTTGCTAGTACAAGCCCAAGTCCATTAACAATTAGACTAAACCTAATAAATAAGGAACTAAATCATGAAATATATTCTAAGATAATATAAAGATATTCTAAATATTCTCTAAGACTTCCCTTGTTACAAGTAGCAAACCCACAAACATCAAATGCATAACAAAATCCATCTTTATTCTAAAGCTATCACCAAGAAGAGAAGAGAAACTTGAAACAATTGTAGATGTTGAACCATTCAAACATGGCATAAGGAAGAAGAGAAGATGCTGATCCACTGAGAAGCAATGCTATACCACCCAATGTCTTAGAAGAAGAGAAGAGAGAAGAGAAACTAGGAAACTTTTGCTCCCAAACTTGCAACACCATCGTTAGTGAGAATCTATGAAGGCTCCACCTCACTGATAGCCCTTTCCTCTTGGTGGCTTCATCTAATGGGCAGCCCTTTTCTCTAAAGTCTCTGGGGTGGCTCCATCTCGTTGGTGGCTCTTTGTCTCTAATCGGACAGCCCTTTCCTCCAAGCTCAAGGTGCACCAAGAAAATCACAACAAGAACAGAGAAACTAAGTAGAGCAGCAACTTCAGCCTGCCTACTTCAAAGATATCAAATGGACATAACCATAACCCTGCCACTAAGCCTCCATCATAGCACAACTATCCTGCCAATATAGCAAAGATACAGGACCTACAACCTCTGAACTCATACCATAAACAGCCAAAATAAAGACCCATGTCCACCCCAACAAAACACAAACAGAGCATCCACCACGTCACAACATCTGAGCCAAGGCATCCCCCGCAAAACCCATTTGCCTCCGAGAATCTTAGTCTCCCCATGGAACAGAGCTCATCCAAAAAACTTGCCAGTCACAAAATCAAAATTGTCATCACCCATACGAATCTGAAGCACAAACTGCGAAATCAGAACTAAAATCCACCAAGAACAGAACAAACAGGATCCCCACCTACTAGAGGTGACGTCAGAACATCCAAAGGGGAGGAAAACACCCAAAACAGACCTGAAACTTGCTCATTGAAACCCCGACTGGAGCTCCGGTATTGGCCACCAACGAACACCACCCCCTTCTTGTCGCCAGCCCTAGTCACACATCAGAGAGGGCTAGTGTTGGCCTTGCACTCAACAGGGAGTGCAGGAAACAAGAGGGAATCACGTGGCTGGGAGCATCAGAGAACAAGGGAAGGGGATAACCACCACTGTCAACCAAGACCAGACCTCGCCGGAGATGTCACCGGAGCTCTGCTCACCGATGGTCTGATCTGTGCTGGAAAAGAGAGCACCTAACCACCAACATACATCAAATAGAGGACGCATAGCCTCCAAAAACGAGTGAACAGAGAAAAATGTGCAACCCAGGCCTGAAACTACACTACCAGCGACGTTACCGGAGCTGTCACACGAACTCTGGCCACTGTCTACCCTTGCTGGCCGCAAATCAGAGCTACCTCGGCTGGAAAATCAAACACCCAACAACGTCGAGGGTGGTTGCAGGTTCAGAACCTGCGAACTGTGCGGAACATGCAAAACCCAGCTGCCTCCGCCGCTCATCCCAGCTGCCGCCGGTTGGGTTGAACCTCGCTGGTGACCACCCCTGGGTCATCTGAATGTGCTCAGGTAGCAGTTCAAGTGTGCCCAGAAACGTGGTCAGTTTTCTTATGTTTTGTTTCTCTCTCTCTCTCTCTCTTTCTCAAAACACAAAAATTACTTGATGTTAGAAAAATAAGGCTAAGGACAAACAAAAAGGTTTATACACAGAGTTCCAAGGAACTCATTTCAGCAGAAATATAGACACACAGGTCATGATGGATGATATCTCTCTGATACCATGTTAAAGAATTACGGGTTTAAGGTTAGGGAAAGGAAAAGAGAGAGATGGCAAGCTTAAATTGAGAATATCATTAATATAATAATGTGATACAAAACACTAACCTAGTACCCTATTTATACTAATAATTAGGTCAAGTACTAGTGCTGCTAGTACAAGCCCAAGCTCATTAACAATTAGTCTAAATCTAATTAAATAAGGAACCAAATCATGAAATATATTCTAAGATAATATATAGATATTCTAAATATTCTATAACAATCCCTTTTTACACTTGTTTATAAGGCATGAAACAATGGATTATTTGCTTTAATTTTGATTGTTGCTGCATTTACTTTCAATTGCTTTCCATTTGTGTATGGTTACTTGTGCATGATGGAATCTGTTATATTATTTTATTTATCATATATAACATTGATATTTATAGGCTTGTTGGAGGATGTCCAAGGTTAGGTCAGCTTTCCAACGGCATCAAGCTTCAATTGTGGCAATACAATGCCTTTGGCGGTGTAGACAAGCAAAAAGGGAGCTTCGTAGACTTAAACAAGTAAAGTTTTTTCATTTAGGGGAGGGGGAAGATCCAATGCAGCAAAAGTTGTTCTTATTGTCTTAACTGATTTTTTATTTACCTTTTCAGGAGGCTAATGAGGCTGGTGCCCTCCGTTTAGCTAAGACTAAACTTGAGAAGCAATTGGAAGAGTTCCAATGGCGTTTGCATCTTGAAAAAAAAATAAGGGTATTGGTTCCGGAAAAAAATGATGTTATGGATAGGCTGTATACTTGCGAATTTGAATCTTTCTATATGGAAACAGTTTTCCTGCATCAAATGTGTTTTGAGACATGATCTTTTGTTGCCGCTTCACGCATTCTCTTATGGATTTATCTCTTGCTGATGCCAATAGTTCATTTATTAATTTATTTTGGGGCTCAAATGATTTAAATCACAAACTGGTCATTTCAGGTTGTATACTGTGACAATTTCATCTGCTACATATATGCACAATTACAATGTTTTTTTGTTACTTATTGTTGGTTTTTTTTTCAAATTATTTGTTACCTAATTACTCTTCTCTGTGAAATTTGGACCTAAGGTCTGACCTGGTCATCAGTTAATTATCTGGCGTGGAGGCCTTTGGAAAACATTATGAGTTTAATTTTATTAAAAAAAGAATTTATTTTTTTAATGCAGTTGAGATGTATAGAACTTTTTATCATGTATTTTGCATTGTTATGCAGGTTTCTAATGAAGAGGCTAAGCAAATAGAAATCTCCAAACTTCAAAAGATGTTAGAAGCTCTGAATCTTGAATTAGATGCTGCTAAATTGGCAACAATTAACGAGTGCAACAAGAATGCAGTTCTGCAAAATCAATTGGAATTATCAGTAAAGGAAAAATTCGCTTTAGAAAGAGAGCTAGTTGCAATGGATGAAGTACGAAAGGAAAATGCTCTACTAAAGGTGCTTCATTAATGTTGAATGATTGTGTTCCATTGAGTTTGTTTGACTGTGATGGCTGATAAATTTCAGTTATTTCACTGTAGTCACTTGGCAGGATTTTGGATCTTGCCATTGTGGCATAAAATCAAGATTGAATTACTGTACAAACGATTTCACATTCTTGATTGTGTTTTTATATGAACTTATCTGTCTAATATTTATGATATACAGAGTCAGGTTATAATTTGCAGACTATTGAAATGGTTGTATATGAGATAGGATAGATTAAAGAAGCTTGTAACATACTATGATGAGTAAGGTTTGTACTTTGTACTAAGTTGCGGATAAGGTTATTGGTGGCCCCTATTGGAAAGCTGGATTTAAATGCCAAAAGAACAATTAAACTCATAGGACAGCTTGCAAGATATCTAGGCATAGTCAAGATTCAAGAAAATGATAGAACATTGGTTTTGGATGGATTAACTAATGGCAGAAGGGTGTGAAAATGTTTGGGTTTTTCTTCTTGTTGTTTGTGTGAGAAAGGAAGTGGCATGGAATATTCTTGATGATTTGAATCTTTCACTTCAGTTTTATGTTCATGTTTAGAGAGAAGTAATACTGCTCGGTGCCATCTTCAGGTTCTAAGCTTTTGCATGTGGATGAGTTTATGGGTATTTTTTGACTGTTTTAGTTTTTCTTCTAATATCAGTAGAAACTTAGTAAGATTATACTTGCTGGATGCTGTTAATATTTTTTAAGCATATAATGACCTTTCCATGATTAAGGAGATATCTACTTTCTTCTACTTCATTCTTTGCATTCTTTTCTAATCATTCTTGCTTTTATTTCCTTTTATTTGGCCTGGCTATTGTTATTGGCTAGTCATTGTTCGATTGTCGGAGTAAGGTACGGATAATGCAAATTGTGCTTCTGGCCTTCTGTTTTTGGGTGGGGGAGAGAGACAGGGTTGGGGGGAGAGGCATTGCCATTAAAGTTGGAATTGGCCACATCTAAAAGGAGATTGAGTGACTGAAGGTGGCCTGGATAAAAATTGGCAACTTCCTACAAATTTGTAATGCAGTGCAGGTCTTATCATGAAGTAATGAATTTGTTCCTTTCAGGAAACAAATCCTTTAGGACACTGACTGGCACCATCTGCTGCTGTTATAAGTGATTAGAGAATATAAAAATTGTTTATCTCCAAGAGCATTTATATGATGTGTTATTGTCTTTTATTTCTAGAGTTCTTTGGATGCCTTTGAAAAGAAGTACACAGCTTTGGAGATTGATCTTACAAATTCTCAAAAAGGCCGTGATGAAACCATTGAGAAACTGAGGGAGTTTGAACAGAAGTGTTCTCAACTCGAGCAAAATGTGAAAAGGTACCTTTTCTTTTCCCACTTTTCTTCCTTTCTACGAATTGATTTAGTTACTGAATGGCGCTACATGTATCCCCATTCCACTACTGTTTCTTGTTTGTGCTTGTTAGAGTTTGAGCGTTGTTATAATTTTTTATTACTCTTGTGTGGTGCTTTACTTAAAAAAAGGTAATGATTTTTTGGAATTACTATTTAATGTAGTCTTGAGGAAAAGCTAGTGAGTTTAGAGGATGAAAATCACGTGCTTCGTCAGAAAGCCTTAAGTGCTCCTCCTAAGAGTAACCGTCCAGGTTTTGCAAAGTCATTTTCAGAAGTAAGTTGCCCCATGCATATATACATTCACAAGAACATGTGTTTATACACACTCTGGTTTGCTTTGTCCATTATTAATTTATCTTTGTGTTTCCAGTTCTCAGACAGATAATATCTTTAATGGCTATGTCTTTGGTGTGTTGAGAATTGTGTTATAGTAACATTATTAGTTAATTTGCTTTTCTTTGTGCAACAGAAATACTCAAGTGCAATAGCCTCCCGCTCTGAGCGAAAGCCCATATTTGTAAGCTAATACTTTATTGTCTTCCTCTATTGAAAATAATTGCTAAACGCAATTATAATTATTTTCATGTGCTTTGATTTGATGCAGGAGTCACCCACACCCACCAAACTTATTGTCCCTTTTACACTGGGCATGTCAGACTCTCATCGATCTAAGTTAACAGCCGAGAGGCAGCAGGTAGATCTCTTGTTTCACTTCTGTCTTAAATCCTACACCTTTAGTTTTGGCACCCTGCCATGTTCAGATGACTGGCAAAAGATTTAAGGTAACCGATATATTTTTTTTAATAAGTCACCAACTTTGTCGGTGGTGCTATATATTTATTTGTTTCTAAAAGTTTTGAAAGGGTAATGTGAGGGAAATGAAGAGCAGGGAAAATTATCATCTTCATGATAGGAGAATAGGAAGTACAAGCAACACATTAAACAACGTTATGCTCAATGTGAGCCACTATTTTCTTGCTGGAACTTAAACCCTTTGGTTTAATTTGTTGGGCCTACTTTGCTGTTCCATCAATGCTGCTCCACAACACTGTAATAGTAAGCGTGAGAGTGGTCAGAAGAAATTGCTGAAGCTGCAAAATACTTCTGGTCTATGAGGGGAAGAGAAGAGGGAAAAAGTATTTCTTAGAGTTGAAATTTCTAGAAGTAAAGCAGTTCTCAGATGCAGTCAGGACTTGAAGAAATTGAAATCAAAACTTAAAGGTCAAGTGTGGTTGTTACAATTGAAGAGAACCATAATCTAACTATTATGTGGAGGCCACTTCTAAAAATGTTAAATAAGAAATCCCTACCCAGACCTCACTTAATGGGTGGCCGTGGGTCAGGGTTTTGCGGCTGGAGCATTTATTATTTGTATTGGCAGATTCAGTGTTCCTGCCATCCTTTTAACAAGAGACCAAGGCTGGGGCATATTATCTATGTTTAAAACTGAAAAAATCATTTGACTTAGGTGTGGATACAGGAACAAAATCAAAATTTGGTGCAAAACAAGGATTAAAAGTCTTTATTAACTTCAGATTGTAATAAGCTAAATTTATTCATCGGAAGCTAGGATTGCCTGTATCTTCTCATTTTGCCACATAATTGTGCACTATAGGCTAATAGATACCATATGTTGTGCAGGATAACTATGAATTCCTCTCTAGGTGTATAAAGGAAAATTTGGGATTCAAAAATGGTAAACCTCTGGCAGCTCGTATCATATACAAATGTCTTCTTCATTGGCATGCCTTTGAATCTGAACGCACAACCATTTTTGATTACATAATTGAAGGCATAAATGAGGTTCTAAAGGTAAATGATATGCTATCATTTTTAGAACTCTCCTTTTTATTCTTGTTGTTGTTGCTTGTCTTATATTTAGAATTGAGTTATGGCAATTTTCTTTTGGCATAGTTTATCATTTATAGTCCTATATCTGAATTCTAGGATCTTTCTGTAATTCTTTAATCTTTTATGAGATTTATTCATTGGAGTGGGATCTGCTTCAGGTTAGGGATGATGACTTTGTCTTGCCATATTGGCTGTCCAATACCTCTGCACTTCTATGTCTCTTACAGAGGAACTTACGTTCAAATGGCTTTTTAACTACCACTGCTCAACGTTATAGTGGATCTTCTGGCTTGACCAACTGGATAGGGCATGTGAGTTATCTAGTTTAACACTGGAACACTTGCATCAGATACATATTATATATATATGTGCATGTATATATGTATGTGTGTGTGTGTGTGTGTATTACTTCCACAATGTAAATATTTTTCTGTGACTATGTGGGTGATTATCAACTTAGTCTAATTTGCATTTAGTTCTGGCTAAATTGAGGGCTGTCGTTTCCTTACTGATCAATTAAGACAAAAATGGCCTAGTAAGAAAGGGGAACTGTAAGAAACTCAAGTTTTAACTTGGAAAGCTAAGCTTTTGGACTATTTTTTTTCATTTTGTTTTTGCAATTTTAATTTTGATTGTAGTTTATTTTCCCCAAATAGTTTGTGTTTGTTTCTAATTTATAGAAAACAATAAATAAAAGTTTTTGGTTAATTACATTCTAGGGTGAAACTTTTTTTGGGGGATAGAAGAAGAAACATTATTAAATAGAAAGCCACAAAATAAGCACGTTAAATATGAAATGACGACATCAAAATAACAGAAGAAGAAAAAAAATGATGTAATACCTTTTTGTACATGCACAAACTTTAGGTTATAGAGGAAGCTATAAACTATACAAAGTGTATAAAGGTGATGTGATGTTAAATTTTCCCTCCCAATAATGGCCTTGTTCCTTGAATTCTGCACAGAATGTTGGATTAGCGAATGATCAAATTGTAGCATCTCCATAGGCAGATGACCAAGAGTGATACAACCTTATCCACACGTTTGCATGTCTGTATAGGGGTGAACTGATTTTTTCCAAAAGGTGTTTCTTTCGAAAAGCTTGTGCAAATTATGCCAATGATGACTACCAAGAGAAAGGTTAATGACAAAGAGAGTGGAGAGCAAATGTAATTATTTCTATGTTATGGTACCTAGAGAAAGGCAATAACGAAGAAAGTGTGGAGCAACCTATACTTTGATAACTATATTTAGCATTACAGATTATTTAGGTCTCATTGTATGAATAACATGGATTATTTTAAATTTTATCTAATTCTTGTATTGTTTTTATTTGTTCATTTATTAGGTTTTTGCACAATGGGTTGTTTTGATTATTATTATTATTATTTTACACTCTGGTTGTCGTGGGTTCCCCCTGCCTCTTATTGTGTCTTCCTCCTGATTGTAGTTTTGATGGTATTTCAGGGACTGAAATCTCCATTGAAGTTTATTGGATATGATGATGGTATGTCACATGTGGAGGCGAGATATCCAGCTATACTTTTTAAGCAACAACTAACTGCTTGTGTAGAGAAGATTTTTGGCCTTATACGTGACAATTTGAAAAAGGAACTTTCTCCACTTCTGGGATTATGTATTCAGGTGACATTTAGTACTCTTGGTTGATATTTTGGAGATGTTATTTGTGACTAAACTACCATATCAATTGCTGAATCATTGTGCCTCTGTTTTTGGTTCCAGTATAATCTCGTGGTCATAATGCATAAGGGAAGATCTATCTTGAATTGAATCAGTGTCTTAAATGGATTTTGTAAAACACTTATTTTTTTGTGGTGGGAGAGAGGGGGTTAATGAATTCATAGATGAAGTCTATTGTTTCCTGAAACAGTTTTCATTGCTTTATATTTTGGTTCATGTATTTTAGTAGTATCAGTGTAGGACCTGCTTGCTTTCAATCAATTTCTTCCATTTAACATCTGTTATGAACTAACTTTCCTAAAAGCTCAAGCCATTAAGTGAAGGGACATGAATGGTTTTTATGATATGTCTAACACGCTACCCATCTTTACCATGTGCTGAAATTCAACTTTTATTTAGAAGAATGGAGGCGGCAAGGGTCAAACTGTAGACCATTTGGTCATATAAGCTTTGAAACCATGTCATGAACCAACTCTCCCAAAAGATTAAGCTATTAGGTAAAGGCACATGGATGGTTTTTATTATATCTCTAACAGCATCATTATATGTTGGATGTTCAACTTGATTTTGTTATATGATCTGAACTTTGGTTTCATAGTGAGGTGTTTGCAGGGGGCAGCTAAGGATTAGAGTTTGTAGAGAAATGTAAAGGAACAGTTATGTTTATGGTTGAAAAGTTGTTTTAATTGTTTGTACAATAAGCCAAGAAGCTTGATTTTGATGTTTGGATTTTCCGATGTGTGTTTGTAATGGCAGGAAAGTTCGGAAAACTGAGGTTGTTAGTTCTTAAAGGATGAAAGAAACTAGGGCATGTTGTGAGGGAGGGAGGGAGGCCTTTGTTTTGACTTGAGTTGAGGTTTTCCTTCCTCCATTTTAAAACCCAATTTACCCATTGCTTTAGTGACAATAGTGATTTAGTTGCTTCTGCTCTGGAATTATGTTCTTTCAACGGCTGCCATGTATTTTCCACAACAATTTCGGAATTCAGATTGCCTTTCTATTAACTATATAATATAAATAACTAGCAGTTATAGATAACTTATTCATGTGTCCTCCTTCAAGAAGTCTTTTTCTGTTTTTACAAAGTTTAGAGTTAACTAGCAGTCCTGCACTATTAATTTACATTTAAAAATGAAAAAAAATTATTTGAAGTCTACCTTTATTTTTCTTTTATAAAATTTTTTATAATTCACTCTTGTATGGGACACTGGTTAGGCACCTAAAACAGGACGAGTGCATGGTGGAAAATCATCTAGATCTCCTGGTGGGCTTCCTCAACAATCACCTGGTGGTCAGTGGGACAACATCGTCAAATTTTTGGATTCATTCATGAGCCAATTACGTGGAAATCATGTATGTTCTGTATTGTTTCAATGGTTTCTTTGTTACTGTGTTTGGTCTGTTTATTACATGTTTTTGTCCACTTACGTTGTAATCTTGTGTACTACATCCCTTCAGTGGGAGTTTTATTCACTTTATATTTGCTGTGCACACTTCATTTTGTCTTGGAAGCCTTTTTTCCCACTTTACTTTCTTTGTTCTTTTTTTTTTTTTGATAAAAAAAGAAATTTTATTAGGGAAAGAAAGAGATAGAAATACAACAGATTGGAGGATAAGAAATCCTCTACAGCAAGGAATTGCTTGAGAGAAATCCTCTCAGCACTCATTCAATATATACAGCAAGGAATTATAAAGGGGATCAACCAATATCCCATAATAATAGGAGTTTCCTAAACTATAGGGATATAGTTAAATAAACAGAAGAATCAAATCAAAATAGAATCCTAATCTAATGACAATCAGATCAGAATATACAATAATCAACAGTAGGCTCTAGGCTGTGAAATTGTATACTTCCTTGCAAACAGTGGTGTTTGATGTTTTGCCCTTATATACTTTGTAGTTAGCAAAATATGTAGTAAAACAATTACATTTCTTTTGGAGGACAAATAAATGATAATTTCTGCGATTGCAGATTTAGCTGCTTGTGTTAACAAGTTTCGATAATTCATTGTGATCTAATTTTTCCCCCCCATCTTTTCTTACCTAAAAATTTCATGTTCAGGTGCCATCCTTCTTCATCCGTAAGCTAGTTACCCAGGTTTTTTCCTTCATCAATATTACACTCTTCAACAGGTAAAAAACCATAACTACGTGAAATGGTTCTTTATATCCTCAAATCACTTATATGCATTGTTGGTTAGTTTATTTTCTTTAGTTCAGGTTTTTTTTTAAAATTTTAAATCTTATATAATTTTTGTAGTCTTCTCTTGCGGCGTGAATGTTGCACATTCTCAAATGGTGAATATGTGAAGTCTGGTCTTGCAGAACTTGAGAAATGGATAGTCAATGCTAAGGAGGAGGTAAACTGAGATTGCTAATGCTACTTCGAGATTTTGGCTTTATGGTTTGACTAAGTACTTGTGAAATGTAGTATGCAGGAACATCCTGGCACGAGCTGAATTATATAAGACAAGCTGTTGGGTTCTTGGTATAAGCACTGCCTTATTTTGGTTGTACTTCTGATGGTGTCAAATAGAACTGCTATCTCTTATTTATGCTTTCCTTTGCTTGAATTACACAGGTAATACATCAGAAAAGGAAGAAATCTTTGGAAGAGATTCGGCAGGATCTTTGTCCGGTATGATTATCATATTAATGGGTTGCGACGTCATTTTTATCACACATTGAACTAAATATCTTTCCTGTCATGAACCAACTCTCCTAAAAGGTTAAGCTGTTAGGTGAAGGAACATGAATGATTTTTGATATCTGTTGAATTGGAAGGTTTTAGGTAGGAAAGAGGAAAAGAGAAAAAATGAATACTCAAAATAAGAAGACTATATTGATATTGCTGTGATGATGTTGTGATACAAAAGACAAACCCAATAGTCCTATTTATACTAATACTAGGATATTAATCCTAATTAATAAGGAAACAAATCAGAAAATATAATAAATAGAAAATAAATCCTAAGCGATCCTATGAGATACCCTAAAATATTTCAAGATACAATAAAGATATTTTTCAAATATTCTAACACTCCCCCTCAAGCTAAAGCTTACTAAGCTTTAAGCTTGTTACAATTACATCTTAAAGAAAACAAACTAAAAACACAATGTACCAAACAGTGTGACAGTGGCAGACAATTGAATCTGGGGCAAAGCTGGGGGCTGGTGTGAGTCAAAACCAATAAAAGTCACCATCGGAATGATCGTCGATGGGAAGAAAAATCACCACTAGCATGATTCATCTGTGGGAGAGAAGTCACCACCGGAATAATCGTCGATGGGAAGAGAAGTCACCACTAGTATGATTTATTAGTGGGAAAAGAACGGCATGACAAACACTGGCATTAAAGTATATGTTGAGATGATGTGGTGAGGCAAACGAACAGCGGAGGAGCCCAGAAAGAGGGTGAAATAGCCATGGATCAGTGTATAATGACCAAAAACAGAAAGTACAAGGTACCTGAAAGTCTCAATGCAAGTGAACAAGGGGATAGAGATGTCAAATGAAGGATCTGAGGGCAAATCTGTGTAAAGGAGGCGGAGACGAGTTAGGCAAGAACAACTTGGCTAGGCAATGAGAGCGGCGAGATGGGAGATGAGATGTAGGAAAGATGTCGCGGTAAGGGAGAAAGGCCGACAAACCGAAATGGAAACATGGTTGGCCGGAAAAGATTAGAAAGAAGGTCTCAAAAGGAGAACTTGGCAACTGAAAGCGGCTAATCGGAGTTCCGGATCTTTGGGAACTCAAAGAAAAAAAGTGACGAGACAGCATGGAGGATGGTGCACCGCTCGATACCATGTTGAATTGGAAGGTTTTAGGTAGGAAAGAGGAAAAGAGAAAAAATGAATACTCAAAATAAGAAGACTATATTGATATTGCTGTGATGATGTTGTGATACAAAAGACAAACCTAATAGTCCTATTTATACTAATACTAGGATATTAATCCTAATTAATAAGGAAACAAATCAGAAAATATAATAAATAGGAAATAAATCCTAAGCGATCCTATGAGATACCCTAAAATATTTCAAGATACAATAAAGATATTTTTCAGATATTCTAACAATATCTAACAGGCCCACTCACGCAAGAGCCCTTTTGGCTTGAAGCGTGGACAATACTCAAGCCCATCTATCTTGTGCTAAAATTCAACGTTTTATTAGAAGCATGGGGGCGGCAAGGATTCAACTCTAGATCACTTGGTCATAGAAGCTCTGATACCATGCCATGAACCATCTCTCCTAAAAGCTTA
Source organism: Ormosia semicastrata (assembly GCA_029884595.1). Classification (NCBI taxonomy): domain Eukaryota; kingdom Viridiplantae; phylum Streptophyta; class Magnoliopsida; order Fabales; family Fabaceae; genus Ormosia; species Ormosia semicastrata. Next base: position 10,146,580 of record JAQQTO010000063.1, on the reverse strand, counting down.
AGCTGTTAGGTGAAGGAACATGAATGACTTTATATATCTTATATTTCCCATCTCAATTTTTTGAAGTTTCATCATTCACAAAGATGCTAGTGAGAAATTGAACTTAATTTTCAGAGTTACAATCACAAGAACCATGGGACATGAATGTTTGATTCTAGATGTTTCTAACTGATTTAAGGCATAGGCGAAACTCTTCTCTTGGGAGTTGGGGTCAAGAAAGTTTGATAATACAAAACCTATATACGGATGTCAATATGATAGAACACTGGTAATCAGATCACTGTTTTATTGAATTTCTACTAAAACTCCTATCCCTGTTACCGGAACTGAGATGATACCAGCACCAGAAAAGAAGTATGTTTACAGAGCACACAAGAAGAAGGAAAATAATTAAAGAAATAACAAGGATAGTGCAGACACTTTGAGGGGTCTGCCTCCTCGTCCCACTCTTCTCTTCTCACTCCTTTTCTGCCCTCTTTCTCTTCCTTCTCACATTTATCCCCCCTTCCAACCGATTCCCTCTCCTCTGTCTTGCCTCCTGTCACTTGCGCAGGCTGTTATATCCCTGATTCCAATGGTTATTCATATTATTCCCACTGCCTATGTGGACTCCTGATCCCCTGCTCTCCCTCCTATTTTTCCTGACATACATCTTACTAACTGGAGGGTGACTAACACAATATTTACTTAAACATCATTAATACATTTATCTGTTGAAATTTGTAGTTTCTTTTAAGAAAGACTATTATATTGATATCTCCATTAGCAATGCCTCTTATGCCTGACTGATCTAAGAATAGTGGATGAACAGTTAATGACCTTCATTGCACTGTTAAGGGAGCATGTTCGGTCCCATTCACTATAGAGATCTTCCTTTTACCCGTGTGTTATTCTTCCTTTAATTGTTTCATCTTTTAAGTGTATGTCTGATGTTTTGCATGCATTATGGATGCAATATTCTTTTGATATACAATTTGTCTAAACATATAAAATTGGAAATAAGGCTAAGTGCACTTCTTTAACAGGCATTGACTGTGAGACAAATCTATCGTATCAGTACTATGTACTGGGATGACAAGTATGGAACCCAGAGTGTGTCCAATGAGGCAAGTTGTGTTTTTAATTGATTCAAAATACAATTACGATGGTAGTTTCTTTAGAGTTCTGAGCTATATATGGTGAACAGGTAGTTAGTGAAATGAGGGAAATTGTCAGCAAGGACAATCAGAATCTGACCTCAAATTCTTTCTTGTTGGATGATGATCTGAGGTAGACTGCTTTCTCCCAACCAAGTTGTTTTCACTTGCTTGCAGATTTAACATATGATTGCTGGATGAATCAATATGAATAGTTGTCCTTGCTTGCTGATGACAATTACTGGACTTTTCTGGCCAGTTTTTACTTTAATTGGAGTTCTGATTCTGTTTCTAATTTTTAGAATCGTAATTACCGTACCTCAAAGCAAGGTCGGATCTAAGTTTTTTTTTTCTTCCTTTTAATTGTACTTGTTTTTTAATCTTATTATTTAATTGTGGAACGAAGCTAAATCAAGTGCATTAATTATGTCAGGTAGCATGTCTAGGTTAACTGGCATACTTCTAAGTTCTTCAGTTGGTTCTTGTTGCTTTTCTATATGATGCTGATTGCTGAATAAGAACAATCAAGAATTTTTGGTACATAGATATATGGAATTTTCTATGCTGACTCATGGATGTCAATTTCTAATGCTTATGAGAATTACTAGCTGTTAGACATCCCATATGCTTGACCACATGGGGAATTTTCATGCTGATGGAGTGGGGGCATAATAGAATGCTGATGTGGCAGGTGAGAGACGAATAAAAGATGGAAATCAGTTATGTTAGGAGATCTTAGATATTAGGGTTATTAGTCTTAGTGTTAGTGGACTTAGGCTTATACACCTAAGCATTAGTATAAATAGGAGTACTAGGTTATAAAATTGTAACATATTATCATATCAATCATATTATTAGTTAACTACAATAGCTATTAGCTGTCATTCTCCCTCTTTTCCTTCTTCCCTAACCCTATAATTTTCAACATGGTATTAGAGCAATATCATCCGCCTTGAAGGGCCTGCCCTTTCCAGTGTTGAGTTCCATAAAACTCTTTATATTCTCCCATCTAAAACCCTATTTTTCCTTTTTTTTGCTCGAATTTTAAGTCAATTAATTTTGAGACTTTGAGCTGCCATCTCATGTGCTGCTGTTGGGATTTTCAGGCGACCCACTGGTGGTTGTCGGTGACGACAGTTATGGTCAGCCGATGCCAGTGGATGGCCAGTGAGGCAAGTAGTGGCGCCTTCTCCATTGGGAAGGCCATGTTTTTTCGCTTCAGGCATCTAGCAGCAGCCGGCGCTGGGTGCTGGTCGGCCGTGTTTGACTAGACCTGGAGGAGGACCGCCAGGACTCATGGTGGCCGGTGGTGGGCATAGAGCTCGTGCAGCTGTTTGTGTGCCTCCCTTGTTTTGTGTTTTTTGCTGTTTTTGGTTACAAACAACCAGTTGGGTGGCCAGAGCTGCCATGGTGGGGTGCGATTGGGACCAGTGACTGGCCTGGAATACTCGCCAGCAAAGGAGGTGGTAGTTGGTTGGAGCTCCGGTGACTTTGTTCCGGATTTGTTTTCTTCTGTTCTGTTTCAGACATTGTTTTAATTGAACGTGTGGCTGAATGAATATTTCATTGATCTCAAAGCTGTATTTAAACAGAATAAACAACATTTATTCTAGGAAGGACAACTGTGCAATAAATATGCTAATATCCTATTAATTCCTATCTAAATAAGGAATGTAATTAATACAGAATATTCTACAATAACTATATACACAGCTGTACATGCCAACTCTCCCCCTCAAGTTGGTGCATAGATGTCACACATGCCCAACTTGGATAGTGTTGCATAGAGTTGATTACTCGGAACAACATGGGTCATCATATCAGCTAGCTGATCTGCACTTTTGATGTAGGGAACCTTTATCTTCCTTGAGTCTAAGTTATCCTTAATGTAGTTTCTGTCCAACTCGATATGCTTAGTCTGATCATGTTGTATTGGATTATTTGCAATATTAATAGCTGTTGTGTTATCACAGAAGAGTGTCATAGGTTGTGTTGAACCAAACTCGAGTTCTCCTAGGAGAATGTTCAGCCAGGTAAGCTCTGTAGTTGCATGATGAAGGGCTCGATAACTTGATAGTGACGCCACATTCTGTTTCTTGCTTCTCCATGACACTAGATTTACCCCAACAAAAGATACATACCCTGATGTAGACTTTCTATCCAACCTTGATCCAGCAAAATCTGAATCTGTGTAACCCACTATGTCCAGATGATTCTGTTTGGAGAACATTATACCTTTGCCCGGAGAAGACTTAAGATAAGCCAAAATACGATTCACTGCACCCATGTGTCGATCACTCAGATTGTGCATGAATTGACTTACAACACTTGATCGCATATGATAAATCGGTCTAGTGTGAGTTAGATAGATCAGTTTTCCCACCAGCTTCTGGTATCTCTCTTTGTTTGTTGGAGTTTGATCAGGATAGATACTTAAGCCATGATTTACCTCAATAGGTGTATCAACAGGTTGACAAGCTGAGTTCCTTGTTTCAGTCAAGAGATCTAATACGTATTTTCGTTGGGAAAGGAAAAGTCCATGCTTAGACCGAGATACTTCAATGCCCAAGAAGTATTTTAAAACACCCAAGTCCTTCATCTCGAATTCCTTAGACAAGTAGTTTTGAAGCATCTCTATTTTATTTTGGTTGTTACCTGTGACTATCATGTCATCAACGTAAACAATGAGCAAAGTAATATCATCCCCCTCTCTTTTATAAAATAGTGTGATCTGCCATAGTTTGCTTGAAGCCATATCGTTTCATAGAGTAGCTCAATCTGTCAAACCATGCCCTTGGTGACTGTTTCAAACCATAAAAGGCCTTCTTCAACTTGCATACTTTACTTCCTTTTGATGTAAATCCAGGAGGAGGATCCGTATATACTTCTTCCAAAAGGTCATCGTGTAGAAAGGCATTCTTCACATCAAGTTGCTTTAATGGCCAATCTAGATTAACTGCAAGAGATAGTATAACTCTCACAGTATTCATTTTTGCCACAGGTGCAAAGGTCTCTTGATAGTCAATCCCATAAGTTTGGGTGTATCCCTTTGGCAACCAATCTAGCTTTGTACCTGTCAATTGTTCCATTTGCCTTGTACTTCACCGAAAACACCTATTTACATCCTATTGTCTTCTTATCCCTAGGAAGTTCGACCATCTCCCAAGTAGAATTTTTTTGGAGAGCCGTTATTTCCTCTATCATGGCTGATTTCCACTTAGGATCTTCAAGGGCTTCCTGAAAATGACTAGGAACATATACAGAGGATAACTGAAGAGCAAAGGTAAGATGGGGTTTGGACAGACGATGGTAAGACACAAAATCAGTGATAGGATAGACAATATTAGAGGATGAGTTTGAGAAACCCAACGTATCAGGTGCTTTCCGTTCACGAAGGGGATATCTCCTACCCGGATCTTCAACCTGTGGATTCAATATAGGGATTTTTGGGTCAAGGAAGGAAAAGAAGAACGTACCTCAGAATCTGTCTCGGAAAAGTCATTCGATGGCATGGTAGTGTCACTGAGAGGGGCATTGGAGCTTGAAGGGGATATTACAGCAGCATCCTTGTTCCTCCTTATATAGCTGTGTTTGAAGAACAAGTTATCTGGTCTATCCACCCTTTCTTTAGTGGGTTTAGATTCAGCCTCAATAGATTTAGGACAATCAAGAGACTCCCCCTGACTAAGAGACTCCCCTTGACTCTCTGTACTCCAGAACCTCTTTTCCTCCAGCCATAATCTTTCCTCTTCCTTACTATTAAGCTCCCCCTAAAGAGGAACAAAGGATACATCCCCAGAAAAATAGGACTCATATTCACAGAATTGAACATCCATGGAAACATGGTATTTTCCAATAGGAGGGTGGTAGCATCTATAGCCCTTTTGAGGGTTAGAAAAACCAAGAAAGACGCATTTAAGGGCACGAGGATCAAGTTTGTCTCTTTGATGTGAGTGTATATGAACATAACAGGCACAACCAAAAATATTAGGACAAAGGTTCAAAGCAAAAAGGATAGAACGACACTGAGATAACTTGCACAAAGGAGTTTGATAGTTAATGATATAGGTGGGCATACGGTTGATAAGATAGACAACAGTCATAACATCATCAGCCCAGAAACGTTTTGGAACCTGCATAGTAAAGCATAAAGCTCTTGCCACTTCGAGAATGTGGCGATTTTTACGCTCTGCTATGCCATTTTGTTGGGGGGTGTAGGTACATGTTGTTTGGTGAAGAATTCCATTTTCTTTGAACCATTCAGTAAGGGACTGATTGACAAATTCACGACCTTTGCCAGAATGAAAAACCTTAACCTACGTGTTGAACTGAGTGACAATCATTTTTGAAATTTGAGAAATAATTGTATCACTTCATCCTTAGATTTCAGCAGGTATACCCAACTTACACGAGTGCAGTCATCAATAAAAGACAAAATATCTATGACCCAAAGGGGATGAGGTAGGAAACAGGCCCCAAACATCTGTAAAATGCGGGTAAAAGGAAAAAGACTTTTATTGAGACTTATTTTAAAACTAACACGATGATTCTTAGCATAAATACATTTCTCACATTGTAGACTAGAGATTGAAACATTTGTAAACAACTTAGGAAACAAACGCTCCAGATAAGGAAAAGATGGATGACCCAACCTACAATGCCATAGAAGAATTTTTCCTTTATCAGATGCCTCCCTTGTTATTTGGAAAGCATGGTCAGATTCAGACCGTGGAGCATGTGTCCCCTCTAAGTAGTAAAGGCCGCCTCTCTCCTTACCAATGCCAATCGTCTCTTCGTAGGATTGTCCTGAAACACACAGTGGGTAGAATGAAAGATTACAGAACAATTGAGGTGCTTAGTGATCTTGCTAATTGAAAGAAGATTATTAGAGAGTGTTGAATATTGAATTAGTTAGCATGGGAAATGTGATTGTTAGTGTTGGAAAGAATAAAATCATGGGGAATAGTTTTAGTCTTTAATTATTCTTCTTGTAAATAGAAGTTGTATTTATTTTTCTTATGTGTATAAATACATGTATGCTGAGTGAAGATTTACTCAAGCAATTCATTCATAATCGCCACTTTGTTCTTCTTTATTTTCAAGTTGGTATCGAGCGGGTTCAGGCAGACCCGGCTCTTTTTTCTCCGCTACAATTTGTTCATTCTTCCCGTCGCGTGTCTATTTTCTCTTTCCATCCGCAGCTGTCTTCTTAGATCTGTGCCTGTGCACTCCGTTTTTCCTCCGGCCGACCACACCACTGTGTTCGCCACCTCTAGCTCGGCCTACCACCGGAGCCGCGCTACCACAGGAGCTCCGACGTGCCGCCACGCGCCCGTAGCCAGAATCTGCCCAGCTTCTGTCTTTTGCGCGCGTGGGAGTGCGTGAAGCTGTTTTTTCGACAGCTGCTTCCACCGGCCATCTCGTCTTGCCATTTCCGATAAAGCCCAGCCTCTTCCACAACCTGTTTGGCCTCTGTCTTGCACAAATCTTCTGTTTGGCTCTTTGTTGCACCTCTGTTACGCCTCTGTTGCTGTGCTTTTGTTGTTACGCCACTGTTGCGTCACTTTACAAGTTATTTTGGCCCTTATAAACCTCCACCCAGTCTCTTTATTCTTGTTCCAGCATGTCAGGATCAGAGGTAACATCTTCCAATAATGAGAAATCACCTATACTGACCTCTGTTGTTTCTGGAAGTACTACTATGACTACTGAAAAATTGACGGGTGGTAAGAATTATCTAGCATGGGTTGATTCAGTGGAACTTTGGTTCATGGGCCAAGGATATGAAGATCATCTTTCTGTAAAAGAAGATGATATTCCAGCAGCTGATCGGGCAACTTGGAAGAAAGTTGATGCCCAATTATGTAATCTAATGTGGCAATCTATTGATCCAAAGAAAATCTCAATGTTTTGGGCGTACAAGACATGCAAAAAAGTATGGGATCGTGCTAAAGCCTTGTATTCAAATGATATTGTAAGAATGTATAACATTGTCCAAAAGATGCATAGTTTAAAGCTTGAAGGTATAGATATGGAATCATATGTTGGAGCTGTAGAAGCTGTTATGGAGGAATATTCAAACTTGTTTCCTTATGTTACTGATGCTAATGCTCATAGTGCTCAACAACAAAAATTATTTTTAATAATTATTCTGTTGGGGCTTCCAACAGAACTTGAATCTCTTCGGCAACAAATCTTGAGCACCACACCTATTCCCTCCATTGAAAATGTCTTTGCACGACTTTTGCAATCAGGCCCCTCACTTGAAGCTAGCAATGTTGATCATGCTGCATTAGCATCCCAATCCTCTTCCCAAGTTTCCACTCGAGGAGGACGTGGAAGTGGTCGTGGTAATAGTAGTGGTAATCGTGTTTCACGACTCACTTGTACCTACTGCCATCGAGTAGGCCATACCCAAGATCGGTGTTATGCACTTCATGGTCGTCCTCCAAGGGTCGCTAGTATGGTACAATCTGATGAGTCTTCTGAAGCTCCTTCCAACCCACAGGAAACACATGGTATTTATGTTTCAGGAAATGACTATAATGAGTTTCTCAAGTACCAAGTATCTAAGCAGGCTTCTACTTCCATTGCTTCGGTTGCACATTCTGGTAATCCTGTTGCCTGTATTTCTCATTCTTCGTCTCTTGGACCATGGGTCCTTGATTCAGGTGCTTCGATCACATTTCGGTACTTCTTCGTCCTTTCTAAACTTGAACAACCTGCTTTTCTTCCATCAATTACTCTGTGATGGTTCTAAAATTAGTGTTAAAGGGATAGGGCAAGCTAATCCTCTTCCCACGTTACCTTTAAAATCTGTTCTCTATATGCCTAACTATCCTTTTAATTTAATTTCTGTTAGCCAACTTACTCGTTCTCTTAATTGTTCTATTACCTTTTTCTTGATTCCATTATTGTGCAGGATCGGGAACGGAGACAGACGATTGGTACCGGATGTGAATCTCAAGGACTGTATCGTTTGACCATACCAAGTTCGTCAGTATCTTGTGCATTGTTGAGTCTCCAAAATTGATTCATTGTCGCTTGGGTTATCCCAGCCTATCCAAGCTCCAAACTATGGTTCCTAGCTTATCGAGTCTTAATAACTTAGAGTGTGAATCCTGTCAATTGGGAAAACATGTTCGCACTTCCTTTTCTAATCGTGTCAATAAGAGAGCTGCGTCTCCTTTTGCCATTATTCATTCAGATGTTTGGGGTCCAAGTCGTGTTCCCTCGTGTCAAGGTTTCCGTTATTTTGTTACTTTTATTGATGACTATTCTCGTTGTACTTGGTTATATTTAATGAAAGAAAGATCTGAATTGTTTTCTATATTCAAATCATTTTGTTCTGAAATTCATACAGAGTTCAATACTACTATTAAAATTTTGCGTAGTGACAATCCTCGTGAATATTTTTCTGCATCCTTTTCATCCTTTATGGCTTTGCAGGGTATTCTCCATCAATCTTCTTGTCCACACACTCCACAACATAATGGAGTTGCTGAGCGCAAACACCGTCACTTACTAGAAATCGCTCGCACTCTGCTTATTCATACTCATGTTCCCCTTCGGTTTTGGAGTGAAGCTATCCTTACTGCGTGCTACCTTATTAATCGTATGTCTTCTTCTGTCTTGCAAAATCAAATCCCTCATTCGATTTTATTTCCTCACGAGCCTATTTTCTCTCTTCCACTACGCATTTTTGGTTGCACTTGTTTTGTTCATGATCTTACACCTGGGAAAGATAAGTTAACTGCTCGTTCTATTAAGTGTGTCTTCTTAGGATATACTAGATTCCAAAAAGGATATCGATGTTTTTCCCCTGAACTTAACCGTTTTATTGTGTCTACAGATGTTACTTTTCTTGAAAATACTCCTTTTTTCTCTACATCTGATATTATCTCTCCTCCTGTCACTGAGGTTTTACTTGTTCCTTACTTAGATGGACCTCCTGTCCCCACTTCAGCTTCTACCCCATTTTCCATACAGATAAACCTCTCCAAGTTTATCATCGTCGACCTCGTATGGCTAATGGTCCAGATGCAATCCATGTTGCTTCACAACCAGAACCAGTGGCTGAACCCTCCTCAGATCCTGCTCCGGATGTTTTCTCCAGTCCTCCAATTGCTACTCGACAAGGTATTCGTTCTTCTCGCAATCCTCATCCCATTTATAATTTTTTGAGTTATCATCGCTTGTCTTCTTCCCATTATGCCTTTATCTCTTCTTTGTCTTCTGTGATTATACCAAAAACAATAGCCGATGCCCTCTCCCATCTAGATTGGTGCCAGGCAATGATAGAAGAGATGTTTGCATTACATGCCAATGGTACTTGGGAACTTGTTCCATTGCCACCTGGCAAATCTACTGTGGGATGTCGATGGATTTACACAGTTAAGGTGGGACCTGATGGAGCTGTTGATCGATTGAAAGCTCGTCTTGTTGCTAAGGGTTTCACTCAAATTTTTGGCCTTGATTATGGTGATACTTTCTCTCCAGTTGCGAAAATGGCATCCGTTCGTCTTTTCCTTTCCATGGCAACCATCCGTCACTGGCCACTTTATCAGCTTGATATTAAGAATGCATTCTTACATGGTGATCTCCAAGAAGAGGTGTACATGGAGCAACCTCCGAGATTTGTTGCTCAGGGGGAGTCTGGCTTGGTCTGTCGTTTGCGCAAATCATTATATGGCTTGAAACAGTCTCCTCGAGCTTGGTTTGGAAGATTCAGTACTGTTATATTAGATTTTGGTATGGTTCACAGTGAGGCCAATCACTCAATTTTCTATCATCATTCCTCCTCTGGAACTTCCATATATCTGATTGTTTATGTCGATGATATTGTTATCACTGCAGATGATCAAGAAGGTATTGTGAAGTTAAAACAACACCTATTTGATCACTTTCAGACTAAGGACCTTGGAAGGTTGAAATATTTCCTAGGAATAGAAGTGGCACAATCTAATGCAGGGATTTGTATCTCACAGAGAAAGTATGCACTAGACATTCTCAAGGAAATTGGAATGTTGGATTCTAGGCCAATAGATACACCAATGGATCCCAATGCCAAACTCACCCGGAGTCAAGGAGAACCATTATCGATCCAGCCAAATATCGCAGGTTGATTGGCCGATTAAATTATTTGACTGTTACCCGACCAGATATATCCTTTGCTATGAGCATCCTTAATCAATTTCTTGACTCACCATGTGAAGGACATTGGGATGCAGCCATTAGAGTCCTTAGATATGTCAAAGGGGCTCATGGAAAAGGCCTATTGTATGAAGACAAAGGACATACTCAGATTGTGGGCTACACAGATGCAGATTGGGCAGGTTCTCCATTCGATAGACGTTCTACATCAGGTTATTGTGTTCTTTTTGGTGGTAACCTAATATCTTGGAAAAGTAAGAAACAAAGTGTTGTGGCAAGATCGAGTGCAGAAGCAGAATATCGTGCTATGGCACTTGCAACATGTGAGCTAATATGGCTGAAACAATTAATTAATGAACTCAAATTGTGTGAATCAGGCAAGATGGAGCTTATATGTGATAATCAGGCAGCCCTCCATATCGCCTCTAACCCGGTGTTTCATGAGAGGACCAAACACATAGAAATTGATTGTCATTTTGTGAGAGAGAAGATACAAAGTGGAGAAGTAGTGACTGCCTTTGTCAACTCAAATAATCAGCTCGCAGATATTTTCACCAAATCTCTTAGGGGTCCTCGGGTACAATTCATATGTAACAAGCTTGGTGCATATGATTTATATGCTCCAGCTTGAGGGGGAGTGTTGAATATTGAATTAGTTAGCATGGGAAATGTGATTGTTAGTGTTGGAAAGAATAAAATCATGGGGAATAGTTTTAGTCTTTAATTATTCTTCTTGTAAATAGAAGTTGTATTTATTTTTCTTATGTGTATAAATACATGTATGCTGAGTGAAGATTTACTCAAGCAATTCATTCATAATCAGTTTCACTGTTCTTCTTTATTTTCAAGTGAGAGAGTAGGTGCAAGTAAAACAGAAGACATGGGAGGAGTAGGAGAAAACGAGATGTTTCCAGCCCCTGAGATAGGCATAGGAGCCCCATTAGCAACCTGAATAGACTTAACAACCGAAGGTATTAGAGTGTCAAGTAGAGAAGGATTACTAGTCATATGATCAGTGGTCCCTGAATAAATAATCCAAGTGTTAAGGCAGAGCCAGAATTACCTTCTTGAGGAGACACACGGGAGACCTGAGATGCATAAGCAATAGATAAAAGAGTGTCATTAAGAACAACCTGGGCAAATTTCTTGTTTTTCTTCTCAGCTTGTTTTAGTTTGAACCACCTCGGATAGCCATGCTTTTTCCAGCAAACATCTACTGTGTGTTTGATGCTGTTGCAGTGAGTGCAAAAGAGAGGTGGCCGTGGGTTATGCTTTTGGACAGCCAGTGCAGAGGCCTCAGAATGTTCTTCTGATCCCATGGTGGCCTGTCTTTGTGCCTCACGGTGAACATGCAAGTATGCTTCCTCTAGACTTGGAATAGGGGAGGTTGCCAAGATTCGACCTCTAACCTGATCTAGATTGTGATCAAGACCTACAAGGAATATATAAACCCGACCCTCACCAGTACGTTTCTTTAAGTTCTCAATATCAGTTGGACACTTCATATCATTTGGTCTGCGGTAATCAAGTTCCAGAAAGATGGAGTTCAACTCGTTGTAATATTCTGCAAGAGATCGACTGCCTTGGCGTGATTGAAATGATTTCTTCATTAGTTCGTATACTTGAGAGGAATCCGAGACATCAAGGTAGCTCCTCTTGACTGCATCGCACACCGCCTTAGCTATTCCATACTGCACAAAATGTGCCATCAGCTTTTCGGTCATGGAATTGATGAGCCATGATTTTACCAGCGAGTCTTCAGCCTCCCATTCATCATAGCTGGGATCATCTTCTGTAGGTGCCACCTTCCTTCCAGTGAGATATCCCTTCTTCCTTCTGCCATCAATTTGCATCTCCATAATTTGTGCCCAAACACGATAGTTAGTACCTTCCAACTTAACGGAAGTTGTTGGAGAGGAAGTTTTGTGAAAGGTCACCAGGGATGGAGTCTTTGTTAGAAATAATGGCCTGTGTTTCCTCAGCCATGATATAGAAGAAGACAGAGGAAGGAGGCGGCTAGGGTTCAGTCGAGAGAAAAAAATAGCTGCAGCGGAATAGTTTCCTCTTCTGATACCCAATTGAACGTATGGCTGAATGAATATTTCATTGATCTCAAAGTTGTATTTATATAGAATAAACAGCACCTATTCTAGGAAGGACATCTGTGCAATAAATCTGATAGCTAATATCCTATTAATTCCTATCTAAATAACAACAACAATCAAGTTTTTTCCCACTAGATGGGGTCAGCTACATAGATCAAACGACGCCATTGTGTCTTATCATAAACCAAGTCTTCCGAAATGCCATTCAAATCTAAATCTTTTTTAATCGTTTCACCTATAGTCTTTCTTGGTCTTCCTCTACTTCCTTGGTCTTCCTCTACTTCTACCTATTGAGCTATTCTCCACCTGATCTACTCTTCTTACAAGAGCTTCTAAGGGTCTTCTCCTTACATGTCCAAACCACCTAAAGTGAGATTCTTCCATCTTTTCCACAATAGGTGCTACCCCTACTTCTTCTGTAATGCATTTATTCCTAATCCTATCTTGTCTTGTATGGCCACACATCCAGCACAACATCCTCATCTCCGCGATACTGATTTTATGCTCTTGTTAGCTTTTTACTGTCCAACATTCAGTACCATACAATAACGCAGGCCTTATAGCTGTGCGATAAAATTTACCCTTAAGCTTGAGAGACACTTCTATCACAAATAACTCCTAAAGCACTCTTCTATTTCATCTATCCAGTTTGAATCTTATGGTTTACATCTTTCTCTATCTCTCTGTCATTTTGTATGATAGATTCAAAATACTTAAATTGTGTAAGGAATGTAATTCCTATCTAAATAAGGAATGTAATTAATACAGAATATTCTACAATAACTATATACACAGCTGTACATGCTAACTGTTTTTCATCATGTTTTCGGATTTTCTGGGTTTGTTTGAGGCTGAATGAGTGCAACCAGGGGTGTTGCAGACTGGGAGATGATTTTGGGTGCATAGCTTTTTTTCCTGCTTTTCTGAGATGTTGTATTGTCTGACATATGGGTGCTCTGTTCTGTGTCTATCTTCAAATTCTGTTTCTCTTGCTTTTGGGTTTTGTCTTGATTGGAGGTGATTCCAGCAAGTTCTCAATGGCCTTTCCTCTTCCCTCTTCTCAGGAAACCACACTAATTTCTTCTTCTCAGTGGTGGTTGCTGTTGTTTGTGGGATTATTTTCTCTGCCTCACAGTGTTTGGTGCTTTGTCTATTCTGCATTTGGAGGATTCAGGTGGACTTCTGCAATTCTTCTTTTCTCGAATGAGCTTCTGCTTCTCTTCGTCTCATACACTTTTTGCCTGTTTGGAGGCTGCTCTTTTGATTGTGGACATTTCAGCTGGAGAATTTGGTCACTAGTAAAGGACCCCATTTGTGTTATTAGGTGGTATAATACCCGACTTGGTGTTTCGGAGAACCCGATTGGAGGTCATTGTTGGGTGGTATGATACCGGACTCAGTGTTTTGGAGATGAGTTTGGAGGTCGAGGGAGCCACTAAGAAAAAAGGTCGAAGACTCGATAATAGGTCTCATTTGCTTGGGACATGTGCTGAGGAGAAGTAAGGAGCTATCTGCCAAGGATGTTGCCAAGGCTTTTGTTATTCAGGGGGAGTACTAGTTTCCTAAGTTCTTTGTTGAGATCAACTGTGTTGATTTAAATGTTGATGGTGTTCTTTGTTTTTTGTTTATGGATTTGCTACTTGTAACAAGCTTAAGTTTAGTAAGCTTAAGCTTGAGAGGAAGCGTTAGAAGATATTAGATATTAGGGTTATTAGTCTTAGTATTAGTGGGCTTGGGCTTATATACCTAAGCATTAGTATAAATTAGAGTACTAAGTTATGGAATTGTAACATTATTATATCATATTATCAGTTTACTACAATATAGCCTATAGCTGTCGTTCTTCCTTTTTTCCTTCTTCCCTAACCCTATAATTCTCATCAAGTTAGAATAAAAAGCTGAGAGGGGGTAGGAAAGAGGCAAGCAAGGATTTGGGTGGAAATCAGTTAGCATAGTTGCTGTATTTTCTTGGTTGCTGTAATTTTCATTCTGTTTTCTGTAATTCTGGGTTTCAATTCCAGTTTCTGTAATTGAGAAGAGGTTCCTATTACTAACATAAAATGTTTTTTATGATTTTATGTCTTTGGAGTTTTGTGCACAGAGTATGCCATCTGTTAGATTCCTTTATCTTAACCTTCGATTCTCGTTGCAGCATTCCTTTCTCTGCTGAAGACATAGATATAGCAATTCCTGCAATAGATCCTGATGATATTGATCTCCCAGCATTCTTGTCTGAATATCCTTGTGCCCAGTTTCTTATTTCACATCAGAAGTAATTGATCTACTATTCCATGATCGTTGCTGAAGCTTGAAATTTTGGTTCAATATTTCATCTCTGGATTTAGATGGCAACGGTATCAATATTGGAAACACAAGTTTCTCTTACACGGACAGTAATCTCGGTTGTCATCAGATTTATTGGAATTATCACTTTGTGCACATGCTAATCACGATATTGGTCAAAGATGGAAGAGTGATTCTCTTGGTTGATTTGTAATTTCTCCCTAAATTACATAGTTCAACCAGCAATTTGTAATTATCCAAGGATAGATGAAAGTGTAAGCTTGACATGTGGCTTCTAATATTATGCAGCCCATCCTTTTTTAGGTATATTTTTCATTGGTTTTTAATGTTGTATTCTATGTAGGTATGCAATTGTAACCAGAGCCTTGGCGAAAGAGATGAAATTTCATTCATTGATGTATATACTACTACTAGTCTTATTGAATTTCGCCCTTGCGAGTTCCAAATAGTTTTACCTAGAGCAATGAGTTGGTGCCCCTTATGTTTTAAAACTTTTAAGAGCAGGCATTCCATGCTAGAAATGTCATTAATAAAAGCATTCTCTTTCTAATCCCCTGGCTGACTTTCGATTGGAATGGATGTGGTCATTGTTTTAATTTTGGTTCATTTGTTGCATAATTTTAGCCGCATATGACCGATCGACGTTCACCCATTGATTATTTTCTTTTTTTGATCGTGATATATCAGACCCAACAAACTTTTGATGGTGGGCTTGTTTCTCCCCAGAGATCAGGGTAGCAATAGAGTTTGAGAGGTCCTTATTAGTAGATATCCCGTTCGTTTCTTAGCCAGCCAGGCGATCCATAAAGAATGATACATTAAATCCAAATTCTCGAGGTCTTTAGAAGTGTTTATTAAGTGAATGCCTTTGCCAGTCTGGTTGATCTGCGAATGTCTTATCACAATGATAAGGAGATTTCAGAAGATGACTAACATTAACATTATTATATGGACACATTTACAATTATTATGTTTAACGATGACAAGGGAAAACTGAAAGGGGAGGTGTTAGTGCTCGCGTGGCCTGCCATACCCTACTATAGTTTAATCTGAAGAGATCAGATGCAAAGACTCATCTATGGTTTCTTCAACAACCTCTTGCTTGCTCAAACAAATAACACTAGAGCCAGATATTAGTTTAAATGAGTTAAAAGTTGAAAAACATAGTTTTGAATCATCCGATTTGTTTACTATGATGGATGAGCTGTTTCATTTCCGAGGGAAGAGCTTGACAACTTTATTGTTGCAGCAATGGCACAATGCTGCTGCAGATCAGCCACGGAGAATGATCGCCAGGCAGAGAAATTCTGCTGTAGAGGAGAGGATGGACTTGCAACAGAAGAGGACACTCTATTTCGCGGATGAAGCGGTGGAAGAAGTAGGGGTGACGAATTTGAGCTGGAAGTTGAATCCTCGCTTGTGATACTGCCGCTGCTGTCAGAGTTGTTGATAGCAAGTGCAAGAGCCAGAGCACTTCTACTTGAGCTGATTGTTCTCTTAGAAATGCCACCACCATTGCTTCTCAAAGGGAAACAATTTCGATTCTTGTCCCAAACATGATTGAAAGCCATCAAATTCCTACGCCTCCTAGTGTAAGCATTCTCTGGTTTTGCAATGTCTTTGATGGATGGGGACGTGGCAGCATCAGTCAGGCTCGTGAAGGACTTGGACTTGCCATTATAGAATTTCGACATGCCTCTCCTGCATAATCATATTATAACTCCAACCATAAAAAAAACCATAGATGAAATATATACACACATAAATTAAGTGTTTTTCAAACAAGTTTAGGGCCCTTGTTAAGGATCAGATAGAAAGTTTTTATTAAAAAGCAAACTTTTTAAATTTTTAATGTATTAAATACACTACTTTCAATAAAAACTTTCCATCTTTGATCAAGAGCACTTGATAGAAAAATCATAAATTAAATCAAATTAAATAAACTTGTTACTACTAACTTTTAGCAAACACTTACATGATACAATTTATTGCTGAATTTCTGAAACACAGGGAGACAAAATCAAAGCTAGAGATCACATCACATCAGACACTAGTTGATGGGTAACTTATGATCTATCACCAAATTTCATTTTTCAAAAAGTAAAAAACAAATCATGAATTGATTTAACAGATGACACCCTAATTTAGTTAATGTGCCCCCAAAATGCAACCTTTCCAACTTGACAACCAGTTAAATCATAAAATAAAAAAGAAAAAAATAAATAAACAATCAAAATGGAAACAATAATAAACTTACAAATGAATTTAATTTGAACTAAGGACAAGAAAATAATAACAATAATAATAATAGTATGTGAATAAAAGTGAAGGATCTAAAAGTGAATAATCTTGATCTAAAACACAAGAATAGCGAATAGGGTAGGGTACCTGATGGGAAGAACCTCTTCCAAGGGTTCCATCGTGTGCAAGGGTCCATTGTAGGTACTCTCAGCCTCGTTTTCACCACTACCATGATCATGCTCCGCCATTGATCTCTCCGAAGACACATCGCTGTTCCTCCCGATCGACGACGAAGACGACGACGTACTGCAATGCTCCTCCAACGCCTTCACCGCCTCATCTTCCGGCGCGTCGAAGAACGCGGAGGTGCGTGACGCTGTGAGCCCCGCCGTTTCGAGCCTCATGTCCAAATGTAAAACGCAACACAACACTGAATGAACGAAGCAGAAGAAGAAGAAGAAGAGAAAGAAAGAAAACAAAGCGTTTTAGAGAGAGAGAGATTTGGATGAAGAAACAGAGAAAGGAAGACACAGTGGCAATGGGATAGACACAAACTCAAGACATACATAGAGTTCTCTATTTACTTGTTTGCATATTTATAATTTCTTGAAAGAAAAAATAATTAGGTTCTCAAATAAATAAATGTTTTTTTTAATTGTTAAAGTTTAATGGATAAAGTATCCACTATCCAGCAACGTCGTACTGTTTTCTTCTTCTTCTTTTTTTTTATAATTATTTTGGGAAATTATGGGAGGGACTTAAAGGGCCTGGCCTTATCCTCATTCACTGGATCTTAAAAAAAGAGGTTTCCGTATAGTTTTCTTTTCGTTTTTCTTATTAAAAATGAGCTGTGATCTAGTGCATGTTGCAACGACCAGGTAAGCATCTTAATATCCCTTTAAAAGTCAAACTCTTTTTTTTTTTGTCCTACACTGCATTTTCCCATTATATAAAGGAAAAAAATTATTATACATCTCTTTTAAAGATATATATATTATTAATATCTTTTTTAAAAATATTAAATTTAATAAAATAAATAATAAAAAAATAAGTATAATAAATAATATTAAAAAGAATATAAAATATATATATATATATACTATTAATAATAAGAATATAAAAAAACTTACTTTCAACTGTTTGATATGTGTTTTTTTTTAATTTATAGTAAGATTATTATTGAACCAGTTTCTACATAAATTGAAATTATTATTTTTTCTTTCAGATAAAATAAAGAAACTTTTTTCTTAAGGGGTTTCAAAGGAATACATACCCCTTACATCAATATATGCATTGAGGAAGATCAGTTTTTCTAAATGCTTGTCGAAAGTTTGAATTCAAATAATTAAAGTTGGGAACTCTTTCTTAAGTACGTTCGTTGGCGATTTTATCATAATGTAGTTTTTTTTTTTATTTATTTATCATTTTAGAATACTTTTTATATTATGCATCAAAATAGACTTGTTTTATAATATATTTAGAAGGTAATGATAGTTTTTGATTTGTGTAATTTTTTAATAAGTAATTTAAAAGTTGTCATAGATAATAATAATTTTTGACTTGTGTATTTAGTTATATTTTTTGTTAAGTGGCTCAAAAGCATGTTATGTAATAGATTTTTTTTTTAATTTTATCTTCTATAAAATTGTCATGAACAATGAGATTTTTATGAATATTTTATTTTTTTTATTTATTTATTACATGCATAAAAATCATCCTCATAAATGGTGATTTTTGTAAACAAAATATAATTTTTTTTAAAATATAATGTTTGAAATAATCACCATCAATCATGATGACTTTTAAGTTTCTTAACAAAAAATATAACTAAATACACAAATTAGAAGTCACCATCACTTATGACAATTTTTGAAATACTTATTAAAAAAAATATTACACAAGTTAAAAGTCACCATTACTTATAACAACTTCTGCACATATTATAAAATAAATTTATTTTGATACATACTTTAAAAGGTATTCTAAAATGATAAATAAATAAAAAAACTATATTACGATAAAAACACCACGTTCAGTAGGGGTTAAATAGGAGATAAAATTTAAAGGAGTAAATATTTAGGAATTTGGATTTTGGTTTGCATGTAATTAAAGAGAAGATCTAACATCATTTTGGAGTAAAATAAATACGTGTTTTAAGAAGAGTTTTTATTATTAATTTTTAAAATAATATAAATTTTAAGTTAATAATTTAAAATTAATAATAAAATTTTATTCTAAAATATGTATATATTGTGCTTTAAAAGTTTATAAAAATTTATCATAAATGAAAGGTAAAAATTTAAGGGGAGGAAAATTTTCTCCAAATTTGAGGTAAAACTTCATTTTCTGATAAAATTTTTAAGTTTCTTCTTTGTGTTCTTGCCCTCACCGTGATGCCATCGTGGATCACCCAACCGCCATTCTCGACGGCATTTATGAAGATGTTCACAAAGGCCCTACTAACTCCTAGATCGGTGTGATTGATTCATCGCGGTTCCTCGCAAAAGTCCTGTCTTTATTCATTTGCAGCTAGCACATCAACGACACGACACGGAGCCCTAACCACGGTCAATCATCCTCCACTACTGAAATAGCTACTTGGAGCTGCCAAAGAATGCAATGATGGAGAAACGGTCAATGGAGCCCAATGAGAAGATCACAACTCACATCAAACGTTTCAACATCCGAAGCTCTTTTCTAGACATGATCTCATCTACGTCGAGCACTGCCACCAAGTAATCGGCAGCCAACGTGCCACTGCATTACACGGCGGAGCCTTCACCTTTAACACCTCAACGTAGGTCCTGTTAGAAGCTATTGTTGAGGAAGGCCACAAATCACAGCAAGTATCAAGGAACAAACATGAGGCCCCAATCACGTGACCTTCCCTTTGTAGAAAAGTCAGTTAATCCTCTTATTATGGAGAGGAGCGTGAGACTTGATTTAGGGGTATATAATTGATTATGTATTTATTTCATTATTCCCTGATTACAAATATAAATAGGGGTTGTAAGTTGTTGTAAAAGACACAACACACTCTCTTTCTAAAGAACCACAATCTTTATTGCAGGCCATGGCCGATCCGAACTAGCGTACTGCCATGCGTGCTGAGATTGATGCTCTCGAGCTCAACAATACCTGGATCCTCACCCATCTCCCTCTTGGTAAGAAGCCCATTGGACGCAAATGGGTCTATATGATCAAATACAATCCAGATGGATCCATCGAACGGTACAAGACTTGCCCCATTGCTAAGGGTTACAGTCAACAAGAAGACATTGACTATACCGAGACATTTGCTCCATTCGCCAAAATGACCACCGTTTGCACCATTTTGGCTCTTGCTTCTGCTTATAACTGCATCTCCATCAGCTTAATGTCAACAATGCTTTCATCTATAGAGATTTGGAAGAAGAAGTATACATGCAGCTACCCCAGAATTCGGACGAAAGAGGGAGACTAGAGTTTGTAAACTCATTAAGTCCCTCTATGGCCTTAAGTAAGCCTCGAGGCAATGGTATGCCAAGCTCTCATCCACCCTTAATAATGCAAGATATTCACAGTCCAAGGTAGATTACTCACTTTTCGTCCAATCAAATAAGGACAATTTTACTGCTATTTTAGTCTAGGTGGATGACATTATCGTTGTAGGAAACAATTTGGAGCAGATTAATGCGGTCAAGAAATTTCTAAGTGACCACTTCAAGCTCAAAGATCTGGGAATTCTCAAGTATTTCTTGGTAATTGAAGTGACTCATTCAGCCAAAGGAATATTTTTGTCTCAGAGGAAGTATGCACTTGAGATACTGGAAGACACTAGCTTCCTTGGAGCTAAACCTAGCAACTTCCCCATGGAACAAAACCTCACACTCAGCGAAAGTGAAGGTGAACTCATTACAGATCATTCATCATATAGACGACTTGTTGAAAGATTGATTTATTTGGCTATCACAAGGCTAGACTTAGCCTATTCAATACATGTACTCAGTCAATTTATGGACAAGCCACGTATACCACACTTGGATGCAGCACACAAAGTTTTGCAGTGCATTAAGAAGTCTTTAGGCCAAGGACTTTTTCTATCGGCTTTTAGTGAGATCCAACTCCATGCATATTGTGATGCAGATTGGACACGTTGTAGAGACACTAGACAATCAATCACCGGGTATTGCATCATGCTTGGAAAATCACCCATTTCCTGGAAGACCAAGAAGCAAACAACAATTTCTTGCTCCTCAGCTGAAGCAGAGTATAGTTTTATGGCCTCTACATGTTGTGAGGTCACTTGGTTAAAATCTTTACTCTCAGACCTTGCAGTGACACATTCTTAACCAGTTAGACTATATTGTAATAACAAAGTTGCCATACACATAGCTTCAAATCCAGTATTTTATGAACGAACTAAGCATATCGAGATAGATTGTCATGTAGTTCGAGAAAGACTCCAAAGTGACACCATTCAAACAATCCATATGCATGCAAGCCAACAACCTTCCGATCGATTTACCAAAGCTCTTGGACTTGCATAATTCAATTACCTACTCAGCAAGTTGGGTGTTATAAACATCCACGCCAACTTAAGGGAGAATGTTGAGGAAGACCACAAATCATGACAAGTATTAAGGAGCAAACATAAGGCTCCAATCACGTGACCTTCCCTTTGTAGAAAAGTCAGCTAATCCTCTTATTATGAAGAGGAGCATGAGACTTGATTTAGGGGTATGTAATTGATTCTGTGTTTATTTCATTGTTCTCTGATTAAAAATATAAATAGGAGTTGTAAGTTGTTGTAAAAGACATGATCGAATATAGCCATTCTTTCTTCATATTCTTCTTCTTCCTTTGATTCTTTATTTTGGTTTTTATCAGCTACAATAGCAGGTTCCAGTAACAATTCTTCAGCCTTTGTTTTTTATTGATTTGTATACCAAACATTCTTAATCTTTCGGGTGGGTGAAGTTTTACTGTATTAATATTTATTCCATGAAAATTTTATCTCTTAAATTTTACTCTCTTTAATTTTAACTTTATACCAAACCCCCTAAGCATTAAGCCAAGATTTTATTCTACTCATTGAGTAGTTTATAACTTTATTTATTAACTTTTCATGGATATTATAACAATACGATACGATGCATTTCATCATTTTATGTGATTGTCTAAACTGATAGGTTGATAAGCTATTCAAATTGATAATGGAATCAAACTAAAGATTTGAGCAAATTGATGCTACTAAAAATTTGATGAGATAAATTATTATACTTTTGTTCAGTTTGACGACAAAAGTTTCAATGTATACAATGAGATAAATAATTTAAAAAAATTTTACAGTAATTTTTTTTGTAACAGATTTTACAATAAAAGTTGTAAAACAATAAGTTTCACATTTCATGAAGTTGAATATTTTTTTGTCATTAATCTTTGGGTCTGATATTTGTGTATTTTCATTTTGCAAAGAAGAAAAAGTTAAAACTCGGCTGAAATTTAGTCCTTTGTAGTCGTTTTTTTCCCCCTTTTCTTTCTGCCTGTACCAGAAAAAAAAACATTCTTTTGTGGAGAAATGAATGTGCAGAGTTATGTATTTTAAGGAGAAAAATATGGATTGTATTACAGTTACTATCTTGATGGTTCTTTGATGTTATTGGGATATGAGTTAAGACATGAGCAAGCGAGAAGTATGGTGCGTGGAGTAGATGATCTTGCTAAGAAAAATGCTTAATATTATAATTGAGATAATGTTCAATCAATTATACAGAATAAGAGATCTAGAAACACATTAGTTGAAAAATATATCAAATCCAAATGTGGCTGTGGAGTGCAATCAAATGAAAAAGACACGTGGACCTGTAAAAAAGCTAACAACGATGAGGAATCTGCCTTCAAAAAATGCAGAGCATAATATACATAAGACAATCTTCTTTCATTATTATATATTGTTGAATGTAAGCATTGTCACTGTTATTTTTTATCATTTATACACTAATTATTATTAAAAAAATATAAAATAATAAACGATAATGATAATCCATATAATAAAAGTGACATATAATAAGTGGTACTATGAAAAGCAATTATTGTATTTGGTGTAGCTGAATAGATAGGAAAGAGAGATCGATTAGATCGTTATATTCATTTATGTGTGTAAAATCAGGGAATATAAGTGTGTGTATTTTTTAACATTATGTGTATAACTTATTATATTTTTTGGAAAAAATTTTTTTAGTAAAAGTTATCTTATTCTAAAATTAAGATATCATAAACTTTAACAATAACTTAATATTTATAAATAACTTGTCATTATAACTTATCAATAAATGATGATTAACAAAAATCAATCCCAACATTTTATTTTATATTGTAATTTTTTTGGTACATTTTATATTGTAATTTGAATGCAGTACAACGTTGGATGCGGATGACGTGGAAATGAGGATTGGGTGTGGTGTAGATGTAGTTTGGTGAAGCTTATCCGCAAGAACAAAAAAGTAGGGTGGGACCCTTCCCACGAATTCAACATTCAACGCCCTACTTCCCATTACATCAAACATGATGTTTCTCTAATTCTTTGCTGCTTCCTCCTCTCCCACTCTTCAATCATGTCCTATCCACTCCCACCGGGAATCCAATAAGTACATGTATACCTGTGATTAAACAGTATAGAGTTGTACCCAAGAAAAAGAACAGAGTGGCATGATATAGTGTGCACTAAAACTAAAAGAAATTAGTTAATATTGTAATATGGAGATTTATATAGTATCCTTATGAATTATAAAATATTAATTAAATATTAATTTTATAATAAATATTTAAAAATAATTAATAATTAAAAAAATTATAACAGCTCTCTAAATATATACCGTGTCTTGAAAAATAAAAAAAGACAGAGACTAAAAAATTTTCATTATACTCTAATAATTTTAAGTATAGATACCGTAAAATTCTCCATTATACTCTAATAATTTTAAGTTAAGATAATTCTTTAGTGTTACATGTGGCACATATGCCACAATCAAGTAGTAAAATCATGAGTATACTTACATAAAATTAAGATTATATGATCTCATATAATAGATTAGATAATATAATTAGAGGGTATGGCATGTGTGTGACTTGTGGCATAAAAAATGTGTCCTTTTAAGTTCATGTATTATCACTATGACTTTAATCACGCTGTATTCTAGTTTTAGGACCACATCACAACTGTCTTTGTTTTTCATCTTTTTATGAGCAAAGGGAGGAAGGAGAATATGATAGGAACGTGGGTTGAAACTTGAAACACTTCAACTTATCGCATTACACGTCTTTTCTTTTCCATCACGTGAAGGTGGTGGGGGAGTCACAATCACTAATTCACTATCAGTTACCATCTTTTGTTGGTGGTTAACCTACACGCACTGCTTCAAGCCTTCAACCCTTATAATATATATGAATGTTAAGAGGAAAAGAAAAGTGTGCTTCAATCCATGTCGAGAGGAAAAGAAAAAATGAAGAAATTAAAGAAATTAAGCAAGATAATAAAATGAATAGTTAGTTAATTAATTTTATTTTTTATGTGTAAAATTGCTTATACTTTGAAAATTTTAAAATTCTTAAAAGATAACATGAAAAATTCTTAATTCTCTTCCTATACTTTAATAAAATTTCAAATAAAAAAAATGTTTGCTTAAATTCTTCCATACCCTCTCATTCTCCTCCATTTAAAAATACTTTAAATGATTATTGTGACTTGATCACCGACCAGGTTTTTTTTGTTCTGCATAAACACCTAAAATTTATGTTCAAACTTCAAGTTATAGCAAAAAAAATAAATTAGGTTCAAGCTCGAACCCAGCCCAAATGAGTTTACATTTTGAAGTGCAGACTTAGCCCACCTTAAGTTTTGGAAGCCCAAGCCTTTTTCCTCGATATTCTTGAAGTCTAATATAATACAAATAAGACCAATGTTATAAAAAAGAATATTGCTATACCACACGGAGTGTTTTTCCCGAATGGTCGATGCGACTGAGGTGGTACAAGAATATTTGAAAAAGAAGAAACTGTCATATGCACTATTTAAGAAATCATGGAATTATGGGTAAGTTGGTTGATCTAACATCAATGATCATTTTTAATTCGTGGGTCGTTTCATGAATTTATATTCGTATGAACAAATATTTTTCTTTAGAAAAATATAGAATGTAAATAAATAAATAAAAACAAGAAAAACCAAATTTGAGAACACTACAATGCAACCAATAAAGGTCTTAAGGAAAAGTCTAACATAGGTGCTCTGGATCATGATTTTTTAATTAAATTATTATTAAAATAAATTAATAATTAAGATTAAAAAAAATAAATTTTTATAAATTTTAATTAATGATATTCAAATTCATATGTAAATTTAATCAAATTATTTTTTATAAATAATTATATATACAAAAAATTTATAAATTTTAATTAATAATTTTTTAATATACTTATATGTGTATATAAATACTATCAAATAAAAAAATAAATTATCCATTCATGAAGCCAAACATTTTGAAGACTTGGTAGAAGCCGCCTGATCCCGAATTGAATCGGCGTGGTTAGCTCTTCTATTACGGTCACAAAGTCAATGGTACCTGCAAAATTACCGTCAATCGCAGGTAAACAGTATTTAATGATTTTTTTTAGCTTAACATTATTTATTATACTTAAACCCAAATATGTATGTATATTTGCATTAACTATGATTTTTTATATATTTTTTACAATATTTTTTATATCAATACCATTAATTATATATATTTTTTATTATTTTTTCTTATTTAATCATAATCATTAGAACATAGTATGAAAAGTAACGTATAAAAAAAAAAAATTTCTCATTTGCATTTGAGTCTCCACATTTTCACTTTTTTTTTCCTGAAGTCACTCCTCTAAACGGCAGGCCCTCATTTCGTTTGAGCTCAAAAAACTGCCAATCACCACCACCTGAACCACCATTTCTGCCACCACTTTCAACTACCGTTTTTCGTCCCCAGCCGCTCAAGCCTCCACGCCCTCCCGCTCCCTCTCTAGTCTCTTCCAACGCAAACGAGAAGATCCAGTGAGTCTAGGATCAGCGACTCGTTTTCGAAGCAATGGTGAGAGATGCCGGAGTCGATGGCGTTGGAGGTAGAAACTTGTCACCTTGGCCTTCTCCGGCACCTGATGTTGCAGAAACTTAGAAATGGACCACGGCTGCAACTCGGCAACCTTGGTCTTCTCCCGCACTAGAGGTTGTGGCAAATTGGAAAGACGGTGACATACCACATCGGCAACTCAGCACCTTGGTCTTCTTCTCCGGCACCTTAGCTCATGGCCCTGCGCTTCGCCGCCACCGTACTGGATTGAGCGGCGCTGGGTGGCTGCCGGAGGAGGGTGACCTCTTTTGATGGAGGAGGAACTCATGCAATCAGGGCTTTCCTTTTAAAAAAAATAAATTATAATTATATATTTTTAATTTCAAAAATAAGAATTTTGATAAAATTTAAGCAAATAATTTTTTATTAGATGAGCTGGTACGGGAGACCCAATTTTAATGAGGTATAATTTTATTATTGGGTGTGATTAATTGAGATGTGATAGAATTGGATAAATTTTTGTATCCATTTAAATTTTGGAATTAAATATAGAATTAGAATTTAGAATTAGAATTGAATATTTTAATTTTAATTTTTATGTTTAGAATGTCATTTAAAATAAAATTATAATTTCATAAATTAATTTTATAGAATTGAAAAATAATTAAGGATACATTTCGATAAAGATAATTGGAATTGAAACATAGAATTTTAATTTTAATTCTTTTAAAATTAAATTAGTTCATAATCTTAAATTTAATGTTTAGGGTTGTCGAAAAATTAAGATAAGAAATTGTAATTAAAAATTCAATTATAATTTTATTGTTTAAAAGTATGATCTAAAATATTAAAAAATTATTTACAAAATTAAAATTAATAAAAATATTCATACAATAATATTTTTATAATATAATAGTCATTTTTTTATAAAGAAATTTTTCAAGAATTTTTTAGAAAAAAAAAATAGCTATTATAATAATTTTTATATAAATATAAAAATATTTTTTATATAAATATAGAATCTCAATAAATATGATTGTTCATAAATAAATGTGAAGAGAGAGAGAGAGAGAGAGTTTAATTTTTAAGTTATGAAATTAGTAATTCTTATGATATAGGTTAAGAATTGAGAAAAACTTAACTTAATTATTTTTCAATTTCATAGAATTAGTTTATAGAATTACAATTCCAATCTTAAATGACATTCCAAATATAAAAATTAGAATTAAGAGGTCCAATTCTAATTCTAAACTTTAATTTCATGCTCAATTCCAGGAATCAAACAGATACTAAGTAAAATTTTTCTCAATTCTTAATATATATTTTAATAATTACAAATTTCATAATTTAAAAATTAAATTCTCTCTCTCTCCACATTTATTGAGATTTTATATTTATATAAAAATTATTTTTATATTTATATAAAAATTATTATAATAGTTACTTATTTTTTTTTTAAAAAATTCATGAAAAATTTTTTATGAAAAAATTTGACTATTATATTATAAAATATTATTATATGAATATTTTTATTAATTTTAATTTTGTAAATAATTTTTAATATTTTAGATCATACTTTTAAACAATAAAATTATAAATCTGAATTTAGAATTATAATTTTTTATCATAATTCTTTGACAATCCCAAACATATAATTTAAGATTCTGAATTAATTTTAATTTTAAAAAATTAATATTAAAATTAAAATTTTATGTTTGATTAAATTCATTATCCAAATGAAATGAAATTTGCACAATGATATCTTTCTTATCATTAAGTATTTGTTATCTCTTTTTCAATATTGATTAACAAAAATTACGGACAGTATATTTTTTATGGGTTGAGGACAATATATCCCATTAAGTGACTATTGCTTTTATTAAATATATTTTTGTGCATTAAATGAAATATAATTATTCATTATTAATTATTTACACTTCAATTTACAAATTTCTATTCCTTACATAATATATTTTATTACATTATTTATTAAATCACATCATTTAATATGAATTAAATATAATTGTACAATTAGGAGTAGAAATAAGTTAGGTAATGCTAGTTTTACTTAAATAAGTCTAAGCCTATTTTATAATGTGTCAAAATTGAGCCTGACATGTTATTTATCATAGATTTTTTTTTTTTTTTGCTCGACTTGATTTGTTTATAAAAATATAAAAGTTTGACCTGATTCAAAAATCTATTTAAAAACCTATATTATATTAAGTCATTCATATGAGTCAAGAAATTTAAGCTTTTTAATTTTTAAATAGGTATAATATTTTAATAAAATTATTATATTGTATATAAAATAAATATATTATAATAATATATAATTAGCAAAATATGTAAGTATTATCAATTTCTAATTATATATATAAATATTAAATAGATATGTTAGCCTGATAAGTTAAGTAAGCTATTTCAAAAGTTCAAACTTTAGATTACATAGTTAAATAGACTTTTCAAAAAGTTTAAACTTGATTTTTTTATTAAATAAATCATGTCTATATAGGCTGAAATTGTGTTAAGATATAAATGTCTGATGAGCCGTTTAACTTATTCTCACTCTTACTTACAACACATAACTTAGGGCCTTTTTCTAATTTACTTAAAATATTGTCCTTTTATTATTAAATGGATTAACTGTAATTTACAAAAATTTTCCATCACCTCTTCATTTGGCTCCAGGTAATTCACCCTATCTGTTTGTTTATTTAATTACTAGATCAACGACTTGGCTCCTTGGTCCATCGATGGACCATAATTGTTTGTGACCATATTAGACGTTCCCTATATGAAGATCATGTTTGGATAGAAGAAGCCCCTCCCCCCATGTGCACTTCTGCTATGCTGGACATTGAGCCCTTCTTAATAATATGAGGCAATTTTCAGTCAACAAATAAATAAATAAAGTTCTCAAATTTCTAATTCAAACAAGAAACATTGGCATGCCCATAAAAGCCAAACCAAAATGTGCAGGTTGGGTTGCAGAAACCTCCAACTTGGAGTCAACCGGTAGATTTTGAAACTTCAACATAACCAAACCCGACTCAATTCAATGAAACTAGTTCAATTTTTATTTTTTAAGATAATGGATCGGGCTACAAGCCCAAAGAAAAAATAAAATTAATCCAATTAAACTTAGCTAACGAATTAGTTGCTTGCTCTAGGATGGTGCCCATAAATGAACTAGAGTGATCAAGATGAGCAAGAGGTGGTCAAGCACAATTATTACCTTCTTTAACCGAATGTGAGAGCAAGACCACCCGGTCTTCCTAAAGGACACAATGAATATCACGGACAATGGCATAACAATGATGATAAATAGGACAATGCTTCCTAACAAGCTCCAGAGCCATAGTAGAATCTACGTCAACGATCAACTTGGAGTATGCATTAATCTTGGTGGAAAAAGTTCTTCTAAAGTGAACTTATTTTTAAAGTGAGAAAAGTGAATATCTATTCCTAATTGAATGTAAAGTATATTGTGATCGTGACTCACTAAAATTTAATGATGAATACATCATCACTTGTTCATTAAAGACAAATTCACTTTAAAAAAATCCTATACAATATTTGTTATTCTAAGGTTTTCAACTTGACATTCTTTAAGTGATGATTCCAAATATTTTATTATTCTTAACACTACATATTTATACTTGATTTTAGTTGAAAGACTAATATGCAAATTTGTAAAAGAATTCATGAAGTTCTCACACTATCAAGTTGAATATTCCATTGAAGAGAACAAGTTTGAGCTAAAGAATGGATAAATCTATCTAGAAGAGTTGTTGTAATAAAAATCAAGAATCTTAGATTGGAGCATATACTCTCATGATTTGCTACGGTACAAGTTGAAGTCTCATAGAGAAAGAGGAACAAAAATCAAGAAGCGTAAAATCCAATTCTATGAAGACTAGAAAAGTAAATTGAAGATAACATTATCCATCCTGCTGAAAATTTTAGAGAAAGATGAAGTATGAAGATTTGTATAGTGAAAGCTCAAGATAAGACGACAAACACATGTTGATGAGCTGATTCATCCCGGCTTCACTGTGAAAATTTTTAGAACATTTCAAAACTGCATCCAATGCCTTTTACATCTCAACAACAGTCATCTTTTCTTTAAATGGATAAATATCTAATAGGATGCTTCAAGGAAGGTTCCTTCTTGTGAAAGGAGAAGAAAAAGGAGGAATATCCTTTTTTTATATCACTTTTTGAAAAACCCATCTCCTCTCTACAAATACACCAGAAAGGGAACATTTGGGGCTACTGAACACAGTTTGAAGAATGACCCCCTGCTGCAAAATCGTGAGCTTTAAAGTATGTCCAAAACCTTTGTTCTCTTATACTCTTATTTTCTTGTAACCTTGTATTGAGTGAAAAACACATTTAGAGAGAGTATTCTTCATCTTTGTGAGTGTTTGGCCTTGTGGTTGTTGTGTTTAGCTTGTGAGAGTTGTATTTGAGTCCTTGAGTGGCTTGTGAACAAAATTGTGTGAAGAACTTGCTATATCTAACTTTGAGAGGTTAGGATGGAAGAAAATTACTCAATTTTAGCTTGGAGAGGCAAAGATGGATCAAAACTACTTGCTTCTAGCTTGGAAAAAACTAAGGAAGATCATACATACTTGATTCTAGTGAAAAATATCTTAGCTTGGCTGAGGACTGGATGTACACTCCACATTAGAGATCAAACCAATATAAATATTATAGTGCAAGCTCCTCTAGCCTCTTCCTCTTATTTGTTTCAAGTTGTTTACTTGATTTATTTTCGTGGTTGTTGATTTTTGTGTGGTCTCCACTTTATTGATATGTTTTATTAGAATAATTAGGCCTAACTCCACCCTAAAAGCTAGTTTAAGGGTTGAGGGTTGTCTAAGTTATTATAAATGGTTCTTTACTCATATATTCAACCAATGTGAGACTTAATATACCCCCCTCACACTCACGATTGGATATCTGAAACGTGAAATTTGCAGTATTAGACATCTGTGGATGGCCCAATTAAGATAGACTCTGATATCATATTAGAACAACTGAGTCTAATTCTACTCCAAAAGCTAGTTCAAGAGGTGAGAGTTATCCAAGTTATTATATATGATTTTTTTGTTCATATATTCAACTAGTGTGGGACTTAATCTGTTTTTTTTTTATATTTTGAGTTTGCGTTACATAAGTTAACTTATCTTCTATATAAGTCATCTTATTTGTTTTTCTTGAATATTTGCCTATCATTGTGACTCTAAAATTTCTGTGTGAATGCTTAACTTACTTAATGATTCTATTTTGAAATTACGTAAATCTTTTTATAAGTCATCTTATCTCAGTTATAAGTTATCTCATCTTTGTATTAGAATTTATTGATTAAGTGGCAAGAACTAAAATTAATTGAGACTTGATTCAAAGACCCCCTTTCTCATCACCATCAATCTTGACGATGGTGAGGTCATAAAACATGCTCCAAAGTTCTGCTATCACGGATGTACATAACCCAATTTGTAACAAAACCCGCTTAGAAATAGTTTTTCTATAAATGGTTTTAGTTCTAAATGGCATCAGTTTGAGGATAAATTATTATATACTTTCATAATATTACACCTAAAAGTAGTTGAGATTTAATATGAGATTTATTATTTAATATTTTAATTTAAAGTCGACGGCAAATATAGTTATAATGTTATTCCTTTAACATGTCAAAATTTTAAGTATAGTACTCTAGGACTATATAAGAATTTCTCCATTTTAGGAAGTTTGATTTACATAATGATTTCAACATTAACTACTCAAAACCTTTGTTTTTGTTTAAATGGTTTTGCCTTTTTTTCCTTTAGAAAATGTAATTCAATGAAGTCGACCCAGATTAACTCAATAATTGATAAAGTGAGTTGAATATAGTAAACAAATTTGTAGTTCAAATAAAATCAGGCTAAATGTTTAATGTTGATGTTAGAAGTTTAATTATTTATTAAGTCACCTTTTCTTCCTATCCGGGTGCTTACACCTCGGTGAAAAATATATGAATTTAATTAGTATACAGTGTCAATGTAAACAAATTTTACATTAATATTCATTAATATTTTAACAATTCAGTATTTATTGATATTTCTTTCTCTTATTAATCTATACTGTTAATAAAGGGGATTCCCCAATTTTGGTCTCAGATTTTAGTTTACCTATAATATCATCAACATTTATTCATTTTAAGTCTTAAACATAAATCAAATAGGATAAAAATGTAACTTAATCACATTTTCCTCTACAAGACTATCAGTTACAATAGTAGCAAAATGGCACAACTTCCACTACCATTTAGCTAACCGTTTATGTCAATATTTTCAGCACTAGACCAATCCTTAAACAAATAAAGAGAGTTTCAAGGTTTTGAGATTAGACCGAAATTAAACCAGGGTCAAATCAAGATTTTCTACATAGTTATATATTTTATAAATATATGAGAATATATATAAAAAAAATAGCATATATATGTTAAATATATAAGTAAAAGTATAAAAAGAACCATTAAAATTACACTAAATATATTTTCACAAATAAAATAAAATTAAATATATTCAAATATCAAGAAAAAATATTATAACTTTTCAAATAAATGATAAAAGTGGTTAAAAGACACTTGAAAGTGCATTTATTTACATAACTTTGAGAATGAAATAAACATAGTAATTGTTGTATAATGTACCAAGATGGCCTGCACCCTAGTGGTAAGCTGCGTTGCTATTATTACTGTGGCCTAGGTTTGAATCCTAGGTTGGGACAGCCGGTTAAACCGTGGCCGATTCACACGGTTTGGCCAATTTGAGACCAATTTGTCTGGTTCAACACTGGTATTTTGGAATATAATCATAATTTTTTTACATCACTATTTTTATATCATTTTTTACATTATTTTTTATACTATTAATTATATCATTTTTTTATTATTTTTTTCACTTAATCATAATTATTAAAAATAATTTAAAATAATATTTGTTAAAAAATAATGTATAAATATCAATTTTTTTTAGAATATCGGTTATAATGGTTTAATTGGAACGGCTCCCGATTTGTACGTGCATTTTTTTTGTCCAGGTACGTTAGTGCCTTTAATCTGCTAGTTAAAATAAAAGTAATGTGTGAAAATATTAATAAATGTCATTGTAAAATTATTTACATTGACAATACTTATCACATTATGTTATGTTTGGTGTACATAATAATATAGTATAAGATAAGATGATAAGATAGTATAAAGTATGATAATATAATTAATAGAATAAGATATAATTTTATCTTTTATTTGATAACAAAAAGATAAATTAACTAATTGTATAATTTTTTTTTTAAGACTAAAATATCATTAGCATGAAAGTTAAAATAATTAAAAAATAATAATAATAAAGCCTTATGGTGGTGGTGGTGGCGGCGGCGGCAATGCGACAATGCGGCGGCGATAGTGGTGGTGGTGGTGGTGGTGGTGGTGGTGAGAGAGCGGCGGTGGTGGTGGTGGTGGTGGTAGCGGCGGCAATGCTGGCGGCGGTGATGGTGGTGGCGCAAGGAGAGGAGTGATAAAAATAAAATTGAGGATAAGATTGGAATAGATATTCTATCATGTCTTATCATATACTAAGAGAGAGGATAGAGTTATCAACTTAGAATAGGATAAAATGACTTGACTTGATTTCATTATACTATCAGTTAAATGCACCAAACATTGAATAAGACATGATAGTATTAGTTTATACTATTATATTTTTTTATACGATGCACCAAACGTAGCCTTAATTCAAAGTATATTAAAAAGAATAATGATGCAGACACAGTTAATTATTATCTATTCACATTTAAAAAAAAAATTGTTTCAAGTAGGTGTCGAAGCCCAAATCTATTATTTTTTATTAGTTACTTTAAATTATAATTTCCTAAATTATTCTCAACTAAGACGTTTATACTTTTTTTTACAAGAAAAGTGTGTTTTTGAAAAACAAAAATGAATTGCTTTTTAAAATAATTAATTATGAAAATATGCAATAGAAAATAGATAAAACAAAAAGTGTTTTTCAAAATTATATCAAAACATAAAATAAAATCTATTTCTTATAAAAAAAATAAAAAAATAATCTGTTCTGGACTGGTATCCGAGATCTCGCTCCATGGGATCAACTCGGCATACACACTACCAGACTCCTCCAAGGCTGGCATAAAGGGAGATTCGCAACGTAGTCCGAACCTCGGAAGACGGCGCCCCAAGTGGTGTTGGGTCATGATGTCATGATTGATAGATTCATGCGAGAGATAAATCCCTAAATATTCGTAGCTGGCCATCATCAACTTACGATATTATAGGACTCATAATTATCCTTGATGGCTAAATACTTTCCATATCTTAGTCCCAGATTTATAGGGATACACTCTATAATGATGGAAGGTGATCTTCATCAGGATACTGATCCCAAATTACCTGCATACAGTAAGAATCCCATTAGGATTCTATATACGCTCTATAAATACAAGGCTAAGTCATCTTAATGAGGTAACCTTAATCTAAACTGATAAGCCTACTTGTGCACTGCCTGACTTGAGCGTTGAAGTTCCTTTGCAGGTACCCACCCCCCTGTGCAATACGCTTAGCTGCTGCTCAAGGAGGAAACCACCGTATACGTATCTGTTACAGGTATTCTCTGAATCTACTTGTTTATGGTGTTTTTTTGGTTAAGACCAAGTCCGACAAACAAATAATGAAAATCAGATGAATGTGGGTTTCGAGTTATGTGGTAATCTCGTAGGTTTTGAAAATTAACTTAAAAAATAAGCTTTAATGCAAGTTTTAAGAAATAAACAGAAGTTCAGAAAAGAAAGCTTTGATAAATTAAAGAAACTGATGCAGAAAATTAAAGAGCAGAAGTTTAAAAGAAAGCATGTAAATAACAATAAAATGTAAAGTGCAAGGAAAATTAAAGTGCGGAAATGTAAAGTGCAGAAAGTTTATATGTGCAGTGAAAGTAAAGAACATGAATTTAAAGTGCAGGAAAAGTAAATGAAATATAAAGGACAAGTGCAGAAATGTAAAAAGGTTGAATGTAAATTGCATTGAAATTTAATTTGCTTGAATGTAAAGAGTGGAAGGTATACTTGATCTGTATCCGTGTATCTGCTTGAGTGAGATGTTTAGGATTTCAATCAAGTATCCAACCTTTTGTACATCGTGAATCCTAATATTTATAGGTAAACTATGAAAATAACTGATTCCTAAAAATTAGACACATATATGGCAGTTATATGCCACATATTCGGCACTAGTACTTTGCCCAACTTTTGACAAAACCAACTTCTGACCATTTAGTACTTTCGTTAGTTCAACACTTAGAAGATTTTTCCAATATCAACATCCATTCGTCGAATTAAAATTTTTGCTGATCTTCTTGTATCTTCGACAGCTTTATACATCATTCGACAGAGCTGATCTTCTAGCATATTCGACAGGTTTATGCATCATTCAACAGAACTGATCTTCTAGCATCTTCAACAGCTTTATGCATCATTCGACAGAACTGATCTTCTAGTCATTCTTGTCAAATAATGTTCTCCTGTCAGCATTGATTTTGTCAAATTGTAACTTAGTTATTTTCATCACTAAGTCACATTATGGCTGACATATTTCATCATTCTCTGTCATGTCATTTTTCGTCGAAAGGTAATCTCACATTTATACACTTGAGACATTTTCTCTGTCGAATCCAAAATTAAGATTTATCACCTAACAGATGCCCCCCAAAGTTTTGGCTTTCGACAACTTCTGGAGAAAGACAAAATTTTATAACAGATAACTCAATTGTCAACAAAAAATTCAAAGTGATTTCTGTCAACTAGGAAGTAAAGTCAAGACCCTTATTACTAAAATACAATCTCTAGAGCCTGACTACTTGTCCGCTCTAGCTGACAAAGAATCACTATAAACCTCTTGGAAAGCTCTAAGGAAGATGCAGCCTTGAAATATATTTAATATATGTCAGTTTAGTCTATCCGACAAACATGAAATATATTTAGTATCTGTCGGTTTTGCCTACCCGACAAACATTTGTGTTTTCTATTGACTTAGATTATCTCGACAATATAACTTGTAATTGCTAAGTATCTTGAAGAAACATGGAAATTTTCCTTATTTATTTGCTGCCAATCTTTACTTCACACATTGTCGGTCGATATGGCTTTAAATAGTTACCATTAATCGACTTAATTCTTAAACCAGAATTATTTTCGACAAGTGCATAAGCATTTCATGAAAATTCCTTAGTTACTTTAAATGGTCCTTCCCACTTTGGAGACCATTTCCCATATTCTCGACACTTCTTATCCATGGGCAAAATCACCTTCCAAACCAAATCATCAACTTTAAAAGATTTATACTTAATTCAACTATCATAAAACTTTGCAATTCTTTCTTTCTGTCGAATCAAATATTCCAAAGCAATTAATCTTTTATCGTTTAATTCGTTCAATTCATCAAACATCAAGTCCCAGTAATGCTCAAATGGTAACTCATCTTGTTTTTGAATACGAATTGATTGAAGATTAATTTCGACGGGCAAGACTGCATCATGACCATATACCAACTTGTATGGTGATGTGCCCGTTGCTTCTCTCGGTGAATTTCTATATGCCCAAAGAACTTGATTAAGAGTATTATGCCAATTTCTAGGTTGCCGACCAATATGTTTTTCAATCAAACTTATGATTATTTTATTCATGGCCTCTACTTGGCCATTTGCCTGAGCATAATATGGCGTCGACGTGAGCATTTTAATCTTCCTTGAACTGGCATATTCGACAACTTTCTTTTCAATGAATACTGATCCTTGGTCGGTTGTCAAAGTTTGCGGTATTCCAAATTGACAAACTATACTATCTTCAATAAAGTCAATCACATCCTGCTGGGTTACATCCTTCAAGGCTACAGCCTCAACCTATTTGGTGAAGTAATCGACTCCTACTATAATATATTTATGTCCCTTCGACTAAGCAGGATGAATTTGGCCATTTAAATCCAAAGTCCATCCTCTAAAAGGCCATGGTTTAACTATAGAATGCAATTCACTAGCGGGAACATTTTGTATATGGCTATGTCTTTGACACTCTTCACAAGACTTGGCAAACATTATACAATCCTTAACCAGTGTTGGGCAATAGTACCTTTGACGTTGAAGGACCCATTTCATCTTTTCACCTGCCTGATGAGCTCCACAAATTCCTTCGTGGACTTCTGCCAAGGCAATATAAGCCTCTGCTTCACTCAGGTAAACCTCCAAATTTCCATCGACAGACTCTCTATACAAGGCTCCCCCTAATACTACAAATTTCGACGCTCTATACTTTAACTTTCTATTCACATCTTGACTTGGATTTTTCAAATAACTTAGTATTGGTTGTCTCCAATCAGTAATTGTCGAAATATCATTTTGTAGTATATCTCTTTCCTCTAATAGATATAAAAGTTCTCTTATCTCCATTAGATTTGTAAGAACCTTAGATGAAAGCCTATACCCAGAGGCTATTTTGGCTAATTCATTAGCCTCTTCATTTAAACCTCTAGAAATGTGTTCGACAGTTACCTCGTTGAATTGCTTCATTAACTTGCTCGCCACAATATAATATTTCATTAGATTTTCACTAACACATTAGTATTCTTGGGCAAGCTGTTGAACGACTAACTGTGAATCACCAAATATTGTTAGCCAAGTGGCCTCAAACTCAAGAGGGGGTGAATTGAGTTTATGAAATATTTTCGCAAATCTTTCGTAAAACATTTGTTAAACAATTTTCGTTGAAGCTATTGGATAATTAAAGTGAATAGATAAATGAGATTGAATACTTCACTCACAAATTAAATAAACCAAGATGAATAATATTCAAGCAAGCATATAAAGTAAATGCACAAATGTAAAGAGATAGGGTTGAGAGAATCAAACACAAGGATTTATCCTGGTTCAGCCACCCCTTGTGACCTACGTCCAATCCTCAAGCGAACCACTCGAGATTTTTCACTAAACTTCAAGCTTGAATGGGTGCTTGAAAACCTTTACACAATAGAGCACTCACCAACACCTTGGGATACCTCACCCTTGTGCTTTGAGCCTCAAAACAGGGATGCCTCACCCTATACAACCTTTGAGGGATACCTTATCCTCTTTACACCTTTGAAGGATACCTCACCTTCTTCTCAACAAGCGATACCTCACCCTTTTTCACTAGAGGGATACCTCACCTTTTTTACACAATAAGCAAAGTGTTTGAATGATAGAAACTCTCTCAAAGAGTAGATTAATACAAATTGAAGCTCTCACTAGAGTAGATGATTACAAATTGAAACTCTAATATGCTCTCAAAGATTTTTCACGTTTTTGGCAGAAAACAGAGCAAGAAATGGATTTGAGGATTGATTCACGTTTGGAAGTATTGGTGATCAGTTTTTGGTTCAAGGTCAACCTCAAATAAAGACCCAACTTTGGTATTTATAAGTTTCTCAATTAATAGAGCCGTTGGGGTGGTTTGGGCATGCATTTAATGCATTAAATATAGCTGTTGGACGTTGTCAGGATTCTTGTAATCGATTACTCAACTTATGTAATCGATTACATATGTTGTTCCAACGTGTTCTTGACTTTCTGGGCTCTGTGTAATCGATTACATTCTTAGTGTAATCGATTATATGGCTTCTGACTTATGTGTAATCGATTACAATATCTGTGTAATCGATTACATGACTTCTAACTTGCTGTGTAATCGATTACAATATCCATGTAATCGATTACATGACTCTTTGAATGTGTTCATGCTTTTCTGGACTTGATGTAATCGATTACATATATTATGTAATCGATTACATGGCCTCTGACTTGCTTGTAATCGATTACATTGCTCATGTAATCGATTACATGCCTTCTGTTTGCTGTGTAATCGATTACAAACGTCGTGTAATCGATTACATTGGCCATTGAACACATTTTTCAAGTCCAATAAAGCTTGTAAGTCATTTTTAACACCTTAAGACAATTGTTTAAACATGAATCTTTTTAAGAGTATTAGTTTTAAGATTGAAACACAACTTTTCTTGAAAGCCATGTTTATCTTTGAAATTTCCCATTTATTTTGAAATCATATATTGAAAAACCATTTGAGAAATCTTGAGAGCATTTAACATTAGTGTCCTAAATAAACCTCTTGACTTCTTTCTTTGATCTTGATTTTTCCTTTTGCGCTTGATCTTCTCTTTTGCACTTGAACTTCACTTTGGCCTTTGTTATCATCAAAAACTCATTTGATATGCTTCAAGACATAAGCATTCACAAATATATGCACATTATGTGCTTTCATTTCTAATAATATTTTCAATCCGACAATTAAGGCTTCATATTCAGCCTCAAACAGGTATACTTAAGTTCAAACATGAACTTAGTTGGAGTACCTTGAGGGGAAACAACTAAAATCCCCACTCCAATTCCATTCTGATGTCTTGAACCATCAAAATATAAACACCAAGGTTTTAAACCGACAACATTTATGTTATCTACATCCAAACAAGGATGGTCGGCCAAGAAGTCAGCAATTGTTTGGCCTTTTACTGCTCTCATTGGTACATATTGCAAAGAAAATTCTGACAAAGTAATAGTCCATTTTCCAATACGACCATTTAACACTGGTTTTGATAACATATATTTTATTACATCAGTTTTCGACATAACCAGTACATTACAAGGTATCATGTAATATTTAAGTTTAGTACATGAGAATTGCAATGCTAAACAAAGTTTCTCTATTGCATTATATCTTCTCTCAACATCATTTAAAACTCGACTAGGATAATACACGGCTCTCTCGATGCCATTTACATCTTCTTGAGCCAGCATACTTCCTATGGTTTCTTCTGATGCTGATATATACAATTTCAACGGTCGACGAGGCA
The DNA here is from genome assembly GCA_029884595.1 of Ormosia semicastrata. Classification (NCBI taxonomy): domain Eukaryota; kingdom Viridiplantae; phylum Streptophyta; class Magnoliopsida; order Fabales; family Fabaceae; genus Ormosia; species Ormosia semicastrata. Next base: position 10,106,592 of record JAQQTO010000063.1, on the reverse strand, counting down.
CTGGAGGTATCATGACCAGTGGTTTTGTCAAATACTGCTTTATCTGGTCGAAGGCTTCTTGGTGGCAAGGTTCCCACACAAAATCCTGTTCAGCCTTCAACTTGATCAATGGAGCAAAAACACTGGTTCTTCCCGACAAGTTGGATATAAATCTTCTTAGAAAATTAACTTTTCCTAAAAAAGATTGTAATTCTTTTTTGTTTGTCGGTGGTGTGGCCTCCAAAACTGCCTTGGCTTTATTCTTATCCACTTCTATACCTTTTTTATGGACTAAGAAACCCAAGAATTTAGCAGCCGACACTCCAAAACCGTATTTTTCTGGATTCATCTTAAGGCTATGCTTCCTCATCCTATCGAAAGCTTGCCTCAAGTTCGTTAAATGACTTTCCTTCGTTTCCAACTTGACAATGACATCATCGATGTATACTTCCATAAATTTCCCGATGACATCATGGAAAATTGTATTCATTGCTCTCTGATAGGTGGCCCCTGCATTCTTCAAACCGAAAAGCATGACTACCCATTCAAATGTCCCAATAGCTCCTGGACATCTGAAGGCAGTTTTCGATACATCCTCCTCGGTTATAAAAATTTGGTTATAACCTGCATGGCCATCCATAAAACTTAATAACTCATGCTCAGATGCGGCATCAACTAACATGTCCACAATTGGCATTGGATACTCATCTTTAGGTGTGGCAATGTTCAAATTTATAAAATCTACACATATTCTTAGCTTGCCATTTTTATTTACTACAGGAACAATATTAGAAAGCCATTCGACATACCTGGTTGTTCTGATGAATTTGGCTTTGAGCAATCTTTCGACCTCTTCTTTTATCTTTAAAATCACCTCAGGTGCAAATCTCTTGTTGGCTTGCTTGACAGGTCTGCATCCTTCCTTCAAAGGCAATCTGTGCTTGACAAGATCTCTACTCAATCCAGGCATTTCATCATAATTCCAAGCGAAACAATCTTTATATTCCATAATTAACTCGACAAGCTTTTCTTTAAAATCCTTTGGCAGAAATGAACTCACAAAGATAGGCCTCCTGTCTATTTCAGTGCCTAAGTTTATTTCTTCCAAAGGATCTTCCACTTCCACGTTTTGCTTCTCATCAAGCCCTTTCTCAAAACTTAAAGGACCATCATCAATTATACAATCCGACAGCATACTTTCAACAGCGTATGCTGCTTTGTCGGCTAAATAAGCCGACAATCTTTCTAAATGATCCTTAACATTCATAACTAGTACTTGGCCGATCTTTTTCGACCTTCTTCACCAGTCGTATACCAAACTGATTTCTCAAGCAAACTTCGAGTGTATCTTCGTTAATGACCCCACCACTTGCTGTTACTGGTTTAACATTTGGGGCATATATTTTGAAATCGACATGAAGCTGCTGGAGATAGCAAGGACTGTCATCTGCTTCTATTATTTCAACTTGGTTATCTTCATTCCAAAGAATGAGCTTCTGATGAACCGTTGATGGTATTGCTCCAACGACATGAATCTAATCTCTTCCTAGCAAAAGATTGTAACTTGACTTCGTCGGAATTACCACAAATAACGTCGGCCTTGCAACAGATCCGACCTGTACTTTCAACATCACCACTCCATCCGACGGGGAGGTTTTACCACTGAAATCAGTTACTATCATGTTTGTCGATATCAAATCTGACTCATCTTTCCCAAGTTTTTTGAGCATTGCCCTTGGGATTAAATTTATAGCTGCCCCCCCGGTCGATCAAAACTCTATTGGTGGGCTTTCTTTCTAATAGAGCCTTGATATGTAACAGTCGTAAATGAGCCTTCTGGTCTTCTGTCAGTTTCTCGAGCTGAGTCGTATTGTCGAAGACTGTTACCATATTGTCCTGGAAAAGAAGCCAATAATCATCCAGGTCATCTAAATCTTCTTCATTCTCCCCAGTGTACTCAATTTCGTGATACCCTTCAAAGTCTGCAAGTAACACCAAAACTAAGTTCACACTCATTGACTTCAAGAATTCCTCCTCATCAGACAACTCTTCATCATTTACGTGCCTTCCAATCCTGAAATAATCTTCTGACAATAAGTTATTATCCATAGTCGTCAAGATATCATCCAAATTATCATCCAAGTTGTTGTCCATGTCGAGTTGCTCCTCATCACCAAGGCCTAAAGGATCCTCTGGATCATTCAAAGCCTCAATAACTTCATCAGTCATTAAGTTCATATCTTGGCAATCAAGCTTTGCCAATCTTTCTTTTTCTTTGTTTATGTCGAGCACTTTCTTCCTCCGCTCAACATCTTGATCAAGATTCTCTAAAATTATCCTGATTTCTTCTTCCGACCAGTCTTCAATATTCTTACTATTTTCAATTTCAGTGTCCTTAGTCTGCTATTTTTCCATTTTCGGTTTTACAACTTTTGAGCTAACCAACTCCTTATTCTTCTCGACTGATAAATTATTCTTTCTTGCCTCTTTTTCTACTGCAATCAGTTCAATTGGCCATTTCCTTTTTGTTTTATTTGGAATTGGCCTTTGAACCTACTTACCCTTTCTTATTTCTACCAACCTTTCTCGTCGGGATTCATCATCCATATCAAGCCGTTAACTTCATTTGTTGTCGGCTCCCCTGGAAACGATCCCTTGGTAACAATACTTTTTAGTTTTCTACCATCTTTATCATGATTAAGCACTGGCCTCTTTTCGACCACCAAACAACCTGTTTCTACGGGCTGCTTCTTGATCACTAACTCTTCAGCCATATCTCTTCTTTTTTGTGCTTGTCTTAATCTCTGCAATCTCCTTTTCTTACTCTTCGACATTGGAAGAGCCTTTGATGGCCCTGCTACATCTTGGCCAATCAAGGTTTTTCCTTGATTAATCCTACCATTCTGGTAGTAATCATTCCAAAAAGGTTGATCCCCCTGAAAGTTACTCCTCCTGGCAAACACATTTCATCGAAAATACGTATGTCTAGCCATTACAGAATTCTTTATCTATCTATCTACTGCAACATTAGAAGGTAGCACTCTGGTCTTAACCGGCCCGACATAATTTCTGTTTCCCACAGGCTCATGTGGTTCCACTAACCATCCATTCATGTTAGGCCTAGGCATGTAGACTAGCTTTGGCCTTAGAGCATGAAAAGGCTTTTGTGGTTTCCAGGTTTTCCTGTCGAGAACCTTCTTCTTACCCTACTGGACACTTGGTTGTTCTTCAGCAGCTTTCTTCGCAGCAAGCTCATCGTATACTGCGTTACATCTTGGGCACAACCTGACCTTGCCCTCTTCTTTCTTTCTCTCAAGAAATGCCTCGAGAGACTCACCTGGCTTTAGATATATGTCGGTTGCATCCTTTGTATCCACATCGAACTCTTGCAACTTCCTTATGTTGAGCGTCCCAACATTTAAAGGAACTTGCTGATCAACACAAGATACTTCAGCCTGAAACGGATCTGTGTCAAATTTCATGTCCGCTTTAAGCTTGTTTACAAACTTCAAACGTTCATCCATAATTGTTTTTTGAATTATGTCTCTGAAACGAACACATTCATTAGTAACATGACCGAAATTATTATGAAATTTACAATATTTTCGGTCTTTTATTTCATCAAACTTTAGTAATCTATGTCCTTCCGACAGTTTAATCTGTTTGTCTTTTAATAACAAATCAAAAATCTTGTTGGTTTTGATTACGTCGAATGTATATGTTTTCCTATTGACATAACCCATTTTCTCCTTATTTTTAGTAGGCTGTAAGGCCTGGAAAACATAAGGAGGACCGTTCTGAAGTTCAGCAATGTTAACTTCAAACTCATCATCGCTGCCTTTAAACTCATTGTCGGATTCACTTAATCTGATAAATGCCACATTTTCTCTTTTAAGAAATCTTTTATGTTTTTGAATCTTTTCAACTTTTAGTTGTTCTTTTTGCCTAACTTTTTCATCTAGTTGGGCAAGATCAACCAAATATTGATTCACTAATTTCTTCCTTATATAATAATCTAAACCACCTGCAGCTATCTTTACTATTTCGACCTCAGGTATAGGGGTAAAACATCTACTCCTCATTTGTCGAAATCTAGCAAGATAGTCATCGACAGTTTCATTATACATCCTTTTGATATTAAAGAGATCTGTAAGTCTCACTTTCAAATCTCCTCTAAAGAATTGATCATGAAAGCTTCTTTCCAATTGAGCTCAGCAGTGAACTGAATTTGGTCTCAATGTTGAGAATCAAGAAAAAGCATTCTTTGTATGGGAACTTGGGAAGAATCTCATTTTAAGGCCTTCGACAGTGGCTAACTCCCCCATCTCTATTGTAAACCGTGCAATATGTTCGACGGTCAATTCCCCGCTTTCTCCTGCAAACTTAGAGAGTTTAGGAATCTTAACTCCTCTAGGCATTTCTACCTGTTAGACCCATTCAAGAAACGCTGATACAAAATATGGCTGGTTGGCATAGCCAACGTTGAAACCAAATCTGTTCAGCACTTGTTCCACTACTTGGTTTACATTTTGTTCAACCACTTAGTGCCCCCCAAGATTTTGTCGAAGCAATCTCATGGCTACATCATTTCTAGCCATTTGATCTTCATTTCCTCGACGGAACATATAGACATTTCCATATTCCAAGCGTGGCTAATCATTATGTCCAAGTTGATCTAAGTTTTGTTGATTTTGCCCTACATTTACCTGAGGTGCAACCATTTCTCTATTTACCCTAGGCTAGGCTCCTTGAGTATTGTCATTGGCTAAATCACCTACTCCCAAGGCTTGGTTTAGCCTTGCCATTTGCTGGGCCAATGCGCTGCAAACATTATTTGTATTTTTCATGATCGGCGTAATCACGGCACCCATTTGCTGAGTGAACATATGCACCATGTCATGGTTGCTTTCGTCCATTTGTTGTCGAAAGCTGGCCAAAGAATTTACAGTTGGCTCTGTTATACTTTGGGGATTATCTCTCGACATATTTGGGAAAACTGGTCCCAAATTCAGTCTCTCCTGTCGAAAGAGAGTTAGATTGCTTGTACCTGTAACCCTTACTCCTTGGCTACCGAAACTTGCCAAGGCCGAACTTATATGTGGTTGGCCTTGTAAAATCACTGGTTGGCCGACAGTATTGGCCAAAGTGGAGCCAAGTCTCATTTGTGCCATGACAGGAGGCACATAATTCGGTGGCAACCCATATTGGGGCACAAACCTCAAATTTGAGTTTATTATGCTTTGGTTACTTAGCTGACTCAGCGATGACTGAGTCATTCCAGGAAACACTTGTTCAAATACTGGATTACTCCGGAGAGCACCAGTTGCTATAACATCCTCCACCAAACCAGTACTAGCGACGGTCGAGGGCGGCACAGTAACGGCTGTCGAAGGTATATCCGACGCCTGACTACTTACATTACTCATGGTTTGCGTACTTTGAGAAGAGTAGATAAATCTTTCACTTCTTAAACGCATACAACCATTTCCTGACACTACGAGTTACTCTGAACTCGTCCCACCGGGCGTGCCAATTTGTTTACGGTGTTTTTTCGTTAAGATCAAGTCTGACAAACAAATAATGAAAATCAGATGAATGTGGGTTTCGAGTTATGTGGTAATCTCGTAGGTTTTGAAAATTAACTTAAAAAATAAGCTTTAATGCAAGTTTTAAGAAATAAACAGAAGTTCAGAAAAGAAAGCTTTGATAAATTAAAGAAATTGATGCAGAAAATTAAAAAGTAGAAGTTTAAAAGAAAGCATGTAAATAACAATAAAATGTAAAGTGCAAGGAAAATTAAAGTGCGAAAATGTAAAGTGCAGAAAGTTTAAATGTGCAGTGAAAGTAAAGAACGTGAATTTAAAGTGCAGGAAAAGTAAAGGAAATATAAAGGGCAAGTGCAGAAATGTAAAAAGGTTGAATGTAAATTGCATTGAAATTTAATTTGCTTGAATGTAAAGAGTGGAAGGTATACTTGATCTGTATCCGTGTATCTGCTTGAGTGAGATGTTTAGGATTTCAATCAAGTATCCAACCCTTTGTACATCGTGAATCCTAATATTTATAGGTAAACTATGAAAATAACTGATTCCTAAAAATTAGACACGTATATGGCAGTTATATGCCACATATTCGACACTAGTACTTTGCCCAACTTTTGACAAAACCAACTTCTGACCATTTAGTACTTTCGTCGGTTCAACACTTAGAAGATTTTTCCAATATCAACATCCATCCGTCGAATTAGAATTTCTGCTGATCTTCTTGTATCTTCGACAGCTTTATACATCATTCGACAGAGCTGATCTTCTAGCATATTCGACAGGTTTATGCATCATTCAACAGAACTGATCTTCTAGCATCTTCAACAGCTTTATGCATCATTCGACAGAACTGATCTTCTAGTCATTCTTGTCAAATAATGTTCTCCTGTCAACATTGATTTTGTCAAATTGTAACTTAGTCATTTTCATCACCAAGTCACATTATGGTTGACATCTTTTATCATTCTCTGTCATGTCATTTTTCATCGAAAGGTAATTTCACATTTATACACTTGAGGCATCTTCTCTGTCGAATTTAAAATTAAAATTTATCACCTAACACCACTTCAGAACATAATTAATTATTTATATTATCTTATAATCTTTTTTTAAAAAAAAGTTTTACCCAAACACATTATAAGTATGAATAGAAAAATAGAAATATAATTAATTCAACCTCTACCCAGTCAGAATGAGAAATCATAAAAATTCCAAAAGTTTCATCTATTGCCCAATGCAGGAAAATATTGAAGTAGAGGGCGCTCAAGTATTAGACAAGTAGAATTCCACTTCACACAAATATAATCATTACTTCAAGTTTTGGTAAAGGTTTAATTGGACCGGTCTCGGTTTGTACGTACATTTTTTTTTTTTGGTCCAGGTACGTTAAAATAAAAATAATATGTCAAAATATTAATAAATATCATTATAAAATTATTTAGACTGACAGTGCTTATCACATTAATTTAAAGTATATTAAAAAGAATAATGCTGGAGATACAGCTATTTATTTATTTATTTTAAAAATTGTTTCAAGTAGGTGTCAAGCTCAAATCTATTATTATTTTATCAATTACTTTGAATTATAATTTCCTAAATTATTCTCAAGAATGCATTTGTTTATTTTTTATTTTTACGAGAAAAGTGTTCTTTTGAAAAGTAAAAATGAGTTATTTTTTAAAATAATTAATTATGGAGATATGCAATAGAAAATAGATAAAATAAAAAGTTCTTTTTAAAATTATATCCAAACGTAAAATAAAATTTATTTTTTTATAAATTTTTTAAAATAATAATCAATTATTTATATTATTTTATAATCATTTTGTTTTTTCAAAGTTACCCAACACAGTATAAGTATGAATAGAACAATAGGAATATATAATTAGTTCAACCTCTACCCAGTGACAACGAGGAATCATAAAATTCCAAAAGCTTCATCTATTTGCCCAAACCCCAATGCTGGAAAATATTGAAGTAGAGGGGGCTCAAGTATTAAAACAAGACAAGTAGAATTCCACTTGGAGAAATGATTTATTTTCTTACTTAATTTTTTATTAATTTTTAATTATTAAATTAAAAAAATATTAAATATTTTTTATATTTTTAAATATTAAATATATTTATTTTTTATTTAATATTTTTTTATTTAATATTAAAAATATTATTAAAAAATTTAAATAAGAAGATATAAAATTATTCCACTTCGCACAAACATAATCATTACTTCAAGTTTTGCTTGAATTCAAATGAAACTTTTTCTCAGCCATGTCGAAATACCTTTGCTTACATGGAACAATTTTCTTAATGTAGCGTGTGCCAATACCAAATCTTGGCAAAAACATCAACAACTTACAAACCTCTTTGCACTTGTTAGTTGAATATATGACAACAGCGAATTTTAGGGAGCATCTATTACCACTTTTAAAAGTCTATTATCATTTCTACTTAACTAGTTTTTATTTAAATTCTCAAAAATATCTTTATTTTTCATTCCTAATCATATTAAATATTTATTACCACTCTTAATTTTATTTAAACTTTTTTCATAAATTTAATAACTTAAAAATATCTTTTAATTCTCTTAACCTAAACTAAAAATGGGGCCATGCAAAACGTCACTCTTTTATATATATACATATATATATATATATATACACACACACACACACACACATATATATATATACTTTTCTTTTTCTTTTATATGCAAAAAATTTCTCTTCTAGTTATATATTATTATTGTTTGTTAGGTATAGCTTCACCTAAAATTAATCAATAAATTACAAAAAAATTCAAAAAATAAATTTTAGAGACATTAGTAGAGAATTTTTATTTAATTTTTATTTTATCATTATTCCTTTTCATTTTTAATCAAACTAACTACCTATTGTCACTTTTAATTTTATTTAAATCATTTGTTATTAATTTAATAATTCTAAAATACCTTCTAGTTCACCTACCCTAAACTAAAAACAACCCATGGAAAATTTCTCCAGTTAACTTCCAACCAAAGATTTTTGGACTGCTTAGCATTTTTGTAGATTTATTGTGCAAAAAAAATATTTTCCTTTATGTTAATAACAAATATTTAATAGGAACATTGTTATAGCAAGATAGTAATATTGTTCAAATTGAATACAAATCCACATTATTGTATTGAATACAAAGGTATGCAGTACAAAATAGACAAAATTAATGTAATGAATTATTAAAGAGAAGGCTCGAAGATCTCTCACTAATGTCTCCAAAATTATTATTATTTTTTAAAATTTCTTTTGTATTTGACTGACTAAGTTGAAGTGAAACTATACCTAATAAGCAGTAATGATAAACAATTAGAAGAGGAAGATTTTCAGATTAAAAAAATATAAAAAATAAAAGAGAAAGGGAAAGTATGTTACAAAAAAATGTTTTAAACATACGTTTTGCACGGCCCCATTTTAAAGTTTAGGTTAAGAGAATTAATAGATATTTTTTAAGTTATTAAATTTATAATAAGAAGTTAAAATAAGATAAGGAGTGGCAATAGACATTTAATACAACTATGAATGAGAAATAAAGGTATTCTAGACAAACTAAATAAAAGTTAGATACGAAAGAGTAGCAATAGACTTATGGGAGTTTAATAGACACTTCCCAAATTTCAAAGAAGAAAAAAAAAAACCACCACTTGTAATTTTGGCTGATTGAAGGCTAAAGCGAAAAAATATTCATTACACCAGAGTAGCTAGCATTGTCAAATTTAATGCCATCGATATTTCACTAAATCTTCCAGTCAGTGAAACATTTTTCTACCTCATTAGTTAGTACCATCATAAGTTGTTCACCTAGAATGGTCATGTGCGCTGTGCTGGTCAACATATGCATAGAAATATTGGTGAAAACCCAAAATGATGGATTTATATTGGTGTCGTTGCACGTACCCAGAACTTACGATCAATAAAATAGTTTTATATTGCGAGAGAAAACCTATCGCACCCACAATAGCCACCAATTCAACCTTGTATTAGAAATCAAAGCAACTTATTTTGATTATCGAAATTGAGGCACTCTCCCTCAGACACAGTCAAGCTGCCAAATAAGTACAGCTTAATCGCTGCAATGTGTAGCATTTCTTATCGTTTGTATCAACGTGAATGAACTGTATCCGATCAACGAGTACAAATATTCCACTGGGATAAGTTTATCCCCTAGTCTTAAGAAGCTGAGGAATGCTGCTTATAGGTATTTTACCATGCTAAATAGAAAGGTATCACAGGATAAGTTTATCATTACCAACTTGCTTGAGCAAAGGGACATAAAGGAATTATCTGCATTTTTTTCCTTCCTTTCATTCGCTAAAATAAGATTATACATCTAACAGGGATAGGAGCATCAAAGCGATGCATATCATGAATAGGAACAGAAAGAATTTTCCAATGACAATCCAATTTGAGCTATCCTAATGACTTCTATGATTCAAAGGACAAACCTTGAAAAGTAATGCCGACGAATGATCTTTAAGCCAGTTAGACAGCTTGAAATCAATTTCATGACGCCAGTGCTTGTGCTATATAAGCTAGGGGTATATGCCAATTGTCCATTCCAAAAAGCAGGACAATTGGATAGAAAACGAACCGTTTTAACAACTCCTAATAATATTTGCAATGTTCCTGCCAATTTGTTCTTTCGTTTGCTCGCACACAGGGACATCTCCAATGTACATGTCAAAGAAAGCCCCTGAAAGTTAAAATAATAAAACCTGAGTTCAGTTTGATACTAGACAGAAGAAATATAGGAATTCAAAATTGTGCAATACAAGTACATAAGTTTGAATATGACTTACGACACAAATCTTTGCTGTGGATACTTCCAATCTGATTGCCACTAACTGTACAGGTAAAACGAACATTTAGTTGTGAACACAATTTCTCATTAATCCAGGCTACATACAGAAACACTATCAAGAATTAAGCATTGCATTCAAACATCACAGAGAGAAGACAGACCAAAAATATGAGTTCTTTTTTTTTTCTTCCTTCCTGTCCACCCTAAAGACCAACAATATAAACATAATTTAAAATATCAATGAAGTGTTGGCAAGCATTACTCACTTTCAGTAATCAGACGTCCATCAACTGTTCGCCGGAACTTGATTACTGTTCCCTGCAACGTTGCAATAAAGCTAATGTAACTCTATGATATCATTTGTAGTTTAGTATAATATAAAAGAAACATATTGATAGATTATTTACCAAAGGCAACGGGATATCCTCTGTGAAGTATGAACCAAATGTCCTTAGGCAATGAAAGTCAGTGGACGGATTTGTCTGATCAAAATTGGCGTTTGAGGGAAGTTAGAAGTTAGAACTAATCCAGGGCAAAAACAACATAAGTGATTTTCCAAGAGGTAGACTACCTTAACTAATCGAGCTCGAAGTGATTTCTCAAATGCACTGCAACAATGCATACAATGAAAGAAAAAATATCAGTTGCCTGTTGCCTTGCCACTTCAATGTCATAATCAATTATATAACAAACATCTTTATATTGAGGCTGCATTAAAGGAGAGGACCTGCTCTTTTCACCCTCAAATAGGTTCAGGTTATATAAAATTGAATTGAATGGATGGTTCGACAAATGCTTAGAGGAAAATTATTCTCAAGAGGGTACATCAAGATTGTACAAGGACAAAATGAAAAATAGAGAAAAAATATTTGGACCTCAGAAACATGCCAAAATATTGTTTGAAGACCAAATATTTTTTTATAGAAAAAGAAAGTTTATCAGAGAGAAAAGGAGTAAAGCACAACCAGGGGAGAATATGATATCATCTAAAAAACAAAAACACTCACACATATACATGAAGGAAAGCCAAGTCTAATTTTAAAAAAAAAATTAAAAATCAAGCAAACATTTCCACAACTTAGATGAGAAAATTATTACTTACTCTTTCACGCTGTTAATTTTCATACCCTTGCAATTTACAACAAGCCTGACAGTCATATTGATATCCTCCCTGCGATGGTAAAAAGCCAAAAGGTCCATCAAAATTAATACCATAACCATGAAACCAACCAAATAGCTTCTGTAAGTTTGTAAATCTAAGAAGTAGATAATATTTAGCCAAATCCTACTTGAGGTCACCCAATTGATTAGCTCGTCCTGGCCTTCTAGATTACCTATAAATGTCCATAGAATTCCACAAATTTTGCCATGTACTTTTTAATAATCAATGTATAATTAATTATCATCTTCAAGAAGAGGACTATTTCATTCGATAAAATTATGCATATATTAGAAATAAAAAGTTGCGCATATGATGTTTGAGACCTGAGAAGATCCTGGTAGAAATCATGACGGCTATTCAGTTCATCAGCAGAAATTGATGCATATTTTGGGCCCAATTTCTCACAGAGGGAGTATGGATGAACATCTGTTAAATAAAGACCAAGAGAAACTCAATAAACAGGGAGACTTCTGCTAACAATACTATACAACGAGTATCAATAATAAAAGAAAAAGAATCAAGCATTCAAGAAAACTTACAAAATCCAAAAGCATAGAGCTTCAACGACTTGATTTTAACTATTGTCATGGTTCTGGATCCTGTTCCAACCAGGACCTGAAGCAAATTTAGTCGATTAGTTTATGTGAAAAAGGAAGGGGAACATGGACTCTCAAACCCTGCATGTGGTGATAGCCCAATGGATGAACTTTTAAAAGAATTTGAAACAAATATTACTTACCACATCACACTACTGATGTTGCATGGATTACTACATATCGTCATGGAATTGAGGGAATTGAGAAAATTTTAATATTCTCTTCCAGCCTATCACCTATACCTTGAGAAATAATTTTAATATTCTCTTCCATCCTATCACCCATACCACAAGTCATTCTTTAGTAGATAGTAGCAAACTATACTTGTAATGAACTATGTATTTGCTAACCAACTTTAACCACTAGACATCAATAGAGCAAAGAATCTAGCAACAACATCTTAACTAAAACTTAAACAGATGCATGGAGCACAGAAATTAATCATAAGTGCAAGAGGGCCAAAACAGCAACAATAAAGCATTTTCTTACTATGTGGGGTCGGCTATATGGATCAAACGACGCCACTGTGTTATATCGTAAACCATGTCTTCAAAAATGTCATTTAAATCAAAGTCCTTTTTAATGGTTTCACTTTTACCTATAGTTTTTCTTAGTCTCCCTCTACCTATAACTATTAGACTATCCTCCACCTGATTTACTCTTCTTACTGAGACTTCTAATGGCTTTCTCCTCACATGGTCAAACCACCTAAAGTGAGATTCTACCATATTTTTTACAATAGGTGCAACCCCTACTTTCTCTCTAATACGTTTATTCTTAATCCTATATTGTCTTGTATGTCCATTCATCTAATGCAACATCCTCATCTCTGTAACATTAAGCTTATACTCTTGTTAATTTTTTACCGCTCAATATTCAGTACCATACAACATCGCAGATCTTATAGTACGGTAAAATTTTCCTTTAGGCTTCAGAGACATTTTTCTATTACAAATAACATTTGAAGCACTTCTCCATTTCATCCACCCACTTGAATCTTATGGTTTAAATCTCACTCTATTTTTCCGTCATTTTGAAAATTGAATATTAACCTGAGTTATTACAAAAAAAAAAAAATGAAGCCAAAACAGAGGGCCAAAACAAAAACAAAATTGTAGATTGAATATTAACCTCAGAGTTGAAGCCTGAATTTTGGTCTCCAGCTAATAAATTGTCCAGAACCACCGGAAATTCAATGCCAGTTTTAGGCTCCACCGCAGGTTTTGTTTCGTTCAACTCGGGAAACGACAGCCGAGGACATCCTTGGCGTTCAACATCTCGAGGAATCTGGTCCACGCCTCCATGCATTTGCACATCAGGACTCTGCAATGGGCCAGCTAGTACATTCGATGACCTAGGAAAAAAACCTTAATTGTTGTAAAACCAAGAAAGAGAATGCTACAAAAATAGATAGATCAATCAAATAAATATAAATTTTTTTTTTTTGGGTGTGACATACAAGTTTTGAATTGGTGGTACCAATGCTGCAGCCAATGAGAGAACAGGGTATGATTGAAGCCTTTTGGCTTCTCTCCAAAGCAGCCTCATGGTGAAACTTGAAATCTTGCCCAAAGTTTTAGGGGCAGAAGATTTCCTTCTTGATCTAAAAGGAAACCCAAATCCAGCTACATTAGATATAGGCTTAACCTGCAGAGAAGCCGTGGTAGCAGTTCCACCAAATCGAGGACCATTCACGGAGCGTGCTATGTCCTGAGCCAAATTTGAACTCGATCCACTAGAGAACCACAATAACAAAGCACCAGCTATTCTTGTTACGTGGCCAAATGCCTCTTGAAGTGCTAAACTTCCGGGGACATAGAAGTTTCCAGAATTGTCAACCCATGAATGCAACAAATGAGAACCAAAAATATTGTGTAACACAAAGGGATCCAAAGAAAATATATCAGGATCCGAATCCATGGAAGATAGCCAATTGTTCCTCATCTTAGGAGATTTTAAACTTGGTCAATTGATTTGAGAAGTCAACGTTATGTAGGACAAAATCACTCGATGGATTGAACAACCTGCAAAGAAAAAAAAAACGGCATTTATGAAGAAATGATAATCACATATTATGTTATATGAAGCTCGAAATAACGAGGATCAATGGAAAATCGATTCCACCTAAATTCTTAAAAGCTGAAGCACAGAAAGGAAAAGAAATTCCTATAAAAAAGGAAATATAAAGAGGCAAAAAAGCTGGAAGAAAGTGGTATTTGGTTCTCTCTCTTTCTCTTTCTTCTTTTTTGCTTTTTTTCTGGGAGCATTTGTTAAATGGGAAACGAACGAACCTGAAATAAAAGGGAAAGAGAATTTGGGGGAGCGTTTGGATCCGGGAATTGCATGCGAATCGATTAGGCAGTCCCCGGCGTAAAGGTTGGTGTAAATGGAAGTGCCGTTGCTATGGACATTACGCTACATATATGAGAGAGAAAGGGAAAGAGGAAGAGAGAAGGGTATATGCTTTGGGTATGGAAAAGGAACAAGTCGCGTCGGATTCAAAAGCAACCTTTTCTGGCCAAAATTGGAAAAGTGAAAATTGTGAAACTTCTTTTTGGGTCACGCCATGTGCATTTGTATTTCCTCGTGATATTTTTTGTTTGAAAACGTTTTTTTTAATAAAAATATTTATAATTTTTGTCTAATATATCTTCACATAAAATAAGTATAAAATTATATTATATGTGATTATAATATTTATATGAAATATAATATAAATTTATAAAAAAATTAAAAAAATTTAAATATAAAATTTAAATAAATAACAAGACTTAATTAAGTATAAGATTAGAAATAAATAAAAAAATTTATTAATAAAACCTAATTAAAATTTATAAATTTTTTTTTATAACTTTTATATTTATATATCTTCTGACTTTTTAAAAAACAATAATATGGTAGAATTTAACTCCTGAATCTTGATCTTTTATTCCATACGCTTTATAATATCCGTTATTTTAAAGAATAATTTTCATTTCATTTATATGTCATCATTTAAAAAATATTTATTATTTTCTCAATTTTATTTTTAACTTTTGATATCTTCATTAAATTAGTATTTTAATAAAAGATAATTTAGTTAAATATACTTATTTTTCAACATAATTAATGTTATTTATTAACTTTTTTAATTTGTATAAAAAACCTTAAATAACAAATATTACAAAATAAAGAGATTAAATTATAATTGTAATTATAATTTCTTATTAGCATTATTAAAATGATGACTTTAAGATTCTTATATTCTCTTTTTTGAATTTTTAAATTCTTGATTTCTCTTATAATATTACACTCAAATAAATAAATAAAATTAAAAAGTTATTTAATAATTTTAAATCAATCAAATATTAATCATTAAGGCATATTAGTCTCGTATTATATTAATTCCTCGTTTGGAAGAGATGCTGTGTTGAGTGAGCACTGAGCACCGTTGAGGCGTTTGAATCGCCCACATTTCTGGACACTGAATTTTGAGAAGCTGTAAGTAAATGACTTTTGTGTCCTTTGGTATCTGGCACCATCCCTTTCCATCACGTGACTACGAGGACGGGACAGCTACAGCGTCGGTTGGGTTGGTTGCCTTGGCGTGGCGCCGTGTGTCTCTCGCTTTTCCCTTTCTCGTTATGGTTAACCGAATACAACAACGATTTCCGCGAAACACGAGTAGCACAAGAAAAATCCAACTCTACTTACAATGAGATGTCTACAGTTTGAATTTGGGAAAAGTTTAATGTGCTCGTACATAAGTTAGGAGCATCCCATCCTCCTCTTCACACAGCTGTTGATTACGATATGGAATTGATAAATAATTCAAAATGATTACTTGGTATTTACACATAAGTAAATTTTTAAAGATATTAATTAAGTTTAAGTAATTAACTATTATGACTTACATAAAGATTATTTTTTTAGTTTACCACTTATTTGATTATCACATAAATTAATTTTATTTATGAAGTGATAGCATATAAATGGTATAAAATGATCATTTAAATTTATTATGTGATATTTTAAGTTCAAGTCATTCATTAATATTATTTATATAAAAATTATTATTATTATTTTTATTACTTAATAATTTTCATGTGTATTAATTCATAATTTAGTGTCCAATAATTGATATTAAATAATAATTTAATTTTAAATTATTCATTATCACTATTTATATAAAAATTACTATTTTTTTTTCTTGTTACTACTTATTAGTTTCTATATATATTAATTCATAATCTAGTAACTTATAATTGGTGTCAAATAACAATTTAAGTTTATTATATGATAATTTATAATTCAAATTCAATTTATTAATTATCACTATTTATACAAAAATTATTATTTATTTTCTCTTTATTTATCACTTATTTTTCTCTCTACAATAACTGAAAAACATTTTAAAAAGGGTCAGCGAAGTTGACCAATTATTTCAGGTCAGTCTTTCGGAGCATCCAATGCTCCAAAGCGTTTATGAGTACATTAAACGCCTCTTTGAATTTGCATTCAATTATTTTTCCCCTTTTTCTATGCAACATTAATATTGGAATCTTCGTTTGTATTTTCATTATTTTTTTAAAAATTTTACGTTTTTACACATTCCTTGATTTGATTAAAAATCTTCATCATCCGCCTAATCCATTTAAACTCAAAGTTAATTAGGTCAAATTTGGAATTTTTAAAGAGTTTGAATCACGTTTTAGATTGGTCTGTTCGACTCAATGTCACATAATACTTGTTTGAATTCTAAGTATGAATATTCTAAGTAGGGGTGATCATGGGTCAGGTTTGGAGGTAAAAAAATTCAAACCAATTAAGTGAGGTCGAGTCAAGTCGAGTCAGGTTGTGGAAAAAAAATTTAAGTAATCTGAACCGAACCAACCCGATTAGAGTCGGGTTGGTTCGGGTTAGATAATCGGGTCAGTCGGTTTGTTCGAGTTCGCGGGTTGGGTAATCGGGTTCGCGGGTTAGATAATCGGGTTGGTCGGGTTGTCCATTTTAAGTGGCCGGGTTAGGCAAAACAACGTCGTTTTAATCGGGTCATCGAGTCGGGTCATCGGGTTGGCTCATTAGACCCGTCATTCGAACCAATTAATGGACGGATTAGTTGGATTTTACCCGAATGGACCCGATTACCCGAACCAATCCGAACCAATTAAGTTGGATCGGGTCGGGTTGTTCGGGTCATCGGGTCGGGTCGAGTAAATGTGCACCCTTAATTCTAAGTATGAGTAAAAATAAGTCTTACATATTAATAATGAATGAAAAAAGTGAGAATTATATAAGTTAATAGACCTATGAATTTAATGTTTTAAAATTTTAGGTCAAGATTAATATTAAACTTATTATTATAGTTTCTCACTTATCTTATATTTTGGGTTCCCCTGTCGCAACAATACTTAAAAGGTTATACTTTTCTTTGAAGGTTAATATAAATTATTAGACTTTTAGATATTAAAATTAATTTCTTTTGCATAACATAATAATATTTTGATACTAATATAATTTGTTTCGTATTGTATATTGTGAAATATTCTTTAGTTTTAATTTTTAGGGTATGTTTGGATGGAGGGTTAATTTTTTCATTTTAATTAAACATTATCTTCATCTGAGAATTTTGTAAAATGGAGGAATAAAATATGAGATTATCATGTAAACTCTTTTTTTTTTTTTTTTTTGAGACCATAAGATTAAGTCCATTTGAATTACTCATAGGATTATTCCCCATTCGACTGCAGGAGCACGAGGGTTATGCGATCTTCTCATAAGAGTTAATTTCTTAAGATTTAAATTCACATCACCATTCCAAAAGTTAAGGTTGCTTACTACATAAATCCATCCTTTTTATGAGTGCTATTATGTAAACTTTCAATCATCTTTTATTCATTTTTATTAATAGTTTATAACTCTCAAATTTGAAATGAAAAATTAACATTATGTTCTCTTTCTTTTCAAAGCCCTCCATCCAAACATTCGCAAGACTTCAATATTGCTTAAGCTTCTTAACCGCTCACTTAGGCTATGTTTGGGAGTGAGGGTTAGAAGGGAAAGAGAAGGAAGAGAAGGGTTTAGAGTGGAGAAACCCTCATTTGGGAGTTATGAAAATAAGAAGGGAAGGAAAGTGAGATTTTCTGATCCCCTCCAAAGTCTCCGATTTCAGTTCCCCCAAATTGGGGGGTTTTAATACAAAATTACCCATTTATCCATCTTCCCAAATCCCCAACTCATCCCATTTCTCTCCAGTCTGCGTTTTCAGCTGGCCACCACCTTTCTTCCCCAACTCACCCCATTTATCTCCGGTTTGAGAGTAACCCTATCACCCACCCCTCCGAAATCTATCAAATTGAAAGCCACTGGTCTCAGCTTCGGCATCGGCCTCACCGGGGCCCGACCAAACATGAAGAACCCACCCACTATGTTCCTCTGCCACACCAAAACTGACGCAAACGCCGCGATCCACAGAACCGTAAAGAGGGTCTTGTGGGAGGTCAAGAATGTTGGAACTCAGCGCTTAAAGTCGAGCCTTTGGTGGTGGAACCGCCCAAGCGTCGAGGTCTCCACCATCATTGGAGCACGACGACACTAACCTTTTGCAAAATGGAATTGGATTTAGCAGCTACGATGTGGGTCGCTGGAAACATGGATTCGTTTCGTGGGTCTTAGGTTTCAGAGGGGATGGAGCATCTGATTTCGAGATTGGAAAGTGGGGACAGAGTGAAACAGTGAGAAAAGGTGGAAACTTTGCCAAGGGAGAGAGGGGAATGGTGTGAGTAGTGACAATGAGGTGAGGATTCGTTTGGGAAATAAATTGATGGAGTGAATTGAAAGGGAAGCTGTGAGAGATGATGAGATAAGATGAGAGAGTGGTTTGGGAACTGAAACTGGAAGTCGATTCTTGAGACAATGATATTTTTAATGCCTTAACATAATATTTAAAGATATAAATTTATTTGGAAAAGATTTTTTATTCACATTAATATTTTTTAAACATTAATTATGTTATTTTTTTAATAAAGGATAAAATAGTAAAAAAATATATGTTAAACTTTCCATTTTCTTTTCCTTATATATTTCACACTTCCAAACAAGGAGAATGACAAATCTTTCATTTTTTTTCCCTTCATTCCCCTTTAAACCATTTCTCTTCTTTTCTCTCCAAACTCCCAAACAAACCCTTAGAGTGTGTTTGGGAAAGCTGAAAAAAATAAATTATGCTGATAATCGATTATATGTATAATCGATATTGTAAAAATCGATTATAATCAGAATCTGTTTTTATTTGGGTATGTTTGCTGAAAAATGATTTTAAGATAATTTATTTCGTTTGGATTGTGCGGAAAAAGTTATTTTTACATAATAAATTACGAAACAATGTATAAAGTTATTTTGTTTATAATATTTGGTGGAGAGTCATTGGGTCATTATGGAAAATGCTTCTCTCATTAAAGCATAGTTAAAAAATTTATCTAAAAATAAATTTTTTTATGAAAAAATCGATCATACTATGAGCTTGTGCTAAAATAATTTTTTTATAAATTTTTTTTTATAAATTAATTTAGATACCCAAACATAATTAATTTTTTATAAAACAATTTTTTTCTAAAAAAATAGCTGAATATAAAAGAATTAATTTTTTCTAAACAAGCTCTTAAACCATACCTTGTGGACTGATAAAAAAAAACATACCTTGTGGACTTTATTAATGTTTTTGGTTTTGCATAAGCTTATTAAAGAATTAAAAAATATTAAATAAAAAGTAATTTTTTTAGAATTTCAAATATATTATATATTTTACTTTTTATTTTTATTTTTTATTTTTTATTCATTAACAAGTGATCTTAGAATACTTGTTAAATAAACTTAATTCTATTTTGGTGTACTTGGACCTTAATTAAGTATGCTAATGGTTGATGAAGTTTTGGTGAAAAAAAGGTTGTGATTTATAAATTATAACGGAATTGAATCACAGAGAAAACAATACTCGGAATGCTTATTTCACAGAATTTTAAAATGAATTAAGGCATGCAGAGTCAAATTACAATAATTCTCCATCATGGATAATTAGACTAGCATCGGAGGAAAATTTTTCTAGGGCTATAGTATTTAATAAAGAGTAGGTATTTATTCATTGATTAGCAAAAAAATAAAAAATAAAAAACTCATTGCTTAACAAGTATATAATAATATAATAATCCTTGAATTTCAGCATTCGATTCAACAATATTTTAAAAAGATCTTAATTTTGATTCACACTGTATTTTTTTTTTTTTGAAATATTTCACACTGCAAATTTTACTCTAATCTAATAAAATATATGACATCATTAAAATGGTATAACATCTTAAATAGTTATGATTATAGTTCAATTCCATTAATGATACAACACGTAATTGTATTGAAGCAAAATAAAACTCTTTTAACAAATTTGTGACAAAATAAATTGTAATAAATTGAATTTTTTTGATGTTGTAATAGAATTAAAAAAAGTTTTTCCCAAAGGGTGACTTACATGAGTGAGCTTTAGCTCTACAACGTTAAGGACTTGATGTTATAAGAAAGCTCTTACTCTTAATATCCCAGTTAAGAATTAGTTTCACACCCACCCAAAGGCTGAGCAAAAACCTCGAAACAGAATGTACTAAAAAAAACCCCTTGTAACAAATATTTTTTTCTTTCAGAATTATCATATATTATTCTACTTTTATTTTTACATTTACTGAGCAATCCTGAAGGGTTAATTAATAAACAAGTAAATTATTTACCACTAAGTTGCAACAAGTAAACTTCGATTGAAGAACCTAAGAGTTCAAGGCAAAGAAACGCACTACTGAGAGAAATAAACAAAATAAGTCTAACATTGGAGATATCCGCACAGAGAGAAAACATAAGTCGTGTGCCTCAACTCAGGGCTGGCCATCAAAGGAAGACCTGAATTTGAAAATTCCTGTTCAGAAGCGTGTTTCTAAAGAGTAGAACGGTTCTCCCCCTACGGTCCTTTTACATAGATATCATTATGAAGTTTGTTCAAATCAAGCAAGGAAATATAAGTCAATACAATAATTCTATAGCATAATCTTCTAAATTACTTAACAGAATAAAAGCTTGAATGCTTTATAGATTCCCAAAGTATTGAGTTCTTTTAACCATTTAATACTTTTTTTTAATAATTAAGACGAAGCTAGGAAAATTTGTTATAAAGATATAACATGGCTCTCAAGTCATATGATTGTCTACGGTAATGAAGTTGTCGGGCCCAAGTTTTGATCTAAAGAATATATGATTTTTTTTTTGGTGTGTGGTAATGATATGCTTTTTTAGGATATTTTAAAAGCATACCCTCAAGTCAACTTGATTTAATAAGAGAATTATTTAAATCATTAATCAATTAATATAATAATATAAAAAAAAGAAGATACATGATCTAAAAGTTACATATGTCTTCAAAGTCACTAAGTACATACTTTGATTTATTGATATGTGATAAATATAATAACTAAATTGTAGTCACATGTCATTTGATGTTGTTTTTTATTTATTTTTTATGTACAAACTAATGTGGCTATGGGCACATATACAAACAAATATGTTCTGATGTAGAACTTGAAAGTGCCTGAGAAGACATGTGGATGGTGGTTTCCTCTTCCTGCAGCTACTATCCAGTGATCCAGGGGGGCTGGGTACTTGCGAAGGGACTCCAACGCTCAAGTTAGACAGTATTCTCCTAGGGTTTTCACCATAAGATTCAAGACATCCAGATCGAATAACTTAACCTGATACTTATAGAGCATACGCATGGTCCCTTCATGATCTGAGAGAGGTACAGGTACGTTGAGATCGTGGCCTGATGGGGAGGTGCCTCTACTCCACGATTGTTCAGGCAGAGCCCTGAGGGTAGGTGCCTCCCTCCTACGATCGTTCAGACAGATCCCTAAAGTTTAAGGATGTCACGTTAATGACCACCTGCTATAGCAGACAGCTATGGTCCCTATACCCTAGGGATCATAAGTGGCAGGTGTCAAGACTTGCATAGACCTAAGGAGTGTGGTTATAGAATACGACCGAAACCTGAGGTTGGATGGCCTAACCGGGATGATCACGGAGAAGTCTCGTGGTTCACGTGTCGGGTTGGCCTTATCTCACGGGACCCCAGATTACGGTCCAGAACAAAATATATAATAAATTAATAAAAAAATTAAATCAAACAACTCCAAAAAACAAAATATATTTGAAAATATTAAAAAAAAACTTTGGCAGTTAAATTAATTAAAAGAAATAAAGCAAAAATAAATAAAAAATAAAACTTAATGATTTTAATCAATTATAAACATATTTTTTCATCCTCAACCTCGTTTCAGTTGACTTGTACTTTCAGGTAGAGACAATAATTCTCACGTTTGTGGAGCAAGGTGGCTAATAAGTACTTTCTTCCAAAGAAGCACCAATAGAATTTACTTGGGTCTGGTTCCCATATTAACACATTTGTGGGAAATGTTGGACTCATATCATTTGTTTTTTCTGCTTCTGATGATTCACTATTCTCTGAGGCATTTTATTCATCATTTGAAGTTGAACTACTACCTGATTTATGTGATTCAGAAAGAACTGGGTTCTGCAAAGAGGACATGTACAATGGGATTGGAACCACATATCAATGCAATGTACGGAAAACCCATGATTGTATTTGGATAAAAGCCTGACCTTTTCTCCTTGAACAAGCTCAGAGAGGCAACCTGTACGTTTCAAACCATCCTTAAAGTCTTCAGATTGGAACACTAATGCAGGTAGGGACCAGCAGACCAAAGGGTCAAGTCCTCTTCAGAGAGCGTCGTAATTAGGTGGGTCTTGGCCAGGGGCAAAGACAAAGAGGCGGCGGCGGCGGCGGCATCATTATGTGATTGGGTGCCACCAAGAAGACATGGTATGATTTTTAAAATTTTTGATTGATTTTCAATCCATTTTCAAAAAAAGAAAAATGAAGGCATTAAGTGAAATGGAAATAGAAATGTATTAGGTGAAATGTCTAAATTAAAATTATTGTCAAATATGAAAATGGAAATGTATTAGGTAAAATATTTTACGATGTGTGTTATAATCATTGATTTGTGCTATAATTGATAGATTGATAATTAGGTTGTTGACTGCTATTAATGTAAACAAATTTGAATTGATTTTCATTGGTACTTAAGTTGACAATCTTCAATATGTGATATTTGATAATTGATTTGAATTGATTTGTGTTATAATTTTAATTGATTGATATTTGATAATTGATATTGTGGCTGACTATCTTTAATTTTTAATTTAAATTAATTTAAATTGATTTCCATTGATTTCAAACATAGAAAGTTATTATTTGATTACTATATCTAATTATGTTAATAATGTTATTTTCAAATCACAATAATCATTATACCATCATTCTATTTACTTGCAGCTAAGTTGTACATGAATACATCTGTATAGAAAAAACTCTATTATGAATTAATACGAGAAAATTGTTGTAGCTATTTTGCTCTATTCTTTTTTCTTTTTTCTTTGCTTTTTTTTTCATAAAATGCCATTCATTTCAATTTCATAGTACTAACATCAACTTTATATTCTACTTTCCATGCAAGAAGCAAAGTTCATAAGCTACTTGAAGAGAAAATCTACTTTCTGGTTAGTCATACCTAACTCAATCTATACATTTTTTAGGAACATATATTGGCTTGGGTTTTAGAAGAGAAAGAATCACTAAAATTTGTTTTGTCTTCAAAATTACCACCAAAAGTATAATTGAACATGGGAAGACCATGCTCCCTCCAGACATCTGCCAATGTGTTAATAATAATGGCACGTTGCTTAAGATTGGCTTTCCTGAGAATCTCAATAGACCTAAAATTATGTTCTAAGCATTCTTCGTGCTTAACCATTAGATTTTCAACTACCTACATAATCATGAATATGAATATGGAAAATAAGAACAATAAGTGAACATTGCAAATACATATATATCATAAACAAGTCACTAGCACTGGCATATACGAAGCTCAAATTCTATTTGACTAAAGTCCCATGAAAATTGATATGATTTACATGCTAGAATTTCTCAGATCTATTAATCCAAAAATTTATAACATATCAAAATATATAAAGAATTTTAAGATTACATTGAAAAAGCGCCGATGAGAAAGTCATTGCTATTCTTAAAAAATCAATGGGACAATGGGACAACTATACTTATCCTACAGTAGTCGTTCACACGTCAGTATCAATAGGACAACTATACGCACTAGAGTGATTAGGAATAAGGGCCTCTCCCTGTATATATAAGATAACTATAATGGGTTAAACATACCCACTATGACAAACCCATATACATGGCTCATAAACAAAATCAGCATATGAGCAGTGCTTTAACAACAATAGACTCATTAATAATAGTGATCACAATTTGAGCTAAACAAAATGTTCTAATAATTTTGACATTCAATTAATCAGAGTTTTATAAAATTATAATATGATTTATGCTAGTCTCTACAAAATTCTAACATTCTCCTACTTAGACGACATAAGTCATATTACATCACTTCAATAAGAAAATAATTCTCCAGATTAATCAAATAATATGTGGCCACTATATGATGTCAAAATTGAGCTAGCACTCTTAACAACTGGTCCAAAATGAGACTTTAAGCATCTCAACAATGTAGAAAATCATACTCAAAGGAATATTGATTTATACATGCAAAATACTCATATTCCGGTGACCCAACAAAATGTGATATATGGGTAATGGGAAAGCACATCCAAAATTACATGTCAATATGTGATCAAAGTGTATTTCCCAACAAAATGGCCCCAACCATCTGCTTAAGATACTTTATGAGATTTAACAAATATCTCAACACAATAATAAAATGAGACTGGGTCTAAAATGTCTCCACAATATGCCATAATATGTACAAATAACACTGTGCAGATAATAATAATAACAATATTATATGGCAACAACAATAATAGCAACATAATTGTTTAAGGTATCGAGACATAACAACAACACGAGGTCACAAAAAAATTACAAAACAAACTTCCACTAACCCAAAATATCAAAAGACCTCACTATATCCATATGAGTTACATGATCAACAAAACTTTGACAGTTAAGCCTTTGGCAAGGGGGTATGTAACTATAAGTTATGTAAGGATATACTCGACATGAGTTTGAAACATCTTAATCTTCTCTCTAACAAATATATCATTTGCGTCAAAAGCTTTGAGCACTTAGAGCTCTTATTGATTTGAGAGAAGCACACTACGATAAAGTTATCACAATAGATAGTAAGAGGTCTGAAAATACTCTCCACAATATGAAATTTAGTAATCAAATTTTTCTACCATACCGCTTGACACATAACCTTATAACAAGCTATATACTTTGCCTCCATAGTAGAAGTAATGTGTCTGTCTGATACTTTTCAAGAAACAACCCATACTCCCAACATAAAGATATATACCCTGATGTGGACGTGTGATCACCTGGGCAACCACCATAATCAAAACTAGAATAGCCAATCACCTCAAGATGATCTAACCTCATATAAGTTGACATATTATCTTTGGTACCATTCAAATACCTCATGATTTGTTTTGCAGCCTACCAATGAGCCACACTAGGTTTGCTCAAGTATCTCCCAAGTACAATAACAACAAAAATAATATCAGGACATGTATAAACTTGAGCATACATAAGGTTGCCAACAACGAAAGCATATGAAACCTTCTCCATTTTAGCAACATCTTTATCATTTTTTAGGACACTAGGTATTAGAAAGTTCTTTCACTCTTTTGAATAAGTGCAACACAAGGATTACAAGATTTTATATTAAAATCTATTAAAAAATCCTTTCAATATAAACTTCTTGAGACAAGCCAAGAATACCATGAGATATGTCACGGTGAATCTCAATGTCCAGTATAAAAGAGACATCACAAAGATCTTTATATCATAACTGTGCTATTAACATCTGCTTAGTCTCATTCAGAAAATCAACATCATCACTAGCCAACAATATATCATTAACATATAAAACAAGAATGATGAATTTGCTCCCACTAAACTTCAGATAAATGCATTAGTCAACAGTATTTTCTTTATAGTCAAGAGAGTCAACAATATAATCTAATTTTAAGTACCAATGTCTGGAAGCTTGTTTCAATCCATAAATAGATCTTCTCAATTTACATATCATATGATCTTTACCATCTTCAATAAAACCATCAAGTTGATCCATATATATATTCTCATACAAATCATCATTTAAGAAGATGGTCTTAACATCCATTTGATGAAGCTCCAAATCAAAATGAGCAACCAAAGCCATTACAACACAAAAAAAGTCTTTAGTGAAGACTGGTGAGAAAGTCTTCTTATAATCAACGTCTTCCCTCTGGTTATATCCTTTAGCAATAAGTCTGACCTTATACCTCTCAATTTCACCTCTAGCATCATGTTTGGTCTTAAAGACTCATTTGCAACCAATAGTTTTATAACCAATAGGCATCTCCACCAATTCCCAAACATTATTCTTTCTCATAGAAGCCTACTCATCCTCCATAGCTTCTAATCATTGTACCCTATCAGGACTAACCATGACCTTTTAAAAGGAAATATGATCAGAATCATCAACTGAATTAAACTCATGCTCTTGCAGGTACATAACATAATCCCTGAATCTAGTAGACTCAGTGGATATAAGAACCCGCTCAGATTTTCTCAGTGGAGTCATAATAACATTTGGATTCTGTACATTATTTTCAACTTGTTGAGGGATATCAACATTATCAACAAGATTAACTACATCATCATTATGGACCAAAGGAGATGACATTATTCCTGAAAAAGGAATAACAAGAATAGGAATAACAATATGCTCATATCTAAAATCAACAATACGCGGCTTCTGAGTTCCACCATGCTCTAAGTCCCCTTCAAAATAGACAGCCCGATCAAATTCAATAACTCAAGTAGTATGAGAATGATAATAGAACATAGAACCCCTTAAGCTAATACAATAACCAATGAAGAAAACCACTAATGGTTTTGGGATCAAACTTCTTTAAATATGGGTTATAAGGCCTTACCTCTGCCTTACAACCCCAAACACAGAAATGCCTCAAAGCAGGTTGTTTGCCTAACATAAGCTCATATGGAGTCTTCAGCACAGATTTATGTGGCATATGATTCAATATATAAACAACGGTCTTCAAGGCATCTCCCGACAAGAATTCTGAAAGAGTGGAATGACTAAGCATACATCTCACCATATCCATAAGGGTACAATTTTGCCTTTCTGCAATAGGAGTAATAAGGCCACAAATATCTGTATGAATTAACTGTAGTATTCCTTCACTCCTGGTAACCCCACTCTTCCTAGCTCTTGTTATAAGTTTCCTTTTTATACAATTAACATAGGTATAAAAATTGAGAAGTCTAGATCATGAAGAATATTCTCCTTGATTAACCTCTCCATTCTCTCCCTAGAGATGTGTTCTAAATGTTTGTGCCACAACAAAGAAGAGTTTTCAGCAACTCTACCACGCTTGTTCCCAACAATATTTTTGATATTTAAATGTCGTTAGATTAATAGAAAGGGGTCAATATTTAATATATAGAGGCCATTAGACGAAACTCCAGAAATAACCAGAATGGAATCATTAGGTAAGAAAACTCACTTATCACTAAATGGACATGATAGTACAACTATCCAAAATAGAAATTGGAAACAAGTTCCTTCTTATAGAGGACACATAAATGGTGCCTTTTAAACCTAAAGAATATCCAGTACACAACTTCAAGGAAATAACACCTATATACTCTACTTTGACACTAACTATATTTCCTATTGTGATCATCAACTCTCATTCACTTGGCTTTTGCCTATTTTTGAACTCTAGTAATGAGGTTGTAACATGAGTAGTTGCACCAATATCTAATTAATAAGTGTTAGAAGGAACATTAACAAGATTTGATTCAAAACACATTAGAGCCAGGGGTTCGACTTCTTTCTCCTTAATCCAATTATTAAACTTTATACAATTAGCTCGTTTGAGCTAATCTGTAAATTTTGTGGCATATTCATGATCACCATTTACACCATTATGTTTAGTCTTAGTCAACACAGAGAGGTCACAGACCCTTCTAGATGTGTCAATAGCCTTACAAAATTGGTTGACATTATCTGCTTCATGAAAACTCTCCTAAATGGCTTTGTTCATGCTATACTTTATGGTCATGAGATGAATTTCATTTGAATGATCTCTCCTTTTCATATTTCACCCTAATTGCAGCGGAAAACATATCTACGGGCTTCAAGGCTCATCCACAGCAAGAGCAACATTAATAACAAAGATGACTAGAAATAAACTCATTAACTCAACTCAGTCTTTATAATTGGTCCTACACAACTTTGTCAAAACATTTATTTTCATAAGCAAAATTGAATCAAAATTTTAAAGGGAGATTTTCTTGTCGAGTATTTCAATAAACAAGATGAGCAATAACCATAATGGAGCTCTCCCATGTAATTGTAATCCCGCCTTAGGGTCTCAAATTACAACATATAAGTAGACTTCCATTGCATTAAAATCATGTCCCTAAAGCTAGCACTGAGAGGATACTGAAAATTCTAAGGACATAACCTCAATGCCCTTAAAAAATCATTAGGAATTACATTAATAAAGGCAAACTGATAGGATAAACGCATTATCAACATAATCCACAATGCCACATAATAATAATATTTTATCAACAAAATAGCACCTCACCATAATTAGTCTCATGAAGGCGAGGTCACAATCATGAAAAGTGTCCAAAATAGTATCACTTAACAAATCATCAGGATTACATTAATAAAGGAGTTTAGGGTAAGCGCATTATCAACATAATCTCCAGTGTAACATTATTAACAAAATATCAACAAAATAACACCTCAACATAATTGGTCTCGCGAAGGCAAGCTCACAATCATGCAAAGTGCCCTAAAACAATACCATAATACTTTAAACAACATCTCTCTGAATCAAATTGCAAAAATAATAACAAAATAAGTAGTTTTCAAAACTTTATATATTAATTTATGCACAAAATAACACCAAAAATTATTTTTGTGACCAAACAACATCAACTCTGAGAGTGCACAATATATATCATGCCCAGAAACATCACAATAATATACAAAAATTTCCAGAGGTAAAAGAGGAGAGTATAATAGATTTTTAACAATTTTAATCTCTAGAAATTTTAGAATAAATAATAAATAGGTACGAAAAATAAATAAAATTTACCAAAAATAGAAAATGGCGCATGGAGCACAACCCAAAAAATAGAATTAGAAAACCAATTTTATAGATCTTCAATAACTCTAAATCAATTTCTTGAATTGATCTTCAAAAGAAAAAATGAATCATAAGATTTAAACATTTTAGGGTTCTACGGATTTGAGCAAAATTCTTTGTGAATTCATAACATTCTAATCCAATATACATATTTTTTTAGGCTCAAAATAACCTGAACAAAATTATCTGACTAAAATTTTTCATTTCACATAATTTCAAATTTTTCTCCTAGTTTTCTCCATGCTGCACACGTTATTGCTCGGTCCTCAATTCTATTTTACTCTACGTTTTCCCTCCCATGAGCGATGTACACAAAGAAGAAAATAAACAAAGAAAGTAGAGGAGCGTCACACGAAAAGCAAGAAAAAAAAAGATTGAAAGACTGTGTCGTGCACAGTACACATGAGAAAATGGATTGGATATTGTAGCAACACAAGGCACGCATCCAGAGACATAGTGCCACACATCAGGGATGTGACAAATGTCCACTCAAATTTTTTTTTTAAAATTAATCATAAAAAATATTTGAAT
This sequence comes from Ormosia semicastrata, assembly GCA_029884595.1. Classification (NCBI taxonomy): domain Eukaryota; kingdom Viridiplantae; phylum Streptophyta; class Magnoliopsida; order Fabales; family Fabaceae; genus Ormosia; species Ormosia semicastrata. The sequence continues at coordinate 10,076,584 of JAQQTO010000063.1, read as the reverse complement.
TGAGCATAGTTAAGATTTCATATTTCTTCAATTTTCAAACCTCATAAAATTTCTTTATAAAAAAAAATTGATAGTTATAATTAGGATTAAAATCGTTCTGATACCAATTACTAGAATTTCTCATATCTATTAATTCTAAAAATTTATGACATATCAAAATATATAAAGAGTTTTAGGATTATATTGGAAAGGTGCCAATGAAGAGGTCACTACTGAAACCTTTAAAAAATCAATCTCAATGAGGGAGAGATACTAATTCTATCTTACAGTTAGGGGTGTAAGTGGGTTATTTGGTTCGGTTCCTGAGGAAAAATAAATCTGAACCAATCAAAATCAACTACTTTTGTTTGATTTGATTTTTGTGTTTTTTGATAGCTAAATCCGAACCAAACCGAACCAAACATCTATGGATTGGTTTGGTTCGGGTGATCAGGTTGACCATTTTTTAACACAAAAATCAGCTAAATAATTTCCTTTCCATAGCAAAAAAAATATATAATAAACTTATGAAAAAAATTTTAGAAATAGAATCAAACTTATTGATTCAAACACTAATAATTATTTTATGTTTTAGAATATGTATTAAAAGGTTCATAAAGAGGGAATAAAGAAACATATTGATATTTGTATTAAGAAATTATATTTGAATAAGTTAAAAAATTCTTCAAGAGATATTTAACTTGACAAGTTGTATACTACTACTATTCAATTAAAGAGGAAATTGTGAGGTTACTAACTTGGAGGTATATATGTAACCAATCGAACTCCTAAGAACATGAGTGGAGCTAATTAAGACTTGATTAGTTAAATTGTGAATTAGTAACCCAGCGAATCCAAAGTCTCCAACCTTTGCAGTCATATCTTCATCTAAGAGAATGTTGCTGGGTTTCAAATCACAATGCACAATAGGAACTTCACTATCATTATGCAGGTAATCCAATGCACAAACAACATCAATATCTATATTCAGTCTCTCTTATGCAGATTAGAAGTTGCAAACCCAAGTGCAGATTGTTTCAAATAATAAATTCTTCGGAGTACAAGGTCGATCCACAAGGAATTGATGAATAAGAATTCTTTGGCGTAAAGTAAATATTTTGTCACAACAATAAAAGTAATAAAACTTAGTCACAAATAAAAAGGATTTACTTGGGTTAGGAGATCCACTCTTAGTAAGTAAAATAAAGACAAGATTAATACTTTTTATAACTCAATTAGAATCCATACATAATGGAGGTTCCAATCGAAAAATACAACATTCAAAGTTCATTTAAGATTATATACGTAATTATATTATGATTCATTTAATCATCTATTAACACCATCACTTATAAATGGGCTTAAGCATTCATTGTACTAATATCTTGTCTACAACAAATAAAGATCTCCACTTTACAAGGAGGGTTTCTAAATTAATTAGAAATAAAATACAACACGTATAATGACCACTTGAAAATATATCATTTAAGTATAAGAAAGAAATGAATTTAACATTATTTTATTACCAAGAGCTTCACCCTTTTACCCAAATAAAATGAAACTTAGTTACTCATAGACAAGAAGAAAGGAAGAGAGAAGAAGAAGAAGAAGAAGAAGAAGAAGAAGAAGAAGAAGAAGAATGATTGACTTTAATTTAGAACACAAGAAAAACTACAACAAGATAAATAAATAACACAATAGCATGATATTGATCTCTAGGACCAAGACTCCTAAATGATCAGCCAAGGCTCCCTTTTATAGAGGATTAGGGATACAAAATGACAAAGAAGAAGAAGAAGAAGAAGAAGAAGAAGAAGAAGAAGAAGAAGAAGAAGAAGAAGAAGAAGAAGAAGAAGAAGAAGAAGAAGAAGAAGAAGAAGAAGAAGAAGAAGAAGAAGAAGAAGAAGAAGAAGAAGAAGAAGAAGAAGAAGAAGAAGAAGAAGAAGAAGAAGAAGAAGAAGAAGAAGAAGAAGAAGAAGAAGAAGAAGAAGTAAGTACAACAAGATAAACAAACAACACAATAACATAATCTTGATCTCTAGGACTAAGACTCCTAAATGATTAGCCAATGCTCCCTTTTATAGAGGATTAGGGATACAAAATGACAAAAGGGCTGATTTATGAGCAGGTGGATGAGAGGAAAATGAGTGAAAAATTATGGAGATTCTTTGTCTCTGAAATCATTCAGTTCTGAAGTCATTTAATGCATCAGAATATTGAAATATAGTATTCATGAAAGTTGTAGTCTTTTGTCTTAGCTTTTAAATGCACCAGAATCATTTCAAAAGGTAACCTACAACCCGAGATATGGTCCAATTACTGCACAGTATTCAGGCCCAGTTACAACTCATCTATTCTGACTTCCAAGCCCAATATGACCTCCAAGGAGTCTGAATTGAGTCTCATGTTCTTAATAAAAGTTGTAGATATATGTCTTAAATGACAGATACCAAAATTTTAGCCCAATCCAGATCTTACAGCCCGAGTTATGCTCTATTACTATACACTGTTCAGGTTCCAATCACAAAACCCACATTCTAAATTCCAAGCTCAATTAGTTTCACTAGATGTCTGATTTTCACCTAGAGCTCTCATGAAAGTTGTAGAGATCTCTCTTATCTTTCCTACAAGGTAAAATATATAATTATTAAACATCTAAAACTCAAGATATGGCCAAAATATAGAAATAGTGTAAGATGTAAATCATGCTGAAAAAATCAATTAAGTCCAATTTGAGTTCAATATAACCAAGCTCAATCAATTATGTACATGGAGAGTGTAAATAACTAAAAATAAGGATTTATTAATGTATAAAATATGTGATTATCAAATTTTTCCAAACTTAGCTTTTTGTACTCTTGGGCAAAACACACAAGACCAAAACTAGGAAAAAAATGACACAGACTCAAAAGCTAAACACTTTAAAAGACTCAATTTCTAATAATATTTAAGAATGAAGACCAACCAATTATTCAAGGGATCAAAACATTTATCAAGTAATGTTTCTTCACATCTCAAACTAACAAGGAAATTTCAATTGAAAAGCATGAGTCAAGAATGATAGATCCTCACAAAATTTACTCTCAATCATTCAAGTGTTTAAAAGGTTGGTATTTCACTCAATTCAACCCATGAAAATTGTACTACCATAAGCTTGCTTATCTTCTACTTCTCCACTACTCAGAACACATGCACACACAAATCATGATGACTTTATTCAAGATTGTAATGAGGTCAAGGTAAAGGAGAAGGTAATATGGATATGACAAGTTAAATACTAAAGAGAATAAAAGAGCATGAAAGTTGAGTTTAATTAACAAACATGAAAGTTCATCCCAACTCCACTTAATATAAATTCATTTTACATATTCTTTTCTTTTCCTTTATTGCCTTGTTAGCCCTTATTTACACTTTTTTTTTATTTTTTTCTATTTTTTTTAAGAAGAACATAATATATACATTTTTTAAGTAAACATTTTTTTCAACCATTCTACACACACACCCACACATTTGTTCAAGAACTCATCCAATGACAAAGCTAATGTTTTCTTATTCCCTAAGGCCAGGTAAGAACATGATTTTTCATTTAAGGCACATAATGAGTTTGAAACAAAGAATGATCAAATAAGTTCAAAGGGGTTAAACAAGGGAAAATAGGTCATTTCCAATGCTTTACGTTGGCAGGAATCAGAGAATTTTTAAGAAGTCATAAAAGTGTTTGATATCATATTTAGACAATATGCTGCTTAGCAAGACTGCCTATTTGTGCGCTAGTCATTCTTGGTTATTTGGTTAAAGTAGCTATTTCAAGAAAAATATCTCAATCATGTTTATGTATGCATGTGAAAATGTAGTCTAAAAAAGAATCAAAGTAAGTTCTAGAATAACAATTCCATGAGTGAAAATCACACAAGAAAAAAGAGAATGATATAAATATTCAATCCATTCATCACTAGGCTCAAAATCTCACAAGGTATATTTCTATCATTCTCAGTTCACTAATTCAACATCTATAACCAATCATGTGATTTTAAAAAAAAAAGACAGTTTACTCAATCATGCAAATTTTCCTGAATTTGAATTGCTACTTCTACACAACATAGTTGTTTACTTAATTACTCCTTACTTTGTCACTAATTTTGATCCATCTCAAGAATAAATAATTTACTTCTTACTCTACCATCCTTAATTAGTTTTACTATTAGTAAGTTACTGACAAATGTATAAATACAACAAATATATTAATACACACACTTCCTAAAAAAAAATTTAGATTTCTTTTTTTTTTTACACAACTATCCTTCCCCTCAACCAGATCACAACATTGTCCTCAATGTCAAAACATAATTAGGTAAATGATAGAAGATATTACCTGTTGTTGCGATTACTGAAAAGAAAAACTTTACACAAATTTAAACAAAAACAAATTACGATAAATAAAACCAAAGCTTGTAATTATTTAAATAGTTGTAGTGTCTGATCTGGTTTACTTTTCATACTGCTTCCCTCACCGCTTCCTTCTGACCAATCTATCTGAGCTGTTACTAGATCAGGTTCATAAACAAAAGTTTCTAATTTATTAATCGACTCATCAACAATGGAAGCAGAAATAAGGAGTCGTTTTGCCAAAGATGTGATAAATTTCTGTTCCACAACATGGTCAAGAAAAAATAATAAAAGATCAAAGAAATTATTAACATTCAACAAACATATGGGTTTATGGTGGATGTTCAGTTGAGCCCAAGAGACAATTTAAAAAACTTCTTCCAAAGTACCAAAACCACCTGGTAAGGCTATGAATGCATCAGAGTTTGCAAGCATTGTGATACTTGAAGCTCTTCCCCAATTATTTTTTCAGTGATGTTCTTTCAAGTTAAATGTTTAGGAATGACACCTAAAACTTAACCACCTCTTAGATGTGCAGAAAGTGATACAACCCCTATTAACCCAATGCTACCTCCCCCATATACTACACAAATGTTCCTCAGAGCAAGTGTTCTACCAACAGTGCTTGCTACGTTTACAAACTCTAAACCATTCCCATAAGTTGACCCACAAAATATCCAGATATTGATAAGTCTACGAACAGAAGAAGAAGAAGCGCCTTCCATTTCTACACTCACACTCCCTTTGAATGATTTTGAGTTGGAGGAAAGTGAAGAAAATTAAATGTTTAAATAAGGAAGAGAATAGAAAAAAAGTAATGATAATACCTATATGGGTAGGTTAGCTGATGTCAGAAAAGTTTGAAATTAAGAAATACATTTTTTTATTTTTTATTTTTTTTTTATTTTTTGACTTTAAGAAAACTATCAGGGTAAAGAAGTCTAGAAACCCCTGAAGGACCCCGCTCAAAGGATCGTCTGTCCAAAACCAAAATATAACAAAATCATATAAAGATAAAATTATAATAACAAATGATAACATACCTTTATGTAACGGTTTTCATGGCGTATCTTTATACTGCGCGTCATGAGTGCAGTAATACCAAGACGGCTCGGTCAATCTAGGAATTCTTCTCCCTCCCGCTTGTGGGATATTTTGGATTAAGTTATGACGCAACTAATTAAAGTGCGTAAATCTGACAGCTACCACCAATGACCACAACCAGTGAGAGGTCGCTGGAAAGCCCATGACATTAAATCACAGGATCCAGCTTAGAGATATTGTCACGTGAGAATGTAAACACGGGACACTTTTATCTGTCCATCAACAAGTAGAGCCTACGGTTAAAACCTGGGAATGCTTGTGCGGCTCTCTATAGAGCATGGGACACACGAACCTTATTTGCGGACTGACGTGCGAAGGTCCACTCGAGTCAATGACGGGACTGCCACTGGCAAGGGCTCCTAATCTAATTAAAGACCAATTACAACTGAAGTTTCGCCCTCTTTTTTTTTTCTTTTTTTTTTTGAAGATGTACAAGATAATATATACATGTTATTATGATTGTGGCTCACATCTTCCTCTGGTTTTACGTCCAGTAACGACTTAAACGTCTTCTATGAGTCAAGGATAAACTTCCCATCCAATTTTCTTATAAATTGACAAACATGGTCTTTTTAAGTCAGATTCCCAAGACTGTAACGCTCTTGCTCGTCCCTGAAGAGATTCTACAAATTAATAAGTTCACGATGCACAACTTCACAAGAATGCGTCTCAAGAGTTAATAAGATATCATCTAATGACTCTTTACTTAGTCCATTCTTAATGAAGAATATTTTATCTTCTCTGTTTACGGAAACCATCCCAAAGAACGACATCGCTTGTTACAAGAAAATTGACAATATTAGTAAACCAAGACATGAAATTGATAGAAAATAAAAATTCATTGGGAATAGAATCATTGATAGGTGTGATATCAAAAGGTGAGCCTGTTGTAAGTATGAACAAATAAACTTTAACAACATTTTTAGCTTTTTTCTTATCTTTTATTATGATGTTAAATTCTTGAAATAACAAAATCCACCATATTAACCTAGGTTTGCAAAAACTTGTTGAGAAAATCGACAAGTACACCGAACTGTCAAAGTAATAAAGTTGACGATTAAGAGGGAAAAACACACTTAAACACACGAAATTAAGAGGGAAAAGAAAGAACAAATCATATGAATGCAAAACACATTAAGAATGTAAACATATGAAATTAAAACACTAGGGATCTGACTTCACTTAATTCAATAATCTATCATAGACAATAGAGTAGCTTTGGGACTTTCATTCTAATCAATTTCTAATCATTCAATTGATGGGGAGAATCCCTTAATTAATTAAAACTCAAATCATTGGTCTAAACCTTAACTCTTAAAGGCATGACCTTTACTCTATAAATTCTCATGGAAAATACCACAATTCTACTACACAACCTATAACCTCTATTCCTAGATGATTATAAATTATGGCACTCATTATTTATGGTTTAAGTGTATGCAAAGCTCCCGATTCTACACACATCTCATTAGATCAATTTATGAGTGGCTAATTCATAAAAGCATTAAGAACCATAATAAGCACTCAAATTGAATAAAAAATAAATTAATTAAAATTCAAATTTTAATGCATGTCGATTGAATTAAGTTACATCTTCACCTTAGAAACACACGAATTTAACTACACATGACAAAAGAGAAGAAGAGATAGGAAGAATAAAATAAAAATATATATAGAGCTCAACCTTCCATAAAAAAAAATATTAACAAGTAGGCGGTATAAATCAGCCATTAAATATTAATAAGTAGGCGACATAAATTAGTTATTAAATATTTATTAACAAAGGTGTGGTATAAACCAGTCACCTAATGTTTATTAACAAAGGTGTGGTATAACCAATCACCAAATATATATTAATATGTAGTAAATAAATATTAACAATAGTGTGATATAAACCAACTACCAAATAAGTTAATAAGTTGATAAATTAAAAAGTTAGTAAGCAAATAAATTAAAATGTTAGAAGCGAGATAAATTAAAAAGTTAGAAAGTTAGAAAATTAGTAAGAGAGTTAGATAGTTAGTAAGTTAGTATGTAAAAAAATTACAAAGGTTAGTAAGTTAGTAAGTAAGAAAATTAAAAAGTTAGTAGGTTAGTAAGTTAGAAAGTTAGAAATAAAATATAGAAAATAAAGTATAAAAAATAAAGTGCGAGTAAAGTAAAATACAAAAAATAAAGTGCAAAAAACAAATTTAAAATATGAAAATCGGAGAATCGGTAAACTAATTTTTTATTCCGAAATGATTACGATTATAGAGGAGAAATGAGAGTTAGTACATTAGTATGTAAGAATATATATATATATATATATATATATATACATACATACATTATTTCCCCATTGATGGTGCAAAAAACTTAAGAAGAAATCTAAGTGCAGTTTCAAGTAATATATTCTCGAGTCTGAGAGAGGAAGATGAAGAAAAATTCTTTGACGTAAGGTAAATTTAAAAGTAATAAAACTTAGTCACAAATAAAAATGATTTACTTGGATTAGGAGATCTACTCTTAGTAAGTAAAATAAGGACAATATTAATTCCTTTTATAACTCAATTAGAATCCATACATAATGGAGGTTCCAATCAAAAAATACAACATTCAAAGTTCATTTAAGATTATATACGTAATTATATTATGATTCATTTAATCATCTATTAACACCATCACTTATAAATGGGCTCAGTATTCATTGTGCACGTCTACAACATGTACAAAGAAAAATTGGAAACAAAATACAACAAGAGTAGAAAAAATATACATATATATATATATATATATATATATATATATATATATATATATATAGGACATACATACACAAAATATTTACACAATAAATTTATTCTTCAAATCAAGTCCCCTTTTGATGAGGCCCCAAAACTTGATGCATTAGAAATTACAAATCTAAGTGCTTTCAGTTGTTTTTCAAGTAATATATTCTCCCGAGTCCTCATCTGAGGTCGATCCACAGGGAATTGATGAAGAAAAATTCTTTGACGTAAGGTAAATATTTTGTCACAATAATAAAAGTAATAAAACTTAGTCACAAATAAAAATGATTAGACATCTAAAACTCAAGATATGACCAAAATATAGAAATAATGTAAGGCGTAAATCATGCTGAAAAAATCAATTAAGTCTAATTTGAGTTCAAACTTACAAAACATAATCAAGTCAATCAATTAAGTACATGGAGAGTGCAAATAACTAAAAATAAGGGTTTATTAATGTATAAAATATGTGATTATCACTCTCTGTAAGGTTCAATACATTTTCATTTGCATGCTTTCTCTTCCCCTTATTCCAATCTTCCAAGCTCCCATTACTTAAGTACTCATAAATTAGAGCTAGAAATTCATTGTTTTTAAAGTCAATATTAGAGTATTTAAAGTCAATTCATCATTTCCAAACTTCCAAGTTCAGATGATGTTGTTGCTGTTACCTTCACTTTTCTATTCTTTATGTATAGTAGCAAACAAATTGTCAGACATGGTATCAGTGTTACCACTATGACTATGATGATGTAGTGTCTGACATGCCTTCTTCCATGGCCATGAGGCTCACATGCAAAATACAAACAAAGTTTTTTATTACCTTCTAAATGGATAACAGAGAGATTTTGGAAAACTCCACCACTAGGAAGGGTTCTTTTTTAAATCATTATAAGAGAGGTTCAAAAGTTGAAGGACATGTAGATTTTGAAGTTCAATAGGAATGAATCCAAAGAGTTGGTTGGAGGAAAGATCCAAAGTTTTCAAGCCTCTCACCTCTCCAAGAGTTTTTGGAATAGCACCTGATAGCATATTCCTGGCCAAAAACAAATTTTTTAAGCTCAGACAATTACTGAATGACTTAGGGATGTCACCAAACAATTGTTAATTTTTCAATATATACTATGCCTAATATTGACTAGAGTTAATTTTATAATCCAACTAACTTATTTAAGAAACTAATGATGAAATAAGTTAAAAAATTAGTAATTATGCAGACCATGACTAATTATTATTAATAGAGTTAAAATACTAGTGTCTCTTTCAGATAGGACTAAACCTCTAATTGTAAGAAATAAATGAATAAGTTTGTTAATAAAAATCCACTAATATCATGAAGTACTATGAAACCAAAACATGGGTTCATAATGCTTACCTGAAAATTTTCTGCAGCCCTAGGATCTTCAGGATTTTTATTAAGGTGAACTATCCTTGCCTGCAAAGGAAAGAAAGGGTAAGCGGGGTAGGAGACATATCACCTCTCATCAAAGTGATAGAAATGAGTCAATTTTTAGGTGGATAAAAAAGAAATTTTAATTCAGGAAAAAAAAAGAAAAAAGAAAAATATCAACATAAATGTCGTCTTCTACTCTTTCTAAATGTTAAATCCAAAAGTAAGCAGAAAAGAACCATTGTTTCACCTTTGTGATCGGTGAGCTGCGGTGTCGGTAAGCTGTGGTGTCGGTGAGCAGAATCGAACGTTTTGGCAGATGAGTTTTCTGGCTTTCTGTGTTGGACAAATGGCGCGACCCATGCTGTGGCAGAGTTGATCTGACCTGAGCTGTGGCGAAGCAGAACCTACGGTGAGCTGCGGTGCCGGTGAGCTGAAATGAACATTTTGGCAGAGGAGTTTTTTGGCCTTCTGCATTGGACGAAACGACGTTTTAGGGATTGGGAATTGGGAAAGTATTACAAAAAGTCAAAAAAAAAAAAAAGCGACCAAAAAGGTCAGCATAAATTAATAATAATAATAATAAAATATATAAATATATGGTTTAGTTTGGTTTTGAAATTTCAAATTCGAGAATCGAACAAATTAAGTTTTAATTGGTTTGGATTTTACCCGAATCAATCAATATATGCAAACCAAACCAAATCAAACTAGTTTAATTGGTTCAGTTTGGATTGATCGGGTTAGTCGGGTTATCCGAACCAATTTACACCCCTACTTACAGTAGTCTCTCACGTGTCAATATCAACGGAGCAACTGTACATACTAGAGTGACTAAGAATATGAGTCTCTCCCTATATATATATTGAGATGAGTTTTTATTGTGAGAAGGTGAGAGGAGTAAATCTTGACCATATAACCATACATGAATGGTCAAGATTAAAAGTTACTTGAAAGTCATGTGACTACTTAAAAAAGTCACATGCATTTATGTTTTAATCTTGACCATTCATATAAGATCTAATGATTAAGATTCACTCATCTCACCTCTTACAATAAACACTCCTCTCACCTGTTACATATCCTATATATATAAGATTAACTAAAATGTGTTAAACCTACCTACTATGACAAACCCATATACGAGACCCATAAACAAAACCTACATATGAGTAGTGCTTTAATAATAATAGGTTCATTAACAATAGTAATCACAATTTGGACTAAACAAAATATTCTAATAATTTTGACATCTAATTAATCTGAATTTTATAAAATTATAATATGATTTATGCTTATCTATAAAAATTCTAACACTACACCCACTTGGGACATAATTCAAGTTTAATCTATGTTGCATGGATATAGATATCTCATAACTGTATTTTAAACATGTTTCTTTTCTAATAAATGTATCCAAAATATTATAATTCAGGGAAACATAAGTTCTTTTAAAATAATCTAAAATACAGGTATAGCAAGCAGGTCTTTGAAATAAAATAGCAATAGATGATATACATATGAAAGAAATATTCTTATATACACATAAATGCAACATATCAGATTTACACATAAGAAACAAAAAGTTAGAGAAAAAATATGATTTTTTGTGATGAGTGAATTTAATGAGATCTATTTTTTTTCTCTCTCTAATTTTTTATTACATTTATGTGTATACAAAAATATCTCCATATAAAAAGTACAAAACAATGATATCTTCATTCCAAAAACTAAAAATGAGAATACCATGAATTATGTTTAAGATGGAAAAAATATAAAAAAGTAGCTTAATGTCAACATAAAGTATATTTTCCCCTATACCTGATCAAAATATAGTAAAGAATAATTGTTACCTTTTATCCATGCATATGCTTATTAGAATAGATAGTAGCAAAGTTCAACCACAAATAATTATTGGTGGTGAAATTGATTTAGCACAAAATGCATAATGCAATTCAAACACGAAATTGTTTCAGGTCTAAATAGAGTGTAAACCAGAATTTTGTACACTCTATTTAAAGACACATCATGCCGCACCAAAGCGATAATCACAAGTTCATTGACCTAAAAACTTTTTCATGATACAATTGTAATTGAGAAAGAAAATATAGCCAAGTCTGACATAGAATATGATCAAAGAGCATAGAATAAATGGTAAGGAAAACACAATACCATGAATGCACAAATGTAAAGGCAATCAAAAATCCCAAAAATTCAATTAGGCCTCCTAATTTTAGCTCCACATAGTTAAATGACTTAACTTTCAAATGTGACTGAAATCATTGAAACAAAACACTAGGTGTAGCTTCAAAACTGAATCAAGTAACAAGAATGTTTCAGCAGAGTATTTTACTGAAATTTTACAGAAATTGGCTACACTTTGAATGCAGCCTGGTATTTCATGAAAAGAGGATTAAAATATGAGATTTTTACTGGTCAAAGAACTATGTTTTAGCTTTCCAACAAGACACACCATGCATGATTTGGAAATACAAAACTCCAGTTATGGTTTGAACAGTACATGCTACCAGATAAGCAAAATCTGCAGCATCTGGTCCAGGTTCCTGAACAAACTGGTGCCAAACGCCAAGGAGAAAAAATTTAACGTATGCAAGCCATATAAATTAGCTTCATAGTGTTACAAACGGTGTACAAATACGAGGTACAATGTTCAGGTTATGCATGAATGAGCACATGCTGTACAGAATTGAAAATATGCAGAATTGACCCTGACTTTGAAAAATAAACTGACTCTGATCAAGAATGAATTTGAACTTGGAATTTTTAGGATTAAAAGATTTATATATTAGGTTTCCAAGGAAAAAAATGGCACCCAAATTTGATCTTGTTTAGCCCAAGTTATGAATAAGAAAGCATGGACTGCCCAAGACAAAGACAACATGTGAAAATATGCACCACAACATGACTTGATGCATATGGCTTATTCAAACAACTCAAATAAGTGAACTCTCGAGGTTCACGACAATGAACCTAATTCATTAATTCTAACTATACATTAGTTTTGACTATCTAGAATTTTTCATATTGCGTATAATGCACCCGTGATGAGTGAAAGAGGGATGTGAGACACTTAACACTCTCCTCCACAGAGGTTTGGACAAAACACACGGAAACAAGCCTAGCGAAGTAGGTAAAAATAAATATAAGATCTTGGCTTTAATACCATGTGATTTCGCCGATCAATTCCGTCTGATCCAAACTGAAAGATTAGTTTCATCTTCGTTGCTCCAGCCTCCGATCAGTTCTATTTGATAGATTGACTTCGACTTCATTGTTTCAGCAAAATGCAGATTGGTTCTATCCCAAATGCAATTTGACTCCATTCTAATTATAAATTTTTCTAAATGCAGATAGTTCCATTTCAAATGTAGTTTGAGTCTCTTGATTTATCTAAGATCTTAACGTTATATTTTTAGAATATTTTAGTTTATTTTATTTTCTTGTGTCTAATTATAAGAAGCTAAAGCTTAATAGCTTTACTTTGAAGGAGAATGTTAAATATCTAAAATATATATAAAAATTAAATTAAACTTACTTTTGTATTATCTAAAGTTATATTTGGATAAAATATTTTAAAGAAGTAATATATTTTTTTAAAGAAATTTAAAATCTCTCATTATAAAATACTTTGTTTAGGTAATTAAATAAAGAATTTTAAGAATTCTAAGGAATTTTAATTAGAAATTTTGTTAACCATAATTAAAGAATTTCAATTCGCGGTGGAATTTTCTAAAATCTCCTATCTCCCATTTTGTTACTCTCTCTTTCGCCACGTTCTCTCTCTTCTCTCCCATCTCAGTCGCGAAGCGTAGCTTCCAATCGCGACCATCGGTGCTTCCATCCGCTCCGCAGGCCACCACCGTCGCGCCCAGATCCACCTCGCGCTGCCCATCTCGAACCCAACCCACCACCGCGGCACCTCCATCCACAGTCGTTCCCAAGAACCAGAACCGCCCTTTTGGTGTTGTGTGAACACGATCTGTACACTTTGTGCGAACACCAGGTATACAAATCACATTTTCATCACCTTCGAATCTGTTAATTTTGTTGATTTTCGTTTGAATCTTCTTCTTGGTTTTGTGCATGGCAACTATTGCATTTGGTTCTTGCCTGATTTGTATCATCTCTCTGGTAAGCTCTCTCTGGTACGATCTAATAGTTTTTTGTGATTTTCAGTGTATTTGTAGGTGGTGATGTTGCTTTCTATATTTTTTTTATGCATTTTTAATGCTAGTTAAACTGGGTTTTGCCTGGGTTTTTAGGACATTTGAAAGTGGATAGATTTTACTCTTCTTATTATGTATGGGACGTCTTTTCTAGTTTATCGTCCCCTCTCAATTCATTGCATCACTTTTAACTTTATCAAAATATATTTGTCATTTTGAGGAATATTGCATTGACAAATGCATAAACACTGTATGATGAAAACTGTTCAGTGGTGTCATTGCTCCAAGTTTCCAACTCCAAATTAGGAGTATCTTGATTACCTGCATAAATTAGTTCAACTTCTGATCTAATTTTCTCTAGAAGATTGGTAATTACCTGCATCTTGATCTGTACAAGTTTTTAACTGTTGAGAAATGTTCTGTATATTATTATCACATTCAAGCGGATATTGTGCAAGTGTTATGCATAGAAGTTAAGGTTCATAGGGGTAAATGCATATCATTGTCACCTTTTCACTACCTACTAGATAGCATTGCAAAAAAACTGAAAAAGCATGACTTTGTTGATAGATTAATCATTCCAATTCCTTTCTTATCCATATATATGGTAAAGTGATATCCTGAATTTAAATCTCGGCACTTACTGGTATTTGGTCATCTTTTAGAATAGAAAATTGCATTAAACAAATTTCACAAATTTCTTTCTATTCTCCCCTCTAATAACGGTATGATCTGTACAAAGATATCACGAAAGCTGAACAAAAATTATGAGATGAATGAAAGAAAGAAACTTTATACAGCCTTTTTTCCCCTTTCTTTTTTCTTTTGCAATTTTTCTTTTCTTTAAAATAAATCATGTAAGCTGTATTATGAGCAAGCAGCAATCTTCCATTTCCACTAATACAAATGCCCGTAAGTATAGATTCTTCAATCCTTATTCACCACTGGTCTATAGATTTTTCTCCTGCTATTGTTCATTCTTCCTGCAAAGATTCAAAAGTCCCATTACCATACGAGTAAAGATTCAATTTTGTTCAACCAGTTTCATCGTATTATAAATATCCTGGGAGTTTGATAATGACTGCAATCTTTAAAATTTTAAACACTCTTTTAATAGTTTTTAAAAATTTTAAAATATTATAAAAAAATTATATATAAATTTGATATTTAATACCTAAAAATATAAAATAAATATTTAAACTACATAAAATTTCTAAATCACTCATAATATTTTATAAAAATTATAAATATATTATTTTATAATAATTACATAATTATCATATATTATTTTTAAATATTTTTTTTTATTCCAGTAACACATGCAAAAGAAGCCCAGATCAGATTTGATCCAAACCCCTGAATTGCCATCCTTTTGAATGAGAAGATAGTCTCAAAGCAGACATTAAGTGGATCCAGATCCGAGTCCCGGAACTGGAAGCATTGCAATTTGCACCCAAAACCAAAAGGATGAAGACGATGCTCCTTAGTGCGGATTTGTGATTGAGTTATCCAAATCAAATCATAACTGAACTGAGAAAATGGAATCACAAGGTGCAGCGGAGGAGAGCTCCCCCGTGGTGACCCTCCTTCCTTTGGCCTCTGACTCACAGCAACCTTATGTCTCTGAACTCCTCTCCTTCACCCTCGATCGCCTCCACAAGGTTTTTCAATTTCATCCCTCTCCTTACTTAAATGCTTAGTTTCATTCTTTCATTTTCCATTTGCTGATTCATTTAATTCTCATTTGTAATTAACTGTTTGTCATTTTAGGAACCAGAACTGCTCCGCGTTGATGCGGAGCGGATCCGGAGGCAAATGCAAGAGGTGGCCGTTGGTAATTACCGATCTTTCATTGCTGCTGCTGACGCCTTGCTTGCTATTCGTAAGGAAGTCTCCTCTATCGACAAGCATCTTGAATCTCTGGTAATTTCTTTTTTCAGTTTTCTCACTGTGTTTATGTAATGTGTTTTTTGTTGTTATATTTGCAAATCTCATATTGAAATTCACATATACTTATATTCAAAGCAAATTAAATTCAAGCCTGAATGGAGCAGATTTACTTAGTATTGCAAATATCATAATGCTTTTGGTGATTTGGTGCATTGAATCAGCAATTGGTTTAGACTTTAGACAGAGCTTATTCTGTGAATTAGTTTTAGGTGTCATAACGCAATTGGAATTTTAAGCATAGTTACCAGAAACGCGGTATGGGAGAATACATGGTACAGGCTGTACATGATTCGTCACTTCTTACAATTATATTATAAGACTTTCTTTATGACAAATCCGATACGTGGTACGTGATATGGCGAATCCGGTACACGATTCGCAGGATTGTTGAGTGAATCCAGTAACTATGTGATAGGAACCCAAGAATGACTAAGGTTTATTCTAGAAGGAGGCGCCAAAATGCAAGTGAGTTGGGCCTTGGGATTGAGAAAACAAACACTGCCTTAGATGTAGCTACTTGATGAGCTGGCAGTGTGTGAGTGGAGGATGTAATTCTGTTGAATCGGTATATTTGTAAGGGTGTTAGCATGCGTGGGAGTTAGGCAAGGATTGGCTTGGGCATTGGGAGGGACTAGACACCCTTTACTTGTCTAGATTATCTTTCTTCTTTCTCTCTTTTTCCTGTACTCAGATTTACCTATTTTCCAGAATATATATCATACTGCGACTGATATCACACTGATATCATCCAAAATTCACTTCATCTTTTTGTGTTAGTCTTTTTTTGTTATTGTTTGTTTGGTACCTATCAATTGGTATCAAAGCTTTACGATTTGGGAGCTTGGATGGTTAATACAAGATCAGGCATGGAGTCGCTTCTAGAAACAGTGGAGAGGAGTTTGCTGGAAAGCTTGACGAAGTAGGAGAGAACGGAGGCCTGTTTGGACAGGATCATGCGCTTGCTCAAGGCGCGAAACAATGGAGATGCAAGAGGGCGATAGCAACACAGGAGATGATCCAAGCTGCACGAGGATGAGAGCGATGGCGAAGGAGAAAAGGAAAGCAGAGCAGGTTCGATGCGAACTCGTGATTCTTCTCACCTAGATCGCGATGGGTCTTGAAACTCTGAGAGGGGATCCTCGAAGGGGAGTTGACCTCCAACGAGGAATGAAGGAGGTAGGAAACTCGAGATCCCTGTGTTTTTTGGTGAAGATGCTTATGGGTGGGTAAACAGAGTGGAACACTATTTTAAGGTGCATGGAATTGATGAATCAGAGAGGTTGGTTTCTGTAATGGTGGCTCTAGAAGGAAGAGCTCTGAATTGGTACCAATGGTGGGAGGATCAAGCACTTTCCCTTAGTTGGAATCAGTTCAAGGAGGCTGTCATTAGCAGGTTTCAACTTGGAATAATTCAAAATCCACTTGAACCTCTACTGAGTATCAAACAAACGGAAATTATCACTGAACATTGTGAGTAGTTTGATCTTGTTTCAGGACCTGTGAAGCTTGCTGATAAAATGGTGCTGAAAGGAATTTTCCTGAATGGTTTGCATGAGGAATTGAAGGCTGAGTTGAAGCTGTATGAGCTGCATTCCCTGTCAGATCATATGGACAAAGCTCAATTGCTTGAGGAAAAGAATTGGGCACTGAGAATAGGAGGTTTAGGAGAGAAAGGTGGGATTTACATGAAGGGAATTGCCCCTTTCAAAACCATAGCAAGGGAAGGAGGGAAGAATCAACAACTAAACTTGAGCATATCTGATGTTTCTATTTTGCACCATTTGGATGAATATATTGTTCGAATTCGAAATGGCTATGGGGTTCGTGATCTTATCCTTAAGTTGGTTTCAAATGTTGAGCCATACCTGTTCTGCAAATACTATCTGGAGGAGGAAGGAACAATGGAAGCAAAGGCATTACAATTGTCAATTAACATCATATTCCACAACTTTTTCTACTCCGACCTGGGAGGGACAGACGTTGGATTGGAAGTTAGAGGTACGAATGAGACCCCCAAGGAAAGGGGAATTCGATCATTATGCTTCAAGCAATGGGACCTCGGTGGAAATTCCTTTCAACTGCTACAAGACCCTTACCCAAACCTTCTCTTTGAGGACAAGTTCCTATTAGAATACCAACCAGGGGATGCAGTCTATCTGAAGATTCAACTTTACAAGCTTAAAACTCTAGCTAAGAGGGCAAACCAGAAATTGAGCCCCAGATTCCATGGTCCCTATGAAATCCTGGAAAAAATAAGCCCAGTAGCTTACAAACTAAAATTACTTGAAGGGAGCTTGGTACAGCTCGTGTTTCATGTGTCATTGCTCAAAAAATCAATTTCCCCTACTGTCATCACCCAACCATTGCCATCCTTTCTAGCTGAAGACTGGGAATTGAAAGTGCAGCCAGCTGATGTAATAGACCACAGGAAGAATGAGAAAGGAGAAATAGAGATTTTGATTAAATGCCAAGATTTGCCTGATTTTGAAAGTTCCTGGGAACCAATGACCTCTATCCAAGAGATTTTTCCTGAATTTCACCTTGAGGACAAGGTGAGTCTTTGGGGTGGGGGGGGGAGTGTTGATAGGAACCCAAGAATGACTAAGGTTTATTCTAGAAGGAGGTGCCAAAATGCAAGTGAGTTGGGCCTTGGGATTGAGAAAACATACGCTGCCTTAGATGTAACTACCTGATGAGCTGGCAATGTGTGAGTGGAGGATGTAATTCTGCTGAATCGGTATATTTGTAAGGGTGTTAGCATGCGTGGGAGTTAGACAAGGATTGGCTTGGGCATTGGGAGGGACTAGGCACTCTTTACTTGTCTAGATTATCTTTCTTCTTTCTTTCTTTTTCCTGTACTCAGATTTACCTATTTTCCAGAATATATATCATACTGGCACTGATATCACACTGATATCATTCAGAATTCAGTTCATCTTTCTGTGTTAGTCTTATTCTGTTAATGTGTTTGTTTGGTACCTATCACTATGATTTTAAGTGTGATTTGGAGGAGCTCAAGCACTGTACATTTATTTAAAAAAAAATAATTTTGAATAAATTATTATTCTGGGTAGGAAGTTAGGTGGTGAAATTGGTGCTGATAGCAATAGCAGTTTCATGAAGTTGTCTGAACTGGAAAATTATCCTCCTCAGAGTTCTTCTATTACATTCACATGGAGCTGCAGATGCAAAAAGGCACACATAAATGCAAGGACATACTAATAAGATAATTGTTAACGAAGGACCAAGCCAATAGATGTATCAGAGGGCTGGCTGTGACAGTTCCTGGATTTTTTAATTATAGGGAAGTATAGATACATCTTTGCCAATGTTGCAAGCAACCTAAGCACATGTATCTCTCTAGAAGAGTATGCATTTGATTTCTTGGATTTTAATTGAGAGAATATGTAAGTTTTTAGAAGTGAGAACTACAACCATCAAATTGTTATCCCACTAGGTCGGGTTGACTTCATGAATCAATTGATGCTGTTGGGCTGTATCAAAAGCCAAGTTCTGGAACTGCCTGATAATTTTGTCCAAGTAAAGTATTATGATTAACACAAGTCATTCTTATGTCTCTTTATGGAATACATTGTTCGCCTCTTTGGTGCATTTGGTTGGAGCATAGTGATCATATTTTAAAGAACGTTTCATTCGCTCAATAGCTGATTTGGAATAAGATTAGGTGATTGGGCTCCAATTAAGTGTAAAGCACATGGTCTTTTTAAGGGAAAATTCTTATACACTCTGGGAGTATTACTCTCAACAATTTTATAACTGTTCGATTTTAATTTAATAATATTTTATTTTCAATCAAACGGCTGTATGGATATTCAGTCCCCACGTCACTTTTTTACTGGACGAAAGTATTATTCACAGACTACACAATTTCTCCTTTTTAAGGGGGGTTTCCTTAACAAATATGTAGAGAGATTGGGCAGTTTTGCTTCTTTGATGTTTTCTCTTTTTCTTTGTTGTTTTGTCTTCCCATTTTTTGTGATAGAGGATCCCTTATCCTCTAAATTACTTGTAATTTTCTTCTCTTTATCTTAATGAATTTCTTTTTGTATGTTTATTAAAAAAAAACCATATGTCACTCTGGCATCTATCTCCTTTGTCACAGATAAATGAAATCCCAAAGCTGACATCTGGATGCACTGAGTTCATAGAATCTGCGGAACAGATTTTGGAGAAGAGGAAGATGAACCAAACAATGCTAGCCAATCATAGTACTTTGCTTGACTTGCTAGAAATTCCTCAACTTATGGATACGTATGTTAAAGATAAATTCTTCAGTTCACTTGTTAGTTGTTGATTTTCCACGCACTAATGGTCTCACATACCAAATGCCAAACACATCCTTTATGAAAACCCTTGTAAATTCCTATGTTTCTGCAGATGTGTACGAAATGGGAATTACGATGAAGCCCTAGATTTGGAAGCATTTGTTGGTAAACTTTCAACCATGCATCCAAAGTAAGTTTATATGCCTCTTCCATGATTGTTTAACATGTAATTTTGCTTTAAATAAAAAAAGGTGTATTTTTTTATACCTGTTTTCTGCGGAAAGGCTTGTAGTTTTTTTCCTCCTTGTTACTAAATGTTTTTTCCCCTGCAAAGGCTACCAGTTATTCAAGCGTTGGCTGCAGAAGTTAGGCTGACTACCCAATCACTTCTTTCTCAGCTTCTTCAGAAACTTCGCTCAAATATTCAGGTTCCTGCAGTGATTATATTTAATATATTAACAAATGCCGCTCGATTCATATGGAAAATTTTTTGGATATTTAGTTTCTTATTAATTTATCTTCCTTTGCTAGTTACCCGAATGCCTCCGCATTATTGGATATTTACGGCGAATAGGATTATTTAGTGAGTATGGAATGCGTTTGCTGGTGAGGTTTAATGAATCTTTTCCTTTACAATCTGCCTTTGCCCTTCCTGCTTGTATTTTACCTTGCAATTTTCAGATTGGTTGCAGGTACTCCTTTTTTCTTTCTGCTTCTATTTGACTAAGACAGTTTTTTATTGTCAGTTCTTAAGATGCCGAGAGGCATGGCTTAGTGGAATACTTGAGGATCTGGACCGGACAAATCCGTATGAGTACTTAAAAGGGATGATTAATTGTCACAGAATGCATCTTTTTGACGTTGTTAATCAATATCGAGCAATATTTGCTGACGACACATCAGGAAGTGAGGAAAATTATGATGGTGGTCTTCTTTTTAGTTGGGCAATGCACCAAATTACCTCGCAACTTCAAACTCTGAAAGTTATGCTTCCAAAGATTACTGAAGGTGGATCACTGTCAAATATTTTGGATCAGTGCATGGTGAGCTTCTTCCATCATACTGCACCACTCTTGTGATTTTGAAATTGGAAGGAATCATAATGCTTGTATAGACTTAAAACAGATGATCCAGAAATGTGAATTATATTAATTTTGATGCTAATTAATATCTAGCAACCCCCCCCCCCCCGGGCCAAAAAAAATAAGCCATCCCTGTGGAAAAATAGGGAAAAAAAGGAAAAACTTAATATTGGTCTGCCTGCTAGTCTTGCTTAGTATGGTGAAAATGCATTTAGATATATATTTTAATTTTTGCTGCAAGAAGAAATTACGTTTACATTTTTCTATTTTCTTATTGCTTTTTTGACAGTACTGTGCTATGGGACTTGGTTGGGTTGGACTAGATTTTCGAGGCTTGCTCCCGTCACTCTTTGAAGAGTAAAACATGTTCCTTTTTATGATATATTCAGGTTAAATGATACTTGAAGCATTTTCTAATATATATAGGATGGTTTCTTTGCAGGGCAGTTCTCAACCTATTCTCCAAAAATATGAGTACTGCAGTAGAGAATTTTCAGGTAAATGCAGTGAAGTTTAAATATTTTACATGCTAGTTACCTGAAATTGATTTATGCATTGATCATTTACATTTACACAAACAAGTCAACACCCAGGGATTTCTTTTCTTTCTTCTCCTCAGCAAGTAGCCTACTTTCATGCAGTGCTTAAGTAATTGATTTGTTCTCAGTTGGTCTTGGATTCACATCGGTGGGTTCCCCTGCCAGCAGTTGGCTTTCCTGCAAATACTGTTGGTGAAGAAAGTCAGGAGGATGTCACTCCACCCTCTTATTTGATGGAGCATCCACCTCTTGCTGTTTTTATTAATGGTAAGTCTAGTTAATGTTTTCTTTAGATTTCTTTAGGAAATTGCTTGTTCATTATCTTTTGCCTATCTTGAACTACATATTAGTGGGATTTGTATCCTTTCAATTTTTTTTTCTCTCTCAAGTGGTCAAGTGGAAGAGAGAGATAGACATAAAGAAAATTATTGGTGGGACTTGGTTACAATATGTGAAATTTCTTTTATAACCTTTATGTCTATCTCTCTCCTTCACTTGACCACTTGAGAGAAAAAAAAATTAAGAGAATCCAAATCTATATTAGTGTAGCACATCCACGTCAACACCCTCAAATAAGAAAAGAATATAGATATGGGTTAAGATCAGTTGACATCAGGGTAAATCAAATCAACTTTGCACGAATAACTTTTTATATGATATATTTTTCTCTCAAATTCAACCGTTTGATTGTAAATGTGTATCATGCTCAAAATTTCACATTCATCCCAGATACTCCATCAAAATCTTTTAAGATTAATTTATAATATTTTTTTAAACAAATAAAAATACCAACCATTTATTGCATACGAACTATTGTTCAAAATTTTAAATTTTGATATGCAATATCTCCATATCAATCAGCTATAACTCAATGGTGGGATTGATCAAAACCAATTTCTATAAGAAGTTATTGATTGGTGTAAATGTGTCAAGTTTTACACCGGTGTTAACTGTTAATTGATCCCCATTCCTGGTTGATGCGTCATGTTTGTAGGAAGTTTCTTAAATGAAACTTCAATGCGTGCTCTTGATCATATGATGCCTTAATGCTTTATTGTATGCTTCACTGCTTATTCCTCCTTCCTCTATTCAAAACCCTTTATTCATTTGCATTGACATTTTTTTGGTGGCTGCAGGTGTATCTGCAGCAATGAATGAGCTACGTCCGTGTGCCCCAATAGGTCTAAAACATGTACTTGCCCAAGAATTGATTAAGGGATTACAGGCTGTTTCTGATTCATTGTTGCTGTACAATACAACTCGGGTGCTCAGAGCTAATGAATCAGGACTTTTCCTCTCACTATGCCGGGCATTTATAGAGGTATTTTATATCTGTGATACAATACCACTTGATTTTTGTTTCTAATTTGAGCTGCTGATCTGCAGTTCTCAATAAATTACTCTCTATATACTGAATACCTTCAAATTCATTTTATAGGTTGCTTATCCTCATTGTGCAACTTGTTTTGGGCGTTGCTATCCTGGTGGAGCAACTCTTATTACGGATGCAAAGAATTTGTGTGATGGAATCAGTCGCCTATTAGAGGCCTCCTCTGCAAGAGAACTCCCAAAACCAGTGAATAATGGGGAAGCCAAGAGCGTAGCTGAGAATGGTGAACTGCCAACAATGGAAAATGGTGGAACACCAGAAGCCAAAGAATCTGAAGCCATCAATGCTGACGAGGTGAAGAAAGGCCCTACTTCACAGACAGATCAGGAAGACACTGAAAATGAAAAGCCGCTTGAATAGTGACATTTTAAAAATATTGCTTCCTGTTTCATAGGTGTATTTTTTTATTTTTATTTTTAAATATTGCTCCCTGTTTCAGTTCTTTTTTTTTTATTATTCTTTTTTAAGTCTGTTTTCCTTATTCTTTGTATTTTCTTAAACGGTGTCTTTAGCTGTACCTGTAATTATATTGCCGGACTACATCAAACGGATAGTCCATAGAAAGCATTGATTGTGTTAGAAGAAAGGAGAAGAGAATTTTGACACAGATTACTTGTACGTGGAGGGTTTTATTTTCTTTTTTAATGTTGTCATATTGCTTAATGACAGACATTTATACGTTCAAGTGCCTCAATTCAGTGGCTAAAATGTCCCTTCGTGTTTTCATCGGATTGTATACCCTTGCATTCGGGCTAGTGTATCCAAATTCGGTCATTATGCGTGGGTTCAGTGAATCATGTACCTATTCTGCCAATAATGAATTAAGGAAAATACTACTTAGCCTGGATGTGTGAAGCCCATTGATCCCGGAAACTGTCTCCCTTACTTTAGTTAGAATGTTTTCCATTTTTTTTATAATTAATATTAATATTTAAAAAATGTGGCATTTAAGGAAACCGAGCTACCATCCTGGTAATATAACCACGGACGTGGAGCGTCGTCGATGAATTAATCGTACCGGTGCAAATGGATCTTGTATTTTTTGCCACAGGAAGTTTCTCCATAGGTTAAAAAGATATGCCTAGTTATCCAAAAAAAAAACAAAAAAACAAAAGATATACCCAATTGACACAATTCATTCAACATTCGATAGTGGAAGTTAAACAAGGCTTATTTTATTTTATATAATTTCAAATCTCAATGAGTTATGTTTTCTTTGAATTACAAAGGATATCTAAGACTAAAGAGGAAGGTTAAACTCAAGTGAAAGCAAAGTCATGCAAAGAAAGTAATATTTAACTCGCTAAAATCTTTTGTAATAAGTATGTTAAATATACCTTGTTCCATACCAATGGGAAAAAATATGATTGTTGCAATGGCCTAAGGTATTCAGAAACTTTTTAGAATATGATTAGATAAAATTTTGAGAGGATTTAGAAGGTTTAGTCAATGAATACCATTAGGAGATAAGATTTTTTTAGGATGAGACCTAAATGGTCATGTGGGGAGCAAATCTAGGAGGTATGAGAGTTTGTATGAGGGTTATGGTCTAGGAGTAGTTAATGCAGAAGGCAAAATGATTCTAGATTTTTCAGTAGCATTTGATTTTACAATAACTAATACTTATTTTAGGAGACGGGAAGAGCATATTATCACATACAGAAGCGGAAGTTCTTGCTCTCAAATTGATTTTTTTTTCTAATAAAGAAATCTGATAGAAAGCTTTGCATGAATTGCAAAGTTATCCTAGGAGAGAGTTTGACTATCCAACACAGGGTTTTGAGCATGGATATACGTGTTAATATGAGAGTAAGGAGAAATTATCGAGACAGGATCAAATGGTGACAACTAAAGGAAAGACAACAAATGCTCTTTTAGAGGAGGATTATGGAGGAAGAGATTTGGGAGGTACAAGAGAGTGCTAATGACATGTGAGACGAGATGGCCAAAGGGATTACGAAGGTAACGAAAGAGACACTCGATGAATCAAGAGGTTTTGGACCCAAGGATAAAGAATCTTAGTGGTGGGACGCAAGTGTACAAAATAAAGTTAAGGTTAAAAGGGAATGTTATAAAGTTTGACACGTGTGTAAAAACAATGAAAATTGAGAAAAATATAAGGTAGTAAAAACAGATACTAAGAAGGCCGTGAGCGAGGCAAAAACTAAAGCGTTCGACAGGTTATATCAATCTTTGAGCACCAAAGATGGAGAAAGGAATATTTATAGGTTTGCTAAAAATAGAGAAAGGAAGACAAAAGACTTGGATCAAGTGAAATACATTAAGGATAAAGCTGGTAAAGTCTTGGTTACGGAACAAGACATTAATGATTGATGAAAGAGTTATTTTCACAAGTTATTTAATGAGAGACATGGAACTTTAGGGGACTCGAACATTCTAAACACTAGAAAGGAAGACCAAAATAAAATATTTTATTGTAAAATTCGGGAGTTTGAGGTAAAAGAAGCATTGAAGATGATAGATAATGGAAAAATGGTCGGACCGGATAATATACCTATTGAGATATGGAAGTGCTTAGAAGAGAAAGGTATAATCTGGCTCACAAAACTCTTTAACGAGATAATGAGGTCTAAGAAAATGTCAAATGAATGGAGGAGAAATACTTTAATCCCTATATTTATAAGAACAAGGGAGATATACAAAACTGTACAAATTATAGAGGGATTAAACTCATGAATCATACCATGAAATTAAGGAAAAGAGTAATTGAACAGAGATTAAGACAAGAGACTCATATTTTAGAAAATTAATTTGATTTTATGTCTGAGAGGTCAACCATGGAAGTAATCTATCTTCTACGAAGATTGATGGAGAGGTATCAGATGAAGCAAAAAGACTTACACATGATTTTCATTGATCTGGAAAAAAGCCTACGATGGGGTACCAAGAGAGGTCTTGTGGAAGGTTTTGGAGAAAAGATGAATTCGTATCACTTATATTCGAACAATCTAAGATATGTATGATGAGATTAAAACTAGTGTGAGAACATAGGGTGGGGTCACAGAAGATTTCCTTATAACTATAGGACTGCACCAAGGTCAACTTTGAGTCCATATTTTTTTACCTTGGTCTTGGATGTGCTTACTGCGCATATCCAAGAGCCGGTGCCACAATGCATGTTTTTTGTAGATGATATAGTCTTAGTTGGAGAGTCAATGGAGAAAACAAATGAGAAGTTAGAACTATGGATACGAGCTTTGGAAGAACATGACTTCCATCTAAGTAGGAGTAAGACGGAGTATATGGAATGTAAGTTCAGTAAGAAGCGTGTTGATGCTAGCTTAGCAGTGAAAATTGGAGACTATACCATACCACAAGTTACACAGTTTAAAGTATCTTGGATCTATCATACAAAATGACGGAGAGATAGATAGATATGTAAACCATATGATTCAAGTTGGATGGATGAAATGGAAGAATGCTTCAGAAGTTATTTGTGATAGAAAAGTGTCTCTCAAGCTTAAGGATAAATTTTATCGCATAACTATAAGGCCCGCGATGTTGTATAATACTGAATGTTATGTGGTAAAAAGCCAACAAGTGCATAAGATCAGTGTCACGAAAATGAGGAAGGTTCGATGGATATGTGGTCATACAAGACAAGATAAAATTGTGAATGAATGTATTAGAAAGAAAGTATGGGTAACACCTATTGTGGAAAAAATGAGAGAATCTCGCCTTAGGTGGTTTAAACATGTAAGGAGAAGACCATTAGAAACTCCTGTAAGAAGAGTAGATCAGACGAAGGATAACCCAATAGCTAGAAGTAAAGGGAGAACAAGAAAAATTATAGGTGAAACGATTAAAAAAGATTTAGATTTGAATGATATTTTCTGAAGACATTGTTTATGATAGGACACAATGACGTCGTTTGATCCATGTAACTGACTCCACCTAATAGAAAAAGAATTGGTTATCTCCACCTAATAGAAAAAGAATTGGTTATTACTGTTGTGGAGTTATCAAAAATTTATTATTTCTATAATAAATGTAAATAAATTCATTATATATAACAATGAATTAATAAAAATATTTATAATTTATTAAATACCGGTAAGAGAAAAGTTATATAAATAATCTACAAATCTATTCATTACTTATAAAGTTCAAAAATAAACGGATGGGAGAAAAAGAGAAATACCGAAGTAAATTTGTGGGATATAGTGTATTTTGTCCCATATTTCACAATAAAATTAAATAAAAAAAATGTAAGCTTACGATCTAGGGATAAACCCTGCAAGTGTGTGCACCCTCGATCTAAACCCCGAAACGCTTGGAACTGCAGAACATACAAAACAGAGTTAGCACTAGGCAGAGTCTTACACTTGCCCTAGTAAATGCAGGAAGAAAGTCAATTTGTGGGTTGAAATGTATGTATGTATGTATAAATAGCGTCTTCTTTTCTTTCTGCAATTTCAAACAAATGCTTGATCTCACTTGTACTAAGACTCCCTTGTGTTTAAGTATAACCCCCAAAATAGGCAGGGCAATGGCATCAGGTACCCAAGATTCTGGGGAACACCAAATACCACCCCAAACCCAAAGGTTGCAAATTTACCCCACTAATAATACTGGGGTCTCCCCTTTCTGGAGAGGTACCTCTCTTTCTCTCACGCTCCTGCTTGCACTTCCCCCTAAAAAGTTTAAAGTTCTCGTTTTTGGTTTGCAGAAAAGTATGAAAGAGAAGCCAAGAGGTATTGGGATGTCTTCTACAAGCGCCACAAGGACAGAGTTAGTTTTTTTTCTCAATTCTTGTGTTTGTTAGATTTTCAGTAATCCCCACAAACCAAACTAGCATATTCTCTTCTCTGTTAACGCAAATTATGTTGCTGACTTGTATATTCACTGCTACTGCTTCACGTCAACTTAACTTTGAATTGGTTTCCTCTTGTTTGTGGACTGGCGCCTATCGCTATAACCGGATGAATAAGGATACACATCACTTACATTAACGAAATATCAAACTTATTTAACCAATAATTTACCTATCATTAGCCACTTAACTACCTATACTTAATCAAAATTCCTGCCACTAACTCCTTGGTTATTATAGGTAGATTGTTGGTTAAATAAGTTTGATATTTGTTTAATGGGAAGTGATGTGAAGTGTGTGTATCTAGCATTACTCTAACCTGATCACTTCCCAAGTTTTGTTTTTGTTTTGTTTTGTTTTTTTGTTTTTTTTAATTAAAAAAAAAAAAAACTCTCTCTGTTACATGTTCAAGGCATTTGCTATAAGTAATTTGACTATAGTGATGATACCTTCCTTCAGTTTTTCAAAGATCGGCACTACTTGGATAAGGAATGGGGTGATTACTTTTCGGTGAGTGAAAGGAAATAATATCGTAATTTTTATTTTGATTTGTGGTTTTTTCAATGCATTGCTCACCGTACTGATGATTTAAGTAATTTTCAATTTTCAGGGAGGAGGAAGAAAAGTGATTTTGGAGGTATATTTGCCCACATTATGCTCTTTCTGCTTCTGTGGTTTATTAGTTATCATGCTCAATAATAATAATGTTGAGTTTATATGCATGCCACAACATTGCAATTGGATTGATGTGAGAAGATGCTTCTCTGGTCTTAAGTTTTGTGTGAAACATACTATGGTCATGGAGATAGAACCATCCCACACCTGTTTTCTTCCCTGCTATTGATTATTTGTGAGATCTGTGATGGTTCTATTTATCGATGAAGTTTATTTTCTTTTTATGCTCCTCTCCAGGAAGATATTTGGTCTTGTAAGTTGCTTAATAAATGATGCTTTTTGCTAAACAGGCTGGTTGTGGAGCTGGAAATACTATCTTTCCTGTGATAGCGTCATATCCAGATGCTTTCATTTATGCATGTGATTTCTCACCACGAGCTATTGAGTTGGTTAAGGTCGGAAATCTCCTTTTTGTAAACTCTCTCTCCAATCATTATCTATTCATATGTATGCTTGTATAGTGACTTGGCTGTATGCTTCTTTATTCAATCTTGATCTATTGGTGTAAACATCTCTGTTAAGACTCGTTATGGAGAGAAATGTAAATCCACACAAGTGTCTGTAATATTGGTCTAAATTATGTTGTGTGAAATAGACAGACCTTGGGGAAGCCTTCCCTAATTAGTGATCCTTAATACCCCTTTAAATGATGCCGCATTGTGGGTATAAATTGTAGAAGCTACCTCTTGTACACAGTTAATCTGTTAGGATGTAGGGGGGATTTTGCAACTTAAGTCCTTATTGGAACATACCACCTGGTGGTCTTCTGCCGCGATTCAACTAAGTTTAGGACTTAGAAGTTCTTATTTCTCTTATGATAAAAAGGTGCACTTTATATTGGTTTAACAGAAATGAATTTGTATTGCTTATCTTCTGTTATATAATAAAGAAAAATATTGCTTATTGTTTATATACATCTAACATGAATGAACTTGTCTTCTTAATTGCAGACGCATGAAGACTTCAAGGAGTCCCACGTTAGTGCTTTTGTCTCTGATTTGACAGCTGATGATCTGTGCAAGGAGATTCTTCCATCTTCAGTTGATATTGTTACCATGGTATCTGAAATTCTGAATGGCAGTTATAATGTTTAAATTTTATGTAGAGTGATTATGGGATCACATTTGCTATTGTTAGTTGCAAGCTATCATTTTTATGCCTTATTTCTGATAAACTTTTGTGCTCTTATTATTGAGAAATAGTTATGACTCATGTTTAAGACTTTAAGTAGCTAACGTGGTAAGCAGATATTTATGTTATCTGCAGTGTCCCCAGAAAACATGTCTCTTGTTTTGCAAAATGTCAAAAAAGTTATCAAGGTTAGAAACTTTTGTATTTATTACTGTGAATTTGTTACATTTTCCATAAACCTTGCTAGATAACTTGTTCATTTGTGATTAAAGTCATGCCCTTTATCCATTTGCAGCCAAATGGATATGTCCTGTTCCGAGACTATGCTACCGGAGACCTTGCTCAGGTTGATTTTGTTTTATTTTCTCTTTTTTTCTTCTAGAAAATTGACAAATGAACAATTTTTATCCAGATAATTTTCTTCTGATAATTTTTTTTAGGTGATGGCTGGAAGAATCCAAATATAATTGTTTTCATATCAAAGCGATTTAAAAATTATTTCTGTACTTTTTTTGCTATGATTATATCAATGCGGGGCAATTCCATACTACATCTTTCTTTGTTGGATTTGGGGATGAAATAGGTTGGTTTTATATGATTCAGGTGATTTTAACCTTTTGGTGGAGTTATAGAAGTATTCTTACTCAATGTAAAACTGTTGGGTCCTTACTCCTTAGCTAAAATATGGTGAATCGTCAACTAATTACCATTTCAATTTTATTATTTCCCTTGTTGGAAAACCATTTGACTATCAAATTTTGGTTGATGGATTTCTTTTTGTTTGAGCAATTAATGATTTATGTATCTATTTTTCTGTTCTATAGGAAAGATTCTCCTGCAAGGATCAAAAGATTAGTGATAACTTTTATGTCAGAGGTGATGGCACTGTAAGTTTTCAGTTCTGTTCGAGTTATCTCCTAACTTAGTTCACATATGAGTTACTTCTTTTCTAATGTAATACTCCTTTTGTTTCCTATTCAGCGTGCTTACTATTTTTCAAATGAGTTCTTGACAAATTTATTCAAAGAAAATGGTTTTGGTGTTCACAAACTTGATGTATGCTGCAAACAAGTTGAGAACCGCTCAAGGGAGTTGATAATGAATCGGTAATAAATTATATCACAAGTTCCTTTTCCTCATTTTTATATGGTATAATGTAGTAGTTTTATAGGAGTTATGTGTTTTTGCTTTATGTAACCTATCACATAAGATGCTTTCTTGAACTTCTGTGGGTTTAGATTTTAGATATATGGGATTTCACTTTTTTTCCTTCATCCGCTGCTTAAAAGAAAGGGGGAAAAAAGCTTTTCTTTTCATCTTCTCTTGACTGTAATTGTTCCTTTTTATTCTGCTGCTTTATTTGGTGGTTTCAGGCGTTGGGTCCAAGCTGTAGTTCGCGTTTCAGATGGTTCCAACTCTTCTTTCAGTAAAGAAGCTGAGGCCAATAATCTTGATAGTGATAATATTGGTCAGGAAATCAAGCAAAATAACGTGAATGCTGGTTTAAATGACTCTTCAATTGACTTGTCTGAGGGTGTGGCAGTTGACATGTTTGGAATCTTACCTTCCAGTGAGTATGAGGTAAGGCTCTCACCTTTACTTGGTTGTTGCTGGTTCTCAAGTTCTAACCAACGAGTCAGATTCCATGCAATCACTTTTTTGTAGGTTGCTTCTTCTTTTAGATGTTCTACAAAATTTGAATATCTGTTGGCAGTTGTGAAGGCCTTTTTTTTTTTTTTTTGGCATTTGAAAAGGTTAATTTTCCTTCATTATTAGTCTCAATTTTGATTAATTAGGGGCATTTATGTCATCAACAAAAGCCTAATTGCCAGCAATTGTTGCCTTCTTATTTTTTTAATGTTGATTCTCTTATATGGATATATTGTTTTCATTACTCAAATTGTTCTTGTTAGATTATTGAGATCAACCTTAGAGGCTGGAATTTCAAGATTAGGTTACTTTCAAAAGAGTACCAACATACCTGCAAATCAACGGGTTTGATGCTGTGGGAATCAGCTCGGTTGATGGCTTCTGTCCTTGCGGAAAATCCCAATATTGTCGCAGGAAAAAGGGTCTTGGAGTTGGGGTGCGGCTGTGGGGGAATCTGCTCTATGATTGCTGCTAGATATGCTGATCTAGTAGTTGCCACTGATGGAGATGATTTTGCTCTTGACCTCCTGGCCAAAAACGTTGCATCTAATATTGAGCCACCATTGCTGGCTAAACTAACTACAAAGAGACTGGAATGGGGAAACAAGGACCACATAGAAAGCATAAAGGAAGTGAGTAATAGAGGGTTTGATGTCATCATGGGCACAGATGTGACATACATTCCTGAAGCTATATTGCCTTTGTTTGCAACTGCAAAAGAATTGATTGCTTCCAATGGAAGCAGTAAAGATGATAATGTTCCTGCACTAATTCTTTGCCATATCTTCCGCCGTGTAGATGAACCAACCTTACTTTCAGCTGCAGCGCAATTTGGGTTTAGATTGGTAGACAAGTGGCCTACTGGAATTTCAGCTAATTTGTCTCAAAGCATGATCAGCAATTGGTTTTTAGATAATGGTTTAAAGGATGATCTTCCTAGTACAGCATTAAATATATTGTTCTTCTGCTTGGAGTGAAATTAAGTTTGGTATTCTAGCTTGATTTGCAAGTTGGTTTCTTGATTCTTCTCTTCGTTACAATACAAAGTGAGAAGTAGAATGCAATTTCAAAGTTGATTCATTTAAGTACTTAACAATCTGTTTGGTCGAGTGATATGGCAATTTTTTATGGTGTTGTAAGTTATAAATTTATATATTGATGGGGAAACGAAACGGTGATGGGGGACTCGTGTATTTTTATTTTTGTTATTCTTTTTAAATTTCATTGTTTTGCTCCCCACTTGGGGGGGCATCCATATGGACATATGGTAGTTCTACACCCTTCGTGACTGCGTCAATTGTTTGGAAATGCAAAGGCCTGCTTTTTGTTTAGTGATTATGATTGTCGATTACTGATTTGAGGCGAGATTTTTTAGCTGAATCCTCAGCAAAAATAGTGGCAACAAGCATAAGACAATTTTACATCTGAACTTCTTTGGTTCTACATGGCCAATTGGCCATCCTAAGCTACTTTAGACTAGCAAAAAGTTTAGATGCTGCACATTCTAGAGAAAACACTTGAAAATGTATTTTATTTCTTTTACTTTCATTCTGCTTCTAGTATGACATGACTTTATGCGACATTTTGTTTAGAGTAATGCTACACAATCAAAACAATTTTGACAAATTTAGCTAGAATTCGGATTTAATTTTGGTTGTCAGATAAGTTAAAGTGATGGTATTACTCTCATTTATCTTATAGTTTTTTTATTAATTGCTCACATAATTTCGCGTTGAAAGTGATAATTAGATAAAATTTTCTTTAAAGTGGCAATTGTAGGATTCGAATTTTTGACATCGTAGATAAAGTTCATATTACTCTAATCTATCTAAATGATACCTCATCCACAAAAAGCTGATAAAAATT
The DNA here is from genome assembly GCA_029884595.1 of Ormosia semicastrata. NCBI lineage: Eukaryota > Viridiplantae > Streptophyta > Magnoliopsida > Fabales > Fabaceae > Ormosia > Ormosia semicastrata. Next base: position 10,043,364 of record JAQQTO010000063.1, on the reverse strand, counting down.
CTGGCTATATAAAATTTTTCCAATGCTCAATGCGGTCAAAAGTAGCATATCTTGCTGCTGGTGATTTTGATCCGTTAACTCGATTAAACCAATCGAACTTACCCCCTTCCTCCATACGGCTGAAGCCTCTCAGAAATAAAGAAAAGAAAACGAGGACCACTCTAGCAACAGACTATTGAATCCAGCGCTCGCACCTTCACTTTCTTTTCACCCAAATTGAAGCATTATATTCGATTTCTTGTTATAAAAAAACTAAAAAGAAGCCTTTAGAAGATAATGTTCCTTTTCAATATGCAGTTTATTCTGAGCTGCATGCACATATTCTTCGGTTCTATATTTGCATTGGGTACAGCTCACTGTATTTAGCGTTTACCTTTACATTAGTATAATCTGAGGAGTAGTCTTCCAAAAAAAAAAGAAAATTCCTTTTGTTTAAATATTATGACCAAATAAAAGAAATCTGCAAGGCAATTAGGATTGTCTTCTTTGAGCTTCGTGCCCACAAATACTGGTCTAATATCTCATTGCAAATTGCACATACGAAATTTTGGTGCTTGTCCTTTGCTTATACATTCTAATTAATGCAATATTTTTTGTGGGTGAGCAATCACTGAACTATTTTAATGTTTTATTTTTTATTCACTCAGTATGAAATATTTATTACACTCTCATCCAAATATGAGTACGTTGTTATACCGTTAAAGAGTTTAACTATGATAGTAACTATTTGAAAATATATATATTTTTAAAATGATATGATATCATTTGATTGAATAATAATAAAAATTTACATTAAAATTAAATTCTATTCTAATATATGCTCTACAATGCGGAAACCTGTAAGACACTTGTTATTTTCCTTTTGTTTATCTGCTTGATAAAACCTTGGGTATATTGTTTATTGATCTGATCATAAGTCATGCTTAAAGTGGAAAAGGATGCGAATGGAGTTCAATGCAAAAATATATAAAATGGTACTTGAAATCATTCACACTCCCATTAACACTGCTTATTTAGATAAACCAACACTGCACACAGATCTCATGACATGCAGAATCACACTCCCATTATTTCATTTTTTTTATTTTTTATTTTGGCAAAACTTATATACAAACCGAAAGAAGGGGAAGCACCATTCCCCTCATCCAGGAAGACAAAAGAAGATCTCATGACATGCAGAATCACACTCCCATTAATAAAGATTGGCCAGGAAGTTACATGCAAACTGCTTTCTCTATTTTTCTTTTGATTATGTTTCTATTTTATGTTAATATTCGCAGGCTTGGCATCCTTTTGAAACAGCTAGAGGATAAAAATAAGTAGTAGGATAAATGTGTGTATGTATAATAAGTTAGAATTATAAATGGACTTCTGTTTAATTTAACTTTGGAATTATATTGATATATTTTTATGGTAGGAATGTAAATGTAAACAATGAATCGAGAGAAGTCAAAATTAACGATGTACTCAAGAAAATAAAATCTATAGAAATAGTAAGTGTTCTGGGTCGGGTTTTAGGTTAGCAATTTAGGAGCAATCTGACCTATCAGAATTAGATTTTAGATATTTATATGTGCTATTAAATAAGTAAATTTATCTATTTATGAAGAGTAAATCTCTTATAAAATCCCTCAAAGATAAGGAGATTAATTATATCTATTATAAATAGAGAAATCAATATTATAAGAGATAACAATTTTATTGGATTATTATCTTAATTAATAGCATTTAATACAGATTTAAATATGATTCTTATCTACCAAAACACTCTTATAAATACTATACAAGATAGCAAAGATATGCATCTAATTCTAAACACTACTCACCTTGTGCACGGTCTAACTTAAGCATCGGAGTACCTTTTGTAGGTACCCACCCCTTGCACCACTGTTGCAACCACCGTACATAAGCGGAAACCACTTTCATTAGCCTTACTCAGGTAATTCTCTAGAACTCATTCAAAACATTGGCGCCATTTATGGGGAAAGATAAATTTCAATTCCCATTACCACCATCATGGTTACTACAAGGCGAAATCACATCTCCGCCACTCAAAATCAACCTTCTTCTAGCCGCCGTCCGGCATCCACTCCTGTTCATGAGCCAATCCAGGAGCTGGTCATAGCCCAAACAGAACCCAGGCAGGAAGGGGTAGAGACTTTCCATATTAGCAAAAATCTCTCTCCTCCACCGCAGCGAGTTCTAATGAGGCAACAACTTAGTCTGCAAGGAGTACCTTCTGGAGATACTAGACAATGGGTATCAGTGCTACAATGTTTAGGAGCACGGGTAGATAATGATGAAGTTCGGTCTCACCAGGGAGAATCCAGTCTCCCGAAGCTATCTAGAGAAGAACTCATCTCTCTTGTTAGAATATAAGACGAACATATTCATAACTTGGGGAAAGCTGTCAGTGAAAATTGAATTCTTAATAGGAATCAAGAAAACCGAAGGGACCTTGCCAGCGATGGGGTACATCATCCAAAGTATTCCAAGATCATGGAACCCAATTAGAGAGCTAAAATCCTAGTTCGAGAAACAAAAAGCAGGATCCAAGATTAAGGAATTTGGTTAAACAAAACCAACCTTTCTCCAAAAAACTGATAGCCTATGAGATCCCTAGTTATTTCAAATATCCAACAAATATTAAAGCCTATGATAGGACCACGGACCCTCAAGAGCACTTAGATGCTTATGTTTGCTTATGTTTCTGCTCTCTTCTTTGCTGGAGGAGATGATCTGCTTATGTGTCGTGCTTTTCCTCTTTCTTTGAAAAAAGCTGTCCTGAGATAGTTCACCACTTTGACTCCTAAATCAATTATTAACTGGGAAGACTTATCCTCATGATTTTTGCTGCACTTCACCACTAGTAAGGCTCAGCCGAAATTCATTTTATGTCTCTCTTATATTAAACAAGGAAAGAAGGAATCTCTCTGAAAATTTATATCCTGGTTCAATAAAGAAATAGTAAATATTCATGATTGGGATGAAAAACTTAGACTACATTACATGAGGGAAGGACTCTACCTTGGGTTGTTATCTTTTTCTCTTGCCAAAAAGGAACCCAAGACTATGGATGAGTTCCATGCTAGAGCTGATAAATACATTAATACGAAAAACATTTTCTAGGTTAGGAACTATCTAGATAAAGAAGAAGATGTCAAACCTAAGCTCGAACAACCCATCCAATAAGGTCGAGACTGGAGGCCAACTTTGAAGGGAAAATATGAGAGTTACACCCCCTTAACACACCTCAGACTCAAATTGTTCAAGAGGTGATGAATACGAAGTTCAAGGATGTGCAAAGACCTCCCCCTTGAGAAAACATACACAGAAGGATAAATCTAAAATTGTGCATTTCGTGAAGGTCATAGGCATAATACTGAAGAATGCATCAACCTTCAAGACGTCATTAAATCTTTGATTAGGAATAGTCGCCTAGGCCGTTATATGCGTTAATCTTAGAATAATAATCAAATGGGATGACAGAATTACAGAAAATGGAGCTACAACCCTCAGAGAAGCCCATCTCCACCATAACAAAGAAGACATTCACCAGCGAGGAATGAAAATCTTAGCACAGGCCCATCTCGAGATAACGCCTAGAATCAAGAAAGCGGATCACCCCAATCTAGACAACGAACGCTGCCATGAGGAAGTAACCCAAACAATCAAAACCATTTTGAGGGGTTTTGCAGGTGGCTATGAATTAAGAAATGCAAGGAAAAAAGCACTTCAGGCTGTATTGAGCATGACATCCTTCTTAGAAACTAAGTCAGATAATGGAACAAGAAAGACCCAGCAAATTTCATTTACTGATGAGGATTATAGATGCACTATCCTAGATCACGAAAATCCTATGGTGATCTCAGGAATAATAACCAATGCTGAAGTCCGTCGATTATTTGTTGACCAAGGGAGATCGGCTAACATTATGTTCCTAGATCTATTTAAAAAGTTAGGATTATCAAAGAAAGAATTGATCTTGTATACCAGAGAGTTGATCAGATTCACTGGAGACAAGATTACCCCAGTGGAATACATCAAGACTTATTTGAATTTAGGGAATGATTATCTTTTCAAGACACTTAAGGTCAAATTTCTCTTGGTTGATTGCCCTTTGACTTATAATGTCATATTTGGTTGTCCCTCGCTCAACGCTTTCAAGGCCATCATCTCTACACCCCATTTAGCCATGAAGTTTCTCGACTAGCATGATAGGGTCATTACGGTTAAAGGAGACCAGAATATAACAAGGAAGTGCTATAATGAAAGTCTGAAGATTGCCAAAAAGCCATGAACCACAGACCAATGTACCAATCTAGTTCCAGTCATTACAGACCACGTCAATGTCCTCCTAACTGAGCAAGATGTTCATGAAGAGATCCGTGGTATACACCCTCAACCTGATGGAGAACTTTAGTCCTTTCAATTTGGTGCTAAGGCGGATCAAGTAACAAAGATTGGAGGACATATGAGCCCGGAAAAAAGATCCCTATTAATTGAATTTCTTGAGAAAAACAAGGATCCCTTCACCTGGACATCGATAAATATGTCAGGACTAGATCCCAAATTTATTTGCCACCGAATTTATATCATGAAGGATGCGAAGCCGGTGGCACAACGAAAATGGAAAGTCGGACCTAAAAGATAAGAGGTAATTCAAAAGCAGGTAAAATAACTCCTAGATGTTAGATTTATTAAAGAAGTTTCTTATACTACTTGACTCTCTAACGTGGTCTTAGTTAAAAAGTCTAATGGTAAGTGTCGTATGTAGTTAACTATATAGACTTGAATAAAGCTTGCCTAAAAAACCCTATCCACTTCCTAACATAGACAAATTAGTGGACAATTCATCCGGATTTCAGCTACTCGTATTTATGGAATCCTATTCCAGATATAATTAGATTCCTATGAACCTGGAAGATGAAGACAAAACCGCATTCATAATCAAGATAAGAAGTTATTATTATCATGTCATGCCGTTTGAATTGAAAAATACAAGAGCAACTTCCAACAAATGATGAACAAAGTTTTTGAAAAATAATTTGGTAAGATGCTAGAAGTCTATATAGACGACTTGATAGTCAAGACAATGGAGACCGGTGACCATGTGAAAGATTTTGAAGAGGTATTCACCCAAATATGGAAGCATAACATAAGGTTGAACCCAAAAAAATACAGTTTTGGTGTACAGGTCAGTAATTTTTTTGGATTTTTGTTGACAAATCAAAGTATTGAAGCTAACTTAAAGAAATTCCAGGTCATCCTTGACATGCGCAGTTCGCAATCCATGAAAGAGGTACGACAATTGACAAGACGGGTAGCGACCCTCACTTGGTTTCTAGCTAAAGCTGCTCAAAAATCTTTTCATTTCTTCAAAACCTTAAAAAAAGGAAGAAAGTTTGAGTGGACCCCAGAGTGTGGGGTTGCCTTTCAAGAATTGAAGAAGATGCTATTCATACCTCGGATTATGATGAAACCGAATTTTGGTGAAGTACTATATGCCTACCTTTCATTCAATAATGAAGTAATCAATTCAGGCCTAATACGAAAAACCAAGGAAGGACAAAGTCTGATTTATTTTTCCAATAAGGTCATACAAGGCCCTGAACTCTGTTATCAGAAGATTGAGAAGCTAGCTTTGGCATTGCTAATTACGACGAGAAAGCTATGATAATACTTTCAGTGTCACCCTGTGATAGTGAGGACAAATCAACTGATCCGATAAGTGCTGCATAAGTTAAACCTCATTGGGAGAATGATTGCTTAGTTGATGGAGCTCTCTGAATTCGATATCACTTATGAGCTAAGACAAGTCATAAAGGCTCAAGTCTTATATGATTTTTTGGTTGAGCTTACACCAGATTCCGGTCATCCTAGAACGAATTCCTGGACCATCTACATTGATGGATCTTCGAATCCCTAAGGGAGTGGTGCTGGAGTAATGTTAGAAATGAAGTTGGACTCATATTAGAACATTCTTTGAGGTTTGAGTTTCCGAATTCAAATAACCAAGCTGAATATAAAGCATGTATTGCAAGCATCAACATTACAAAAGAGATGGGGGCTACAGATATAATTCTATGTAGGGATTCATAGCTGGCGACATCCCAAATCCAGGGTGAATACCATCCTAAGGAGCCCTTGATGCAGAAATACTTAGCCAAAGTAAAGAAGTTAATGGAAAGTTTTGATAGTGTTAAGGTAGAACATATTCCAAGAGAGTAGAGTTCCAGAGTCGACATCCTGTCAAAGCTTACCAGCATCAAGAGCCCTGGAAATAACATGTATGTAATCTAAGATACCTTACTCACTCCAGTATTACGGACAATGAATTCCTTTACTGGAAGATGACAAAACCTGGATGACGACCATAGTTGCCTACCTCTGCAATGGCTTATTACCTAAAGACCAGAAAGAAGCTCAGAAAATTGTACGAATAGTGGCTTGGTATACCATCCTTGATAATCAGTTGTACCATTGTGAGTTTTCTTCTCCCCTCCTTAAGTGCCTCGGTCCTAAGGAAGCGGAATACATCTTAGCCAAAATCCACGAAGGGAACTCTAGCCATCACCTAGGCAGAAAGTCCCTAGCATGGAAATTGCTAAGGGCTAGATACTATTGGCCTAGTATAGAAGTTGATAGCATGGAACATGTCTAAAAATGTTATCAATGTTAACGATTCTTAGATATCTACGCTGCCCCACTAGAAGAACTATCTATGATGCCCGTCCCTTGGCCTTTTTACTAATGAGAGATGGATATCCTAGGCCCTTTCCCCTAAGCACTATGGTAGATCAAGTACTTAGTGATAACTATTGATTATTTTACTAAGTGGATTGAGGCTGAATTGTTATACACTATCACCTCAGCCAAGATCTAGAAATTTACTTATAAGAATATTATCAACAGGTTTGGTATCTCGGAGTCTATCGTCACGGATAACAGAACCAAATTCATCAATCAAAAGTTTAAGAATCTCTTAACTGGTCTCAAGATCAAACAACATTTCACCTCGATGGAACACCCAAAGACCAACAGGCAAGCTGAAGCCGCTAACCAAGTTATAATTCGAGGAATCAAAAAAAGGCATGATGATGCTAAGGGGAATTGGCTGGAGCAGCTTAATCATATCTTATAGGGATATCGAACCACACCCTATTCCACTATAAGAGAGACTCCCTTTAAATTGACTTATGGTTGTGAGACTATGATCTTGGTGGAAATAGGAGAATCGAGCTGAGACAACTTTTTAGAGGAGGCCAACCTGGACATCATTCGACATGACTTAGACTTGTTAGAAGAACAACATTGCATTGCTCATGTCTGTGAAGCCGCCCTTAAATAGAGGATTGCATCACGATATAATTATAAAATGATACCACGCAGATTTATTCCTAGTGACCTCGTACTTCGTAGGGCAAATATCGAAGGTAAAAATGCGAAAGATGGAAAGTTAACTCCTAATTGGGAAGGACTATATAGGATCGTGTCCAAAACAAACACATGAGCCTATACTCTAGAAACCCCTTTTTGGAAAAACTATTAAGAATTTCTAGAATACTGATAAACTAAGGAAATATTATAGTTAGATGCCTTTAATTATTATCATGTAAGTGACGTGTTCTGACGTGAATAAACCAATCATTATTTTTCCAACACTTGGTTATTTTATTCATCTATAACTATTGCAACCCACAAGGTGATCATACCTTGGAGTGGTCCGAGGAATACAAGGTCTAAATATAGGATCAGATTTTTTGATGTGTGAATGAAGGTCGAAAAAGGAAATCCACTTAACTAATTTTCAAGTTTAAGAAGTGAATTCAAGGGTTTTAACCCATACTCTAATGGGTCTGACCTTAACCCATAAGTCTAAAAAAGTTTAAAGAGGTTAAGAATAGCTGACTGTAGCCTGGAATAAGGCAATAACATTTGTAGTGGATGCCATTCCAAGAGGCTTCTGTGTCAAAATCATACTTCATAGTTTCACACTTAAAAATTTGTCTAAATGTCAACAAAAGTGAAGAAACATGGTCGATAAATAAATAGAGCGGACCCTGCAAAAAGAATTACCAAGATTGAGCGTTGGACCCATCTCAGTTAGAAAAAATATGAGTGTTCACTAAACATAAAAAAATATCAAGATCGAGCATTGGATCCGTCTCAGTAGAATAAAAGCAAGAATATGCACTAAGCATAAATAGAATCACCCAAATCGAGCGTTGGACCCATTTCGGTTAGGAAAAAGAAAGCAACATGGATATATGACAAAATATTCTAAGTGCTAAAGTTCAAAAAATGCCTGAAACCCTGAACTTGTTCATTTACATATAAAATAAAACCCCACACAGAGGGCAACATAAAATGACAAAATAAAGATCAAGCATCCCAGACAGGCTCTTCTTGATTGATGACTTCCACCTTGGCCTCCTCTACTGGGTCTCCCTAGAGCTCTCTTTCCCCTCTTCCTTATCATCTTCCACAATCGCGGGAACCTAATTTAATAGAATGGTTGCGGGGATGGCATCCACAATGCATCCATTATGAACCACCTTCCTCGAACTAGTCCCTTTAACGACGAGATCCGGATTCAACAAGCATAGTTGAGAAAGAGCATCTGAGAAAGACTCATCCATCAAATTGGCCTATTCGTCTTCGATATATTAAATATCGCTTTTAAGCTTGAACTAGGATTGCTTGAGAATCTTGTTCTTAGTCTTGAAAGCAGTCAGGGTGGATTCAGCATAATTCATCTGATCTTTTATATTTTTTTCTTGAGCAACCGCCTCAACAAGCTTGAATTGGAGTCTGACCACCTTAGTCTTTTGCAGCTCAAGCTCCTTGCTAACTTGAGCCAGCTGCCCATCTTTTTGAGTCACAACTAACTCATGCCCCTTCTTTTCACCCTGAGTTTGATGAATAGATTCAAAAGCAGACTCCAAAAAGCGTAGAACGAAAGCATTGCACAAAGCCCACACCTAGGCATCTCGGATGAACTCGATCAAGTTCTGCACGATCAAGACATCTTTGTTAGCTTAGGACAAAAGGGCATTGTCAATGATCCGCCCAATATCAACCCTATTGCCCTAAACTGACCTTCTAGGAAATTGTAGAAGGGTTCCCTCCAGGATTTTAACCTCCCGACTAGCAGTATGAACGAGAGGAGCAACCTTGATCATCAGTCTTTTTCCTCATTGCTCTCGATGACCATCCCCATTTCTCTTCCGTGGCCGAAGAGATTGAGCAGGTGATCCAAAGTCTGCCTCTTATGTAGTAGGTTGAGGAGGAGATATAACGACTGTTGGTTAGGATCCAGACCCCATGGCCCCAGCTTTTTGTTGGGTCAAACGTAAGGTGAGAGCTTCAAGCCCACTAGGAGGCACCATTCTTTCTGCAAACAGGAAACACATATGTTACAACACTTGGAAAAAATTATGAAATATGAATTAATCAAACATATTTTAGATGGGATACCTAAGAATGACCTTATTGAGTCGAATGGATCATCTAGGACATCTTTATAGTAGATGGCCCTATTTTATCGGCCCACTCAACTATGCAGTTGAGGACGTTGGCCTCACTTTCTGTTAGCGAGGACATTAGTGTCTTTATTTCTTCTAAGCTCCAGTCTCACACTGCTTGTGTCTAGTATAGAAAAAATTTTGGTTCACCTTTCGAGGTACAAAAAAAGGTGTTAACCCCAGAGCTCTTTTTATTATGAAGAAATCTTTCTTGTGCATGCAAGGTAACTCACCCTTTTTGAAAATTGTTACCAGAGGGTAAAAATCGGGTGGAGAGGAAAAAGAATGACCCCACAGAGTATGACCATTTGAAGGTTCTGCAGATAAGTTTCAAAGTCCTAATGAAACCCCATGTGTTTGGGTGTAACTAAGTTGGAGCTATGCGCAAGTGGTTGAGGACTCTGATCTTGAAATTTGAAAAATGGAAGCCAAACTCCAATGCGAGTAAATAGTGTGTCATACATATATACAAAGTGGTCACCTTCTATTCTCATTGAGCAAACCCATTCTTGGTCAGACGGAGCTCAAATTATATATTCACCATCATGAAGTCGATCCTCGGGAAGGTGTAAATATTCTTGCTTAGCGTTGGCATCCTCCAATGTCTCAATTCTTGAAAGAGTACCTAAGATTTTTTGGTCAACCTATTGGTATAGACCGACATTTCTCAGGAAGAAATATTCTCTTGTTTCTGAAGCAAATGTTCCCCGACGTCCCATGTCCGTATTAATAGTTTCACCTACAAAGCCCACACTTATGTTAGAATTAGAAGATGATTCATTTTGACTCTCTAACTTTATCATGAGTATGGAGAGCGGACATGTTGGTCTTTTCCTTGCAAATTCTCTTGCACGATCCACCCTCCGTAGCACTTCCAGGATGTCCATATCAGATAGTGGCCTTGATGAGCCGTCAATATGTCATATTTTTATGGTTTAATTCTTTGATTTTTCATGTTCTTTTTATACATTTGATTGAACTTTGTTTGTAGGTTTTGCTATATTTGTAGTATTGTTTAATTGTATTTTTATTATGTGTTTTTGTCAGGTAATTGCACGTGGAGAAGACTGGACGTTCAAAGAAAAAAGGAAAAGAGGAATTTTTCCTTAGCGTCCAGCGCTTGAGCGCTAGAGTGGAGCACTTGAGTGCTCAAAGCATATGCAGCAATGCTGATAAGTGACCCAGTGCTCAAGGCAGTGCCTGAGTGCGCAATGCATCGCGTATTTGTTTAAATGACTAAGCGCCAAGAAGCCAGCGCCTAGGCGCTGGTTGCACGTAACAGATCATGTTCTTTTTCTTAAATAGAGGAGTTATGCCACAATTCGATATATCTTTTTACACTTTGCACATCACAGAAAATCTCTAATCTTGAGAGAGTAGTTTAGCGGCAGCATGCTTTGGAGGACGATTTCGAAGAAATGATTCAATTCTTGAAGGCTTGAAGATCATAATCATTGTAAAAGGGGTTTTGATTTATCTTTCCCTCTAATTTTTCCTTTTCTTTGGGTTTTCTTTTGATGGGTTTGTATTTTGATATGAGTTTATTTATATTGAACATGAGTAGCTAAACCCATAACTAGGGCTATGGGAGATCTCATTTTCCTAATTATTTGGGTTTGATTTCTAATTTGATTAAGGTAATTCCTTTTAGGGTCTATCATATTACTTGCATTCTTGTCATAACTTGATCACTTTTAGCATGTGTTAATTCATTGTTTGACCGATGACCATCTGCATTTAATGAGTGGATCTATATGGTAAGCCAAGGATTAGATTTGTGAATGACCAAACATCAATTTTTCTTACCAATGGAATTGACAAGTATGTTAGTTCATCTCTTGAATTGAGACTTAATGCATTCCTAATTAATTAACTAAATGACCAAATAGGTAATTTAATTTAGGAATAGAATATTGTTTCATCTATAACCATTGGGATTCAATAGTAGGTAAGAGAATATTGACAAAAGAATTACCTTACATCATAAATGAAAGAAAATTTGAATAATTGGATTCAAGTGAACCTTGCACCCTAGTCCATTTTATTGATTATCTATTCTTTGCTTGATTGTTCATTGTTTTTCTTTATTTATTTTTTGATTTTATTTTAAATTTCTTCATACACTTTCGATTGTCTGGATAACAAAGAGTTTTACGAATCTAATAATTACCACTTATTCCTCGTGAGATCTATAACTAAGACTCAAGTCCTATATTACTTGACGATAGAGTGCACTTGATCTTAGTGTATTTTACGCATATCAAGTTTTTGGTGCCGTTGCTGGAGAATAAGTTTGGTAATATTAGAAGCGAAAAACTCTAGTTAATTTAGACGCCTTTTTATTTTATTCCTTATTTTAAGTTTCATTTTAATTTTGATTTTGATTTTATTTTTATTTTTTAATTAATTTGTCACTTCATATTTTTTGTTTATGCTTACTCGATCTCAATTTCCTGATTTGGCATTTGATCTAGAAATTAAGAAAATAACTCGCAGGTTAAGGAAGCAATCTTATATTGAAGCTGTGACAGAAGATATAAATAGGATGGAGAGACAACCAACAACTGAGGTGAATCGTGAAGAAAGAACTACCCAGCAAAGCAGACCATGTTTGAGTACTCTATGCCTACTGCTAAAGGGTATTAAGGGAGTATTATAAGACCAGCTATGACGGCTAACAATTTTGAGATCAAACTAGCATTGATCTCCATGATTCAACATTCAGTTCAGTTTGGTGGATTGCCTTCAGATGATCCAAATAAGCATTTGGCCAGATTCTTACAGTTGTGTGATACTATAAAGTACAATAGGATGACAAATGATGCAATCTGATTGCGACTCTTTCCTTTCTTTCTTAGGGACAGAGCGAGTCAATGGTTAACGTCACTACCAAGGGGTTCCATCACTATATGGGATCAATTGACACAACAGTTTTTGGCTAAGTATTTTCCTCCATATAAATATGCTAAGTTAACGAATGTCATATCTTCTTTTGTATAGTTTGACATGGACACTCTTTATGAAGCTTGGGAGCGCTTTTAAGATTTGTTGAGGAGATGTCCACATCATGGATTTTTAGTATGGCAGCAGGTACAAATTTTATACAATAGTTTATCTCCTACAAACCGTTTACTCATTGATGCTGCTACGGGAGGTACAATTTAGAGGAAAACACCTACCAAAAGCTAAGCACTGATTGAAGAAATGACGCTTGACAGTTTTCAATGGCAAAATGAGCACCAGGTTCCTAAGAAATAAGTAGGTGTGCATCCTGTTGATTCCTCTACTGCTATTCTGAGTCAACTGGAAGCATTGACAAAGAAGGTGGAGACTTTGATGATAGCAAACAGTGGCGAACAGGGTCATACAAGTGCAAACTATCAAGTTGGTAGTCCTTTTGCCCTTGAGCCCGAAGGAGTAAACTTTGTTGGTAATTCACCCCAGCAACAGTACAATCTATATTCAAGTACGTACGATCCCGATTAGAGGGACCACCCTAATTTCAAATGGGGAAATTAACAGGGCTATCAGTAAAATCAACAGAGAGCTCCACAATCACCTCTAGGTTTCCAAGTACCTACAAAGAAGCCTAGTTTTGAAGATTTGGTAATAAAGTACATGCAAAATTCAGATGCCAGAATGAAGAGCATGAAGTCTCATATTAGTCAATTGGCTACACTGATGACAACAAGGGCACCAGGGACATTGCGTAGTACTACTGAGACTAATATGAAGGAATAGGTCCATGCAATTATCCTGAGAAGTGGTAAGGAACTTGGGGAGTCCTCCTAGAAGAAGGAAATGCCAGAGTACAGAGATACTTTTGATGAGTTAGCTACTATAGAAGATGAGAAGGCAACTGAAGCACCTAGCTCATCAAGAATTGAGACAAAGAAAAATGATGTTCTTACTGAAGATGTCCCAATTCAAGATGTCAATAAAGCATGAGAGGTTGAGAAGAAAGAACCAAAGTGGCAGAGAGCAAAGAAGGATCGTGAGCAGTGCACAGTATATGAACCATCACCATATGCCAAGATCCCATTCCCTCAGAGACTCAAGAACACTCAGCCAGATAGGGAATTCGCTATTCTTGGAGAGGTTCAAGAAATTTCAAATTAATATTCCGTTCATTGAAGCCATCTCTCAAATGTCCAAGTATATGAAATACTTGAAGGAAATACTTACAAAGAAATGTAAGCTTGAGGAATTTGAGACAATGTGTCTTAATGAGGAGTGCTTCGCCATTCTTTTGAAGAATTTACCTCCGAAATTAAAAGATCCAGGGAGTTTTATTATTCCTTACTTTATTGGTAACTTTTATTTTGAGAAAGCATTATGTGATTTAGGTGCTAGTATTAATTTGATGTCTTTCTATGTTTTTAAGAAATTAAGGATGTAGGAACCAAAGCCCACCAATATTTCACTACAGTTGATCGATAGATCCATTACTTACCCTTGCGATGTGGTGGAAGATGTTTTGGTGAAGACAGACAAATTTATTTTTCCAGTTGATTTTGTGGTGCTGGATATAGAAAAGGACGTTGATATTCCTCTCATTCTTGGAAGACTATTTTTTGCAATTTCAGGGGCCATGATTGATGTACTTCGGGGTGAGCTTATCTTAAGAGTGAATGGAAATTATGTGACCATCAATGTCTTTAGGGAGGCTAAATCTTCCCCATTGTCAAATCTTCATACCCCTATCAATTTTGTTCAAGTTAAGAAGCAAGAAGCCTTAACTATCAAAGACCCCTCGCCATAATATAATGTTGATGTTGATCTTCTGAAAACTCAAGTTGCTGAACAGATAAAGGTCCTCCTATGATCCATGCTCCTTCATAAGTTGATCATTCATCTATTGATCGACTGAAACCACTATGGTTTAGTGAGATCTCTTGTGCCAAGGTACTTCTAGAGCAACCAACCAAGTCCTTATCAAGCTCAAAATACTTTTGGAGGCACCTCAAAGGTCATGGACAAAGGATGGAAGCACTGCTTTGAAAAGAAGAAGGCGTCATCATATTTCTCTTGCTTTAAGCCACCTTGATTTATCTTAAAAAGGCAATGTCGAGCTAATGATGTTAAATAAGAGCTTCACAGGAGGCAACCTATGTTACTTCTTTTTATTTCTTATTTTAATTATTTTTGTTATTTTTATTGTTATTTTCTAGATGCTACTCATTTGTTTTGGAACAAATCTTGTGATTTTTCAAATTCTGCTGCAGCGCTGACTCTTGTGCTTCTTCTATGCCTGACATTGTATCACTTGTCATTAAGTTGTGTTGTTCTTTTCTTCTACATTGAGGACAATGTTTATCTTAAGTGTATGGGGGGTACTTTTACAATTTTTGTGAAAAAAAAATAAAACAAACTTTGAAGAGCACTCTAGTATTGCTGGTAATTAAGCAGGAATTGTGTGTTGATGTCTTAAGTTATTCTAAGCTGATAGCGATATATTTTAAAGGGGATTTCATTATTCATGAGTTGATAATGTGTGAAGCAATTTTTTTTCAATGAAGCAAAGTGAAATTTAGCATCTTATTTAGAAATTAGCCATGTCTGCTTGTTTTTGTTCTCTTTATTAACTTTAACTAGAAAGTGAGTTTTGAGCTTTGATGATTGAATTTTTCAAAAACAAAATCTTATTTTCCTTCTGGAGTGAGTTTTCTCTTGATTGATATGCGCTAAAACTTGCTTTGATATCTTGTTGAGGCTTTAATGATTCACATACATACTTGAATATGATTAAGACAATTAGGCTTAATTCTTTCTTGATTTTCAGAGTTGCATTGATAAAATAACACCTTGATTGTCCGATTTGAGCTTGAAATTGATTTCTTTGAACACCTAATTGAATAATCAGGTTGAATTCTTTGGAACAATTGGTGTATTAATTGAAAGGTCTTGAAAGGTTGCTTTTGTCTTCAAGTGTTGAAAAATATTGAGAAAAAATAAAAAATAAAAAAATGAAAGAAAAAAATGGGAAAGAAAAAGAGAAAAGAATTGTTAGTGAAGAATAATGAGAATATTCGTTTGAAAGTGAGAATTTATTATATCCTTGTGCATTATGCTCTATTTATCATCTTTTCAACCTGATTATGCTTTGTATTGATTTATTCATGCACATTTTTCATCCCTATTTTATTATTTTTCTTACCTTTCATTATACCCTTGGCCCCATTATAACCAAATGAAGTCCTTTTGATTCTTGTATTGTATGTGAACTTGGAAGTGGAAATGAGATTGATAAGCAAGCCTATGGTATTGCAGGTTTCAAGAAAATTTTGAGTGATCTCTTTGTCCTTAAACACTTGAGCGATGGAAAGATGAGTGACATCAATTGGTTAGTAAAGAGAAAAGTTACAAGTTAGACTCAAGCCTCTAATTGTTTTAAGTGCTAAATGATCTTGCTTAATTGGATTTGATTGCTAAACTTGAATTTTTTTTTAAATTGTGGAATTTCCCATGATTCATGTTTTTTTATGTTGAGTTTGATCTTGTTGTTGATTCCTATTCTTTGCTTGAGGACAAACAAAACTCAAGTGTGGGGGAGTTGATGAACCGTTAATATGTCATATTTTTATGGTTCCATTCTTTGATTTTTCATGTTCTTTTCATACTTTTGATTGAACTTTGTTCGTAAGTTTTGTTATATTTTTAGTATTATTTAATTGTTATTTTATTATGTGTTTTGTATGCTTTTATCAAGTAATTACACGTGGAGAAGACTGGACGTTCAAAGAAGTAAAGAAATGAGAAATTTTTTCTCAGCGTCCAACGCTTGAGCACTGGAGTGGAGCGCTTGAGCGCTCAAAGCGTATGCAGCAACACTGATAAGTGACCCAGTGCTTGAGTGTTGAGAATGCAGCGCCTGAGTGCACAACGCGCAACGCAACGCGTATCTGTTTAAATGACTAAGCGCCCAGAAGCCAGCACCTAGGCGCTGGTTGCATAACAGACCACGTTCTTTTTCTTAAATAGAAGAGTTGTGCCACAATTCAATATACCTTTTTACA
Organism: Ormosia semicastrata; assembly: GCA_029884595.1. Taxonomy (NCBI): domain Eukaryota; kingdom Viridiplantae; phylum Streptophyta; class Magnoliopsida; order Fabales; family Fabaceae; genus Ormosia; species Ormosia semicastrata. The sequence goes on along the minus strand of JAQQTO010000063.1, from coordinate 10,026,821 downwards.
CTTTGCATATCACAGAAAAATCTCTAATCCTGAGAGAGTAGTTTTGCGGTAGTAGACTTTGGAGAACGACCTCGAATAGATGATTCAATTCTTGAAGGCTTGAAGATTTATAATCATTGTAAAAGGGGTTTTGATTTCTATTTCCCTCTACTTTTCCCCTTTCTTTGGGTTTTCTTTCCATGAGTTTGTATTTTGATATGAGTTTGTTTGAATTAAACATGAGTAGCTAAACCCACAGTTAGGACTATGAGGGATCTTGTTTTTCTAATTATTTGGGTTTAATTTCTAATTTGATTAAGGTGATTTCTTTTAGAGTCTATCATATTGCTTGTATTCTTTTCATAAGTTAATTACTTTTGGCATGTGTTAATTCATTGTTTGACTGGTGACCATCTGCATTCAATGAATGGATCTATATGGTAAGCCTAGGATTAGATTGGTGAATGACCAAATATTAATTTTTTCTGCCAATAGAATTGACAGGTTTGTTAGTTCATCTCTTGAATTGAGGCTTAATGCATTCCTAATTAATTCAATTAAATGACTGACCAAACAAGTGATTTAATTTAGGAATAAAATATTATTTTATCCATGACCATTGAGATTCAATAGCAGGTAATAGAATATTGACAAAAAAATTACCTTACATTATAAATGAAGAAAATCTGAATAATTGGATTCAAGTGAACATTGCGCCCTAGTCTCTCTTATTGATTATTTATTCTTTACTTGATTGTTCATTGTTTTTCTTTATTTGTTTTCTGATTTTATTTTAAATTTCTTCATACACTTTCAATTGTCTGGATAACAAAGAGTTTTACAAATCTAGTAATTATCACTTATTCCTCGTGAGATCGATAATTGGGAGTCAAGTCCTATATTACTTGGCGATAGAATGCACTTGCTCTTAGTTTATTTTACCCGTATCAGGCCTTAAAACCCTACCAAAACCTCTGTCATGAGGAGAATGGCTCCGTCGTGCCTGAGGCGATGGAGTACTAAGAATTTCTAAGGAAATACTCTCCTCATCACTATTATGTGGTGTTGGAGCCCTCTCCATGGTGTTTTCAGAAAGAAAAAAGAATGGAAAAATATAATACCTTGAAAATGAGTAAGGAGAAGGTTTGAAAAGAAGCATAAACCACCAACAACCACCGTCTGAACTCACCAGAAATCACCTATGTTTACTAGAGAAAAAGGCAGAAATGGGGAAAGAGGGAGAAAAGTGAAGGGTTTACCCCTCATTCTTATTTATAGGTGCAAGTAACCTCCCTTAACCGCTGCCACAAGGAGGGTTAAAATTAGAAGTTCACATTTAATTTGAAATAGTAATCATGGTGATACGAAACCTAAATTCCAATATCTTTTGGACACGTGGTGAATTGTACCTGACAAAGCAGTTGTGAGGACAATGCTTAGTGTTGAAGCGATGTATGACGTTGCAAGAAGATGTTCAAACTAGATTATGGACTTATGTCTTGATATTATGATATGTTTGAAATACGGATCTCAGTTCGAGATCAAATTAATTTTATAATTAAATGAGTCCCACAAACAAAATCTGTATAGGGGTAACGTACTATTAATCTTAGATGATGGTGTATTGAATTTAGGCAGAGTGATCCATTTCGGATCCCAACTTTATTCATTAATGTCGGGGGCATTCTACCATATATCACGAACATCGACCCTTTGGTAAAAACATCACGAGATCCAACATTTATATCATGACTTAGATTCCTTTATCCCATGCGTGCCATTTGCTCCCGTTGAACTCAGATATCTTGACACTCAGCTGTAACATTTAAGCTCCAAGTTAGGAGCAACTGTTCTAAATCGGGTTCTCAGTTAGTGGTTTAGGAGCAACCTGACTCATTAGAATTGGATCCCAGATATTTATGTGCGCTATTAGATAAGTAAATCTATTTATTTATGTGAAGTAAATCTCTCAAAGATAAGGAGATCAATTATATCCCTCATATATAAAGAAATCAATTATAAGAAATAACAATTTCATTAAATACTTATTCTAATTAATAATATTTAATACATATTTAAATATAATTTTTATCTACCAAGACACTCCTATACATACCACATAAGATAACAAAGACATGTATTTAATTCCAAACACTATCCACTTTGTGTATAGTATAACTTGAGTGTCAAAGTGTCTTTTATAGGTAATCACCCCTTGCACCACTATCACAACTACCATGCATCGGAAGAAACCATGTTCATCAATCTTATTCAAGTAATTCTCTAAAACACATTGAGAACAATAAACTTTCTCTCTCTTTACACTTTCCCTCAATAAGCAAACCCAACACAATTGGTATCAGTCGGATGCTGATCGATTTAATTTATGCCTTGTTGTTAACTTGTACTGGGAGATATATATAGATAAAAATATTATGTGTAATTGTATATAGATATTTATCATCCATGTCATCACTTATTTCTTCAAAAGTAAAATATACGCATACATCTAGTTCATCATATATATAGGCTAAAGAAGATAAATTAACCACGACAACTCCCCTTCCTCAGCGCTATTCCCTTCTCTAACCACAAAAAAAAAAATACATAATTGTTTTAATTTTCCAATCATTGAGGCTTCTGCGGAAGGTTTTCAATTGAAGAACTTCATGTCGTCAAGACTTTCATAACCTGAAAGGGACGAAAACTTATACTTTAGAAAACTAGTGTCAATTGAAAACTTCAAAATATATTACAAAAATATCAATATTATATGTTGTTATAACCAATTAAAAACTTTAACTTTAAAACTTATTAATTAAAAACTTTAAACTTTATTTCAGCTACAATTAAGGACTTCAACTTTAATAAATAATATTTTAATAAAAAAATTTAATTAATTTTTTAGAACATATATTTCATGTGTTTTGTTGATATTATAAATTATTTTCATTTATCAAATCAAATAATTATCTTTTCAATATTTTTTATTAATAAAAATATATTTTAATAAAATTGAGGTTCTTAATTAATAACAATAAAAGTTCAAATATCCCTTAATTAGTTTCTCATAAAAAAATTAAGGTTCTTAAATTATACTTCACTCATTGAAAACTTATACCTTTGTGCACTATGTCTTACAACCCTAGAGTATCTAGAAGGGAGACTATATAGTCTTTATTAACTTCACAACAAAAGACTGAAAACATGAAATTAAGTTCCACTCCATAACATCAGATTGACTGTGTTAGCTAAAGAAAGTAACTCGATGGTATGGAAAATAAAGTACATCCATGAAGGTCACGGAATGATTCTAGTTCTGAAGGAGAAGAAAATTAAACAAAATCGGTTTGCTGATCAATTTACTTCTTAATCACGTGTAAACTCAAAACCCTAATAGTTTGGTATGAACCCAAAATTAGGGGTTAAAAAAATTATTGACGAGTTTTACATATATATATTTTTTATATATAATTTTACATATAATTTTTCATATAACCATCAGTGGATATACCAAAACAAAACAATGGAACCAAACGAAAACTACTATTTCTTAACAGTATAAACCAAAAAGATCACTTGCTAGGTTTTTCCAGATATGCTTTGATTAATCAGCACCCAATCTCCAATACTTCCCAGTCGTAAGTTGACTCAAAGTATAAGATCAAGGCTAATAAATTAATTAGAGCTAGAGATAGTTATAATTGTGAAAATAGGTTCTATGTGCCTCAGACAGGCAGAAATTAAAGAAAAAAATAAAAAAAAATGCTTTTCATTAAGGAGCTGAGGTACTGCAGATCAGCATGCTAAGAAGTACTTGTATATATAAAAACAATATGGAAAACACATACCTGTGCTATATATGAGATGTGATATACATATTATTGAATGATATGTGACATCAAGTCAAGTTGCTAGCTAGGGTTATTTCTAGCATAAGAAGGGAAAGCGAGAAAAGAAGGCAAAAAAAATAGATATGGTAGCAGAAAGTTAAAAAAAAGGATAGAGAGAAAGAGTCAAAGAGATGGTGGTGGGGTGACAGACAGAGGGTGAGCACGCATAGTTTCAAGCATGAAACGTCATCAAGCAAGAAAGTACCATGTGTGCTCACTCTCTTCTGTCACCTCCTTTACCCTTAATCTCCATATATAGAATTAATGAAATCTGATATGCATCTCCTTTCCTTAAACCAGCAATTGGATCAGACTAAGCTAACCCTTACTTCTGATCTGAAAAGGGTTGGAGGGTTAGTGGCAGAGAACAAACTAACCCTTGTTCCCTCTCTACTTAACCCAAAAACTGTTCCGTTTCTGTGGAACAAATGACAAACTTGATTTGTTCTTATGAAGAGGTGAAGGGGGATGCAGGGGTATATATAGATCCGGAAAGAGAAATTGATTGCATCACATATGGAAGGAATAAATATGGGGTTATCTTTCACCGGTGTTTTAGTAATATTATTTTGGTTTTTCAAATTCACTCTTTAAATATGAGACTAATCTCTCGAGTATAAAACAATATGATTAGACCTTTCTTACAAGTAACGTCTCTAAGGTTTAAATCTTTATCCTCCACTGAATTCATTCTGTAATATTTTAAACTTTATTATAAAAGAAAAAGAAGAAATCTGAAAAAAAGTGTGGACGCATTATCTTTATGATCTATACACCCATACACAACAAATCCACAAACTCATTTATTCATTGTTGTTTCCAACGCATCTTGTAATTCTAAATCTATTAACCCCCAATCCTTGCTATCATTATCGCCTTCTCCTTTAATACCCTAGATTTACGCTCTGAATGAATCTGATCTGACTTTCCATATAAAATAATCTTCCTAGAGATTATAATACTGTTTTGTTTATGTTCATATTTCTCTGCCTCTTCTTTAAAGATTAATTATACTATTTACTTTTATGTTAAGATTATTACATAATAATTAAGAAAGTTGTTAAATATGTTAAATGATAGGAAAATACTTCATCTGTCTATTTATAACTAACTATAATTTAAGATTTTTATACAAAAATTAAGGATACAATTAAATAGTCTTAAATATAAAGAAATATAATTTAATATGACTAAATTGTCTTTTTTCTCACTCTATTAATATTTTGTTTCTCTTAAATCTCACTTCTTGTACAACTTCACTAATGTAGTTAATAGATTTAGTTGAGTTAATAAAGAATGAGGGTAAAGTTGAAAAAATTAATTAATACTTTCTTGATATTCTCAAATGACAAATTATTTAGGACAAAACAAATTTTTAAAAAAGACAGATATAAAGAGAGAGAGAGGGAGTATAATTCGGTAGGACTTAATTACTCTTTCTCTCATTTAATTAATATCTTCTCTCTCTCCATCTATCTCCATTAATATTATGTTCTCTCTTCCCCTTCTTAAATTCTCAATTGCTACGATAATTCTCTCTTTCTCCACTTTTGATAAATTAATTCTCTTTCTTCATTAATCTACCATTAATTAGTATGTATTTATTGAGTTTAGAAGAGATAATAAAAGATGAGAGTAAAGTTGAAAAAATATTAATACATACTCTTTGAACTTCTAAATCAACAAATAATATTAGACAAAATAAGATTTTTAAATGAACATATAAAAGTAGACGGATGGAATATGACACTAAGTGTAAAAGAAAAACAAATTAGTTGTATTCATTTAAAATAATAGTAATTTCTGGGTAATATAACATGTAACTGATCAGTGGCCAAATTTAGTATCTGATTAGCACTTGAATTAATGCTTGTAAGTGTTGCTCATGGTCCTTCCATAGATGTTAACTTCTCGGACTACGAATTTTGTAATCATAATACACGTGATGAAAAGCTGCTGTTACAGGTATCATATAATAGCTGCAGTCATATAAGTGTGAAGATTATATTATGTGCTTAATTTGCAGCAATTTCATTTGGGCATTTATAAAACTTTCAATCAACAAGACTATATGCTTAAGTACATTTTTAGAAATGAATATATATAGTAAGAGAAGTATTTATCAAGAAATGATGAGATGAGTAAATTTTGATTATTAAATTATATATAGATAATTAAAAAAATTAATTAAGAGTCACATAATCTTTTAAAAAAGTCATATATATTTATATTCTAATATTAATTATTCATATAAAATATAATAATTAAAATTCATTTCTTTCACTTCTCACCTTAAACACTCATTTCACTAAATATGTTTTCATATTTAAACATATATATATATTAACCTTTTGAAAAACGATGAGTTATTTCTATTGATTCTTATAAACGGCAGAAAGTCAAAGAGAGAGGTTCTTGCTCTGAATTATCATGTCAAAAACTAAGTGCAGCATAATTGTTGTCCATAACTCCATATTGCAGGAATATTCATGGTTGTTATATTACACATAATATGCTGCAGATCGAATTGAAGCCCAACACTTGGAACTATAATGGCAGGTCCCCTTCCTTTAATAAAAGAGCGAAGGGGGAAAAAGGTGGAATTCACCAGCTAACTAGCCAATTGGTGATCAACACAGACTCATATACGCAAAGGCCACACAAAGATCTAATGCGGCGCTAAAGCAGTTTAAAGTATATTTGCTTTATGCTTCTTTATTTTACTTAAAACATTATTGATGCAAAGTAAATCATTGACGTCAATTTTCGAACCAATCGCTGCAAGCCTCATACCTTTAACACATTCCCCATCGAGTTGTAAAATTAATATTAGCTTTGATACTTTTATACTTGTCTTTTATAGTAATAGCGTATTAACATTAAATTTTATTAAATATATTAGTAATGTTATATCTTTTTAATCTTTTTTTATAATTTTTAATTATTTAAAATATAATATTATTTAGATATATAAGGAGAAAATTTTTAGAAATTTTTATAAGAAGAGTAGATCAAATAAAAAATAATCCAATAGCTAAAAATAAAAAAAAAAGAAAGAAAGACTATAAGTGAAATGATTAAAAAAATTTAAATTTAAATGACATTTTTAAAAATTTAGTTTATGATATGTTTATGATAATATCTAATCATTCCATTAACGTCTTGTTATTGTATTAATTTAAAATATAATATTAAATAAAAAATAAATACATTTCAATATTTTTAAAAAAATATTTAATTTTTTTCCTTAATAATTGAAAGATTGATTAGAAGAATAAACAATTGATTGTCCTATTAATTTAAAATATAATATTAAATAAAAAATAAATACATTTCAATATTTTTAAAAAAATATTTAATTTTTTTCTTAATAATTGAAACATTGATTAGAAGAATAAACAATTATTCTTACTCTAAATATGTAGTTAAACGCATGTTGACCACTTTGATTGGTTCAACTGGACAATCAATGTATCATATGGGTTAGGTGTGATGATAATATATAGGTTGACTCTTAGAAGAGGAGGAGTAAAGTTTAAATTCTAAAATAAATAATTGTTGGGAGAATTTTTTATTCACAATAGTACTCGATGAATTAGTCCCACATTAATACTTGTCATGATATCCTTGTCAAAGATTAAAAAAAAACTACAGAATCAAGGTACAATCTATCCCTTCTACTACAGATTCGTCGCATGATATAACCTCGTGATTTAAGGAAGTTAACCAATTTTAGCTAAATGAAGTTAGAACCCTAAGATGATTATAATTTTTCTTTGTACAGGAAGATGATTATATTATTATTTATAGGATTTTGTTAAAAACATTTATTAAGAATATTAAAATAAAAAAATTTAAATAAGAATATGATATTTAATATATTAAAAATTAAAAAAAGTAAAATTTTATATTTTTATTTAAAACTTTTTATTATAATTTCTTAAAATACTTGTTAAGAAAACTCTTATTTATGTAAATGGATCACGCCGAACATAGTCTCTTTTACGCCTCACTGGCTTGAAGTACAATTTTTGAGGCCATTGCTATATATGAGCCTAATCACTATATCTTCATAACAACTATATATTGTACTTTTAATGATGATACGAGGTGGGGTACCACAAACGGCAAGAAAAACTTCCCCAATCGGAAATGGCCATGAGTATGTGGTTTTCCAGACTTACCTTTTTTGGTGGACAGAAAGGATGTTGTTGCATGCTTGTTGATTCCATTTGTTTCAACTGAGATGAAATGACCGAGTGAGAAAACAAATATTTGTGGATAAAGAAAGCCCACTTGCATCATCAACACCAATTATGATAAGCATCTTCCTTCTGCCACGGGCAACTCCTCTGTCTCTCTGTCTCTCTCTGTTTATTTTATTTTATTTTTCATTATTGTGCAGGTAAGGTAAGCCATATTGCTGCTAAAGATAAGAGCTCAATCTTTTTGGACTAGCACGCTCTATATTGATCCTTTCATACGTGTGAGTTCCACTGTCGGCAAACCAAAACGGGGTTAATTGGCATTGCCCATCAACAGATAAATGATTATTCTTCCAATGGATACAAGTTTTTGAGATTTAAACAAATTTCTTTTTAAAGTGAATATATAAAGATATATTTATTTTTAAATTATGTAATAATTTAAGATTATAGTATATTTTAAATTAAATTAAAAATAAATACACCATTACTTATTTAAGAGAAGTATTTTTCTTGAGATTTATATACAAATTAACAATTTAGCATACTAACTATGAATATATTTATTATTTTGAAATTCTCTTATTTTTTCCTTCTTGCTAGCTATTTATGTATTTATTTGTTAGTGTCTTCCAAAATATATGGCCTTGATAGGATCATCTAATCTAATAAATCAAATTAATAAATAATCGTTAACCAAAAAATAATTACTAAATAATCTCAAAGGATAATATGATCAAATCCATTCACATAATTGACACATACGTGTATATATATCTTTAAGTCTTACATTGCGTGGTTGGGGTTGCTTTGCGGTGGTATATGCTCAAGTGGGTGATTGATTCCATTGACTAGAAGTGATAAATGCTAAGAATAATTTTAAAATTTTTATATAATTTTTTTACTAATCATCTTAATTATTAAATAAAAAATATTAAATATTTTTTATGTTTTTAAAACATTAAATATAATATTTACCTTGTCATTAAATACTTTTTTGTTTAATATTAAAAAAATTATTAAAAAAACTTTTAAAAAGATATAATAAAACCAAACCCTAATCCTTATCCAGGCCACATATCCTTTGGAAATTGATATCCAGTGTGTTGGGAACTGGCCAACACAAAACCAGTCAGTAAAAAACAGCAGCCTCTCGTTCTTGCCTTATCAGAAACGTATGGGGTCACTTTTGTTTTCTCTTAATAAGTATATCTTTTTGATTGGTTATTACTAATTTGTCGTCAGAAAGATGGTAGGGTTGGAGGCGTTGCCAACTAAGGACATTCAGGGAGGCAAGCATGCATGTGACTAGAATTTGAAGCCATGTGCCAGAATCACATATTAACACATCTTTAATTTGCTACTATGTGCACGCCAATATTGGCTGAGTGTGGCGGTGTAGCAGTATCCCCACCCCTGCACTATAACAAATAACAGGAGAATGCTAGGGGAGCTGGATATGTATATTTTAGTCTTTCTTTAACTATTTTATACTGTCGTTTATTCTTCTTTCCCTTATTTTAGTTTTATGAAAAGAAATTTCACTTTATTCCTTTTGTTTTTTTTATTAATTAAGAGTAACAGAATGGTTGCAACTTTGTAAGAGGAAGGAAATTAATGGATACTTGTTTATGCTGCACTGAGATACACAAGTTTCTTTCGCATATCGTGTAAGCATAAAACTGTTAGAAATTTTATACTCACAAGAATAAAATTAATGGATCCATCTTTACTTTTAATTCATGACATATATATAAAAAATTAATAATTAAGATTTAAGATATAGAATTATCTTATACCAAAGAGAAATCACATCTTTGAGGAGACATTATGGTAGAAAGATAATTAAGAATTCTTGTTATCATAAAGAAGATAAACTACTCTTATTTTCTATATGCGTAAAAAAACTCTTATGACTTCAATGAGATAACCACAATACATATAATATGAGAATATGAGTCTCTCCTTATGTTTACAATATGGATTAACTTATCCATAATAGAAAATCTATACATAAGATCCACAAACCCAAAATAACATTATCCACAAGAGTTTAAGTGCTTATAAGAGCCCAATAACAAAATTGATCATAAATAGGCTAAACCAATAGATGTTCCACAACATTAATTTGACATTCAATTAATCTAAAATTTAAAAAATTAGTGACTATGTTAGTCCACACATATTAAAAGAAAATATAACAATCTCTTACTTTGACAGCATAGACACTTAATTTTAAACAAAACAACTCTCCAAATTAACATGGGCACAAGAATGTAAACTATGAGCAAGCACTTCCAACCACCGATCCAAAATGGATTTACAAGCACCTCAATAATGTAGAAAATCATACTTGATAGAAATACTAATATTATATATGCAAGATACTTATAACCCAATGACCTAACAAAATGTGGAATGTGGGTCAAAGGAAAAGCACAACACAATTACATATCAAAAGTATAATCAATGTGCAATTCCCTACAAAATGGTCCAGGTATCTACCAAGGATGCCTACTGAGATTCAATATAATATCTCAATAAAATATCTCAATACAACGAATTGAGACCAAGTACTAAAGTCTCCAATAGTATGCCATATCAAGAGCACAAAATAGTTAATAACATATGGAAACAAAGTTTCAACAAGTCAAAAGACAATATAATGGTAGTGTACACTCTCGCACTAATCCAACATATTGAAACAAAATAACAATAATGTTAATAGTGAGATTATCAACTCTGTGACAAAGTACTCAATGTGAGTCTAAAACTCAAAATCTCTCTTCAACAACATAAATACTAAAATAGAGAGCAACACAATATTGCAAAATTATCCAAAATGTGGTCATAACAACAAAAATAATATTAAGCCAAATGTATACAAAATTTATCAACAGCAGAGTCTCACAAAATCGCTTCATTATCAACTGCAAACTTTGTGTTCACAATTGAGGAAATCACAAGTGTACATATGACACTTTACAATAGGTCAGCTCCTCTATATCACTGTAAACACAAAAGCACAAAAGAATTTTCACAAATAAGGTAATATATACTTCACAAAACCAAAATGACTACTTAAAAGACTTGACAACATACAAGTGAGATCAAAATCCCTAATGTCTTACACATATTATGAGATCACTTGCAAGTTTTCAACAACTCACTCAAAACCCAAGTGTCACAATAGCAAAAAATAAAAACATAAAAATAAACACATGCACACTTGAGCACAAAATTAGATCACCAGCAGCGGAAGCACATGAGACCTATACTTAACCACTATTGAGGATATAACCAAAAGATAGTCTCTAACTCTCATTATAGTAAACATTAATGTGCAACAAGAACACAAATACATTTAAAAAATTTATAACAATATGTGCCTTGTGAGACAATTCGTCAATATAGTATGATTTAGAAGGTCTTTATGCCTTAAACACAAAATGACATCACCAAGATTTTTCACATAACAGAAATAATTCAATGTAGAATATTGCTTCTCATTTAACAACAATAGCAATATTGGTCATCAATATATAACTAGCACAAAGTACATTAATAACAAATTTGCTCCCACTTACTTATGGCGACACCCATTGATGTAAACAATACTTGACAGCCCATATCAAGTTAACTTAATTTGCACTTAGGCATTTAATTGCCTCTAATATTAGGCTTCATACATAGCAGGAAATAAAGATTTACAATAAGTACTTCAAAAGGAACAACAGTTACAAAATTACTTTCTTCTTATAAGAAATAAAGAGTAATTCAATTCATATTGATTGTCAGGTAATTTACAAAATCAACATATAAATACATAAGAATTAAATATACACATTCTTTTTCTTCAGTCCAAAAGAAACGAAATTTCTCAAAGTGAATGCCATGGGTACAATAGGTTGAACTCAAAATATATTCATCACAAATTTTTTGTACCATCGACAAAAGAAATCATTTTATAAAGTTGAACTGATTAACACAATAATGTGAACTCAAAAAATAATAATAAATCCTCACAAAATTATTAAACCACAATTGGAAGAACACTTCCTTGATAACAATACTTGAATGTCTTTAATCCCAGGATTTTTCTTAAGAAAATTAGTAAAACTAAAATTCCTTTGAGGATTTTGACATTTGAATAATATAAAAGGAAATCTTCAAAGTTATCATTTCAAAATACTATGCCAAAATAATTATCACTATCATATCGACAAAAATAATATTTTCCAAATTACTACGACAATACTTATTACAAAATAAGTTCAACGGGATAATGGTTTAATACAGCACAAACGATGGTACAAAACAAAAAAAAAATTTAGACCTTTATAAGCTAATTATGCTTTCAACATGTATTATTAAGATTAAAGCATATCAATACAACATGACAACTATAGGGAGTTCACTATATTATAACATACTTTAGGAAACTCAATAATGTCCTCAACAGGTCCCAACAAGCAACAACAAAGCTATGACAGATGCAAAGATTAGAGAAAATCATGCATTAAAATATTTATTATACTTAAGTAACCATAATTATATTAGTTTTCCTTTATTCAATTAACTGGGCAATTAATCGAACTAGAGCCCTTGCATCATTGTAATCCTCCCTAAGGGTCCCAGATTCTAATATAAAAGTTTCTCCCACTTGATAGAGTAAAAAGTTATTGGTATAAAAATTTCACTTTTTGATTTAGGAGATTTCAATGTGCAGTCGAAGACTTACTTCGAAAACTTATACAATTATATTAGAATCAAAAGACAATAAGGTTATCGAGATAACGTTTTCGATTTGAAAATTATCAAAATGGTAGTTTCAATTTGGCATCGTAAAAAGGTAGTTCAAGTCGAAATTGCAAGTTTTGAAACTATAAGTATTAGTTTTGATTTGATATCAAGAATGATACTTTCGACTTCATACCATAAGTGGTGACTTCGAGTAGATCTCAAAAATTGAGGCCTTCTACTTCACTTTTGAAGGAGTCGAAGTTGTAATAAAGACTCGAAGTTATTGAAATGATAGTTTCGATTTGAAATCAAGAAAGGTCATTTCAATTTCATATCAAGAGTGGTAATTTCGAGTTAGTATCAAAATGTAGATTCAAACAGTAGCTATGCTAAATAGCAAATTTTTTAAAACAGAAACAAGGAGTCTCGACCAAAAACTAACAAATGTTTGAAGATTCAACTTTGAATTCAAAAGAAAGAATTTGAATTTGAAGCAGAAGTTAGCAACAGTTGCAAATACAAGATCAAGACAATACAATGATTGCTGATAGAGATTGAGCGGTTACTTATAGCACGAGAATTGTTGACAAAGATCTAGCAGTTTCTTGACAAGGATAACTAATAATCATTAGGCAATTATCTTTGTTTTAGATACATGTCAAGATTCTATAGAAAGGGTAGTTACTTAGAATGCCTATAAATACCAACAAAATGGAAACACTTAGGTGTTGGAAATTCTATACTCACATGCACTTGTAACTCATGTTCTCACGTCCTTGACATTTCGAGCAAATAGCACAAGTCTAGATCAGTATGTTTCTATCCATTTTCATTCATGTACCCTTTACAAATTCAATGCAACTTTAAATTCAGTTCATTTGCATTCAAGTTCATCTACATTTCCAGTCTTTACTTTTTGCAAAATATCTTCTACTCCTGATCGAGTGGTCTTTTCAAGATCATTTGATTTTTTTTAATTGCTTTCATTTAAGTGCTTTCATTATTTTTCTATACGTTTACTTTTTTGCACATTTATATACCTGCAAGTTTATTTTTCATGTTTCTTTTACATTGTTTTATTTCAATTCATATTCTTTAAACTTCTGTGTTTTACATTACCTGTCAAGTTTATTTCATTGCACTTTATTTCTTTGTCATTTACATTTCATGCCATTTATTTGTTTTCTCTTTACTATTTTCTCAACTTTTAAAAGTAAACTTTACTTTTTCAAAACAAGTTCATCTTGTCATTGTTGCACTCATTTACCATTATTTTACCAAGTTACTTCTTACGCATAAATACTTTGATTTTGATTTACACAATTATGTGTTTAATTCGAAATTAACCTTTGACGTTTTTACTTAAAAGAACAGTCTAGGAACTAGATAATCCCAAGAGGAAGCGATTCTCTTCCCCGAATTGAGATTCATAATCAAATTTGTCATTCGACAAAAGTTTACTATAAACAATAGTTGAACTAATATTTTCATAATTTATGCACTTGTAATATTTTTCAAGATTTTCAAAATAAATATTTAAAACTATTTTCTCTATCATATAAATGATTATGTCAAATAATATCACACCGAAGGGTATGTCTATTGCTTACACAATCCAATATTAATTGCAATCCATTCAACATTATTCAAAAAATATTTTTTTATTTGACAAAATTACATGTCCAAATGACAAAATTTGATTGTTACATAATGTCAAATTATCTCATTTATCAACTTTCACAAAACAATACAACATTCAAGGTTGCTTAAATAAGTTCAATAAAATACTTGACAATGAGTAACTTATATATATATATATATGTGTGTGTGTGTGTGTGTGTGTCACAATAATTTGAATTGTTATGTAATTATAATCTCGCTTAAGGATATCGGATTACAATGAATAAACAAACTCTCACAAAAAGTAAATGAAAGTAAACATTGAGAGAGGTCTAATTTCAATTATTTGCTTAATATTTCTTCTAGTAAACTTTTTTATCCATATATTCAAGTGGAGATAGCTTTTGGTTGCATATTCATGTAAGTGATCTTAAGGACTATGAAGTTTCTTGTATAAGATGTGTTTCTCATACTAAGGCAAAATTGAAGGAAGAAAAATACTGATTGTCATACTTATTGATGAACCTACAAAAATTCATATTTTTACAGTTCAAAATCTTGAGTTTTCATTCTCTTTTAATCTTTTTCATTTAGTTTTGTTCTTAAATTTGATTATATTTTTATTATTTTAATTTTGTTTATATTATGTTTTTTTAATGTATTTTTGATAGGTGAATATACATGGAAAGAGATTGGATGCTGAAAGAAGAAAGAAATCAAAGAAACAAGTTTTCAGGATAAATCATCAGATTTTGTGCAAAAATAATAAATTCCTGAAGATAAATATTTAAATAATTCATATCCTATTCTTAAATTCTAATTAGAGCTTTAATTGGATGTAAAATCTCAAACAAGGATTAGATTGAAGATTAGATAAGGATTCTCAAAGAGATTTGATTTGGAGCAAAATTCGGATTCCTGCACTATCCTGACCATCTCTAATTAATTGAGTCATATCTTGGGCTACAGAATCATATCGATGCACCGTTTCAGGCATTGGAAAGCTAACAGAAAATTCTACAACTTCTCTGTTGAGATCAAGGGCAAATTAGGTCATCTGGAGGGTGAGAAAAATCATGTAAGTTAGATAAGAAAATCTGTCAGCTTTTCTATAAAAGAGGAAAAACGAGTTTAGAAAAGGGGCACACTTTTTACACACTCTTAGACACTTGGGGAGAAGGCAGTAGACGTCAAGAGGCACAAACCTTAATGTGGTGTGGGAGCAATTAGGATTGAAGATTAGAGATTTTCTTCAACCTTTCCACTTTTCTACAATGGAGTTTGTCATATTCTTCCCTTTGTGTTCTTCTTTTTCTATGTGTAACTAATTTTTCATTGTTAGGGGGATGATGGATCTTGTTCTTGGATGATGTAACTTTCTTTTATGAGTTTAATTTATGTTTCTATTTCATGATTTACGTGTTTATCTCTATTCTTAATACTTTTCTAAATCTGGTCAATTTGGAAATGATCTTTTGGGTTTATGTATGATTTGGAAAAATTTGCATGAACCTAGAACTTGTGATAAACACCATAACTTATGCAATCGCTAGGAATAGACGTTGTAGTTTATGTGATCTCTCTTTTAATTCCCTTGTTCTTGATAATGTCTTTCTAATTGGAGTTAGACTAAGGGATTAGTTAATTTCAATCGGCGTAAGAGGATTAATATACCAAGGGATTGGGTATTAATTAATTTTGAGAATTGACCATAAATCATTGAAATAAAATATAGTTAAACTAATATTTGAGTGTGCATCTAAAGAGTTCAAGTGAGATCTGAACTCTAACGCTTTAACATTATTGTTTTTCACCCATTTGATTTATTGTTTGCTGATTTTTATTTTTCTTTTTAATTTAATTTTTACTAACTCTCTTTTTGTTAGCTTAAATAGTGTTATTTTTAGTTAATTTAGTAATTAATAACTTAATCCTCGTGGGACGATACTCTACTCACTTTTTATTACTTTTGTCGATTCTTGCACTTGCCGATATCCGCATTAAGTTTTTGGCGCCGTTGCAGGGATTATTGTTATTAATATTAAATAGTAGTTGAAAAGACACTAATTTAAGTATTTTTTAATTATTTAATTTTATTTTTAATTGTCTATTTTTAATTTTAATTTATTTTTTTAAAATTTTCTTTTATTTTTAGATAATTATTTTTCTTGATTAATTTCATTTTTCTTCATTTAATTTTCTTTTTAATTTGTTTCTTTATTTTTATTTTTTGTTTTTTTGTTTATTTTTATTAGTTATTTATTTTTATTTTTAATTTTCTTCTTTACTTCACTCTTGTTTGTTTGTTTGTTTGTTTGTTTGTTTGTTTGTTTATGTAAGGTTCTCTAGAGTCAGAAGAATTACTTTTTGATCTAGAGATGGAGAGAACAGTTAGGGCAAACAGGAAAGCAGCTAGAGAGAGGAAGAGGCTTGAAGAAGTTGAGCAAAAGATGGCAGAAAGAGTTGTAACTGAGCAAAGACGCACATTGGCTGACTATGCTACTCCATCTGTTGAAAATATTTCTACCAGTATTGTGCGTCCTGCTATTCAGGCCAATAATTTTGAGATTAAACCAGCACTTCTGCAGCTGGTGCAGCAGAATCAGTTTGGGGGAGGCCATGCAGAAGATCCAAACTTGCATATTACGAATTTCTTGCAGCTTTGTGATACTTTTAAGTATAATGGTGTTACTGATGATGCCATTAGATTACGACTGTTCCCATTTTCTCTCAGAGACAAAGCAAAGAGCTGGCTACAAGCCCAGCCACAGGTGAGCATGTCTACTTGGGAGGATTTGGCTAGCAAATTTTTGACTCGATACTTTCCTCTATCAATGTTTATGAAGATGAGGGGTGAGATTGCTTGTTTCACTCAAAATCAAGGAGAATCTCTTTATGAAGCATGGGAGAGATTCAAGGAGCTACTAAGGAGGTGTCCTCATCATGCATTTGAAGTTTGGCAACAGGTGCAGATTTTCTATAATGGTTTGAATCATCCTACCAGAGCTATGGTGGATGCATATGCAGGAGGATCTCTGAATACCAAAACTCCTGAAAAAGCTCAAGAACTATTTGAGACCATGGCGACCAATGAATATCAGTTGCCTAGTAGGAGAGCAGCAGTTAAATAGGGAATGTTGGAGCTTAGTGTTGTTGATACTATACTTGCACAGAATCAGACTATGATGCAACACATTGTCAACTTTACTAAGCAAGTTGATAATTTACAAGTAAATGCAGTTAATCATCAAGGTTTGACTTACGATTTTTGTGGAGGTAACCATGTTAATGGTCAATGTGAGGCAGGGAATTCAGGTGTCAACATTCCAGAGTAGGTGAACTATATGGGTAATTCTTCAAGGCCACAAGGTAATCCTTATTCTAATACTTACAATCCAGGCTGGAGGAATCATCCTAATTTCTCTTGGAAGAATCAAGTTGTACCATTCAATGCTCAGCCCGAACAGAAGTCTCCTCTTGAGATTGCACTTGAGAAACTCTCTGTACAGACATTTGCTTTTGTGCAACAGACTTCTACTTTTATGGAGGAAACAAGGGTAAATTTTCAGAATTAAGGAACTACGATTAAAAGTTTAGAGAATTGAGTGGGGCAGATAGCCAAACAGTTTCAAGAGAGACCTCTAGGCACTTTTCCAAGTGATACTATAGTCAATCCAAAGGAGCAATGTCATGCAATCACTTTGAGAAGTGGCAAGACTTTGGAAGACAAGAATGAAGCATTTGGTTCTGCAGGAAATCAGAGTGAAAGTACTGAGGTTTTGATTGAAGAGGTTTTGTCTTAGGATAATGGTAAAAAGGTTGAAGTTAAAGAGGAGCAACCAAAGTGGCAGAAGAAGAAGAAGGAATGTGAGAAGAAAATAGTTAATCCTTCACTTTATGCTAAACTTCCTTATCCTCAAAGATTCAGGAAGGAGATTCAAAAAAAGCAGTTTTTCAAGTTCTTAGAAGTTTTCAAAAAGCTGCAGATTAACATTCCTTTTGCTGAGGCACTTGAGCAGATGCCCTCTTATGCAAGATTCATGAAAGACTTGCTATCAAAGAAGAAGAAGTTAGAAGAAGACGAGACTGTAGCACTTACTGAGGAGTGCAGTGCCATTATTCAGAGGAAACTGCCACCAAAATTGAAAGATCCATGAAGTTTTAAATATTCCTTGCACCATTGGAAAACTGAATGTTGAGAAAGCTCTATATGACTTAGGGGCTAGTATCAATTTGATGCCATTGTCTATCTTGCGCAAGCTGGGAATTGATAAAGTTAAGCCTACAATGGTTTCTCTTTAATTAGCAGATCGATCAGTCAGGCATTCGTACGGTATTGTGGAAGATTTTCCAGTGAAGGTGGATAAATTTATTTTCCCAGTTGACTTTGTAGTCTTGGATATAGATGAGGATGCTGATATCCCATTAATTCTGGGGAGACCATTCCTAGCAACATCAGGAGCGTTAATTGATGTCCCTAGAGGAGAGCTTATTTTGAGGGTGGATGGAGATCAAGTTACTATAAATGTTTTTAATAAGTCTACCCCAACATCAAATCTTTATGCCCTGTTAATTGCATTCAAGGTACATTTCAAAAGGGGTTTAATGGTAAGAACTCTTCTTTGTCTATGAATGCGGATCTTCTTACTCCTAAGATTGTTGATGAAAATGAGAAATGTCCTCCTATATTTGGGATTGCTGAGACGGATAAAGGTCCTCCCATTTTCCAGGGTTTGCTGCAAGTTAATCCTTCTCCTGTTGAAAAATTGAGACCTCCATGGCCTGATGAGAATTTCCATACTAAAGTGTATTCAGAACATCCTGGTTCAAGTCAAGTTCCAAACACTTGTGGGGATTTAAAAGGCAGTGACAGAGTGTGGAGGCAAAGAGCTGACAAGAGAAAGATGTCATCCTATTTCTCTTGCTTCAAGCCACCATGATTAACTGAAAAAAGGCAACGTCGAGCTAATGACGTTAAACAAGCGCTTTTTGGGAGGCAACCCAAATTTTCTCTCTTTTTATCTTTTATTTTTGTTTTTTTTTTATTTTGTTATTTGTTATTTTGTTGACTAATATTTTTTTTCTTTTTTCTATTTTCGTTTTGAAGGTA
The DNA here is from genome assembly GCA_029884595.1 of Ormosia semicastrata. Lineage (NCBI taxonomy): Eukaryota > Viridiplantae > Streptophyta > Magnoliopsida > Fabales > Fabaceae > Ormosia > Ormosia semicastrata. Next base: position 10,007,271 of record JAQQTO010000063.1, on the reverse strand, counting down.
GTGTTGAGTCGGCTTAGGTGCCTCCCTGAGTTCGAAGCCTTTGTAGAGGGATGTATATAGTTGTCGGCCACAAAAAAAAAAGAGTTTTTCTTTTCCTTTCTTGCATTTATTTCATTTAGTTTTTTGTTCTTTTTGTTTTTATTTTGTCATCATCATCCCTTTTGTGTTTTGAGTCATTTTGTGCATGCCGATGTGTTGAATTGAATATCTAATGATTGTTTGAATTGTGGATTGATTTGATTTCTTGGGATAGCACATGAGAATCTATGAGTTATGTTTATCTCTATTATTTCAATTGTGTATGAATGTTCTTCCCATCTTTATGATTGATAGACTTGGATTTTAATTGTATGTCAAGCTTAGAGAAAGTTTATGGGATTGCATGTGTGTGGATGATTTGTATTTAGAAGTTGTTTGATTCTCTCTTGAGGTGAAATCCTAGGCAGTGCATGATTAAGGAAATGATAAGGGTCTTCTTTGGACCGTTTGAGCCTTTCAAGCCAATCTGTATACACAGTATATCCTTAGGTCCATTTTGCAGCCTTATATTTGTTTGGCCTCTATTTCTTTTCTTTACCCACATTTTCCTTTTCCCATACCCATATGAAAAAAAATTCATCTCTTACATAACCTCTGTTGAGTGCATATTTTGTATTATTTTATTATTCAAGTCTTCATTATTTTTGTGCATGAAATTTTGTGGAGCTGAAAAATTTGAAAAAAAAAGGAATTGAAAAAAAAAAGAAAAAGTCTACCCAAAGTATTGCAAAGAAATAAGTTTGGAGGCGGAGGTTGTTGAAAAAGAAAAAGAAAAAAAAGAAAAAAAATGAATGTTGTGTTGTTTCTTATGCTCCGTTTTGCACTTGTCTTATATTTTGAGGCTTGAATTTTGAAATTTGCATGATTTTGTATCTCAACTTTTGCTTTCATTATCCTACCACTTCTTTCTTAACTCATACCCTTGGCCTTACATTACAAGCTTTTAAAGACCCTTTTGATCTTTGATTGTGTTTTGTTTACATTAGTGGAGAGAGAGATGAAAAACAACCCTATGGATGTGGGTTTGATGTGCATTTGCAGTTTTATAAACTCATTTGGGCTTGTACTCTATGAGGAGATTGAGTCTTTCATTCATGTTTTTGGGAAGTCATTTGTGCATAAGAGTTGCATGTGAGAGACGATATGATAATTAGATTATTCATGTGTGACACTTTGAAATTAGATTGTGAATTAGTTCTTGAGAATATGAATGATTTTTGATACCCGGTATTGTCATGTTTGAGTCTGTTTTGAGTTTTAGTTTGTTTTGTTTTTGGTTTTCTTTTTCTTTTTACTTGAGGACAAGCAAAAGCTTAAGTTTGGGGAGTAATGAACTTACAAAAATTCATATTTTTACTGTTCAAAATCTTGGGTTTTCATTCTCTTTTAATCTTTTTGATTTAGTTTTGTTCTTAAATTTGATTATATTTTTATTATTTTAATTTTGTTTTTATTATATTTTTTATGTATTTTTGATAGGTGAATACACATACAAAGAGATTGGATGCTTAAAGAAGAAAGAAATCAAAGAAACAAGTTTTCAGGATAAATCATCAGATTTTGTGTAAAAATAATAAATTCCTGAAGATAAATATTTAAAGAATTCATATCTTATTCTTAAATGCTAATTAGAGCTTTAATTGGATGTAAAATCTCAAATAAGGATTAGATTGAAGATTAGATAAGGATTCTCAAAGAGATTTGATTTGGAGCAAAATTCGGATTCCCGCACTATCCTGACCATCCCTCATTAATTGAGTCATATCTTGGGTTACAGAGATCAGATCGACGCACCGTTTCTGGCATTGGAAACCTAACAGAAAATCCTACAACTTCTCTGTTGAGATCAAAAGCAAATTAGGCCATCTAGAGGGTGAGAAAAATCATGCAAGTTAGATACGAAAATCTGTCAACTTTTCTATAAAAGAGGAAAAACGAGTTTAGGAAAGGGGCACACTTTTTACACACTCTTAGACACTTGGAGAGAAGGCAGTAGACGTTAAGAGGCACAAATCCTAATGTGGTGTGGGCGCAATTAGGATTGAAGATTAGATATTTTCTTCAACTTTTCCACCTTTTTACAATGGAGTTTGTCATATTCTTTCCTTTGTGTTCTTTTTTTTTCATGTGTAACTAATTTCCTATTGTTAGGGGGATGATGGATCTTGTTCTTGGATGATGTAACTTTCTTTTATGGGTTTAATTTATGTTTCTATTTCATGATTTACGTGTTTATCTCTATTCTTAATGCTTTTCTAAATCTGACCAATTTGGGAATGATCTTTTAGGTTTATGTATGATTTGAAAAAATTTGCATGAACCTAGAACTTGTGATAAACACCATAACTTCTGCAATCGCTAGGAATAGACGTTGTGGGTTATGTGGTCCTTCTTTTAATTCCCTTATTCTTGATAATGCCTTTCTAATTGGAGTTAAACTAAGGGATTAGTTAATTTCAATCAGCGTAAGAGGATTAATATATTAAGGGATTGTGTATTAATTAATTTTGGGAATTGACCATAAATCATTGAAATAGAATATAGTTAAACTAATATTTGAGTGTGTATCTAAAGAGTTCAAGTGAAATTTGAACCTTAACGCTTTAACATTATTGTTTTTTACCCATTTGATTTATTGTTTGTTGATTTTTATTTTTTTTTTTAATTTAATTTTTATCAACTCTCTTTTTGTTAGCTTAAATAGTATTATTTTTAGTTAATTTAATAATTAATAACTTAATTATCGTAGGATGATACTCTATTCACTTTTTATTAATTTTATCGATTCGGTGCACTTGCCGATATCCGCATCACTTATGTCGGAGGGGATAACGATTTCAATCTTTATACAACATATTAAAGAAGGTTCTTATAAGACATCTGATGTCAAGTCATTAAAAGTGATGATGTGGCCTCCTCTAAAGATCTTCTACATAAGAAGCTCTTATACCCTTTTGGAGTAAGAATCTTCTTACTCTAGGAAGGGTCTCAACCATTAATTTCAAGGATGAAAAGGAGAGAGAAACAGAGTAGGTAAGGAATCAATGGTGAAAATCCCTCCTGGAGTATGAAATATTCTTACTCAAGGAAGATGTAAACAATTTTCCTTTCAAACTATCTAATGCCAAATCGTCATAAGTGATGGCGTGACATCCTCCAAAGAAAAGCTCACTCTTCCAAACTATCTAATGCCATATCTTATCTAGTGTTGATGTAGCCTTCTTCAAACAAATAACCAACATTTTCAAGAAGTTTAGAGTGTGAAGAGCATTAGTTAAACAGTTGGTTATAATTAGTTGTAGTCAGTTAGCTGTTAAACAATGTTAGTTATGATTAGTTGTGAACTGCTGTGATTATCTAGTGATTAGTTATATGTAATAGAGTTTACACCTCTTGTATTGTAGTGGACTGCTACATATAGCAGCACAAACAATCACTATGATTTGATCAATTCATTCTCTCATTTCATTCACTCACTTCCTCTCTCGAGCTCTCTTTTCTCTCTGCACCTATGGTACCTTTAATGGTATTAGAGCTTGCAACGATTCCAATGGAAATAGAAACTTCTACACTTATATCTTCTGCAACTTTAGCACCTTGGTTTGTGCTGCAAACCTTTTCCAACCTGGTATTTGTGAAGCCAAATGAAGATAACTTCTTGCCTTGGAAACAACAAGCCCTGGCAACCATCAAAGGGACCTAGAAGTTCATTCTTGGAGCAAATGAAGTACCATCAAAATTTACTTCAGAGAGTTATGCACAACTTAGCAACATCAATGAGGTATACCTCAATTTTTTTGGGAGCAACAAGACCAGCTTTTGATGTCTTGGTTGCTCTCCTTAATGACAAAGCCAATATGGTAAAAACTTGGTTAGTAGTGAGTTTTCCTATCAGATCTAGTAGAAACTTGAGGCTTATTATGCCTCTCATATCAAGGCAAAGGCTAAGCAACTCAAGCTTCAATTGAGGAATGTCAAGAAAAAGACTTGCATTAATGATTACTTGCTTCAAGTGAAGAAAATCGTGGATGCTTTAGCACCAGTACGTTCTCCAGTTGAGACTACTGATCACATAGATGCCATTTTTTATAGCCTGGATGAAGAATATGAAGGACTCATCACATCAGTAATTTTGAGATCGAAACCATGCTCTATTACTGTGATTGAAGCTTTTCTAATGGCTCAAGAAGAAAGATTGGAAAAACACAAGAAACCTCCTCCTCAGAACGAGTTGCCTTCCAAGCTCATGTAGCTCAATAATAATAGTTCAGAGATTGGAAAAGTCCTGCTCATTCCAAATTTGGTGGCTTCTACCAAGGACAAGGCAGAGGGAACTACCAAGGCCAAGGCAGAGGTAGTGGTTATGATTTTCGAGGCCAATCTTCATCCAGAAGCAGATTTGGTCGTGGTGGAGGAAGGTAGAATTGGGCCTCCAATAGGCCTTAATATCAAGTCTGTGGAAAGCTTGGTCATATGGCATGGTTTTGTTATCACACATTTGACCAACATTATATAAATCCGAAGTTATGGGAACACTAACGCCTCTGATGAGTTTACAGCCACTACTTCTACTTAACCTCAGGCTATGTTGGCCACCCCTGAGACCTTGTTTGATCCTTCTTGGTGTCCAGATTATGGAGCCACAAATCATATCACACTTGTGAATGCAGAATTCAGTGGTCCTGATCGAGTTCTTGTTGGAAATGGTACAAGTTTGGCCATCCATCATGTAGGGCAATCTTATATTCAATCTAAATTGTCTCCTTATTCTCGGTCTCTTAACAACTTCTTGTATGCTCTTAATATCACTAAAAATCTCATTAGTGTATCTCAATTTGCAAAAGATAATAAGGTTTTCTTTGAGTTCCATGCTAATTGTTGTTTGGTCAAGTTTCAGGTCTCCAAAGAGGTCCTCCTCATAGGGACTTTTAAGAATGGATTGTATGCTTTTGATAGGCTAGCACTTGCTCATCCTTCCATTAACACTATGACTTTTGTCCGACCCAATTTTCAGAGTATCACTCTACAGAAACTCTCGACTCCTGAGAACTCTTTGCAATTGTGGCACTCAAGACTAGGACACACCTCTCCTAAAATGTACTTGGAACTTGTAATATTTCTTTTGATGCAACTAAATTCCAACTCTATGTGAATTTTGTTGCAAGGGAAAAAGCCATAAGCTGCCATTCCCCATCTCCAACATTGTATACAAAACTCCTTTAGAATTGATATATACAAATATATGGGGTCCTTCACCCATTCCTGATTCTAATGGTGCCTGGCGTTTTATAGATTTCATTAATGCCAATTCAAAATTTAAATGGATTTACTTGTTTTATAAGAAATCTCAAGCCTTCTCTACATTTCTCAAGTTTTAAACTATGGTGGAACTTCAGCTAGGTAGACTTATTAAGGCAATTCAAATCGATGGGGGGGGGGGGTCTATTTTACCAAGAATCTCGCTATCATGGCATCATTCACATAATGAGTTGCCCTTATGAACACCAGTTATGAAGATCCGTTGCTTGAACATACAACTATGATTATTATAAAGTATTTTTGACAATGGTTTTGGAACAAAAATGGTAAATGTTATAGATAATGATTTTGAACTAGCGATGGTAATGTTATAGACATTGGTTTGGGCCACTGATAGTAATTATCACAAACAATTGTTATGCATGGAAAGAAAATTTGAATTTATTTGACTGAGTTTTATGATATTAGAAAATGATAACATTGAATTTTTTATTTATTTGAATAACTAAGATTTCTATTTCTTGCAAATTTATTTTCTTAGGAAATATTTTTACCGTATCTCTATATATTTTTTTATTGGAAGAAAATATTATTGGAATATTGTATTTAATAATAATATATGTTAACCGTGATACGCTGAGGATTGGATTAGACCCTAACTAGCAAGGAATATGCTAACTTCATGTGTAGGCTTATACACGTGAGTCAGCTATAGTTTCGAGCTTGATCCTAGTCAGTTTAAGCCTTGAGCTTGTTGCATTGTTAGTTTGCCCACGAGTTATGTGTTCTTTTTTTTTTGTATTGCGATCAGGTGATGTTAGAGCCAACTTGGACGCATCTCAACTAATCCACCTCCCCTCTCCAGTCAAAGACAGCTCATTTATATCGAAATTAGGGGATTCACATTATATTTCTTGTGACCTGATTCCAAGAAATTGACATAACTAAAATTTAAACTTGTAACTATACACCTACTCACACATCATATGCTTGTTTACTACTAAACCAACATGTTAATGTTGTGCTCATTTTGTTTTAATTCTAGCTAGTGGATTTTCTTACATAGATTGTGTTTTCATGTGTTACGCTATATTTTTGAATTATTAGAAATTGTTTCAATTGTTCATTATATTTTTCAATTTGGATTTCTAATGATTTGATTTGAACTGTCGTACTTGTGCAATAATAATAATAATAATAATAATTGTTAATATTATTATTATTATTATTATTATTTGCATATGATATTTTTATTTGCTAATAAAAAAACACGTGCTTCACTTATTCTATTTTTGTTATAGTAATAGTATGTTCAGTGAGTTGCAAACTCACCTAAACTGTTGCTATATTGTTATTGTTTTTAAGATAAAGGTAAAGAGATAGATTCAGCTTTTACTCCTCAGGGAGTCTGTTACATTAATCTAACTAATTGTTCATGTGGGTAAACTTGAATTTTTATTTAATTTTATTATAAACTTCTTGTGAAAGTCAAATAGGTTAATAATCTTATATGTACTCTATTATTTTTGCAAGTAAAATTTCATAGGACATAGGTTTTGGTTTATAATTTATTGATGATTAAGATTCGCTTATTGGATTTGATTATAAGATATTCGAAATTGAAGAGCGTTCTAAGATCCTGTGGTGCTTATTGTGGTTGTTTTGGAATGTCTATATTGTTTACAACCATATTTGTACTTTAGAAAATGATCATATTATAGGAGAAACTTGACCAAAATTTTGACAAATTCTTATAGTCTTTATATGTTCTACCGCTAAGCTATCTTATACACACACTTATTGCTTAACAACATTAATCACCACTAAAAAACTTAGAAGCTAAAGTAATCCTAATAACTGATGTGTTTTGCAAGGACACACGAGTTTTTTGTAATTTGCTTGTGATTTGAGTTCTGATTTTGAACACGATGTCGTAAGCTGGCCCATCGGGGTTGCAATAAAATTATAATAACAAGGAAACGTCAAAGGTTAAACCGACAAACTCCAAATAAAGTCATCAAACCCCAGTCCCACTGAGCAATCCAAGAGTCTCTCATGAGTTTACAGAAGCTGCTGCCGAGTTTGACAACTTTGATTATATTACACTTGATCTTAATATTTTTATCTTAAAAAAGGTAAATTGGCATCATTTAACAATAATAGCTGGATTGGATTGGAGGTGATAGACAGATTGCCGGCCTCCAGACACAGGCGATCTCCGGAATAACGAGACTGCTGTCTTATCCAGGCTTCGCTAGGTCCATCGACCTGTCACCGAACTTGACTCATTCTACTGGGTTTGGTAGTACTCCGACCATACACAGTACCCTAATTCCCTAACCATCTCTCAGGAGTGTTTCAGAAAGCACTTTCTAGCCAACATGCCACGTGGCAGCTCCAGAAACACAAGTTTTCTAACAAGATTTCTCTCCAAAAATCCCTCGACATAATCAGCGTGAGGGGGGGTACATGACGCCCCCCTCTCCCCTTAAACACGCCTATAAAAAGAAATGAGGTCAACATCACTTGGTGAGTTTATCATTAGTCTTGATACACTTATACCTGCTTTTTACCTCAACTCACCCTAGCATAAGAGGAATTCAGGGAACCCATTGCTCTCCTCCTGCTGTGACAGGTCACTACCCTAACTTTGGCTGAGGTGAACAATTAAGTTATATTTAGAATGAATAAAAATAATAAATAATTTAATTTGAATTGATTTAATTGAATTTAAAATTTATTAAAAAGATAATTAATTTGATTTAATTTAAAATTAAATTTTATGTTTAAAATTTATTAAAAAGATAATTAATTTAATTTAATTTAATTTTATTATTTTACATTTTAACTCTTATGAGAAATAGTTAAATGTAATTATTAAAGATAAAATAGTTTATTCATTTTAAATCAAATTAAATCTTAATAAATTTATAAAATTTTTAAAATAAAAATAAATAAAATCTATGAGATTTTAAAAATAAAATCATTTCTTATTTTTAATATTTCAAACACAAAATTTAATTAAATTAAATTTAAAAATAAAATTATTTCTTATTTTTTTACATTTTAAACATACTCTAACATATCATATATAGCATGTCATGCAAAACACACAAACATATATAAACAAGCATGCAAATTCAACATCCCCAACCATGACAAGGCTTCACTAGCAATGACCAAAGCTCCACCAAACACGATAGTCATGGCCAGAGAGTGATCAGAGAGGCAAATGGAGTGATTCTAGAGGCAAAGGGAGTGATAGGAGAGGGAGAAGGAAGAAAGAACAAAGGAAGAGAGGAGAGATGGAGAATAAAGGTTTTGCAAGCAGAGTTATATGCACTTTCCGGCGACTTGATCCTTTGGAAATGATCTTGGGTGATTTTTTTGTTGGAATATTCGCCGAAATGTACGAAAACTATACCCTCGGAAGCTGTAGAAAATTTTCAAAAAATTTGAAAAGTTGTTGCGTTCGTTTGCATTTCTTTTTTGGCGGATACATTGCCAGAAATCAAATTTTTATGTATTTTAAATAATAGTTTTTATAATTTCAACGAATTGTTGCGCCACAAAAGTTTTTCCTTTTTAACATTTTTAATATAAATTTCTCATGTGTTTTTTGGTAGATTGGGCCCTTAGAAATTAATCATTTACTGCCAAAATTGACCCTACCAAAAAATGCCGACGACAATCAATGTTTTTCTTGTAGTGAATGATGATCCATATAACTGCAGTAGTACATATTCAATGTTACATATTCTTACTCTAGGAATGCCAAAGATATCTCATGCCATCACTTGTTTTGGCATGTTGAAAACAAATAATCTCACTCAGATATAATTAATGATTATGAAGTATACACTACAAAAAAAAAATGGTAAATTGTGGAAGTTTTTTTCAGGGGTTATCAAACGTCACAAATTGAAACAAATTGTGGGAGTTTTTTTCTCATTTAGTGGAGGCTGTTAACCCCTGCAAATTAAAAAAGCGTGATTTTCCTTTCGTTCCCTCCTTCTAATTTCGTTTCCCCCCAAAGTCCACCTAGAGTCCCTCTGTCTCTCATTCTGGTTTCTTAGAGCCCCCCCTCTCTCTCATTTTTGTCTTTCTCCCTCTCACTCAGAGTCCACTCTAAGGAGCGTCGGCCCCATTTCTTCCCCCTCACCCTGTCCGTCTCACCACTGCCTTGACTCTGCCTCAACGCCGCTGCTTCAACGCCATGATTTGGTTCATAGTTCCAGAATGAGCCAGCGCCTCCCTACGACTCGAACGGTTAGACTCGGCCGACTCCAGTCCCAAGCCCCCGGTCACCGCACCATCTTCTGCAACGATCGCAAGGCCAATCTTCTTGATTCAAGGTTCTCTTGCTTTCTTCCTCCTCATTCACTTCACTCTCCTGTTTTCTGATTCTGTTATTTTTTCATTTTTGTTGCTTCCACAAAGGTTTGAGACTCTAGACTCGTGATTTTAGTTCCAGGAACTTGAGTAACTTCATTTTTTGCGCTTGCTCTTGTTTCTGTTCAATTTTTATTTATTATTATTATTATTATTATTATTATTTTTTATTTGCATTTTGCGCTTCGGTATATGTGATATGTGTAGGGCATTATCAAGTTATGATTGAAATGATAAAAATTTCAAGTAGGTAAATGGCGTGGAAATCACTAATGGAATTCAAGTTTAAAATGCATCCAAATGGGTGATGGTATACTAGAGACTTGGGCAGAAGAATATTGTTCTAGAACAATTCTTATTGTTTGTCAGTGGAATTGGCCTTGTGATTTGAAATGTCAAATGTCATCTTGCTGGTTCAATTTGAATGATTTTAGTTCTACAATGATGATTTCTGTTTACTTAACTTGAATTCATATTTAATCTCTAGGTTGCTCTGAAAGAATCTTCAGTCACCAAAGGAAAAGAAAGCCTCTTGATACCTGAACACACTGGGGTATAGAGTCTCATTTATTGTAAAGCAAATCTACATGCTTGATGCTTTGATCTTGTTTGCTATACGATACATTGGAATCTCATTTTGTGTTTGGTTTCTTATTTTTCCATTTATTTATTAATCTAGTAAGTTTGCATATTATGGCCTCTTGTAGATTATTGCCTCTTCGTTAGTCAATCGCTGCCCTCATCGTCTAGAAATTCAAAGTATTGTTCTTGCTGAAATGGAGAGTATGTGATTTTGCATCATGATTCTTCCTTTAATACTTTGTTTAGCCACATTATAAATTTATCATAAAATGTTTTTGCCAGCATAATTTAATCAATATATCAATTCTATATTTAAACTTGCTATGCTTTTCAGGTCATGGTTACTTAATGTTGGGAAGTGTGGATTCGTATGGTTATGTTATTGTATCTAAACTAGATACTTTTAGTAAAGGTACTTTTTTTTGTTTTTACCTCAATCATTCTGACTTTCCTTGTGATGAGAATTGATTTTAAGTTGAACTTTGCTTGAAGAAGAAATGTATTGGCTTTCATTTATAAAGATTTTTTTTCTTTTTAGTAAAATATATATTCACCCTCAATTTATGGACACTTTTCTGTTTCCCTATAGTTTTTGATGAAGTTGGATTTTTGTGTTGCCTATTCAAAAAATAAGGAAAAGTATATGTTTCTCCTTTAGGCTATTTATTTGATTGTTTGCTAGTTGCAACTGGTAATTTTCACTAGTAGATTATGGTTCATGCTACCTGAAAATCTTATCAAATAACTATACGGATAAATAGACATTTTTGTTTGCTTGATAGGAGGTCTATTGGGTCTTTTGTATATGAATAAGACATACTTCCTATATGTAAATCATGCAATACTGATGATAGCTTGATTTGTTTTGAGTCATTGGGCATGCACTAGATTATATTAGTGATGTGAATATTAGCAAGTGCACCAAATCGATAAAAGTAATAAAGAGTGAGTAAAATATCATTCTCATAAGGATTATGTTATCAATTACTAAGTTCATTAAATCAATACTATTGAAGCTATCGAAAAGAGGATTGTTACAAATATAATTAAAAAGAAATATAAAATTAGCAAATAATAAATCAAAGGAGTGAAAAACAATAATGTTGAAGAGTTAGGGTTCAGACTTCACTTGAACTCTTTAGATGCACATTAAAAAATTAGTTTAACTATGTTCTATTTCAGTGATTTATGGTCAATTTTTCAAAATTAATTAATACCCAATCCCTTAGTATATTAATCCTCTTAAACTGTTTGGAATCAACTAATCCCTTAGTTTAACCCCAAATAGAAAGACATTATAAAAAATAAGGAAATTAAAAGAAAGACCATATAACCCACAACGTCTATTTCTAGCGATTGCAGAAATTATGGTGTTTATCACAAGTTCTAGGTTCATGCAAATTTTCTCAAATCATACATAAACCCAAAAGATCATTCTCAAATTGATCAGATTTAGAAAAACATTAAGAATAGAGATAAACACGTAAATCATAAAATAAAAACATAGATTAAACCCATAAAAGAAAGTTACATCATCCAAGAACAAGATCCATCATCCCCCTAACAAAAGGAAATTAGTTACACATGAAAAAGGAAGAACACAAAGGAAAGAATATGACAAACTCCATTGTAGAAATGTGGAAAGGTTGAAGAAAATTTCCAATCTTCAAGCCTAATTGCGCCCACACCACATTAGGGTTTGTGCCTCTTGATGATTGCTACGTTCTGTCCAAGTGTATATTGCATTTGGCGTAACTTATGAATTTATAAGAAAATAACGTGGGCTTTCTGCACAGCCAACGCTCAGGCGCTCTATTACCAGCGCCTAGGCGTTGACCCATTAAAACCACGGTATTTTACGTATCGAGCGCCTAGGCGCTAAATGCCCAGAAGACCTCCTTCTCTGCCTTGGGGGTTGGCTTTCCAGCGCCTGGGCGCTGGACCACCAGAATGCAATTTCAGCTCTCTGTCTTATGCAATCGTCCAGTCTTTTTCCATGCATAATTACCTACCAAAAACACATAAAAACACATAAAAACACACAATTAAAACATAATTTAGAAAAACTAAAAATAAAAGAAACTTGAGAATAAACTCAATCAAAAAGATGAAAAGAGAATGAAAACCCAAGACTTTGAACCGTAAAAATATGAATTTTTACAGGTTCATCAATCAACTTATAAACCTATTTAAACTTTGATAATGTTATCATTCTCGCACCTTATCTATTTTCATATAGCTAGTATTTGAACATGAATTTGCATTAGTGACACTAACATGCTAGTGGTCTGCAGTAGTTTAGCCATGGTTCTCTTTTATTAGTCTTTTGCTGCACTGCAGTTAGTGATTTATGCCTCCCAAAGTGATCATGTGTCTTATATTCTTTGTAAGATGCTAGTCTTTTATAGGGATTAACTCTCATTTTACTGTCTTCAACTTTAGCCCTTTGGCAAACTATCACTTGAACTTTTATGTTTGGCAACTGAACACTTGAATAAGAAATCACCCAATTATTGGTAAAAGGATCTTCAAAACACTATTGCCTCCAATATTGCTTTGATTGAGTTTTAGTTCATAAAACATCTTGTTCACTGGTTTACTAATTAGGTTTGCTCAATTGATTCCTTCTACTATGTTATGAGTGACAGGCACAAAAATGTCCTATTAAAAATAGAATTGGGTAGTAAACATGACTTACACTATTGGTAATTGGTATTTTTTTTATTGGATTCTTTGAGAACTAATATTGTAAGTGTTGTAATTATATTAATTATATGTTCATTTATTTCAACCAGTTGATGCTTCAAGTGAACCTATTACGCCATTGGATGTAAGAAGATCATCTGGTGGTAGCAACACAAACCGCTAATAACATATTTAGTATTGATTTTTTATGTTCATTTATTGTGGCACTACTTTAGGTTATTAAGGATTTTAAGTTGTAAGTTTATATTACAAGGAATGAATTTATTTATCTTATTATGGATTCGAACTTGTTATGTTTATGTTATTATGAATATTTTTAATGCAATTTGATTCACATTTATATCAGCAGTTTTATAAAATTAATTGTTTTGATTGTGCATCCTAAAGGTTATTAAAATTCAAAATTAAATATGCACTAAATCTTTTTTCTAAAAAAAATTCACCAGATGAATTGCAGTAGTTTTAAACCCCAAAAAAAGTCAAAAATGTTGTTTACAACAATCAAATAGTGACAGTTTTAAACCTCTGTAATTTTTTGGTAAATAGAATCAGGCAACTAGATAATGGAGGCTAAAAATCACCGCAAATTGAAAAAAAAAGAAAACTGTCTCAAATTGTGGGGGTTTAAAACTGTCGCAAATTAATCATTGTTGTGGGGGTCGCTAAAAAATTACCACAATAAACTGTCGCAATTTAATTAGTGGGGGTTAAAAATCACCACAAATTGAAAAAAAAAAGTCGCTAAATAATGCGTTTTTTGTAGTGATATGAATCAATATAGTATTATTGGGTTGACTTGAATGAACCTACATTATACATTAGTTGAATATTTTTATATTCATCAATAACTATCTGTGTATCAAAAGAATGAAGAAGAATATGGTTTTCTTTGTGCAAAGGGTTGAGGCTAGCCCATTGCCACCCGAACCTCCAAATAAGGATGATGGTTTTCAAGTGTCTTTCAGAGATAAGGTTACGGGTCAGAAAGCACCTCCCCCTCCTAGAGGGAGAACGAACTTAATTAGCTAGTAGTTAGTGAGGATTGAGTATGACAGAGGGAATAGATTACTCCTGAAATGTTTGGTTGATGTTGGTGTTTTTAATGAGTTATGCCAACCTTGGAGGGACGCATTGGTTGTGAAGTTGCTAGGGAAGGATATTGGTTTCTTGGCAATGCGTGATAATTTGAAGGCTATTTGAAAGCTTACTAGAGGTTTTGAGATAATGGATGTTGGACATGGTTACTTTATAGTAAAGATGCATCTTGAGAAGGATACTGAAAAGGCTATTAGCGAGGGACCTTGGATGATCTTTGATCATTACTTGTTAGTTTGGACATGGTCTCCAGATTTTGTGGTGTCAATTACTAAGATTGATAAAACTTTAGTATGGATTCATTTTCCTAGTTTGGGGTTGGTCTTTTATGATGAGAGTTTCTTACTGGCTTTGGCTTCGGTAATAGGTGTCCCGATCAGAGTTGACATGAACACGTTGAATGTTACGAGGGGTAAGTTTGCTCATGTCTGTGTGGAAATTGATCTTAATTAACCTGTTGTTAGTAAGGTTTGGATTAGAGATCATTGGTACCGTGTTGAGTATGAAGGCTTGCATGTCATTTGTTCGAACTATGGATGCTATGGTCATTTTTAGAGAGAGTGCAAGGTGCCTAGACGTAGTGGTCATGAGGGGCAGCAACTAAGTCTTTCTGGCAGTGATGGGCAAGCTGTTAATGCTTTTCAAATTGATAATATGCCTAAATTGAGTAACCAAATGATAACTTCCATCATAACCTCAATTTTTAGAGAGGAGGTAAGAGTTATGGTTATGGGGATGGGCTCGTATAAGGCCCCTAGGTCAGATGGTTTCCAACCGTTGTTCTTTAAATAGTACTGGCACATTATTGGGGAAGATGTTTGGAGACTTGTGAAGAATGCTTTTGAATAAGGTTCTCTATATTGTAATCTCATGGAAACACTTATCGTTTTGATTCCTAAAGTTGATCAGCCTTCTAGGTTGAAGGAATTTAGACTGATTAGCTTATGTAATGTCATATATAAACTTGTCACTAAGGTGCTGCTTAACAGACGCACGCCCTTCCTTGATGAGATCATCAGTCCTTTGCAAAGTAGTTTCATTCCTAACAGAGGGACTACTGACAATGCTATTGTGGCTTAGGAGGTGATGATGCATTATTTTTATAAGCCAAGGTTAAGAAATGTGTGGTGGCTTTCAAGATTGACCTTGAGAAAGCCTATTATAGGGTCAATTGGAATTATTTGGAAGCCTATTTGTATGACTTTGGGTTTCCTCAAATTTCTATTAACCTTATCATCAGTTGCATGAAGTCTTCGAGACTTTCGTTACTTTGGAATAGGGCTAAGCTTGAATCTTTTTCTCCTATGAGAGGCCTTTGACAAGGGGATCTTATGTCTCCATACCTATTTATGATTTTCATGGAAAAATTAGCTTTGACTATTACTCAGAAGGTGGACAATAATTAGTGGCTTCCTATTCATATGTCTAGGGGTGGTCCAGGTATATCCCATCTTTTCTTTGTGGATGATGTCCTTCTTTTTTGTAAAGCTAAGAATTCTCAAGTTCGTATGATTACTGAGCTGTTTCAGAATTTTTGAAAAGCTTATGGCCTTAAAGTTAATTTTGAAAAATCTCAGGCTTTGTGCTCAGGTTCTATTAATAGAAGAAGAAGGGATAATTTTACTAGTATTTCTTCCATCTGCTTTACTTTTGATCTTCAGAAATATCTGGGATTTCCTCTTTTGAGGGGTAGGGTTAAAAAATCTATTTTAAATCCTATCATTGAGAAGGTACAACCTCGTTTAGCAGCTTGGAAAGGTAATCTCCTAAATAGGACTGGTAAAGTTTGCCTTGCAAAATTGGTCTTAGCTTTTATCCCCACTTATTCTATGCAAGTGCTTTGGTTGCTCCAGAATGTTTGCAAGAATCTTGATAAAATTACTAGAAGTTTTTTTTGGAACAAGAATGGTAATGCTAAAGGTTGGAGTTTAGTTAATTGGGATATAGTCACTACTCCTAGAAAATGTGGTGGGTTAAGTGTGAAGGACACCAGATTATCTAATGTGGCTTTGTTAGGTAAGCTAATTTAGGCCACATTATATTACTCTAATAAATTATAGGTTAGAGTTTTGGCTCACAAATATCTCCAACACATGTCAATTTTTCAAGCTACTGCTCCTACTAGTGCCTCCTATGTTTGGCGTGGAATAACAAAGGCTACCAGTTTACTTGCCTAAGGGTTTAGTGTTTGATTGGGTGAATGTAACCTTTCATTTTGGTTTGATGACTGGTTTGAGGGAGATTATTTGTGTGATATGGTTCCCTATGTCCATATTTTGGACTCTCATATGAATGTGAAAAACCTTTGGCAGGATAGGCATTGGATGTTTGATAATTTGTCCAAGACTATTCCTGAGAGTATTCAACGTCAATTGGCTTCCATTCCAATTCCTAGCTTCCTTATTATTCAGGATCGTTGGATTTAGAGAGGGAGAATGCCAAGTATTTACTTTGCAGTAATTAGTTATTCTTGGTTATTATAGAGAAATCGTTCTTGGGATGTTAATGTTTCTTGGTCCTGGATTTGGAAGTTAGGTATTCCTGAAAGTGTTCATTTTCTTGCCTGGCTTGTCTTATATAATGTTCTTTTTGTTAACTACCCGAGGTATTACCGGCATCTAACTGCTTTCGCTTCTTGCTCTAAGTGCTCTAGCCATCAGGAGAAGCTTGTCATTATTTAAGATATTGTCCTCATGCTAGAGAAATTTGGTTAAGGATTAGTTCTTGTTTTGATAGTGATTTTTTCCATTATGATTTCCATGACTGGATTCAAACCCAGGCGCAGGGCAGTTACTTTGAGATATTTCTTTGCACCCTTTGGTGGATATAGCAGTGGCGAAACAATGAAATTTTGGGTGAGAAGAGCTAGTCAGCAATGCAGGTGATTAGAAACATATATGCTATGCTTTCTGATGTTCCAGGGACTTTATGCCAGCAACTAGCGAGTCTCCCTATGGAAGTCTCATGGATTAAATTAGATGAAGGTTTCTTCAAATTAAATGTTGATGGTGGTTTCCTAAATAATCCTTTACGGGTTGGTTTCGATGGTGTTTTGAGGGATGATCTTGCTTAATAGGTGGCAGGTTTCTCTAGGTATGCTGGTGAAGTTGATATTCTTCTAGCTGAACTTTTAGCTATGAAGCATGGCCTTGTCATGGCTTAGGACCATGGTTGTAGGCGTGTTTGGTGTGAATCTGATTCTCTTGAAGTGGTTATACTTGTTACATCCCCAATTTTTCCTGAGTTGCATCTGTATGGGGCTATTGTTATTGACATATGGGTGTTAACTTAGCGTGATTAGGAGATTAGAATTACTTATATTCTTAGGGAGGCTAATTTTTGTGCAATCTTCCTCGCCAAAATGGGTGCTGCTTCTTTGAATGCTTTGCATGTCTGGGACCATGCACCACAGGGCTTATCTCACTTTGCTTCTTACGTATGCTCTTGGTGTCATAATTGTTAGACAATAGTTTCTTTGTTTTTGGTTTTCCAATGTACCAAAAAAAATCATCAATAACCTAATTTTGCACAAATATATCTTCACCTTCAATTTGTTACCAAACTTATAATTATAAACAAATTTGAGAGTAATATTTTTAAAAAAAGTATTATTACGTAATCACTCACCTATAAAAGGCAAGTAAAATGATAAGTATCACTCTTCCTTGGACTTAACTATGTTGAGATCCTCTACTTTTTCCTTTAAAGTGAGAGCTCACTTTAGAAGAGTTAAATCAAGGATGGAACTAGATCATTTTAGTCAGGGTAGCCAAAGATAAAGAATATCATTAATGAGAGGACTAAGTTCAAGAGTGTTTTTTTTAATTACATGTAAATTGAAGAAAACTCAAAAAATTTGGAATGTCATATCCCCTCAATATACATATAGTTGCGCCCTAAGCTAAATCAATAAAAGGGACAATAGATAAATAAAAGTAATGATAGACGTTCATAATATGTTTAAATGTATCAACAACTAATAAAATACTTGATCTCTTTTTTTTTGTGAAATAAAATACTTAACCACTACTAAAACAAAAACAAAAACTTTAGTAGCTATTAGAGATATTCAAAATTTGGATTGTCCTACTAACTCGTCTCAGTCTGAAGCTAATTGAGAAGGATTCGAGTTTTAAAAATTAAACCCAACGTGTTTTTGGGTCGGTTTCGAGTTATACTTCGTGTCATCCCAATCTGACTCGGTATCACACATTATTTTAAAGCTTATACCTTTTTTTACAATTAGTTATAAATAATAAGACTTTTTGACTTTACATAACATGATAATATATTTATATTCATTTTTTAAATATATATTGTAAAATATACATTAATTTTAATTTTGTACTTCTATAATTTTATGACTTAACTATAAATAATGTTTAAATTTATACATTATGTATATATATCAGGTTGATCTAATTTCGACCCGATCATTATTGGATTATGGTCATATCGAGTTCGAGGCCAAATAAAAAATAGCTCAATAAAAAATATCATTACGAAAATATTTTCTGTTTTCATTTCCTATTTTCATTTTTTGAGAATAATTTTCATTTTTAAATTTTCAAATTTTAAGAAACATGTTTAGTTGGATTTTTTGTTTCTTGATTTTAGAAAATGAAAACAACATAAATACATTTGGTTTACCTATTTTCAAGGAACTGAAAATTTAAAAAATAAATTTTAAATTATATGAATATGTTTAATTATTTGTTAATGAAAAAAAAATCATGTCTCAACTACTCAAATCCCTCACCCAAACCCCACTGGCTAGTTCGCCATCACCTCCTACTGCAATTGGAAAGGCGTCAAATGTGATGGTTCCAACCGAATCACCACCATCAACCTCGCCTCCAATTCACTTATCAGAATTCTACCTTCCGATCTCAACTCGCTTTCCCAACTCACCTCCCCCTCTCTCTAAAACAATGCTCTCTTAGATCCCCTACCCTCATTCACAAACCTCTCCAATCTCCAAACCTTTTACTTTAACACCAACAAAACCAATAACTTCACCTCCATCCTTAACGGTTGCTTCAATGGCCTCACTAGCATACAAACCTTTAGCTTAACCACTAACATCAATCTTGCACCATAGACAATTCCCATCGATTTGACTTAATCCTCCAACCTCATTGAACTCGAGCTCAGAACCACGAATCTCATTGGTTCCTTGCCTGATATATTCAATTTGTTTCCAAGTTTGCAAAGCCTCCATCTTTCTTACAACAACCTCACTAGGGGGTTGCCAAAAACCTTCGTGGGTTCTTCGATTCAGAACTTGTGGCTCAACAACTAGAATAATGGGGAGGAGAAATATAGGGGATTTAACAAAAATATAAAGGAGGAGAAATAAAAAAAATTAGAAAATGAGAAATCATTGCTAAACTTCAAACCTGATAGCACTTAAAGTAAAAAGCAAGATGACCAATAACCAAGAAGCAACAACAAAGATGCAGTTGCTGGAGTAAGAAGAAGCAAAGAGGGGTTCCAAGAGGATACTTAGGACGTAGGGCTTAGAGAGAACAAAAGTTGTTAAAAATTACAAAGATGCCACTACATTTTCACGTTTTCGTGTTTTCAAGATTTTGAACATGAAAAACTTAAAACTGTTGTAAATAGAGAAGAGAAATATAGAAATATGAAGACAAAAAATATAGACTCAAGATTTTATTTTGTATATATGATGAGATACATATCTTTGAGATTTTACAAGATATTTATAAGAACATTTTAGGGTTTATGCAATGTAGTTATTTAGAATTAGTATCTGTTAGGAATTATGATCTCTTTTAACTAATTTTCCTGTTTATATGAGATAATTAGTGTGCATATTATAACTACCAATTATTTAAAATCAAATTAAAGTAGTCATTCACCACATGCTCAAAGTGCATGTTCTACAATACTTCCCCTTAGATGACTATACATTATGAATAAGTCTCGTTAAAACTTTGTTAAGAAAAACCCAGTGGGATAAAAACTTAGCAAAGGAAAAAGAGTACAATATTCATAGACAACTTTTCCTCAAAATATAATCAATTATGAAAGGTCATTAAGTTGACACATTTTAATATTATACACATGTTTCTTGAAAATTGAGGTAATGCCTTTATGAATAGATAAGTTGGGTTGTTACTTGAGTAAATGTTACAAATATCAACATCACATTTCTTCAAGAGTTCATGAGTGTAAAAAAACTTTAGTGAAATATGTTTAGTTCTATCACCCTTTATGTAGTCTCCTTTGATTTGTGCAATTCATGCTGCATTATCCTCATGCAATGTTGTTGGCTCATCATTTTTCTTCAATAATCCACATGCTCCTTTAATGTGTTGGATCATGGTTCTCAACCATATACACTCACGACTTGTTTCATGAATGACCAATATCTCTGAATGGTTTGATGAGGTAGCGGTAATTATTTGCTTTACAGACTGCCATGAGATAACAGTATTTTCACATGTGAACACATAACCTTTTTATGATCGAGCTTTATGTGGATCAGAAAGATAACCAACATCAGTATATCCTACCAATTTTGACTTTTCTCCCTTTGGGTAAAACAAACTCATATCAGATGTGACACGGAGATAATGAAGAACATGTTTTACTCCATTTTAATGTCTTCGAGTTGGCGCAGAACTAAACCTTGCTAGCAAATTGACTGCAAAAGCTATATTTGGTCTAGTGTTATTTGTAAGATACAAAAGTGCTCCTATTGCACTAAGATATGGTACTTCAGGACTAAGAATTTCCTTATCATCTTCCCGTGGATGAAAAGGATCTCATTTTACATCAAGTGAATGAACAACCATTGAGGAGCTTAATGGATAAGATTTATCCATATAAAATTGTTTCAAAAATTTTTCTATATAAGATGATTGATGCACAAGAATTTTACTTGCCAAATGTTCAACTTGAAACCCAAGACAAAACTTTGTCTTTCCAAGATCATTTATTTCAAATTCCTTCTTTAGGTAGTCTACAGTCTCAGAAATCTCTTCTAGAGTCCCTACTATGTTTAAATCATTAACACAAACTGCGACTATAGCAAATCTAGAATTTATTTTCTTAATGAAAACACAAGGACAAACATAATTATTTTCATATCTATTTTTCAATAAATATTCACTTAAACAATTATATCACATGCGTCCAGATTACTTTAACCCATATAAGGATCTTTGAAGTATAACAGAGTACATGTGCATAGGTTTTGAATTATATGCTTCAGGCATCTTAAATCCTTAAGAGGTTTTCATATATATGTTATTATCCAATGATCCATATAAATAAGTTGTCACAATGTCCATTAGATGTATGTCAAGTCCTTCAGAGACTGTCAAACAAATCAAAAATCTGAAAGTAATTGCATCCATAACAGGGGAGTAAGTTTCTTCATAATTTATATCAGGCCTTTGTGAGAAACTCTGTGCTACAAGTCGTGCCTTGTATCTCACAATTTCATTTAGCTCATTTCTTTTTCGTACAAATACCCATTTACACCCAACGAGTTTGACATCTTTAGGTGTCAAACAAATCAAACATCTGAAAGTAATTGCATCCATAACAGGGGAGTAAGTTTCTTCATAATTTATATCAGACCTTTGTGAGAAACTCTGTGCTACAAGTCGTGCCTTGTATCTCACAATTTCATTTAGCTCATTTCTTTTTTGTACAAATACCCATTTACACCCAACGAGTTTGACATCTTTAGGTGTCTAGACTACTAGTCCAAATACATCACGTTTGGCTAAAGAATCTAACTTACCTTGTATTGCTTCTTTTTATTTTGGCCAATCACTTTGATGCCAACATTCTTCTACATTTTGAGGCTCTAGCTCATTATCATTAATAATTTTAGAAGCAATTACATATGCAAAAATATTATCAACAACAACTTCATCTTTACCCCTCATATTTCTAGATTTTAATGAGATATCATAATTTTTGGTACCAAAACTGCTTCTAGGGTTACTTTCTTATAAATACGGGGTTGTTGATCTATATTACTTTTGAACTCTTCAGGAGTGTCAATAACCTCTTTTATAATGTCATTTTGAAGTTTTTTCATTTTTTTTAGAGGAACAATGTCCTTTGCATCAGTAGGTCTACCATGCTTCTGCCATGCTATAAATTCAGTAGCTGCCATACCCACAGGATGTCCTGTAGGGACAACTAACCGTGTAGGAGTATTTGCAGCCGGCACATGTGATTTAGTGATTTTTTGGGTGTCAACAAAAATATTTGGCAATTGATTTGTGACATTCTGCAAATGAATTATTCTTTGAACTTCAAGTTCACATTGACTTGAGTGTGCATTAAGATTGGACAATGTTGGTGTGTTCTAACAAATTTCTTATGCTTTGGACCCTTTACCTTTTTCTTCCCCTCATGACGGGAAAATTGACTCATCAAATTGACAATCTAAGAATCTTGCTCTGAAAAGATCACTAGTCAAAGGTTCAAGATATCTAATAATAGATTGGGAGTAAAAAACAACATAAATACCAAGGCGACATTGGGGGTCCATCTTAGTTCGTTGAGGGGGCACAATAGGAACATAAACAACACAACCAAAAATTCTAAGATGAGATATATTAGGTTGTTAATTAAACACAAGTTGTACAGGTGAAAACTTGTGATATGCAAGTGGTCGGATGTGAACCAAATATGCAACATGAATTATAGCATGTTCTCAAGTAGATGTAAGAAGTTTTGATTTCATAAGCATAGGTCTAGTAATAAATTGCAAACATTTAATAAAAGATTCAGCTAATCCATTTTGAGTATAAACATGTGCAATGGAATGCTTAACACTAATTCCTATTGGCATGCAATAATCAAAAAAGGCTTTTGAAGTAAACTCGCCTGCATTATCTAAACGAACTGACTTGATAGGATGGTAAGGAAAACTTGATCTTAATTTTATAATTTGAGCAAGAAATTTAGCAAAAGTAACATTACGAGTTGAAAGCAAACAAACATGTGACAATTGAGTGGAAAACATAAATTAAAACCATGAAATATCGAAATGGCCCACAAGATGGATGGATTGGGCCACAAATGTCACTTTGTATTCTTTGTAGAAAATCAAGAGACTTCAAAGATAATTTAGATGGGGAAGGTGTAACAATTAATGTACATTGAGCACAAGAAGTACAAAAATAATGATTAGGCAAAAGAATTTTCTGATCCTTTAAAAGATGTCTATGTGTATTTTCAATAATACATCGCATCATAGTTAAACTTAGATGACTAAGACGATCATGCCAGATTATAAAAGTTTTAGGATCTAAGCACTTTTGGTGCATATAATTTGACTCAACTACCATTATTTTTGTAAAATATAATCTAGATGAAAAACTTGAAAGTTTCTCTAATATAAACTTCTAGTTCGAAATTATAGAGGTAATATATAGATATTCTACATATTTCTCATTTTTTATTTCAACATGATACCCATTGCGACATATATCTTTTAAACTTAGTAGATTTCTTCGGGATCTACTAGAATAAACGCATCATCAATATACAATTTTATCCCATTTGGAAACATAATTTGGACTTTTCCAGAGCCTTCAATTACATTTGCAGAACTAGATATAATATTAACATTAATTTTAGCTGAAGCCTCACTGTCCTAGGCAGCCCAACCACTTAACATCGATTTGACTTAATCCCATCGATCAATTTTAATTGTAAGAAATATTTTTTATTATGAAGAATTGTATGAGTTGTGCCACTATCCACTAAACATATGTCATCCTTCATTATATCAAGTTTATTTTGCATTATCTAGTAACACCAAAGTATATTTGTAAGAATTAGAAAGAGACAATAAACAAGAAATATGCAAATAATTGATATTCATATTATAAATAAAACTTTAATGAAAAATTACAAATGATAAACTTCAAAATAATATAAACATAAACTTAACATAAACATAAACATAAACATAAACATATTTCAACAGTAGACATTTTCATCCTCAATCAAATGATCAATCTTGCCACTATTATCTTAAAAAAAAATCAAAATATCAAAATCAACATTCATAGGAGACTCATCATCATGAGTAAGACCAACAGGTTCAGAAAAATTCACTTCAACATTTTTTTCCTTTTCTTTTAGTGATGCATTGTAAAGTTTAACTAGGTGTTTTGGAGTGTGACATATGCGAGATGATCTGTTAATAATTTCAGTCCTTAAATGTCTTTTGTTTGATCTAATTGGACTCCATATGTGCTCAATTGTTGACATTTAGCTAAATTTCTGATTTAGAGCTTAATTGGATATTTATTTTGAAACTATGCTTAAATGTGGTTATAAACACTTATAAATGAATTATATTTTTCAGGATATCTTTAGGTGTTTGAGTCCATTAGCATTGAACCGAGCTTGATGACCATTTGAGGAGAGAGATGAATACTGAAGAAGATCAGTTTTACCCTTAGAAGTAAAGGAAGAAGGGCATTTATGAAGAATCAATGTTGGATTTGAAGAAAGTGATCATCACGGCTCGTGTCAAATGACACAGGGTAGGCTGTGTACTCCTCTGACTATGAAGATTGGAATTTTTGGACCAACACGGCCCATGTCAAATGACACGGGGTAGGCCATGTACGTCTTTGACTTCACGAGGAAAATCAATTTTCAGCCCTGACCGAGAACATGGGCCGTGTTCTTCTCTGACTTTAAAAATATTGGAGTTTTGTCATCAGATTCAGACATGGGTTGGGCCGTGTCATATGACACGGACCGTGTCATCGGCTCAGAAGTTTAAATTTGTATTTTAATGTTAAATTAGGTATCCAAATCTATAAATAGGGTTGCTTAGAGTCCCTAAAGGAGGTATGGACAGAGAGAGCCGTCAAGGGAACTGAGGAAAACACAAAGACCAAGGGAAAGGGAGATTGGATCGAAGATTGGAGTCGGGTTCGAGCAATCGGAGATCGATCATCCCCAACTTTTGGAAAGTAGTTTGATTTTCTATTTTCTTTTGCACTTTCGTTCTGAACTATGTTTTTCTTCTGTTTTTCTTGTGATTTTGACTTTGTCATGTGTGGCTAAACTTCTTGATTGGTTAAGGGAAGATGAAACTGTAGTTTTGATTATGTGAATCTTGCATATTTCTTTATATCAATACAATTATGTTTTTATTCATATGTTTCTGATCTTAAATCAATATAAAGGTTTTTATATTCTTTGCCAAATTTTGAGAGTGGTAAAACTAGGATTGCTATGTGCGGTTGCGGTGGTAAAACTAGTGAAACATATGATCTAAGTAATTTAATCCCGGTGTGTGATTAGATCTTAGTGTGATTGATTTTCTAATTCTTAATGCAATCATTAGGTAGGTGTAAGAGCAGTTGCTTTACAAATAACTAATGGTTAGAGTTTGATTTGAGTGGTTGCTGAATTAAGCGAAACTTAAAGAAAATAAGAGATTTATCTCATAATTATATAAGAACATAATTGATCATGTTGGTATAAAGAGTATGTAAGTTAGCATAATCATATAAATCTAGTAGTGGAATCCATCTCTTAACCAATATCTTTAACTTGGTAATTCAATTTGTGTTTACTGTTTTGGTTTAAGTTTAATTTCTCTTTTAGTTTTAATTAACAAAACCCCTTTTTTACATTTTACTGTTTATAGTTCATCAGAGTTTAATTTAGGAATTAGATTGATAGTGTCAATTGAATTGGTTCTCTGTGGATCAACCCTTGCTTACTACAACTGGTTGCAAGGTTTTTATATTTTTGGTGGAACTTGGCAACTGTTTTTAATATTAATTTTTAATCATATTCCACACCACACCACGAGACCAATGACCTTTTGTTCCATATCTATAACAAATATTGTCATTATTTTGCTCTTTTCCAAGATTTTTCTCATTTTTGACCTATTTCTTTTAGTTCCTTTCAGCACCTTTACTTTCAAAACTTTCAGGAGGAGTAGCACGAGTCCAATAATTTTTCCTACTACGACTTCTTTTACTAACACGACTTAGTCCACGACCTTGAGAAAATGTCACATTCACTTCAGGGAATGGTGCTAAGCCAATTTGATGAGATTGATGTTTTTCATCAAAAGCTCATTGTTTTGTTCAGTCACAAGTAAACAAGAAATTAGCTCAGAACATTTTGTGAATCTACGTTCTCGATACTGCTGTGATAGGAGCACATTCGAGGCATGAAAAGTGGAATATGTTTTTTCTAACATATCTTCATCAGTAATTTTTTCTCTACATAATTTTAATTGAGAGCTAATCTTAAACAAGACTGAATTATATTCACTTACGGTTTTAAAATCTTGCAAACGTAAGTGGATCCAATCATAGCGAGCTTTTGGAAGAATCACCATTTTTTGTGTTCATATCTCTCCTTCAAATTATTCCAAAGAGCTAATGAGCCCTTAATAGTAAGGTACTTCATTTTCAATTTTTCGTGCAAATGATGTCAAGAAAAATCATTATTTTTGCGCGATCCTACAAGGATGCTTGGTTTCCTTCTTTTATAGTATCCCTAAGATTCATAGCATTAGGATGAATATCAACATCAAGTACCCATGATAAATAATTTCTTTCAGAAAATATCAAGGGCAATGAATTGAAATTTCGTGAGATTTGACATCTAAAGACACTTGATATATAAAAAGAAACTTGGAGGATTTAGCTACATCGTAGAGACTTGATCGTGTTGATAACTTGTTGTAAATAGAGAAGAGAAATATAGAAAGATCAAGACAAGAAAATATAGACTCAAAATCTTATTCTGTATATTAGATGAGATATATATCTTTAAAATCTGAAAATGTATTTATAAAAGCGTTTTAAGATTTATGCAATGCAGTTATTTAAGATTAATATCTGTTAGAGATTGTGATATATTTTAACTAATTTCTCTTTTTATGTAAGATAATTAGTGTGCATATTATAATTAATAATCTTTTAAAATCAAATTAAAATAATCATCTATCACATGTTAAAAATGCATGTTTTACAATAAAAACATCTTTTTGTTTTCGATTTTAAGATTTTTTATTTTCTCTTAAACCCACCCAAACACAATTTTAAGTCTACTTTCCATTTTTATTAAAAAATAAATAAGAAATGAGTAAACCAAACATACCCTTAGGCTGTGTTTGGAAGTTTGGAGGGAAAGGAAGGGGAAGAGTTTAAAGGGGAAGGAAGGGAAGAAAAATGAAAGGTTTATCATCTCTTTGTTTGGAAGTATGAAATATACGAGAGAAAGGAAATGGAGGGTTTAACTATACTTTTTTTTTACCCTTTAAAAATTAACATGATTATGAAGTTTGGTCCCGAGAGAATGTTCTGCATATTATAATTAATAATCTTTTTTAAAGTCATCTTCAACCTCCATTAAAACCATTAACATCCAATCATCTCATCTCACATGTTAAAAATGGAATTTTCATGTTCGTCGTACAATAAAAATATCTTTTGTTTTCGCGACCCTCCATTTTGGGTCTAATTTAAGAAATGTTTTTAAACAAACATTTTCTCTCTGTCGTAAAAAAATGCCCAAATTCACGATCACCAATCCTCGATGAAGTCTACTTTCCATTTTTATTAAAAAATAAATAAGAAATGAGTAAACCAAACATACCCTTTGGGGGAAGTGAGAGGCTATATATAGTGAGAAAAATTTTATTTTTTAGATAAGAAAGGTTTCTCAAATAAAACCTCTCTTTCCTTCCTTTCCTAACTCTCATATAAAACAAATATATATATATATAATTATCGGGGTGAAAAAATAAATAAAATAATTATACTAAATAATCAAATTAAAAATTACTTAAAAATCATATAACTATTTAAAAAAACATATATATTTATATTTTAATTTTCACCATTTATTTAAGATTTAATAATTAAAATTTATTTATTTTACTACTTATAATAAGTACTCATCTTCCCCAATAACAACTAATGGACATATTTTGCAAGTAAGTTGGCCCATTGTGTTGCAGTAAGATTATAAGAAGGAAAAACGTGAAGGGTAAAACCGAGAAACTGCAAATAAAGGCATCCAAGTGTCTTTCACTTATTTGCCCTCACCGCTCTCTCTTTTTCTCTCTGCTCTATTACGTCGTCGTCTTCTCTCAACTCCTCCCTCCGACGCAACGCAACCCTTCGATTAGAAGATCCTACCAGTTTCCGAATCCAAACCCTAATCAACACTTCAATCTCCTACTTCAACCCTCTCTCTCTCTCAAAAGGTTTCAATTTCCTTCTATCTTCAATATTCTCTCTCTATTTTTCTATTTCAAATTTCCACATCTCACTGATGCCAAAAAAGTTTCTTTTTTTTCTTTATTTTCAATTTCGTTATGTCTCTTGTTGCGTAGATCGATTTATGTTGTGGGAGTTGTCTGTTTTATGTGCACTGTGCAAAAAATCTTAGATTTTTACTATTGCGTTGTTCTATGGGATCTTTTCTTTTCCGCTTAAATGTTCTATTGGATTCTCTGCCTTAGTAATTTTGCTTCGCTGTTTGTTTTGTAGTGTGCATCAGATTATTTCCTTTGATTTATTTATAGTTAGCAAATTATTGGAATGGTGTTATGGACTTATACACGATATCTTGAAATACTTTTTGGTGTGTTTGGTTGAGTAAGTGGAAAGTTGGAAGGAAAATGATTTTCAACAAAAAATATATGCTCATTCCACACATTTCTGTTATACCCAGCAAGTACAAAGTGTTTTTCATTCCTTTTTTTTTATTTCTTTTTTAGATCTTCCTACTTTCCACCTACTCAACCAATGCATGTGATGTGATATCCCAAAGGTATCTGATATTTGTGATGTTTTGTTTTGTTTTGTTCGTTTTCTGCTAGTAGTTTTCTATTTCACCTTGGTGATGAAACATTTTAAGACTGTGGGGAATTGATTTGGATTGCATTACATTGAACAATTGGACATTTAAATGCTATTGTTGCATGCTTCTCCACCTTCAAAAGAATTAATAATCCATGCAATAATGCACCCATTTTGGGTACGCAGGCTTCAGATGCTATTACTGAATCCATGTAAATTGTCTGCAACTTAGTATTTTATGTGGCATCATTAATATAATGATAACATCTCAAGTTTGATCTGTAGGATGCAAAATGAATTGATAGATATTTTTCTTTACAGCTCACAATCATGGCTGGGTTGACACCTGAAGGATCACAATTTGATACTCGTCAATATGATTCTAAGATGAATGAGCTGTAAGTTTTTTTTCCCCTTTCGTTTCTTGCTGAACACATGGTTCAGATGCACCAGTGTTGAGATATACTTTTAGTTTCTCTATATTTGTTTATTGTCATCCATAGTGCACACCTTTGTTGCCTATAGTTATATGATCATTTTTGGTTTGATGTGTTGATGGGGGAAGACTTGGAGCTGACGGGCAAGATTTCTTTACTTCTTATGACGAAGTTTATGATAGCTTTGATGCTATGGGATTGCAGGAGAACCTTCTGAGGGGTATTTATGCATATGGTATGTTCATTGATGCATTAATGTACTGTAATTATTTTTAGCATGCCATTTTATGGAACCAGTTAACAATCAGGGGTGGCGCTACATTGTAGCAATTAGCAAAGAGGGAACTTGGCGCTCTCAACAATAATAATTTTCACATTGGCCACCCTTTTTGTTTTGCTTGAGCTCCGCCCATCAGCAATTCTATGTCCTGTTTGAGAACTTTGATTTATATTATTTTATTTGCATTGAATATGAGATTGGTTTATAGTAACAATTCATGCTTCTCAGCATCTTGAATACTTGCATTTTCTAATTTTCCTTTTCACTGATAACTGAGTGTTCTTGCATGACAAATTTGGACAACGATGTTGTGTAACTTCTGAAAAGGTTTTGAGAAGCCCTCTGCAATTCAGCAAAGGGGGATTGTTCCTTTCTGCAAGGGACTTGATGTAATTCAGCAAGCGCAATCTGGAACTGGAAAAACTGCTACATTTTGCTCTGGAGTTTTGCAGCAGCTTGATTACAACTTAGTTGAATGCCAGGCACTGGTTCTTGCTCCCACTCGTGAACTTGCACAACAAATTGAGAAGGTCATGCGAGCACTTGGTGACTATCTTGGTGTCAAGGTTCATGCTTGTGTGGGTGGGACCAGTGTTCGTGAAGATCAACGCATTCTCTCAAGCGGGGTTCATGTTGTTGTTGGTACCCCTGGCCGTGTATTTGACATGCTGCGGAGACAATCTTTGCGCCCTGATTATATTAAAATGTTTGTGTTGGATGAGGCAGATGAGATGCTTTCTCGGGGTTTCAAGGATCAGGTCCTCTCATTTTCCCTTGTCTGTTCTTTCATTGATTTGCTTCTTTTTGTTGATTTGCCATTGTGGAAGATGATTTTGACTCGAGTTTTTTTGTCCTGTAACATACTCTTATTAGATTAGTTGTGTATTGTACTGCTGTTCAATGTTTTTATTTGAATTTTTACCACATTTAATAGATTATGGGAT
The DNA here is from genome assembly GCA_029884595.1 of Ormosia semicastrata. Lineage (NCBI taxonomy): Eukaryota > Viridiplantae > Streptophyta > Magnoliopsida > Fabales > Fabaceae > Ormosia > Ormosia semicastrata. Next base: position 9,976,682 of record JAQQTO010000063.1, on the reverse strand, counting down.
GTAGTGGAGTGGCTACTAGTAAGCTTGTTTCTAATTGTCAAGCAGTGCACACATGTCATGCATACAACTACTCTGGGCCTTCAAGGCTGTTTAATCTTACAATATATTCTGGCCCTTGCCTCCTACTCCTTTTGTAGTAAGATACAATATATATGGACATTAGCCTGTTAAAAATGTAAATTCATAACTGACTATTCTGAAACTGAAAGAATAGGCGAGGGAGTCGAGGAGGCTGTGACATTGATCAATTCCTTTTTCAGTCTCTTTGCTTTTCTTTGCTTTTATCTCTCCTTCTTTTGCTCTCTATATTTTTGGAAAAAGTGCGCACAGTACTATTTGGGATGATATTTTTTAATACAATTTGCTATGATTAACTGTTAGTTTTTTATGTTCTTATGGGCAGGAAGCTACAATACAGAGTATTGACAGCCATTAAAAATTTACTTTTTGCTTAGTGGTATGCACTGGTAGTTATATGCCTGCTCCATTAGGAAAATAGGATAAAAAAAGTATGAAAATACTTTCAACTTGATCTGCCTGCCTTATCATTAGTTTTTCCTTCTGACTTGTTACCTTGATTTTTACCCCTCCCTCCCTCTTCCAGATCTATGATATCTTTCAGCTGCTACCACCAAAGATACAGGTTGGGGTTTTCTCTGCCACAATGCCACCTGAGGCCCTAGAGATCACAAGGAAGTTCATGAATAAACCTGTGAGGATTCTGGTAAAACGTGATGAGCTGACCCTGGAGGGGATCAAGCAGTTTCATGTCAACGTCGAGAAGGAGGAATGGAAGCTTGAGACACTTTGTGATCTTTATGAGACTTTGGCAATTACCCAAAGTGTTATCTTTGTGAACACCAGACGGAAGGTGGATTGGCTGACAGACAAGATGCGAAGTCGTGATCACACAGTTTCAGCCACCCATGGTGATATGGACCAAAACACAAGGGATATCATCATGCGGGAATTCCGTTCTGGGTCTTCCCGTGTTCTTATTACCACAGATCTTTTGGCCCGTGGTATTGATGTCCAGCAAGTCTCACTTGTCATTAACTATGATCTGCCTACTCAGCCAGAGAACTATCTTCATCGAATTGGTCGTAGTGGTCGGTTTGGGAGAAAGGGTGTTGCTATCAATTTTGTGACCAGGGATGACGATAGGATGCTGCTTGACATCCAAAAGTTTTATAATGTGGTGATTGAGGAGCTGCCAGCTAATGTTGCTGATCTCCTATGATTTTTTTTCTGCTCCATTGGAATGCGTTTATTACGGAGGCTGCTGTCATCATTTTATTTATCAAGGTCTAGAGCCTCTTGAGCATGAGTTGAACTTACCCTAAATCAGGGGAATCAAGGTTTTGTGTATTTGAAATTGGCTTTCTTTCTAATTTTGGGTCTATAAGTAAGTGTTATTACAAATTTTGTGAGTTTGTTTGTATCTATAGTGTCTTAAGAGTGATTGCAGAATGCTGTTGTTAGCTTTGGATTTAAATCCTTTTTCTTCAAAGTTATGTTTTAATATCTGCGTGACGGTGTTTATGTAGAGTTGAATTTCGTTAAACGTTATGTTGAGAATATATACTGGACTTGGCCCCATCGTCACTCCGTTGAACCGACTTATTTCGTGCCTATCATCATGCTTTGAAATTACAATCTTATTGAAATCCGTCTTTACTGTTTAGCACCTCAATACTGTTGCCTACTTCAGCTTAACAAGAGGTTTCCCCTTCGTGCTAGATAGATTGTCACTGTCAACTATTTGGGAATTTTGACCGAGCTATATTCTTTTGAAAATTATGGAAATGGAAGTGCTTGTGTCAGCAGTCTGTGTGATGGTAGTAACGCGGTTTTCTGGGTCAGCGGTCCGCTATTTCACTCAAATACTGCGTACTGGTGACTCTTTCGGTTGGTTAGAACTTCTTAGAACGTTATTGTGGTGTAGACTGTAGCTTTCACCGGGGCACCCTTGCTTTCGCTGATGTGAACTAGAGCCGGCACAAAGTTCACTGGTGCCGTATTTTATTAACTTCCCTGCTTTGTTTTATATAAGAAAATATTAGGCTAGATGTCTACACCGTTGGTAGATTGAGCCTTTCTTTTCTTTTCTTTTTTTCCTTCCCTCTCTTTCACTCTTTTTTTACACATAATCAACGACTCCCTTTTCATTTTTGTGAGGTCTGTCTCATTTTTAATTGTGGTTGGATGTTTCTTCATTAATAAAATAAAATAGATGAAGATGGATTAAAAATAAAAATAAACAAATTTTTATTTCTCTTTATTTAGAAGATTAATTAGGAAACAAAATGTAACAATGTAAAATGTATATTCTTAATCATTAAGTTTATTTCTCTTTATTTCATCTCAATTGTTGAGTGAACAAAAATTTTTTATTTGAAGAGAAGAGAATGAAATAATTTTTCTTAAGTTCCTTTTCGTTCTTATTTTTTCATTAAACTTTTAAATAAAAAAGATTATTTCTCTTCTTCACATTCTCTTTTCATTTTCATCTACCTATTATTCAAACACAGTAATTGTGTAAATATCTTTTCCGTTTTCAATTTATTTGCCAGGTTCATCCCCTTTGCGGGTATTGTCAGCCAACTTTATGCAAAAGAATAAATTTGAAAGATGACACAATTCCATTCCCCTCTACCTATTATGATTGTGTAAATGTCTTTTCCATTTTCAATTTATTTGCCAGGTTCATCCCCTTTGCGGGTATTGTCAGCCAACTTTATGCAAAAGAATAAATTTGAAAGATGACACATTTGGTAGATTGACATTATTTGTTAAATAAAAATGAGAATTGATTTAATTTGTTTTAATTTGAATTAATTTCATTTGATTTAAAAATTAAATTTTATATTTTAAAATTTTAAAAAAAATTAGGATTTAAATTAATTTAAAAATTAAATTTTATATTTAAAATTTATTAAAATGAGAATTAATTTGATTTAATTTTATTATTTTATATTTTATCCTTTATGAGAGTAGTTAGAGATAATTATTAAGGGTAAAATAATTTATTTATTTTAAATCAAATCAATTTCTAACAAATTCTATCAAATTTGATAGAATTTTTAAAATAAAAAAAATTCATAAAATTTTAAAAATTAAATTATTTTTATTTTTTAATATTTTAAATACAAAATTTAATTAAATTTAATTTTTAAATCAAATCATTTCTCATTTTTTACATTTCAAACACACTCTCTTATGAATATGAATATCTTACCTTGCTATTTTTTTAGTAGTTAAGGATATGCCTATTGAACGGGGAAATGGGATACCGGGAGATCAAACCCCCCGCCTAACAGTAGCCCTCTGATCTTAAAAGATAAAGAGATGTTTCATGTGAGTTAAGGCTCACTAATACCTTGCAATTTTCTTGATCAATCCAGATAATGACTATCTCTTTTATATACTTTAATTATTTTTCTATTTAATGCTAATTATATCGTATGAGCTGAATTTGATTCTATTTTTAATAGTAAGATGGTTCTACATATCCGAAGTGCGTAGTGGGGTCATGCAGTATTGTCCCCAAGTTTTATAATGTTGATTGATATGATCATCATTTATGTTTTACGGAAAGAATGATATTTAAAGAGTAACTTAATTTTATAATAATAATAATAATAATAATAATAATAATAATAATAATAATAATAATAATTATTATTATTATTATTATTTATTATTATTATTATTATGTCACCCCACTTCCTAATTCTTACCTAGATGTATTCATTTTTTTCCAGTTTTTTTGTTTTTATTTTTGTTTTTGCTTATTTTTGTTTTTTGTATTGCTAGTTAACATCACAAAATAGGATTCTATAATGGCTCCTTCTATCATGCATCCTACCATGATGCACCTTGAATTTAGGTCATTCATTTATAATTAAAAAACATCAATGGCTAGATTGACTAATCGGACACCTCATTAACAAGTCTCTTTTTCACCAACCATGCTCTGCCTCCCCCACTACTAGAACCACCATTTCCAACCTCGATGTCACTACCGCAACCACCATGAATCTGTCGACATCGTAGCTTCAACGAACGAATGTTTGGCTTGGATCTAGTGGTTTAGGTCGACTTCTATTTTGGGGTCTGGTCTGAAACAGGGGTGGAGTGATGTAGAATGACAGAAACAGGGGCTTTGGTGGGGCTTGGCTTTTTGTGTTATTTTGTAATTTTTTTAAGAATCTTAATATAGAAAACTACTATTAATACATAAGGATCTTTGAATTCATGATTCCTATAAACAAGAAAGTATGAAAACACTAATGTTTATCCATGAATAAGAGCAAACTATATTCCAAGAGTGTTATAGAGATCTCAAAACTCACTTTTTATTCCATTGCCTTTCTTTTCTCTCTTCTTTTACTTTAGTGATGGTGAAGGAAAAAGAAATCCTTTGCGGCCAGGAATAGGACCTTGAGTTTTATGCAGAAATTATTTTTTAAATATTGCTAACTTTCATCAAGTTGGCAGTTACTATAATTTCAAAACTACCCTTTTCATTTTACCAAATAAAAGTTTAGCCCATTAACTTAATTTAATTACTTATTAAACTAATAAGATAAGTCACAAGCCCATCACATGAGACATTTAATCCAACATTCTCCCACTTGACTCATGTGACATTACCTTCTTTATAATTTGATAAGTCTATCAAAATATAATATGAATTCATGTATATAGTCAAACTCTTCTTTACATTAGATACATCATTCATTATGACCAATAATGAAAACTAACACGAGTCATGGCCGTCGTATATTATTTAATCGACATAGTCCCTTTCATATACTGTAGAGTTAGTTTTCTCCTTAAATTGACCTAAAAATGGCAAGCACATAACTGATCCAACAATAATGTCTCTATTAAAGACAGAACCTGTTATCATCATTCCTATTCAATCATGTATACAAACTCGAAAAATAGGTAATACAGAAACATATTCATTCATAAGTTCAGAGTGTCAAAGTATATAAAACATAAACATTAACACAATATACAATAATGCCTACTTGGCAATAATGCCCATACTTCAACATGTCCACTAAATGTTTTGGGCAGTAACCCTTTTGTCAAAGGGTTAGCAATCATAAAATTAGTGCTAATGTACTATATTGACACTCTATGTTTCTGAACTTCTTCTTTAAGGGCAAAGTATTTCAATTCCATATGTTTAGCATCTTTAAAATACTTGTCATTTTAGAAAAGAAGACAGCTACAGAATTATCACAATAAATTTTCAGCAGCCTCTGTAATATTGTCAACTACTCCAAGTCCTGAAATAAAGCTTCGCAACCATTTAGCCTGAACCATGGCCTCAAAGCATGCTACAAATTTAGCTTCCATAATGGATGAAGTAATGACAGACTGCTTCGCACATTTTCATTATATCGCTTCTCCAGCTAAAAGATACAAATAGCCAAATATGGACTTTCTTGTATCTACACAACCAACAAAATCTAAATTTGAATATCCAATCACCTTAATATGATTGGACATGTGATCCTTTGTTCCTTGAAAGTATCTTAAGACTTTCTTTGCAGCTCTCTGATAACTCCATAATATATAGTTATTTATGCCTCATATATGTGCTATATTGGTTGTTTAGTCCTTGTTTGTATGCATAAATGGAAGATTTTAGCATCATATTCATCTGATTTCATTTTGATGACTTCCATTATGTTTTTGAGCAAATACTTCCAAAACTATGATGAATTGAGTACATTTGCATTTGATAGTAGAATGGTAAGTTCTCCATTACATACAAGGCTTCAATAAAGCAAAAAAATGAAGAATCTGGAATAACTTTGGACAAAGAAGCCCAAGAGAAAGCCAAAATTGAAGATCAACAAGCAACACCGTAGCGCAGGTATGTTAATGCCGCGGCGTGTGGTGATTCCCCTGCATCAGTACTAGAACCTGAGGCTAGAGCGCCGCAGCGCTAAGAACTGGATGCCACGGTGTCTGTGACCTAATTAAACGCGTGCCGTGGTGTGATGTGTTTAATGCCGCGTCGTGACTTTGTTTTATTCAGCTTATAAATACTATTGTATCCATTTTGCACAGGAGCTTTTGATATTTTTAGAGAACAGCTGCTAGGGTTTTGTGTTTTAGACATAAAGGAAGCAGAAGTAACCAAGATTGAGGGCTTTCTTCACCTTGGAGGAGGATTGGAGCTTGGAGGATCATCCACTTTGAGCTTCCTCTTCTCTATCTTCTACTTTCTCATTTTCTTTTCATGAACATGATGTATTTTGCTATATTTTCGTGCTTCATAGATGGCTAAGCTGTGTGTAGGGTTTACTTTGGATCCTTCTATGAATATTGAATAATATTGTAATCCTTTGAGTTTATATACATGATATGATTTTGTTTAATCATATAGTGCTTAATGCTTTTCATTGTTTGATTAGCTTTTAATTGAGTTATTAAAATCTAATAAACCTAGACATAGAAATTTGGATTTGAGATCGTATGTATGATTGATGCATGTTCTATTTCATTCAATTGGTTTGGGTGAGATGATTCGTTAATAGGATAAAAATATACCTATTGGCCATACATAGTAACTATTGGGAATAGATCTTAATGAGTGGATTTACACTAGTTCTCATGGAAACATAGTGAATTAGGTAACTGAAGCATGGTTGATTGACCTAGACATAGGCTTTTAACTAATTTAGATTCTTAGGCTAACCTAATCATCTCATTTATATTGCTTATATAGATTACTTGTTATCAATTGAAGTAGGAGGTGAAAAAGGATTCCATATTCTCTAATTCTCAACCTCAGTTTAATCTTAAAGCTTTTAAGTTCTTTAAATTATTTTAGACACTCATTTCTTAATTTATATGCCCATGGATAGAAAATCTTAAACTTTTGGTTTATATTTAGCACTGATTTTAACCTTAGTCCTCGTGAGAACGATATCCGACTCCTAGCTATATTATAAGTGCGATTCGTGCAATTGCGGTAAGCAAAAGAGCGAACAAGTTTTTGGCGCCATTGCTGGGGACTACGGTTTAATTTCAATAGAGCTAATATTAACAACCAGTTTAAGTAACTCTAGTTTAAGTTTTTTTTATTGTGCATATTGATTTAAATCTTAATTCTTTAATTATTTCAGGTGATTGATTATATAATGGCTGAAGAACACGATACGCACGAGGTACAGGACGAAAGTCGCACTAGACCATTGAGGGAGTTTGTTACTCCTCAAATGGATAATCTGCAATCCAGCATTAGACGTCTTGCCATTCGGGCAAACAACTTTGAGATAAAGTAGGCCATTATCCAAGTAATTCAAACTTCTGTACAGTTTGGCAGCTTATCCAATGAGGATCCCAATGCACATCTCTCAAACTTCCTAGAGATTTTACGACACGTTTAGGCACAATGGAGTTTCTGAGGATGCTATTCGCCTAAGGCTCTTCCCTTTTTCTTTAAGAGATAGAGCCAAAAGCTGGTTACATTCTCTTCCAGCGGGATCAATTACAATATGGGCAGAGGTATGTACTAAGTTTTTGAACAAATACTTCCCTCCTACCAAGACTGAAGAGATGGTGAATGATATTACATCATTCACTCAGATTAAATTAGAATCATTGCATGAAGCATGGGAACGGTATAAGGATCTTTTGAGAAGGTGCCCACATCATGAGATACCACCTTAGCACAAAATCTACTCATTTCACAAGGGCTTGCCACCACATCACTGCCCAATAGTAGATGCTGCTGTTGGAGGCTCCTTGTTAAGCAAATCCTTTGATGATGTCTTCCAGCTGTTGGAGGAATTAGCTGCTAATAGCTATCAATGGCCATCAGCAAGAAACACTCCACGAAGGGTAGTTGGAGTGCATGAAGTAGATGCTATAACCTCGCTATTAGCTCAGGTTGCAGCATTGGCAAGTAAAATGGACAGTATGGGACAACAAGCTCACCAGAGCCCATTTGTGTTGTGTGACAAATGTGGTGACAATCATCCAAGTGACAGGTGCCCTTCCACCTTTGAAAATGCACATTATCTGGGGAATTACCGATCATAATAGAACAATGCATACGTGAACTAGTATAATACTGGATGAAGGAACCATCCAAACTTCTCGTGGAGGGATAATCAAGGGGCCTCCTCCTCAGCACCTGGAGCTGAGCGACCTTATAATCCTCCTGGATTCCCCTCCCAGTCTAAACAGCTAATTCAAGAAAAGAAACCATTTCTTGAAGAGATATTCATGCAGTTAATAGTGAAAACTGATTCCTTCATGACGAAGATGGATGCTCATTTGGTTAAGAATGACTCAGTGATACAGAGCCAGACAACTTCTATGAGGGCTTTAGAAACTCAGGTAGGGCAGTTAGCCAATGCAATCAATAACATGTCCCCTGGTACCTTCCCAACTGACACAGTTAACAATCCTAAGGCTGCCTCTAATAAGCATTGTAAGGTCATCTCACTAAGGAGTGAGAAAGACATTGAGGGAAACCTTAAGACAAAGTTGATGGAGGATGAGGTAGGAAAGAGCCATAAATGGGAAGAAGAGGTCCACAAGAAGGTTGAAGACAATGAAGTGAATAAAGAAATTGACCACAAGAAGGCTGAAGACAAGAAGGTGGTGAATAAGCCATATATATATGCTTTGCCTTTCCCAAGTAGGCAAATCAAGCACAAGATGGATGAGCAGTTTAAGAAAATTTTAAAAGTTTTTAAGAAACTTCATATCAACATACCTTTTGCAGAAGCACTGGAACAGATGCCCAGCTTTGTTAAGTTTATGAAGGATATATTATCGAAGAAACGTAAGCTGGGTGAGTTTGAAACTGTAGCATTGATTAAAGAATGCAGTGCTATCTTGCAACAAAAGCTTCCCCCAAAGTTGAAGGATCTAGGAAGCTTTACAATTCCTTGTTCCATCGATGATAAATTCTTAGGACAAGCATTGTGTGATATGGGAGCAAGCATCAACTTTATGCCCTATCCATATTTCAGAGGCTAAGTTTAGGGGAATGCAAGCCCACATCCATAACCCTCCAACTGGCTGATCGTTCATATACATATCCGAAGGGAATTATGGAAGATGTCTTAGTGAAAGTGGATAAGTTTATATTCCCTGCAGATTTTGTTATTTTGGATATGGAAAAGGATCAAAGGGTGCTACTAATCTTAGGCAGACCGTTCCTAGCCACGAGAAGAACACTCATAGACGTCCAAAATGGTGAATTGACTATGAGATTTCAAGATCAAGAAGTGACTTCTAACATCTTTAAAGCAATTAAGTTTCCTCAAGATCAGGAAGAGTGTTCTTCTGTTGGTCTGTTGGATAATATCATTAACGATGCATTTCAAGCTAACAATTCTGAAGATCCCCTTACCTTGGCATTGACTTCATCAACTGAGGATGATGAAGATTCTAGAAATGATGTATCTGATTGCATCAAACACCTTGAGGCGGTTCCTAGGCAATATCGTTCGCCCAAGTTTGAAACCTTGGAGTCCAATATAACAAAAGTGACATCTAAGCCTTCCATTGAGGAACCTCCAAAGCTTGAGTTAAAGCCTCTGCCGAACCATTTGCAGTATGCTTATTTGGGAGAAACATCTACCCTACCAGTAATCATATCATTATCCTTCTCAGATGATCAAGAGGAGAAGCTTCTCCATGTGCATAGGAAATACAAGCATGTTCTAGGTTGGACTATTGCCAATATTCAAGGCATTAGCCCTTCCATCTGTATGCACAAGATCTTGTTAGAGGACAATCAGAGTAGAGTTGTAGAACACCAAAGAAGGTTGAATCCAATTATGAAAGAGGTGGTGAGGAAAGAGATAATCAAGTGGCTGGATGCAGGTATTATTTATCCTATTTCTGACAGCCCCTAGGTATCGCTAATCCAATACATGTCGAAGAAATGTGGCATAACGGTGGTCACTAATGACAATAACGAGCTTATTCCCTCCCGTAAGGTCACTAGATGGAGGGTGTGCATGGACTACCACAAATTAAATAAGGCCACTCGAAAAGACCATTTCTCGCTTCCTTTCATAGATCAGATGTTGGATAGACTGGAAGGGAAGGCCTATTATTGCTTCTTAGATGATTATTCTAGATATAACCAAATTGCCATAGTGCCATAGGACCAAGAAAAGACAACATTTACTTGTTCATATGGTACATTTACTTTCAGAAGGATGCCCTTTGGGCTATGCAATGCTCCTGCAACCTTTTAACATTGCATGATGGCCATTTTTACTGATATGATTGAACATGGCCTAGTGGTGTTTATGGATGACTTTTCAGTATTTGGGGATAATTACAATAGCTGTTTGCAGGCCTTATCATCCGTGTTGAAAAGGTGTAAGGAGACCAACCTCATCCTGAATTAGGAAAATTACCATTTTATGGCCCAAGAAGGCATAGTTCTTGGCCATAAGGTTTCTATAAAAGGGATGGAGGTGGACAAGGCAAAAATAGAAGTGATTGACAAGCTTCCTCCACTAAACTCAATGAAAGGAATCCGTAGTTTTCTTGACCATGCGGGTTTCTACAAGAGGTTTATTAAAGACTTTTCTAAGATAGCCAAGCTTCTTTGCAACCTTCTGGAGAAAGATATCCAATTTACCTTTGATGATTCATGTCAGGTTGCATTTGAAGAACTGAAAAAGAGACTGGTTTCAGCTTCAATGATAATCACTCCAGATTGGGATTTGCCGTTCGAACTCATATGCGATGCCAGCGACTATGCTATGGGTGCAGTGTTGGGACAAAGAAAAGACAAAGTGTTTTGCTCCATTTATTATGTGAGCAAAACACTCAACGATGTCCAGCTTAACTATACAACAATGAAAAAAAAACTGCTTGCTGTTGTGTTCGCATTTGATAAGTTCAGAGCATATTTAGTGGGCACAAAGGTGATTGTGTACACAGATCACTTTGTAATAAAAGTACTTAGTGAGCAAGAAGGACGCGAAACCCCGATTGATTAGGTGGGTTTTGCTTTTACAAGAGTTTGATCTAGAGATCAGAGATAAGAAAGGTGTAGAAAATCAAGTAGCAGACCACCTTTCAAGACTTGAAAATGAAGATTTCCAAGCTGAACCAATCACAATTAGGGAAACATTTCCTGATGAGCAGCTATTTGCAGCCACCACTCAGCCACCACTCAATCATGTTTATGGTATGCTGACATGGTGAATTACATTGTGGGTGGTGTGCTTCCACCTGATCTAACCTCTCACCAAAAGAAGAAATTCTTGTATGATGTCAGGCACTATATCTGGGATGAGCCATTTCTGTTTAAATAGTGTTCGGACCATATGTTGAGGAGGTGTGTGCTTGTGGAGGAAGTGGAGCAGATTTTAAGCCAGTGTCATGATTCTCCATATGGTGGACACTGTAGTGGTGAGAGGACAGCTGCAAAGATACTCTAGTCTGGCTTTTATTGGCCATCGCTCTTCAAAGATACGTATTTCTATGTGCAAAGAAGTGATTGGTGCCAAAAATCAGGAAATATCTCGAGAAAGACTAAGATGCCCCTGAATTCTATTTTGGAGGTTGTCATTTTTAATGCATGGGGCATAGACTTCATGGGCCCCTTTATTCCCTCCTTTGGGAATATGTACATACTAGTGGCTGTGGACTACGTGTCCAAGTGGGTGGAGGCATGTGCATTTCCTACTAATGATTCAAAAGTAGTGATTAGCTTTATAAGAAAATAAATTTTTACCAGGTTTGGAACACCTAAGGCCATAATCAGTGACGGAGGGTTGTATTTTTGCAATAAGTATTTTGAAGCTCTCCTAGCCAAGTATGGAGTGACGCATCGGATTGCCACTATTTATCACCCACAGACAAGTGGGCAAGCGGAGGTATCCAATCGCGAAATAAAGCAAATCTTGGAAAAAATAGTGTGTCTAACCAGAAAAGATTGGTCAAAGAAACTAGACGATGCACTGTGGGCCTACAGGACTGCTTATAAGGGCCCCATTGGTATGTCTCCCTACAAGTTGGTATTCAGGAAGGCATGCCATTTTCCAGTTGAGCTTGAATATAATGCTTATTGGGCAATAAAATAGCTCAACTTCAATTTGTAAGCTGTTAGGGAGAAGAGGCTTTTGCAGCTTAGGCTGCAAGCCTATGAAAATGTAAAATTGTATAAGGAGAAAGTAAAATTTTGGCATGACTTCAAAATTGTATAGAAAAGGTTTGAAGAAGGCCAGTAAGTCTTCCTTTACAATTCTAGGCTCAAACTCTTCCCTGGAAAACTTAAATTGACGTGGTCAGGGCTCTTTGTGGTAATAAAAGTATTTTCCCATTGAGCTGTGGAGATTACTCCATTGGATCGATTATCAAGTTTTAAGGTTAATGGCTAGCGCCTAAAACCTTATTTCAGAGGAGAGATTGATCGGGGGAAGACTTCCCTCACTTTAAAAGCCCCAGTTTGATATCTGAAAAGTCCTACCGAAACTATAAATTAGGCTCTGCCTGGGAGGGAACTCAAGTTATTTATTTTAATGTCTTAAATATGTCAATACTTTGATTTTTAGGTTTTAATATATTTATGTATTACATTTGGTAATTTGACCTTATAGGCATGTTTTACAGGTGCTGGAGGCCCTATTTGAGCAAAAGTTTCGGTTAGAGTGAATTTACTGCAGAATTCTGTAGCTAGACTCCTCACGCCGCGACATCAAACTTGACGCACCGCGGTTTGATGGTGCTATAGGCCAAAATCCAGAGAGCACAATGTCGTGACATATCACACCAAAACGTTGTGGCATTCCTGTGCACATGTTATAAAAAAAAGTACAAAAAAAAGTAAATAGTAAATAGTAAATAGTAATTATTTAAATAATTAATTTAGGAGGGAATTAATTTGCGCCGCGACACATGTATGTTAATGCCGAGACATAAAATGGCAGTTAGGGTTATGTGTTGTGGCGTTTAGGGCGCCTCACATTTCAACCTATCCCTCTCTCTCGTTTCCTCTGTTTTCTCTCCCTTTCTCTTTGGTTTTCATCTTCTCTTCCCTTCCATCTCCTTTTTAGTTTACGCCTGCTTCAATTAAGGTATGTTCATTTTTATTTTAAATTTTTGTAATTTAATGGCATATTTTCTCGGTTTAAGTCATTTTATTTTTGTCTCAGTTTGTAGTTTTTGCTGTTTTTTGTGTTGAATAACTATTAGTAGTTAGTTATTTATAGGTTTTTGTTAGTTTCGTGTAATTTTGTTCCTGGAATGCTTCTATGTTGGATTAAATTTGCTGCTGTTGAAATTTCTAGGTTTATTTGCTGTGCACGCCGCAGTGTTTAAGTTGAATGTCGTGACATTGGCTTAAATGTTGCGGCGTTTAGTTGAACTTGTTTGAATGCCGCGGCGTTGACTGTTAACATCGCGGCATTACATGAACATTTTGAGTGTCACGGAAATGGTATTGAATGCCGTGGCGTGTACTCCCAAAATTTCTAGAATTGCTCTATTTTTAAATGTGTTTAATACTTCCATTTTCTCAATTCTAACTTTTAGCAATTCTTTTTCAGGATATCATGGGTCCAAAGAGGGGAAAGTTTATTCAATGAGGATCCTCCAATCAGCAGAACAGGGAGCCCTGATGCGGGATTAAAAGTTACAAACCCAAGTGCAGGTTATCTCAAGTAATAAATTCTCGGTGAGTTCGAGGTCGAACCATAGTGACTCGATGAAGAAAAATTAATTAAAGTAAAGTAAATATTTTGTTACAATAATAAAGATGATAAATAAAATTGTTCACAAGTAAAAATGAATTGCTTGGGTTAGGAGATCCACTCTTGGTAAATAAATTAAGGACAAGATTAATTCTTTTATAACTCAATTAGAATCCACATATAACGGAGGTTCCAATTGGAAAATACAACGTTCAAAGTTCATTAAAAATTATATACGTAATTATATTATGATTCCTTTAATCATCTATTAACACCACTACTCATAAATGGGATCAAGCATTCATTGTGCCAAAATCTTGTCTACAACAAATCAAGATCTCCACTTTATAAGGAGAGTTTCTAGCACCACCACTTGTAAATGGGTTAAAGCATTCATTGTGCCAATCTCTTGTCTATAACAAATCAAGAACTCCACTTTACAAGGAGGGTTTTTAAATTAATTAAAAACAAAATATAATACGTATAATGACCACTTGAAAATATATCATTTAAGCACAAGAGAGAAATTAATCTAACCTTATTTCATTACCAAGAGCTTCACTCTTTCATCCAAGCAAAATAAAACTTAGTTACTCATAGATAAGAAGAAAGAAAGAGAAGAAGAAGAAGAAGAAGAAGAAGAAGAAGAAGAAGAAGAAGAAGAAGAAGAAGAAGAAGAAGAAGAAGAAGAAGAAGAAGAAGAAGAAGAAGAAGAAGAAGAAGAAGAAGAAGAAGAAGAAGAAGAAGAAGAAGAAGAAGAAGAAGAAGAAGAAGAAGAAGAAGAAGAAGAAGAAGAAGAAGAAGAAGATGATGATGATGATGACTTCAAATTAGAACAAAGAAAAATTACTACAAGAAAACCTAGTAACAAACTAGCATCATTTTGGTACCTAACACCTAACAGCTTCAATGATCTGCCAAGGCCCCCTTTTATAGAGGATTAGAGATACAAAATGACAAGGGGGCTGAGTCATTAGTGAGTGGATGATTGGAAAATGAGTGGAAAATGCCAAATGACTTTTGGTGAGTGAAAAATTATGGAGATTCCTTATCTCTGAAATCATTTAGCTCTGAGAAGAAGAAGAAGAAGAAGAACATGACTTCAAATTAGAACAAAGGAAAATTACTACAAAAAAACCTAGTAACAAACTAGCATCATTTTGGTACCTAACACTTAACAGCTTCAATGATCTGCCAAGGCCCCCTTTTATAGAGGATTAGAGATACAAAATGACAAGGGGGCTGAGTCATTAGTGAGTGGATGATTGGAAAATGAGTGGAAAATGCCAAATGACTTTTGGTGAGTGAAAAATTATGGAGATTCCTTATCTCTGAAATCATTTAGCTCTGAAGTCATTGAATGCGTCAGAATAAGTAAATATGAGCTTTATGAAAGTTGTAGACCTGGATCTTAGATTTTAAATGGCTTTAGTTTGATTCCAATATCATTTCTATAACTTCAGATACGTTCAAATTACTATACACTGCTCAGGCCCAGTCACAGCTCCTCTATTCTGACTTGCAAGCCCAATATCACCTATTAGGCCTCCGATTTTGAAAAAGTGTTCAACATGAAAGTTGTAGATATAGGTCTCAACTATTTAGAATCAAAATGTCAGCCCATTTGACAACCTCTAGCCTGAAATATGGCATGAACAGTACACATAGGTCAAGCTGTCAGGAACAACACTCTAATTCTTGCTTCAACCCCAATTTGAGTTATCTACTCGTGTGATTGGGCCTTTGAGGTCTGCATGAAAGTTATAGAGCTCTATCTTATCTTTAAAATGTCACTATATTCACCTTATTTGGTCACCTACATCCCAAGATATATCCCAAATACAGAAATAATGTAAGACATAAATTATGCTAAAAAATTCAATTAAGTCCAATTTGAGTCCAAACTTACAAAACATAATCAAACTCAATCAATTAAGTACATGGAGAGTGTAAATGACTAAAAATGAAGGCTTATTAATGTATCAAATATATGATCATCAAATTTCCCCACACTTAGCTTTTTGCACTCCTGGGCAAAACACACAAGACCAAAACTAAAAAAAAAAAAAATGAAACAGACTCAAAAGTTAAACACTCTAAAAGACTTAATTTCTAATAATATTTAAAAATGAAGAGCAACCAATCATTCAAGTAATCAAAACATTCATGAGGTAATATATCTTCACATCTCAAACCAACAAGCAAGGAAACTTCAATTGAAAAGCATGAGTCAAGAATGATAGATCTTCACAAGATTCACTCTCAATCCCTCAATTGTTTAAAAGGTAGGTATTTCACTCAATTCAAACTATGAAAATTGCATTACCATAAGCTTACTTATCTTCTACTTCTCCACTACTCAGAATACATGCACACATAAATCATGAGGACTTTATTCAAGGTTGTAATAGGGTCAAGGTAAAGGAGAAGGTAATATGGATATGACAAGTTAAATACCAAAGAGAATAAAAGAGCATGAAAGCTGAGTTCAATAAACAAGCATGAAAGTTCATCCCAACTTCACCTAATACAAATTCCCTTTGCATATTCTTTTCATTTCCTTCATTGCCTTGTTGACTATCTTTTTCTTTTTACATTTTCTTTTATTTTTAATTTTTAATTTTAATTTTAATTTTTTTTTACAAAAAGAACATCATATATATATATTTTTAATCATTATATTTTTTTTTTTAATCATTCTGCACACACACCCCCACATTTGTTCAAGAACTCATTGAATGACAAAGTTAATGTTCTCTTATTTCCTAAGGTCAGGTAAGAAAATAGTTTTTTATTTAAGGCACATAATGAGTTCGAAATAAAGAATGGTCAAATAAGCTCAAAGGGGTTAAGCAAGGGGAAATAGGCTATTTCCAATGCTTTACGTTGACAGGAATCAAAGAATTTCCAAGAAGTCATAAGAGTGCTTGATATCATATTGACACAATATGCTGCTAAGCAAGGCTGACTATTTGATTAAAGTAGCTATTTCAAGAAAAATGCCTCAATCATATTTATGTATGCATATGAAAATGTAGTGTCAAAAAGAATTAAAGCAAGTTCTAGAATAACAATTCCATGAGTGAAATTCACATAAGAAAGAAGAGAATGGTACAAATGTTCAATCCATTCATCAATAAGCTCAAAATCTCACAAGGCATAATTCTATCAATCTCAGTCCACCAATTCAACATCCATAACCAAGCATGTGATTTTTAAGAAAGAAGATAATTAACTCAATTATGTAAATTTCCCTGAATTTGAATTACTACTTTCACACAAACTAGTTGTCTACCCCAACTAAGATGCGTCTCAAGAGTAAAATTACCTCCACCACAAAATTTACTTCTTACTCTGTCATCCTTAATTGGTTTAGCTGTTAGTAAACACGATAAACATATTAATAAACACACTTCCTAATTTTTTTTATTTTAGTTTTTTTGTTTTGCTTTTTTTTTTAGTTTTTTTACACAATTATTCACACAACTATCATTCTCCCCAATCAGATCACAACATTGTCCTCAATGTTAAAAATTAAATCCAGACTGAAGAAATAATCATCAACATACATTAAAGAAATTATTGGGACAAAATTAAATAAAGTAATGAGGAGAAGTCACTTACCTGAAATGCTTAGACGAGAAGAGAATAACTACATCTTGATAATGGTTAGCAATGACAAAAATAAAAAAAATAAAGTAAAATAAAATAAACAAGCATACAAAAAATTTTTTTTTTGGATTCTTTTGTTTTATATTTTTTTTTGTTGGCCGATACTATTTACATCCCCATACGAAGGCTCTGAAATTTGGGAGGCACTTAAGCCGACTCAATAAAAATACGAAATACTAAAAACTTACCTCAGCTTTGGTAGATCAGATCGTCTACCAAAGTCTCTGTTACATCTGGATCCTTCAACTCAAGTTATGGCCTCAACCGCTGACCATTTACCTTCTTCCAAATTAATTTTATAAGAACAGACCAAGGGACGAATACTTTTTTTATCAGTAATGCTTCAACCTTTCTTAGGCAACTCATTATACTTTGGTTGCCATGCCTGAGTGTCATGATCCTGAGTTCTATAAAAAATAGTAGAAATATCAACTACATCAAAGAGATTACTAATAGAATCAAACTCAGAATTAACAAGAAAATTCTTAAGGAGATCAAAATCATGGGTTTTAGAAACTCCCTTATCCATGATTAAGTCAATCATGTATGTCTGGTGACCCTCGTCATCATTTTCTGGCTTAACAAGACTTTTTGTCACCTCAGGTTCCTTGGGTAGCTTAGCATCACTATTATCTTGATTCTTTTCCACATCCTCTAGCTCATTCACACTCAAGGAGTTCATCACTTTGGACAGTTGGCCCTTTATCTCCTTGCTTTCTTCAACAACCTTTCCATTCCAAAGGGTTATAACTGACTTAACTTAATCTATTTGTTGATTTTCTGGACTACCATTATTTAGACTATATTGATCTTTGGGATTTAGTTGAGGTTGAGAAGGAAATTTTTCTTTCTCGTGAATGGTGAGTGCAGAAGAAAGTTTAGCAAGAATGTCTTTTATGTCAATCATGACTTGAGTGTTTTGATTAATAATGACATCTTGCTTTTCTATGAATGCATGCAATGTTTCTTCAAGGTTATTCCTATATGGTAAGACAAAAGGTGTATATCCTTGAGAATTTTGAGAGCCCTGTTGTGCCCGAGGAGGTGGTGGTTGCATAAATTGTGCTTGATTATTATTCCTCCAACTGAAGTTCGAGTGATTTCTCCATCCCAGATTGTATGAATCTAGCTTAAATCTATAATTATTGGCATTGAGTGGAAAGATGAAACATGATGGACCAGAATTTTGAGGTGGTTGCAAATACTTACGCATGGTTCGCAACGATTGATTTTCATGTTCATCATGTACACTTTCATTTTCAGTCATTGTGTTTGATATGTGTGATTGTGATTCAAACAAATCAATGTGTAAAGTACCAAGATTAATTTTAACCAAACGACCAGAATTTAAATCACGATATCATTTAAGCATAAACAAGTAACTTAAGATAGAAAAAAAAATATACAAGTATGCGGTATAAATCTGCCATTAACTATTAATAAGGATGGGGTATAAATCAGCCACCAAATATATATTAACACGTAGTAACAAATATTAACAAGGGTGTGGTGTAAACCAACCACCAAATAAAATAAAATAAAATAAAATAAAGAAAATAAAGTACAAAAAGTAAATTACAAAAATAAATAAATAAATAAATAAAAGGGAGAGTTTCCCTACTAAGTTAGTATGTATGAAAAAAAAAAATAAAAGGGAGAGTTTCCCCACTAAGTTAGTATATACAGAAAATAAAAGGAGAGTTTCCCCACCAAGTTAATATGTACAAGAAAATAAAAGAAAAAATTACCCCCACGGTACAGAAATTAAAAGGGAGAATTACCCCAACTAAGTTAATATGTACAAAGAAAATAAAAGGGAGAGGTTCCCCCACTAAGTTCGTAAGTTAGTATGTACAAAAGAAAAAAAATTAAAAGAGTAGAAAATATATACAAAATATTTATACCAAAAATTTGTTCTTCAAATCAAGTCCCCGGTAACGATGCCAAAAACTTGATGCGGGATTAAAAGTTGTAAACCCAAGTACAGGTTATCTCAAGTAATAAATTCTTAGTGAGTCCAAGGTCGAACCACAGAGACTTGATGAAGAAAAATTAATTAAAGTAAAGTAAATATTTTGTTACAATAATAAAGATGATAAATAAAATTATTCACAAGTAAAAAGGAATTGCTTGGGGTAGGAGATCCACTCTTGGTAAATAAATTAAGGACAAGGTTAATTCTTTTATAACTCAATTAGAATCCACATATAACGGAGGTTCCAATTGGAAAATACAACGTTCAAAGTTCATTAAAAATTATATACATAATTATATTATGATTCTTTTAATCATCTATTAACACCACCAGTCATAAATGAGATTAAGCATTCATTGTGCCAAAATATTGTCTACAACAAATCAAGATTTTCACTTTATAAGGAGAGTTTCTAGTACCATCACTTGTAAATGGGTTAAAGCATTCATTGTGCCAATCTCTTATCTACAATAAATCAAGAACTCCACTTTACAAGGAGGGTTTTTAAATTAATTAAAAACAAAATATAATACGTATAATGACCACTTGAAAATATATCATTTAAGCACAAGAGAGAAATTAATCTAACCTTATTTCATTACCAAGAGCTTCACTCTTTCACCCATGCAAAATAAAACTTAGTTACTCATAGAGAAGAAGAAAGAGAGAAGAAGAAGAAGAAGAAGAAGAAGAAGAAGAAGAAGAAGAAGAAGAAGAAGAAGAAGAAGAAGAAGAAGAAGAAGTACATGACTTTAATTTAGAACAAAAAAAAATTACTACAAGAAAATCTAGTAACAAACTAGCATCATTTTGGTACCTAACACCTAACACCTTCAATGATCTCGCAAGGCCCCCTTTTATAGAGGATTAGAGATACAAAATGACAAGGGGCTGAGTCATTAGTGAGTGGATGATTGGAAAATGAGTGGAAAATGCCAAATGAAGAAGAAGAAGAAGAAGAAGAAGAAGAAGAAGAAGAAGTACATGACTTCAATGTAGAACAAAAAAAAATTACTACAAGATAATCTAGTAACAAACTAGCATCATTTTGGTACCTAACACCTAACACCTTCAATGATCTGCCAAGGCCCCCTTTTATAGAGGATTAAAGATACAAAATGACAAGGGGGCTGAGTCATTAGTGAGTGGATGATTGGAAAATGAGTGGAAAATGCCAAATGACTTTTGGTGAGTGGAAAATTTTGGAGATTCCTTGTCTCTGAAATCATTTAGCTCTGAAGTCATTGAATGCATCAGAAAAAGCAAATATGATCTTCATAAAAGTTGTAGGCCTGGATCTTAGTTTTCAAATAGCTTTAGTTTGATTCCAATATCATTTCTATAACTTCAGATACGTTCAAATTACTATACACTGCTCAGGCCCAGTCACAACTCCTCTGTTCTGACTTGCAAGCCCAATATCACTATTAGGTCTTTGATTCTGGAAAAGTATTCAACATGAAAGTTCTAGATATAGGTCGCAACTATTTAGAATCAAAATTTCAGCCCATTTGACAACATCTAGCCTGAAATATGGCATGAACAGTACACATAGGTCAAGCTGTCAGGAACAACACTCTAGTTCTTGCTTCAACCCCAATTTGAGTTATCTACTCGTATGATTAGGCCTTTTAGGTCTTCATAAAAGTTATAGAGCTCTCTCTTATCTTTAAAATGCCACTATATTCACCTCATTTGGCCACCTACATCCCAAGATATAGCCCAAATACAGAAATAATGTAAGACATAAATTATGCTAAAAAATTCAATTAAGTCCAATTTGAGTCCAAACTTACAAAACATAATCAAACTCAATCAATTAAGTACATGGAGAGTGTAAATGACTAAAAATGAAGGCTTATTAATGTATCAAATATGTGATCATCAAGCCTTCTCCCCTTCCTCCAGATTATGATAGGGGGAGGTTTATTTCTACGAATGCTGCCCAGAGATACACTGTGCTCATTACCAGACCGCTCATCCTGGATCGAGGCTTCTCCTTTTCCAGTGCTATTCACCAGGACTTAGAGGGGCTCATTAACCACCTCAATTGGAGTACATTTGCCCGACACCCAGAGTCATCTGCTGTTCTTCTTGTAGTTCGTGAGTTCTACGCGAACGCAGCTTACTCTAGTGAAGGGGCGACTACAGTTAGAGTCAGAGGGCGCATAGTCTCATTTTCAACAACTTCTATTCATGCAACTTTGAGCCTTCCTGAGGCCCTTGAGATTTGTGAGTACACTGAATTCTGCCGCTGGGAGTCGGAGGAGGGCATCGATGTTAATATGGTCACTGCTCGGATTTGCATTGCGGAGTCTCAGCTGGTGGTGTGGACCCTGAGTGTGCAGACCAACATGCCGAGATACTTCCCACGCACCTGTCTGACACCAGAGGCCCGAGCCTGGTACCACTTCATTTGCACCCGGATTCTACCATCCGCTAACCTCTATGAGGTGACACGAGACCGAGCTATACTAATTTATACAATCTTGGAGCGTCGGTATATCGATGTTGCTTAGCTTATTTTTGAGCATATTTTGAGGTTAGTACGGGAGCATAGGAGCCTCTTCTTCCCATTCCTCATCCACACCCTGTGCAGCCAGTATAATGTACGCTGAGGTCCACATAAAGAGCTTACTGATGTTCGACAGCCTCTTAGCGATCATTTTATTAAGAGGGTAGGAGCAGCTCCAACCCCCTTACCAGCTAGACAGAGGCGAGCTTGTACCGAGCCTAGGGCAGCTGTTCCTGATCCACCAGTGGTACTTGAGCCCCAGGCAGTACCTGCTGCCGACGCAGATTGGCGTGCTTGTGTGGAGGCCCGGCTAGTCCATATGGAGACCCAGAGCACATAGATGACAACTTTGTTATCTTTCACTATTCAGGCACAGAGGTGGATGGCAGAGCGCCTAGGACTGCCGATGAGGGACTTCCCAGTTCCATCCTTCCCACCCACTACTGTCGCTGACCCTTCCCAGCCTGGATCATCAGCTGTACATCATGATGTTGGCGAGGATGGAGATGATAAGGAAACAACTGCTGAGACAACGATTCTGATGATGCACTCATTTAGCCTTTATGGCATTTCAGGGCACTTTCTTTCATTGTATTTCATATATATATTTTTCTGTATGTTTCTTTGTACAGTGCAGACATTGTTTCACTCAGGTTTGGGGGGTGTCTTTGACTTTATGTTTTGGATTTATATGCAGTAATATTTTATTATATTTTCATACTGTTATGTTTATATGCATGTGTTTTAGTGTTATATTTATGTTAGTATTATACTTTTTGGAGTATATATATGTGTAGATAATAATCATAAGAGCAAGTATCTTGATAAAAGTTTTTGAAAATCCCATTCAAGATACAATTGTCGTTCCCTTTCACAACATACGTTGTAATGTTGAAAAGCATGATGTTTCATGATTATAATGTTAAGAACTTTTGAAAAACATCATGTAGCCAAAAACTAGTGTGGATGATTGTCCAATGATAGATATGGATGAAAAATGACTTTCATTTATCTGTGAATCCATATGCAATCTTTGGCGCATGCTAAAGCATTTTAGTTTCTTTTTATGTATAATGCGTTTCCCTTTTGCATGCTTCTTGAACTTTGAAAAGGATAAGAATTTTTGTCTAGAGAAAGTTTATGGACAATACATGTGAAAAAGTCAATTATCCTTGAAATTGTTTTTCAACTCTCTTGAGGCGAACTCCTAGGTTGTGCATTATTGAGGAAATGATTAGGGCATTGTTTCAACCGATTGAGCCTTTCAAGCTTATCCTGAATGATTATATCCATAGGTCCCCTGTTGAAGCTTATCTATGTTGGCCTTATATGTTTTTCATAACCATTGTGATTGTTAACTTGTTAACCATTCTAATGCTTGTGAAAACATTACATTTTCTTCCTACCATCATTATTTGTTGAGTACATAATTTATTATTTCTTGAAGTGAGTCTTGTGATTAGGGGTATTAATGATTCAATACAAAATGAGCCTGAAGGAACCAGATGCAGTCAAAGAAAAGAAACAATGTTTTGCAAAATGAAAAAAAATGAAAATCAAAAGAAAAAGAAAGAAAAGAAAAAAGCAAAGGCAAAACATAAGAAAAGTAAAGTTCGAAAAACATCAAAATGGAACTGGCAATTTTTCTACATTTACTATTGAATACCCTGCTAATATCTGTTAGAGGCTCATGACTTGAAATACCGTGTTTATGTTTCTCAATGTTTGTGTTTAACCCTATCCTTTTATTCTGTTGCCCACTACCCTTGGCCTTACATTATAAGCTAATAAAGTTCCTTTTGATCCTCAATTTTGTGTGATTTACATTAGTGGAGAGAGAGTTGTATTACAATCTTGTGGATTTTGTGAATTATATTCATGTGTATGCTCATAACCTCATCTGGGTGAATATGAATTGAATGGAAGAAGTTTTCTTTGCATGATTTTAGGAAAAATATCTTGTATGAAAAGAAACTATGAATGTTAGAATGATGATGATTGTATATGTGTGAAACTGATTGTGAGGTATGTGTATCCTTTGAGGTTTTATACAATCATCATACACTATCTTGGGTTAAGTGAAAGTGGAATTGTGAATGTGGCTGAATGCAGGTTATTATTGTTGATCTTTGTAAATGTGCTTTGTTTTGCTCGAGGACTAAGTAAAAATCTAGGTTTGGAAGTGTGATAACTCCATAATGTGTAGTTATTTATGCCCTATATCTGTGCTATATTGGCTGTTTAGTCCTTGTTTGTATGCATAAATGGAAGATTTTAGCATTATATTCAACTAATTTCATTTTGATGACTTCCATTATATTTTTTAGCAAATACTTCCAAAACTATGATGAATTGAGTACATTTGTATTTGATATTAGAATGGTAACTCCTTCATTACATATAGAGCTTCAATAAAATAGAAAAATGAAGAATCTAGAATAACTTTGGACTAGGGAGTCCAAGAGAAAGCCAAAATTGAAGATCAGCAAGCAACGCTGTGGCGCAAGCATGTCAATACCGTGGTGTGTGGTGATTCCCCTACATCAGTACTAGAACCCAAGGCTAGAGCACTACTGCGTTAAGAATTGGACGCCACGATATCTGTGACCTAATTAAATGCGCGCCGCAACATGATGTGTTTAATGTTGCGGCATGACTCTATTTTATTCAGCCTATAAATACTGCTGTATCTATTTTGCATGGGAGCTTTTGATGTTTTTAGAGAATAGCTGCTAGGGTTTTGTGTTTTAGACATAAAGGAAGCAGAAGTAACTAAGATTGAGGGCTTTCTTCACCTTAAAGGAGGATTGGAGCTTGGAGGATCATCAACCTTGAGCTTCCTCTTCTCTATCTTCTACTTTCTCATTTTCTTTCTATGAACATTGATGAACCATCAACATGTCATATTTTCACAGTTCAATTCCTTAGTTTTTCATATTCTTTTCATTTTTTATTGAATTTTGTTCGTAAGTTTTATTATATTTTTAGTGTTGTTTAATTGTATTTTTATTAAGTATTTTGTGTATTTTTGTTAGCTAATTACACCTGGAGAAGATTGGACATTCAAAGGAGCAAGAAAAAGTGGAATTTTCATCAGCGTTCAGTGCCTAAGCGCTGAGAGTGGAGCGCTTGAGCGCTCAAATCGTATGCAACAGCATTGATCTAGTGACTCAACGCCTGAGCGCTGGATGAAGAGCGTTTGAGCGCGCAGGAGATGGCAACGCATTTGGACTTAAGTGGCTGAGCGCCCAAGCGCTCAGAACTGAGCGCCTAAGCACTGGTTGCGTAACAGACCACGTGATTTTCAATATATGGAAAAAATTACGTCAAATTCAACACAGACAGAGACAGAAAGACACAGAGCACATTACACAGAAAGTCCCTAATCCTGAGAGAGTTATTTTGAGGTAGCAGATCTTGGAAGGCGGCTTCAAAGGAGAATTCGATTCTTGAAGGCTTGAAGATCATAATCTCCACTTAAGGGGTTTTGATTTCTCTTTCTTTCTAGTTTCCCTTTTCTTTGGGTTTTCTTTCCATGGATTTGTGTCTTAATATGAGTTTGTTTGTATTGAACATAAGTAGCTAAACCCATAGCTAGGGATATGAGGGATCTTGTTTTTCTAATTATTTGGGTTTGATTTCTAATTTGATTAAGATAATTTCTTTAGAGTTTATCATATTGCTTGCATTCTTATCATAACTTGATCACTTTTGGCATGTGTTAATTCATTGTTTAACTGGTGACCATCCGCATTCAATGAGTGGATCTATATGGTAAGCCTAGGATTAGATTAGTGAATGACTAAATATCAATTTTTGCTACTAATGGAATTGATAGATATGTTAATTCATCTATTGAATTGAAGCTTAATACATTCCTAATTAATTCAACTAAATGACCAAATAGGCGATTTAATGTAGGAATAGAATATTGTTTCATCCATGACTATTAGGATTCAATAGCAGGTAAGAGAATATTGGAAAAAGAATTACCTTACATCATAAATGAAAGAAAATCTGAATAATTAGATTCAAGTGAACCTTGCGCCCTAGTCTCTCTCTCATTGATTATCTATTCTTTGTTTGATTGTTCATTGTTTTTCTTTATTTGTTTGTTTTGATTTTAACTTGAATTTCTTCATACACTTTTGATTATCAAGATAGCAAAGGGTTTGGCGAATCTAATAATTATCACTTATTCCTCGTGGAATTGATAATTGAGACTCAAGTCTTATATTACTTGGCGATAGAGTGTACTTGCTTTTAGTGTATTTTACGCATACTAAGTTTTTGGCGCCGTTGTCGGGGAGTAAATTTGGTAATATTAGAAGCGAAAAATTTTAGTTAATTTAGACGCCCTTTTCTTTTATTCCTTATTTTTTAATTTCTTATTTTATTTTATTTTATTTTATTTTTAATTAATTTGTCACTTTTTTTTTTGTTTATGCTTACTCGATCTCATTTTTCTGATTTGGCATTTGATCCAGAAATTGAGAAAACAGCTTACTGGTTAAGGAAATAATCTTTTATTGCAGCTGTGACAGAAGACATAAATAGGATGGAAAGACAACCAATTGTTAAGGCAAATCGTGAAGAAAGAGCTACCCCAGCAGAGCGAACCATGCTTAAGTACTCTATGCCCACTGCTGAAGAGTATGGAGGGAGTATTATAAGACCAGTTGTGGCAGCTAATAACTTCGAGATCAAACCAGCATTGATCTCCATGATTCAGAATTCAGTTCAGTTTGGTGGATTGCCTTCGGATGATCCAAATCAGCATTTGGCCAGGTTCTTGCAGTTATGTGATACTATCAAGTATAATGGGGTGACAGATGATGCAATTCGATTGCGACTATTTCTTTTTTCTCTTAGGGATGAGCAAGTCAATGGTTAACATCACTTCCAAGGGGTTCCATCATTACATGGGATCAGTTGACATAATAGTTTCTGACTAAGTATTTTTCTCCTTCTAAATCTGCTAAGTTAAGGAATGATATATCTTCTTTTGTGTAGTTTTGAAATAGACACTCTTTATGAAGCTTGGGAGTGCTTTCAAGAGTTGTTTAGGAGATATCCACATCATGGATTCCCCGTATGGTAGTAGGTTCATACTTTTTACAATGGTTTGTCACCTGTAAATCATTCACTCATTTATGCTGCTGCGGAAAGTATAATATGGAGGAAAACACCTACTGAGATCTAAGCATTGATTGAAGAAATGGTGCTGAATAGTTATCAATGGCAAAATGAGCAACAGGTTCTTAAGAAACAAGTAGGTGTGCATGCTGTTGATTCTTCTATAGTCATTCTGAGTCAATTGGAAGCTTTGACGAAGAATGTTGAGACTCTGATGGTGATAAATAGTGCAGTCCTACTAATCATTTGTGAGGCATGTGGAGAACAGGGTCATACAAGTGTAAACTGTCAAGTTGGTAGTCCATTTGCCCCCGAGTCTGAATGAGTAAATTTCGCTAGTAATTCTAATCGGCAACAGTACAATCCATATGCCAATACGTACAATCTTGGTTAGAGGGACCACCCTAATTTCAAATGGAAAAATCAACAGGGTAATCAGCAGAGCCAGCAGAGAGCGCCACAACCACCTCTAGGTTTTTAGGTAGCTATAGAAATTAAAATTTTAAAAGTCTTGTGATGAAGGTCATGCAGAATTCAAAAGCCAGAATGAAAAACATGGAGACTCAGATCAGTCAGTTGACCACTTTGATGTCAGAAATTGAAAGGAACATGTGAAGGCAATTACCCTGAGAAGTGGTAAGGAGCTTGAGAATCTTCCCAAGAACAAGAAGGAGAAATTTCAAGAGTATGAAGATACTTTTGATGAGCCAGTCATTGCAGAAAAGGAGAAGGCAAGTGAAGCACCCTCTGTGGTACAGGTAAATGAGCCACAGAAGTCATCCATTCCATTCCCTCAGAGGCTCAAGAACACTCAGCAGGACAAGCAATTCGCAAAATTCTTGGAGATGTTCAAGAAATTGCAGATTAACATTCTGTTTGTAGAAGCTATCTCCCAAATGCCAAAATATGCAAAGTTCTTGAAGGAGATACTTTCAAACAAACGTAAGCTTGAGGAATATGAGACAGTCAGACTAAATGAGGAGTGTTCCGCCATTCTTTTGAAAAAGTTACAATCAAAATTAAAAGATCCAGGGAGTTTTACTATTCCTTGCTCTATTGGTAATTTTTATTTTAAGAAAGCATTATGTGATTTAGGTTTCAGTATAAATTTAATGCCTTTCTCTGTGTTTAAGAAATTAGGAATGCAGGAGCCAAAGCCTACTAACATTTCGTTGCAACTGGATGATAGATCCATCACTTACCCTCGTGGAATATTAGAGGATGTTTTGGTAAAGGTGGATAAGTTCATTTTTCTAGTTGATTTTATTGTACTAGATATGGAGGAGGACTCTGAGGTCCTAATCATACTTGGGCGTCCATTCCTTGCTACTGGAAAGACTATGATTGATGTCCATCAAGGGAAGTTGACCTTGCGATTAAATGATAAGGAAGTAGATTTTAATGTTTTTAATTCTGTTAAACATCCTAGTTCATTTGATTCATGCAATTGCATTAATTCTACTGATGTTTTTGATAATGTTGTGAATTCACATTTGCAGGAATCTGTGACTGATGATGTTTTGAAGAGGGTCTTGACCATGGTCACCACTGACCTTGAGGATGATGAAGAGGTCATGGGAATGATAATGCAGTTAGAAGTGGGCATGTCCGTGGACAGAAGAAGAATTTAGGGGCATTATGAGGGTTTGGATAGGAAAAATATTCCTACACCAAAACCCTTAATTGAGGAGCCTCCCGAACTTGAACTCAAGTCCCTTCCTTCTAATTTAAAGTATCCTTTTCTAGATCCTCCATCATCTTTACCTGTAATTAATTTTGCTTTGCATTCAGGTCCAATGGAGGAGAAACTCATGAGAGTGTTAAGGGAGAACAAGAAGGCATTTGGGTGGACCATTCATGACATTATGGGCATCAACCCTACCATATGCACCCACATAATTTACATGGAGGCGCAGAACAAGCCGCTTGTGCAACCACAGAGGTGTCTCAACCCCAACATGAAAGAGGTTGTAAAGAAGGAGGTAATAAAACTACTCGATGCAGGTATTATCTACCCCATTTCTGATAGTCCTTGGGTAAGTCTGGTGCAAGTGGTTCCTAACAAGGGGGCACCACGGTCTTGGAAAATGAAAAGAAAGAACTTATAGCTGTTAGAAATGTGACTAGGTGGCGTATGTGCATTGATTATAGGAAATTAAATGATGCCACTCAGAAAGATCATTTTCCCTTACCCTTCATTGATCAAATGTTAGAAAAACTTTCAGGTCATACATTTTTTTGTTGCTTGGATGAATATTCTGGCTATATGCAAATACTTGTGGCACTTGAGGATCAAGAGAAAACCACTTTCACATGTCTGTATGGTACATTTGTATATAAACGGATGCCCTTTGGATTATGTAATGCACCGACTACTTTTCAGCGGTGTATGATGACTATTTTTTCTGACTTGATAGAGGATTGTATTGAAATTTTCGTGGATGATTTTTATATGCTTGGTTCTTCTTTTGATAATTATTTACATAATCTCAATTTGGTTTTGGAGCAATGTAGGAACACCAATCTTGTTTTGAATTGGGAAAAGTGCCAATTTATGGTGCAAGAATGCATTGATTTGGGGCATAAGGTTTCTCCCAAAGGTATGGAGGTTGATTTGGCAAAGGTGGAAGTAATTGCGAAATTGCCTCCACCTAAATTTATTAAGGTTGTTCGAAACCTTTTGGGGCATGCAGGTTTTTATCAAAGGTTCATTAAGGATTTTTCCAAAATTACTAAACCCTTAATAGACCTCCTAGTGAAGGATGCACCATTTGACTTTTCTAACTCTTGTTTAAATGCATTTCTGGCTTTGAAGGAAAAGTTAACTAGTGCACCCATCATTGTTGCCCCTGATTGGTCCTTACCTTTTCAACTTATGTATGACGCAAGCGATACAACAATTGGGGCCGTCTTGGGCCAGAGGAAAGGTAAAATTTTCCAAACTATTTACTACGCTAGCCGTGCTTTGAATGAGGCACAAAGGAACTACGCCACTACTTAAAAGGAGTTGCTAGCGGTAATATTTACTTTTGATAAATTTCACCCTTACCTCATTCTCTCTAAGATTATTTATTATACTGACCACTCTGCTATTAAGTATTTTCTTGCTAAATAGGATGCTAAGCCCAGGCTGATTCGATGGATTCTTTTGCTACAAGAGTTTGATATTGAGATATGTGATAAGAAGGGGACAGAGAATCTTGTAGCTGACCACCTATCTCGATTAGATGAGGAGGTGTTGGAGCCTGCTACTAAGCATGCCATAAATGAATCATTTCTTGATGAACACCTCTTTGCAATCTCTTCTTTACCATGGTATGCTAATTTTATAAATTTTCTCGCAGGTAATATCCTTTCATCGAATCTCAATTATCCACAAAAGAAGAAACTCTTATATGATGTTAAGCATTAATTGTGGGAGGATCCATACTTGTTTAGAGTTTATGCTGATAATGTTATTAGGAGATGCATTCATGGTAGTGAGAGTCATTCCATTCTTGAACATTCTCTTGCTAGGAAAACTAGTGGCCACTTTGGTCCCACCAGAACTGCACAAAATGTTTTACAATGTGGGTTTTATTGGCCAACTTTTTTTAAGGATGCGTTTGAATTTGTTCGATCTTGTGATAAATGTTAGCGCAGTGGTAACATCTCTAGGAGACATGATATGCCATTGAGTAGCATCTTGATTTGTGAAATTTTTGATGTTTGGGCATTAATTTTATGGATCCCTTCCTAAAATCTTTTTCTAATCAATATATACTTGTTACTGTGGATTATGTTTCTAAATGGGTTGAGGCTGTGGCGTTGCCTACTAATAATGCTTAGGTGGTGGTACGATTTTTGAAAAAAAATATTTTTACTCGATTCGGTACACCCCGAGCTATCATAAGTGATGGTGGCACTCATTTTTGCAATAAGCAATTTGATAATCTTTTGAGCAACTATGATGTCACCCATAAAGTCGCCACTCCTTACCATCCACAGACAAGTGTCCAAGTGGAGGTTTCAAATCGTGAATTGAAAAAGATTTTAGAAAGGACTGTTAATACATCCCGTAAAGATTGGTCTTCAAAGTTAGATGATGCATTGTGGGCTTATAGGACTGCATTCAAAACTCCCATTGGCATGTCCCCTTATAGACTTGTGTTTGGTAAAGCTTGTCACTTACCCGTGGAATTGGAACATAGAACTTATTGGGCGCTTAAATTTTTGAATTTTGATATGAATGCTACAGGTGCGCAAAGACATAACCAGCTTAATGAGCTGGATGAACTTCATCTTGAGGCATATGAGAATGCCAAGCTCTATAAGAAGAGAACAAAGAAGTGGCATGACATGCATATTAAACAGCTTGAGTTTAAGATTGGGGATCAAATTCTTGTTTATAACTCACGTCTTCGTCTTTTTCCAAGTAAGCTGAGGTCGAAATAGTATGGACCATATGAGGTTGTTCGAGTTTTACCGTATGGTGTTCTTGAAGTGATGAAAGATGGCCAACAACCTTTCAAGATAAATGGGCAAAGAACAAAACACTATGAAAAATGAGTGGAGACTGAGCACCACTCTATCCGCCTCACCTAGGGTTGATACTAGCCCAACGTTGAGCTAATGACGTTAAATAAGCGCTTCACAGGAGGCAACCTGTGTTTCTTCTATATTTATCTTCTATTAATTATTTTTGTTATTTTTATTTTTATTTTTATTTTTTTTAGATGCTACTCATGTGTTTTAGGATTTTCAGATTCATTTGCAGTGCTGACTCCTGTACTTCGTCCATCAGATTCTATGCCTGACATTGTGTCATTTTCCATCAGGTTGTGTTGTTCTTCTCTTAAGTATGCTAGTGCACATTGAGGACAATGTTTATCTTAAGTATGAGGGGTTTTTTTAAAATTTTTTTGTCCAAAGAAAAAAATTTGTCCACAAAAAAAAAAAATAATGATCACGCGCTCAAGCGCTCAAAGTTAGAGTGCTCAAGCGCGAGAAAGGAAAAAATGAGCGCACACTCAAGTGCTCAAATATAGAGCGCTCAAGTGTGAGTCTGGCAGCATTGGTTAAATTAGAATGAGCAGAGCGCGCTCAAGTGCTCTACTTCTTCTTCTCTGTCCCTTCACTTCTGCCATTGACGTGTTTAAGCTTCTCCTCCAGCACCCACACACTTTTCTCACCTTTTTGCTTCAATTTTTCACTCATTAAGGTATGTTCATCCATCTTTCATCTCAATTTCGTGTTCTTTTATGTTAATTTCATGGATTGTGTGAATTAGGGATTTAGGGTTCTTGAATTGGGGATTTTGGGGAAAACGTGAGATTGGGCAGATTTAGTGAAATTGTTGTTACCCATTGAATTATTTTGTGAATAACTGATGATTGGAAGAATTTAGTGGGTAAAATTGTTGATTTTGACATTGCATTTGGATTAGTTGCTGTGCATAGTGTTGAGGAATGTGCTAAATATTGCTGGCTGTCATGAACGTTTAGTGTGTATAGTGATTTTTGCTGAATGTGGTGAGCATTGTAGAGCTTTTGACTGAGGTGTTCATTGTTTGCTATGTTAGTAATTTTTATGTTAAATTAGTTTATTGCATTTATCCCTTTACAATGTTAACCTTGCTAGTTTAGTGTTAGTTAAATGTTTCTTGTCACTGATTTGTTTAAAAATATTGTTGATTGAGTTGTTGTGCTTTTCTTTTTCAGGATAGTTATCATGCCGCTAAAGAAAAGAAAGGGAGTCGTAGGGGAAAGCTCTAGCTCTTCTTCCTTTGATGCTAGCCATTTTCATTCTGCTGTTCATGAGAAGCGGTTTAATGATGTACTGATCAAGAGGAACTTTATTCGGGAGCGGGGGCTCATCTTATAGGAGAATGAATATTCAGAGATTAGCTTGCAGATTACAGAGAGACAATAGGGCAGACTATGCCAACTCCTAGATCCGGGGTCTCAGACATTGGTTCATGAGTTCTACGCCAATGCTTTTGTTGACTCCGATGAAGTTAACCATTATCAGACTATGGTAAGGGGGACACCCATTGATTTCAAAAAAGATGTGTTGAACACATATTTTGGTCTCAGGTATGATCATCTTGGGCAATGTGGCTACCATGATTTACTTAGGAGAGAGCTGGATCCCGACCTCGTCCTTAGTGTGCTTTGCAAGGAGGGTGCTGAATGGGTGTTGGATATGAAGAATGCACCTAAATTTTTGAAGAAAGTAGATTTTAAACCAATCCCAAGGGTTTGGTGCACCTTTGTTCAATCCAACATCCTTCCGTGCTCTAACACCTCAGAAGTACCAGCCAAGAGGGCATTTCTTGTCTTCGCTATTGTGACTGGTGCTGGGGTTGATATTGGGAGGGTTATAGCTTTTCACATGCGCATGGCACAAGAGACTTCTAGAAGCTTACCATATCCATCTCTCATCACCAGTCTATGCTCTGCGAAGGACATTCACATTACTAGGGATCAACTTATCCGACCTGCACCTTCAATCACTGTATCGGTAATTGATAGGTATTTTTTAGAAGATGCAGCAGCTCCAGCAGCCCCTAGTATTTCAACTTCCCGAACCAGCAGCCAGACAACCTCGTCGAATTCTAACCATTGCCCAATGATTGGATAGATTGGAGCGAGTGCAGTGCCAAAATCAGAGGAAGTTTAACTACACTATCTAATTATTACGTGACATAGTAGAGCACTTAAACCTTGATTCAGCACCTCGAAGAGATCCTCATATGACCGATGAAGAGATCATGGTGAACGTTAACTTTAATGACTTGGGTGAAGATGATGAAGAAGAGGATCCTGATGACAAAGAGCAAGATTGATTTCACGACAACACAATAAGCTTTTCTTGCCCTTCACTTTTATTTCACTTATTTTCTTTGTCCTGTCTTTTATTTACATTTTATTGTTTGTTCAGTGAAGGCGCTGTTTCTTTTAAGTTTTGGGAGGGGGATAGCTTCATTATTTTTGTTGTTATTTTTATTTTTATTTTTGTGCTTATTTTCTTGTGAAGGTGGTGTTGAATCGGTTTGAACACTTGAGTATTATTGGTAATTAAGCTGAAATTATATGTTAATTTCTTGATTTATTATGAGCTGATAGAGATATATTTTGAAAGGGAATTTCATTGATCATGAGCTGATAATTTGTTAAGCAATCTTTTCCAATGAAGCAGAATGAAATTTAGCATCTTATTTAGAAATTAGCCATGTCTGCTTGCTTTTGTTCTCTTTATCAACTTAGACAGAAAGTGAGTTTTGAGCTTTAATGATTAGATTTTCATAAACAAAATCTTATTTTTCTTCTAGAGTGAGTTTTCTCTTGATTGATGTGCATGCTTTGATATATTGTTGAGGCTGTAATGATTTACATACAGACTTGAACATGATTAAGGCAATTAGGCTTAATTCTTTCTTAACTTCCAGAGTTGCATTGATAAAAAAATCTCTTAGTTGCCTATTTGAGCCTGAAATTGATTTCTTTAAATACCCAATTGAATAATCAGGTTGAATTCTTTGGAGCAATTGATGTGTTAATTGAGAACTCATAAAAGGTTGTTATTGTTTTCAAGGGTTAAAAAAATGAAAAAAATCAGAAAAAAAGGAAAAAAGTTAAAAAAAAAGAGAGAAGAGAAAAAAAAGGAAAAAAAAGAAAAAGAAAAAATTGTTGGTGAAGAATAATGAGAATATTGGGTTGGAAGTGAGAATTTGTTATATTCTTTGTGCATTTTGCTTTATTTATCATCTTTTCAGCCTGATTTTGATTTATCTTGATTTATCCATGAGCATTCTTTACTCTTATTTATCTTTCTTCCTACCTTCCATCATACCCTTGGCCCCGTTATAACCAAAGAAAAGTCCTTTTGATTCTTGTGTTGTATGTGAACTTGAAAGTGGAGATGAGATTGATAAGCAAGCCTATGATATTACATTTTTTCAAGAGAAATTTGAGTGATCTCAAATATTGGATGAAGAGAACAGTTGCAAGCTAAACTCGAGCCTCTAATTGTTTAAGTGTTAAATGATTTTACTTGATTAGATTTGATTGCTGAACTTGAATTTTTAAATTGTGAAATTTTCTTTTGATTCATGTTTCTTGATGTTGAGTTTAATCTTGTTGTTGATTCCTATTCTTTGCTTGAGGACAAGCAAAGGTAAAATGTGGGGGAGTTGATGAACTGTCAACACGTCATAATTTTACGGTTCAATTCCTTAGTTTTTCATATTCTTTTCATTTATTTTTGTTGAATTTTGTTCGTAAGTTTTATTATATTTTTAGTATTGTTTCATTATGTTTTTATTAAGTATTTTGTGTGTTTTTGTTATGTAATTATACTTGGAGAAGACTGGACATTCAAAGGAGCAAGAAAAAGTAGAATTTTCATTAGCGTTCAGTGCCTAAGCATTGAGAGTGGAGTGCTTGAACGCTCAAAGTGTATGCAGTAGCGTTGATCTAGTGACCCAACGCCTAAGCGCTGGATGAGGAGCGCCTGAGCGTGCAGGAGATGGCAGCGCGTTTGGAGTTAAGTGGCTGAGTGACCAAGCGCTTAGAACTGAGCGCCTAGGCGCTGGTTGCTTAACAGACCACGTTATTTTCAATATATGAAAAAAGTTATGCCAAATTCAACACAGACAGAGACAGAAAGACACATAGCACATTACACAGAAAATCCCTAACCTTGAGAGAGTTGTTTTGCGGTAGCAGATCTTAGAAGACGGCTTCAAAGGAGAATTCGATTCTTGAAGGCTTGAAGATCATAATCTCCACTAAAGGGGTTTTGATTTATCTTTCTTTCTAGTTTCCCCTTTTCTTTGGGTTTTCTTTCCATGAGTTTGTATCTTGATATGAGTTTGTTTGTATTGAACATGAGTAGCTAAACCCATAGCTAGGGCTATGGGGGATCTTATTTTCCTAATTATTTGAATTTGATTTCTAATTTGATTTAAGTAATTTCTTTAGGGTTTATTATATTGCTTACATTCTTGTCATAATTTGATCACTTTTGGCATGTGTTAATTCATTGTTTGATCGGTGACCATTCGCATTCAATGAGTGGATCTATATGATAAGCCTCTCAGGAAGCTTGTTCAGATTGATTTCCAACTTATCTTTAATGCCCAAACACTTGCATTCATAGCCTAATGTGTAACACCTTGTATAGTCATGGGAGACTTGTATATGGTTACGGAGGTAGCTTAACACTAGTTTGTCATGCTTGTGAGGTTTTGTGACCATCTGAGCACGTTTAGTCACTTTGCTGCAACTCTATGCATAAAATATAGCTATTTTTAGCCCTATTTTTTTACTTAAACTGCTTAGTTAATGGGAGTAAGTATGAATGTTTATAGGCCCAAAATATGTGGAAGTAGATGTGGTTTAAGCTTAAGAATTATCGGGGTTAGTTCGATATTTTTAAGCATACTGGTTGTGTGTTTTAGGGTCGGTTTGACCCCTAGCAGATATGAAAATTTATGGAAATGATAAAACAAATTTTTTAATGAATCTTAGGATCTATTTTGAATTTGTTGGAAGCTACGAAATTGAATTTGGTGAAATTTGAGTGTTCTTAGTAGATCGGGGTTTTGGTACTTATCCAAGAGATGTCAAATTAAACTTCCCTTGTTAAATATGCCACGACTGGGATATTTGAGAAACAGAGAAGAGAAGAGAAAACGTAAAGAAGAAGGAAGAAAAGAGAAAAGGAGAAAGAGAACCAAGGAGGAGAAGAAAAGAGAGGAAAGAGACTAAAGAGGAGGATCAATAATCAAGGAAGAGGAATCAAGTGGAGGTTGCCTTCATCTTCAAGACTTTGAGGTAAGGGGAAAATCTTTTTTACTTGCTTGTTTTCATTCTGTTCTTTTGGTTCAAGAGAAGCTTGAAGAGGAAATGATGGTTTGAGAGGTGATTTAATTATTTATAAGTTGAATCTTGATATGGTTAGTATGGTTGAGTTAGAAACTGAATTGTGGATGTGTTTAGATGAATTTTTCATCTTTTGGAGCCTTAATTCCCATTTTAGGTTATTTTTCGGGGTTAGGTCATGATTTGATTTTGATTCACAAAAGTGTTGAATTAAATGAAATTGAAGTGGATTAAAGGTTGTTATGTGTAGTTGAACCTTGTTTTATGGTTAGAAAATCACTTGAAAGTGATTTTGAGTGATTGTAAGATCACTTGTTCCCAATGGAACAGTGATCATTTCTGCAAAATTATGCAGAAACTATTCAAGGTTTGAGAGTGCCTTAGCGCTGAATTGCTGGGCGTCTAGGCGCCCATTGCCCAGGAAGAACTTGTGATGCGTGTAGCACGCTTGAGCGCGCAAAAGCTGAGCACCTGAGCACCAACGACTAGAAAGTCTTGTTTGAGGCAGTAGTTTGCACGCTTAAGCACTGGTTTGGAAGCACCTGAGTGCCCAAATGCTGGACAGGATAGAATAGAGCCCTTATTTTGGGAAATTGAAGAAGATCACTCATTTGATGCTTTTTTTGTGCTTCTTAGTGAGTAATGGGACTCTCGTAGAAGTATTAATTGGAAATGTGAATTGTTTGAATCATAATGATTTGTAATGCTAATTATAAGTGTTTAATTAGTATTGATGATATACTTGATTGCATGTGTTACCTTATTGAAAAGTGTGTGCCTCGTAAATATGGGTGATTACTTTTCGATAGGTGTGAGCCCCGTAGATGTGGGTGTGCCCCGTAGATATTGGTGATCTATATTTAGGCAAGGTGGATTGTATCCTTCCTATTATAGAATTTTTTAGGATGGATTTCCTTGTTCATTATCGATAACTGTGTAGTTGATGGACTTCACTACCCAGGGGAAAATGGATTTTCTCTGTGATAATGATGTTGTTGGATGGACTTCCAGTGCTTGTTCAAGATTATGGTTGTGACTTCCATTACTTTGTTCAAGTTTCATGCATTCATGACATTACCATGGAATTGTAGGTTCTTGGATATGGTATCATACATTATTCATTTTAATACTTAGGAATAATGCATAGGCATAAACACTAGACATAACTTGGCATAGTATGGCGATTGTATGGGTGGTTGCTTTCATAACATTAATCATGCATTGTAATTGTATGGGTGATTGCGTGTCTTTGAGATGAAGATGTTGTTGTTGCTTCTGTGATTGAAGTGTTAACATGATAATTGTAAATATTATCTGTTTGTACATATACATGTATATATGCTAGTATTGAAATACTTCTATTGAGATATGTTTTCTCACTTCGATTGTGTTGCCATGTAAATCTAGGTGCGAGTTCTTCGAAAGGAAAGAAAAAGATGTATGAGGATTAGCATAATATATATGTTGTTTTGAACTGAGCATATATTTGTTTTATATTTGCTTAGTTGTTTGAAGTTATGTATAACAGTAGGCCTTTTGAGGCTGTGATGTATACATATATATTTTGTTATCATGGCTCTCCATATTTACTCATTGTGTATGAATGATATAGGTTTGATGTTGATGTTTGTTAGTAGTAGTAGAACTAGTATTGGGTTATTCATTTATATGACGATATATTTGGGTAGCAAATATTGGGCTGTTACATTTTTAGTATCAGAGCAGTTCATCCTGTTGAGCCGAGGTGTGGACTGACTATGCTTATGCATGTGAAATGATGGTTATGCATTTCTTATCTCTTACATATAATTATTTAAAGGGAATTACATATTTTGCCTTTGAGATGTTTGCTTTAGCTACTGTTGCATGGTTACATGATATTGAGCCTAACTAACTCAATATGGATTGTTTTGTGTTTACAAAAGACTATGGCAGCACGCGGGCGACTGGCAACACGAGGGCGACCACGTAGGAGTCGGAATAGAGACTCTGGTAATGAAGGTACAGGGATAGCTGCAGTTATGATGGCGATGGCCAATGCCTTAAGGCAGCAGACTGAACAAGCAGCAGTGACTGCAAAAGTGTTAGAGAGGTTGGTACCTCAGCAACAAGTACCACCACCGATACCAGCACCAGTACAAGAGGTACCAGTAGGGAGAAATCAGAATTTTCTTGACATTTCAGAGTTCAGAAAGATGAGTCCTCTGATATTCAGAGGTAACTATGATCCGATTAAAGCGGAAGAGTGATTGACCAAATTAGAGAAGATCTTTGAGGTCATGGTTTGCTCTGAAGAGCAAAAGTTTCCTTTACTTCCTTCATGCTGAGAGGGGAAGCAGAGCAATGGTGGCGAAGTACCAGGAGGCTACTGGAGACACCAGGGACTTTGATCACGTGGGGTGTGTTCAAAGGGACCTTTTTGGAGAAACATTTTCCAAAAAGTTTGCAAGATGGTAAAGAAAGGGAATTTCTGGGTCTTCGTCAAGAGGACATGACGGTTGGACAATATAAAGCAAAATTTCATGAGTTGTCCAAGTTTTCTTCTCAGTTTAGGCAAAATTTGGATAAGAACTAGAGGTGTGTCAAGTTTGAGTTTGGACTAAGGGGAAATATACGAAGGGTTGTGAGACTTTTTGAAATCAGGGATTTTTCATCCTTGGTGATCAAGTGTAGAATTGTGGAGTTTGAAAATCTCCAAATTCAGGCAAAGCAGAGTTTACAAAGTCTTCAGAAAAGAAGAAAGTGGATGGTGGATATGGGAAGAGCACTCCTAAATCCAACTACCCACAAGAGAAAGATGAGCAAGTTAAGAAAGGTGATTAAGCTCAGAGGTGTGCTAAGTGTGATAGGTACCATGGAAACAAGGTGTGTATAGTGGAACAGATAACGTGTTACAAATGTGGTGGGAAAGGATATTACGCTAAGAGTTATTCTAAAAAGGAAGAGGACAGGACAGATGCTAGACCTATCGCTGGAGGTAAAGTCTACAATGTATGAGGCGAGGAGACATCACTATCTCCTGGTTTTGGAAAAGGTGAGAACATGATTGTGCATGTTTAGTAACTTTGTTTTCTTAAAATTTGGCTGCATCTGTGGTTGTATGTTAGTTGTTAAGATTTTGTACATTAGGTAAACCAAATTTTGGGGACAAAATTCTAAAATGGTGGGGAGAATGTAACACCTTGTATAGTCATGGGAGACTTGTATATGATTACGGAGGTAGCCTAACACTAGTTTGTCATGCATGTGAAGTTTTGTGACCATCTGAATACGTTTAGTCACTTTGCTGCAACTCTATGTGTAAAATATAACTGTTTTCAGCCCTATTTTTGACTTAAACTGCTTAGTTAATGAGAATAATATGGAGAACTTGTTTCTAGGTCCAAAATGTGTAGAAGTAGATGTAGTTAAAGTTTGAGAATTATCGGGGTTAGTTCGACATTTTTAAGCATACTGATTGTGTGTTTTAGTACCGGTCTAACCCCTAGCAGATATGGAAATTTATGAAAATGGTGAAATAAGATTTTTAATGAATCTTAGGATTTATTTTGAATCTGTTGGAAGCTACGAAATTGGATTTGGTGAAATCTAAGTGTTCTTAGCAGATCAGGATTTTGGTACTTATCCAAGAGAAGTCGAATTAGACTTCCCTTGGTAAATATCCCACAATTGGGATATTAAGAAACAGAGAAGAGAAGAGAAAACGTAAAGAAGAAGGAAGAAAAGAGGAAAGGAGAAAGAGAACCAAGGAGGAGAAGAAAAGAGATGAAAGAGACTAAAGAGGAGGATTAACAATCAAGGAAGAGGAACCAAGTGGAGGTTGCCTTCATCTTCAAGAATTTGAGGTAGAGGAAAATATGTTATTACTTACTTGTTTTCATTCTGTTCTTTTGGTTCAAGAGAAGCTTGAAGAGGAAATGATGGTTTGAGAGGTGATTTGATGATTTATAAGTTGAATCTTGATGTGGTTAGTATGGTTAAGTTAGAAACTAAATTGTGCATGTGTTTAGATGAATTTTTTATCTTTTGGAGCCTTAATTCCCACTTTAGGTTATTTTTGGGGGTTAGGTCATGATTTGATTTTGATTCACAAAAGTATTGAATTAAATGAAATTGAAGTGGATTAAAGGTTGCTATGTGTAGTTGAACCTTGTTTTTTGGTTAGAAAATCACTTGGAAGTGATTTTGAGTGATTATAAGATCACTTGTTCCCAATGGAATAGTGATCGTTTTTGAAAAATTATGCAAAAACTATTTTTTT
This sequence comes from Ormosia semicastrata, assembly GCA_029884595.1. Taxonomy (NCBI): domain Eukaryota; kingdom Viridiplantae; phylum Streptophyta; class Magnoliopsida; order Fabales; family Fabaceae; genus Ormosia; species Ormosia semicastrata. The sequence goes on along the minus strand of JAQQTO010000063.1, from coordinate 9,935,551 downwards.
GGTTTGAGAGTGCCTAAGCACTGAATTGCTGGACGTCTAGGCGCCCAGTGCCCAGGAAGAACTTGTCATGCGTGTAGCACGCTTGAGCGCGCAGAAGCTGAGCGCCTGAGTGCCCAATGACTAGAGAGTCTTGTTTGAGGCTGTAGTTTGCACGCCTAAGCGCTGGTTTGGAAGCACCTGAGCACCCAATGCTGGATAGGATAGAACAGAGCCCTTATTTTGGAAAATTAAAGAGGATCACTCGTGTAATACTTTCTTTTGTGCTTCTTAGTGAGTAATGGGAGTCTCGTAGAAGTATTAATTGAAGATGTGAATGCATAGGTGTGGGTGATTGCTTTTTGATAGGTGTGAGCCTCGTAGATGTGGGTATGCCCCATAGATGAGGGTGATCTATATTTAGGCAAGGTGGATTGTATCCTTCCTATTATAGAATTTTTGAGGATGAATTTCCTTGTTCATTATCTATAACTGTGTAGTTGATGGACTTCACTACCCAGGGGGAAATGGATTTTCTCTGTGATAATGATGTTGTTGGATGGACTTCCAGTGCTTGTTCAAGGTTATGGTTGCGACTTCCATTACTTTGTTCAAGTTTCATGTATTCATGACATTACCATGGAATTGTAGTTTCTTGGATATGGTATCATACATTATTCATTTTAATACTTAGGAATAATGCATAGGCATAAATACTAGACATAACTTGGCATGGCATGGCGATTGTATGGGTGGTTGCTTTCATAACATTAATCATGCATTATAATTGTATGGATGATTGCGTGTCTCTGAGATGGAGATGTTATTGTTGCTTCTGTGATTGAAGTGTTAACATGATAATTGTGAATATTATCTGTTTGTACATATACATGTATATATACTGGTATTGGAATACTTCTATTGAGATATGTTTTCTCACCCCGATTGTATTGCCATGTAAATCCAGGTGCGAGTTCTTCGAAAGGAAAGAAGAAGTTGTATAAAGATTAGGTAGTATAGATGCTGTTTTGAGCTGAGCATATATTTGTTTTATATTTGCTTAGTTGTTTGAAGTTATGTATAACAGTATGCCCTTTGAGGCTGTGATGTATATATATATCTTTTGCTATCGTGGCTCTCCTACTCATTGTGTATGAATGATATAGGTTCGATATTGATGTTTGTTAGTAGTAGCAGAACCAATATTGGGTTATTCCTTTATATGATGATATATTTGGGTAGAAAATATTGGACTATTACATAATGCATTTAAGAGCCATTTGGAGGTGGTTTAGAGCATTAAATGCTAGAGACTAGCTGTTATTTTCATTTTATGTTAGCTTGGAGAACAGATTATTTGTTTCTGATAATAGGTTATTAGTTCCAATAACAAATTATTGGTTTCAATATCATATTATTTGTGTTATCAGGAAACACTGTAACATGTGGATAACTGGCTATTTGGTTTCAATAACAAATTATTTGTGTTATCAGGAAACACTATAGCACACGAATAAAGGTTATTTGGAACCCATAATCGGTTAGGAGGTTAAAAACAAAGGAGGCGTGCTTTTGACTTTGTGAATAACCTATTATGGACTTTCCATAATCGGTTATTCCCTTTTAAAATCATAAAGGCACATTTCTAACTTTGCAAAAAACCAGTTATGGATTTCAAATAATTTGTTATTTGATTTCAGATACTTTGTCATTGAGTTCAGATAATTTGTTATTAGCTTATCAAGAAGACATGATTTTTAAAGGATTTTGTAACCAAAGTTTCCCAAAGCCTTTTCAACTTTTCTAAAACCATTTTGCTCAAACTTGATAAATATTTTCACAAGTATAAAACGTGATTTTGCAAAGAGATTTAAGGTGAATAAAAAATGAGATATGAGCTTAGTGTGATTCCTATTTATCTTTATACAAGATCTAAGTCTTGTAAGCTAAACTTGAATAACTTTGGGACTTTATCTTTGCACAACCATTTTTTTTTGTTATCATGAAAACTATTGTCATTACCAATGCTAATTTACAAAAGTAAGGCCCATTAAAAAGTATAAAAAACATATATATTAGTAAATAGTTTAAATTGGAACAGTGGGTAAACAAGTTGCAGTGTATAAAAAGTGTGATATGGCTTAGTAGTTGAGTAAATATGAAAAAGAGTGTGTTTGTAACATTTTTCTAGCTTACATGGTTAAAGGGATATTTCTAAAAGCTTAAACCTGATTTGTTTGCTAATAGGTTAGGTTGTAGGCTCCTAATAGATCACCTATTCTATTCCCACCCCTGCTTGTTACCTTGGATTATTGCACAAAATTACAAAATAATTTGTGTAAATTTATTTTAGTACTAATATAAATTAGACTAATTAACATTCATGCGATGGAATTATTAAAAAAGAAAAAAATAAAATGTTAAGAAAATATTAAACATGTTAGTGAATGATTATATATCTCTGTTAGTTTTTTATAATAAATATACTTTTTGTTAGATCATTTTGTTACAAAATTTTGGACTAACACACATCATATAGATCAATAAGCAAATAGTTGAAGTCCAACGCAAATAGTTTAGTTTAAAGAAAATTTTACATAAATACAAATGAAGTGCATTAATACAAATGAAGTGCATTAAGTTCTTATTGCAAATAATATAATATAATAAAAATACAAAATGTTAAACTTAGGCTTCATCAAGGTGGGATCAATGGTGGTTACAATCATTCCAAATTTTGCCATTCCACCGCAAAATTTGGATTTCTTGTTGCTTGAACTTTGGTGATGTTATTAAAATGTATTTTGTCAAGCTATCATGACAAGGTTTACCTAAGTCATGCACAAGGTTGTGGCAGCAATCTATACTAATTGTTTCATTACCAAAAAATGTCCCAAAGAAGATCTAACTGCCACAATATGAATGTAACTTAGCTGCACATTCTCTCAAATATTTTGCATACGTTGATAATGGCCTTGGTGCATAATTATTTTCAATAACAGGACCTTCAGATGGCTCAAGAATTTCGGAAGAAACTCTTGTTTTGACAAGCAAAATAACACTTGTCATAAAGATAACCATTAGAAAAAAGTTGTTGAATGTTGCCATGACTTTTTGAGATGAAATCTAATTGTTGGGTATTGAAAAGCTTTGTTGATAGTAGCAAGTGATTAAACCCTTTTTATAGTTAAAAATATAATCTTAATTAACATTTACATTAATGACTTTCTGTTCAACACTAATGAAACCAACAAAATAAATTAATTACTCTTTATAAGTTATTAAAGGCTAATGTTTACATTCACATTATAACGTGTTTTTTATATTTTCCAATTTTTACATTATATAAAAGACTACAATTTTAAACTGTAGTAGTATACTTATAGTTTCAACAAAAATAAATGTAGTTATTATGTTATAAAAATAGTTACTTTGGAACCACCATTCTAAAGTTGTAGAATTTATAATATATGAGGTTCAAATCATTATTGTCGCAATCATCTCAAAGGGCACTAGCAAAAATTAAGAAGTATTAGTAGTCACCACCAATATCTTTTTCCATTATAAATGAAACGGTGTGTGATGATCACATATTTGATACATTAATAAGACTTCATTTTTAGTTATTTACACTCTCCATGTACTTAATTGATTGATTTTGATTATGTTTTGTAAGTTTGGATTCAAATTGGACTTAATTGAATTTTTTAGCATAATTTACGTCTTACATTGTTTCTATATTTGGGCTATATCTTGGGATATAGGTGGTCTTTGGAGGTGATTCTAGTGGCATTTGAAAGATAAGAGAGAGTTCTACAACTTTCAAGATATCTCAAAGGCCCAATCACACGATTAGATAACTCAAATTGGGGTTGAAGTAAGAACTAGAGCGCTTTTCCTAACAGCTTAACCTATGTGTACTGTTCATCACATATTTCGGGATATAAGTTGTTAAATGGGCTGAAATTTGGATATTGAATAGTAAGACCCATATCTACAACTTTCATGTTAAACACTTTTCCAGAATCAGACTTCTTGAAGGTGATATTGGGCTTGGAAGTCAAAACAGAGGAGCTGTGATTGGGCCTGAGCAGTGTACAGTAATTTGAACGTATCTGGAGTTATAGAAATGATATTGGACTCAAACCAAAGCCATTTGAAACTAAGATCTAGGCCTACAACTTTCATGAAGACCACTTGGTTCAAAAATGACGAATGCAATGACTTCAAAGCTGCATGATTTCAGAAACAAGGAATCTCCATAATTTTCCACTCACCAAAAGTCATTTGACATTTTCCACTCATCCACCCACTAATGACTCAGCCCCCTTATCATTTTGTATCTCTATTCCTCTATAAAAGGGGTCCTTGGCAGATCATTGAGGGTGTTAGGTGTTAGTTACCAAAATGATGCCATTTTGTTACTTGGTTTTCTTGTAGTAATTTTCCTTTGTTCTAAATTAAAGTCATGTTCTTTTTCTTTTTCTTCTCTCTTTCTTTCTTCTTATCTATGAGTAACTAAGTTTCATTTTACTTGGGTGAAAGGGTGAAGCTCTTGGTAATAAAGTAAGGTTAGATTTATTCTTCTCTTGTGCGTAAATGATTTATATTTTCTAGTAACCATTATACGTATTATAATTTGTTTCTTATAATTTAGAAACCATCTTTGTAAAGAGGAGTTCTTGATTTGTTGTAGACAAAATATTGGCACAATGAATGCTTTAACCCATTTATAAGTGATGATAATATTTTTAGGGAACATAATATAATTACGTATATTATTTTAAATAGACTTTTAATGTTGTATTTTCCGATTGGAACCTGCATGTTGCGAGGATTCTAATTGAGTTATAAAAGAAATTAATCTTACCTTTACTTTATTTACCAAGAGTGGATCTTTTAACCCAAGTAAATAATTTTTACCATAGTAACAAAATATTTACTTCACCTTAATCTTCATCAATTCCTTGTGGATCGACCTCGGACTCACCGAGAAATTTATTACTTGAGACAACCTGCACTTGTGTTTGCAATACAACAATTAAAAAGTATGCATCAAGTTTTTGGCGCCGTTGCCAGGGAAACTCTCCCTAATTTCTCTGTAATCTTTAATCATTAATGAAATATTCTTTCTTCTTCTCTTCTCTCTCGTTGGAGTAAAAAATCGGCTTGCCGATTCTCCAGTTTTCATATTTTAAATTTACTTTTTGTACTTTATTTTCTGTATTTATTTTCGACCATTTTTTTTGTTATCTATTTTTTGTCATTTTTTTTGTTTACTAACTTACTAACTCTCTTACTAACTATCTAACTTTTTACTTTATCAGCTATCTAACTTTTTACTTTTTCTGCTTCTAACATTTTAATTTATCTGTATACTAACTTTTTAATTTTTATGCTTATTAACATATTTGGTGGTTAGTTTATACTACACTTTTGTTAATATTTATTTACTAAGTGTTAATATATATTTGGTGGTTGGTTTATACCACACCTTTGTTAATATTTAATGGACGGTTTATGCTGCTAGCTTGTACATTTTATTTTATACTGTAAGTTACTTGTTTATGCTTAATTGGTATTGTGATTTAAATTCTGATCGTTTGGTTAGAGTTAATCCAGGTACTTTACATATTGATTTGTTTGAATCACAATCACACACATTAAGCACAATGGCTGAAAATGAAAGTGTGCATGATGAACATGAAAATCAACCATTGCGAACAATGCGTGAGTATTTGCAACCATCTCGAAATTCTAATCCATCATGTTTTATCTTTTCACTTAATGCCAACAATTTTAGATTCAAGCCAGGTATGATTTCTTTACTTCTTAATTTTCATGGTTTAGAATCTGAAAGCCCATACTTACATTTAAAAGAATTTGAGGAAGTATGTACCATTTTTCATGATCAAACTTACACTGAAGAGGTTGTTAAGCTTAAATTATTTCCTTTTTCTTTGAAAGATAAAGTAAAAACTTGGCTTAACACTTTGAAACCAAGATCAATTGGTATGTGGCAAGAAATGCAATGTGAGTTTTTTAAAAAATTTTTTCCTACACATAAAACCAATGCTTTGAAAAGACAAATCCAAATTTTTTTCAAAATTCAAATGAAGCATATTTTCAAAGTTGGGAACGTTTTAAAGATTTGTTAAATTCTTGCCCACATCATGGTTTTGAAAAATAACACACTATAAGCTTCTTTTATGAAGGGTTAACACCCGAAACTAAACAATTTGTGGAAACAATGTGCAATGGTGAGTTTCTTGATAAAGAACCTGAAGAAGCTTTAGACTATTTAGACCATTTGGCTGAAAATTCTCAATTTTGGCATGGTACTAATCATTCTGAAAATTCAATTAGATCTAACCTTGCAAATGCTAGTAAAAGAAAATATCACCTTAATCAAGAAGAAGATCTAAATGCAAGGTTTGTCAGTTTGGCTAGAAAGATTGAAGCTATAGAATTAGGGAAAGTGAAAGAACTTAAATCTGTGCAAAATGAAGAAATTTGTAGCATTTGTGATGAATTGGGACACTCAACAAATGAATGTCCAAAAATTTCTATTTTTAAAGAAGTTGTGCATGAGCAAGTAAATGCAATGAACAATTTTAAAAAGTCATTCACTTCTTCTTTTTCAGATACATACAATCCAGGATGGAGAAATCACCCGAACTTCAGTTGGAGGACTAACAATCAAGCACAATTCATGCAACCACCACCTCCTCAGGCACAACAGGTGATGCGTGAGGATATAGTGATTAAAATTCAGATAAAAATCAGTTGTCAGGCCCACCAGAAAATAAAAACCTTACAACTAGTTGTAGTTAGTAAGGGTCGATCCACAGAGAACCAATTCAATTAACACTATTAAGTAATTCCCAATTTAAACTCCGATTAACAATAAATAGTAAATAGGGGGTTTTGGAGTTTTGATGAACAATGAACAGATAAAAAGACAATAATAATAAATGAACTGAAATCAACAGTATAAGAAAATTGGTTAAGAGATTGAATCCACCACTAGATTTATATGATGATGTAAATCCACATATCCTTTTATTCCAACATGCTCAATTATGTTTTTACGCAATTGTGAGAGTAAATCTCTGTTTTCCTTAAGTGTTGGCCAATTTAGCAACCGCTCAAATCAACTCCTAATCACTGATTAGTCATAAAGTAACCGTTCTTACAACTATCCAACAATTGCATTAAGATTTAGAAAACCAATCACACTAAGATCTAATCACACACCGGGATTAAATTACTTAGAACATATATTTCTCTAGATCTATTACCGCAACCACGCATAATAAACCCAGATCTACCACTTTTATAACTGGCAAATAGCATAAAGATAATTATACCCACATGAACATCATATATTTTGCTAGATCTACTACCGCAACCGTGCATAATAAGCCCAGATCTACCACTTTGAAAGTGGGAACAAGTACAAAAACCTTCATACCAACAATAGATTCAGAAATATATGAATAAAAATATAACTGTGTTGAAATAATCAAATATGCAAGATTCACAACATCAATACTAGTGGTTTCATCACCCCCTTAACCAAGGGAGGTTTAGTTACACATAGCTAGAAGGAAATCACAAGAAAAACTGAGAAAGAACAACATGAGAAACAAAGTGCAGAAGAAAAACTAAGGCAAACGAGTTTCTGAGGATTGAGGATGATGGATCTCCGATTGCTCGAACCCGAGACTCCAATCTTTGATCCAAGACTCCCCTCTCCTTCTCCAAGGGGTTGCAACTGCTCTCTTAGGTCAGAACTGTCTTCAAAACGTGCCAAGAGTGTCAATATATAGGCCCCCAACACAAACTTCGCGCAGAAGTTTCAATAATTGAGTTTCTAGAGACATACACGACCGTGTATGACACTGAGTTAGAGGGGCCAAATTTTACTATTTCAATTGCAAAGTCAGAGGCGTACACGGCCTAGGCCGTGTATTCTCACACGGCCGTGTACTTCTAGGCCCTGTATTCTGACGCAGGCCCTGTATTTTGACGCAGGCCCTGTATTTTGACTTCTTCATTTCTCGGCCTGGATTCTTCTCAGAAACTCTTCTTTCATTGCTTCAAAGGGAGAAATTGATCTTCATGAATCCATAGCCTTTCTTCAAGTGGATGTCAAGCCTGATTTAGGTTAAATGAACTCCGCCATTCAATGGTTTCCTGAAAAGTTCAAGTATTAGCCTATGAGAATACATTTAAGCAAAGTTTCACAGTAATGTTCCAATTAGGGTTTGATATCAGAAACTAAGCTAAATGATGACAATTAAGCACAAATGGAGTTCAATGAATCAATTACAAGGCGATTAAAATATAGGAATAATCAACAAATCAATTACCCCCACACTTAGCCTTTTGCACTCCTGGGCAAAAATATACAGTTCAACACAGTTTCACAACAAGCCAAACAAATGCAGAATAATGAGCAAAGACCTTTATGCATTTAGTTTTCAAAAGAAAAAATTAAGCATTCAAGAATTTCCTTTCTTAGCGATCCAATTTGACAAGTAAAATCAATCAAATTTCAGAGTTCAATCAGCATGATAAATCCTCATTGAAATGCTCTCTCACTCAAGTGTTTTAGGCTTATGTTTTCACTCACCCAAGTCATGAGAATATGCTTTACCATAGGCTTGTCAAGTCTCTACTTCTCCACTACTCAGACCACATGCAAACAGAGATCAAAAGGACTTTATTCAGGTTGTAATGGGGTCACGGTTAAGGTAGGATACATCAAAGATAGACAAAGCTAGACCATAGGAACTAGAAGAGTAAAATGGAAAGATATTCAATCATTATATAGAATTTCCCAATAGTCTTCAAATTCAAATTCCTATTATGTACCTTATCCTTTTTCTGACTTTATATATATATATATATATATACACACACACCTTACATCCTATTCACAATGATATTTTGCCAGCATGAGACTTTTATATACAAACATAGCTAGGCAAATAGATCATTAATTCGCACCCCCACACTTATTCAAAAGTCACTTTCCAATGCAATCGTTAAGCTCTTCTACTCCCTAAGGTAGGGTAGTAAAATAGTTTTTCACTTTTAGGTTTAAATAGAGCTTAGATAGAAGGTAATTGGGTCAATTAGGCTCAAAGAGTTTAATCAATGGATAAAATGCAAGGATGGCTATTTGGCTAGTAGTTATTTAAAAGAAAATGCCTTTATCATTTTAAATGCATGCAGTGGTCATTAGCAGCTTAAAAGAGAACCAAGACAAGTTCTGAAAAGTACAATAATCATAAGTGGAATCACACAATCAAGGATCCAAAATGGCCTAAAATTAACCATTTACAACAAGGCTCAAAAACTCACTAGGTTTCAATTCATCATTTTCAATTAAACCCTTTAATTTGTAGAATTTCACCTGACAAAATCGATAACCAGAAAGTTCATTCAATCATGCTCAAAGTTTTTATTCAAATTATTTTTATTTTTATTTTTTTTTGGGTCAATTGCTCACTAATCACAACACTTGAAAACTTATCAAAAACTTTAAAAGCCCAATGGAGAAGTATCACAAGAAGAATAACACCATCAAGATCAAATACACTCACCCCAAGAAAGTCAATATAGTTCAATCAGTCATTCAAAACCCTAGGAGAATAATTCAAAATATCAACAGTATTCACAATAGAACATCAAAGTATCCACACCCCCACACTTAAAACAAGCATTGTCCTCAATGCTACACACATCTAGAAAAGGAAAAATAATGACAAAGAGAATGCTACACACATCTAGAAAAGGAAAACAAGCAAAAATAGCTATACCACAATCGAAAGCAGAAACAAATTAACTATAAATGAAACCAGCAAATCAATAGTGCAAATCAAATCCCAAATGTACACAATACAAGAGAATGAAAATACAGTGGAAATTAAGGGGGGTACATTAATGGGGAAATGAGGGAAAATCTACTGCAGGCGTCAGAGAATGTCATCCATCTTGCTATGAAGGGATGCCATACTCTGAGCGTTACGCTCCTCCCATGCATGAAATCTATCATTAAGGCTCTAAAGGCGTGCAGTATGGTCCATCCGTAGGGCCTCAACATGTGCTATGACATCATCAAGAGTAGTGGGTCAAGCCCTAGAAGACGAATCAGCCTTAGTAGTAAAATGAGAAGCAGACTCTGGAGGCGCTGATTCATTATCATTAGCCTGTGGTGGAACTCCCCTCGGAATATCCTGGTTACCAGCTCTTACCAAAAACAGCTCCCCATTCCGTTTTTCACATAACCCCATGTGAATTAGTGTAGAGCTATCAATGGCAGTAGAGCCCGAAACAGGATCCTCAGTAATAATATCAGAATCCAACCCAAAGTGCTGAGCAATAAGGGTAACAAATCCCTCCACTAAAATACGACCAGTTACAGCAGTCCCTAAATGTTTAAATGAATTACACAACCAATATGATCCATTAACAGGCTCCCTATTAATCATGCAGTTCAAAAAGAATAATTCAGCTCAACTAATAGTTCCCTGACTCTCACCCCTAGCACAAATAGTATTTACTAACCATTTTTTAATATACCTATGTGCTGGAGACCTAAGTTTGGAAGCTTTAGATTTGTAAGGATCATAATCATTAGAATCAGCTACACTTAATGCATTCCAAACTCTATCAGGCCTAAAATCAAGGGGGAATTGGTTGTGGCCTATGGGAAAGCTAAAAATGGCATTAAACTAGTGGATGTCCAACTCATGGGGAATGTCAAAGATTTCAAATTTAATTTTACCAGGCCATTCTTGTTGATCACAAAGAGGATACAATTTCCTGTCAAAACTCATAATGAACTCCCTAGTTAAAGTATCATAAGTTAGTGAACGCATTCTAGCAAATGTTCCCCAACCTATTCCATCTAACAGTTCAAAAACCTCATCATACAATCCAATTTGATGCAATGTATCCTCATCTAAGAATTTAGTTAGGATAACATCCTTAATTAAGGCAGGATGGACATTTACCTCAAGTGGTGGAGATGGTGCACGTGGAGGAAATTGAGGTCGAACAAAAGAACTATCGAATCCTCGACCACTACTTGCATTTTGCTTCACACGCTTCCTTGGAGGCATTATTGAGTAATTTTATCAAATGGATACTATGCACAAAGAGGGAGGGGTCACGGTGATGGTGAATATAGGAAGGGAAATGGGTGTTTGTAAAGAATGGATGAAGAAAAGAAGATTTGGGTGGTGATTTTAAAGTAGACAGATGAAGAAAAATGAAGGTGGTGGTTATGGAGGATGGTGGGTTCGTGTGGGTATTGGAGGAGAGAGAGTGTATGAAAATTGGGGAGATTTGTGGTTAAGAGATGAAAATAATGGAAGAAATGTGAAGGATTTAAGAAATTAGTGAAGAAAATGGGTTTAAATGATGTATTGGAGTTGTAAAAATAGAAGATTTGGAGGAGAGGGAGGGGGAAGGAGATGGTGGCTTCGTGGGTGAGGAAAGAGTAGAAAAGGGGGAAAAAAGAGCCCTAAAAAGCTTCCTGGTGAACATACACGGCCGTGTATGATTCTGCCTTTTCTGGTATTTTACTGCGCAAGATCACACGGCCGTGTGAGTATACACGGCCTAGGTCGTGTACCTCACTGTTTTACCTCTTTTTTTATTATTTACATGACCTCCCCCACTCATAATCTCATGAAAAATGCTTCCCCAAATTGGCTCATTTCACTATGAAATGGATTTGAAACCCTCATGCAATGTTGTTCCTCGAAGAATACTCAAGAAATTAGTTCAAAAGCATAGGTCAGGGTCTTTTAAAGTCAGATTCCCAAGACTAAAAATTCATCATTCTTGAGGGAATGTAAAAAATCTATGAAGTTCAAAAGGCACAAGTTCATATAAATGCATCTCAAGAGTAAAACTCTTTACTCAGTCCATTCATCATGAACTTAAAATTTAACTTCTCAATTGAATGAAATCATTCCCAAAGAACATATTTCAGCATTCAAAACAACAATTTACAAATGAACTAATTCCTATAGTTTCGCTTGGTTTCCACTGTACTTAATCCACGCAAATGTCAAACAAACAATCCATTCAAACACACAATTAATTAAACCAAACACAAGGTTCTCCAAAGGTTCAAATGCTTACAATCAACAAACAGATAAAGACATAATCTAAGAAACTAATAAAAACACAAAATAAAAAGGATTAAGAAAGCAAATCTGGTTGGGTTGCTTCCCAATGAGCGCTTAGTTTATTGTCCTCAGCTCGACATTGTGATACTTTCAATGCTCCTCATATTGTGGAAGGATGAGGGTCATTACTTCCATCTCTGCACTGTTAGGAAGTTTATGATATGGTTTGAGACGGTGACCATTGACCTTAAATGCTTTGCCAGAAATTTCACTTCTGATCTCAACTACACCAAAAGGAAAAACATTAGTTACCACAAACGGCCTAATCCACTTAGAACGCAGTTTACCTGGAAATAATTTGAGTCTGGATTGGAACAGTAGAACTTTTTGTCCCTTATGAAATTTCTTTCTGGAAATCAATTGGTCGTGGAATGCCTTAGCTTTAGTCTTATAAATCAGGGCATTCTCGAAGGCCTTATTTCTTAGTTCTTCCAGTTCCTGTAACTGGAACTTCCTTTACTTTCCAACACTTTCCAATTCCATATTTACTTGTTTAATGGCCCAGTAAGAGCGATGTTGTAGCTCAACGAGCAAATGACAGGGCTTTCCATACACCAACCGAAATGGTGATATACCAATGGGAGTCTTATAGGCAGTCCTATAAGCCTATAAGGTATCTTCAAGTAGAGTACTCCAATCCTTTCTTGAGGGATTCATTGTCTTTTCAAGGATTGATTTAATCTCCCGGTTGGACACTTCAGTTTGCCCATTTATCTGTGGATGGTAAGGAGTGGAAATTCTATACATTACTCCATATTTCTTCAATAGAGCATCAAAGGTTTTGTTGCAAAAATGGGTCCTTTGGTCACTGATGATAGCCCTCGAGGTCCCGAACCTGGAGAAAATATGTGTTTTAACAAAATCTGCAATAGTTTGAGAATCATCAGATCGGGTGGCTTTTGCTTCCACCCATTTAGACACATAATCAACATATAAGAGAATGTATATGAAACCAAATGAAGGAGGGAATGGTCCCATGAAATCAATACCCCACACATCAAAGACTTCCACAAAAATGATCGGAGTCTGAGGCATTTGATTACGAGGACCAATGTTACCTGTTCTCTGATAGCGATCACAAGACTTACAGAAGTTGTAAGCGTCTTTGAAAATTGTAGGCAAATAGAAACCACTGTCAAGTACTTTGTTGGCTGTTCTTTTACTGCCAAAGTGTCCTCCACATGCATAGGTGTGGCAAAAGGAGAGGATGGGGTGTGTCTCAGAATCAGGAATGCACCTCCTAATGACTTGATCTGCACAATACTTCCATAGGTACGAGTCATCCCATATATAGTATTTACAGTCACTCCTTAATTTATCTCTTTGGGCTTTGTTCAAACCCTCTGGAAAGTCCTTAGTAACTAGGTAGTTAGCAATGTCAGCATACCAAGGGATTATGGCCTTGACAACCATCAAATATTCATCCGGAAAGGTCTCCATGATAGGTATTTCTTCCTCTTCAGTTACCAACCTACTCAAGTGATCGGCCACCAAGTTCTCGCTCCCTTTCTTGTCTTTAATCTCCAAGTCAAATTCTTGGAGCAATAGAATCCATCGGAGCAATCTAGGCTTTGCTTCTTTCTTTGTTAGGAGATACTTCAAAGATGCATGATCTGAAAACACAATTACTTTAGAACCAATTAGATATGATCTAAATTTTTCCAAAGTAAATACAACAGCTAGAAATTCTTTTTCTGTGGTTGAGTAATTAAGTTGAGCATCATTTAGAGTCCTTGATGCATAGTAAATGGCATAAGGAACCCTATCAACTTGCTGTCCTAAGACAGCCTCTACTGCAAAGTCACTGGTATCACACATTAGTTCAAACGGTAACTCCCAGTTGGGTGGCCTGATGATAAGCACAACAGTTAACAACTTCTTGAGTTTATTGAAAGCTTCTATACATTTCTCATCAAAGTTAAAATTGATATCTTTTTGAAGAAGTCTGCAAAGGGGCAATGAGACTTTAGAGAAGTCTTTAATGAATCTCCGGTAGAAACCTGCATGACCAATAAAAGAACGAATCTCCCGCACACTAGTGGGTGGGGGCAAAGAATGCATGAGTTCTACCTTAGCTTTATCTACTTTAATTCCCCTAGCAGAAATTACATGACCTAACACAATACCTTCCTTTACCATGAAATGACATTTTTCCTAATTCAGTACCAGGTTAGTGTCAATGCATCTTTTAAGCAGCAATGTTAAATGTTCCAGACAATTTTCAAAACCATTTCCAAAGACACTAAAGTCATCCATAAAAACCTCAATAATATTTTCAATGTAATCAGAAAATAAACTCATCATGCATCTCTGGAAAGTTCTTGGTGCATTGCAGAGTCCAAAAGGCATTCGCCTATATGCAAAGGTACTAAATGGACAAGTGAATGTAGTTTTGTCTTGGTCTTCTGGAGCTATGGCAATCTGATTGTAACCTGAAAAACCATCCAGAAAACAATAATGAGAATGACCAGCTAATCTCTCTAACATTTGATCAATGAAAGGTAAAGGAAAGTGGTCCTTTCTCGTGGCGGCATTCAACTTCCTGTAATCAATACAAACACGCCACCACATGCAACGCAACCTAGTGGGAATAAGCTCATTTTCAGCATTTCTTACCACAGTAAATCTAGATTTCTTTGGTACTACCTAGACTGGGCTTACCCACTTACTTTCGAAAATGGGGTAGATCACCCCCACACTTAGGAGCTTCAGTATCTCCTTTTTCACAACCTCCATCATGGGAGGATTCAACCTCTGCTGGGGGTCTCTCACAGAGTTTAGTATCCTCCTCCATTAATATCCTGTGCATACAAATGGAGGGACTAATACCCTTGATATAGCTATTGACTAACCAATGGCTGTCTTATGTTCCTGCAAAACAGCTACCAGTTTTTCTTCTTGTTCTTGGGTGAGTGACTTTGCAATTATTACTGGAAGGGTGTCCTTCTCCCCCAAGAAGATGTATTTAAGATGATCAGCAAAGGTGCTTTCGGTTCCAATTCAGGTGCACACAACGGAAGGTTGAGGTATATCGCAGTAGTAACGGGTAAATCAACAAAAGTTACCTCATGCTCTTCTGGAGTGGAAGAGAGCTCTTGTAAGGCAGTAACAATTTCATCAATGTCTTCACTCCTTGGCTTTTCTTCATTCTTCTTCTTTTCCTCTTGTACATCTAAGATATAAGTTAGAATTGTATCAAGAGCATCAAAATGGTTAGAATCAAAAGCTGCAGAAATTAAAGAATCAAAAGGATCAAAAGAATTAATTAAACAAGCAGAGTGCACATCACTTGGGTATCTCATAACTTCAAAAATATTGAATCTAATTAATTCCCCATCAAATTCCATTGTTAGAGTTCCTGAGTGCACATCAATTTTTATCCGCGCAGTCTTCAAAAATGGTCTCCCTAACAAGATAAGAGTAGATTTGGGAGACTCATCCTCTTCCATGTCTAAAACATAGAAGTATGCCAGAAACACTAATGCATTTACTTGCACCAAAACATCTTCAACCACACCCTTAGGGTATGCATTAGATCTATCAGCCAATTGAATAATAACACCAGTAGGTTCCAAAGGACCCAAGTATAATGATGTATAAATAGAATATGGCATGACATTTATAGATGCACCTAAATCAAGTATTGCCCTTTGTTACCTATAGTGCATGGAATGGTGAATGTGCCAGGGTCCTTACATTTGGTTGGGAGTTTCTTTTTAATTACAGCTGAAACATTTTCTCCTACTTGGACCTTTTCATTTCCTTTTAACTTCCTCTTATTAGTGCATAATTCTTTCAGAAATTTTACATATCTAGGTACCTGCTTAATGGCATCTAACAAAGGAATATTAACTTCTACCTTCCTAAAAGTCTTAAGTATTTCTTTTTCTGCTTCTTCTTTCTTGGTTTTAACCAACCTACTAGGAAAAGGAGCTTTAATGACATATTTAGGAACGAGTTCAAAATTACTTACCTTAGGGACTTTGGAATTTTGCCCCTTATCATTTGCTTCTTTGGGTGGTTCATCTTTCTCTTGAGTGATTGGTGGAAGAGATGTAGGCTCATCCATCGTCTTTCCGCTTCTCAATGTGATAGCACTAGCATTTTCCCTCGGATTCACTTCTAGCTGTGAGGGTAGTTTCCCTGAAGCTTGGCTTTGAAACTTGTTGAATTTTGTGGACAACTGCCCTATCTGATTCTGTAAGTTATTGATTGTAGTCCTTGTTTCTTGTTTAAAACTTTGTATGGTTGCATTCGTTTCTTGTTGGAACTGCAAATTATTAGTGGCCATTTGTTTCACTAGCTCCTCTAGTGAAGGCTCAGGTTGCTTAGGAGCTTGAACTTCTTCACTGTCTCTCGAGGGAAAGGTGCTTGCCTTTGTTGGAATCCTGGAGGTCCATAAGCTGGAGGTTGATTTTGAGGTTGCTTTGCATAGCTGAAATTAGGATGATCCCTCCAACCCGGATTATATGTGTTTGAGTAGGGGTTGTAATTTTTTGAAAGTCCAGCATATCCCTCTACTGCTCTTACCTCCTTATTTGTGTCCTATTGGAGAGTGGGACACATATCAGTGGGATGTCCAGATGAACAACGAATCCCATAAGCATGAACTGGTGCTTTGCCTGTATCCATTAACTGCTAAACCATAGCAGTCAATTGAGTCATTTGCTGCTGTAGAGTGGTTGTCTCTACTTCTTTCACTGCTCTCACTCTAGTGTCATTTCTAGAGTAAAATTGTTGAGTATTGGCAGCCATTCTTGAGATCAAGTTTTTAGCTTCTTGAGGAGTTTTATTAACCAATGCTCCTCCACTAGCAGCATCAATCATGTTGCAATCCATCACTTGTAAGACTTCATAGAAATACTGAATTAAGAGCTGCTCACTTATTTGATGATGAGGGCAGCTGAAACATAGCTTCTTAAATCTCTCCCAGTAGTCATGGAGTGATTCCCCATGCCTTTATTGAATACCACAGATTTCTTTTTTGATTGTTGCAGCTTTTGAGGTAGGGAAGTATCTGTCTAGGAAAGTTCGGGCCATGTCCTGCCACGATTGGATCCATCCGGGTGGCAAGTAGTAAAGTCACTCCTTAGATGAGTCTTTCAATGAGAATGGAAAAGCTCTCAACTTGACTTGCTCTACATGAATTCCTGCAGGTTTCATGCTAGAACATACCACATAGATCTCCTTTAAGTGCTTGTTGGGGTCCTATCCGGGTAATCCATTGAAAGATGGCAAGAGATGGATTAAACCGGATTTCAATTCAAATGCCTCTTCATCTTCAAGAATGTCTATGCATAGAGGTTGTTGATCTAGATCTGGGGCACCCAATGCCCTTAAAGTGTTTTCTACCATTGTCACTTCTTCAGATATTTCAGATGGCTCAAATGTCTCTGAACTCGATAGATCAATGTAACGGGCAGCTTCAATGTCAGCAGGTGTGAGTTGGAAATTAGCCGGATGGAAGGGAAATTGAGGATGTGAAGTGAGTTGATCAATATAGTTTCTTATATTTTGCAATCCCTCGTCAATCCCTTCAATGGACATCAACAACTACAAAACACTCAGAAAGAAAGATTCAAAAACTAAAAATAAAATAAAAATAAAAATAAAAATAGAATAAAAATAGAAAATAAATTAATAGTGTAATTGAAAAATTGGTTCCTCGGCAACGGCGCCAAAATTCTGATGCGTGAGGATATAATGATTAAAATTCAAATAAAAATCAATTGTCAGGCCCACCAGAAAATAAAAACCTTACAACTAGTTGTAGTTAGTAAGAGTCGATCCACAGAGAACCAATTCAATTAACACTTTTAAGTAATTCTCAATTTAAACTCTGATTAACAATAAATAGTAAATAGGGGGTTTTGGAATTTTGATGAACAATGAACAGATAAAAAGACAATAACAATAAATGAACTGAAATAAACAATATAAGAAAATTGGTTAAGAGATTGAATCCACCACTAGATTTATATGATGATGTAAATCCACATATCCTTTTATTCCAACATGCTCAATTATGTTTTTACGCAATTGTGAGAGTAAATCTCTGTTTTCCTTAAGTGTTGGCCTATTTAGCAACCACTCAAATCAACTCCTAATCACTGATTAATCATAAAGCAACCACTCTTACAACTATCCAACAATTGCATTAAGATTTAGAAAATCAATCACACTAAGATCTAACCACACACCGAGATTAAATTACTTAGAACATATATTTCTCTAGATCTATTACCACAACCGCGCATAATAAACCCAGATCTACCACTTTTATAACTGGCAAATAGCATAAAGATAATTATACCCGCATGAACATCATATATTCCACTAGATCTACTACCGCAACCGCGCATAATAAACCTAGATCTACCACTTTGAAAGTGGAAACAAGTACAAAAACCTTCATACCAACAATAGATTCAGAAATATATGAATAAAAACATAACTGTGTTGAAATAATCAAATATGCAAGATTCACAACATCAATACTAGTGGTTTCATCACCCCTTAACCAAAGGAGGTTTAATTACACATAGCTAGAAGGAAATCACAAGAAAAACTGAGAAAGAACAACATGAGAAACAAAGTGCAGAAGAAAAACTAAAGCAAACGAGTTTCTGAGGATTGAGGATGATGGATCTCTGATTGCTCGAACCCGAGACTCCAATCTTTGATCCAAGACTCCCCTCTCCATCTCCAAGGGGTTGCAGCTACTCTCTTACGTCAGAACTCTCTTCAAAACGTGCTAAGAGTGTCAACATATAGGCCCCCAACACAAACTTCGCGCAGAAGTTTCAATAATTGAGTTTCTGGAGACATACACGGTCGTGTATGACACTGAGTTAGAGGGGCCAAATTTTACTATTTCAATTGCAAAGTCAGAGGCGTACACGGCCTAGGCCGTGTATTCTCACACGGCCATGTACTTCTAGGCCCTATATTTTTACGCAGGCCCTGTACTTTGACTTCTTCATTTCTCGGCCTGGATTCTTCTCAGAAACTCTTCTTTCATTGCTTCAAAGGGAGAAATTGATCTTCATGAATCCATAGCCCTTCTTCAAGTGGATGTCAAGCCTGATTTAGGTTAAATAAACTCCGCCATTCAACAGTTTCCTGAAAAGTTCAAGTATTAGCATCTGAGAATACATTTCAGCAAAGCTTCACAGTAATGTTCCAATTAGGGTTTGATATCAGAAACTAAGCTAAATGATGACAATTAAGCACAAATGGAGTTCAATGAATCAATTACAAGGCGATTAAAATATAGGAATAATCAACAGATCAACAGGGCTCTCAAAATTTTCAAGAATATGCACCTTTTGTCCCACCATAAAGGAATAACCTTGAAGAAACATTGCATGCATTCATGGAAAAGCAAGATGTCATTATTAATCAAAATACTCAAGCCATGATTGACATAAAAGATATTCTTACTAAACTTTCTTCTGCACTCACCATTCACGAGAAAGAAAAATTTCCTTCTTAACCTCAACTAAATCCCAGAGGTCAATACAGTCTAAATGATGGTAATTCAGAAAACTAACTAATAGATCAAGTCAAGTCAGTGATAACCCTTAGGAATGGAAATGTTGTTGAAGAAAGTAAGGAGATAAAGAGCCAAGTGTCCAAAGTGATGAACTCCTTGAGTGTGAATAAGCTAGAGGATGTGGAAAAGAATCAAGATAGTAGTGATGCTGAGCTACCCAAGGAACCTGAGGTGACAAAAAGTCTTGTTAAGCCAGAAAATGATGACGAGGGCCACCAGACATACATGATTGACTCAATCATGGATAGGAGAGTTTCTACAACCTATGATTTTGATCCCCTTGAGAATTTTCTTGTCAATTTTGAGTTTGATTTTATCAGCAATCCTTCTGATGTAAGTGATATTTCTACTATTTTTGATAAAACTCAAGATCATGACACTCAGGCATGGCAACCAAAATTTAAGGAGTTTCTTAAGAAATGTTGGAGCATTACTGATAAAAAAGGTATTCGTCCCTTGGTCTGTTCTTATAAAATTAATTTGGAAGAAGGTAAATAGTCAGCGGTTGAAGCTATAACTTGAGTTGAAGGATCCAGATGTAGCAGAGACTTTGGTAGACGATCCTGTTTACCAAAGCTGAGGTAAGTTTTTAGTATTTCGTGTTTTTATTGAGTCGGCTTAAGTGCCTTCCAAATTTCGGAGTCTTTGTATGGGGATATAAATAGTGTCGGCCAACAAAAAAAAATTATAAAACAAAAGAACCAAAAAAAAATGTTTGCATGCTTGTTTATTTCATTTTTTTTTCATTTTTTTTGTCATTGCTAACCATTGTCAAGATGTAGTTATTCTCTTCTCATCTAAGCATTTCGGGTATGTGACTTCTCCCTATTACTTTGTTTAATTTTGTCCCAATAATTTCTTTGATGTATATTGATGATTATTTCTTCAGTCTGGATTTAATTGTTAACATTGAGGACAATGTTGTGATCTGTTGGGGGAAGGATAGTTGTGTAAAAAAAAAACTAAAAAAAAATTTTTAGGAAGTGTGTGTATTAATATGTTTGTTATGTTTATATGTTTATCAGTAATTTACTAAACCAGTTAAGGATGGCAGAGTAAGGAGTAAATTTTACTCTTGAGATGCATCTTAGTTGGGGTAGACACCTAGTTTGTGTGGAAGTAGCAATTCAAATTCAGGGAAATTTACATGATTGAGTAAATTGTCTTCTTTCTTAAACATCACATGCTTGGTTATGGATGTTGAATTGGTGGACTGAGAATGATAGAATTATGCCTTGTGAGATTTTGAGCTTATTGATGAATGGATTGAACATTTGTATCATTCTCTTCTTTCTTGTGTGAATTTCACTCATGGAATTGTTACTCTAGAACTTGCTTTGATTCTTTTTGAGACTACATTTTCATATGCATACATAAATATGATTGAGGCATTTTTCTTGAAATAGCTACTTTAATTAAATAGTCAACCTTGCTTAGCAGCATATTGTCTCAATATGATATCAAGCACTCTTATGACTTCTTAGAAATTCTCTGATTCCTGCCAACATAAAGCATTAGAAATGACCTATTTCCTATTGCTTAACCCCTTTGAGCTTATTTGACTATTCTTTGTTTCGAACTCATTATGTGCCTTAAATGAAAAACTATGTTCTTACTTGACCTTAGGGAATAAGAGAACATTAGTTTTGTCATTCGATGAGTTCTTGAACAAGTGTGGGGGTTGCAGAATGGTTTAAAAAATATATATATAATGTTCTTTTTTAAAAAAAATAATTAAAAAAATGTAAAAAAAAAGAGGGTCAACAAGGTAATAAAGGAAAGGAAAAGAATATGTAAAGGGAATTTGTATTAGGTGGAGTTGGGATGGACTTACATGCTTGTTAATTGAACTCAACTCTCATGCTTTTTTATTCTCTAGTATTTAACTTGTCATATCCATATTACCTCCTCCTTTACATTGACCCCATTACAACCTTGAATAAAGTCCTCATGATTTGTGTGTGCATGTGTTCTGAGTAGTGGAGAAGTAGAAGATAAGCAAGTTTATGATAGTGCAATTTTCATGGGTTGAATTGAGTGAAATATCTATCTTTCAAACACTTTGAGGGATTGAGAGTGAATCTTGTGAAAATCTATCATTCTTGACTCATGCTGTTTCGTTTTTTTTAGTTTTGGTCTTGTGTGTTTTGCCTAGGAGTGCAAAAAGCTAAGTGTGAGGGAATTTGATGATCACATATTTGATACATTAATAAGCCTTCATTTTTAGTCAGTTACACTCTCTATGTACTTAATTGATTGATTTTGATTATGTTTTGTAAGTTTGGACTCAAATTGGACTTAATTGAATTTTTCAGCATAATTTACGTCTTACGTTGTTTCTATATTTGGGCTATATCTTGGGATGTAGGTGGTCTTTGGAGGTGATTTTAGTGGCATTTGAAAGATAAGAGAGAGTTCTACAACTTTCAAGATACCTCAAAGGCCTAATCACACGAGTATATAACTCAAATTAGGGTTGAAGTAAGAACCAGAGTGCTTTTCCTGACAGCTTAACCTATGTGTACTGTTCATCACATATTTCGGGATAGAAGTTGTTAAATGTGCTAAAATTTGGATACTGAATATTAAGACCCATATCTACAACTTTCATGTTGAACACTTTTCCAGAATCAGACTCCTTGAAGGTGATATTGGGCTTGGAAGTCAGAACAGAGGAGCTGTGATTAGGCCTGAGTAGTGTACAGTAATTTGAATGTATCTGGAGTTATAGAAATGATATTGGACTCAAACTAAATCCATTTGAAAGCTAAGATCTAGGCCTACAACTTTCATGAAGACCACTTGGTTCAAAAATGACGAATGTAATGACTTCAGAGCTGTAGGATTTCGAAGATAAGGAATCTCCATAATTTTCCACTTACCAAAAGTCATTTGGCATTTTCCACTTATCCACCCACTAATGACTCAGCCCCCTTATCATTTTGTATCTCTAATCCTCTATAAAATGGGTCCCTGGCAGATCATTAAGGGTGTTAAGTGTTAGTTACCAAAATGATGCCATTTTGTTACTTGGTTTTCTTGTAGTAATTTTCCTTTGTTCTAAATTAAAGTCATGTTCTTCTTCTTCTTCTTCTCTATTTCTTTCTTCTTATCTATGAGTAACTAAGTTTCATTTTACTTAGGTGAAAATGTGAAGCTCTTGGTAATAAAGTAAGGTTAAATTTATTCTTCTCTTGTGCTTAAATGATTTATATTTTCTAGTAACCATTATACGTATTATAATTTGTTTCTTATAATTTAGAAACCATCTTTGTAAAGAGGAGTTCTTGATTTGTTGTAGACAAAATATTGGTACAATGAATGCTTTAACCCATTTATAAGTAGTGGTAATTTTTTTAGGAAACATAATATAATTACGTATATTATTTTAAATGAACTTTTAATGTTGTATTTTCCGATTGGAACCTCCATGTTGCGAGGATTCTAATTGAGTTATAAAAGAAATTAATCTTACATTTACTTTATTTACCAAGAGTGGATCTTTTAACCCAAGTAAATAATTTTTACTGTAATAACAAAATATTTACTTCACTTTAATTTTCATCAATTCCCTGTGGATCGACCTCGGACTCACCGAGAAATTTATTACTTGAGACAACCTGCACTTGGGTTTGCAATGCAACAATTAAAAAGTGTGCATCAGTGTGATTGGAAACCTTAAAGGAGGTCTAAGTTTCAAAGTTTGAGTTCCAGGGTTGATTACGAGTAGAAAGGAATTAGCATTATACACCATCTATTCCAAGAACGGTTGCTTATTTAATCTAAGTTATCTGCTAAATTAATTGAATTGATCCTATAATATTTTATTTTGAAAAAAATTATTTTTTATTTTTAGTAGTTTTTCATGTCCTATTCTGTTGGCATATTATAAAAAATGATAAATGACCAAGACAATGAATGAGTGACTAAATAGTCATTGTTTTATGGAACAAATTTAAATCCCACAACACATGGTATGAAAATAGTGAATCAAAATCTTATTTTTTGAAGAAAAATATTTTGTAAAATAAATGGCCAAACAAAATATTATTTTAAGAGAAAGATTTTAGTTCAAGATAATATGTTTAAGTCAAGAAAATATTTTTTCTAAAATAAATGGCCAAATAAAATCTTATTCAAATTTAAGAAAATATTTTTGGGTATAACCAGAATGTGTGCCAACACATAATGAAGAAGGTGATCCTGAGTATTCAGAATTCCAATAGTGAAGGATCCTTCTGGAACTTCATTGTCCAACTAAATCTTGCTCTGAACAGCGACTGCTCTATCATATCCTGCCCAGTTCTTGTGACTATCTTCCGTTAAGGCTTACCCAAAATAAGTTAGACTAAAAAGGGAAGTCCACTGATTGGGTGTCACAACAATTTTATGCCTTTTGATCTATTTGACCATATTTGCTCCATTAATAATCAAATCATAGAGAAAGACTTTCGTTGGGTCAAGATAGTACTCACCATGGGTGGTGATGAAAATTCTCAACCCATGATACTTCAGGAGCTCGGTGAGGAAAATAAACCCTTCACAAATAAAGAAATCCCAATCCATGTATTTGGGTTGAATGAGATTTCGAGCTTGAAACTCCAGGTGATATTTGTTCATCTGAGCCATATGGGAGAAGTACCTCATATGGTCCAAGCTTGGAGGAACATCTGGGTTAAAGGCTGGGGTAGGAGCTTGCTTAGGAACTAAGGGATTTTTAGTGCGTGATTTCTTTGGGTGAGGGGTGCATTGTCCATGAGAGAAAAAGGGAGTTAGGGCACAATTTTAGGAGAGAGAAAAGAGGAATAGAGTGATATTTTGAAAGAATTTTTAGGTTTTAATCGGTGGGAAGTGTTGGATTTAAGGGGGAAAGTGTTTGAATGGAGGATTTTGGTTGGATTTGAGGTGGGGGAAGTGTTTGAGGGAGTGGGTTTGAGAGGAAGAATATGAAGATGAAGTAGGGTGTGCGTGAATGGCAGAGGAGGGCTTCTGTTTCACTGATATAAGAGCCACATAACCGATTATGCAACTCTCATAATTGGCTATGGTGGGAATGGTGAACACACTCGTGGC
Organism: Ormosia semicastrata; assembly: GCA_029884595.1. NCBI lineage: Eukaryota > Viridiplantae > Streptophyta > Magnoliopsida > Fabales > Fabaceae > Ormosia > Ormosia semicastrata. Next base: position 9,910,735 of record JAQQTO010000063.1, on the reverse strand, counting down.
TGGAAGGCTTGAATAATTGGTTATGCCTTTACAAAAATTGATTATCTTCGTGTGTTGAAAGGGAGCAGCCTCTGACTTGGTGAATGATCAATTAATTTTGAGGCATTCATTATTGCTTTATATTTAGCCTAATTAATGCTGATTGTATCCAATATTATTTTTGTGGGTGAGTTTTAGATGATTGGGCCTCATTGAGCTTAGTTGTAAAAACTTCATTAATTTTCAGAATTTAGGTCATTTTGACATTTCTGTCTCATATAGGCCACATCTTGGGCTACAAATATCACATTTGGATGATCTTGGTGTCCCCTGAAATCTGAGACAAAGATATACAATTTTGAGTCTAATGAAATTTTTCTATTTCAGCTGGATTGAAGGAGAAATTAAGCCTCAAAATTAGGATGTTATGGCTGTCACAAAGCTTGGATCTTCCCTCACTAATTTGGGCTTAACTCTCTCAATTGAAGTCCAAATACGGCAAATTATATGTCTATGAAAAGCTTATTCAGAGGGCTACAGATTGGACTAGGGGTAGATTAGGAATTACAGAAGAATTTTCAATTACAAATAGGTGAATGTAGAATACGAAAAGGACTTTTTTTGAATTACTTTGTTTAGTTTTACAGATTGAAGAAAGAGTTCTTTTCTCTCTTTTTGTTTTCCCTCTTCTGTCTTATCTCTTCTCTTAAGGTTCTCCATTTTTTCTTGAAGTTTGATTTCCAATGGTAATGGCCATGGAAGGCTAAAGATTCAATTAATCCAACGAATTCAAGTTAGAGTTTTGAGTTCTATTATTTAAATATGATTTTTGTTTGTGTTCTCTCCTCTTCTCCTTCTTCAATTGTGATTTGTCTATACAACATGATTATATTGATCTAGATCTAGATTTGATTGAATTTAGATTAAGTTTTCAAAATTGAAGAATGAATGAAGATTGATTAATCTGAATCTAACAGAGAATAGATTATCGATTAGTAATTTATGTTAATTCAAAATTGTGCCTAAATCAATTTTAATCAAGAATTGCGATTGTGATTCTTTTTTAGTTGATGAAATTCTAGGTGATTATCAAGTTGAATTCGAATTAACAGAAGTGTATGCAGACAAAATTCCATTCTCTTTGAACTATGATTAACTCTACCACTTGAATTGAAGACCTTGGATTGGTGTTTCCATAATTGAATTTTATTCTAATTACTGTTTGAATTTGTATTCCGCTACTTGATGAACAAAACCCTCTACCTATTGATAACTTTCACTAATATGCTTGAGAAATCCAAATTGATCCTTGGGAGATGACCTAGGTTATGCACTATGCTATATTCCATTTTAAATCCTAATCTATTTTGAGGTGAGTATGACATCGTCCATCAAAATTTGGCGCCATTGCCAAGGATCTATTTTTGGTTTCCTAGGCTTATTAGGAGTTCCTAATAGTTTTCTACTTTCTTTGCTTGAGTTTTGCAGAATCGTTGCTCTTTGAAGGTTGTGAACAACTTTGCTGATATTACTAATTCTGCCATTGGAGTTGAGCTGCAACTGTGTGTCAAGCAAGTTGCTGCATAGTTCTATTTTCTGCATAATTTTATTTTGTTCTGCTCATTTTGTTGTTCCATTGTGTTTTCTACTGCAACACACACCATTGTTCAATTCTGCTGCATTGCATTTTGCAGTCCATTGATTTCTATTACTGTTCCATTGGAGTTACTGTTCCATTGCCTTTTGTTGATTTTATTTCCAATTGCACTGCAAGACCTCATTGTGAGTGTCATTCATTCATTTTGGACGTGTTCCTAGCTGCCTACCACTATTTCATACCCTGCTAGCACTCTTTCCCTAGTTTCTGATTTTTTTTCTAGTGAAGGGGAGAAAAAGTGCAATTTGGCCAACTCTGATTGAGTTGAAACTTGGTCTCCAAGGGTAAAACATCATTTGGAGCAAAGTGATCCTTTGGATCGGGTACTCATATTTTAGCCAATTTTTATCATTTGGTAAGGTGTTTGGGCATTTTTGTAATTTCTGGAAAAAAGTATAATTTTAGATTGAGCTGAGACTTGTTCCCTTGAAGGTGATTAAGCTCAGAGGTGTGCTAAGTATGATAGGTACCATGGAAACAAGGTGTGTATAGTGGGCCAGATAACGTGTTACAAATGTGGTGGGAATGGACACTATGCTAAGAGTTGTTCTAAAAAGGAAGAGGACAAGACAAATGTTAGACCTATCGCTGGAGGTAAAGTCTACAATGTATGAGGCGAGGAGGCATCACCATCTCCTGGTTTGGGAAAAGGTGAGTACATGATTGTATATGTTTAGTAACTTTCTTTTCTTAAAATTTGGCTGCATTTGTAGTTGTATGTTAATTGTTAAGACTTCGTACATTAGGTAAACCAAATTTTAGGGACAAAATTCTAAAATGGTGGGGAGAATGTAACACCTTGTATAGTCATGGGAGACTTGTATATGGTTACGGAGGTAACCTAACACTAGTTTTTCATGCATGTGAAGTTTTGTGACCATCTAAGCACATTTCGTCACTTTGCTGCAACTTTATGTGTAAAATATAGCTGTTTTCAGCCCCATTTTTGACTTAAGTTGCTTAGTTAATAGGAATAATATGGAGAACTTGTTTCTAGGTCCAAAATGTGTGGAAGTAGATGTAGTTAAAGTTTGAGAATTATCGAGGTTAGTTCAACATTTTTAAGCATACTGGTTGTTTATTTTAGTGTCGGTTTGACCCCTAGTAGATATGAAAATTTATGAAAATGGTGAAAAATAATTTTTAATGAATCTTAGGATTTATTTTGAATCTGTTGGAAGCTACAAAATTGGATTTGGTGAAATCTGAGTGTTCTTAGCAGATCAAGATTTTGGTACTTATCCAAGAGAAATCAAATTAGACTTCCCTTGTTAAATATCCCACGGCTGGGATATTTAAGAAACAGAGAAGAGAAGAGAAAACATAAAGAATAAGGAGGAAAAGAGGAAAGGAGAAAGAGAAACAAGGAGTTAAAGAAAAGAGATGAAAAAGACTAAAGAAGATGATCAACAATCAAGGAAGAGGAATCGAGTGGAGGTTGCCTTCATCTTCAAGACTTTGAGGTAGGGGAAAATATGTTTTTACTTACTTGTTTTCATTTTGTTCTTTTGGTTCAAGAGAAGCTTGAAGAGGAAATGATGGTTTGGGAGGTGATTTGATGATTTAAAAGTTAAATCTTGATGTGGTTTGTATGGTTAAGTTAGAAACTAAATTGTGCATGTCTTTAGATGAATTTTTCATCTTTTGGAGCCTTAATTCCCACTTTAGGTTATTTTTGGGGGTTAGGTCATGATTTGATTTTGATTCACAAAAGTATTGAATTAAATGAAATTGAAGTGGATTAAAGGTTGCTATGTGTAGTTGAACCTTGTTTTTTGGTTAGAAAATCTCTTGGAAGTGATTTTGAGTGATTATAAGATCACTTGTTCCCAATGGAACAGTGATCATTTTTGAAAAATTATGCAAAAACTATATCTAGTTTGAGAGCGCCTAAGCGTTGAATTGTTGGACGTCTAGGCGCCCAGTGCCCAGGAAGAACTTGTGATGCGTGTAGCGCGCAGAAGCTGAGCGCCTAAGTGCCCAATGACTAGAGATTCTTGATCGAAGTAGTAGTTTGTGAGCCTAAGCGGTGGTTTGGAAGCGCTTGAGCACCCAATGCTGGACAAGACAGAACAGAGCCCTTATTTTGGGAAATTTAAGAGGATCACTCGTATGATGCTTTCTTTTGTGCTTCTTAGTGAGTAATGGGAGTCTCATAGAAGTATTAATTGAAGACGTGAATGCGTAGGTGTGGGTGATTGCTTTTTGATAGGTGTGAGCCTCGTAGATGTGGGTATGCTCCGTAGATGTGGGTGATCTATATTTAGGCAAGGTGGATTGTATCCTTCCTATTATAGAATTTTTGAGGATGAGTTTCCTTGTTCATTATCTATAACGGTATAGTTAATGGACTTCACTACCTATGGGGAAATGGATTTTCTCGGTGATAATGATGTTGTTGGATGGACTTCTAGTGCTTGTTCAAGGTTATGGTTGTGACTTCCATTACTTTGTTCAAGTTTCATGCATTCATGACATTACCATGGAATTGTAGTTTCTTGGATATGGTATCATACATTATTCATTTTAATACATAGGAATAATGCATAGGCATAAACACTAGACATAACTTGGCATGGCATGGCGATTGTATGGGTGGTTGCTTTCATAACATTAATCATGCATTGCAATTGTATGGGCAATTGCGTGTCTCTGAGATGGAGATGTTGTTGTAGCTTCTGTGATTGAAGTGTTAACATGATAATTGTAAATATTATCTATTTGTACATATACATGTATATATGCTGGTATTGGAATACTTATATTGAGATATGTTTTCTCACCCCGATTGTGTTGCCATGTAAATCCAGGTGCGAGTTCTTCGAAAGGAAAGAAGAAAATGTATAATGATTAGCATAGTATAGATGCTGTTTTGAGCTGAGCATATATTTGTTTTATATTTGCTTAGTTGTTTGAAGTTATGTATAACAGTATGCCCTTTGAGGCTGTGATATATATATATATATCTTTTGCTATCGTGGCTCTCCATATTTACTCATTGTGTATGAATGATATGGTTTCGATGTTGATGTTTGTTAGTAGTAGCAGAACCAGTATTGGGTTATCCATTTATATGATGATATATTTGGGTAGAAAATATTGGACTATTACATAATGCATTTAAGATCCATTTGGAGGTGGTTTGGAGCATTAAATGCTAGAAACTAGCTGTTATTTTCATTTTATGTTAGCTTGGAGAACAAATTATTTGTTTCTGATAACAGGTTATTAGTTCCAATAAAAAGTTATTGGTTTCAATATCATATTATTTGTGTTATCAGGAAACATTGTAGCATGTGGATAACTGGCTTTTTGGTTTCAATAACAAATTATTTGTGTTATCAAGAAACACTGTAGCACGCGAATAACAGGTTATTTGGAATGCATAATCTGTTAGAGGTTAAAAACAAAGGAGGCGTGCTTTTGACTTTGTGAATAACCTATTATGGACTTTCCATAATCGGTTATTCCCTTTTAAAATCATAAAGGCACATTTCTAACTTTGTAAAAAACTTGTTATGGATTTCAAATAATGCGTTATTTGATTTCAGATAATTTGTTACTGAATTCAGATAATTTGTTATTAGCTTATCAAGAAAACATGATTTTGAAAGGATTTTGCAACCAAAGTTTCCCAAAACCTTTCCAACGTTTCTAAAACCATTTTGCTCAAACTTAATAAACATTTTCACAAGTATAAAACGTGATTTTGCAAAGAGATTTAAGGTGAATAAAAAATGAGATATTTGCTTAGTGTGATTCCTATTTATCTTTATACAATATCTAAGTCTTGTAAACTAAACTTGAAGAACCTTGGGACTTGATCTTTGCACAATAATTTCTTTATTGTTTGTTATCATCAAAATCATTGTCATTGCCAATGCTAATTTACAAAAGTAAGGCCAATTAAAAAGTATAAAAAACATATATATTAGTAAATAGTTTAAATTGGAACAGTGGGTAAACAAGTTGCAGTGTATAAAAAGTGTGTGATATGGCTTAGTAGTTGAGTAAATATGAAAAAAAGTGTGTTTGTAACATTTTTCTAGCTTACATAGTTAAATGGATATTTCTAAAAGCTTAAATCTGATTTGTTTACTAATAGGTTAGGTCGTAGGCTCCTGATAGATCGCCTATTCTATTCCCACCCCTGCTTGTTACCTTGGATTATTGCACAAAATTATAAAATAATTTGTGTAAATTTATTTTAGTACAAATATAAATTAGACTAATTAACGTTCATGCGATGGAATTATTAAAAAAGAAAAAAAATAAAATGTTAAAAAAATATTAAACATGTTAGTGAATGATTATATATCTATGTTAGTTGTTTATAATAAATATACTTTTTGTTAGATGAATTTGTTACCAAATTTTGGACTAACACACATTATATAGATCAATAAGCAAATAGTTGAAGTCCAACGCAAATAGTTTAGTTTAAAAGAAAATTTTACATAAATAGAAATGAAGTGCATTAAGTTCTTATTGCAAATAATATAATATGATAAAAATACAAAACGTTAAACTTAGGCTTTATCAAGGTGGGATCAATGGTGGTTACAATCATTCCAAATTTTGTCATTCCTCCGCAAAATTTGGATTTCTTGTTGCTTGAACTTTGGTGATGTTATTAAAATGTATTTTGTCAAGCTATCATGACAAGGTTTACCTAAGTCATGCACAAGGTTGTGGCAGCAATCTGTACTAACTGTTTCATTACCAAAAAATGTCCCAAAGAAGATCTGACTGCCACAATATGAATGTAACTTAGCTGCACATTCTTTCAAATATTTTGCATACGTTGATAATGGCCTTGGTGCATAATTATTTTCAATAACAGGACCTTCAGATGGCTCAAGAATTTCAGAAGAAACTCTCGTTTTGACAAGCAAAGTAGCACTTGTCATAAAGATAACCATTAGAAAAAAGTTGTTGAATGTTGCCATGACTTTTTGAGATGAAATCTAATTATTGGGTATTGAAAAGCTTTGTTGATAGTAGCAAGTGATTAAACCCTTTTTATAGTTAAAAATATAATCTTAATTAACATTTACATTAATGACTTTCTGTTCAACACTAATGAAACCAACAAAATAAATTAATTACTCTTTATAAGTTATTAAAGGCTAACGTTTACATTCACATTATAACGTGTTTTTGTATTTTCCAATTTTTACATTATATAAAAGACTACAATTTTAAACTGTAGTAGTATACTTATAGTTTCAACAAAAATAAATGTAGTTATTATGTTATAAAAATAGTTACTTTGGAACCACCATACTAAAGTTGTAGAATTATTAATATATGAGGTTCAAATCATTATTGTCACAATAATCTCAAAGGGCACTGGCAAAAATTAAGAAGTGTTACTAGTCACCACCAATATCTTTTTCCATTAAAAATGAAATGGTGTGATTGGAAACCTTAAAGGAGGTCTAAGTTTCAAAGTTTGAATTCTAAGTTTGATTACGAGTAGAAAGGAATTAGCACCATACACCATCTATTCCAAGAACGGTTACTTATTTAATCTAAGTTATCTGTTAAATTAATTGAATTGATCCTATATTATTTTTATTTGAAAAAAAATATTTTTTATTTTTAGTAATTTTACATGTCCTATTCTATTTGCATATTATAAAAAATGATAAATGACCAAGACAATGAATGAGCGACTAAATAGTCATTATTCTATAGAACAAATTTAAATTCCATAACACATGGTATGAAAATAGTGAATCAAAATCTTGTTTTTTGAAGAAAAATATTTTGTAAAATAAATGGCCAAATAAAATATTATTTTAAGAGAAAGATTTTAGTTCAAGATAATATGTTTAAGTCAAGAAAATATTTTTTCTAAAATAAATGGCCAAATAAAATCTTATTCAAATTTAAGAAAATATTTTTGGGTATAACCAGAATGTGCGCCAACACATAGTGAAGAAGGTGATCCTGAGTATTCAGAATGCCAACAGTGAAGGACCCTTCTGGAACTTCAATGCCCGGCTAAATCTTGCTCTGAACAGTCACTGCTCTATAATATCCTGCCCAGTGCTTGTGACTATCTTCCGTTAAGGCTTACCAAAAATGAGTTAGACCAAAAAGGGAAGTCCACTGATCGGGTGTCCCAATAATTTTATGCCTTTTGATCTCTATGACCAGATTTGCTCCATTAAAAATCAAATTGCAGAGAAAGACTTTTGTTGGGTCGAGATAGTACTCACCATGGGTGGTGACGAAAGTTCTCAATCCATGATACTTTAGGAGCTCGGTGAGGAAAATAAACCCTTCACAAATAAAGAAATCCCAATCCATGTATTTGGGTTGAATGAGATTTTGCGCTTGAAAATATTTGTTCATCTGAGCCACATAAGAGAAGTACCTTATGTGGTCCAAGATTGGAGGAACATCTGGTTTAAAGGCTGGGGTAGGAGCTTGCTTAGGAACTAAGGTATTTTTAGTGCGTAATTTCTTTGGGTGAGGGGAGCTGCTGGCCATGAGAGAAAAAGAGAGTTAGGGCACAATTTTAAGAGAGAGAAAAGAGAAAATGAGTGATATTTTGGAAGAATTTTTGGGTTTTAATCAGTGGGAAGTTATGGATTTAAGGGGGAAAAGTGTTTGAATGGAGGATTTTGGTTGGATTTGAGGTGGGTGAAGTGTTTGAGGGAGTGGGTTTGAGAGGATGGTTGAGAGGAAAAAGATGAAGATGAAGTGGGGTGTGCGTGAATGGCAGAGGAAGGCTTCTGTTTTGCTGATATAAGAGCCATATAACCAATTATGCAACTCACATAGTTGGTTATGGTGAGAATGGTGAACACACTCGTGGCTGGAAGGCTTGAATAACTGGTTATGCCTTTACAAAAATTGATTATCTTCCTTTGTTGAAAGGGAGCAGCCTCTGACTTGGTGAATGATCAATCAATTTTGAGGTATTCGTTATTGCTTTATATTTGGCCTATTTGATGCTAATTGTATCCAATATTATTTTTGTGGGTGAGTTTTATATGATTGGGCGTCATTGAGTTTAGTTGTAAAAACTTCATTAATTTTTAGAATTTAGCTCATTTAGACCTTTCTGTCTCATATAGACCACATCTTGGGCTACAAATATCACATTTTGATGATCTTGGTGTCCCCTGAAAGCTGAGACGAGATATACAATTTTGTGTATAATACAAACTTTCTATTGCATCTGGATTCAAGGCGAAATTGAGCCTCAAAATTAGGACGTTGTTGCTGTCACAAAGCTTGGACCTTTCCTCCCTAATTTGGGCTTAACTCTCTCAATTTAAGCCCAAATAAGGCAAATTATATGTCTATGAAAAGCTTATTCAGAGGGCTACAACTTGGGCCAAGGGTAGATTAGGAATTATCAAAGAGTTTTCAGTTACAAATAGGTGAATACAGAATACGAAAATGACTTTTTTTTAATTACTTTGTTTAGTTTTACAGATTGAAGAAAGAGTTCTTTTCTCTCTTTTCATTTTCCCTCTTCTATCTTATCTCTTCTCTTAAGGTTCTACATTTTTTCTTGAAGTTTGATTTCCAATGGTAATGGCCATGGAAGGCTAAAGATTTAATCAATCCAAGAAATTCAATGATTGTGGTTAGAGTTTTGAGTTCTATTGTTTAAATATGATTTCTGTTTGTGTTCTCTCCTCTTCTCCTTCTTCAATTGTGATTTATCTGTACAACATGATTATGTTGATCCAGATCTAGATTTGATTAAATCTAGATTAAGTTTTCGAAATTGAAGAATGAATGAAGATTGATTAATCTGAATCTAATGGAGAATAGATCATCGATTGGTAATCTATGTTAATTCAAAATTGTGCCTAAATCAATTTTAATCAAGAATTGCGATTGTGGTTCTGTTTTAGTTGATGAAATTCTAGGTGATTATCTAGTTGAATTCGATTTAACAGAGGTGCATGCAGACAGATTTCATTCTCTTTGAACTATGATTAACTCTGCCACTTGAATTGAAGACCTTGGATTGATGTTTCCATAATTGAATTTTCTTCTAATTACTATTTGAATTTGTATTCTGCTACTTGATGAACAAAACCCCCTACCTATCGATAACTTTGACTAATATGCTTGAGAAATCTGAATTGATCCTTGGGAGATGACCTAGGTTATGCACTATGATATATTCCATTTTAAATCCTAGTCTATTTTGAGGTGAGTACGACATCGTCCATCAAAATTTGGCGCCATTGCCGGGGATCTATTTTTGGTTTCCGAGGCTTATTAGGAGTTCCTAATAGTTTGCTACTCTCTTTGCTTGCGTTCTGCGGAATCGTTACTCTTTGAAGGTTGTGAACAACTTTGCTGATATTGCTAATTCTGCCATTGGAGTTGAGCTGCAGCTATGTGTCAAGCAAGTTGCTGCTTAATTCTATTTTCTGCATAATTTTTTTTCGTTCTGGTCATTTTGTTGTTCCATTGTGTTTTCTACTACAACACACACCATTGTTCAATTCTACTGCATTGCATTTTGCAGTCCATTGATTTCTATTACTGTTCCATTGACGTTACTATTCCATTGGCTTTTGTTACTGTTAACCATCCTTTTGTTGATCTTGTTGCCAACTGCATTGCAAGACCTCATTATGAGTGTCATTCATTCATTTTGGACGTGTTCCTAGCTGCCTACCACTGTTTCATACCTTGCTAGCACTATTTCCCTAGTTTTTGATTTTTTTTTTCTAGTGAAGGGGAGAAAAAGTGCAATCTGGCCAACTTTGATTGAGCTTAAACTTGGTCTCCAAGGATAAAACATCATTTGGAGCAAAGTGATCCATGGATCAGGTACTCATATTTTAGCCAATTTTCATCATTTGGTAAGGTTTTTGGGCAGTTTTGTAATTTTTGGAAAGAAAGGGCCTAATTTTAGATTGAGCTGAGACTTGTTCCCTTGAAGGTGATTCAGCTCAGAGGTGTGTTAAGTGTGATTGGTACCATGGGAACAAGGTGTGTATAGTGGACCAGATAACGTGTTACAAATGTGGTGGGAAGGGACACTATGCTAAGAGTTATTCTAAAAAGGAAGAGGATAGGACAGATACTAGACCTATCGCTGGAGGTAGAGTCTATAATGTACGAGGTGAGGAGGCATCACCATCTCTTGGCTTTGAAAAAGGTGAGTACATGATTGTACATGTTTAGTAACTTTATTTTCTTAAAATTTGGCTGCATCTATGGTTGTATGTTAGTTGTTAAGACTTTGTACATTAGGTAAACCAAATTTTGGAGACAAAATTCTAAAATGGTGGGGAGAATGTAACACCTTGTATAGTCATAGGAGACTTGTATATGGTTACAGAGGTAGCCTAACACTAGTTTGTCATGCATGTGAAGTTTTGTGACCATCTGAGCACGTTTAGTCATTTTGTTGCAACTCTATGTATAAAATACAAAATTGCCAGTCCATTTTTGACTTAAACTGCGTAGTTAAAGGGAATAATATTGAGAACTTGTTTCTAGGTCCAAAATGTGTGAAAGTAGATGTAGTTAAAGTTTGAGAATTATTGGGATTAGTTCAACATTTTTAAGCATACTGGTTGTGTGTTTTAGTGTCGGTTTGACCCCTAGCAGATATGAAAATTTATGAAAATGGTTAAATAAGATTATTAATGAATCTTAGGATTTATTTTGAATCTGTTGGAAGCTACGAAATTGGATTTGGTAAAATCTGAGTGTTCTTAGCAGATCAGAGTTTTGGTACTTTTCCAAGATAAGTCAAATTAGACTTCCGTTGTTAAATATCCCACGACTGGGATATTTAAGAAATAGAGAAGAGAAGAGAAAACGTAAAGAAGAAGGAAGAAAAGAGGAAAGGAGAAAGAGAACCAAGGAGGAGAAGAAAAGAGATGAAAGAGACTAAAGAGGAGGATCAATAATCAAGGAAGAGGAATCAAGTGGAGGTTGCCTTCATCTTCAAGACTTTGAGGTAGGGGGAAAATATGTTTTTACTTGCTTGTTTTCATTCTGTTCTTTTGGTTCAAGAGAAGCGTGAAGAGGAAATGATGGTTTGAGAGGTGATTTGATGATTTATAAGTTGAATCTTGATGTGGTTAGTATGGTTAAGTTAGAAACTGAATTGTGCAATTGTTTAGATGAATTTTTCATCTTTTGGAGCCTTAATTCCCACTTTAGGTTATTTTTGGGGGGTTAGGTCATGATTTGATTTTGATTCACGAAAGTACTGAATTAAATGAAATTGAAGTGGATTAAAGGTTGCTATGTGTAGTTGAGCCTTGTTTTTTGGTTAGAAAATCACTTGGAAGTGATTTTGAGTGATTATAAGATCACTTGTTCCCAATGGAATAGTGATCAAGTTTGAAAAATTATACAGAAACTATTTTTGGTTTGAGAGCGCCTAAGTGCTGAATTGCTAGACATCTAGGCGCCAGTGCCCAGGAAGAATTTATGATGCGTGTAGCGCGCTTGAGCATGCAGAAGCTGAGCGCCTGAGTGCCCAATGACTAGAGAGTATTCTTTGAGGCAGTAGTTTGCGTGCCTAAGCGCTGGTTTGGAAGCGCCTGAGCGCCCAATGCTGGACAGGACAGAACAGAGCCCTTATTTTGGGAAATTAAAGAGGATCACTCGTATGATGCTTTTTTTTGTGCTTCTTTGTGAGTAATGGGAGTCTCGTAGAAGTATTAATTGAAGATGTGAATGCGTAGGTGTGGGTGATTGCTTTTTGATAAGTGTGAGCCTCGTAGATGTGGGTATGCCTCGTAGATGTGGGTGATCTATATTTAGGCAAGGTGGATTGTATCCTTCCTATTATAGAATTTTTTAGGATGGATTTCCTTGTTCATTATTTATAACTGTGTAGTTGATGGACTTCACTACCCAAGGGGAAATGGATTTTTTCTGTGATAATGATGTTGTTGGATGGACTTCCAGTGCTTGTTCAAGGTTATGGTTGTGACTTCCATTACTTTGTTCAAATTTCATGCATTCATGATATTACCATGGAATTGTAGTTTCTTGGATATGGTATCATACATTATTCATTTTAATACTTAGGAATAATGCATAGGCATAAACACTAGACATAACTTGGCATGGCATGGCAATTGTATGGGTGGTTGCTTTCATAACATTAATCATGCATTGCAATTGTATGGGCGATTGCGTGTCTCTGAGATGGAGATGTTGTTGTTGCTTCTGTGATTAAAGTGTTAACATGATAATTGTAAATATTATCTGTTTGTACATAGACAAGTATATATGCTGGTATTAGAATACTTCTATTGAGATATATTTTCTTACCCCGATTGTGTTGCCATGTAAATCCAGGTGTGAGTTCTTCGAAAGGAAAGAAGAAAATGTATAAAGATTAGCAGAGTATAGATGCTGTTTTGAGATGAGTATATATTAGTTTTATATTTGCTTAGTTATTTGAAGTTATGTATAACAGTATGCCCTTTGAGGTGTGATGTATATATATATATATATATATATATATATATCTTTTGCTATCGTGGCTCTCCATATTTGCTCGTTGTGTATGAATGATATGGGTTCGATGTTGATGTTTGTTTGTAGTAGCAGAACCAAGTATTGGGTTATTCATTTATATGACGATATATTTGGGTAGAAAATATTGGACTGCTACATAATGCATTTAAGAGCCATTTGGAGGTGGTTTGGAGCATTGAATGCAAGAAACTAGCTGTTATTTTCATTTTTTTGTTAGCTTGGAGAACATATTATTTGTTTCTGATAACAGATTATTAGTTCTAATAACAAGTTATTGGTTTCTATATCATATTATTTGTGTTATCAGGAAACACTATAGCATGTGGATAACTGGCTATTTGGTTTCAATAACAAATTATTTGTGTCATCAGGAAACACTGTAGCACGTGAATAACAGGTTATTTGGAACCCATAATCGGTTAGGAGGTTAAAAACAAAGGAGGCGTGCTTTTGACTTTGTGAATAACCTATTATGGACTTTTCATAATCGGTTATTCCCTTTTAAAATCATAAAGGCACGTTTCTAACTTTGCAAAAAACCTGTTATGAATTTCAGATAATGTGTTATTTGATTTCAGATAATTTGCTATTGAATTCAGATAATTTGTTATTAGCTTATCAAGAAAACATGATTTTTAAAGAATTTTGCAACCAAAGTTTCCCAAAATCTTTTCAACCATTCTAAAACCATTTTGCTCAAACTTAATAAATATTTTCACAAGTATAAAACATGATTTTGCCAAGAGATTTAAGGAGAATAAAAAATGAGATATGAGCTTTGTGTGATTCCTATTTATCTTTATACAAGATTTAAGTCTTGTAAGCTAAACATGAAGAACCTTGGGACTTGATCTTTGCACAACCATTTCTTTATTGTTTATTATCAACAAAACTATTGTCACTGCCAATGCTAATTTACAAAAGTAAGGCCCATTAAAAAGTATAAAAAGCATATATATTAGTAAATAGTTTAAATTGGAACAGTGGTTAAACAAGTTGCAGTGTATCAAGAGTGTGTTATATGGCTTAGTAGTTGAGTAAATATGAAAAAGAGTGTGTTTGTAACATTTTTCTAGCTTACATAGTTAAATGGATATTTCTAAAAGCTTAAACCTGATTTGTTTGCTAATAGGTTAGGTCGTAGGCTCCTGATAGATCGCCTATTCTACTCCCACCCCTGCTTGTTACCTTGGATTATTGCACAAAATTATAAAATAATTTGTGTAAATTTATTTTAGTACTAATATAAATTAGACTAATTAGCATTCATGCGATGGAATTATTAAAAATGAAAAAAAAAATAAAATGTTAAAAAAATATTAAACATGTTAGTGAATGATTATATATCTATATTAGTTTATAACAAATATACTTTTTGTTAGATGAATTTGTTACCAAATTTTGGACTAACATACATTATATAGATCAATAAGCAAATAGTTGAAGTCCAACGCGAATAGTTTAGTTTAAAGAAAATTTTACATAAATAGAAATGAAGTGCATTAAGTTCTTATTGCAAATAATATAATATGATAAAAATACAAAATGTTAAACTTAGACTTCATCAAGGTGGGATCAATGGTGGTTACAATCATTCCAAATTTTGTCATTCCTCCGCAAAATTTGGATTTCTTGTTGCTTGAACTTTGGTGATGTTATTAAAATGTATTTTGTCAAGCTATCATGACAAGGTTTACCTAAGTCATGCACAAGGTTGTGGCAGCAATCTGTACTAACTGTTTCATTACCAAAAAATGTCCCAAAGAAGATCTGACTGCCACAATATGAATGTAACTTAGCTGCACATTCTCTCAAATATTTTGCATACGTTGATAATGGCCTTGGTGCATAATTATTTTCAATAGCAGGACCTTCAGATGGCTCAAGAATTTCAGAAGAAACTCTTGTTTTGACAAGCAAAGTAGCACTTGTCATAAAGATAACCATTAGAAAAAAGTTGTTGAATGTTGCCATGACTTTTGAGATGAAATCTAATTGTTGGGTATTGAAAAGCTTTGTTGATAGTAGCAGGTGATTAAACCCTTTTTATAGTTAAACATATAATCTTAATTAACATTAACATTAATGACTTTCTGTTCAACACTAATGAAACCAACAAAATAAATTAATTACTCTTTATAAGTTATTAAAGGCTAATTTTCATTCACATTATAACGTGTTTTTGTATTTTCCAATTTTTACATTATATAAAGACTACAATTTTAAACTGTAGTAGTATACTTATAGTTTCAACAAAAATAAATGTAGTTATTATGTTATAAAAATAGTTACTTTGGAACCACCATACTAAAGTTGTAGAATTATTAATATATGAGGTTCAAATCATTATTGTCACAATAATCTCAAAGGGCACTGGCAAAAATTAAAAAGGGTTAGTAGTCACCACCAATATCTTTTTCCATTAAAAATGAAATGGTGTGATTGGAAACCTTAAAGGAGGTCTAAGTTTCAAAGTTTGAATTCTAGGTTTGATTACGAGTAGAAAGGAATTAGCACCATACACTATCTATTCCAAGAACGGTTACTTATTTAATCTAAGTTATCTGTTAAATTAATTGAATTGATCCTATATTATTTTTATTTGAAAAAAATATTTTTTATTTTTAGTAATTTTACATGTCCTATTCTATTTGCATATTATAAAAAATGATAAATAACCAAGACAATGAATGAGCGACTAAATAGTCATTATTCTATAGAACAAATTTAAATTCCATAACACATGGTATGAAAATATTGAATCAAAATCTTGTTTTTTGAAGAAAAATATTTTGTAAAATAAATGGCCAAATAAAATATTATTTTAAGAGAAAGATTTTAGTTCAAGATAATATGTTTAAGTCAAGAAAATATTTTTCTAAAATAAATGGCCAAATAAAATCTTATTCAAATTTAAGAAAATATTTTTGGGTATAACCAGAATGTGCGCCAACACATAGTGAAGAAGGTGATCCTGAGTATTCAGAATGCCAACAAGTGAAGGACCCTTCGGAACTTCAATGCCCGACTAAATCTTGCTCGAACAGCCACTGCTCTATAATATCCTGCCCAAGTGCTTGTGACTATCTTCCGTTAAGGCTTACCCAAAATGAGTTAGACCAAAAGGAAGTCCACTGATCGGGTGTCCCAACAATTTTATGCCTTTTGATCTCTGTGACCAGATTTGCTCCATTAAAAATCAAATTACAGAGAAAGACTTTTGTTGGGTCGAGATAGTACTCACCATGGGTGGTGACGAAAGTTCTCAATCCATGATACTTTAGGAGCTCGGTGAGGAAAATAAACCATTCAAAAATAAAGAAATCCCAATCCATGTATTTGGGTTGAATGAGATTTCACGCTTGAAAATATTTGTTCATCTGAGCCACATTGGAGAAGTACCTCATGTGGTCCAAGCTTGGAGTAACATCTTGGTTAAAGGCTGGGATAGGAGCTTGCTTAGGAACTAAGGGATTTTTAGTGCGTGATTTCTTTGGGTGAGGGGAGCTGCTGGCCATGAGAGAAAAAGTGAGTTAGGGCACAATTTTAGGAGAGAGAAAAGAGGAAAGGAGTGATATTTTGGAAGAATTTTTGGGTTTTAATCGGTGGGAAATGATGGATTTAAGGGGGAAAAGTGTTTGAATGGAGGATTTTGGTTGGAATGAGGTGGGTGAAGTGTTTGAGGGAGTGGGTTTGAGAGGATGGTTAAGAGGAGAGGAAGAAGATGAAGATGAAGTGGGGTGTGCGTGAATGGCAGAGGAGGGCTTCTATTTTGCTGATATAAGAGCCACATAACCAATTATGCAACTCTCATAGTTGGTTATGGTGAGAATGGTGAACACACTCGTGGCTGGAAGGCTTGAATAACTGGTTATGACTTTACAAAAATTAATTATCTTCGTGTGTTGAAAGGGAGCGACCTCTGACTTGGTGAATGATCAATTAATTTTGAGACATTCATTATTACTTTATATTTGGCCTAATTGATGCTAATTGTATCCAATATTATTTTTGTTTGTGAGTTTTAGATGATTGGGCCTCATTGAGGTTAGTTGTAAAAACATCATTAATTTTCAGAATTTAGCTCATTTTGACCTTTCTGTCTCATACAGGCCACATCTTGGGTTACAAATATCACATTTGGATGATCTTGCTGTCTCCTAAAAGCTGAGACGAAGATATACAATTTTGCAGTGACTGTAATTTTTCTATTTCAGCTGGATTCAAGGCGAAATTGAGCCTCAAAATTAGGATACTGTTGCTGTCACAAAGCTTGGACCTTCCCTCACTAATTTGGGCTTAACTCTCTCAATTTATGCCCAAATAAGGCAAATTATATGTCTATGAAAAGCTTGTTCAGAGGGCTACAGTTTGGACTAGGGTTAGATTAGGAATTACAAAAGAAATTTTAGTTACAAATAGGTGAATGCAGAATACGAAAAGGACTTTTTTTTGAATTACTTTGTTTAGTTTTACAGATTGAAGAAAGAGTTCTTTTCTCTCTTTTTGTTTTCCCTCTTCTATCTTATCTCTTCTCTTAAGGTTTTGCATTTTTTATTGAAGTTTGATTTCCAATGGTGATGGCCATGGAAGGCTAAAGATTCAATCAATCCAAGGAATTCAATGATTGTGGTTAGAGTTTTGAGTTCTATTGTTTAAATATGATTTTTGTTTGTGTTCTCTCCTCTTCTCCTTCTTCAATTCTGATTTGTCTGTACAATATGATTATGTTGATCTAGATTTAGATTTGATTGAATCTAGATGAAGTTTTCGAAATTGAAGAATGAATGAAGATTGATTAATCTGAATCTAATGGAGAATAGATCATCGATTGGTAATCTATGTTAATTCGAAATTGTGCCTAAATCAATTTTATTCAAGAATTGTGATTATGATTCTATTTTAGTTGATGAAATTCTAGGTGATTCTCTAGTTGAATTCGAATTAACAGAGGTGTATGCAGATAAAATTTCATTCTCTTTGAACTATGATTAACTCTGCTACTTGAATTGAAGACCTTGGATTGGTGTTTCCATAATTGAATTTTCTTCTAATTACTGTTTGAATTTGTATTCTGCTACTTGATGAACAAAACCCCCTACCTATTGATAACTTCTACTAATATGCTTGAGAAATCCGAATTGATCCTTGGGAGATGACCTAGGTTATGCACTATGCTATATTCCATTTTAAATCCTAGTCTATTTTGAGGAGAGTACGACATCATCCATCTGTTAATAACCATTTAGGTGAATTTCATAACTAGTTATTTGTGTTTTACAGGGAGCAGCAACAAGCTTCAATAACCGGTTATGCTTTTCAACAACAGGTTATTTTCATGAATGAAAACTCCAATAAAAAATAGTAGCAGCCACTGACTTTGTGAATAACCGATTATTCCTTTCTTCTAATTGGTTATTTTTTAAATGAAAACACTAACAACCACTATAATTAATGAATAACCTGTTATGCACTTCTCCTAACCGGTTATTTGGCTTGCATAAAATGTATCAGAACACCTCTATTGAGCAAATAACAGGTTATTTGCATCTCATAACAAATTATTTCAACACCAGAAACAGAATTTCTTCAGGAATTCAGCCTTTAAAACACAATCTCATACCTTCTTGAATATCATTTTAGCTTGGCCTCATTTTTCATCGACTCTAAACCCCAAATTTCAGCCCAATCTTCTTCAAAAACACCAGAAAGCAATTTTCATCTGCAAGAAATTGAGATTTGAAATTGAGGGACTTAAACATGGATCAAGTACCTATAAAACTAAATTGGGAGAAACTCTGACGCTCAAGTCAGTATTTGATTCAAGAGATAAAAATTCAAGAATATTATGCAGAAATCATTATGCAGCAAAGTCATTTATCTAAGTTAAATGCATGATTGATCAAATATGCCTAGTTCTCTTCTTATATAAAAGAAAGTCTCTTTAGGCAAAGGTTTAGTAAAGATATCAGCCAGTTGTTTAGTACTTTCAACAAACTCAAGCATACAATCTCCTTTTTGCATATGATCTCTTATGAAGTGGTGCCTTATTTCATTGTGCTTAGTCCTAAAGTGCAAGATGAGATTCTTAGACAAATTGATTGCACTAGTGTTATTACATCTTATAGGGATGTGATCAAGATGAACTCCATAGTCTAGAAGTTATTGCTTCATCCAAAGGATTTGAGCACAACAACTTCCAGCTACAACATATTCTGCCTCAGCACTAGACATTGTCATACTATTTTGTTTCTTGCTATGCTAGGAAACTAAAAAGCTTCCAAGCAAGTGGCATGTCCCACTAGTGCTTTTCCTATCCAATTTGCATCTAACAAAATCAGAATCAGAATAACTAATAAGACTACAAGAGGCACCTTTGGGGTACCATAATTCCATTTATGAAGTGCCAACAAGATATTTCATTATTCTTTTTACTGCACTTAAGTGTGATTATCTAGGATTAGCTTGATATCTAGCACATGTAACACCCATGAAAGCATGATAGACTTGTATATGGTTACAGAGGTAGCTTAACACTAGTTTGTTATGCCTGCGAAGTTTTGTGACCATTTAAGTATGTTTAGTCACTTTGCTGCAACTCTATGTGTGCAATATACCTATTTTTAGCCTGGTTTTAACTTAAACTGCTTAGTTTGTGGAAATAAGTCTGGAGAACTTATTTCTAGGTCACAAATATATAGAAGTAGATGTGGTTAAAGTTTGAGATCTATCGGAGTTAGTTTGACATTTTTAAGCATACCGGTTGTGTGTTTTAATGCCAGATTGAACCCAATAAATATGAAAAAATGTGAAAATGGTGTAACAAGATTTTTAATAAATCTTAGGATTTATTTTAATTTTTTTGGAAGTTGAAAAACTTGGTTTGGTGATAACTAAGCGTTCTTAACTGTTCGGGTGACAAAATTAGAGGGCACGACCATTGTGCTTATTTTTGGCCTATTTAAAGCCAAAATGAGAGTTACTCTCATTCTCACAACTTTCTCTCGCGGCTGCCATAGGAAAAGCAAAGAAGAAGGGAAAACTAAGTGCTAAAGGAGAAGGATCATCCACCAAGCAAGGGGGAAAGCTTAGCTTTTCAGAGGAACGGTTAACCGACTTCATTTCTGGGAATTGAGGTAGGGGGAACCTTGGTTTTCATACTATCTTTCCATTTTCTTCATTAGGTCTTAAGAGTACTTGATGTGAATCATGGTTTTATAGTGTGATTTTGGTGTTTTTGATTTGAAACTTTTGGTTAATTCGAGGATGACTTGTTTCTGAATTGTTGGGTGTGTGGGAATGGAATTTTCAGCCTTTGAAAGCCTTTAATTCATTTGAGAACAAAGTTGGGGTTTTAGGTTTTAGGTAGGGGATTTTCCATGATCTTTGGTTTTGAGTGAAATTGAAGTGGTTTAAGAGTTGCTATGTATAGTTGGACCTTGTTAGAGGTTGGAAATCACTTGAAATTGAGTTTTGAGTGATTGAAAGAGGGTTTAGTTCCAATGGAACAGTACCCGTATCTACAGAATTCTGTAGAATGCAAGTTCTACAGTGGGTGCCGCGGCGTAAGATGCAGAACGTCACGATGTGAGTTTTTTGAATGCCCAGATTTTGGGATCCGAGAGATAGACGGCACGACGTGGTACTTTGAGTGTCGCGACATGTTGAAGAACAGGAATGCACGTCGCGGCATGGCACAAGGATGCCACGACATTGACAGCATTTTCCTGTTAATACTTGAACTTGAGGCTTAGACGCCACAGCGTGGCATAGGGCAATGCCACAACGTGAATGCAAAAAAACAACTGGATGTTGTGTTAGATTGCCTTGGAGTCTTCCAATGGTGTAGTTTCTTCATTTATGCTTCTTTTTGAGTTTGGAGACTGTAATAGGGGTATTTAATGAAGTGGTTGTATGATGAAAGTAAATCAGTTGGTATGTTAATTGTTGTGATATTTAACATCATTGTATTTCATGTTGGTAGTTAGGAATGTAAATCAATTGACATGCTAGTTATTGTAATAATTGGCATTATTGTTGTTCATTTTCTATGCTGATGAGGGTGAATTTTCATTGTAGATGATATAATATGATTTTGAATGAGAAGGTAATCAATCCTTCCTATCACAAAGGTCATTGTTGCTAAAGACCGTGTAGTTGATGAGACTTCATTACCAAGAAAGGGTGATCATCCATGATTATAAGTGAAAAGGTAACATACCTTCCCGATCATAGTAATGAGTTGAGGATGGCCTTTCCCTCACACCCCGTGGAATAGCTAGAATTAGGTTTCCAATGCTGTTCAAAGCTTATGGAATTGGGTTCCTTTGTTTTGTTCACGGCTCGTACATATCATGATATTACCATGGAACTGAGTTTTTGTAAATGGTATCACACATTATGCTTTTCATATTTAGGTTATTGCATAGGCATAAACATAAATTGACATAACATGACGATTGTATGGGCGGTTGCTATCATGACATATTCATGCATTGCATTGTATGGGCAATTGTGTGTCTCTGAGATGGAGATATTGTGGGTGATTGCTTTTTGATAGGTGTGAGCCTCGTAGATGTGGGTATGCTCCGTAGATGTGGGTGATCTATATTTAGGCAAGGTGGATTGTATCCTTCCTATTATAGAATTTTTGAGGATGGGTTTCCTTGTTCATTATCTATAACGGTATAGTTGATGGACTTCACAACCTATGGGGAAATGGATTTTCTCGGTGATAATGATGTTGTTGGATGGACTTCCAGTGCTTGTTCAAGGTTATGGTTATGACTTCCATTTCTTTGTTCAAGTTTCATGCATTCATGACATTACCATGGAATTATAGTTTCTTGGATATGGTATCATACATTATTCATTTTAATACATAGGAATAATGCATAGGCATAAACACTAGACATAACTTGGCATGGCATGGCGATTGTATGGGTGGTTGCTTTCATAACATTAATCATGCATTGCAATTGTATGGGCAATTGCGTGTCTCTGAGATGGAGATGTTGTTGTAGCTTCTGTGATTGAAGTGTTAACATGATAATTGTAAATATTATCTATTTGTACATATACATGTATATATGCTGGTATTGGAATACTTATATTGAGATATGTTTTCTCACCCCGATTGTGTTGCCATGTAAATCCAGTGCGAGTTCTTCAAAAGGAAAGAAGAAAATGTATAATGATTAGCATAGTATAGATGCTGTTTTGAGTGAGCATATATTTGTTTTATATTTGCTTAGTTGTTTGAAGTTATGTATAACAAGTATGCCCTTTGAGGTTGTGATATATATATATATATATATATATCTTTTGCTATCGTGGCTCTCTATATTTACTCATTGTGTATGAATGATATGGTTTCGATGTTGATGTTTGTTAGTAGTAGCAGAACCAGTATTGGGTTATCCATTTATATGATGATATATTTGGGTAGAAAATATTGGACTATTACATAATGCATTTAAGAGCCATTTGGAGGTGGTTTGGAGCATTAAATGCTAGAAACTAGCTGTTATTTTCATTTTATGTTAGCTTGGAGAACAAATTATTTGTTTCTGATAACAGGTTATTAGTTCCAATAAAAAGTTATTAGTTTCAATAACATATTGTTTGTGTTATCAAGAAACATTGTAGCATGTGAATAACAGGCTATTTGGTTTCAATAACAAATTATTTGTGTTATCAGGAAACACTTTAGCACGCGAATAACAAGTTATTTGGAACCCATAATCGGTTAGGAGGTTAAAAAAAAAGGAGGCGTGCTTTTGACTTTGCTAATAACCTATTATGGACTTTCCATAATCAGTTATTTCTTTTTAAAAACATAAAGGCACGTTTCTGACTTTGGAAAAAACTTGTTATGGATTTCAGATAATCTGTTATTTGATTTCAGATAATCTGTTATTGAATTCAGATAATATGTTATTAGCTTATCAAGAAAACATAATTTTTAAAGGATTTTGCAACCAAATTTTCCCAAAACCTTTTCAACCTTTCTAAAATCATTTTGCTCAAACTTGATAAATATTTTCACAAGTATAAAACATGATTTTGTAAAGAGCTTTAAGTTGAATAAAAAATGAGATATGAGCTTAGTGTGATTCCTATTTATTTTTACACAAGATCTAAGTCCTGTAAGCTAAACTTGAAGAACCTTGGGACTTGAACTTTGCACAACCATTTCTTTCTTGCTTGTTATCATCAAAATCATTGTCATTGCTAATGATAATTTACAAAAGTAAGGCCCACTAAAAAGTATAAAAAATATATATATTAGTAAATAGTTTAAATTGGAATAGTGGGTAAACAAGTTGCAGTGTATAAAAAGTGTGTGACATGGCTTAGTAGTTGAGTAAATATGAAAAAGAGTGTGTTTGTAACATTTTTCTAGCTTACATAGTTAGATAGATATTTCTAAAAGTTTAAACTAGTTTTGTTTGCTAATAGGTTAGGTCGTAAGCTTCTGATAGACTACCTATTTTATTCCCACCTTGCTTGTTGCCTTAGATTATTGCACAAAATTACAAAATAATTTGTGTAAATTTATTTTAGTACTAATATAAATTAGACTAATTAACGTTCATGCGATGGAATTATTAAAAATGAAAAAAAAAATAAAATGTTAAAAAATATTAAACATGTTAGTGAATGATTATATATCTATATTAGTTGTATAATAAATATACTTTTTGTTAGATGAATTTGTTACCAAATTTTGGACTAACACACATTATATAGATCAATAAGCAAATAGTTGAAGTCCAACGCGAATAGTTTAGTTTAAAGAAAATTTTACATAAATAGAAATGAAGTGCATTAAGTTCTTATTGCAAATAATATAATATGATAAAAATACAAAATGTTAAACTTAGACTTCATCAAGGTGGGATCAATGGTGGTTACAATCATTCCAAATTTTGTCATTCCTCCGCAAAATTTGGATTTCTTGTTGCTTGAACTTTGGTGATGTTATTAAAATGTATTTTGTCAAGCTATCATGACAAGGTTTACCTAAGTCATGCACAAGGTTGGGCAGCAATCTATACTAACTGTTTCATTACCAAAAAATGTCCCAAAGAAGATCATTTCCCACAATATGAATGTAACTTAGCTGCACATTCTCTCAAATATTTTGCATACGTTGATAATGGCCTTGGTGCATAATTATTTTCAATAACGGGACCTTCGATGGCTCAAGAATTTCAGAAGAAACTCTTGTTTTGACAAGCAAAGTAGCACTTGTCATAAAGATAACCATTAGAAAAATGTTGTTGAATGTTGCCATGACTTTTGAGATGAAATCTAATTGTTGGGTATTGAAAAGCTTTGTTGATAGTAGCAAGTGATTAAACCCTTTTTATAGTTAAAAATATAATCTTAATTAACATTTACATTAATGACTTTCTGTTCAACACTAATGAAACCAACAAAATAAATTAATTACTCTTTATAAGTTATTAAAGGCTAATTTTACATTCACATTATAACGTGTTTTTGTATTTTCCAATTTTTACATTACATAAAAGACTACAATTTTAAATTGTAGTAGTATACTTATAGTTTCAACAAAAATAAATGTAGTTATTATGTTATAAAAATAGT
The DNA here is from genome assembly GCA_029884595.1 of Ormosia semicastrata. Lineage (NCBI taxonomy): Eukaryota > Viridiplantae > Streptophyta > Magnoliopsida > Fabales > Fabaceae > Ormosia > Ormosia semicastrata. Next base: position 9,885,984 of record JAQQTO010000063.1, on the reverse strand, counting down.
TACTTTGGAACCACCATACTAAAGTTGTAGAATTATTAATATATGAGGTTCAAATCATTATTGTCACAATAATCTCAAAGGGCACTTGGCAAAAATTAAGAAGTGTTAGTAGTCACCACCAATATCTTTTTCCATTAAAAATGAAATGGTGTGATTGGAAACCTTAAAGGAGGTCTAAGTTTCAAAGTTTGAATTCTAGGTTTGATTACGAGTAGAAAGGAATTAGCACCATACACCATCTATTCCAAGAACGGTTACTTATTTAATCTAAGTTATCTGTTAAATTAATTGAATTGATCCTATATTTTTTATTTGAAAAAAATATTTTTTATTTTTAGTAATTTTACATGTCCTATTCTATTTGCATATTATAAAAAATGATAAATGACCAAGACAATGAATGAGTGACTAAATAGTCATTATTCTATGGAAAAAATTTAAATCCCACCACACATAGTATGAAAGTAGTGAATCAAAATCTTGTTTTTTGAAGAAAAATATTTTGTAACATAAATGGTCAAATAAAATATTATTTTCAGAGAAAGATTTTAGTTCAAGATAATATGTTTAAGTCAAGAAAATATTTTTCTAAAATAAATGGTCAAATAAAATCTCATTCAAATTTAAGAAAATATTTTTGGGTATAACTTGAATGTGCGCCAACACATAGTGAAGAAGGTGATCCCGAGTATTCAAATGCCAACAAGTGAAGGACCCTTCGGAACTTCAATGCCCGACTAAATCTTGCTCGAATGTACCATCTTTTCTATAATATCATCCCTTGAGTTCTTGTGACTATCTTCCGTAAGGCTTACCCAAAATGAGTTAGACCAAAAAAAGGGAAGTCCATTGATTGGGTGTCCCAATAATTTTATGCCTTTTGATCTCTATGACCAGATTTGCTCCATTAAAAATCAAATTATAGAGAAAGACTTTTGTTGGGTCAAGATAGTACTCACCATGGGTGGTGATGAAAGTTCTCAATCCATGATACTTTAGGAGCTCGGTGAGGAAAATAAACCATTCACAAATAAAGAAATCCCAATCCATGTATTTGGGTTGAATGAGATTTCACGCTTGAAAATATTTGTTCATCTGAGCCACATGGGAGAAGTACCTCATGTGGTCCAAGCTTGGAGAGAACATCTTGGTTAAAGGTTTGGGATAGGAGCTTGCTTAGGAACTAAGGGATTTTTAGTGCGTGATTTCTTTGGGTGAGGGAGCCTGCTTGGCCATGAGAGAAAAAGAGAGTTAGGGCACAATTTTAGGAGAGAGAAAAGAGAAAAGGAGTGATATTTTGGAAGAATTTTTTGGGTTTTAATCGGTGGGAAATGATGGATTTAAGGGGGAAAAGTGTTTGAATGGTGGATTTTGGTTGGATTTGAGGAGGGTGAAGTGTTTGAGGAGTGGGTTTGAGAGGATGGTTGAGAGGATGGTTGAGAGGAAGAAGATGAAGATGAAGTGGGGCATACGTGAATGACAGAGGAGGGGTTCTATTTTGCTGATATAAGAGCCACATAACCGATTATGCAACTCTCATAATTGGTTATGGTGAGAATGGTGAACACACGCGTGGCTGGAAAGCTTGAATAACCAATTATGCCTTTACAATAACCGATTATCTTCATGTGTTGAAAGGAAGCAGCCTTTGACTTGGTGAATGATCAATTAATTTTGAGACATTCATTATTGCTTTATATTTAGCCTAATTGATGCTAATTGTATCCAATATTATTTTTGTGGGTGAGTTTTATATGATTGGGCCTCATTGAGCTTAGTTGTAAAAACTTCATTAATTTTCATTGAAATTTAGCTCGTTTTGACCTTTCTGTCTCATATAATACCACATCTTGGGTTACAAATATCACATTTGGATGATCTTGGTGTCCCCAAAAGCTAGACGAAGATATACAATTTTGCAGTATAATGCAATTTTTCTATTTCATCTGGATTCAAGGCGAAATTGAGCCTCAAAATTAGGATATTGTTCTTTGTCACAAAGCTTGGACCTTCCTCACTAATTTGGGCTTAACTCTCTCAATTTAAGCCCAAATAAGGCAAATTATATGTCTATGAAAAGCTTATTCAGAGGGCTACAACTTGGGCCAAGGGTTAGATTAGGAATTATCAAAAGAATTTTCAGTTACAAATAGGTGAATGCAGAATACGAAAATGACTTTTTTTTCTAATTACTTTGTTTAGTTTTACAGATTGAAGAAAGAGTTCTTTTCTCTCTTTTATTTTCCCTCTTCTATCTTATCTCTTCTCTTAAGGTTCTACATTTTTTCTTGAAGTTTGATTTCCAATGGTAATGGCCATGGAAGGCTAAAGATTTAATCAATCCAAGCAATTCAATGATTGTGGTTAGAGTTTTGAGTTCTATTGTTTAAATATGATTTTTGTTTGTGTTCTCTCCTCTTCTCCTTCTTCAATTGTGATTTATCTGTACAAAATGATTATGTTGATCTAGATTTAGATTTGATTGAATCTAGATTAAGTTTTCAAATTGAAGAATGAATGAAGATTGATTAATCTGAATCTAATGGAGAATAGATCATCGATTGGTAATCTATGTTAATTCAAAATTATGCCTAAATCAATTTTAATCAAGAATTGCGATTGTGATTCTATTTTAGTTGATGAAATTCTAGGTGATTATCTAGTTGAATTCGAATTAATAGAGGTGTATGCAGATAAAATTTCATTCTCTTTGAACTATGATTAACTCTTGCCACTTGAATTGAAGACCTTGGATTGATGTTTCCATAATTGAATTTTCTTCTAATTACTATTTGAATTTGTATTCTGCTACTTGATGAACAAAACCCCTACCTATTGATAACTTTGACTAATATGCTTGAGAAATCAATTGATCCTTGGGAGATGACCTAGGTTATGCACTATGCTATATTCCATTTTAAATCCTAGTCTATTTTGAGGTGAGTACGACATCATCCATCAAAATTTGGCGCCATTATCATCTATTTTTGTTTTTAATGAGGCTTATTAGGAGCTTCCTAATAGTTTGCTACTTTTCATACTTGCGTTATTTTAAATCATACAAGAATCGTTTAAAAAATAATTGTAAAAAACTTTGTGATAGCATATTTCAAAACCATTGGAGGTTGTTTTATAACCTCTGTGTCAAAAAGTTTTTCAAAACTACTTTTAACATTCTTTTGATTATAATTAGGTCATTTTGTTGTTATACATTGTATTTCTACTGACAACACACACCATTGTTCAATTATGTTATTCTGCATTGCATTTTGCTAAATTATTTCTATTATTAAGCTCGTGTCATCAATTTTGTTGATTTCATTTGGTGTCAATTATGGGATAATCATTGCCTTGGAACTTCCATTTTAGTTCCATTGCATTTAGCTTTTTTGTTGTTAACCATCCTTTTAGTTGATCTTTTCATGACTTTAAACCCCAAATTTATCACTTTCTTCAAGAAATCTCATTTGTATCCATTCATTCATTTTGATGTGTTCCTAGTTAAACTATTTCATACCTTGCTAGCTATTTCCTAGTTTTTTTTTTTTTTTAGTGAAGGGGATAAAAATTGCAATTTCTCCAACTTTGATTGAGCTTAAACTTGGTCTCCAAAAGGATAAAACATCATTTGGAGCAAAGTGATCCATGGATTGATCATAATTTAGCCAATTTTTCATTATTTAAAAGAAAGGTTTTTAGCGCAATTTAGGAAAGAAATCGGCCTAATTTTTAGATTGTTGAACAAACTTTACATTCCCTTGAAGGTGATTCTTTGAGTGTGCCTTAATGTGATTTCTTTAGTACCATGAAAACAAGGTGTGTATAGTTAGACAAATTGATAACGTGTTACAAATGTGGTGGGAAGGGATCACTATGCTAAGAGTTATTCTAAAAAGGAAGAGGATAGGACGGATTAGACCTATCATTTGGAGGTAGAGTCTACCTAATGTACGAGGTGAGGAGGCATCACCATCTCTTGGCTTTGAAAAGGTTTCAAACATGATGGCATGTTTAGTAACTTTGTTTTCATTAAAATTTAGGGGGAACATTTTTTCATCTTTGGATTGTAATTTTAGTTGTTTAAGACTTTGTACATTAATTCCATTTAAACCAAATTTTGGTGAACAAAATTCTAAAATGGTTGGGAGAATCTAACACCTTGTAAAGTCATAAGACTTGTATATGGTTACGGAGGTAGCCTAACACTAGTTTGTCATGCATGTGAAGTTTTTGACCATCTAAGACGTTTAGTCATTTTAGTTGCAACTCTATGTATAAAATACCTTTTTTTAACTGGTTTTGACTTAAATTATTAGTTAATAGGAATAATATTGAGAACTTGTTTCTAGGTCCAAAATGTGTGAAAGTAGATGTAGTTAAAGTTTGAGAATTATTGGGGTTAGTTCAACATTTTTAAGCATACTGGTTGTGTGTTTTAGTGTCGGTTTGACCCCTAGCAGATATGAAAATTTATGAAAATGGTTAAATAAGATTATTAATGAATCTTAGGATTTATTTTGAATCAATTGGAAGCTAATGAAAATTGGTTTGGTGAAACTGAGTGTTCTTAACATTTTCAAAATTTTGGTATTTTTCCTTTGCTAAGTCAAATTAGACTTTTATTTGTTAAATATCCCACATATGGATATTTAAGAAAAGAAAGAAGAAGAAAAAACGTAAAGAAGAAGGAAGAAAAGGGGAAAGGAGAAAGAGAACCAAGGAGGAGAAGAAAAGAGATGAAAGAGACTAAAGAGGAGGATTCAATTTTCTTCAATCTTTTGGAACCTGATGTGAATCAAGTGTGAGGTTGCCTTGGGATCTTAATCCCAAGACTTTGAGGTTGGGGAAAATATGTTTTTACTTGAAATGCCTTTTTTCATTTGAGAACAAAGTTCTTTTGGTTCAAGAGAAGCTTGAATCCTAAGGGCTTTGATGAAGGGGCTTGAAGTACTTGAGGAAATGATGGTTTGAGAGTGATTTGATGATTTATAAGTTGAATCTTGATGTGGTTAGTATGGTTAAGTTTTTTTCAAATTCTTACAATTTCATGTGCAAAAAGAAACCATGCATGTGAGTTAGATGAATTTTTTTGATCTTTTGGAGCCATTTAATTCCCACTTTTTATTTTTCTAAAGAGAAGATTGTTAGGTCATGATTTGATTTTGATTCATAAATCATTTTTAAATGAAATTGAAGTGGATCACCAAAAGGTAAAGAGTCATGTGTAGTTGAAATTACCTTGTTTTTTTATCTTTTAGAAAATCATTGGAAGTGATTTTGAGTGATTATAATATCATTATGAAGTGGTTCCCAATGAAAGTGATCAAGTTTAAAAAATTATTGTTGTGATAAACTATTTTTGGTTTGAGTAAATCAATTGACAGTCTTGAATTGCTTGAATTTAGGCGTTGTTCATTTTCTATCTTGATGAAGAATTTATGATGTGATGTAGCGCGCGATTTTGAATGAGAAGGTAATCAATCCTTCCTATCACAAAGGTCATTGTTGCTAAGTGCCCACGTGCCCCGATTTGACTAGAGAGATTCCTTCCATTTATAAGTGAAAAAATGTGGTCTTCTTTGAATTTCCTTTCTTAAGATCTAAATTCTTATGGATACAAAGATTCTCCTCAACGCTCAAGCTTTATAATCTTCATCATCATCATCAATTGTGGATTAGTGACTTTCCAATCTTTGTTTCTTGTCATGCTCCTCATTTTGATCGGTTCCTATTTAGCTTCACGAGCTCATGCCTATTGATTTACCAAAGAAATTTTTGTAAAGGGATCACTGTTGATGCTTTTCTTTTAGTGCTTCTTATAAACAGTAATTGACATAACATTCCTACTTGTAAACAGTCTCATATTGAATATTCATGCATTGATTGTATGTGAATGTGTCTAATGAGTAGGATATTGGGGTGATTGCTTTTTGATAGGTGTGAGCCTCGTAGACGTGGGTATGCTCCGTAGATGTGGGTGATCTATATTTAGGCAAGGTGGATTGTATCCTTCCTATTATAGAATTTTTGAGGATGGGTTTCCTTGTTCATTATCTATAACGGTATAGTTGATGGACTTCACTACCTATGGGGAAATGGATTTTCTCGGTGATAATGATGTTGTTGGATGGACTTCCAGTGCTTGTTCAAGGTTATGGTTATGACTTCCATTTCTTTGTTCAAGTTTCATGCATTCATGACATTACCATGGAATTATAGTTTCTTGGATATGGTATCATACATTGTTCATTTTAATACTTAGGAATAATGCATAGGCATAAACACTTAGACATAACTTGGCATGGCATGGCGATTGTATGGGTGGTTGCTTTCATAACATTAATCATGCATTGCAATTGTATGGGCAATTGCGTGTCTCTGAGATGGAGATGTTGTTGTAGCTTCTGTGATTGAAGTGTTAACATGATAATTGTAAATATTATCTATTTGTACATATACATGTATATATCTTTGGTATTGGAATACTTATATTGAGATATGTTTTCTCACCCCGATTGTGTTGCCATGTAAATCCAGTGAGTTCTTCAAAGGAAAGAAGAAAATGTATAATGATTAGCATAGTATAGATCTTTTTTGAGTTTAGAAGCATATATTTGTTTTATATTTGCTTAGTTGTTTGAAGTTATGTATAACAAGTATGCCCTTTGAAATTTATGATATATATATATATATATATTGCTATCTTGCTATACCTCACGTGGCTCTCCATATTTACTCATTGTGTATGAATGATATGGTTTCGATGTTGATGTTTGTTAGTAGTAGCAGAACCTTACATATTGGGTTATCCATTTATATGATGATATATTTGGGTAGAAAATATTGGACTATTACATAATGCATTTAAGATCCATTTGGAGGTGGTTTGGAGCATTAAATGCTAGAAACTAGCTGTTATTTTCATTTTATGTTAGCTTGGAGAACAAATTATTTGTTTCTGATAACAGGTTATTAGTTCCAATAAAAAGTTATTGGTTTCAATATCATATTATTTGTGTTATCAGGAAACATTGTAGCATGTGGATAACTGGCTTTTTGGTTTCAATAACAAATTATTTGTGTTATCAAGAAACACTGTAGCACGCGAATAACAGGTTATTTGGAATGCATAATCGGTTAGAGGTTAAAAACAAAGGAGGCGTGCTTTTGACTTTATGAATAACCTATTATGGACTTTCCATAATCGGTTATTCCCTTTTAAAATCATAAAGGCATGTTTCTAACTTTCAAAAAACCTGTTATGGATTTCAAATAATGTGTTATTTGATTTCAGATAATTTGTTATTGAATTCAGATAATTTGTTATTAGCTTATCAAGAAAACATGATTTTGAAAGGATTTTGCAACCAAAGTTTCCCAAAACCTTTTCAACGTTTCTAAAACTATTTTGCTCAAACTTAATAAACATTTTCACAAGTATAAAACGTGATTTTGCAAAGAGATTTAAGGTGAATAACAAATGAGATATGAGCTTAGTGTGATTCCTATTTATCTTTATACAATATCTAAGTCTTGTAAGCTAAACTTGAAGAACCTTGGGACTTGATCTTTGCACAACAATTTCTTTATTGTTTGTTATCATCAAAATCATTGTCATTGCCAATGCTAATTTACAAAAGTAAGGCCAATTAAAAAGTATAAAAAACATATATATTAGTAAATGGTTTAAATTGGAACAGTGGGTAAACAAGTTGCAGTGTATAAAAAGTGTGTGATATGGCTTAGTAGTTGAGTAAATATGAAAAAGAGTGTGTTTGTAACATTTTTCTAGCTTACATAGTTAAATGGATATTTCTAAAAGCTTAAATCTGATTTGTTTTCTAATAGGTTAGGTCGTAGGCTCCTAATAGATCGCCTATTCTATTCCCACCCCTGCTTGTTACCATGGAGTATTGCACAAAATTATAAAATAATTTGTGTAAATTTATTTTAGTACAAATATAAATTAGACTAATTAACGTTCATGCGATGGAATTATTAAAAAAGAAAAAAAATAAAAATGTTAAAAAAATATTAAACATGTTAGTGAATGATTATATATCTATGTTAGTTGTTTATAATAAATATACTTTTTGTTAGATGAATTTGTTACCAAATTTTGGACTAACACACATTATATAGATCAATAAGCAAATAGTTGAAGTCCAACGCAAATAGTTTAGTTTAAAGAAAATTTTACATAAATAGAAATGAAGTGCATTAAGTTCTTATTGCAAATAATATAATATGATAAAAATACAAAATGTTAAACTTAGGCTTTATCAAGGTGGGATCAATGGTGGTTACAATCATTCCAAATTTTGTCATTCCTCCGCAAAATTTGGATTTCTTGTTGCTTGAACTTTGGTGATGTTATTAAAATGTATTTTGTCAAGCTATCATGACAAGGTTTACCTAAGTCATGCACAAGGTTGTGGCAGCAATCTATACTAACTGTTTCATTACCAAAAAATGTCCCAAAGAAGATCTGACTGCCACAATATGAATGTAACTTAGCTGCACATTCTTTCAAATATTTTGCATACGTTGATAATGGCCTTGGTGTATAGTTATTTTCAATAGCAGGATCTTCAGATGGCTCAAGAATTTCAAACGAAACTCTTGTTTTGACAAGCAAAGTAGCACTTGTCATAAAGATAACCATTAGAAAAAAGTTGTTGAATGTTGCCATGACTTTTTGAGATGAAATCTAATTGTTGGGTATTGAAAAGCTTTGTTGATAGTAGTAAGTGATTAAACCCTTTTTATAGTTAAAAATATAATCTTAATTAACATTTACATTAATGACTTTCTGTTCAACACTAATGAAACCAACAAAATAAATTAATTACTCTTTATAAGTTATTAAAGGCTAATGTTTACATTCACATTATAACGTGTTTTTGTATTTTCCAATTTTTACATTATATAAAAGACTACAATTTTAAATTGTAGTAGTATACTTATAGTTTCAACAAAAATAAATGTAGTTATTATGTTATAAAAATAGTTACTTTGGAACCACCATACTAAAGTTGTAGAATTATTAATATATGAGGTTCAAATCATTATTGTCACAATAATCTCAAAGGGCACTGCAAAAATTAAGAAGTGTTACTAGTCACCACCAATATCTTTTTCCATTAAAAATGAAATGGTGTGATTGGAAACCTTAAAGGAGGTCTAAGTTTCAAAGTTTGAATTCTAAGTTTGATTACGAGTAGAAAGGAATTAGCACCATACACCATCTATTCCAAGAACGGTTACTTATTTAATCTAAGTTATCTATTAAATTAATTGAATTGATCCTATATTATTTTTATTTGAAAAAAATATTTTTTATTTTTAGTAATTTTACATGTCCTATTCTATTTGCATATTATAAAAAATGATAAATGACCAAGACAATGAATGAGCGACTAAATAGTCATTATTCTATAGAACAAATTTAAATTCCATAACACATGGTATGAAAATAGTGAATCAAAATCTTGTTTTTTGAAGAAAAATATTTTGTAAAATAAATGGCCAAATAAAATATTATTTTAAGAGAAAGATTTTAGTTCAAGATAATATGTTTAAGTCAAGAAAATATTTTTTCTAAAATAAATGGCCAAATAAAATCTTATTCAAATTTAAGAAAATATTTTTGGGTATAACCAGAATGTGCGCCAACACATAGTGAAGAAGGTGATCCTGAGTATTCAGAATGCCAACAGTGAAGGACCCTTCTGGAACTTCAATGCCCGACTAAATCTTGCTCTGAACAGTCACTGCTCTATAATATCCTGCCCAGTGCTTGTGACTATCTTCCGTTAAGGCTTTCCCAAAATGAGTTAGACCAAAAAGGGAAATCCACTGATCGGGTGTCCCAATAATTTTATGCCTTTTGATCTCTATGACCAGATTTGCTCCATTAAAAATCAAATTGCAGAGAAAGACTTTTGTTGGGTCGAAATAGTACTCACCATGGGTGGTGATGAAAGTTCTCAATCCATGATACTTTAGGAGCTCGGTGAGGAAAATAAACCCTTCACAAATAAAGAAATCCCAATCCATGTATTTGGGTTGAATGAGATTTCGCACTTGAAAATATTTGTTCATCTGAGCCACATGGGAGAAGTACCTCATGTGGTCCAAGCTTGGAGGAACATCTGTTTTAAAGGCTGGGATAGGAGCTTGCTTAGGAACTAAGGTATTTTTAGTGCGTGATTTCTTTGGGTGAGGGGAGCTGCTGGCCATGAGAGAAAAAGAGAGTTAGGGCACAATTTTAGGAGAGGGAAAAGAGAAAATGAGTGATATTTTGGAAGAATTTTTGGGTTTTAATCAGTGGGAAGTTATGGATTTAAGGGGGAAAAGTGTTTGAATGGAGGATTTTGGTTGGATTTGAGGTGGGTGAAGTGTTTGAGGGAGTGGGTTTGAGAGGATGGTTGAGAGGAAGAAGATGAAGATGAAGTGGGGTGTGCGTGAATGGCAGAAGAAGGCTTCTGTTTTGCTGATATAATAGCCATATAACCAATTATGCAACTCACATAGTTAGTTATAGTGAGAATGGTGAACACACTCGTGGCTGGAAGGCTTGAATAACTGGTTATGCCTTTACAAAAATTGATTATCTTCCTTTGTTGAAAGGGAGCAGCCTCTGACTTGGTGAATGATCAATCAATTTTGAGACATTCGTTATTGCTTTATATTTAGCCTATTTGATGCTAATTGTATCCAATATTATTTTTGTGGGTGAGTTTTATATGATTGGGCGTCATTGAGCTTAGTTGTAAAAACTTCATTAATTTTTGGAATTTAGCTCATTTTGACCTTTCTGTCTCATATAGACCATATCTTGGGCTACAAATATCACATTTGGATGATCTTGGTGTCCCCTGAAAGCTGAGACGAGATATACAATTTTGAGTATAATGCAATTTTTCTATTGCATCTGGATTCAAGGCGAAATTGAGCCTCAAAATTAGGACGTTGTTGCTGTCACAAAGCTTGGACCTTTCCTCACTAATTTGGGCTTAACTCTCTCAATTTAAGCCCAAATAAGGCAAATTATATGTCTATGAAAAGCTTATTCAGAGGGCTACAACTTGGGCCAAGGGTAGATTAGGAATTATCAAAGAGTTTTCAGTTACAAATAGGTGAATACAGAATACGAAAATGACTTTTTTTTAATTACTTTGTTTAGTTTTACAGATTGAAGAAAGAGTTCTTTTCTCTCTTTTCATTTTCCCTCTTCTATCTTATCTCTTCTCTTAAGGTTCTACATTTTTTCTTGAAGTTTGATTTCCAATGGTAATGGCCATGGAAGGCTAAAGATTTAATCAATCCAAGAAATTCAATGATTGTGGTTAGAGTTTTGAGTTCTATTGTTTAAATATGATTTCTGTTTGTGTTCTCTCCTCTTCTCCTTCTTCAATTGTGATTTATCTGTACAACATGATTATGTTGATCCAGATCTAGATTTGATTAAATCTAGATTAAGTTTTCGAAATTGAAGAATGAATGAAGATTGATTAATCAATCTAATGGAGAATAGATCATCGATTGGTAATCTATGTTAATTCAAAATTGTGCCTAAATCAATTTTAATCAAGAATTGCGATTGTGGTTCTGTTTTAGTTGATGAAATTCTAGGTGATTATCTAGTTGAATTCGATTTAACAGAGGTGCATGCAGACAGATTTCATTCTCTTTGAACTATGATTAACTCTGCCACTTGAATTGAAGACCTTGGATTGATGTTTCCATAATTGAATTTTCTTCTAATTACTATTTGAATTTGTATTCTCGCTACTTGATGAACAAAACCCCCTACCTATCGATAACTTTGACTAATATGCTTGAGAAATCTGAATTGATCCTTGGGAGATGACCTAGGTTATGCACTATGATATATTCCATTTTAAATCCTAGTCTATTTTGAGGTGAGTACGACATCGTCCATCAAAATTTGGCGCCATTGCCGGGGATCTATTTTTGGTTTCCGAGGCTTATTAGGAGTTCCTAATAGTTTGCTACTCTCTTTGCTTGCGTTCTGAAGAATCGTTGCTCTTTGAAGGTTGTGAACAACTTTGCTGATATTGCTAATTCTGCCATTGGAGTTGAGCTGCAACTATGTGTCAAGCAAGTTGCTGCTTAATTCTATTTTCTGCATAATTTTTTTTCGTTCTGGTCATTTTGTTGTTCCATTGTGTTTTCTACTACAAAACACACCATTGTTCAATTCTACTGCATTGCATTTTGCAGTCCATTAATTTCTATTACTGTTCCATTGACGTTACTATTCCATTGGCTTTTGTTGCTGTTAACCATCCTTTTGTTGATCTTGTTGCCAACTGCATTGCAAGACCTCATTATGAGTGTCATTCATTCATTTTGGACGTGTTCCTAGCTGCCTACCACTATTTCATACCTTGCTAGCACTATTTCCCTAGTTTTTGATTTTTTTTCTAGTGAAGGGGAGAAAAAGTGCAATCTGGCCAACTTTGATTGAGCTTAAACTTGGTCTCCAAGGATAAAACATCATTTGGAGCAAAGTGATCCATGGATCAGGTACTCATATTTTAGCCAATTTTCATTATTTGGTAAGGTTTTTGGGCAGTTTTGTAATTTTTGGAAAGAAAGGGCCTAATTTTAGATTGAGCTGAGACTTGTTCCCTTGAAGGTGATTCAGCTCAGAGGTGTGTTAAGTGTGATAGGTACCATGAAAACAAGGTGTGTATAGTGGACCAGATAACGTGTTACAAATGTGGTGGGAAGGGACACTATGCTAAGAGTTATTCTAAAAAGGAAGAGGATAGGACAGATACTAGACCTATCGCTGGAGGTAGAGTCTATAATGTACGAGGTGAGGAGGCATCACCATCTCTTGGCTTTGAAAAAGGTGAGTACATGTTTAGTAACTTTGTTTTCTTAAAATTTGGCTGCATCTATGGTTGTATGTTAGTTGTTAAGACTTTGTACATTAGGTAAACCAAATTTTGGAGACAAAATTCTAAAATGGTGGGGAGAATGTAACACCTTGTATAGTCATAGGAGACTTGTATATGGTTACAGAGGTAGCCTAACACTAGTTTGTCATGCATGTGAAGTTTTGTGACCATCTGAGCACGTTTAGTCATTTTACTGCAACTCTATGTATAAAATACAGCTGTTTTCAGTTCCATTTTTGACTTAAACTGCGTAGTTAAAGGGAATAATATTGAGAACTTGTTTCTAGGTCCAAAATGTGTGAAAGTAGATGTAGTTAAAGTTTGAGAATTATTGGGGTTAGTTCAACATTTTTAAGCATACTGGTTGTGTGTTTTAGTGTCGGTTTGACCCCTAGCAGATATGAAAATTTATGAAAATGGTTAAATAAGATTATTAATGAATCTTAGGATTTATTTTGAATCTGTTGGAAGCTACGAAATTGGATTTGGTGAAATCTGAGTGTTCTTAGCAGATCAGAGTTTTGGTACTTTTCCAAGATAAGTCAAATTAGACTTCCGTTGTTAAATATCCCACGACTGGGATATTTAAGAAACAGAGAAGAGAAGAGAAAACGTAAAGAAGAAGGAAGAAAAGGGGAAAGGAGAAAGAGAACCAAGGAGGAGAAGAAAAGAGATGAAAGAGACTAAAGAGGAGGATCAATAATCAAGGAAGAGGAATCAAGTGGAGGTTGCCTTCATCTTCAAGACTTTGAGGTAGGGGGAAAATATGTTTTTACTTGCTTGTTTTCATTCTGTTCTTTTGGTTCAAGAGAAGCGTGAAGAGGAAATGATGGTTTGAGAGGTGATTTGATGATTTATAAGTTGAATCTTGATGTGGTTAGTATGGTTAAGTTAGAAACTAATTGTGCAATTGTTTAGATGAATTTTTCATCTTTTGGAGCCTTAATTCCCACTTTAGGTTATTTTTGGGGGTTAGGTCATGATTTGATTTTGATTCACGAAAGTACTGAATTAAATGAAATTGAAGTGGATTAAAGGTTGCTATGTGTAGTTGAGCCTTGTTTTTTGGTTAGAAAATCACTTGGAAGTGATTTTGAGTGATTATAAGATCACTTGTTCCCAATGGAATAGTGATCAAGTTTAAAAAATTATACAGAAACTATTTTTGGTTTGAGAGCGCCTAAGTGCTGAATTGCTAGACATTTAGGCGCCAGTGCCCAGGAAGAATTTATGATGTGTGTAGCGCGCTTGAGCACGCAGAAGCTGAGCGCCTGAGTGCCCAATGACTAGAGAGTATTCTTTGAGGCAGTAGTTTGCATGCCTAAGCGCTGGTTTGGAAGCGCCTGAGCGCCCAATGCTGGACAGGACAGAACAGAGCCCTTATTTTGGGAAATTAAAGAGGATCACTCGTATGATGCTTTCTTTTGTGCTTCTTTGTGAGTAATGGGAGTCTCGTAGAAATATTAATTGAAGATGTGAATGCGTAGGTGTTGGTGATTGCTTTTTGATAAGTGTGAGCCTCGTAGATGTGGGTATGCCTCGTAGATGTGGGTGATCTATATTTAGGCAAGGTGGATTGTATCCTTCCTATTATAGAATTTTTTAGGATGGATTTCCTTGTTCATTATTTATAACTGTGTAGTTGATGGACTTCACTACCCAAGGGGAAATGGATTTTTTCTGTGATAATGATGTTGTTGGATGGACTTCCAGTGCTTGTTCAAGGTTATGGTTGTGACTTCCATTACTTTGTTCAAATTTCATGCATTTATAATATTACCATGGAATTGTAGTTTCTTGGATATGGTATCATACATTATTCATTTTAATACTTAGGAATAATGCATAGGCATAAACACTAGACATAACTTGGCATGGCATGGCAATTGTATGGGTGGTTGCTTTCATAACATTAATCATGCATTGCAATTGTATGGGCGATTGCGTGTCTCTGAGATGGAGATGTTGTTGTTGCTTCTGTGATTAAAGTGTTAACATGATAATTGTAAATATTATCTGTTTGTACATAGACAAGTATATATGCTGGTATTAGAATACTTCTATTGAGATATATTTTCTTACCCCGATTGTGTTGCCATGTAAATCCAGGTGTGAGTTCTTCGAAAGGAAAGAAGAAAATGTATAAAGATTAGCAGAGTATAGATGCTGTTTTGAGATGAGTATATATTAGTTTTATATTTGCTTAGTTATTTGAAGTTATGTATAACAGTATGCCCTTTGAGGCTGTGATGTATATATATATATATATATATCTTTTGCTATCGTGGCTCTCCATATTTGCTCGTTGTGTATGAATGATATGGGTTCGATGTTGATGTTTGTTTGTAGTAGCAGAACCAGTATTGGGTTATTCATTTATATGACGATATATTTGGGTAGAAAATATTGGACTGCTACATAATGCATTTAAGAGCCATTTGGAGGTGGTTTGGAGCATTGAATGCAAGAAACTAGCTGTTATTTTCATTTTTTGTTAGCTTGGAGAACATATTATTTGTTTCTGATAACCGATTATTAGTTCTAATAACAAGTTATTGGTTTCTATATCATATTATTTGTGTTATCAGGAAACACTGTAGCATGTGGATAACTGGCTATTTGGTTTCAATAACAAATTATTTGTGTTATCAGGAAACACTGTAGCACATGAATAACAGGTTATTTGGAACCCATAATCGGTTAGGAGGTTAAAAACAAAGGAGGCGTGCTTTTGACTTTGTGAATAACCTATTATGGACTTTTCATAATCGGTTATTCCCTTTTAAAATCATAAAGGCACGTTTCTAACTTTGCAAAAAACCTGTTATGAATTTCAGATAATGTGTTATTTGATTTCAGATAATTTGCTATTGAATTCAGATAATTTGTTATTAGCTTATCAAGAAAACATGATTTTTAAAGAATTTTGCAACCAAAGTTTCCCAAAATCTTTTCAACCATTCTAAAACCATTTTGCTCAAACTTAATAAATATTTTCACAAGTATAAAACGTGATTTTGCCAAGAGATTTAAGGAGAATAAAAAACGAGATATGAGCTTTGTGTGATTCCTATTTATCTTTATACATGATTTAAGTCTTGTAAGCTAAACATGAAGAACCTTGGGACTTGATCTTTGCACAACCATTTCTTTATTGTTTATTATCAACAAAACTATTGTCACTGCCAATGCTAATTTATAAAAGTAAGGCCCATTAAAAAGTATAAAAAGCATATATATTAGTAAATAGTTTAAATTGGAACAGTGGTTAAACAAGTTGCAGTGTATCAAGAGTGTGTTATATGGCTTAGTAGTTGAGTAAATATGAAAAAGAGTGTGTTTGTAACATTTTTCTAGCTTACATAGTTAAATGGATATTTCTAAAAGCTTAAACCTGATTTGTTTGCTAATAGGTTAGGTCGTAGGCTCCTGATAGATCGCCTATTCTACTCCCACCCCTGCTTGTTACCTTGGATTATTGCACAAAATTATAAAATAATTTGTGTAAATTTATTTTAGTACTAATATAAATTAGACTAATTAACATTCATGCGATGGAATTATTAAAAATGAAAAAAAAATAAAATGTTAAAAAAATATTAAACATGTTAGTGAATGATTATATATCTATATTAGTTTATAATAAATATACTTTTTGTTAGATGAATTTGTTACCAAATTTTGGACTAACATACATTATATAGATCAATAAGCAAATAGTTGAAGTCCAACGCGAATAGTTTAGTTTAAAGAAAATTTTACATAAATAGAAATGAAGTGCATTAAGTTCTTATTGCAAATAATATAATATGATAAAAATACAAAATGTTAAACTTAGACTTCATCAAGGTGGGATCAATGGTGGTTACAATCATTCCAAATTTTGTCATTCCTCCGCAAAATTTGGATTTCTTGTTGCTTGAACTTTGGTGATGTTATTAAAATGTATTTTGTCAAGCTATCATGACAAGGTTTACCTAAGTCATGCACAAGGTTGTGGCAGCAATCTGTACTAACTGTTTCATTACCAAAAAATGTCCCAAAGAAGATCTGACTGCCACAATATGAATGTAACTTAGCTGCACATTCTCTCAAATATTTTGCATACGTTGATAATGGCCTTGGTGCATAATTATTTTCAATAGCAGGACCTTCAGATGGCTCAAGAATTTCAGAAGAAACTCTTGTTTTGACAAGCAAAGTAGCACTTGTCATAAAGATAACCATTAGAAAAATGTTGTTGAATGTTGCCATGACTTTTGAGATGAAATCTAATTGTTGGGTATTGAAAAGCTTTGTTGATAGTAGCAAGTGATTAAACCCTTTTTATAGTTAAAAATATAATCTTAATTAACATTTACATTAATGACTTTCTGTTCAACACTAATGAAACCAACAAAATAAATTAATTACTCTTTATAAGTTATTAAAGGCTAATTTTCATTCACATTATAACGTGTTTTTGTATTTTCCAATTTTTACATTATATAAAGACTACAATTTTAAATTGTGGTAGTATACTAATAGTTTCAACAAAAATAAAAGTAGTTATTATGTTATAAAAATAGTTACTTTGGAACCACCATACTAAAGTTGTAGAATTATTAATATATGAGGTTCAAATCATTATTGTCACAATAATCTCAAAGGGCACTGGTAAAAATTAAGAAGGGTTAGTATTCACCACCAATATCTTTTTCCATTAAAAATGAAATGGTGTGATTGGAAACCTTAAAGGAGGTCTAAGTTTCAAAGTTTGAATTCTAGGTTTGATTACGAGTAGAAAGGAATTAGCACCATACACTATCTATTCCAAGAACGGTTACTTATTTAATCTAAGTTATCTGTTAAATTAATTGAATTGATCCTATATTATTTTTATTTGAAAAAAATATTTTTTATTTTTAGTAATTTTACATGTCCTATTCTATTTGCATATTATAAAAAATGATAAATAACCAAGACAATGAATGAGCGACTAAATAGTCATTATTCTATAGAACAAATTTAAATTCCATAACACATGGTATGAAAATATTGAATCAAAATCTTGTTTTTTGAAGAAAAATATTTTGTAAAATAAATGGCCAAATAAAATATTATTTTAAGAGAAAGATTTTAGTTCAAGATAATATGTTTAAGTCAAGAAAATATTTTTCTAAAATAAATGGCCAAATAAAATCTTATTCAAATTTAAGAAAATATTTTTGGGTATAACCAGAATGTGCGCCAACACATAGTGAAGAAGGTGATCCTGAGTATTCAGAATGCCAACAGTGAAGGACCCTTCTGGAACTTCAATGCCCGACTAAATCTTGCTCTGAACAGCCACTGCTCTATAATATCCTGCCCAGTGCTTGTGACTATCTTCCGTTAAGGCTTACCCAAAATGAGTTAGACCAAAAAGGGAAGTCCACTGATTGGGTGTCCCAACAGTTTTATGCCTTTTGATCTCTATGACCAGATTTGCTCCATTAAAAATCAAATTACAGAGAAAGACTTTTGTTGGGTCGAGATAGTACTCACCATGGGTGGTGACGAAAGTTCTCAATCCATGATACTTTAGGAGCTCGGTGAGGAAAATAAACCATTCACAAATAAAGAAATCCCAATCCATGTATTTGGGTTGAATGAGATTTCACGCTTGAAAATATTTGTTCATCTGAGCCACATAGGAGAAGTACCTCATGTGGTCCAAGCTTGGAGGAACATCTTGGTTAAAGGCTGGGATAGGAGCTTGCTTAGGAACTAAGGGATTTTTAGTGCGTGATTTCTTTGGGTGAGGGGAGCTGCTGGCCATGAGAGAAAAAGTGAGTTAGGGCACAGTTTTAGGAGAGAGAAAAGAGGAAAGGAGTGATATTTTGGAAGAATTTTTGGGTTTTAATCGGTGGGAAATGATGGATTTAAGGGGGAAAAGTGTTTGAATGGAGGATTTTGGTTGGATTGAGGTGGGTGAAGTGTTTGAGGGAGTGGGTTTGAGAGGATGGTTAAGAGGAAGAAGATGAAGATGAAGTGGGGTGTGCGTGAATGGCAGAGGAGGGCTTCTATTTTGCTGATATAAGAGCCACATAACCAATTATGCAACTCTCATAGTTGGTTATGGTGAGAATGGTGAACACACTCGTGGCTGGAAGGCTTGAATAACTGGTTATGACTTTACAAAAATTAATTATCTTCGTGTGTTGAAAGGGAGCGGCCTCTGACTTGGTGAATGATCAATTAATTTTGAGACATTCATTATTACTTTATATTTGGCCTAATTGATGCTAATTGTATCCAATATTATTTTTGTGGGTGAGTTTTAGATGATTGAGCCTCATTGAGGTTAGTTGTAAAAACTTCATTAATTTTCAGAATTTAGCTCATTTTGACCTTTCTGTCTCATACAGGCCACATCTTGGGTTACAAATATCACATTTGGATGATCTTAGTGTCTCCTGAAAGCTGAGACGAAGATATACAATTTTGCAGCTACTGTAATTTTTCTATTTCAGCTGGATTCAAGGCGAAATTGAGCCTCAAAATTAGGATACTGTTGCTGTCACAAAGCTTGGACCTTCCCTCACTAATTTGGGCTTAACTCTCTCAATTTATGCCCAAATAAGGCAAATTATATGTCTATGAAAAGCTTGTTCAGAGGGCTACAGTTTGGACTAGGGTTAGATTAGGAATTACAAAAGAACTTTTAGTTACAAATAGGTGAATGCAGAATACGAAAAGGACTTTTTTTTTTGAATTACTTTGTTTAGTTTTACAGATTGAAGAAAGAGTTCTTTTCTCTCATTTTGTTTTCCCTCTTCTATCTTATCTCTTCTCTTAAGGTTCTGCATTTTTTATTGAAGTTTGATTTCCAATGGTGATGGCCATGGAAGGCTAAAGATTCAATCAATCCAAGGAATTCAATGATTGTGGTTAGAGTTTTGAGTTCTATTGTTTAAATATGATTTTTGTTTGTGTTCTCTCCTCTTCTCCTTCTTCAATTCTGATTTGTCTGTACAATATGATTATGTTGATCTAGATTTAGATTTGATTGAATCTAGATGAAGTTTTCGAAATTGAAGAATGAATGAAGATTGATTAATCTGAATCTAATGGAGAATAGATCATCGATTGGTAATCTATGTTAATTCGAAATTGTGCCTAAATCAATTTTATTCAAGAATTGTGATTATGATTCTATTTTAGTTGATGAAATTCTAGGTGATTCTCTAGTTGAATTCGAATTAACAGAGGTGTATGCAGATAAAATTTCATTCTCTTTGAACTATGATTAACTCTGCTACTTGAATTGAAGACCTTGGATTGGTGTTTCCATAATTGAATTTTCTTCTAATTACTGTTTGAATTTGTATTCTGCTACTTGATGAACAAAACCCCCTACCTATTGATAACTTCTACTAATATGCTTGAGAAATCCAAATTGATCCTTGGGAGATGACCTAGGTTATGCACTATGCTATATTCCATTTTAAATCCTAGTCTATTTTGAGGAGAGTACGACATCATCCATCTGTTAATAACCAGTTAGGTGAATTTCATAACTAGTTATTTGTGTTTTACAGGGAGCAGCAACAAGCTTCAATAACCGGTTATGCTTTTCAACAACAGGTTATTTTCATGAATGAAAACTCCAATAAAAAATAGTAGCAGCCACTGACTTTGTGAATAACCGATTATTCCTTTCTTCTAATTGGTTATTTTTTAAATGAAAACACTAACAACCACTATCATTAATGAATAACCTGTTATGCACTTCTCCTAACCGGTTATTTGGCTTGCACAAAATGTATCAGAACACCTCTATTGAGCAAATAACAGGTTATTTGCATCTCATAACAAATTATTTCAACACCAGAAACAGAATTTCTTCAGGAATTCAGCCTTTAAAACACAATCTCATACCTTCTTGAATATCATTTTAGCTTGGCCTCATTTTTCATCGACTCTAAACCCCAAATTTCAGCCCAATCTTCTTCAAAAACACCAGAAAGCAATTTTCATCTGCAAGAAATTGAGATTTGAAATTGAGGGACTTAAACATGGATCAAGTACCTGTAAAACTAAATTGGGAGAAACTCTGATGCTCAAGTCAGTATTTGATTCAAGAGATAAAAATTCAAGAATATTATGCAGAAATCATTATGCAGCAAAGTCATTTATCTAAGTTAAATGCATGATTGATCAAATATGCCTAGTTCTCTTCTTATATAAAAGAAAGTCTCTTTAGGCAAAGGTTTAGTAAAGATATCAGCCAGTTGTTTAGTACTTTCAACAAACTCAAGCATACAATCTCCTTTTTGCATATGATCTCTTATGAAGTGGTGCCTTATTTCATTGTGCTTAGTCCTAAAGTGCAAGATGAGATTCTTAGACAAATTGATTGCACTAGTGTTATTACATCTTATAGGGATGTGATCAAGATGAACTCCATAGTCTAGAAGTTATTGCTTCATCCAAAGGATTTGAGCACAACAACTTCCAGCTACAACATATTCTGCCTCAGCACTAGACATTGTCATACTATTTTGTTTCTTGCTATGCTAGGAAACTAAAAAGCTTCCAAGCAAGTGGCATGTCCCACTAGTGCTTTTCCTATCCAATTTGCATCTAACAAAATCAGAATCAGAATAACTAATAAGACTACAAGAGGCACCTTTGGGGTACCATAATTCCATTTATGAAGTGCCAACAAGATATTTCATTATTCTTTTTACTGCACTTAAGTGTGATTATCTAGGATTAGCTTGATATCTAGCACATGTAACACCCATGAAAGCATGATAGACTTGTATATGGTTACAGAGGTAGCCTAACACTAGTTTGTTATGCCTGTGAAGTTTTGTGACCATCTAAGTATGTTTAGTCACTTTGCTGCAACTCTATGTGTGCAATATACCTATTTTTAGCCTGGTTTTAACTTAAACTGCTTAGTTTGTGGAAATAAGTCTGGAGAACTTATTTCTAGGTCACAAATATATAGAAGTAGATGTGGTTAAAGTTTGAGATCTATCGGAGTTAGTTTGACATTTTTAAGCATACCGGTTGTGTGTTTTAATGCCAGATTGAACCCAATAAATACGAAAAAATGTGAAAATGGTGTAACAAGATTTTTAATAAATCTTAGGATTTATTTTAATTTTTTTGGAAGTTGAGAAACTTGGTTTGGTGATAACTAAGCGTTCTTAACTGTTCGGGTGACAAAATTAGAGGGCACGACCATTGTGCTTATTTTTGGCCTATTTAAAGCCAAAATGAGAGTTACTCTCATTCTCACAACTTTCTCTCGCGGCTGCCATAGGAAAAGCAAAGAAGAAGGGAAAACTAAGTGCTAAAGGAGAAGGATCATCCACCAAGCAAGGGGGAAAGCTTAGCTTTTCAGAGGAACGGTTAACCGACTTCATTTCTGGGAATTGAGGTAGGGGGAACCTTGGTTTTCATACTATCTTTCCATTTTCTTCATTAGGTCTTAAGAGTACTTGATGTGAATCATGGTTTTATAGTGTGATTTTGGTGTTTTTGATTTGAAACTTTTGGTTAATTCGAGGATGACTTGTTTCTGAATTGTTGGGTGTGTGGGAATGGAATTTTCAGCCTTTGAAAGCCTTTAATTCATTTGAGAACAAAGTTGGGGTTTTAGGTTTTAGGTAGGGGATTTTCCATGATCTTTGGTTTTGAGTGAAATTGAAGTGGTTTAAGAGTTGCTATGTATAGTTGGACCTTGTTAGAGGTTGGAAATCACTTGAAATTGAGTTTTGAGTGATTGAAAGAGGGTTTAGTTCCAATGGAACAGTACCCGTATCTACAGAATTCTGTAGAATGCAAGTTCTGTAGTGGGTGCCGCGGCATAAGATGCAGAAAGTCACGATGTGAGTTTTTTGAACGCCCAGATTTTGGGATCCGAGAGATGGGCGCCACGACGTGGTACTTTGAGTGTCGCGACATGTTGAAGAACAGGAATGCACGTCGCGGCATGGCACAAGGATGCCACGACATTGACAGCATTTTCCTGTTAATACTTGAACTTGAGGCTTAGACGCCACAGCGTGGCATAGGGCAATGCCACAACGTGAATGCAAAAAAACAACTGGATGTTGTGTTAGATTGCCTTGGAGTCTTCCAATGGTGTAGTTTCTTCATTTATGCTTCTTTTTGAGTTTGGAGACTGTAATAGGGGTATTTAATGAAGTGGTTGTATGATGAAAGTAAATCAGTTGGTATGTTAATTGTTGTGATATTTAACATCATTGTATTTCATGTTGGTAGTTAGGAATGTAAATCAATTGACATGCTAGTTATTGTAATAATTGGCATTATTGTTGTTCATTTTCTATGCTGATGAGGGTGAATTTTCATTGTAGATGATATAATATGATTTTGAATGAGAAGGTAATCAATCCTTCCTATCACAAAGGTCATTGTTGCTAAAGACCGTGTAGTTGATGAGACTTCATTACCAAGAAAGGGTGATCATCCATGATTATAAGTGAAAAGGTAACATACCTTCCCGATCATAGTAATGAGTTGAGGATGGCCTTTCCCTCACACCCCGTGGAATAGCTAGAATTAGGTTTCCAATGCTGTTCAAAGCTTATGGAATTGGGTTCCTTTGTTTTGTTCACGGCTCGTACATATCATGATATTACCATGGAACTGAGTTTTTGTAAATGGTATCACACATTATGCTTTTCATATTTAGGTTATTGCATAGGCATAAACATAAATTGACATAACATGACGATTGTATGGGCGGTTGCTATCATGACATATTCATGCATTGCATTGTATGGGCAATTGTGTGTCTCTGAGATGGAGATATTGTGGGTGATTGCTTTTTGATAGGTATGAGCCTCGTAGATGTGGGTATGCTCTGTAGATATGGGTGATCTATATTTAGGCAAGGTGGGTTGTATCCTTCCTATTATAGAATTTTTGAGGATGGGTTTCCTTGTTCATTATCTATAACGGTATAGTTGATGGACTTCACAACCTATGGGGAAATGGATTTTCTCGGTGATAATGATGTTGTTGGATGGACTTCCAGTGCTTGTTCAAGGTTATGGTTATGACTTCCATTTCTTTGTTCAAGTTTCATGCATTCATGACATTACCATGGAATTATAGTTTCTTGGATATGGTATCATACATTATTCATTTTAATACATAGGAATAATGCATAGGCATAAACACTAGACATAACTTGGCATGGCATGGCGATTGTATGGATGGTTGCTTTCATAACATTAATCATGCATTGCAATTGTATGGGCAATTGAGTGTCTCTGAGATGGAGATGTTGTTGTAGCTTTTGTGATTGAAGTGTTAACATGATAATTGTAAATATTATCTATTTGTACATATACATGTATATATGCTGGTATTGGAATACTTATATTGAGATATGTTTTCTCACCCCGATTGTGTTGCCATGTAAATCCAGGTGCGAGTTCTTCGAAAGGAAAGAAGAAAATGTATAATGATTAGCATAGTATAGATGCTGTTTTGAGCTGAGCATATATTTGTTTTATATTTGCTTAGTTGTTTGAAGTTATGTATAACAGTATGCCCTTTGAGGCTGTGATATATATATATATCTTTTGCTATCGTGGCTCTCCATATTTACTCATTGTGTATGAATGATATAGTTTCGATGTTGATGTTTGTTAGTAGTAGCAGAACCAGTACTGGCTTATCCATTTATATGATGATATATTTGGGTAGAAAATATTGGACTATTACATAATGCATTTAAGAGCCATTTGGAGGTGGTTTGGAGCATTAAATGCTAGAAACTAGCTGTTATTTTCATTTTATGTTAGCTTGGAGAACAAATTATTTGTTTATGATAACAGGTTATTATTTGTGTGATTCCTATTTATCTTTATACAAGATTTAAGTCTTGTAAGCTAAACATGAAGAACCTTGGGACTTGATCTTTGCACAACCATTTCTTTATTGTTTATTATCAACAAAACTATTGTCACTGCCAATGCTAATTTACAAAAGTAAGGCCCATTAAAAAGTATAAAAAGCATATATATTAGTAAATAGTTTAAATTGGAACAGTGGTTAAACAAGTTGCAGTGTATCAAGAGTGTGTTATATGGCTTAGTAGTTGAGTAAATATGAAAAAGAGTGTGTTTGTAACATTTTTCTAGCTTACATAGTTAAATGGATATTTCTAAAAGCTTAAACCTGATTTGTTTGCTAATAGGTTAGGTCGTAGGCTCCTGATAGATCGCCTATTCTACTCCCACCCCTGCTTGTTACCTTGGATTATTGCACAAAATTATAAAATAATTTGTGTAAATTTATTTTAGTACTAATATAAATTAGACTAATTAACATTCATGCGATGGAATTATTAAAAATGAAAAAAAAATAAAATGTTAAAAAATATTAAACATGTTAGTGAATGATTATATATCTATATTAGTTTATAATAAATATACTTTTTGTTAGATGAATTTGTTACCAAATTTTGGACTAACATACATTATATAGATCAATAAGCAAATAGTTGAAGTCCAACGCGAATAGTTTAGTTTAAAGAAAATTTTACATAAATAGAAATGAAGTGCATTAAGTTCTTATTGCAAATAATATAATATGATAAAAATACAAAATGTTAAACTTAGACTTCATCAAGGTGGGATCAATGGTGGTTACAATCATTCCAAATTTTGTCATTCCTCCCTATAAAATTTGGATTTCTTGTTGCTTGAACTTTGGTGATGTTATTAAAATGTATTTTGTCAAGCTATCATGACAAGGTTTACCTAAGTCATGCACAAGGTTGTGGCAGCAATCTGTACTAACTGTTTCATTACCAAAAAATGTCCCAAAGAAGATCTGACTGCCACAATATGAATGTAACTTAGCTGCACATTCTCTCAAATATTTTGCATACGTTGATAATGGCCTTGGTGCATAATTATTTTCAATAGCAGGGACCTTCGATGGCTCAAGAATTTCAAGAAGAAACTCTTGTTTTGACAAGCAAAGTAGCACTTGTCATAAAGATAACCATTAGAAAAATGTTGTTGAATGTTGCCATGACTTTTGAGATGAAATCTAATTGTTGGGTATTGAAAAGCTTTGTTGATAGTAGCAAGTGATTAAACCCTTTTTATAGTTAAAAATATAATCTTAATTAACATTTACATTAATGACTTTCTGTTCAACACTAATGAAACCAACAAAATAAATTAATTACTCTTTATAAGTTATTAAAGGCTAACGTTTACATTCACATTATAACGTGTTTTTGTATTTTCCAATTTTTACATTATATAAAAGACTACAATTTTAAACTGTAGTAGTATACTTATAGTTTCAACAAAAATAAATGTAGTTATTATGTTATAAAAATAGTTACTTTGGAACCACCATACTAAAGTTGTAGAATTATTAATATATGAGGTTCAAATCATTATTGTCACAATAATCTCAAAGGGCACTGGCAAACATTAAGAAGGGTTAGTAGTCACCACCAATATCTTTTTCCATTAAAAATGAAATGGTGTGATTGGAAACCTTAAAGGAGGTCTAAGTTTCAAAGTTTGAATTCTAGGTTTGATTACGAGTAGAAAGGAATTAGCACTATACACTATCTATTCCAAGAACGATTACTTATTTAATCTAAGTTATCTGTTAAATTAATTGAATTGATCCTATATTATTTTTATTTGAAAAAAATATTTTTTATTTTTAGTAATTTTACATGTCCTATTCTATTTGCATATTATAAAAAATGATAAATAACCAAGACAATGAATGAGCGACTAAATAGTCATTATTCTATAGAACAAATTTAAATTCCATAACACATGGTATGAAAATAGTGAATCAAAATCTTGTTTTTTGAAGAAAAATATTTTGTAAAATAAATGGCCAAATAAAATATTATTTTAAGAGAAAGATTTTAGTTCAAGATAATATGTTTAAGTCAAGAAAATATTTTTCCTAAAATAAATGGCCAAATAAAATCTTATTCAAATTTAAGAAAATATTTTTGGGTATAACCAGAATGTGCGCCAACACATAGTGAAGAAGGTGATCCTGAGTATTCAGAATGCCAACAGTGAAGGACCCTTCTGGAACTTCAATGCCCGACTAAATCTTGCTCTGAACAGCCACTGCTCTATAATATCCTGCCCAGTGCTTGTGACTATCTTCCGTTAAGGCTTACCCAAAATGAGTTAGACCAAAAAGGGAAGTCCACTGATCGGGTGTCCCAACAGTTTTATGCCTTTTGATCTCTATGACCAGATTTGCTCCATTAAAAATCAAATTACAGAGAAAGACTTTTGTTGGGTCGAGATAGTACTCACCATGGGTGGTGACGAAAGTTCTCAATCCATGATACTTTAGGAGCTCGGTGAGGAAAATAAACCCTTCACAAATAAAGAAATCCCAATCCATGTATTTGGGTTGAATGAGATTTCACGCTTGAAAATATTTGTTCATCTGAGCCACATAGGAGAAGTACCTCATGTGGTCCAAGCTTGGAGGAACATCTTGGTTAAAGGCTGGGATAGGAGCTTGCTTAGGAACTAAGGGATTTTTAGTGCGTGATTTCTTTGGGTGAGGGGAGCTGCTGGCCATGAGAGAAAAAGTGAGTTAGGGCACAGTTTTAGGAGAGAGAAAAGAGGAAAGGAGTGATATTTTGGAAGAATTTTTGGGTTTTAATCGGTGGGAAATGATGGATTTAAGGGGGAAAAGTGTTTGAATGGAGGATTTTGGTTGGATTTGAGGTGGGTGAAGTGTTTGAGGGTGTGGGTTTGAGAGGATGGTTGAGAGGAAAAAGATGAAGATGAAGTGGGGTGTGCATGAATGGCAGAGGAGGGCTTCTATTTTGCTGATATAAGAGCCACATAACCAATTATGCAACTCTCATAGTTGGTTATGGTGAGAATGGTGAACACACTCGTGGCTGGAAGGCTTGAATAACTGGTTATGACTTTACAAAAATTAATTATCTTCGTGTGATGAAAGGGAGCGGCCTCTGACTTGGTGAATGATCAATTAATTTTGAGGCATTCATTATTACTTTATATTTGGCCTAATTGATGCTAATTGTATCCAATATTATTTTTGTGGGTGAGTTTTAGATGATTGGGCCTCATTGAGCTTAGTTGTAGAAACTTCATTAATTTTCAGAATTTAGCTCATTTTGACCTTTCTGTCTCATACAGGCCACATCTTGGGTTACAAATATCACATTTGGATGATCTTAGTGTCTCCTGAAAGCTGAGACGAAGATATACAATTTTGCAGCTACTGTAATTTTTCTATTTCAGCTGGATTCAAGGCGAAATTGAGCCTCAAAATTAGGATACTGTTGCTGTCACAAAGCTTGGACCTTCCCTCACTAATTTGGGCTTAACTCTCTCAATTTATGCCCAAATAAGGCAAATTATATGTCTATGAAAAGCTTGTTCAGAGGGCTACAATTTGGAATAGGGTTAGATTAGGAATTACAAAAGAAATTTTAGTTACAAATAGGTGAATGCATAATACGAAAAGGACTTTTTTTTGAATTACTTTGTTTAGTTTTACAGATTGAAGAAAGAGTTCTTTTCTCTCTTTTTGTTTTCCCTCTTGTATCTTATCTCTTCTCTTAAGGTTTTGCATTTTTTATTGAAGTTTGATTTCCAATGGTGATGGCCATGGAAGGCTAAAGATTCAATCAATCCAAGGAATTCAATGATTGTGGTTAGAGTTTTGAGTTCTATTGTTTAAATATGATTTTTGTTTGTGTTCTCTCCTCTTCTCCTTCTTCAATTCTGATTTGTCTGTACAATATGATTATGTTGATCTAGATTTAGATTTGATTGAATCTAGATGAAGTTTTTAAAATTGAAGAATGAATGAAGATTGATTAATCTGAATCTAATGGAGAATAGATCATCGATTGGTAATCTATGCTAATTCAAAATTGTGCCTAAATCAATTTTATTCAAGAATTGTGATTATGATTCTATTTTAGTTGATGAAATTCTAGGTGATTATCTAGTTGAATTCTAATTAACAGAGGTGTATGCAGATAAAATTTCATTCTCTTTGAACTATGATTAACTCTGCTACTTGAATTGAAGACCTTGGATTGGTGTTTCCATAATTGAATTTTCTTCTAATTACTGTTTGAATTTGTATTCCGCTACTTGATGAACAAAACCCCTACCTATTGATAGCTTCTACTAATATGCTTGAGAAATCCGAATTGATCCTTGGGAGATGACCTAGGTTATGCACTATGCTATATTCCATTTTAAATCCTAGTCTATTTTGAGGTGAGTACGACATCATCCATCTGTTAATAACCAGTTAGGTGAATTTCATAACTAGTTATTTGTGTTTTACAGGGAGCAGCAATAAGCTTCAATAACCGGTTATGCTTTTCAACAATAGGTTATTTTCATGAATGAAAACTCCAATAAAAAATAGTAGCAGCCACTGACTTTGTGAATAACCGATTATTCCTTTCTTCTAATTGGTTATTTTTTAAATGAAAACACTAACAACCACTATCATTAATGAATAACCTGTTATGCACTTCTCCTAACCGATTATTTGGCTTGCACAAAATGTATCAGAACACCTCTATTGAGCAAATAACAGGTTATTTGCATCTCATAACAAATTATTTCAACACCAGAAACAGAATTTCTTCAGGAATTCATCCTTTAAAACACAATATCATACCTTCTTGAATATCATTTTAGCTTGGCCTCATTTTTCATCGACTTTAAACCCCAAATTTCAGCCCAGTCTTCTTCAAAAACATCAGAAAGCAATTTTCATCTGCAAGAAATTGAGATTTGAAATTGAGGGACTTAAACATGGATCAAGTACCTGTAAAACTAAATTGGGAGAAACTCTGACGCTTAAGTCAGTATTTGATTCAAGAGATAAAAATTCAAGAATATTATGCAATAATCATTATGCAGCAAAGTCATTTATCTAAGTTAAATGCATGATTGATCAAATATGCCTAGTTCTCTTCTTTTATAAAAGAAAGTCTCTTTAGGCAAATGTTTAGTAAAGATATCAGCCAGTTGTTTAGTACTTTCAACAAACTCAAGCATACAATCTCCTTTTTGCATGATCTCTTATGAAGTGGTGCCTTATTTCATTGTGCTTAGTCCTAAAGTGCAAGATGAGATTCTTAGACAAATTGATTGTACTAGTATTATTACATCTTATAGGGATGTGATCAAGATGAACTCCATAGTCTAGAAGTTATTGCTTCATCCAAAGGATTTGAGCACAACAACTTCCAGCTACAATATATTCTGCCTCAGCACTAGACATTGTCATACTATTTTGTTTCTTGCTATGCTAGGAAACTAAAAAGCTTCCAAGCAAGTGGCATGTCCCACTAGTGCTTTTCCTATCCAATTTGCATCTAACAAAATCAGAATCAGAATAACTAATAAGACTACAAGAGGCACCTTTGGGGTACCATAATTCCATTTATGAAGTGCCAACAAGATATTTCATTATTCTTTTTACTGCACTTAAGTGTGATTATCTAGGATTAGCTTGATATCTAGCACATGTAACACCCATGAAAGCATGATAGACTTGTATATGGTTACAGAGGTAGCCTAACACTAGTTTGTTATGCCTGTGAAGTTTTGTGATCATCTAAGTATGTTTAGTCACTTTGCTGCAACTCTATGTGTGCAATATACCTATTTTTAGCCTGGTTTTAACTTAAACTGCTTAGTTTATGGAAATAAGTCTGGAGAACTTATTTCTAGGTCACAAATATATAGAAGTAGATGTGGTTAAAGTTTGAGATCTATCGGAGTTAGTTTGACATTTTTAAGTATACCGATTGTGTGTTTTAATGCCAGATTGAACCCAATAAATATGAAAAAAATGTGAAAATGGTGTAACAAGATTTTTAATAAATCTTAGGATTTATTTTAATTTTTTTGGAAGTTGAGAAACTTGGTTTGGTGATAACTAAGCGTTTTTAACTGTTCGGGTGACAAAATTAGAGGGCACGACCATTGTGCTTATTTTTAGCCTATTTAAAGCCAAAATGAGAGTTACTCTCATTCTCACAACTTTCTCTCACGGCTGCCACAGGAAAAGCAAAGAAGAAGGGAAAACTAAGTGCTAAAGGAGAAGGATCATCCACTAAGCAAGGGGGAAAGCTTAGCTTTTCAGAGGAACGGTTAACCGACTTCATTTCTGGGAATTGAGGTAGGGGGAACATTAGTTTTCATACTATCTTTCCATTTTCTTCATTAGGTCTTAAGAGTACTTGATGTGAATCATGGTTTTATTGTGTGATTTTGGTGTTTTTGATTTGAAACTTTTGGTTAATTCGAGGATGACTTGTTTCTGAATTGTTGGGTGTGTGGGAATGGAATTTTCAGCCCTTGAAAGCCTTTAATTCATTTGAGAACAAAGTTGGGGTTTTAGGTTTTAGGTAGGGGATTTTCCATGATCTTTGGTTTTGAGTGAAATTGAAGTGGTTTAAGAGTTGCTATGTATAGTTGGACATTGTTAGAGGTTGGAAATCACTTGAAATTGAGTTTTGAGTGATTGAAAGAGGGTTTAGTTCCAATGGAACAGTACCCGTATCTACAGAATTCTGTAGAATGCAAGTTCTGCAGTGGGTGCCGCGGCGTAAGATGCAGAACGTCACGATGTGAGTTTTTTGAACGCCCAGATTTTGGGATCCGAGAGATGGGCGCCACGACGTGGTACTTTGAGTGTCGCGACATGTTGAAGAACAGGAATGCACGTCGCGGCATGGCACAAGGATGCCACGACATTGACAGCATTTTCCTGTTAATACTTGAACTTGAGGCTTAGACGCCACAGCGTGGCATAGGGCAATGCCACAACGTGAATGCAAAAAAACAACTGGATGTTGTGTTAGATTGCCTTGGAGTCTTCCAATGGTGTAGTTTCTTCATTTATGCTTCTTTTTGAGTTTGGAGACTGTAATAGGGGTATTTAATGAAGTGGTTGTATGATGAAAGTAAATCAGTTGGTATGTTAATTGCTATGATATTTAACATCATTGTATTTCATGTTGGTAGTTAGGAATGTAAATCAATTGACATGCTAGTTGTTGTAATAATTGGCATTATTGTTGTTCATTTTCTATGCTGATGAGGGTGAATTTTCATTGTAGATGATATAATATGATTTTGAATGAGAAGGTAATCAATCCTTCCTATCACAAAGGTCATTGTTGCTAAAGACCGTGTAGTTGATGAGACTTCATTACCAAGAAATGGTGATCATCCATGATTATAAGTGAAAAGGTAATATACCTTCCCGATCATAGTAATGAGTTGAGGATGGCCTTTCCCTCACACCCCGTGGAATAGCTAGAATTAGGTTTCCAATGCTGTTCAAAGCTTATGGAATTGGGTTCCTTTGTTTTGTTCACGGCTCGTGCATATCATGATATTACCATGGAACTGAGTTTTTGTAAATGGTATCACACATTATGCTTTTCATATTTAGGTTATTGCATAGGCATAAACATAAATTGACATAACATGACGATTGTATGGGCGGTTGCTATCATGACATATTCATGCATTGCATTGTATGGGCAATTGTGTGTCTCTGAGATGGAGATATTGTTTGCTTCTGTGATTGAAGTGTTTATTTGATAATCAAGTATATTATCTGTTGTATATGTTTATATATATATTGATATTGGAATATTTCTACTGAGATATATTTTCTCACCTTGATTGTGTTACCATGTAAATTCAGGTGCTAGTTCTTCAAAGGGGAAGGAGAAAATGGATGAAGATTAGTATAGTTATATGCTTTTGATGGTAAAGCTTGTATAATATGCTAGTTTTTGTTGTTGTAAAAGTTTAATATGCCTTGGAGGCAGTGATGTATATATATAACTTTTGTTTTCGTGACTCTCTATATTTACTCATTATGTATGAATGATATGGGTTAGTGGTTAGATGTTAGAAGTGACATGGTCAATATTAATTATTCTTATATATGATGATATATCTGGATAGTAAATATTGGGATGTTACATTTTGATATTAGAGCAATACATTCTGTTGAGCTAGGGTATAGACTGACTATGCTTAGGCATGTTTCGTGTTGGTTTTGTATTTCTTGTCTTTTACATGTGATTGTTTGGGTAGAATTGCGTGTTTGCCTTTTAAGGTGTTTGCTTTAACTACTGTTATACGGTTACATGATATTGAGCCTAGCTAACTCAATATGGATTGTTCTGAGTTTACAGGAAACTATGTCAACACGGGGGTGACCGACAGTAAGAGGACGATCGCGTGGAATCCATAAATGGAACCTTGAGAATGAGGGTTAGGGGAGGGCCAAAGCCGTGATGGCAATGGCTGAAGCGATGCATGAGCAGACGGCTGTGAATGCCACAGCAATAAGGGAGCAGGCAGGTGCAACTGCTAGGGTGCTTGAGAGTCTAGAGGCCAATCAAACACAGCCTACACCACCACTGATACCACCACCTAGGCGTGAGGTACAGGGGGAGAGGAACTAGAATGTTCATAACCTTTCTGAGTTTCGAAAGACGAGTCCACCATCGTTCAAAAGAGATTATGACCCAGAAAGGGATGAGGAATGGATAACTAAGTTAAAGAAGATTTTCATAGCTATAAGATGTTTAGAGGAGCAGGAGATGTCTTTTGCAGGGTATAAGTTGAAAGGGGAAGCTAAGCACTGGTAGAACAGTGCGAATAGACTGATGGAGGTAGCTGGGACCCAGGTTTCTTGGGAAATATTTAAAGTTGTCATTTTAGAGAAATACTTTCCACAACCTTTGCAAGAAGAAAGAGAGGTGGAGTTTCTACAACTGCAGCAAGGGAACATAATGGTTGAACAATACATAGCGAGATTTGAGGAGCTGTCCAATTTAATTTGCGGGGGTTAAAAACTGCCGCAAAGTGTAAAAAAATTACCGCAATCTAGCGTGTTTTTTTGTAGTGTGTGTGAAATTTGAAACTAGGCTGAGAGAGAACATGAGGAGGATGGTGAAACCTTTTGAGATTAGGGATTACCCATACTTGGTTAACAAATGTAGGGTTGTTGAACCCCTGAGTTTTAGACTATAGCATAAACAACGATCTCAAGAGTCCTATAAGAGGAAGAGTTTAGAAAGTAGATCAGAGGGGAGTGCTCCACAACGCAGAGACTAGAAAGACAGAGGAAAATAAGATCAGAGGGATGGTCGTGACCAGTTATGTGCTAGATGTGGTAAGCACCATTGAGGCAAAGCTTGTGTAGCTGATTAGGTAACATGTTACAAGTATGGCCAGCCGGGCCATTTTACAAGGAATTGTCCTCCAAGAAAGGAGGCAAAGTTAGAAGATAGACCTGGAAGGGTCTTCAATATACAAAATATGAAAGCATTACCATCTTATAGTTCTGGAAAAGGTAAGTACATGGTTGTACTTGTTGTGTAATTTTGTTTTCTTAAGGTTTGGTTGTACCTGTTATTGTGTGTGAGTTGTTTGGGACTTCTTACGATAGGTAAACCAAATTTTGGGGGCAAAATTTTAAAAAGGAGGGGAGAAATATAATACCCGTGAAAGCATGATAGACTTGTATATCGTTACGGAGGTAGCCTAACACTAGTTTGTTATACCTGTGAAGTTTTGTGACCATCTGAGTACGTTAGTCACTTTGCTGTAATTCTATGTGTGAAATATAATTGTTTTCAGCCCGATTTTGACTTAAATTGCTTAGTTTGTGGAAATAAGTGTGGAGAACTTGTTTCTAAGTCACAAATATGTGGAAGTAGATGTGGTTAAAGTTTGATATTTATCGGAGCTAGTTTGACATTTTTAAGCATACGGGTTATGTGTTTTAGTTCCATATTGACCCCCAGCAGATATGAAAAAATGTGAAAATAGTGTAACAAGATTTTTAATGAATCTTAAGATTTATTTTAATCTTATTAGAAGTTGAGAAACTTGGTTTGGTGATAACTAAGCGTTCTTATGGTGATAATTAAGCGTTCTTAACTATTTTGGTGAATTTTGGTCACTTAAGTGATCAAAATTGGAGGGCACGACCCTTGTGCCTGTTTTTAGCCTATTTAAGGCCAAAATGAGAGGTTACTCTCATTCTCACAACTCTCTCTCACTGCTGCCATAGGAAAAGCAAAGGAGAAGGGAAAACCAAGTGCTAAAGGAGAAGGATCATCCACTAAGCAAGGGAGAGAGCTTAGCTTTTCAGAGGAACGATTCACTACTTCATTTCTGGGAATTGAGGTAGGGGGAACCTTGGTTTTCATACTATCTTTCCATTTTCTTCATTAGGTCTTAAGAGTACTTGATGTGAATCATGGTTTTATAGTGTGATTTTACTATTTTTGGTTTCAAACTTATTGGTTAATTCGAGGATGGCTTGTGTCTGAATTGTTAGGTGTGTGGGAATAGAATTTCCAGCCTTTGAAAGCCTTTAATTCCCTTTGAGATGAAAGTTGGGGTTTTAGGTTTTAGGTAGGGGATTTTTCATGATCTTTGGTTTTGAGTGAAATTGTAGTGGTTTAAGAATTGCTATGTGTTATTGGACCTTGTTAGAGGTTAGAAATCACTTGAAATCGAGTTTTGAATGATTGGAAGAGGGTTTAGTTCCAATGAAACAATTCCTGTATCTGCAGAATTCTGCAGAATGTAAGTTCTGCAGTGGGTGATGCGGCGTAAAATGTAGAACGTCGTGATGTGAGTGTTTTGAACACTCAGATTTTGGGATCCGAGAGATGGGCGCCACGACGTGGTACCTTGAGTGTCGCGACGTGTTGAAGAACAGGGGTGTGCATCGCGGCATGGTACAATGATGTCGCAACGTTGGCAGCATTTTCGTGCCAATACTTGAACTCAAGGCTTGGGCGCCGCAGTGTGGCATAAGGCAATGCTGCGATGTTAATGCCAGAAAACAACTAGATGTTGTGTTAGATTGCCTTGGAGTCTGTCAATGGTGTAGTTTCTTCATTTATGCTTCTTCTTGAGTTTGGAGATTTAATAGGGGTATTTAATGAAGTGGTTATATGGTGAAAGTAAATCAATTGATATGTTAATTATTATGATATTTAACATCATTGTATTTCATGTTGGTAGTTAGGAATGTAAATCAATTGACATGCTAGTTATTGTAGTAATTGACATTATTGTTGTTCCTTATCTATGTTGATGAGGGTGAGTCCTCATTGTAGATGATCTAATATGATTTTGAATAAGAAGGTAATCAATCCTTCCTATCACAAAGGTCATTGTCGCTAAAGAAGGTGTAGTTGATGAAACTTCACTACCCGAAGAGGGTGATTATACATGATTGTAAGTGAAGAGGTAACATACCTTCCCGATCATAGTAATGAGCTGAGGATGCTCTTTCCCTCACACCCCATGGAATAGCTGGAACTAGGTTTCCAGTGCTTGTTCAAATAACTCACACGTTATTCGAATAACTCCAAGGCAATTGTCATGTTATGTCAATTTATGTTTATGCCTATGCAATAACCTAAATATGAAAAGCATAATGTGTGATACCATTTACAAAAACTCAGTTCCATGGTAATATCATGATATGCACGAGCTGTGAACAAAACAAAGGAACCCAATTCCATAAGCTTTGAACAAGCATTGGAAACCTAATTCTAGCTATTCCACGGGGTGTGAGGGAAAGGCTATCCTCAACTCATTACTATGATCGGGAAGGTATGTTACCTTTTCACTTATAATCATGGATGATCACCCTTTCTTAGTAATGAAGTCTCATCAACTACACGGTCTTTAGCAACAATGACCTTTGTGATAGGAAGGATTTATTACCTTCTCATTCAAAATCATATTATATCATCTACAATGAAAATTCACCTTCATCAGCATAGAAAATGAACAACAATAATGCCAATTATTACAATAACTAGCATGTCAATTGATTTACATTCCTAACTACCAACATGAAATACAATGATGTTAAATACCACAACAATTAACATACCAACTGATTTACTTTCATCATACAACCACTTCGTTAAATACCCCTATTACAGTCTCCAAACTCAAAAAGAAGCATAAATGAAGAAATTACACCATTGGAAGACTCCAAGGCAATCTAACAAAACATCCAGTTGTTTTTTTGCATTCACATTGTGGCATTGCCCTATGCCACGCTGTGGCGTCTAAGCCTCAGGTTCAAGGATTAACAGGAAAATGCTGTCAATGTCGTGGCATCATTGTGCCACGCCGCGACGTGCATTCCTGTTCTTCAACATGTCGCGACACTCAAAGTACCACGTCGTGGAACCCATCTCTCGGATCCCAAAATCTGGGCGTTCAAAAAACTCACATCGTGACGTTCTGCATCTTACGCCGCGGCACCCACTGCAGAACTTGCATTCTACAGAATTCTGTAGATACGGGTACTGTTCCATTGGAACTAAACCCTCTTTCAATCACTCAAAACTCGATTTCAAGTGATTTCCAACCTCTAACAAGGTCCAACTACACATAGCAACTCTTAAACCACTTCAATTTCACTCAAAACTAAAGATCATAGAAAATCCCCTACCTAAAACCTAAAACCCCAACTTTGTTCTCAAATGAATTAAAGCCTTTCAAAGGCTGAAAATTCCATTACCACACACCCAGCAATTCAGAAACAAGTCATCCTCGAATTAACCAACAAGTTTCAAATCAAAAACACCAAAATCACACTATAAAACCATGATTCACATCAAGTACTCTTAAGACCTAATGAAGAAAATGGAAAGATAGTATGAAAACCAAGGTTCCCCCTACCTCAATTCCCAGAAATGAAGTCGGTTAACCGTTCCTTTGAAAAGCTAAGCTTTCCCCCTTGCTTGGTGGATGATCCTTCTCCTTTAGCACTTAGTTTTCCCTTCTTCTTTGCTTTTCCTGTGGCAGCCGTGAGAGAAAGTTGTGAGAATGAGAGTAACCTCTCATTTTGGCTTTAAATTGGCCAAAAATAAGCACAATGGTCGTGCCCTCTAATTTTGTCACCCGAACAGTTAAGAACGCTTAGTTATCACCAAACCAAGTTTCTCAACTTCCAAAAAAATTAAAATAAATCCTAAGATTCCTTAAAAATCTTGTTACACCATTTTCACATTTTTTCATATTTATTGGGGTTCAATTTGGCATTAAAACACACAACCAGTATGCTTAAAAATGTCAAACTAACTCCGATAGATCTCAAACTTTAACCACATCTACTTCTATATATTTGTGACCTAGAAATAAGTTCTCCACACTTATTTCCACAAACTAAGCAGTTTAAGTTAAAACCAGGCTAAAAATAGGTATATTGCACACATAGAGTTACAGCAAAGTGACTAAACATACTTAGATGGTCACAAAACTTCACAGACATAACAAACTAGTGTTAGGCTACCTCTGTAACCATATACAAGTCTATCATGCTTTCATGGGTGTTACATGTGCTAGATATCAAGCTAATCCTACATAATCACACTTAAGTGCAGTAAAAAGAATAATGAAATATCTTGTTGGCACTTCATAAATGGAATTATGGTACCCCAAAGGTGCCTCTTGTAGTCTTATTAGTTATTCTGATTCTGATTTTGTTAGATGCAAATTGGATAGGAAAAGCACTAGTGGGACATGCCACTTGCTTGGAAGCTTTTTAGTTTCCTAGCATAGCAAGAAACAAAATAGTATGACAATGTCTAGTGCTGAGGCAGAATATGTTGTAGCTGGAAGTTGTTGTGCTCAAATCCTTTGGATGAAGCAATAACTTCTAGACTATGGAGTTCATCTTGATCACATCCCTATAAGATGTAATAACACTAGTGCAATCAATTTGTCCAAGAATCTCATCTTGCACTTTAGGACTAAGCACAATGAAATAAGGCACCACTTCATAAGAGATCATATGCAAAAAGGAGATTGTATGCTTGAGTTTGTTGAAAGTACTAAACAACTGGCTGATATCTTTACTAAACCTTTGCCTAAAGAGACTTTCTTTTATATAAGAAGAGAACTAGGCATATTTGATCAATCATGCATTTAACTTAGATAAATGACTTTGCTGCATAATGATTTCTGCATAATATTCTTGAATTTTTATCTCTTGAATCAAATATTGACTTGAGCGTCAGAGTTTCTCCCAATTTAGTTTTACAGGTACTTGATCCATGTTTAAGTCCCTCAATTTCAAATCTCAATTTCTTGCAGATGAAAATTGCTTTCTGGTGTTTTTGAAGAAGATTGGGCTGAAATTTGGGGTTTAGAGTCGATGAAAAATGAGGCCAAGCTAAAATGATATTCAAGAAGGTATGAGATTGTGTTTTAAAGGCTGAATTCCTGAAGAAATTCTGTTTCTGGTGTTGAAATAATTTGTTATGAGATGCAAATAACCTGTTATTTGCTCAATAGAGGTGTTCTGATACATTTTGTGCAAGCCAAATAACCGGTTAGGAGAAGTGCATAATCGGTTATTCATTAATGATAGTGGTTGTTAGTGTTTTCATTTAAAAAATAACCAATTAGAAGAAAGGAATAATCGGTTATTCACAAAGTCAGTGGCTGCTACTATTTTTTATTGGAGTTTTCATTCATGAAAATAGCCTGTTGTTGAAAAGCGTAACCGGTTATTGAAGCTTGTTGCTGCTCCCTGTAAAACACAAATAACTAGTTATGAAATTCACCTAATTGGTTATTCACAGATGGATGATGTCGTACTCACCTCAAAATAGACTAGGATTTAAAATGGAATATAGCATAGTGCATAACCTAGGTCATCTCCCAAGAATCAATTCGGATTTCTCAAGCATATTAGTAGAAGTTATCAATAGGTAGGGGGTTTTGTTCATCAAGTAGCGGAATACAAATTCAAACAGTAATTAGAAGAAAATTCAAATATGGAAACACCAATCCAAGGTCTTTAATTCAAGTAGCAGAGTTAATCATAGTTCAAAGAGAATGAAATTTTATCTGCATACACCTCTGTTAATTCGAATTCAACTAGATAATCACCTAGAATTTCATCAACTAAAATATAATCATAATCGCAATTCTTGAATAAAATTGATTTAGGCACAATTTCAAATTAACATAGATTACCAATCGATGATCTATTCTCCATTAGATTCAGATTAATCAATCTTCATTCATTCTTCAATTTCAAAAACTTCATCTAGATTCAATCAAATCTAAATCTAGATCAACATAATCATGTTGTATAGACAAATCACAATTGAAGAAGGAGAAGAGGAGAGAACACAAACAAAAATCATATTTAAACAATAGAACTCAAAACTCTAACCACAATCATTGAATTCCTTGGATTGATTGAATCTTTAGCCTTCCATGGCCATCACCATTGGAAATAAAACTTCAATAAAAAATGCAGAACCTTAAGAGAAGAGATAAGATAGAAGAGGGAAAACAAAAAGAAAGAAAAGAACTCTTTCTTCAATCTGTAAAACTAAATAAAGTAATTCAAAAAAAAAGTCCTTTTCGTATTCTGCCTTCACCTATTTGTAACTAAAAGTTCTTTTGTAATTCCTAATCTACCCCTAGTCCAAACTGTAGCCCTTTGAATAAGCTTTTCATAGACATATAATTTGCCTTATTTGGGCATAAATTGAGAGAGTTAAACCAAAATTAGTGAGGGAAGGTCCAAGTTTTGTGACAGCAACAATATCCTAATTTTGAGGCTCAATTTCGCCTTGAATCCAGCTGAAATAGAAAAATTGCAGTAGCTGCAAAATTGTATAGCTTCGTCTCAGCTTTCAGGAGGCACTAATATCATCCAAATATGATATTTGTAACCCAAGATGTGGCTTGTATGAGACAAAAAGGTCAAAATGAACTAAATTCTGAAAATTAATGAAGTTTTTACAACTAAGCTCAATGAGGCCCAATCATCTAAAACTCACCCACAAAAATAATATTGGATACAATTAGCATCAATTAGGCTAAATATAAAGTAATAATGAATGCCTCAAAATTGATTGATCATTCACTAAGTCAGAGGCCGCTCCCTTTCAACACACGAAGATAATCAATTTTTGTAAAGTCATAACCAGTTATTCAAGCCTTCCAGCCACGAGTGTGTTCACCATTCTCACCATAACCAACTATGAGAGTTGCATAATTGGTTATGTGGCTCTTATATCAGCAAAACAGAAGCCCTCCTCTGCCATTCACGCACACCCCACTTCATCTTGATCTTCTTCCTCTCAACCATCCTCTCAAACCCACTCCCTCAAACACTTCAACCACCTCAAATCCAACCAAAATCCTCCATTCAAACACTTTTCCCCCTTAAATCCATCATTTCCCACCGATTAAAACCCAAAAATTCTTCCAAAATATCACTCCTTTCCTTTTTTCTCTCTCCTAAAACTGTGCCCTAACTCACTTTTTCTCTCATGGCCAGCTCTCCCTCACCCAAAGAAATCACGCACTAAAAATCCCTTAGTTCCTATGCAAGCTCTTATCCCAACCTTTAACCAAGATGTTCCTCCAAGCTTGGACCACATGAGGTACTTCTCTCATGTGGCTCAGATGAACAAATATTTTCAAGCGTGAAATCTCATTCAACCCAAATACATGGATTGGGATTTCTTTATTTGTGAATGGTTTATTTTCCTCACCGAGCTCCTAAAGTATCATGGATTTAGAACTTTCGTCACCACCCATGGTGAGTACTATCTCGACCCAACAAAAGTCTTTCTCTGTAATTTGATTTTTAATGGAGCAAATCTGGTCATAGAGATCAAAAGGCATAAAATTGTTGGGACACCCAATCAGTGGACTTCCCTTTTTGGTCTAACTCATTTTGGGTAAGCCTTAACGGAAGATAGTCACAAGCACTGGGCAGGATATTATAGAGCAGTGGCAATTCAAAGCAAGATTTACTCGGGCATTGAAGTTCTAGAAGGGTCCTTCACTGATGGCATTCTGAATACTCAGGATCACCTTCTTCACTATGTGTTGGCGCACATTCTGGTTATACCCAAAAATATTTTCTTAAATTTGAATAAGATTTTATTTGGCCATTTATTTTAGAAAAAATATTTTCTTGACTTAAACATATTATCTTGAACTAAAATCTTTCACTTAAAATAATATTTTATTTGGCCATTTATTTTACAAAATATTTTTCTTCAAAAAACAAGATTTTGATTCACTATTTTCATACCATGTGTTATGGAATTTAAATTTGTTTTATAGAATAATGACTATTTAGTCGCTCATTCATTGTCTTGGTCATTTATCATTTTTTATAATATGTAAATAGAATAGGACATGTAAAATTACTAAAAATAAAAAATATTTTTTTTTCAAATAAAAATAATGTAGGATCAATTCAATTAATTTAACAGATAACTTAGAATAAATATGTAACCGTTCTTGGAATAGATGGTGTATGGTGCTAATTCCTTTCTACTCGAAATCAAACCTAGAATTCAGACTTTGAAACTTAGACCTCCTTTAAGGTTTCCAATCACACCATTTCATTTTTAATGGAAAAAGATATTGGTGGTGACTACTAACCCTTCTTAATTTTTGTCAATGCCCTTTGAGATTATTGTGACAATAATGATTTGAACCTCATATATTAATAATTCTACAACTTTAGTATGGTGGTTCCAAAGTAACTATTTTTATAACATAATAACTACATTTATTTTTG
Organism: Ormosia semicastrata; assembly: GCA_029884595.1. Classification (NCBI taxonomy): domain Eukaryota; kingdom Viridiplantae; phylum Streptophyta; class Magnoliopsida; order Fabales; family Fabaceae; genus Ormosia; species Ormosia semicastrata. The sequence goes on along the minus strand of JAQQTO010000063.1, from coordinate 9,843,373 downwards.
TTGAAACTATAAGTATACTACTACAGTTTAAAATTGTAGTCTTTTATATAATGTAAAAATTGGAAAATACAAAAACACGTTATAATGTGAATGTAAACATTAGCCTTTAATAACTTATAAAGAGTAATTAATTTATTTTGTTGGTTTCATTAGTGTTGAACAGAAAGTCATTAATGTAAATGTTAATTAAGATTATATTTTTAACTATAAAAAGGGTTTAATCACTTGCTACTATCAACAAAGCTTTTCAATACCCAACAATTAGATTTCATCTCAAAAGTCATGGCAACATTCAACAACATTTTTCTAATGGTTATCTTTATGACAAGTGCTACTTTGCTTGTCAAAACAAGAGTTTCTTCTGAAATTCTTGAGCCATCTGAAGGTCCTGCTATTGAAAATAATTATGCACCAAGGCCATTATCAACGTATGCAAAATATTTGAGAGAATGTGCAGCTAAGTTACATTCATATTGTGGCAGTCAGATCTTCTTTGGGACATTTTTTGGTAATGAAACAGTTAGTACAGATTGCTGCCACAACCTTGTGCATGACTTAGGTAAACCTTGTCATGATAGCTTGACAAAATACATTTTAATAACATCACCAAAGTTCAAGCAACAAGAAATCCAAATTTTGCGGAGGAATGACAAAATTTGGAATGATTGTAACCACCATTGATCCCACCTTGATGAAGCGAAAGTTTAACATTTTGTATTTTTATCATATTATATTATTTGCAATAAGAACTTAATGCACTTCATTTCTATTTATGTAAAATTTTCTTTAGACTAAACTATTTGCGTTGGACTTCAACTATTTGCTTATTGATCTATATAATGTATGTTAGTCCAAAATTTGGTAACAAATTCATCTAACAAAAAGTATATTTATTATAAACTAATATAGATATATAATCATTCACTAACATGTTTAATATTTTTTTAACATTTTAATTTTTTTTTTCATTTTTAATAATTCCATCGCATGAATGTTAATTAGTCTAATTTATATTAGTACTAAAATAAATTTACACAAATTATTTTATAATTTTGTGCAATAATCCAAGGTAACAAGCGGGGTGGGAGTAGAATAGGCGATCTATCAGGAGCCTACGACCTAACCTATTAGCAAACAAATCAGTTTAAGCTTTTAGAAATATCCATTTAACTATGTAAGCTAGAAAAATGTTACAAACACACTCTTTTTCATATTTACTCAACTACTAAGCCATATAACACACTCTTGATACACTGCAACTTGTTTAACCACTGTTCCAATTTAAACTATTTACTAATATATATGCTTTTTATACTTTTTAATGGGCCTTACTTTTGTAAATTAGCATTGGCAGTGACAATAGTTTTGTTGATAATAAACAATAAAGAAATGGTTGTGCAAAGATCAAGTCCCAAGGTTCTTCATGTTTAGCTTACAAGACTTAAATCTTGTATAAAGATAAATAGGAATCACACAAAGCTAAAATCTCATTTTTTATTCACCTTAAATCTCTTTGCAAAATCATGTTTTATACTTGTGAAAATATTTATTAAGTTTAAGCAAAATAGTTTTAGAAAGGTTGAAAAGATTTTGGGAAACTTTGGTTGCAAAATTCTTTAAACATCATGTTTTCTTGATAAGCTAATAACAAATTATTTGAATTCAATAGCAAATTATCTGAAATCAAATAACACATTATCTGAAATTCATAACAGGTTTTTTGCAAAGTTAGAAACGTGCCTTTATGATTTTAAAAAGGAATAACCGATTATGAAAAGTCCATAATAGGTTATTCACAAAGTCAAAACCACGCCTCCTTTGTTTTTAACCTCCTAACCGATTATGGGTTCCAAATAACTTTGTTATTATTCACGTGCTACAAGTTGTTTCTGATAACACAAATAATTTGTTATTGAAACCAAATAGCCAGTTATCCACATGCTACAGTGTTTCCTGATAACACAAATAATATGATATAGAAACCAATAACTTGTTATTGGAACTAATAATCTGTTATTAGAAACAAATAATATGTTCTCCAAGCTAACAAAAAATGAAAATAACAGCTAGTTTCTAGCATTTAATGCTCCAAACCACCTCCAAATGGCTCTTAAATGCATTATGTAATAGTCCAATATTTTCTACCCAAATATATCGTCATATAAATGAATAACCCAATACTGGTTCTGCTACTACTAACAAACATCAACATCGAACCCATATCATTCATACACAATGAGCAAATATGGAGAGCCACAATAGCAAAAGATATATATATATATATATATATATATATATATACATCACAGCCTCAAAGGGCATACTGTTATACATAACTTCAAACAACTAAGCAAATATAAAACTAATATATACTCATCTCAAAACAGCATCTATACTATGCTAATCTTTATACATCTTCTTCTTTCCTTTCGAAGAACTCACACCTGGATTTACATGGCAACACAATCGGGGTGAGAAAATATATCTCAATAGAAGTATTCTAATACAAGTATATATGCATGTCTATGTACAAATAGATAATATTTACAATTATCATGTTAACACTTCAATCACAGAAACAACAACAATATCTCCATCTCAGAGACACGCAATCGCCCATACAATTGCAATGCATGATTAATGTTATGAAAGCAACCACCCATACAATTGCCATGCCATGCTAAGTTATGTCTAGTGTTTATGCCTATGCATTATTCCTAATTATTAAAATGAATAATGTATGATACCATATCCAAGAAACTATAATTCCATGGTAATATCATGAATGCATGAAATTTGAACAAAGTAATGGAAGTCACAACCATAACCTTGAACAAGCACTGGAAGTCCATCCAACAACATCATTATCACAGAAAAAATCCATTTCCCCCTGGGTAGTGAAGTCCATCAACTACACAGTTATAGATAATGAACAAGGAAATCCATCCTAAAAAATTCTATAATAGGAAGGATACAATCCACCTTGCCTAAATATAGATCACCTATATCTACGGGGCATTCCCACATCTACGAGGCTCACACTTATCAAAAAGTAATCACCCACACCTATGCATTCACATCTTAAATTAATACTTCTACGAGACTCCCATTACTCACAAAGAAGCACAATAGAAAGCATCATACGAGTGATCATCTTTAATTTCCCAAAATAAGGGCTCTGTTCTGTCCTGTCCAGCATTGGGCGCTCAGGCGCTTCCAAACCAGCGCTTAGGCACGCAAACTACTGCCTCAAAGAATACTCTCCAGTCATTGGGCACTCAGGCGCTCAACTTCTACGTGCTTAAGCGCGCTACACGCATCATAAATTCTTCCTGGGCACTGGCGCCTAGACGTCTAGCAATTCAGCACTTAGGCGCTCTCAAACCAAAAATAGTTTCTGCATAATTTTTCAAACATGATCACTATTCCATTGGGAACAAATGATCTTATAATCACTCAAAATCACTTCCAAGTGATTTTCTAACCAAAAAACAAGGCTCAACTACACATAGAAACCTTTAATCCACTTCAATTTCATTTAATTCAATACTTTCATGAATCAAAATCAAATCATGACCTAACCCCCCAAAAATAACCTAAAGTGGGAATTAAGGCTCCAAAAGATGAAAAATTCATCTAAACAATTGCACAATTCAGTTTCTAACTTAACCATACTAACCACATCAAGATTCAACTTATAAATCATCAAATCACCTCTCAAACCATCATTTCCTCTTCAAGCTTCTCTTGAACAAAAAGAACAGAATGAAAACAAGCAAGTAAAAACATATTTTCCCCCTACCTCAAAGTCTTGAAGATAAAGGCAACCTCCACTTGATTCCTCTTCCTTGATTATTGATCATCTTCTTTAGTCTCTTTCATCTCTTTTCTTCTCCTCCTTGGTTCTCTTTCTCCTTTCCTCTTTTCTTCCTTCTTCTTTACGTTTTCTCTTCTCTTCTCTATTTCTTAAATATCCCAGTCGTGGGATATTTAACAACGGAAGTCTAATTTGACTTATCTTGGAAAAGTACCAAAACTCTGATCTGCTAAGAACACTCAGATTTCACCAAATCCAATTTCGTAGCTTCCAACAGATTCAAAATAAATCCTAAGATTCATTAAAAATCTTATTTCACCATTTTCATAAATTTTCATATCTGCTAGGGGTCAAACCGACACTAAAACACACAACCAGTATGTTTAAAAATGTTGAACTAACCCCAATAATTCTCAAACTTTAACTACATCTACTTTCACACATTTTGGACCTAGAAACAAGTTCTCAAATTTATTCCTTTTAACTAAGCAGTTTAAGTCAAAAATGGGACTGAAAACAGCTGTATTTTATACATAGAGTTGCAGCAAAATGACTAAACGTGCTCTGATGGTCACAAAACTTCACATGCATGACAAACTAGTGTTAGACTACCTCTGTAACCATATACAAGTCTCCTATGACTATACAAGGTGTTACATTCTCCCCACCATTTTAGAATTTTGTCTCCAAAATTTGGTTTACCTAATGTACAAAGTCTTAACAACTAACATACAACCATAGATGCAGCCAAATTTTAAGAAAACAAAGTTACTAAACATGTACAATCATGTACTCACCTTTTTCAAAACCAGGAGATGGTGATGCCTCCTCGCCTCATACATTATAGACTCTACCACCAGCGATAGGTCTAGTATCTGTCCTGTCCTCTTTCTTTTTAGAATAACTCTTAGCATAGTGTCCCTTCCCACCACATTTGTAACACATTATCTGGTCCACTATACACACCTTGTGTCCATGGTACCTATCACACTTAACACACCTCTGAGCTTAATCACCTTCAAGGGAACAAGTCTCAGCTCAATCTAAAATTAGGCCTTTTTTTCTAGAAATTACAAAACTACCCAAAAAGCTTACCAAATGATGAAAATTGGCTAAAATATGAGTACCTGATCCATGGATCACTTTGCTCCAAATGATGTTTTACCCTTGGAGACCAAGTTTCAGCTCAATCAAAGTTGGCCAGATTGCACTTTTTCTCCCCTTCACTAGAAAAAAATATCAGAAACTAGGGAAAGAGTGCTAGCAAGGTATGAAACAGTGGTAGGCAGCTAGGAACACGTCCAAAATGAATGAATGACACTCATAATGAGGTCTTGCAATGCAATTGGCAATAAGATCAACAAAAGAATGGTTAACAGCAACAAAAGCCAATGGAATAGTAACGTCAATGGAACAATAATAAAAATCAATGGACTGCAAAATGCAATGCAGCAGAATTGAACAATGGTGTGTGTTGCAGTAGAAAACACAATGGAACAACAAAATGACCAAAACGAAAAAAAATTATACAGAAAATAGAATTATGCAGCAACTTGCTTGACACATAGTTGCAGCTCAACTCCAATGGCAGAATTAGCAATATCAGCAAAGTTGTTCACAACCTTCAAAGAGCAACGATTCTTCAGAACGCAAGCAAAGAGAGTAGCAAACTATTAGGAACTCCTAATAAGCCTCGGAAACCAAAAATAGATCCCCGGCAACGGCGCCAAATTTTGATGGACGATGTCGTACTCACCTCAAAATAGACTAGAATTTAAAATGGAATATAGCATAGTGCATAACCTAGGTCATCTCCCATGGATCAATTCGGATTTCTCAAGCATATTAGTCGAAGTTATCGATAGGTAGGGGGTTTTGTTCATCAAGTAGCAGAATACAAATTCAAATAGTAATTAGAAGAAAATTCAATTATGGAAACATCAATCCAAGGTCTTCAATTCAAGTGGCAGAGTTAATCATAGTTCAAAGAGAATGAAATTTTGTCTGCATGCACCTCTGTTAATTCGAATTCAACTAGATAATCATCTAGAATTCCATCAACTAAAACAGAATCACAATCACAATTCTTGATTAAAATTGATTTAGGCACAATTTCGAATTAACATAGATAACCAATCGACGATCTATTCTCCATTAGATTCAGATTAATCAATCTTCATTCATTCTTCAATTTCGAAAACTTAATCTAGATTTAATCAAATCTAGATCTAGATCAACATAATCATGTTGTACAGATAAATCACAATTGAAGAAGGAGAAGAGGAGAGAACACAAACAGAAATCATATTTAAACAATAGAACTCAAAACTCTAACCACAACCATTGAATTTCTTGGATTGATTGAATCATTAGCCTTCCATGGCCATTACTATTGGAAATCAAACTTCAAAAAAAAATGTAGAACCTTAAGAGAAGAGATAAGATAGAAGAGGGAAAATGAAAAGAGAGAAAAGAACTCTTTCTTTAATCTGTAAAACTAAACAAAGTAATTAAAAAAAAAGTCATTTTCGTATTCTGCATTCACCTATTTGTAACTAAAAATTCCTCTATAATTCCTAATCTACCCTTGACCCAAACTGTAGCCCTCTGAATAAGCTTTTCATAGACATATAATTTGCCTTATTTGGGCTTAAATTGAGATAGTTAAGCCCAAATTAGTGAGGAAAGGTCCAAGCTTTGTGATAGCAACAACGTCCTAATTTTGAGGCTCAATTTCACCTTGAATCCAGCTGCAATAGAAAAATTGCATTATACGCAAAATTTTATATCTCGTCTCAGCTTTCAGGGGACACCAAGATCATCAAAATGTGATATTTGTAGCCCAAGATGTGGCCTATATGAGACAGAAAGGTCAAAATGAGCTAAATTATGAAAATTAATGAAGTTTTTACAACTAAGCTCAATGACGCCCAATCCTATAAAAGTCACCCACAAAAATAATATTGGATACAATTAGCATCAATTAGGCCAAATATAAAGCAATAATGAATGCCTCAAAATTGATTGATCATTCACCAAGTCAGAGGCTGCTCCCTTTCAACAAAGGAAGATAATCAATTTTTGTAAAGGCATAACCAGTTATTCAAGCCTTCCAGCCACGAGTGTGTTCACCATTCTCACCATAACCAACTATGTGAGTTGCATAATTGGTTATGTGGCTCTTATATCAGCAAAACAGAAGCCTTCCTCTGCCATTCACGCACACCCCACTTCATCTTCATCTTCTTCCTCTCAACCATCCTCTCAAACCCACTCCCTCAAACACTTCACCCACCTCAAATCAAACCAAAATCCTCCATTCAAACACTTTTCCCCCTTAAATCCATAACTTCCCACTGATCAAAACCCAAAAATTCTTCCAAAATATCACTCATTTTCTCTTTTCTCTCTCCTAAAATTGTGCCCTAACTCTCTTTTTCTCTCATGGCTAGCAGCTCCCCTCACCCAAAGAAATCACGCATTAAAAATCCCTTAGTTCTTAAGCAAGCTCCTACCCCAGCCTTTAAACCAGATGTTCCTCCAAGCTTGGACCACATGAGGCACTTCTCCCATGTGGCTCAGATGAACAAATATTTTCAAGCGCGAAATCTCATTCAACCCAAATACATGGATTGGGATTTCTTTATTTGTGAAGGGTTTATTTTCCTCACCGAGCTCCTAAAGTATCATTGATTAAGAAACTTTCGTCACCACCCATGGTGAGTACTATCTCGACCCAACAAAAGTCTTTCTCTGTAATTTGATTTTTAATGGAGCAAATCTGGTTATAGAGATCAAAAGGCATAAAATTGTTGGGACACCCAATCAGTGGACTTCCCTTTTTGGTCTAACTCATTTTGGGTAAGCCTTAACGGAAGATAGTCACAAGCACTGGGCAGGATATTATAGAGCAGTGGCTGTTCAGAGCAAGATTTAGTCGGGCATTGAAGTTCCAGAAGGGTCCTTCACTATTGGCATTCTGAATACTCAGGATCACCTTCTTCACTATGTGTTGGCGCACATTCTGGTTATATCCAAAAATATTTTCTTAAATTTGAATAAGATTTTATTTGGCCATTTATTTTAGAAAAAATATTTTCTTGACTTAAACATATTATCTTGAACTAAAATCTTTCTCTTAAAATAATATTTTATTTGGCCATTTATTTTACAAAATATTTTTCTTCAAAAAACAAGATTTTGATTCACTATTTTCAAACCATGTGTTATGGAATTTAAATTTGTTCTATAGAATAATGACTATTTAATCGCTCATTCATTGTCTTGGTCATTTATCATTTTTTATAATATGCAAATAGAATAGGACATGTAAAATTACTAAAAATAAAAAATATTTTTTTCAAATAAAAATAATATAGGATCAATTCAATTAATTTAATAGATAACTTAGATTAAATAAGTAACCGTTCTTGGAATAGATGGTGTATGGTGCTAATTCCTTTCTACTCGTAATCAAACCTAGAATTCAAACTTTGAAACTTAGACCTCCTTTAAGGTTTCCAATCTCACCATTTCATTTTTAATGGAAAAAGATATTGGTGGTGACTTCTAACACTTCTTAATTTTTGCCAGTGCCCTTTGAGATTATTGTGATAATAATGATTTGAACCTCATATATTAATAATTCTACAACTTTAGTATGGTGGTTCCAAAGTAACTATTTTTATAACATAACAACTACATTTATTTTTGTTGAAACTATAAGTATACTACTACAGTTTAAAATTGTAGTCTTTTATATAATGTAAAAATTGGAAAATACAAAACACGTTATAATGTGAATGTAAACATTAGCCTTTAATAACTTATAAAGAGTAATTAATTTATTTTGTTGGTTTCATTAGTGTTGAACAGAAAAGTCATTAATGTAAATGTTAATTAAGATTATATTTTTAACTATAAAAAGGGTTTAATCACTTGCTACTATCAACAAAGCTTTTCAATACCCAACAATTAGATTTCATCTCAAAAAGTCATGGCAACATTCAACAACTTTTTTCTAATGGTTATCTTTATGACAAGTGCTACTTTGCTTGTCAAAACAAGAGTTTCTTCAAATTCTTGAGCCATCTGAAGGTCCCGCTATTGAAAATAATTATGCACCAAGGCCATTATCAACGTATGCAAAATATTTGAAAGAATGTGCAGCTAAGTTACATTCATATTGTGGCAGTCAAGATCTTCTTTGGGACATTTTTTGGTAATGAAATTGCTTAGTACAGATTGCTGCCACAACCTTGTGCATGACTTAGGTAAACCTTGTCATGATAGCTTGACAAAATACATTTTAATAACATCACCAAAGTTCAAGCAACAAGAAATCCAAATTTTGCGGAGGAATGACAAAATTTGGAATGATTGTAACCACCATTGATCCCACCTTGATAAAGCCTAAGTTTAACGTTTTGTATTTTTATCATATTATATTATTTGCAATAAGAACTTAATGCACTTCATTTCTATTTGTGTAAAATTTTCTTTAAACTAAACTATTTGCGTTGGACTTCAACTATTTGCTTATTGATCTATATAATGTGTGTGAGTCCAAAATTTGGTAACAAAATCATCTAACAAAAAGTATATTTATTATAAACAACTAACATAGATATATAATCATTCACTAACATGTTTAATATTTTTTAACATTTTATTTTTTTTTTTTTTTAATAATTCCATCGCATGAACGTTAATTAGTCTAATTTATATTTATACTAAAATAAATTTACACAAATTATTTTATAATTTTGTGCAATAATCCAAGGTAACAAGCAAGGGTGGGAATAGAATAGGCGATCTATCAGGAGCCTACGACCTAACCTATTAGCAAACAAATCAGATTTAAGCTTTTAGAAATATCCATTTAACTATGTAAGCTAGAAAATTGTTACAAACACACTCTTTTTCATATTTACTCAACTACTAAGCCATATCACACACTTTTTATACACTGCAACTTGTTTACCCACTGTTCCAATTTAAACTATTTACTAATATATATGTTTTTTATACTTTTTAATTGGCCTTACTTTTGTAAATTAGCATTGGCAATGATAATGATTTTGATGATAAAAAACATTAAAGAAATTGTAGTGCAAAGATCAAGTCCCAAGGTTCTTCAAGTTTAGCTTACAAGAGTTAGATATTGTATAAAGATAAATAGGAATCACACTAAGCTCATATCTCATTTTTTATTCACCTTAAATCTCTTTGCAAAATCACGTTTTATACTTGTGAAAATGTTTATCAAGTTTGAGCAAAATGGTTTTAGAAACGTTGAAAAGGTTTTGGGAAACTTTGGTTGCAAAATCCTTTCAAAATCATGTTTTCTTGATAAGCTAATAACAAATTATCTGAATTCAATAACAAATTATCTGAAATCAAATAACACATTATTTGAAATCCATAACAGGTTTTTTGCAAAGTTAGAAACATGCCTTTATGATTTTAAAAGGGAATAACCGATTATGGAAAGTCCATAATAGGTTATTCACAAAGTCAAAAGCACGCCTCCTTTGTTTTTAACCTCTAACCGATTATGCGTTCCAAATAACCTGTTATTCGCGTGCTACAGTGTTTCTTGATAACACAAATAATTTGTTATTGAAACCAAATAGCCAGTTATCCATATGCTACAATGTTTCCTGATAACACAAATAATATGATATTGAAACCAATAACTTTTTATTGGAACTAATAACCTGTTATCAGAAACAAATAATGTGTTCTCCAAGCTAACATAAAATGAAAATAACAGCTAGTTTTTAGCATTTAATTCTCCAAACCACCTCCAAATGGCTCTTAAATGTATTATGTAACAGTCCAATATTTTCTACCCAAATATATCATCATATAAATGGATAACCCAATATTGGTTCTGCTACTACTAACAAACATCAACATCGAAACCATATCATTCATACACAATGAGTAAATATGGAGAGCCACGGTAGCAAAAGATATATATATTCATCACAGCCTCAAAGGGCATACTGTTATACATAACTTCAAACAACTAAGCAAATATAAAACAAATATATGCTCAGCTCAAAACAGCATCTATACTATGCTAATCATTATACATCTTCTTCTTTCCTTTCGAAGAACTCGCACCTGGATTTATATGGCAACACAATCGGGGTGAGAAAACATATCTCAGTATAAGTATTCCAATACCAGCATATATACATGTATATGTACAAACAGATAATATTTACAATTATCATGTTAACACTTCAATCACAGAAGCTACAACAACATCTCCATCTCAGAGACACGCAATCGCCCATACAATTGCAATGCATGATTAATGTTATGAAAGCAACCACCCCTACAATCGCTATGCCATGCCAAGTTATGTCTAGTGTCTATGCCTATGCATTATTCCTAAGTATTAAAATGAATAATGTATGATACCATATCCAAGAAACTACAATTCTATGGTAATGTCATGAATGCATGAAACTTGAACAAAGTAATGGAAGTCACAACCATAACCTTGAACAAGCACTGGAAGTCCATCCAACAACAACATTATCACCGAGAAAATCCATTTCCCCATAGGTAGTGAAGTCCATCAACTATACCGTTATAGATAATGAACAAGGAAACCCATCCTAAAAAATTCTATAATAGGAAGGATACAATCCACCTTGCCTAAATATAGATCACCCACATCTATGGAGCATACCCACATCTACGAGGCTCACACCTATCAAAAAGCAATCACCCACACCTACGCATTCACATCTTCAATTAATACTTCTATGAGACTCTCATTACTTACTAAGAAGCACAAAAGAAAGCATCATACGAGTGATCCTTTTAAATTTCCCAAAATAAGGGCTCTGTTCTGTTCTGTCCTGTCCAGCATTGGGCGCTCAAGCGCTTCCAAACCACCGCTTAGGCTCGCAAACTACTACTTCGATCAAGAATCTCTAGTCATTGGGCACTCAGGCGCTCAACTTCTGCGCGCTACACGCATCACAAGTTCTTCCTGGGCACTGGGCGCCTAGACGTCCAGTAATTCAGCGCTTAGGCGGTCTCAAACTAGAAATAGCTTTTGCATAACTTTTCAAAAATGATCACTATTCCATTGGGAACAAGTGATCTTATAATCACTCAAAATCACTTCCAAGTGATTTTCTAACCAAAAAACAAGGTTCAACTACACATAGCAACCTTTAATCCACTTCAATTTCATTTAATTCAATACTTTTGTGAATCAAAATTAAATCATGACCTAACCCCCAAAAATAACCTAAAGTGGGAATTAAGACTCCAAAAGATGAAAAATTCATCTAAACACATGCACAATTTAGTTTATAACTTAACCATACTAACCACATCAAGATTTAACTTTTAAATCATCAAATCACCTCCCAAACCATCATTTCCTCTTCAAGCTTCTCTTGAACCAAAAGAACAAAATGAAAACAAGTAAGTAAAAACATATTTTCCCCCTACCTCAAAGTCTTGAAGATGAAGGCAACCTCCACTTGATTCCTCTTCCTTGATTATTGATCCTCCTCTTTAGTCTCTTTCATCTCTTTTCTTTTCCTCCTTGGTTCTCTTTCTCCTTTCCTCTTTTCTTCCTTCTTCTTTATGTTTTCTCTTCTCTTCTCTATTTCTTAAATATCCCAGTCGTGGGATATTTAACAACGGAAGTCTAATTTGACTTATCTTGGAAAAGTACCAAAACTCTGATCTGCTAAGAACACTCAGATTTCACCAAATCCAATTTCGTAGCTTCCAACAGATTCAAAATAAATCCTAAGATTCATTAAAAATATTTTTTCACCATTTTCATAAATTTTCATATCTACTAGGGGTCAAACCGACACTAAAATACACAACCAGTATGCTTAAAAATGTTGAACTAACCTCGATAATTCTCAAACTTTAACTACATTTACTTCCACACATTTTGGACCTAGAAACAAGTTCTCCATATTATTCCTATTAACAAAGCAGTTTAAGTCAAAAATGAGGCTGAAAACAGCTATATTTTACACATAAAGTTGCAGCAAAGTGACGAAATGTGCTTAGATGGTCACAAAACTTCACATGCATGACAAACTAGTGTTAGGCTACCTCCATAACCATATACAAGTCTCCCATGACTATACAAGGTGTTACATTCTCCCCACCATTTTAGAATTTTGTCCCCAAAATTTGGTTTACCTAATGTACGAAGTCTTAACAATTAACATACAACTACAAATGCAGCCAAATTTTAAGAAAAGAAAGTTACTAAACATATACAATCATGTACTCACCTTTTCCCAAACCAGAAGATGGTGATGCCTCCTCGCCTCATACATTGTAGACTCTACCTCCAGCGATAGGTCTAGCATCTGTCCTATCCTCTTCCTTTTTAGAATAACTCTTAGCATAGTGTCCCTTCCCACCACATTTGTAACACGTTATCTGGTCCACTATACACACCTTGTTTCCATGGTACCTATCACACTTAGCACACCTCTGAGCTTAATCACCTTCAATGGAACAAGTCTCAGCTCAATCTAAAATTATGCTTTTTTTCAGAAATTACAAAACAGCCCAAACACCTTACCAAATGATAAAAATTGGCTAAAATCTGAGTACCAGATCCAAAGGATCACTTTGCTCCAAATGATATTTTACCCATGGAGACCAAGTTTCAGCTCAATCAGAGTTGGCCAAATTACACTTTTTCTCCCCTTCACTAGAAAAAAAATCAGAAACTAGGGAAAGAGTGCTAGCAGTGTATGAAATAGTGGTAGGCAGCTAGGAACACGTCCAAAATGAATGAATGACACTCACAATGAGGTCTTGCAATGCAATTGGAAATAAAATCAACAAAAGGATGGTTAACAGCAACAAAAGGCAATGGAACAGTAACGTCAATGGAACAGAAACAGAAATCAATGGACTGCAAAATGCAATGCAGCAGAATTGAACAATGGTGTGTGTTGCAGTAGAAAACACAATGGAACAACAAAATGAGCAGAACAAAATAGAATTATGCAGAAAATAGAACTATGCAGCAACTTGCTTGACACACAGTTGCAGCTCAACTCCAATGGCAGAATTAGCAATATCAGCAAAGTTGTTCACAACCTTCAAAGAGCAACGATTCTGCAGAACTCAAGCAAAGAAAGTAGAAAACTATTAGGAACTCCTAATAAGCCTATGAAACCAAAAATAGATCCATGGCAACAGCGCCAAATTTTGATGGACGATGTCGTACTCACCTCAAAATAGATTAGGATTTAAAATGGAATTTAGCATAGTGCATAACCTAGGTCATCTCCCAAGGATCAATTTGGATTTCTCAAGCATATTAGTGAAAGTTATCAATAGGTAGAGGGTTTTGTTCATCAAGTAGCGAAATACAAATTCAAACAGTAATGAAAAGAAAATTCAATTATGGAAACACCAATCCAAGGTCTTCAATTCAAGTGGCAGAGTTAATCATAGTTCAAAGAGAATGGAATTCTGTCTGCATACACTTCTGTTAATTCGAATTCAACTAGATAATCACCTAGAATTTCATTAACTAAAACAAAATCACAATCGCAATTCTTGATTAAAATTGATTTAGGCACAATTTCGAATTAACATAAATTACCAATTGATAATCTATTCTCCATTAGATTCAGATTAATCAATCTTCATTCATTCTTCAATTTTGAAAACTTAATCTAAATTTAATCAAATCTAGATCTAGATCAATATAATCATGTTGTATAGACAAATCACAATTGAAGAAGGAGAAGGGGAGAGAACACAAACAGAAATCATATTTAAATAATAGAACTCAAAACTCTAACTTGAATTCGTTGGATTGATTGAATCTTTAGCCTTCCATGGCCATTACCATTGGAAATCAAACTTCAAGAAAAAATGGAGAACCTTAAGAGAAGAGATAAGACAGAAGAGGGAAAACAAAAAGAGAGAAAAGAACTCTTTCTTCAATCTGTAAAACTAAACAAAGTAATTCAAAAAAAAGTCCTTTTCGTATTCTGCATTCACCTATTTGTAATTGAAAATTCTTCTATAATTCCTAATCTACCCTTAGTCCAATCTGTAGCCCTCTGAATAAGCTTTTCATGGACATAATTTGCCTTATTTGGGCTTAAATTGAGAGAGTTAAGCCCAAATTAGTGAGGGAAGGTCTAAGCTTTGTGACAACCATAACATCCTAATTTTGAGGCTTAATTCCTCCTTCAATCCAGCTGAAATAGAAAAATTTCATTAGACTCAAAATTGTATATCTTTGTCTCAGATTTTAGGGGACACCAAGATCATCCAAATGTGATATTTGTAGCCCAAGATGTGGCCTATATGAGACAGAAATGTCAAAATGACCTAAATTATGAAAATTAATGAAGTTTTTACAACTAAGCTCAATGAGGCCCAATAATCTAAAACTCGCCCACAAAATAGTATTGGATACAATTAGCATTAATTAGGCCAAATATAAAGCAATAATGAATGCCTCAAAATTAATTGATCATTCACCAAGTCAGAGGCTGCTCCCTTTCAACACACGAAGATAATCAATTTTTGTAAAGGCATAACCAATTATTCAAGCCTTCCAGCCACGAGTGTGTTCACCATTCTCACCATAACCAATTATGAGAGTTGCATAATCGGTTATGTGGCTCTTATATTAGCAAAATAGAAGCCCTCCTCTGCCATTCACGCACACCCTACTTCATCTTCATCTTCATCTTCTTCCTCTCAAACCCACTCCCTCAAACACTTCCCCCACCTCAAATCCAACCAAAATCCTCCATTCAAACACTTTCCCCCTTAAATCCAACACTTCCTACTGATTAAAACCCAAAAATTCTTTCAAAATATCACTCTATTCCTCTTTTCTCTCTCCTAAAATTGTGCCCTAACTCTCTTTTTCTCTCATGGACAACAGCTCCCCTCACCCAAAGAAATCACGCACTAAAAATCCCTTAGTTCCTAAGCAAGCTCCTACCCCAGCCTTTAACCCAGATGTTCCTCCAAGCTTGGACCACATGAGGTACTTCTCCCATGTGGCTCAGATGAACAAATATCACCTGGAGTTTCAAGCTCGAAATCTCATTCAACCCAAATACATGGATTGGGATTTCTTTATTTGTGAAGGGTTTATTTTCCTCACTGAGCTCCTGAAGTATCATGGGTTGAGAATTTTCGTCACCACCCATGGTGAGTACTATCTTGACCCAACGAAAGTCTTTCTCTAGAATTTGATTATTAATAGAGCAAATCTGGTCAAAGAGATCAAAAGGCATAAAATTATTGTGACACCCAATCAGTGGACTTCCCTTTTTAGTCTAACTTATTTTGGGTAAGCCTTAACGGAAGATAGTCACAAGAACTGGGCAGGATATGATAGAGCAATCGTCATTCAGAGCAAGATTTAGTTGGACAATGAAGTTCCAGAAGGGTCCTTCACTATTGGAATTCTGAATACTCAGGATCACCTTCTTCATTATGTGTTGGCACACATTCTGGTTATACCCAAAAATATTTTCTTAAATTTGAATAAGATTTTATTTGGCCATTTATTTTAGAAAAAATATTTTCTTGACTTAAACATATTATCTTGAACTAAAATCTTTCTCTTAAAATAATATTTTGTTTGGCCATTTATTTTACAAAATATTTTTCTTCAAAAAATAAGATTTTGATTCACTATTTTCATACCATGTGTTGTGCGATTTAAATTTGTTCCATAAAATAATGACTATTTAGTCACTCATTCATTGTCTTGGTCATTTATCATTTTTTATAATATGCCAACAGAATAGGACATGAAAAATTACTAAAAATAAAAGATAATTTTTTTCAAAATAAAATATTATAGGATCAATTTAATTAATTTAGCAGATAACTTAGATTAAATAAGCAACCGTTCTTGGAATAGATGGTGTATGGTGCTAATTCCTTTCTACTCGTAATCAACCCTGGAACTCAAACTTTGAAACTTAGACCTCCTTTAAGGTTTCCAATCACACTGATGCATACTTTTTAATTGTTGCATTGCAAACTCAAGTGCAGGTTGTCTCAAGTAATAAATTTCTCGGTGAGTCCGAGGTCGATTCACAGGGAATTGATGAAGATTAAAGTGAAATAAATATTTTGTCACTACGATAAAAATTATTTACTTAGGTTAAAAGATCCACTCTTGGTAAATAAAGTAAAGGTAAGATTAATTTCTTTTATAACTCAATTAGAATCCTCGCAACATGGAGGTTTCAATCGAAAAATACAACATTAAAAGTCCATTTAAAATAATATACGTAATTATATTATGTTTCCTAAAAATATTACCACCACTTATAAATGGGTTAAAGCATTCATTGTGCCAATATTTTATCTACAACAAATCAAGAACTCCTCTTTACAAAGATGGTTTCTAAATTATAAGAAATAAATTATAATACGTATAATAGTTACTAGAAAATATAAATCATTTAAGCACAAGAGAAGAATAAATTTAACCTTACTTTATTACCAAGAGCTTCACCTTTTCACCCAAGTAAAATGAAACTTAGTTACTCATAGATAAGAAGAAAGAAAGAGAGAAGAAGAAGAAGAAGAACATGACTTTAATTTAGAACAAAGAAAAATTACTACAAAGAAAACCAAGTAACAAAATGGCATCATTTTGGTAACTAACACTTAACACCCTCAATGATCTACCAAAGACCCATTTTATAGAGGATTAGAGATACACAATGATAAGGGGGCTGAGTCATTAGTGTTGGGAATTTTTGCGGATACAACACGCAGCGGAAAACAGGGATTCCCACCGAGGATCCATGCGAAAAAGCCATAATCCGAGTTTTTTTTTAAATGATTTACCTCTTGAAGCATGAATCACTAACACCGTAATAGAAATGATGTCTCTGCGGTATGCACACGAATAGACTCACGAACGTCCAACGTCTGCAAAGAGGAGCCTCACGTCTCTCACACAAGCTGCGAAGAGAAGAGAAGAAACCCGTCGCTCTCTCACTCACTATTCTCAGTAGGTGCGGCTAGGGTTCAGAATTATCTCTCTTAGCAGCCCCCTTAGCAAGATACTATTTATAATAGTGACGCCTTAAGTGAGTGTGAGCAGCAAGAAAGGTAAGTCAAACCCTAGACCCATCTGTTATAAGTCCGGCCCATATTTGAATCCGAGTCCAACTTGGATCCATTGCTCCAATTTTAGTCTCCTCTATATATGTGTGACCTTGCGGGTTCTTATTACGTTGGCGTAATATTAAAATCCCATTTTAATATTACAAGCGAAGGAGCGTGATATCTAGCAACACATCATGCTACCCAAGTAATAAGAATGCCAGTGATTTGACATAACCTTTTCGTGACCAATGTTTCCGTGTCGTTTAGTCCCTTTGTTAAGATATCTAGATTGAACATAAGGCATGGAATGCGTCACCCTTGTATAGTCCAATCATTCGTTTCCTGATACTCGAGTAGACTTTGTAACAACAAATGAGATTAATATCTCATATTAACTCATTTGAGCATGGCCATGCATTTCGCAGTCTCACTCAATCGGGGGCCCCGAAGATATCGCTCCTGTTATATAGGAGTGACAAATTCCATCTAGGTCACTCACATCCCTCTCGCATGATTTGCGGTATGTCCAATAACCAACTTTATAATCACCTTGTTACGGATGACGTTTGATGGCATTAAAACACACAACTCCTCATGTAGGAATCGTAGTGATTTCAGGTCAAAGGACCACAAACACCATTGTCACTATGAGAATGGCTTAGACACTCACATAACGATCCATGTAGCATTCTCATGGTGGGTCATCCAAGACATCATTACTCTAATATGTACCAATGTGAAGACTTGATATCTCATATCCATGACCCGTGAGATGCGGTCATCAGTCTCTACACATACTAGTCTCAATGTATTATTGTTGTCCTAATTAACAATAATACTTGACTAGGGACATTTAAGAATAGTGTTGTAACCAAAAGGATCTCACGATCAAGTCATCCACTTGATGTCCTATGGCATCAAACTTACTATTCTAAGGACTTTATTATGTTTATCAAAAAGAACACAATAAATGAAATGCCTCATATATAAAATAGCATAATAGAATATATGTAAATACAGAAAATGTATTAGCCTCTAGGGCATACACCAACAATTAGTGGGTGGATGAGTGGAAAATGAGTGGAAAATGCCAAATGACTTTTGGTGAGTGGAAAATTATGGAGATTTCTTGTCTCCGAAATCCTGCAGCTCTGAAGTCATTGCATTCGTCATTTTTGAACCAAGTGGTCTTCATGAAAGTTGTAGGCCTAGATCTTAGCTTTCAAATGGATTTAGTTTGAGTCCAATATCATTTCTATAACTCCATATACGTTCAAATTACTGTACACTACTCAGGCCCAATCGCAGCTCCTCTGTTCTGACTTCCAAGCCCAATATCACCTTCAAGGAGTCCAATTCTGGAAAAGTGTTCAACATGAAAGTAGTAGATATAGGTCTTAATATTCAGTATCTAAATTTTAGCACATTTAACAACTTCTATCCCGAAATATGTGATGAACAGTACACATAGGTTAAGCTGTCAGGAAAAGCACTCTGGTTCTTACTTCAACCCCAATTTGAGTTATCTACTCGTGTGATTAGGCCTTTGAGGTATCTTGAAAGTTGTAGAACTCTCTCTTATCTTTCAAATGCCACTAGAATCACCTCCAAAGACCACCTACATCCCAAGATATAGCCCAAATACAGAAACAACGTAAGACGTAAATTATGCTGAAAAATTCAATTAAGTCCAATTTGAGTCCAAACTTACAAAACATAATCAAAATCAATCAATTAAGTACATGGAGAGTTTAAATGACTAAAAATGATGGCTTATTAATATATCAAATATGTGATCATCAAATTCCCCCACACTTAGCTTTTTGCACTCTTGGGCAAAACACACAAGACCAAAACTAAAAAAAATGAAACAGACTCAAAAGCTAAACACTCTAAAAGACTCAATTTCTAATAATATTTACAAATGAAGAGTAACCAATCATTCAAGTAATCAAAACATTCATGAGGTAACATATCTTCACATCTCAAATCAACAAGCAAGGATATTTCAATTGAAAAGCATGAGTCAAGAATGATAGATTTTCACAAGATTCACTCTCAATCCCTTAAGTGTTTGAAAGATAGATATTTCACTTAATTCAATCCATGAAAATTGCACTACTATAAGCTTGCTTATCTTCTACTTCTCCACTACTCAGAACACATGCACACACAAATCATGAGGGCTTTATTCAAGGTTGTAATGGGGTCAAGGTAAAGGAGGAGGTAATATGGATATGACAAGTTAAATACCAGAGAATAAAAAAGCATGAGAGCTGAGTTCAATTAACAAGCATGTAAGTTCATCCCAACTCCACCTAATACAAATTCCCTTTACATATTCTTTTCCTTTCCTTTATTACCTTGTTGACCCTCTTTTTTTTTACATTTTTTTAATTATTTTTTTTTTTACAAAAAGAACATCATATATACATTTTTTTTAAACCATTCTGCACACACACACCCACACTTGTTCAAGAACTCATCGAATGACAAAACTAATGTTCTCTTATTCCCTAAGGTCAAGTAAGAACATGGTTTTTCATTTAAGGCACATAATTAGTTTGAAACAAAGAATAGTCAAATAAGCTCAAAGGGGTTAAGTAAGGAGAAATAGGTCATTTCTAATGCTTTATGTTGGCAGGAATCAGAGAATTTCTAAGAAGTCATAAGAGTACTTGATATCATATTGAGACAATATGCTACTAAGCAAGGTTGACTATTTGATTAAAGTAGCTATTTCAAGAAAAATGCCTCAATCATATTTATATATGCATATGAAAATGTAGTCTAAAAAAGAATCAAAACAAGTTCTAGAGTAACAATTCCATGAGTGAAATTCACACAAGAAAGAAGAGAATGATACAAATGTTCAATCCATTCATCAATAAGCTCAAAATTTCACAAGGCATAATTCTATCATTCTCAGTCCACCAATTTAACATCCATAACCAAGCATGTGATGTTTAAGAAAGAAGACAATTTACTCAATCATGTAAATTTTCCTGAATTTGAATTGCTACTTCCACACAAACTAGTTGTCTACCCCAACTAAGATGCGTCTCAAGAGTAAAATTTACTCCTTACTCTGCCATCCGTAACTGGTTTAGTAAATTACTGACAAACATATAAACATAAAAAACATATTAATACACACACTTCCTAAAAAATTTTTTTTAGTTTTTTTTTACACAACTATCCTTCCCTCCAACCAGATCACAACATTGTCCTCAATGTTAACAATTAAATCTAGATTGAAGAAATAATTATCAATATACATCAAAGAAATTATTGGGACAAAATTAAACAAAGTAATGGGGAGAAGTCACATACCCGAAATGCTTAGATGAGAAAAGAATAACTGCATCTTGACAATGGTTAGCAATGACAAAAAAAATGAAAAAAAAATGAAATAAACAAGCATGCAAACATATTTTTTTTGGTTCTTTTGTTTTATAATTTTTTTTTGTTGGCCGACACTATTTACATCCCCATACAAAGGCTCCGAAATTTGGAAGGCACTTAAGCCGACTCAATAAAAACACGAAATACTAAAAACTTACCTCAGCTTTGGTAGACAGGATCGTCTACCAAAGTCTCTGCTACATCTGGATCCTTCAACTCAAGTTATAGCTTCAACCGCTGACTATTTACCTTCTTCCAAATTAATTTTATAAGAACAGACCAAGGGACGAACACCTTTTTTATCCGTAATGCTCCAACATTTCTTAAGAAACTTCTTAAACTTTGGTTGCCATGCCTGAGTGTCATGATCTTGAGTTTTATCAAAAATAGTAGAAATATCAATTACATTAGAGGGATTACTAATAGAATCAAACTCAAAATTGACAAGAAAATTCTCAAGGGGATCAAAATCATAGGTTGTAGAAACTCTCCTATCCATGATTGAGTCAATCATGTATGTCTGGTGGCCCTCGTCATCATTTTCTGACTTAACAAGACTTTTTGTCACCTCAGGTTCCTTGGGTAGCTCAGCATCACTACTATCTTGATTCTTTTCCACATCCTCTAGCTTATTCACACTCAAGGAGTTCATCACTTTGGACACTTGGCTCTTTATCTCTTTACTTTCTTTAACAACCTTTCCATTCCTAAGGGTTATCACTGACTTGACTTGATCTATTAGTTGGCTTTCTGAATTACCATCATTTAGACTGTATTGACCCTTGGGATTTAGTTGAGGTTGAGAAGGAAATTTTTCTTTCTCGTGAATGGTGAGTGCAGAAGAAAGTTTAGCAAGAGTGTCTTTTATGTCAATCATGGCTTGAGTGTTTTGATTAATAATGACATCTTGCTTTTCCATGAATGCATGCAATGTTTCTTCAAGGTTATTCCTTTATGGTGGGACAAAAGGTGCATATCCTTGAAAATTTTGAGAGCCCTGTTGATTATTCCTATATTTTAATCGCCTTATAATTGATTCATTGGACTCCATTTGTGCTTAATTGTCATCATTTAGCTTAGTTTCTGATATCAAACCTTAATTGGAACATTACTGTGAAACTTTGCTTAAATGTATTCTCAGATGCTAATACTTGAACTTTTCAGGAAATCGTTGAATGGCAGAGTTCATTTAACCTAAATCAAGCTTGACATCCACTTGAAGAAGGGCTATGGATTCATGAAGATCAATTTCTCCCTTTGAAGCAATGAAAGAAGAGTTTCTGAGAAGAATCCAGGCCGAGAAATGAAGAAGTCAAAATACAGGGCCTGCGTCAAAATACAGGGCCTAGAAGTACATGTCCGTGTGAGAATACACGGCCTAGGCTGTGTACGCCTCTGACTTTGCAATTGAAATAGTAAAATTTGGCCCCTCTAACTCAGTGTCATACATGGCCGTGTATATCTCCAGAAACTCAATTATTGAAACTTTTGCGTGAAGTTTGTGTTAGGGGCCTATATATTGACACTTTTGACACGTTTTGAAGAGAGTTCTGACCTAAGAGAGCAGCTGCAACCCCTTGGAGAAGGAGAGGGGAGTCTTGGATCAAAGATTGGAGTCTCGGGTTCGAGCAATCGGAGATCCATCATCCTTAATCCTCATAAACTCGTTTGCTTTAGTTTTTCTTCTGCACTTTGTTTCTCATGTTGTTCTTTCTTAGTTTTTCTTATGATTTCCTTCTAGCTATGTGTAATTAAACCTCCCTTGGTTAAGGGGTGATGAAACCACTAGTATTGATGTTGTGAATCTTGTATATTTGATTATTTCAACACAATTATGTTTTTATTCATATATTTCTGAATCTATTATTGGTATGAAGGTTTTTGTACTTATTCCCACTTTCAAAGTGGTTGATCTGGGTTTATTATACGCGGTTGCGGTAGTAGATCTAGCGAAATATATGATGTTCATGTGGGTATAATTATCTTTATGCTATTTGCCAGTTATAAAAGTGGTAGATCTGGGTTTATTATGCGCGGTTGCGGTAATAGATCTAGAGAAATATATATTCTAAGTAATTTAATCCCGGTGTGTGATTAGATCTTAGTGTGATTGGTTTTCTAAATCTTAATGCAATTGTTGGATAGTTGTAAGAGTGGTTGCTTTATGATTAATTAGTGAGTAGGAGTTGGTTTGAGTGGTTGCTAAATTGGCCAACACTTAAGGAAAACAGAGATTTACTTTCACAATTGCGTAAAAACATAATTGAGCATGTTGGAATAAAAGGATATATGGATTTACATCATCATATAAATCTAGTGGTAGATTCAATCTCTTAACCAATTTTCTTATATTGTTGATTTCAATTCATTTATTGTTATTGTCTTTTTATCTATTCATTGTTCATCAAAACTCCAAAACCCCCTATTTACTATTTATTGTTAATCAGAGTTTAAATTGGGAATTACTTAATAGTGTTAATTGAATTGGTTCTCTGTGGATCAACTCTTACTAACTACAACTAGTTGTAAGGTTTTTATTTTCTGGTGGGCCTGACAACTGATTTTTATCTGAATTTTAATCACTATATCCTCACGCATCAGAATTTTGGCATTGTTGCCAAGGAACCAATTTTTCAATTACACTGTTAATTTATTTTCTATTTTTACTCTGTTTTTATTTTTGTTTTTATTTTATTTTTTGTTTTTGAATCCTTCTTTCTGAGTGTTTTGTAGGTGTTGATGTCCATTGAAGGGATTGACGAGGGATTGCAAAATATGAGAAACTATATTGATCAACTCACTTCACATCCTCAATTTCCCTTCCATCTGGCTAATTTCCAACTCACACCTGCTGACATTAAAGCTGCCCGTTACATTGATCTATCGAGTTCAGAGACATTTGAGCCATCTGAAATATCTGAAGAAGTGACAATGGCAGAAAACACTTTAAGGGCATTGGGTGCCCCAGATCTAGATCAACAGCCTCTATGCATAGACATTCTTGAAGATGAAGAGGCATTTGAATTAAAATCCAGTTTAATCCATCTCTTGCCATCTTTCAATGGATTACCCGGAGAGGACCCCAACAAGCACTTGAAGGAAATCCATGTGGTATGTTCTAGCATGAAGCCTGCAGGAATTCATGTAGAGCAAGTCAAGTTGAGAGCTTTTCCATTCTCATTGAAAGACTCAGCTAAGGAGTGGCTTTACTACTTGCCACCCGGATCCATCCAATCATGGCAGGACATGGCCCGAACTTTCCTAGACAGATACTTCCCTGCCTCAAAAGCTGCAACAATCAGAAAAGAAATCTGTGGTATTCAACAAAGGCATGGGGAATCACTCCATGACTACTGGGAGAGATTTAAGAAGCTATGTTTCAGCTGCCCTCATCATCAAATAAGTGAGCAGCTCTTAATTCAGTATTTCTATGAAGGCTTACAAGTGATGGATCGCAACATGATTGATGCTGCTAGTGGAGGAGCATTGGTTTATAAAACTCCTCAAGAAGCTAAACACTTGATCTCAAGAATGGCTGCCAATACTCAATAATTTTACTCTAGAAATGATACTGGAGTGAGAGCAGTGAAAGAAGTAGAGACAACCACTCTACAGTAGCAAATAACTCAATTGACTGCTATGGTTCAACGGTTAATGGATACAGGCAAAGCACCAGTTCATGCTTGTGGGATTCGTTGTTCATCTGGACATCCCACTGATATGTGTCCCACTCTCCAAGAGGACACAAATGAGGAGGTAAGAGCGCAAGAGGGGATATCTTTGGACTTTCAAAAATTACAACCCCTACTCAAACACATATAATCCGGGTTGGAGGGATCATCCTAATTTCAGCTATGCAAAGCAACCTCAAAATCAACCTCCAAATTATGGACCTCCAGATTCCAACAAAGGCAAGCACCTTTCCTCGAGAGAAGAGCAAGTTCAAGCTCCTAAGCAACCTGAGCCTTCACTAGAGGAGCTAGTGAAACAAATGGCCACTAATAATTTACAATTCCAACAAGAAACGAATGCAACCATACAAAGTTTTAAACAAGAAACAAGGACTGTAATCAATAACTTACAGAATCAGATAGGGCAGTTGTCCACAGAATTCAACAAGTTTCAAAGCCAAGCTTCAGGGAAACTACCCTCACAGCTAGAAGTGAATCCGAGGGAAAATGCTAGTGCTGTCACATTGAGAAGCGGAAAGACGATGGATGAGCCTACATCTCTTCCACTAATCACTCAAGAGAAAGATGAACCACCCAAAGAAGCAAATGATAAGGGGCAAAATTCCAAAGTCCCTAAGGTAAGTAATTCTGAAACCGTTCCTAAATATGTCACTAAAGCTCTTTTTCCTAGTAGGTTGGTTAAAACCAAGAAAGAAGAAGCAGAAAAAGAAATACTTAAGACTTTTAGGAAGGTAGAAGTTAATATTCCTTTGTTAGATGCCATTAAGCAGGTACCTAGATGTGTAAAATTTCTGAAAGAATTATGCACTAATAAGAGGAAGTTAAAAGGAAATGAAAAGGTTCAAGTGGGAGAAAATGTTTCAGCTGTAATTAAAAAGAAACTCCCAACCAAATGTAAGGACCCTAGCACATTCACCATTCCATGCACTATAGGTAACACAAGGTTTGAAAGTGCAATGCTTGATTTAGGTGCATCTATAAATGTCATGCCATATTCTATTTATGCATCATTATACTTGGGTCCTTTGGAACCTACTGATGTTATTATTCAATTGGCTGATAGATCTAATGCATACCCTAAGGGTGTGGTTGAAGATGTTTTGGTGCAGGTAAATGAATTAGTATTTCTGGCAGACTTCTATGTTTTAGACATGGAAGAGGATGAGTCTCCTAAATCTGCTCCTATCTTGTTAGGGAGACCATTTTTGAAGACTGCGCGGATAAAAATTGATGTGCACTCAGGAACTCTAACAATGGAATTTGATGGGGAATTAATTAGATTCAATATTTTTGAAGCTATGAGATACCCAAGTGATGTGCACTCTGCTTGTTTAATTAATTCTTTTGATCCTTTTGATTCTTTAATTTCTGCAGCTTTTGATTCTAACCATTTTGATGCTCTTGATACAATTCTAACTCATAGCTTAGATGTACAGGAGGAAAAGAAGAAGAATGAAGAAGAGCCATGGAGTGAAGACATTGATGAAATTGTTGCTGCCTTACAAGAGCTCTCTTCCACTCCAGAAGAGCATGAGGTAACTTTTGTTGATTTACCTTACTACTACGATATACCTCAACCTTCCGTTGTGCAGGCACTTGAATTGGAACGAAAGCACTTTGATCATCTTAAATACATCTTCTTGGGGAGAAGGACACCCTTCCAGTAATAATTACAAAGTCACTCACCCAAGAGCAAGAAGAGAAACTGGTAGCTGTTTTGCAGGAACATAAGACAGCCATTGGTTAGTCAATAGCTGATATCAAGGGTATTAGTCCCTCCATTTGTATGCACAGGATATTAATGGAGGAGGATACTAAACCTGTGAGAGACCCCCAGTGGAGGTTGAATCCTCCCATGATGGAGGTTGTGAAAAAGGAGATACTGAAGCTCCTAAGTGTGGGGGTGATCTACTCCATTTCTGACAGCAAGTGGGTAAGCCCAGTCTAGGTAGTACCAAAGAAATCTAGATTTACTGTGGTAAGAAATGCTGAAAATGAGCTTATTCCTACTAGGTTGCAGACAGGGTGGCGTGTTTGTATTGATTACAGGAAGTTGAATGCCGCCACGAGAAAGGACCACTTTCCTTTACCTTTCATTGATCAAATGTTAGAGAGATTAGCTAGTCATTCTCATTATTATTTTCTGGATGGTTTTTCAGGTTACAATCAGATTACCATAGCTCCAAAAGACCAAGACAAAACTACATTCACTTGTCCATTTGGTACCTTTGCATATAGGCAAATGCCTTTTGGGCTCTGCAATGCACCAGGAACTTTCTAGAGATGCATGATAAGTTTATTTTCTGATTACTTTGAAAATATTATTGAGGTTTTTATAGATGACTTTAGTGTCTTTGGAAATGGTTTTGAAAATTGTCTAGAACATTTAACATTGGTGCTTAAAAGATACATTGACACTAACTTGGTACTGAATTGGGAAAAATGTCATTTCATGGTAAAGGAAGGTATTGTGTTAGGTCATGTAATTTATGCTAGGGGAATTAAAGTAGATAAAGCTAAGGTAGAACTCATGCATTCTTTGCCCCCACCTACTAGTGTGCGGGAGATTCGTTCTTTTATTGGTCATGCAGGTTTTTACCAGAGATTCATTAAAGATTTCTCTAAAGTCTCATTGCCCCTTTGCAGACTTCTTCAAAAAGATGTCAATTTTAACTTTGATGAGAAATGTATGGAAGCTTTCAATAAACTCAAGAAGTTGTTAACTATTGCGCCTATCATCAGGCCACCTAACTGGGAGTTACTGTTTGAACTAATGTGTGATGCCGTGACTTTGCGAGGGGGTCATCTTAGGACAGTGAGTTGATAGGGTTCCTTATGCCATTTACTATGCATCAAGGACTCTAAATGATGCTCAGCTTAATTACTCAACCACAGAAAAAGAACTTCTAGCTGTTGTATTTGTTTTGGAAAAATTTAGATCATATGTAATTGGTTCTAAAGTAATTGTGTTTTCAGATCATACAGCTTTGAAGTATCTCCTAACAAAGAAAGAAGCAAAGCCTAGATTGCTCTGATGGATTCTATTGCTCCAGGAATTTGACTTGGAGATTAAAGACAAGAAAGGGAGCGAAAACTTGGCGGCCGATCACTTGAGTAGGTTGGTAACTGAAGAGGAAGAAATACCTATCATGGAGACCTTTTCGGATGAATATTTGATGGTTGTCAAGGCCATAATCCCTTGGTATGCTGACATTGTTAACTACCTGGTTACTAAGGACTTTCCGGAGGGTTTGAATAAGGCCCAAAGAGATAAATTAAGGAGTGACTGTAAATACTATATCTGGGATGACCGGTACCTATGGAAGTATTGTGCAGATCAAGTCATTAGGAGGTGCATTCCTGATTCTGAGACACACTCCATCCTCTTCTTTTGCCACACCTATGCATGTGGAGGACACTTTGGCAGTAAAAGGACAGCCAACAAAGTACTTGACAGTGGTTTCTATTGGCCCACAATTTTCAAAGACGTTTACAACTTCTGTAAGTCTTGTGACCGCTATCAGAGAACAGGTAACATTAGTCTTCGTAATCAAATGCCTCAGACTTTGATCATTTTTGTGGAAGTCTTTGATGTGTGGGGTATTGATTTCATGGGACCATTCCCTCCTTTATTTGGTTTCACATACATTCTCTTATTTGTTGATTATGTGTCTAAATGGGTGGAAGCAAAAGCCACCCGATCTGATGATTCTCAAACTGTTGCAGATTTTGTTAAAACATATATTTTCTCCAGGTTCGGGACCCCGAGGGCTATCATCAGTGACCAAGGGACCCATTTTTGCAACAGAACCTTTGATGCTCTATTGAAGAAATATGGAGTAATGCACAGAATTTTCACTCCTTACCATCCACAGATAGATGGGCAAACTGAAGTGTCCAACTGGGAGATTAAGTCAATCCTTGAAAAGACAGTGAATCCCTCAAGAAAGGATTGTAGTACTCGACTTGAAGATACTTTATGGGCTTATAGGACTACCTATAAGACTCCCATTGGCATGTCACCATTTTGGTTGGTGTATGGAAAGCCCTGTCATTTGCCCGTTGAGCTGCAACATCGCTCTTACTGGGCCATTAAACAAGTAAATATGGAATTGGAAGGTGTTGGAAAGCAAAGGAAGTTCCAGTTACAGGAACTGGAAGAACTAAGAAATGAGGCCTTCGAGAATGCCCTGATTTATAAGACTAAAGCTAAGGTATTCCATGACCAATTGATTTCCAGAAAGAAATTTCACAAGGGACAAAAAGTTCTACTGTTCCAATCCAAACTCAAATTGTTTCCAGGTAAACTGCATTCTAAGTGGATTGGGCCATTTGTGGTAACTAATGTTTTTCCTTTTGGTGCAGTTGAGATCAGAAGTGAAATTTCTGGCAAAGCATTTAAGGTCAATGGTCACCGTCTCAAACCATATCATGAACTTCCTGACAGTGCAGAGATGGAAGTGATGACCCTCATCCTTCCACAATATGAGGAGCATTGAAAGTATCACAGCGTCGGGCTGAGGACAATAAACTAAGCGCTCATTGGGAGGCAACTTAACCAGATTTGCTTTCTTTATCCTTTTTATTTTGTGTTTTTATTAGTTTCTTAGATTATGTCTTTATCTGTTTGTTGATTGTAAGCATTTGAATCTTTGGAGAACCTTGTGTTTGGTTTGATTAATTGTGTGTTTGAATGGATTGTTTGTTTGACATTTGCATGGATTAAGTACAGTGAAAACCAAGCGAAACTATAGGAATTAGTTCATTTGTAAATTGTTGTTTTGAATGCTAAAATATGTTCTTTGAGAATGATTTCATTCAATTGAGAAGTTAAATTTTAAGTTCATGATGAATGGATTGAGTAAAGAGTTATACTCTTGAGACACATTCATATGAACTTGTGCCTTATGAACTTCGTAGATTTTTGACATTCCCTCAAGAATGATAAGTTTTTAGTCTTGGGAATCTGACTTTAAAAGACCCTGACCTATGCTTTTGAACTAATTTCTTGAGTATTCTTCGAGGAACAACATTGCATGAGGGTTTCAAATCCATTTCATAGTGAAATGAGCCAATTTGGGGAGGCATTTTTCATAAGATTATGAGTGGGGGAGGTCATGTAAATAATAAAAAAAAGGGTAAAATAGTGAGGTACACGACCTAGGCCGTGTACACTCACACGGCCGTGTGATCTTGAACTGCAAAATACCAGAAGAGGCAGAATCATACACAGCCGTGTATGTTCACCAGGAAGCTTTTTAGGGCTCTTTTTTCCCCTTTTTCTGCTCTTTCCTCACCCACGAAGCCACCATCTCCTTCCCCCTCCCTCTCCTCCAAATCTTCTATTTTTACAACTCCAATCCATCATTTAAACCCATTTTCTTCACTAATTTCTTAAATCCTTCACATCTCTTCCATTATTTTCATCTCTTAACCACAAATCTCCCCAATTTTCACTTCTCTCTCTCTCCTCCAATACCCACACGAACCCACCATCCTCCATAACCACCACCTTCATTTTTCTTCATCTTTCTACTTTAAAATCACCACCCAAATCTTCTTTTCTTTATCCATTCTTTATAAACACCCATTTCCTTTCCTATATTCACCATCACCGTGACCCCTCCCTCTTTGTGCACAGTATCCATTTGATAAAATTACTCAATAATGCCTCCAAGGAAGCGTGTGAAGCAAAATGCAAGTAGTGGTCGAGGATTCAATAGTTCTTTTGTTCGACCTCAATCTCCTCCACGTGCACCATCTCCACCACCTAAGGTAAATGTCCATCCCACCTTAATTAAGGATGTTATCCTAACTAAATTCTTAGATGAGGATACATTGCATCAAATTGGATTGTATGATGAGGTTTTTGAACTGTTAGATGGAATAGGTTGGGGAACATTTGCTAGAATGCGTTTACCAACTTATGATACTTTAACTAGGGAGTTCATTATGAGTTTTGACAGGAAATTGTATCCTCTTTGTGATCAACAAGAATGGCCTGGTAAAATTAAATTTGAAATCTTTGACATTCCCCATGAGTTGGACATCGACCAGTTTAATGCCATTTTTAGCTTTCCCATAGGCCACAACCAATTCCCCCGTGATTTTAGGCCTGATAGAGTTTGGAATACATTAAGTGTAGCTGATTCTAATGATTATGATCCTTACAAATCTAAAGCTTCCAAACTTAGGGCTCCAGCACATAGGTATATTAAAAAATGGTTAGCAAATACTATTTGTGCTAGGGGTGAAAGTCAAGGAACTATTAGTCGAGCTGAATTGTTCTTTTTGAACTGCATGATTAATAAGGAGCCTGTTAATGGATCATATTGGTTGTGTAACTCATTTAAACATTTAGGGATTGTTGTAACTGGCCGTATTTTAGTGGAGGGATTTGTTACCCTTATTGCTCAGCACTTTGGGTTGGATTCTGATATTATTACTGAGGATCCTGTTTCGGGCTCTGCTGCCATTGATAGCTCTACACTAATTCATATGAGGTTATATGAAAAACGGAATGAGGAGCTGTTTTTGGTAGGAGCTGGTAACCAGGATATTCCGAGGGGAGTTCCACCACAGGCTAATGATAATGAATCAGCGCCTTCAGAGTCTGCTTCTCATTTTACTACTGAGGTTGGTCCGTCTTCTAGGGCTTGACCCACTACTCTTGACGATGTTATAGCACATGTTGAGGCCCTACGGATGGACCATACTGCACGCCTTCAAAGCCTTAATGATAGATTTCATGCATGGGAGGAGCGTAACGCTCAGAGTATGGCATCCCTTCACAGCAAGATGGATGACATTCTCCGACGCCTGCAGTAGATTTTCCCTCATTTCCCCATTAATGTACCCCCCTTAATTTCCACTGTATTTTCATTCTCTTGTATTGTGTACATTTGGGATTTGATTTGCACTATTAATTTGTTGGTTTCATTTATAGTTGATTTGTTTCTGCTTTCGATTGTGGTATAGCTATTTTTGCTTGTTTTCCTTTTCTGGATGTGTGTAGCATTCTCTTTGTCATTATTTTTCATTTTCTGGATGTGTGTAGCATTGAGGACAATGCTTGTTTTAAGTGTGGGGGTGTGGATACTTTGATGTTCTATTGTGAATACTGTTGATATTTTGAATTATTCTCCTGGGGTTTTGAATGACTGATTGAACTATATTGACTTTCTTGGGGTGAGTGTATTTGATCTTGATGATGTTATTCTTCTTGTGATACTTCTCCATTGGGCTTTTAAAGTTTTTGATAAGTTTTCAAGTGTTGTGATTAGTGAGCAATTGACCCAAAAAAAAAAAATAATTTGAATAAAAATTTTGAGCATGATTGAATGAACTTTCTGGTTATCGATTTTGTCAGGTGAAATTCTACAAATTAAAGGGTTTAATTGAAAATGATGAATTGAAACCTAGTGAGTTTTTGAGCCTTGTTGTAAATGGTTAATTTTAGGCCATTTTGGATCCTTGATTGTGTGATTCCACTTATGATTATTGTGCTTTTCAGAACTTGTCTTGGTTCTCTTTTAAGCTGCTAATGACCACTGCATGCATTTAAAATGATAAAGGCATTTTCTTTTAAATAACTACTAGCCAAATAGCCATCCTTGCATTTTATCCATTGATTAAACCCTTTGAGCCTAATTGACCCAATTTCCTTTTATCTAAGCTCTATTTAAACCTAAAAGTGAAAAACTATTTTACTACCCTACCTTAGGGAGTAGAAGAGCTTAAGGATTGCATTGGAAAGTGGCTTTTGAATAAGTGTGGGGGTGTGAATTAATGATGTATTTGCCTAGCTATGTTTGTATATGAAAGTCTCATGCTGGCAAAATATCATTGTGAATAGGTTGTAAGGTGTGCGTGTATGTATATATATATATATATATATATATATATATATATATATATATATATATATATATAATATATATAAAGAGAATTCAGAAAAAGGATAAGGTACATAATAGGAATTTGAATTTGAAGACTATTGGAAAATTCTATGTAATGATTGAATATCTTTCCATTTTACTCTTCTAGTTCCTATGGTCTAGCTTTGTCTATCTTTGATGTATCCTACCTTAACCCTGACCCCATTACAACCTGAATAAAGTCGTTTTGATCTCTGTTTACATGTGGTCTGAGTAGTGGAGAAGTAGAGGCTTGACAAGCCTATGGTAAAGCATATTCTCATGAGTTGGTTGAGTGAAAACACAAGCCTGAAACACTTGAGTGAGAGAGCATTTCAATGAGGATTTATCATGCTGATTGAACCCTGAAATTTGATTGATTTTGCTTGTCAAATTGGATTGCTAAGAAAGGAAATTCTTGAATGTTTAATTTTTTTTTTTTTGAAAACTAAATGCATAAAGGACTTTGCTCATTATTTTGCATTTGTTTGGCTTGTTGTGAAACTGTGTTGAACTGTATATTTTTGCCCAGGAGTGCAAAAGGCTAAGTGTGGGGGTAATTGATCTGTTGATTATTCCTATATTTTAATCGCCTTGTAATTGATTCATTGAACTCCATTTGTGCTTAATTGTCATCATTTAGCTTAGTTTCTGATATCAAACCCTAATTGGAACATTATTACGAAACTTTGCTTAAATGTATTCTCATAGGCTAATACTTGAACTTTTTAGGAAACCGTTGAATGGTAGAGTTCATTTAACCTAAATCAGGCTTGACATCCACTTGAAGAAGGGCTATGGATTCATGAAGATCAATTTCTCCCTTTGAAGCAATGAAAGAAGAGTTTTTGAGAAGAATCCAGGCCGAGAAATGAAGAAGTCAAAATACAGGGCCTGCGTCAAAATACAGGGCCTGTGTCAGAATACATGGCCTAGGCCATGTACGCCTCTGACTTTGCAATTGAAATAGTAAAATTTGGCCCCTCTAACTCAGTGTCATACACGACCGTGTATGTCTCCAGAAACTCAATTATTGAAACTTTTGCGCGAAGTTTGTGTTGGGGGCCTATATATTGACACTCTTGGCACGTTTTGAAGATAGTTCTGACCTAAGAGAGCAACTGGAACCCCTTGGAGAAGGAGAAGGGAGTCTTGGATCAAAGATTGGAGTCTCGGGTTCGAGTAATCGGAGATCCATCATCCTCAATCCTCAGAAACTCGTTTGCTTTAGTTTTTCTTCTGCACTTTGTTTCTCATGTTATTCTTTCTCAGTTTTTCTTGTGATTTCCTTCTAGCTATGTGTAACTAAACCTCCTTTGGTTAAGGGGTGATGAAACCACTAGTATTGATGTTGTGAATCTTGCATATTTGATTATTTCAACACAGTTATGTTTTTATTCATATATTTCTGAATCTATTGTTGGTATGAAGGTTTTTGTACTTGTTCCCACTTTCAAAGTGGTAGATCTGGGTTTATTATGCGCGGTTGTGGTAGTAGATCTAGCGGAATATATGATGTTCATGTGGGTATAATTATCTTTATGCTATTTGCCAGTTATAAAAGTGGTAGATATGAGTTTATTATGCGCGGTTGCGGTAATAGATCTAGAGAAATATATGTTCTAAGTAATTTAATCTCAGTGTGTGATTAGATCTTAGTGTGATTGGTTTTCTAAATCTTAATGCAATTGTTGGATAGTTGTAAGAGCGGTTACTTTATGACTAATCAGTGATTAGGAGTTGATTTGAGCGGTTGCTAAATTGGCCAACACTTAAGAAAAACGGAGATTTACTCTCACAATTGCGTAAAAACATAATTGAGCATGTTGGAATAAAAGGATATGTGGATTTACATCATCATATAAATCTAGTGGTGGATTCAATCTCTTAACCAATTTTCTTATATTGTTGATTTTAGTTCATTTATTGTTATTGTCTTTTTATCTGTTCATTATTCATCAAAACTCCAAAACCCCCTATTTACTATTTATTGTTAATCAGAGTTTAAATTGGAAATTACTTAATAGTGTTAATTGAATTGGTTCTCTGTGGATTGACCCTTACTAACTACAACTAGTTGTAAGGTTTTTATTTTCTGGTGGGCTTGACAACTGATTTTTATCTGAATTTTAATCATTATATCCTCACGTATCATCTGTTGTGCCTGAGGAGGTGGTGGTTGCATGAATTGTGCTTGATTGTTAGTCCTCCAACTGAAGTTCGGGTGATTTCTCCATCCCAGATTGTATGTATCTGAAAAAGAAGAAGTGAATAACTTTTTAAAATTATTCATTGCATTTACTTGCTCATGCACAACTTCTTTAAAAATAGAAATTTTTGGACATTCATTTGTTGAGTGTCCCAATTCATCACAAATGCTACAAATTTCTTTATTTTGCACAGATTTAAGTTCTTTCACTTTTCCTAATTCCATAGCTTCAATCTTTCTAGCCAAACTGGAAAACCTTGCATTTAGATCTTCTTCTTGACTAGGGTGATATTTTCTTTTACTAGCATTTGCAAGGTTAGATCTAATTGAATTTTCAGAATGATTAGTACCATGCCAAAATTGAGAATTTTCAGCCAAATGGTCTAAATAGTCTAAAGCTTATTCAGGTTCTTTATCAAGAAACTCATCATTGCACATTGTTTCCACAAATTGTTTAGTTTTGGGTGTTAACCCTTCATAAAAGAAGCTTATAGTATGCCATTTTTCAAAACCATGATGTTGGCATGAATTTAACAAATCTTTAAAACGTTTCCAACTTTGAAAATATGCTTCATTTGAATTTTGGGAAAAATTTTGGATTTATCTTTTCAAAGCATTGGTTTTATGTGTTGGAAAAAATTTCTTTAAAAACTCACATTACATTTCTTGCCACGTGCTAATTGATCTTGGTTTCAAAGTGTTAAGCCAAGTTTTTGCTTTATCTTTCAAAGAAAAAGAAAATAATTTAAGCTTAACAACCTCTTTAGTGTAAGTTTGATCATGAAAAGCAGTACATACTTCCTCAAATTCTTTTAAATGTAAGTATGGGCTTTTAGATTCTAAACCATGAAAATTAGGAAGTAAAGAAATCATACTTGGCTTGAATCTAAAATTGTTGGCATTAAGTGGAAAGATAAAACATGATGGACTAGAATTTCGAGATGGTTGCAAATACTCACGCATAGTTCGCAACGGTTGATTTTCATGTTCATCATGCACACTTTTGTTTTTAGCCATTGTGCTTAATGTGTGTGATTGTGATTCAAACAAATCAATATGTAAAGTACCTGGATTAACTCTAACCAAACGACCAGAATTTAAATCACAATACCAATTAAGCATAAACAAGTAACTTACAGTATAAAATAAAATGTACAAGCTAGCAGCATAAATCGTCCATTAAATATTAACAAAGGTGTGGTATAAACTAACCACCAAATATATATTAACACTTAGTAAATAAATATTAACAAAGGTGTGGTATAAACTAACCACTAAATATGTTAATAAGCATAAAAATTAAAAAGTTAGTATACAGATAAATTAAAATGTTAGAAACAGAAAAAGTAAAAAGTTAGATAGCTAATAAAGTAAAAAGTTAGATAGTTAGTAAGAGAGTTAGTAAGTTAGTAAACAAAAAAAATGACAAAAAATAAATAACAAAAAAAATGACAAAAATAAATACGAAAATAAAGTACAAAAAGTAAATTTAAAATATGAAAACTGGAGAATCGGCAAGCCGATTTTTTACTCCAGCGAGAGAGAAGAGAAGAAGAAAGAATATTTCATTAATGATTAAAGATTACAGAGAAATTAAGGAGAGTTTCCCTGGCAACGATGCCAAAAACTTGATGCACACTTTTTAATTATTGCATTGCAAATCCAAGTGCAGGTTGTCTCAAGTAATAAATTTCTCGGTGAGTCCGAGGTCGATCCACAGGGAATTGATGAAGATCAAGGTGAAGTAAATATTTTGTTACTACGGTAAAAATTATTTACTTGGGTTAAAAGATCCACTCTTGGTAAATAAAGTAAAGGTAAGATTAATTTCTTTTATAACTCAATTAGAATCCTCGCAACATGGAGGTTCCAATCGGAAAATACAACATTAAAAGTCTATTTAAAATAATATACGTAATTATATTATGTTTCCTAAAAATATTACCACCACTTATAAATGGGTTAAAGCATTCATTGTGCCAATATTTTGTTTACAACAAATCAAGAACTCCTCTTTACAAAGATGGTTTCTAAATTATAAGAAACAAATTATAATACGTATAATGGTTACTAGAAAATATAAATCATTTAAGCACAAGAGAAGAATAAATCTAACCTTACTTTATTACCAAGAGCTTCACCCTTTCTCCCAAGTAAAATGAAACTTAGTTACTTATAGATAAGAAGAAAGAAAGA
This sequence comes from Ormosia semicastrata, assembly GCA_029884595.1. NCBI lineage: Eukaryota > Viridiplantae > Streptophyta > Magnoliopsida > Fabales > Fabaceae > Ormosia > Ormosia semicastrata. The sequence goes on along the minus strand of JAQQTO010000063.1, from coordinate 9,806,005 downwards.
GAGAAGAAGAAGAAGAAGAACATGACTTTAATTTAGAACAAAGGAAAATTACTACAAGAAAACCAAGTAACAAAATGGCATCATTTTAGTAACTAACACCTAACACCCTCAATGATCTGCCAAGGACCCCTTTTATAGAGGAATAGAGATACAAAATGATAAGGGGGCTGAGTCATTAGTGGGTGGATGAGTGGAAAATGAGTGGAAAATGCCAAATAACTTTTGGTGAGTGGAAAATTATGGAGATTCCTTGTCTCGAAAATCATGCAGCTTTGAAGGCATTGCATTCATCATTTTTGAACCAAGTGGTCTTCATGAAAGTTGTAGCCCTAGATCTTAGCTTTCAAATGACTTTGATTTGAGTTTAATATCATTCCTATAGCTCCAGATACGCTCAAATTACTGTACACTGCTCAGGCCCAATCACAGCTCCTCTGTTCTGACTTCCAAGCCCAATATCACCTTCAAGGAGTCCGATTCTAGAAAAGTGTTCAACATAAAAGTTATAGATATGGGTCTTAACTATTCAATATCCAAATTTTAGCCTATTTAACAACTTCTATCCTGAAATATGTGATGAACAGTACACATAGGTTAAGCTGTTAGGAAAAGCACTGTGATTCTTACTTCAACCCCAATTTGAGTTATCGAATCATGTGATTGGGCCTTTGAGGTATCTTGAAAGTTGTAGAAATCTCTCTTATCTTTCAAATGCCACTAGAATCACCTCTAAAGACTACCTACATCCCAAGATATAGCCCAAAATATAGAAACAATGTAAGACGTAAATTATGCTAAAAAATTCAATTAAGTCCAATTTGAATCCAAACTTACAAAACATAATCAAAATCAATCAATTAAGTACATGGAGAGTGTAAATAACTAAAAATGAAGGCTTATTAATGTATCAAATATGTGATCATCACACACCATTTCATTTATAATGGAAAAAGATATTGGTGGTGACTACTAACACTTCTTAATTTTTGCCAGTGCCCTTTGAGATGATTGCGACAATAATGATTTGAACCTCATATATTATAAATTCTACAACTTTAGTATGGTGGTTCCAAAGTAACTATTTTTATAACATAATAACTACATTTATTTTTGTTGAAACTATAAGTATACTACTACAGTTTAAAATTGTAGTCTTTTATATAATGTAAAAATTGGAAAATATAAAAACATGTTATAATGTGAATGTAAACATTAGCCTTTAATAACTTATAAAGAGTAATTCATTTATTTTGTTGGTTTCATTAGTGTTGAACAGAAAGTCATTAATGTAAATGTTAATTAAGATTATATTTTTAACTATAAAAAGGGTTTAATCACTTGCTACTATCAACAAAGCTTTTCAATACCCAACAATTAGATTTCATCTCAAAAAGTCATGGCAACATTCAACAACTTTTTTCTAATGGTTATCTTTATGACAAGTGCTATTTTGCTTATCAAAACAAGAGTTTCTTCTGAAATTCTTGAGCCATCTGAAGGTCCTGCTATTGAAAATAATTATGCACCAAGGCCATTATCAACGTATGCAAAATATTTGAGAGAATGTGCAGCTAAGTTACATTCATATTGCGGCAGTCAGATCTTCTTTGGGACATTTTTTGGTAATGAAACAATTAGTACAGATTGCTGCCACAACCTTGTGCATGACTTAGGTAAACCTTGTCATGATAGCTTGACAAAATACATTTTAATAACATCACCAAAGTTCAAGCAACAAGAAATCCAAAATTTGTGGAGGAATGGAAAAATTTGGAATGATTGTAACCACCATTGATCCCACCTTGATGAAGCCTAAGTTTAACATTTTGTATTTTTATTATATTATATTATTTGCAATAAGAACTTAATGCACTTCATTTGTATTTATGTAAAATTTTCTTTAAACTAAACTATTTGCGTTGGACTTCAACTATTTGCTTATTGATCTATATGATGTGTGTTAGTCCAAAATTTTGTAACAAATTCATCTAACAAAAAGTATATTTATTATAAAAAACTAACAGAGATATATAATCATTCACTAACATGTTTAATATTTTTTTAACATTTTATTTTTTTTCTTTTTTAATAATTCCATCGCATGAATGTTAATTAGTCTAATTTATATTAGTACTAAAATAAATTTACACAAATTATTTTGTAATTTTGTGCAATAATCCAAGGTAACAAGCAAGGGTGGGTGAATAGAATAGGTGATCTATTAGGAGCCTACAACCTAACCTATTAGCAAACAAATCAGGTTTAAGCTTTTAGAAATATCCCTTTAACCATGTAAGCTAGAAAAATGTTACAAACACACTCTTTTTCATATTTACTCAACTACTAAGCCATATCACACTTTTTATACACTGCAACTTGTTTACCCACTGTTCCAATTTAAACTATTTACTAATATATATGTTTTTTATACTTTTTAATGGGCCTTACTTTTGTAAATTAGCATTGGTAATGACAATAGTTTTGATGATAACAAAAAAAAATAGTTGTGCAAAGATAAAGTCCCAAAGTTATTCAAGTTTAGCTTACAAGACTTAGATCTTGTATAAAGATAAATAGGAATCACACTAAGCTCATATCTCATTTTTTATTCACCTTAAATCTCTTTGCAAAATCACGTTTTATACTTGTGAAAATATTTATCAAGTTTGAGCAAAATGGTTTTAGAAAGGTTGAAAAGGCTTTGGGAAACTTTGGTTGCAAAATCCTTTAAAAATAATGTTTTCTTGATAAGCTAATAACAAATTATCTGAACTCAATGACAAAGTATCTGAAATCAAATAACACATTATCTGAAATCCATAACTGGTTTTTTGCAAAGTTAGAAATGTGCCTTTATGATTTTAAAAGGGAATAACCGATTATGGAAAGTCCATAATAGGTTATTCACAAAGTCAAAAGCACGCCTCCTTTGTTTTTAACCTCCTAACCGATTATGGGTTCCAAATAACCTTTATTCGTGTGCTACAGTGTTTCCTGATAACACAAATAATTTGTTATTGAAACCAAATAGCCAGTTATCCACATGCTACAGTGTTTCCTGATAACACAAATAATATGATATTGAAACCAATAACTTGTTATTGGAACTAATAACCTATTATCAGAAACAAATAATCTGTTCTCCAAGCTAACATAAAATGAAAATAACAGCTAGTCTCTAGCATTTAATGCTCCAAACCACCTCCAAATGGCTCTTAAATGCATTATGTAATAGTCCAATATTTTCTACCCAAATATATCATCATATAAAGGAATAACCCAATATTGGTTATGCTACTACTAACAAACATCAATATTGAACCTATATCATTCATACACAATGAGTAGGAGAGCCACGATAGCAGAAGATATATATATACATCACAGCCTCAAAGGGCATACTGTTATACATAACTTCAAACAACTAAGCAAATATAAAACAAATATATGCTCAGCTCAAAACAGCATCTATACTACCTAATATTTATACAACTTCTTCTTTCCTTTCGAAGAACTCGCACCTGGATTTACATGGCAATACAATCGGGGTGAGAAAACATATCTCAATAGAAGTATTCCAATACCAGTATATATACATGTATATGTACAAATAGATAATATTCACAATTATCATGTTAACACTTCAATCACAGAAGCAACAATAACATCTCCATCTCAGAGACACGCAATCGTCCATACAATTACAATGCATGATTAATGTTATGAAAGCAACCACCCATACAATCGCCATGCCATGCCAAGTTATGTCTAGTATTTATGCCTATGCATTATTCCTAAGTATTAAAATGAATAATGTATGATACCATATCCAAGAAACTACAATTCCATGGTAATGTCATGAATACATGCAACTTGAACAAAGTAATGGAAGTCACAACCATAACCTTGAACAAGCACTGGAAGTCCATCTAACAACATCATTATCATAGAGAAAATTCATTTCCCCCTGGGTAGTGAAGTCCATCAACTACACAGTTATAGATAATGAACAAGGAAATTCATATTCAAAAATTCTATAATAGGAAGGATACAATCCACCTTGCCTAAATATAGATCACCCTCATCGATGGGGCATACCCACATCTACGAGGCTCACACCTATCAAAAAGCAATCACCCACACCTATGCATTCACATCTTCAATTAATACTTCTACGAGACTCCCATTACTCACTAAGAAGCACAAAAGAAAGCATTACACGAGTGATTCTCTTTAATTTCCCAAAATAAGGGCTCTGTTCTATCCTATCCAGCATTGGGTGCTCAGGTGCTTCCAAACCAGCGCTTAGGCGTGTAAACTACAGCCTCAAACAAGACTCTCTAGTCATTAGGCACTCAGGCGCTTAGCTTCTGCGCGCTCAAGCGTGCTACACGCATGACAAGTTCTTCCTGGGCACTGGGCGCCTAGACGTCCAGCAATTCAGTGCTTAGGCGCTCTCAAACCAAAAAAATAGTTTTTGCATAATTTTTCAAAAACGATCATTATTCCATTGGGAACAAGTGATGTTATAATCACTCAAAATCACTTCCAAGTGATTTTCTAACCAAAAAACAAGGTTCAACTACACATAGCAACCATTAATCCACTTCAATTTCATTTAATTCAATACTTTTGTGAATCAAAATCAAATCATGACCTAACCTCCAAAAATAACCTAAAGTGGGAATTAAGGCTCCAAAAGATAAAAAATTCATCTAAACACATGCACAATTCAGTTTCTAACTTAACCATACTAACCACATCAAGATTCAACTTATAAATCATCAAATCACCTCTCAAACCATCATTTCCTCTTCAAGCTTCTCTTGAACCAAAAGAACAGAATGAAAACAAGCAAGTAATAACATATTTTCCCCCTACCTCAAATTCTTGAAGATGAAGGCAACCTCCACTTGGTTCCTCTTCCTTGATTGTTAATCCTCCTCTTTAGTCTCTTTCATCTCTTTTCTTCTCCTCCTTGGTTCTCTTTCTCCTTTCCTCTTTTCTTCCTTCTTCTTTACGTTTTCTCTTCTCTTCTCTGTTTCTTAAATATCCCAATCGTCGGATATTTACCAAGGGAAGTCTAATTCGACTTCTCTTGGATAAGTACCAAAACCCTAATCTGCTAAGAACACTTAGATTTCACCAAATCCAATTTCGTAGCTTCCAACAGATTCAAAATAAATCCTAAGATTCATTAAAAATCTTATTTCACCATTTTCATAAATTTCCATATCTGCTAGGAGTTAGACCGGTACTAAAACACACAACCAGTATGCTTAAAAATATCGAACTAACCCCGATAATTCTCAAACTTTAACTACATCTACTTCCACACATTTTGGACCTAGAAACAAGTTCTCCATATTATTCTCATTAACTAAGCAGTTTAAGTCAAAAATGGGGTTGAAAACAGTTATATTTTACACATAGAGTTGCAGCAAAGTGACTAAACGTGTTCAGATGGTCACAAAACTTCACACGCATGACAAACTAGTGTTAGGCTACCTCCATAACCATATACAAGTCTCCCATGACTATACAAGGTGTTACATTCTCCCCACCATTTTAGAATTTTGTCCCCAAAATTTGGTTTACCTAATATACAAAATCTTAACAACTAACATACAACCACAGATGCAGCCAAATTTTAAGAAAACAAAGTTACTAAACATGCATAATCATGTTCTCACCTTTTCCCAAACCAGGAGATAGTGGTGTCTCCTCGTCTCGTACATTGTAGACTCTACCTCCAGCGATAGGTCTAGCATCTGTCCTGTCCTCTTCCTTTGTAGAACAACTCTTAGCGTAATATCCCTTCCCACCACATTTGTAACACGTTATCTGTTCCACTATACACACCTTGTTTCCATGGTACCTATCACACTTAGCACGCCTCTGAGCTTAATCACCTTTCTTAACTTGCTCATCTTTCTCTTGTGGGTAGTTGGATTTAGGAGTGCTCTTCCCATATCCACCATCCACTTTCTTCTTTTTCTGAAGACTTTGTAAACTCTGCTTTGCCTGAATTTGGAGATTTTCAAACTCCACAATTCTACACTTGATCACCAAGGATGGAAAATCCCTGATTTTAAAAGGTCTCACAACCCTTCGTACATTTCCCCTTAGTCCAGACTCAAACTTGACACACCTCCAGTTCTTATCCGAATTTTGCCTAAACTGAGAAGAAAACTTGGACAACTCATGAAATTTTGCTTTATATTGTCCAACCGTCGTGTCCTCTTGACGAAGACCCAAAAATTCCCTTTCTTTACCATCTTGCAAACTTTTTGGAAAATGTTTCTCCAAAAAGGTCCCTTTGAACACACCCCACGTGATCAAAGTCCCTGGTGTCTCCAGTAGCCTCCTGGTACTTCGCCACCATTGCTCTGCTTCCCCTCTCAGCATGAAGGAAGTAAAGGAAACTTTTGCTCTTCAGAGCAAACCATGACCTCAAAGATCTTCTCTAATTTGGTCAATCACTCTTCCGCTTTAATCGGATCATAGTTACCTCTGAATATCAGAGGACTCATCTTTCTGAACTCTGAAATGTCAAGAAAATTCTGATTTCTCCCTACTGGTACCTCTTGTACTGGTGCTGGTATCGGTGGTGGTACTTGTTGCTGAGGTACCAACCTCTCTAACACTTTTGCAGTCACTGCTACTTGTTCAGTCTGCTGCCTTAAGGCATTGGCCATCGCCATCATAACTGCAGCTATCCCTGTACCTTCATTACCAGAGTCTCTATTCCGACTCCTACGTGGTCGCCCTCGTGTTGTCGGTCGCCCATGTGCTGCCATAGTCTTTTGTAAACACAAAACAATCCATATTGAGTTAGTTAGGCTCAATATCATGTAACCATGCAATAGTAGCTAAAGCAAACATCTCAAAGGCAAAATATGTAATTCCCTTTAAATAATTATATGTAAGAGATAAGAAATGCATAACCATCATTTCACATGCATAAGCATAGTCAGTCCACACCCCGGCTCAATAGGATGAACTGCTCTGATACTAAAAATGTAACAATCCAATATTTGCTACCCAAATATATCGTCATATAAATGAATAACCCAACACTAGTTCTGCTACTACTAACAAACATCAACATCAAACCCATATTATTCATACACAATGAGTAAATATGGAGAGCCATGATAACAAAATATATATGTATACATCACAGCCTCAAAAGGCATACTGTTATACATAACTTCAAACAACTAAGCAAATATAAAACAAATATATGCTCAGCTCAAAACAACATATATACTATGCTAATCCTCATACATCTTTTTCTTTCCTTTCGAAGAACTTGCACCTAGATTTACATGGCAACACAATCGGAGTGAGAAAACATATCTCAATAGAAGTATTTCAATACTAGCATATATACATGTATATGTACAAACAGATAATATTTACAATTATCATGTTAACACTTCAATCACAGAAGCAACAACAACATCTTCATCTCAAAGACACGCAATCGCCCATACAATTACAATGCATGATTAATGTTATGAAAGCAACCACCCATACAATCGCCATACTATGCCAAGTTATGTCTAGTGTTTATGCCTATGCATTATTCCTAAGTATTAAAATGAATAATGTATGATACCATATCCAAGAACCTACAATTCCATGGTAATGTCATGAATGCATGAAACTTGAACAAAGTAATGAAGTCACAACCATAATATTGAACAAGCACTCGAAGTCCATCCAACAACATCATTATCACAGAGAAAATCCATTTTCCCCTGGGTAGTGAAGTCCATCAACTACACAGTTATCGATATTAAACAAGGAAATCCATCCTAAAAAATTCTATAATAGGAAGGATACAATCCACCTTGCCTAAATATAGATCACCAATATCTACGGGGCACACCCACATCTACGGGGCTCACACCTATCGAAAAGTAATCACCCATATTTACGAGGCACACACTTTTCAATAAGGTAACACATGCAATCAAGTATATCATCAATACTAATTAAACACTTATAATTAGCATTACAAATCATTATGATTCAAACAATTCACATTTCCAATTAATACTTCTACTAGAGTCCTATTACTCACTAAGAAGCACAAAAAAAGCATCAAATGAGTGATCTTATTCAATTTCCCAAAATAAGGGCTCTATTCTATCCTATCCAGCATTGGGCACTCAGGTGCTTCCAAACCAGTGCTTAGGCGTGCAAACTACTGCCTCAAACAAGACTTTCTAGTCGTTGGTGCTCAGGTGCTCAGCTTTTGCGTGCTCAAGCGCGCTACACGCATCACAAGTTCTTCCTAGGCAATGGGCGCCTAGACGCCCAGCAATTCAACGCTAAGGCGCTCTCAAACCTGAAATAGTTTCTGCATAATTTTGCAGAAATGATCACTATTCCATTGGGAACAAGTGATCTTACAATCACTCAAATCACTTTCAAGTGATTTTCTAACCAAAAAACAAGGTTCAACTACACATAACAACCTTTAATCCACTTCAATTTCATTTAATTCAACACTTTTGTGAATCAAAATCAAATCATAACCTAACCCCCAAAAATAACCTAAAATGGGAATTAAGGCTCCAAAAGATGAAAATTTCATCTAAACACATCCACAATTCAGTTTCTAACTCAACCATACTAACCATATCAAGATTCAACTTATAAATAATTAAATCACCTCTCAAACCATCATTTCCTCTTCAAGGTTCTCTTGAACCAAAAGAACAGAATGAAAACAAGCAAGTAAAAATAGATTTTCCCCTTACCTCAAAGTCTTGAAGATGAAGGCAACCTCCACTTGATTCCTCTTCCTTCATTATTGATCCTCCTCTTTAGTCTCTTTCCTCTCTTTTCTTCTCCTCCTTGGTTCTCTTTCTCCTTTTCTCTTTTCTTCCTTCTTCTTTACATTTTCTCTTCTCTTCTCTGTTTCTCAAATATCCCAGCCGTGGCATATTTAACAAGGGAAGTTTAATTTGACCTCTCTTGGATAAGTACCAAAACCCCGATCTACTAAGAACACTCAGATTTCACCAAATTCGATTTTGTAGCTTCCAACAGATTCAAAATAGATCCTAAGATTCATTAAAAATTTTGTTTTACCATTTCCATAAATTTTCATATCTGCTAGGGGTTAAACCGACCCTAAAACACACAACCAGTATGCTTAAAAATATTGAACTAACCCAGATAATTCTTAAGCTTAAACCACATCTACTTCCACATATTTTGGGCCTAGAAACATTCATACTTATTCCCATTAACTAAGTAGTTTAAGTAAAAAAAATAGGGCTAAAAACAGCTATATTTTATGCATAGAGTTGCAGCAAAGTGACTAAACGTGCTCAGATGGTCACAAAACCTCACAGGCATGACAAACTAGTGTTAAGCTACCTCCGTAACCATATACAAGTCTCCCATGACTATACAAGGTGTTACACATTAGGCTATGAATGCAAGTGTTTGGGCATTAAAGATAAGTTGGAAATCAATCTGAACAAGCTTCCTGAAAGGCTTACCATATAAATCCACTCATTGAATGCAGATGGTCACCGGTCAAACAATGAATTAACACATGCCAAAAGTGATCAAATTATGACAAGAATGTAAGCAATATAATAAATCCTAAAGAAATTACTTTAATCAAATTAGAAATCAAATTCAAATAATTAGGAAAATAAGATCCCCCATAGCCCTAGCTATGGGTTTAGCTACTCATGTTCAATACAAACAAACTCATATCAAGATACAAACCCATGGAAAGAAAACCCAAAGAAAAGGGGAAACTAGAAAGAAAGATAAATCAAAAACCCTTTAGTGGAGATTATGATCTTCAAGCCTTCAAGAATCGAATTCTCCTTTGAAGCCGTCTTCTAAGATCTGCTACCGCAAAACAACTCTCTCAGGGTTAGGGATTTTCTGTGTAATGTGCTCTGTGTCTTTCTGTCTCTGTCTGTGTTGAATTTAGCATAATTTTTTCCATATATTGAAAATAACGTGGTCTGTTAAGCAACCAGTGCCTAGGCGCTCAGTTCTAAGCGCTTGGTCACTCGGCCACTTAAGTCCAAATGCGCTGCCATCTCCTGCACGCTTAGGCGCTCCTCATCCAGTGCTTAGGCGTTGGGTCACTAGATCAACGCTACTGCATACGCTTTGAGCATTCAAGCGCTCCACTCTCAACGCTTAGGCGCTGAACATTGATAAAAATTCTACTTTTTCTTGCTCCTTTGAATGTCCAGTCTTCTCCAAGTATAATTACATAACAAAAACACACAAAATACTTAATAAAAACAATAATGAAACAATACTAAAAATATAATAAAACTTACGAACAAAATTCAACAAAAATAAATGAAAAGAATATGAAAAACTAATTGAACCGTAAAATTATGACGTGTTGACAGTTCATCAACTCCCCCACATTTGACCTTTGCTTGTCCTCAAGCAAAGAATAGGAATCAACAACAAGATTAAACTCAACATCAAGAAACATGAATCAAAAGAAAATTTCACAATTTAAAAATTCAAGTTCAGCAATCAAATCCAATCAAGCAAGATCATTTAACACTTAAACAATTAGAGGCTCGAGTTTAGCTTGCAACTGTTCTCTTCATCCAACATTTGAGATCACTCAAATTTCTCTTGAAAAAATGTAATATCATAGGCTTGCTTATCAATCTCATCTCCACTTTCAAGTTCACATACAACACAAGAATCAAAAGGACTTTTCTTTGGTTGTAACGGGGCCAAGGGTATGGTGGAAGGTAGGAAGAAAGATAAATAAGAGTAAAGAATGCTCATGGATAAATCAAGATAAATCAAAATTAGGCTGAAAAGATGATAAATAGAGCAAAATGCACAAAGAATATAACAAATTCTCACTTCCAACCCAATATTCTCATTATTCTTCACCAACAATTTTTTCTTCTTCTTTTTTTTCCTTTTTTTTCTCTTCTCTTTTTTTTCAACTTTTTTTCTTTTTTTTTTCATTTTTTTCATTTTTTTAACCCTTGAAAACAATAACAACCTTTTATGAGTTCTCAATTAACACATCAATTACTCCAAAGAATTCAACTTGATTATTCAATTGGGTATTTAAAGAAATCAATTTCAGGCTCAAATAGGCAACTAAGAGATTTTTTTATCAATGCAACTCTAGAAGTTAAGAAAGAATTAAGCCTAATTGCCTTAATCATGTTCAAGTCTGTATGTAAATAATTAAAGCCTCAACAAGATATCAAAGCAAGTTCTAGCGCACATCAATCAAGAGAAAACTCACTCTAGAAGAAAGATAAGATTTTGTTTATGAAAAATCCAATCATTAAAGCTCAAAACTCACTTTCTGGCTAAGTTGATAAAGAGAACAAAAGCAAGCAGATATTGCTAATTTCTAAATAAGATGCTAAATTTCACTCTGCTTCATTAGAAAATATTGCTTAACAAATTATCAGCTCATGATCAATGAAATCCCTTTTCAAAATATATCTCTATCAGCTCATAATAAATCAAGAAATTAACACATAATTTCAGCTTAATTACCAGTAATACTCAAGTGTTCAAACCGATTCAACACCACCTTCACAAGAAAATAAGCACAAAAACAAAAATAAAAATAACAACAAAAATAATGAAGCTATCCCTCTCCCAAAACTTAAAAGAAACAGCGCCTCCACTGAACAAACAATAAAATGCAAATAAAAGACAGGACAAAGAAAATAAGTGAAATAAAAGTGAAGGGCAAGAAAAGCTTATTGTGTTGTCGTGAAATCAATCTTGCTCTTCGTCATCAGGATCCTCCTCTTCATCATCTTCACCCAAGTCATTAAAGTTAACGTTCACCATGATCTCCTCATCGGTCATAGGAGGATCTCTTCGAGGTGCTGAATCAAGGTTTAAGTGCTCTACTATGTCACGTAATAATTGGATAGAGTAGTTGAATTTCCTCTGATTTTGGCACTGCACTCGCTCCAATCTATCCAATCGTTGGGCAGTGGTTTATTCGAATAACCTATTTGGTTTTTAAGACTCTGACTTTAACAGAGTTATTCGAATAATATATTGGTTATTCGAATAACCCATTTCAGATGGCTTTTTACGTTGATCTCAGAAACAGTATTATTCGAATAAGCTTTCCTTCTATTCGAATAACTACGGAGCTTTTGTTTACGTATATGGAAACAGACAGGTTTTCAAATTTGTTTTAAATGATATTAATTATACCTAAACGGTTATCTCCGTGTTTTCCCTATAAATAGCAAGCTTGGGTCACGAATTTGATTGCCCATAACTCTGAATTATTTTTTGAATACTCTAATCTGTGAAAACTATTTTCTACGTTATTTTTGATTAAAAACTTTGAGATATTTCTGTGAGAGCTCCATTAGCACTTCAATTTGTATTACTTACTCTGAGTAAGAGTTTCTCTTCATCTATTTTCTGATATTCTGTATCGAGGGTGAGGTATCCCTCAAGGTTTGTATAAGGGTGAGGTATCCCTACAGGCTAAGACTTTAGCACAAGGGTTGAGTTTCCCTGTATGTGAAAAGTGCTCATTTATGTAACGGTAGCAAGCACCTATTGAAGCTTGTATACTTAGTGAAAAATCTCAGCTTTCGAGGACTGGACGTAGACCACAAGTGGGTTAGTGGTCGAACCAGGATAAATACTGTGTCTGCTTCTCTTTTCCCTAATCTCTTTATTTTATGCAATTTAATTTATTGCACATTTATTTTTCGCTGCTCTTTATTGTTTCTTTTCTTCTTCTCGTTCCTTCTGTGCTTTTATTTATTAAGATTTTAATATTTGTCTTAATTAAAAAGAGATTTTGCAAAAAAGTTTTATACTCAATTCACCCCCTTCTTGAGTACTGGAAGCCACTTGGTAACAAAACCTTTTGAGATTAGGGATTACCCATCCTTGGTTAACAAATGTAAGGTTGTTGAACCCCTGATTTTTAGACCACAGCATGAGCAACGATCTCAAGAGTCCTATAAGAGGAAGAGTTTACAAAGTAGATCAGAGGGAAGTGCTCCACAGTATAGAGACCAGAAAGACAGAGGAAAGCAAGATCAGAAGGATGGTCGTGACCAGTTATATGCTAGATGTGGTAAACACCACCGAGGCAAAGCTTGTGTAGCTGATCAGGTAACATGTTATAAGTGTGGCCAGCCAGGCCATTTTACAAGGAATTGTCTTCCAAGAAAGAAGGCAAAGTTAGAAGATAGACCAGGAAGGGTCTTCAATATACAAAATGTGAAAGCATTACCAGCTTATAGTTCTAGAAAAGGTGAGTACATGGTTGTTCTTGTTGTGTAATTTTATTTTCTTAAGGTTTTGTTGTACCTGTTGTTGTGTGTGAGTTGTTAGGGCTTCTTACCATAGGTAAATCAAATTTTGGGGGCAAAATTTTAAAAAGGAGGGGAGAAATGTAACACCCGTGAAAGCATAATAGACTTGTATATCGTTACGGAGGTAGCCAAACACTAGTTTGTTATGCCTGTGAAGTTTTGTGACTATCTGAGTACGTTTAGTCACTTTGCTGTAATTCTATGTGTGAAATATAGCTGTTTTCAACCCAATTTTGACTTAAACTACTTAGTTTATGGAAATAAGTGTGGAGAACTTGTTTCTAAGTCACAAATATGTGGAACTAGATGTGGTTAAAGTTTGATATATATCAAAGATAGTTTGACATTTTTAAGCATACTGGTTGTGTGTTTTAGGGTCATACTGACCCCCAACAAATATGAAAAAATGTGGAAATGGTGTAACAAGATTTTTAATGAATCTTAAGATTTATTTTAATCTTGTTGGAAGTTGAGAAACTTGGTTTGGTGATAACTGAGCGTTCTTAACTACTCGGGTGAATTTTGGTCACTTAAGTGACCAAAATTGGAGGGCACGGCCCTTATGCCTGTTTTTGGCCTATTTAAGGCCAAAATGAGAGGTTACTCTCATTCTCATAACTCTTTCTCATGGCTACCAAAGGAAAAGCAAAGGAGAAAGGAAAACCAAGTGCTAAAGGAGAAGAATCATCCACCAAGCAAGGGAAAGAGCTTAGCTTTTCAGAGGAATGATTAACTGACTTCATTTTTGGGAATTGAGATAAAGTGAGCCTTGGTTTTCATACTATCTTTGCATTTTTATCATTAGGTCTTAAGAGTACGTGATGTGAATCATGGTTTTATAATGTGATTTTGGTGTTTTTGGTTTCAAACTTGTTGGTTATTCGAGGATAGCTTGTTTCTGAATTGTTGGGTATGTGGGAATGGAATTTGCAGCCTTTGAAAGCCTTTAATTCCCTTTGAGATCAAAGTTAGGGTTTTAGGTTTTAGGCAGGATATTTTCCATGATCTTTGGTTTTGAGTGAAATTGAACTGGTTTAAGAGTTGCTATCTATAGTTGGACCTTGTTAGAGGTTGAAAATCACTTGAAATCTAGTTTTGAGTGATTGGGAAGAGGGTTTAGTTCCAATGGAATAGTATTCATATCTGCAGAATTTTACAGAATGCAAGTTCTGCAGTGGGCACTGTGGCGTAAGATGTAGAACGTCGTGATGTGAGTGTTTTGAACGTCCAGATTTTGGGATCCGAGAGATTGGTGCCGCGACGTGTTGAAGAACAGGGGTACACGCCGCGATGTGGCACAAGGATCCCGCGGCGTTGACAGTATTTTCTTGCCAGTACTTGAACTCAAGGGTTGGGCGCCGCAGCATGGCACAAGACAATGTCACGACGTTAATGCCAGAAAATAACTAGATGTTGTGTTAGATTGCCTTGGAGTCTTCCAATGGTGTAGTTTCTTTATTTATGCTTCTTTTTGACTATGGAGACTCTAATAGGGGTATTTAATGAAGTGGTTGTATGGTGAAAGTAAATCAATTGGTACATTAATTATTATGGTATTTAATATCATTGTATTTCATGTTGGTAGTTAGGAATATAAATCAATTAACATGCTAGTTATTATAGTAATTGACATTATTGTTATTCCTTATCTATGTTGATGAGGGTGAGTCTTCATTGTACATGATCTAATGTGATTTTGAATGAGAAGGTAATCAATCCTTCCTATTACAAAGGTCATTGTTGCTAAAGATCGTGTAGTTGATGAGACTTCACTACCCGGCGAGGGTGATCATACATGATTGCAAGTGAAGAGGTAACATACCTTCCCAATTATAGTAATGAGTTGAGGATGATTTTTTCCTCACACCCCATGGAATAGTTAGAACAGGGTTTCCAATGCTTGTTCAAAGCTTATGGAATTGGGTTCTTTTGTTTTGTTCAAGGCTCATACATATCATGACATTACCATGGAACTGGGTTTTTGTAAATGGTATCACACATTATGCATTTCATATTTAGCTTATTGCATAGGCATAAACATTAGACATAAATTGACATAGCATAATGATTGTATGAGTGGTTGCTATCATGACATATTCATGCATTACAGTTGTATGGGCAATTGTGTGTCTCTAAGATGGAGATGTTGTTTGCTTCTGTGATTGAAGTGTTTATTTGATAATTGAGTATATTATCTATTGTATATGTTTATATATATACTGGTATTGGAATACTTCTACTGAGATATGTTTTCTCACCCCGATTGTGTTGCTATGTAAATCCAGGTGCTAGTTCCTCAAAAGGGAAGGAGAAGATGGATGAAGATTAGTATAGTTATATGTTTTTGATAATAAAGCTTGTATAATATGCTAGTTTTTGTCGTTGTAAAAGTTTATGTATTACAATATGCCTTGGAGGCAGTGATGTATATGTATAACTTTTGTTTTCGTGGCTTTCCATATTTATTCATTATGCATGAATGATATGGGTTAGTGGTTAGATGTTAGAAGTGGCATGGTCAATATTAATTATTCTTATATGTGACGATATATCTAGATAGTAAATATTGTTATGTTACAACATACATGCACACATTAAACATAATATCTAGCCTACTAGCAGTAAGATAAAGGAGTGAGCCAATCATACCTCTATACTTTGAGATTTTTACAAGTTTACCTCCCTCATCCTTATCCAAATAATAAGAAGTGCCCATTGGTATGTCCATATGCTTAGAATTGTCCATTCCAAATTTCTTGAGTAGCTCCTTGTAATACTTGAATTGACTTATAAAAGTCTCATTCCTTGTTTGCTTGATTTAGAGTCCAAGGAAGAAGTTGAGCTCTCCCATCATTGACATCTCAAATTCACTTTGCATAATGTTAGCAAACTCCTTACAAAGAGACTCATTAACACAAAAAATTATGTCATCAACATATATTTGCACAAGGAGAATGTCATGTATTTTATTTTTAATGAAGAGGGTTATGTCAACCTTTCCTCTTGTAAAGTCTTTTTCCAAAAGAAACTTGCTCAACCTTTCATACCAAGCTCTAGGATCTTATTTTAAGCCATATAAGGCCTCTTTTAATTTAAAAACATGGTTGGGCAGTTCATAGTCTTTAAAACTAGGAGGCTATTCCACATACACCTCTTCTTGTATAAATCTATTTAAAAAAGCACTTTTAATATCCATTTGATATAATTTAAAATCCATGATGCATGCATATGCAAGTAGCATTGTAATGGCCTCTAATCTAGCTATAGGTGCATAAGTTTCCTCATTATCTATGTCTTCTTCTTGATTATACCCTTTAACTACAAGCCTAAGTTTACTTCTTATTATTAAGCTATTTTCATCAAGTTTGTTCCTAAAGACCCATTTGGTACCAATTATGAGATGATCATTGGGCCTTGGAACCAACTCCCAAACTTTATTTTTTCAAATTGGTTTAGTTCATTTTTCATAGCCAAGATCTAATGTTCATCACTAATGGCCTCATTTATGTCTTTAAGTTCAACTTGAGAGACAAAAGTCATGTGGTTACATGAATCTCTAAATGAGTTACGAGTAGTTACCTCTTTTGATACATCACTTATCACTTTGTCAAGAAGATGATATCTTGATGTCCTCCATTCCTTGCGAAGGTCCATGATTTATGAAATCCTCTTGTCTTGGGGGATCAAATGGGCTTTCTTCTTATTTCTTAGCTTCTTTCTCTTAGTTCTCCAAGTGTGTTCTTGCCAAGATTTCTGCAACATCATCAACCAAATTCTTTCTTGGTCCATTGGGGTTAGTTTCATCAAAAGCAACATGAATGGACTCTTCTATGGTTATAGTTCTTTTATTGTAAACTTTAAAAGCTTTACTATGCATAGAATAGCCAAGAAATATACCTTCATCCGATTTAGTATCAAACTTCCCCAAGTTATCCATTCCAATGTTAAGGATAAAACATTTACATCTAAAAACATTAAAGTGTGAAACATTTGGCTTTCTTCCTTTGTATACCTCATAGGGAGTTTTCTTTAAAATTGACCTTATTAGGGCCCTATTCATAACATAACAAGCAGTACTTACTACATCTGCCTAAAAATACTTAGGAAAGTAGGTCTCATTGAGCATAGTTAATGAACTTTCAAAATTTCATATTTTTACAGTTCATAATCTTGAGTTTTCATCCTCTTTTAATTTTTTTGATTTAGTTTTGCTCTTAAGTTTTATTATATTTTTATTATTTTAATTGTGTTTTTATTATGTGTTTTTATGTGTCTTTGTTAGGTAATTACACATGGAGAAGATTGGACATTTAAAGAAGTAATAAAAGGAAGAAAATCCATTTAGAAGCCCAGTTCTTAAGAACTGGGTCAGCACCACTTGGGCATGCATTGCACGCATAAGGATTCCAGATTAGTGGGCCAGCGTCTGAGCACTGGACAGTTAGCACTTGAGCGCTGAACACATAGGCTGTAGCATTCATTTGTTATAAATAAGAAAAGTTTTGTCAAATACAATAGACTCTTCCACACTTGGGCAGAACGCAGCAGCCATCAATAGGCACAAAACCTAATGTGGTGTGGGCGCAATTAGGCTTGAAGATTAGGATTTTTCTTCAACATTTTCACCTTTCTACAATGGAGTTTGTCAAATCCTTATCTCTCTTTCATTCTTCATCCATGTGTAACTAATTTTCCCTTGTTAGGGTGATGATGGATCTTGTTCTTAGATGATGTAAATTCTTTTATGGGTTTAATCAATGTTTCTATTTCATGATTTATGTGTTTATCTCTTTTCTTAATGTTTTTCTAAATCTAGCCAATTTGGGAATGATTTTTGGGTTTATGTATGCTTTGGAAAAATTTGCATGAACCTGGAACTTGTGATAAACACCATAATTTCTACAATTGCTAGGAATAGACGTTGTAGGTTATGTGGTCTTTCTTTTAATTCCCTCATTCTTGATAATGTCTTTCTATTTGGGATTAGACTAAGGGATTAATTAATTCTAAATAGTGTAAAAGGATTAATATACCAAGGGATTGGATATTAATTAATTTTGAGAATTAACCATAAATCATTGAAATCGAACATAGTTAAACCAATATTTGAATGTGCATTTAAAGAGTTCAAGTAAAATCTGACTCTTAACATTTTCATATCGTTGTTTTCCAACTCAACCCAATTAATTAAATTTGTTTTTTTTATTTTTGTTTATTCTTTCCTTTTATTGTTTTTACTAACTCTCTTTTTGTTAGCTTAAATAGTGTCACTTTCAGTGAATTTAGTAATTAATAATTTAATCTTTGTGGGATGGTACTCTTACTCATTTTTTATTACTTTTGCGATTCGGTGCACTTGTCGATTTCACAAGTTTTTGGAGCCGTTGCCAAGGATTATTGTTATTAATATTAAATAGTAATTGAAAAGATACTAATTTAGGCACTTATTTTTCTTATTTAATTTTCTTTTAAATTTGTTTCTTTTTATTCATTCTTGTTTGTTTATTTGCTCTTTTTATTTTTATTAGTCGTTTATTTTTATTTTTATTTTTATTTTTATTTTTATTTTTAATTTCTTTTCTTTACTTCACTTTGATTTGCTTGTTTGTTTGTTTATGCAAGGTTCTGTAGAGTCAAAAGAATTACTCTTTGATATAGAGATAACAAGAACAGAAAGAGTAATAAAAAAAGCAATCAGAGAGAAAAAAAGAATTGAAGAAGAAAATATGACTGAGAATACTAATGCACAGAGAAGACGCACTTTAGCTGATTATGCTACTCCATCTTTTGAAAATGTCTCAACCAGTATTGTGTGACCTGCTATCTAAGCAAACAAATTTGAGATTAAACTAGCTTTGCTACAGTTGGTGCAGCAGAATTAATTTGGGGGAGGTCAAGCAGAAGATCCAAACTTGCATATTGCTAACTTCTTACAACTTTGTGATATTATCAAATATAATGGAGCTAGTGATGATTCCATCAGATTAAGACTTTTCCATTTTCTTTGAGAGATAAAGCCAAGAGCTAGCTACAAGCTCAGCCTCAAGGAAGCACCTCCACTTGGGATGATCTGGTTAGTAAGTTCCTCACTCGGTATTTTTCTCTGTCAATATTTGTGAAGATAAGGAGTGAGATTGCTTGCTTTACTCAAAATCAAAGAGAATCTCTCTATGAAGCATAAGAAAGATTTAAGGAGCTACTTGTAAAGTGTCCTCATCATGCATTTGAAGTTTGGCAGCAGGTGTAGATCTTCTACAATGGTTTGAATCATTCCACAAGACTTATGGTGGATGCATTTACAGGTGGATCTTTGAATATTAAGACTCCTGAAGAAGCTCAGGAATTGTTTGAGACTATGACTACCAATGAATATCAGTTGCCTAGTGGAAGAGCAGTAGTTAAACAGGGAGTTATAGAGCTTGGCACTCTCAATGCTTTACTTGCTCAGAATAAAAGTATTTCTTAGTAGTTAGCCAACCTCACCAAATGAGTTGAGAATATGCAGTTGAATTTAGTGAACCATCAAGTATTGATTTGTGATTTCTGTGGAGGCAATCATGCTAATGGTGGATGTGAGGCAAGTAACTCTGGTTTTATTTTTCCATAACAAGTCAATTATATAGTAAATCCTTCAAGACCCCAAGGTACTTCATTTTCAAATACATATCATCCTGGGTGGAGGAATCACCTCAATTTTTCCTGGAGCAATCAAATGGTACCATTGAATCTTCAACCAGAGAAGAAGTCTCCTTCCAAGATTACACTTGAAAAGCTTTCGCAATAGACATCTACTTTCATGTAGCAAACTTATTCTTTTATGGAACAGACCTCAACTTTCATGCAAGAAACGAGGGCTAATTTCAAGAATCAAGAGGCAGCCATCAGAAGAAAATATGAAAGTGGCACCTAGTTCCTTAGGAGAAGGAAAAAATCAAGATGATGTTATTACTAAGGATGTTTCCATTAAAGATGCACCAGAAGTAGAGGTTTCTACTAAAGTCAAAGTGAAGGGAGAAAGAAGAAAGAAGAAGGAATCAATTTTGAGTAAACCTTTTGACCCTTCATTATATGCCAGACTTCCATTCCCTCGGCGTTTGAAGAAAGACACCCAAGAGAAGTAGGAAAGACAATCCTCAAAGTTCCTGGATGTTTTCAAGAAGTTACAAATAAATATTCCCTTTGCTGAAGCACTTGAGCAAATACCCTCCTATGCTAAATTCATGAAGGACTTGTTGTCTAAGAAGAGGAAGTTAGAAGAAGATGAGACTGTAGCATTTACTGAGGAGTGCAGTGCCATTATCCAGAGGAAGCTTCCACCCAAGTTAAGGGATCTAGGAAATTTCAGCATCCATTGTACCATTAGAAAGTTGAGCATTAATAAGGCTTGATGACCTAGGCACCAATATTAATTTAATGCCATTGTCAATCTTGCGCAAGCTTGGAATTAATGAAGTTAAGCCTACAATAGTCTCCCTTCAATTAGCATATCCATCGATCCGACGTCCGTATGGTATTGTGGAAGATTTGCAAGTGAAAGTAGACAAATTTATTTTCCCAATTGACTTTGTGGTCTTAGATATAGACGAGGATGCTGATATCCCACTAATTCTTGGAAGACCATTCCTAGCAACTTCAAGAGCATTAATTGATGTGCCTAGAGGAGAGCTTATTTTGAGGGTGGATGGAGATCAAGTTATAAATGTTTTTAATAAGTCTGCTCCAACATCAAATCTTCATGCCCTTATTAATTGCATTCAAGGTAAATTTCAAAGGGGCTTGGATGGTAAGAACTCTTCTTCATCTATTATTGTTGATTCTTGTACTTCTAAGATTGTTGATGAGAAAGAGAAATGCCCTTCTGTCTCCAAGATTGCTAAAAAAGAAAAAGATTCTTCCAGTTTTCAGAGTTTAGTGCAAGTTAATCTAAATTCTTCTAATAAGATGAAACCTGACACTTTACCTATTAATAAATTGAAAATCTCATGGCCTAGTGGAGTTTCTGATGCTAAGGCACACTTGGGACAACCAGTTCCAACTGGAGTTCAGAATATTTTTGGAGAGGATTCCAAAGGCAGTGACAGAGTATGGAGGCAAAGATCTGACAAAAGAAAGGTGTCATCGTGTTACTCTTGCTTCAAGCCACCATGATTAATTGAGAAAAGACAACGTCGAGCTAATGATGTTAAACAAGCGCATTTTGGGAGGGAACCCAATTTTTTTTTATTTTCCTTCACTATTTATTTTGTTATTTATTTATTTTTCTTCAATTTGTTATTTATTTTTGCTTTTATTTTGTTATCTCTTGTTAACTAATATTTTTTCTATTTTTGTTTTGTGGTTAGCTAGTGTTGAGTCGGCTTAGGTGCCTCCCTGAGTTCGGAACCTTTGTAAGGGGATGTATATAGCTGTCGACCACCAAAAAGATTTTTCTTCTCTTTCCTATAGCTTTTAGTTTCCACATTTAGTTATTTTTATTTTATTTTGTTTTGTTTTCATCACCTTTTTGTGTTTTGTTGACATTATTGATGCAGATTAAAAGTTACAAACCCAAGTGCAGGATGTTTCAAGTAATAAATACTCAAGAGTCCGAGGTCGATCCACAGAGAATTAATGAAGAAATTTTTTTTAACGTAAAGTAAATATTTTGTTACAATAATAAAAGTGATAAAACTTGGTCACAAATAAAAAAGACTTACTTGGGTTAGGAGATCCACTCTTAGTAAATAAATTAAGGATAAGATTAATTCTTTTATAACTCAATTAGAATCCGCATATAACAGAGATTCTAATCGAAAAATACAATATTCAAAGTTCTTTAAAAGTTATATTATGGTTCCTTTAATTATCCATTAACACCAATACTTGTAAATGGGTTCAAGCATTTATTGTGTCAATCTCTTGTCTACAACAAATCAAGATCTCCACTTTACAAGGAGAGTTTCTAACACCAACACTTGAAAATGGGTTCAAGCATTCATTGTGTCAATCTCTTATCTACAACAAATCAAGAACTCCACTTTACAAAGAGGGTTTCTAAATTGATTGGAAATAAAATACGATAAATATAATGGTTACTTGATAATATATCATTTAAGCACAAGAAAGAAATTAATTTAACCTTAACTTATTACCAAGAGCTTCACCCTTTCACCTAAGTAAAATGAAACTTAGTTACTCATAGAGAAGAAGAAGAAGAAGAAGAAGAAGAAGAAGAAGAAGAAGAAGAAGAAGAAGAAGAAGAAGAAGAAGAAGAAGAAGAAGAAGAAGAACATAACTTCAATTTAGAAAAAAAAAAAATTATAACAAGATAAACAAATAATACAATAGCATGATATTGTCTTCTAGGACCAAGACCCCTAAATGAGCAGCCAATGGTACTTTTTATAGAGGATTATGGATACAAAATAACAAGGAGACTGATTAATGAGTGAGTGGATGAGTGGGTGAATGAGTGGAAAATGCCAAATGACTTTTGATGAGTGAAAAATTATGGAGATTCTTTGTCTCTCAAATCATTCAGTTCTAAAGTCATTGCATTCATCATTTTCTCACCAAATGCTCTTCATAAAAGTTATAGGCTTGGATCTTAGATTTCAAATTCCATTGATTTCATCCCAAAAGCATTCTTACAACTCAAGATATGGTCTGATTACTGCATACTACTCAGGCCCAATTTCAGCTCCTCTATTCTGACTTCCAAGCCCAATATGACCTACAAGGAGTCTGATATGGGTTTTGTGTTCCTTGTGAAAATTGTAGATTTAGGTCTTAACTATAAACCATCAAAATTTCAGCCTATTTAACATCATATAGCCCGAGATATGACATGAATAGTATAAATAGGTCAAGCTGTCAGGATCAGTACTCTAGTTCTTGCTTCAACTCCAATTTAAGTTATCCAAAAGTATGATTTGGCCTTTGAGGTCTTCATGAAAGTTATAGAGAATTGTCTTAACTTTCCTACAAGACTAGAATCATATCAACCAAATATTTTAACTCAAGTTATATCCAGTTTACTGAACACTGCCAAAGAGATAAATTAAGGCTAATTCATGCAATAATTCTTTCAATGATCCAATTAAGCTCAATATCATAGAATGTGACAAAACTAATATAATTAAGCCTAATTGAACCTTAAGAAACCTAATAAGAGGATTATAAAATGTATAAAATATATTTTTATTAAATTCTCCCACACTCAACTTTTACACTCCTAGGCAAAACACATAAAAAAAACTAGGGAACAAAGAAAAAACAACACAGACTCAAAAAGCTAAAAACTCTAAAAGACTCAATTTTTAATAATATTTAAGAATGAAGAGCAACCATAGATTCAAGGGATCAAAATATTTATGAGGCAACATTTCTTCACATCTCAAACCAACAAGTAAGGAAACTTCAATTGAGAAGAATGAATCAAGAATGATAGATCTTCACAAGATTCACTCTCAATCCCTCAAGTGTTTAAAAGGTAGGTATTTCACTCAATGCAACTCATGAAAATTGTACTACCATAAGCTTGTTTATCTTCTACTTCTCCACTACTCAAAACACATGCACACACAAATCATGAGGACTTTATTCAAGGTTATAATGGGGTCAAGGTAAAGGAAATGGATAATATGGATATGACAAGTTAAAAATCAAAGAGAATAAAAGAGCATGAGAGTTGAGTTCAATTAACAAGCATGAAAGTTCATCCCAACTCCACCTAATACAAATTCCCTTTACATATTCTTTTCTTTTCCTTTATTGTCTTGTTGGCCCTTATTTACACATTTTTTTATTTTTTTTATTTTTTTGAAGAAGAGCATAATATATATATATATATTTTTAATTAAACATTTTTTTACTAACTATTTTATACACACACCCCCACACTTGTTCAAAAACGCATCCAATGACAAAGCTAATGTTCTCTTATTCCCTAAGGTCGGGTAAGAACATGGTTTTTCATTTAGGGCACGTAATGAGCTAGAAATAAGGAATGGTCAAATAAGCTCAAAGGGGGTACACAAGGAAAAATATGCAAGGCTGACTATTTGGTCAAGTAGCTATTTCAAGAAAAATGTCTCAATCATGTTTATGTATGCATATGAAAATGTAGTCTCAAAAAGAGTCAAAGCAAGTTCTGGAGTAACAATTTCATGAGTGACAAATCCACGAGAAAGAAAAGAATGGTGCAAATGTTCGATCCATTTATCAATAGGCTCAAAATCTCACAAGGCATATATCCATCATTCTCAGTCCACCAATTTCAACATCCATAACCAAGCATATGATTTTTAAGAAAGAAGACAATTTACTCAATCATGTAAATTTTCCTGAATTTAAATTGTTACTTCCACACAAACTAGTTATTACCCCAATATAGATGCGTCTTAAGAGTAAAATTACTCCTTACTCTGCTATCCCTAATTGGTTTTGCTGTAGGTTTCTGACAATCATATCAATAAACAGACTTCCCAATTTAGATGTGTCTCAAGAGTAAAATCACTCCTTTTTCTGCCATCCTTTCTTAGTTTAGTAAGTTGCTGACAATTGTAACACCCCAAAATTTTTTATCTCTTAAATAGTAATTTTGACAGTTAACAGAATTTTACTATTTAGTAATTTCTGGATACTGTAAAATTATTTTGATTATTCCATCAGCGTATTTGATCGTTTTGAGTGATTTACTCCGTATCAGGAAAATAAAAATTTTCGGGCCGGGGAAAACTTTAAGTAATTTAATTTTTACCATTAGGTTTTAATTATTTTACGTGATCTGATTTGATATTTGTGAATTTTCTAATTTTTGTGATTTTATGTGTGATTATGAAAATTTTTACTGTTGGTGGGCCCAGGGGGTGTATGTGGGCCCAGGTGGCGATACGTGGGCTCAGGTGGGTCCCGCAAAGTGAAAAAAAATTTTACTCGTAAAAAAATTTATACTGTTTAGACAGAGACAGGGGATCTTACTAAACCTGAATCTGGAAACAGTTTTTATAATTTTCTTTTACTGTGTTTTGTACTGTATTTATTTATCAGATAATAAAAATACAGTAAATATATTCTTTCGTGGGGTTATAACATATAAAAATAAAATTCTATACTGTTAAGTCAACATTGGTGGTTTGAATATCCACCATTGATTTAATTAACGATGGAGACTTGATCTTAATTTAATCAACGGAGGAGATTTGATCTTAAAAGTGAATAAGATCATTTATAACCATTAGATGGAGATTAAATCAAGGGTAGAGATTTAGTTTTATATAATGGCTATGACCATTTACCATTGGATTTAGAAGTGATCAAGGGTGGAGATTTGGTCTTGTAAAGTAACAAGGACCATTTATGACCATTGGATGAAGATTTAATCAATGGTGAAGATTTAGTCTTAAAAAGTGACAAAGACTAATTATGACCATTGGATTTAAAGTTTGAATGAGCAATCTTGACCCTTTATTTTGGAGACACATCTAATAGCTAAATTTAAAGGAGAAAGATCCAATGACCAGATTAAGTCTTCTAAATCAAAAGTCTACTTTGAAATCCTAACCATCAATTAATCAAATTCGGCTAAAGCGCTTCAAATAATGGCTTGAAAAAGATGACAAATTATTGCATGCAAAATGGAGGAATGGGACGGTTTTGGATTGTTTAGAAGACAAAGAAAAAAAAAAGCTTTATGACCATTATTACATGTCATGGTCAATATTACATCATCCTTGATTATGATTTCTTTGTTTGCATCCTTAGGAAATTTCTCGGAGGGAGGCCAAAATTATTTCATGCATTATCACCTTCATTTTTTTCATCACACTCCACGGTCATACACTTGAGAAAGAAGACATTTCATTTCATTGTCTTCACTTTGTGACAAAAGGAAGCTATCATCTTTTAATGCAAAGCTTAGTCAATTTTAGTGACTTTGCACATGTACCCTATAGTCATCATCCTACTCAATATCTATTAAAGCTATCAAATAATTCTCATTTTCTCTCTTCTTGATATCCCACGGTCATACACTCAATATTGACGGTTCATCAATATATATATATATACATATATATATACACAAGATCCACAGAAAAAAATATATATATATGTACAAAATATTTACACAATAAATTTGTTCTTCAAATCAAGTCCCCGGCAATGGCGCCAAAAACTTGATGCGGATTAAAAGTTACAAACCTAAGTGTAGGTTGTTTCAAGTAATAAATTTTCGGGAGTCCGAAGTCGATCCACAGAGAATTGATGAAGAAAAATTCTTTAACGTAAAGTAAATATTTTGTTACAATAATAAAAGTGATAAAACTTAGTCACAAATAAAAAAAACTTACTTGGGTTAGGAGATGCATTCTTGGTAAATAAATTAAGGATAAAATTAATTCTTTTATAACTCAATTAGAATCCGCACATAACAGAGGTTCTAATCGAAAAATACAACATTCAAAGTTCTTTAAAAGTTATATTGGTTATATTATGGTTCCTTTAATTATCCACTAATGCCAATACTTGTAAATGGGTTCAAGCATTTATTGTGTCAATCTCTTGTCTACAACAAATCAAGATCTCGACTTTACAAGGAGAGTTTCTAACACCAACACTTGTAAATGAGTTCAAGCATTCATTGTGTCAATCTCTTGTCTACAACAAATCAAGATCTCCACTTTACAAGGAGAGTTTCTAACACCAACACTTGCAAATAGGTTCAAGCATTCATTGTGTCAATCTCTTGTCTATAACAAATCAAGAACTCCACTTTACAAGGAGGGTTTCTAAATTGATTAGAAATAAAATACAACAAATATAATGGTTACTTGATAATATATTATTTAAGCACAAGAAAGAAATTAATCTAACCTTAACTTATTACCAAGAGCTTCACCCTTTCACCCAAGTAAAATGAAAACTTAGTTACTCATAGACAAGAAGAAAGAAGGAGAGAAGAAGAAGAAGAAGAAGAACATAACTTCAATTTAAAACAAAAGAAAACTACAACAAGATAAACAAACAACACAATAGCATGATCTTGGCCTCTAGGACCAAGACCCCTAAATGAGTAGCCAATGGTGCCTTTTATAGTGGATTAGGGATACAAAATGATAAGGGGGATGATTAATGAGTGAGTGGATGAGTGGGTGAATGAGTGAAAAATGCCAAATGACTTTTAATGAGTGAAAAATTATGGAGATTCTTTGTCTCTGAAATCATTCAGTTCTAAAGTCATTGCATTTATCATTTTCTCACCAAATGGTCTTCATGAAAGTTGTAGGCTGGACCTTAGCTTTCAAATACCGTTGGTTTAAGCCCAAAAGCATTGCTACAACTCAAGATATGGTCTGATTACTGCATACTACTCAGGCCCAGTTTCAGCTCCTTTATTCTGACGTCCAAGCCTAATATGACCTCCAAGGAGTCCGATATAGGTTTTGTGTTATTCATGAAAGTTATAGATTTTGGTCTTAACTATAAATCATCAAAATTTTAGCTCATTTAACATCCTATAGCCCGAGCTATGGCATGAACAGTACAAATAGGTCAAGCTTTCAAGATCAGCACTCTAGTTCTTGCTTTAACTTCAATTTAAGTTATCCAAACGTATGATTTGACCTTTGAGATCTTCATGAAAACTATAGGGAATTGTCTTAGATTTCCTACAAGACTAGAATCACATCAACCAGATATTTGTAACTCAAGTTATAGCCAGTTTACTGAACACTGCCAAAGAGATAAATTAAGGCTAATTCATGCAATAATTCCTTCAATGATCCAATTAAGTTCAATATCATAGAATATGACAAAACCAACATAATTAAGCCTAATTGAATATTAAGAAGCCCAATGAGAGGATTATAAAATTTATAAAATATATTGTTATCAATTGTGCATGCCAGTATATTGAATTGAATATCCAATGATTGCTTGAATTGTGGATTAATCTGACTTCTTGAGATATCGCATGAGAAATTTTTCACCTCAATCAAAAACTTTTTTCTGTCTTGGTGTGTCCACTGAGGCAGCATCTTACCTGTTACAAGAAAATTGACAATGTTAGCAAACCAAGGCATGGAATTGATAGAAAATAAAAATTCATCAGGAAAAGAATCATTGATAAGTGTGCTATCAAAAGATGAGCCTATTGTCAGCCTTGACAAATGATCTGCAACAACATTTTCGGCTCCTTTCTTGTCTTTTATTGTGATGTTGAATTCTTGAAGCAACAAGATCCACCGTATCAACCTAGGTTTGGCATCCTATTTAGACATTAAATATCTAACAGCAGCATGATTAGTGAAAACAACAGTGGAACGAACCAATTAAATAAGCTTAAAATTTGTCCAATGCAAAAATTACAGCAACTAGTTTTTTTTCAGTAGTGGTGTAATTCATTGTGCACTATTCAAAGTTCGACTTGCGTAATAAATTACATGAGGCTTACCTTCCTTTCTTTGGCCTAAAATAGCGCCAACAGCAAAATCACTAGCATCACATATCAACTCAAAAGGCAAAGACCAGTTAGGACATTGCATGATAGGAGCAGAAGTCAAAAGACCGATTAATTTTTTAAAAGATTTCTGACAATCTTGAGTCCAATCAAATGGTGTATCTTTTGTTAGAAGATTACATAAAGGTCTAGATATGACACTAAAGTCCTTTACGAATTTTCTGTAAAATCCTGCATGTCCTAAAAAGGAACGAACTTCTCTGACTATTTTTGGGAAAGGCAACTGAGCAATTAATTCAACTTTGGCCTTATCAACTTCAATTCCTTTAGAAGATATCACATGACCTAACACTATTCCTGAGGTAACCATGTAATGACATTTTTTCTAAGTTAACACAAATCCTTTTTCTTCGTATCTTTTAAGAACTTTTTCCAAATTATCAAGATAATTTTCAAAAGAATTTCTAAAAATTGTCAGATCATCCATGAAAACCTCTAAATAATACTCAATCATGGCACTGAAAATACTTAGCATGCATCTTTGAAAAGTTGTCGGAGCATTACAAAGACCAAAAGGCATTCTTCTATATGCAAAAGTGCCAAAGGGACAAGTAAAAGTGGTCTTTTCTTGATCCTCCAATGCAATTGGTATTTGATTATACCCTGAATAACCATCAAGAAAATAATAGTAGAGATGTCCTACTACTCTTTCCAGAATCTGATCAAGAAATGGCAATGAAAAATGGTCTTTCCTAGTGGCTGCATTCAATTTTCTAAAATCAATACACATACGCTAACTAGATGAGACTCAAGTAAGTATTAATTCTCCTTTTTCATTTTTAATCACTGTTATTCTAGATTTCTTAGGCACAACTTGTGTAAGGCTTACCCACTGGCTATCAAAGATAGGATAGATAATTCCAACATCAAGTAATTTAAGAACTTCAGCTCTAACTACCTCTTTCATGTGTGGATTTAATCTTCTTTGAGGTTGTTGAGATGTTTTAGCATTATCCTCTAAATGTATTCTATATGTACAAATTAATGGATTAATACCTTTTATATCCTTTAATGTCCATCCAATTGCACTTTTATGCCTTTTAAGTACTTCTATCAACCTACCTTCTTGTTCTTTGGTCAGGGATGAGGAAATTACCACCGAAGAGCTTTGTTCTTCTCTCAAAAATGTGTACTTCAACCCATCAGGTAATGGCTTTAGTTCCAGTGTGGGTACTTCTTCACGGGTATCATCATTCATGGGTTTTATCTCTTCGAATTTTTGCTTCAATCCCTTGTATTCCATTACCTGTGAACAATCAAGTAAAGAACACACTTCAGAAATATCATCATCTAATTGTATACCTGAATCAAAGGAATTAATTAAACAAATTTCTAATGGGTCAGAAGAACTCTTGATTTGAAGATGATTATTTATAATGGCCTCAATCCCTTCAATCTCTTCCTTGTCATCATAAACTTCATGTGGTTGCTTGCACATGTTGAAAACATTAAGCTCTAGTGTCATATTTCCAAATGTTAGCTTCACCACTCTATTTCTGCAATTTATCAAAGCATTAGATGTTGCTAAAAATGGGCGACCCAAAATAACAAGAACTGACTTAGAACTATCAACCATAGGTTCAGTTTCCAAGACAATAAAATCCACAGGATATATGAATTTATCAACTTGTACCAACATATCTTCTACTATTCCTTTTAGAATTTTAATTGATCTATTAGCAAGTAGAAGAGTTACAGAAGTTGGTTTTAACTCACCAAGATTGAGTTACTGATAAACTGAATATGGAAGCAAATTAACACTAGCACTAAAATCAAGTAAAGCTCGTTCAATTTTATGTTCTCCAATAATGCATGAAACTGTAGGACAACCAGAGTCTTTATATTTCAACTCATTATTATATTGAACAATGGAGCTTACCTGTTCAATCAAAAAGGCATTCTTTTTCACATTATATTTCCTTTTAACAGTACATAAGTCTTTCAAAAATTTGGCATAATAAGGAATCTGTTTGATAGCATCTAATAGAGGAATATTGACTTTTACTTATTTAAAAATTTCAAAAATATCACTGTTATGATTCACTTTACTTGAATTGTTTAATGCTTAAGGAAATGGGGGTGAAAGAGAGGGTTTGGTCTCCTTTTGACTAGGTGGCTTATCAACCCCTTCCTCATCTTTGGGAATTGACTCATCATTTTTCTCAAAAAGTTCAGGAATTTGTTTTTCAACAACCTTTCCACTCCTAAGAGTTATCACTGAGTTGACTTGATCTATTTTTTGACTTTCTGAACTACCCTCATTTAGGCTAAACTGACCCTTGGGATTTGGTTGAGGTTGAGAGGGAAATTTTCCTTTCTTGTGAATGGCAAGTGCAGAAGAAAGTTTAGCAAGAGTGTCTTTTATGTCAATTATGGCTTGAGTGTTTTGATTATTGATGGCCTTTTGTTTTTCCATGAATGCATACAATGTTCCTTCAAGGTTTTTCATATATGGTGGGACATAGGGTGCATATTCTTGAGGATTTTGAGAATCTTGCTGTGCCTGAGGAGGTGGTGGTTGCATGAATTATGCCTAGTTGTTATTCTTCCAACTGAAATTTGGGTGATTTCTCTATCCCGGATTATATGTATCTGAAAAAAAAAGAAGTGAATGACTTTTAAAATTGTTAATTGCATTTACTTGCTTATGCACAACTTCTTTAAAAATAGGAATTTTTGGACATTGATTTGTTGAGTGTCCTAATTCATCAAAATGTCATAAATTTCTTCATTTTGCACATATTTGATTTCTTTTACTTTCTTGGATTCCATGACTTCAACCTTTCTAGCCAGACTAGCAAACCTAGCATTTAGATCTTCTTCTTGACTAAGATGATATTTTCCTTTACTAGCATTTGCAAGGTTATATCTAATTGAATTTTCAGAAGGATTAGTACTATGCCAAGATTGAGAATTTTCAGCCAAATGTTTTAAATAGTCTAAAGCTTCTTCAGGTTCTTTATCAAGAAATTCACCATTGCACATTGTTTCCACAAATTGCTTAGTTTCGGGTGTTAACTCTTCATAAAAGAAGCTTATAGTGCGCTATTTTTCAAAACTATGATGTGGGCAAGAATTCAACAAATCTTTAAAATGTTCCCAACTTTGAAAATATGCTTCATTAGAATTTTGGAAAAAATTTTGGATTTGTCTTTTCAAAGCATTGGTTTTATGTGTTGGAAAATTTTTTTAAAAAAATTCATCTTGCATTTCTTGTCATGTGCCAATTGATCTTGGTTTCAAAGTGTTAAGCCAAGTTTTTGCTTTATCTTTCAAAGAAAAAAGAAACAATTTAAGCTTAACAACCTCTTCAATGCAAATTGGATCATGAAAAGTAGTACATACTTCCTCAAATTCTTTTAAATGTAAATATGGGCTTTCAGATTCTAAATATTGAAAATTAGGAAGTAAAGAAATCATACCTGGCTTGAATCTAAAATTGTTGGCATTAAGTGGAAAGATAAAACATGATGGACTAGAATTTCGAGATAGTTGCAAATACTCACGCATAGTTCACAACGATTGATTTTCATGTTCATCATGCACACTTTCGTTTTCAGTCATTGTGCTTAATGTGTGTGATTGTGATTTAAACAAATCAATATGTAAAGTACCTGGATTAACTCTAACCAAACGACCAGAATTTAAATCACGATACCAATTAAGCATAAACAAGTAACTTACAGTATAAAATAAAACGTACAAGCTAGCAGTATAAATCGTCCATTGAATATTAACAAATGTATGGTATAAACCAACTACTAAATATATATTAACACTTAGTAAATAAATATTAACAAAGGTGTGGTATAAACCAACCACCAAATAAGTTAATAAGCATAAAAATTAAAAAGTTAGTATCCAGATAAATTAAAATGTTACAAGCGTAAAAAAGTA
This sequence comes from Ormosia semicastrata, assembly GCA_029884595.1. Taxonomy (NCBI): domain Eukaryota; kingdom Viridiplantae; phylum Streptophyta; class Magnoliopsida; order Fabales; family Fabaceae; genus Ormosia; species Ormosia semicastrata. The sequence continues at coordinate 9,773,257 of JAQQTO010000063.1, read as the reverse complement.
AAAAGTTAGATAGCTGATAAAGTAAAAAGTTAGATAGTTAGTAAGGGAGTTAGTAAGTTAGTAAACAAAAAAAATGATAGAAAATAAATAACAAAAAAATGACAAGATAAATACGAAAAATAAAGTACGTAGAAAGTAAATTTAAAATATGAAAATCGAGAATCGACAAGTCGATTTTTTGCTCCAACGAGAGAGAAGAGAAGAAAAAAATTATTTTATTAATAATTAAAGATTACAGAGAAATTAGAGAGAGTTTCTCCCACAAGTTAGTATGCACAGAAATTAAAAAGGAAGAGGTTCCCCCACTAGTTGGTATGTTAGTATATATACAAAATTTTTACACCAGAAACAATGGGTTAAAGTATTCATTGTGCCAATATTTTGTCTACAACAAATCAAGAACTCCTCTTTACAAAGATGGTTTCTAAATTATAAGAAACAAATTATAATATGTATAATGGTTACTAGAAAATATAAATCATTTAAGCACAAGAGAAGAATAAATCTAACCTTATTTTATTACCAAGAGCTTCACCCTTTCACCCAAGTAAAATGAAACTTAGTTACTCATAGATAAGAAGAAAGAAAGAGAGAAGAAGAAGAAGAAGAAGAAGAAGAACATGACTTTAATTTAGAACAAAGAAAAATTACTACAAGAAAACCTAGTAACAAAATGGCATCATTTTTTTAACTAACACCTAACACCACAATGATATGCTAAGGCTCCCTTTTATAGAGGATTAGAAATACAAAATGACAAGGGGGCTGAGTCATTGGTGAGTGGATGAGTGGAAAATGAGTGGAAAATGCCAAATGACTTTTGGTGAGTGAAAAATTATGGAGATTCCTTGTCTCCGAAATTATTTAGCTCTGAAGTCATTAAATGCGTCAGAATAAGCAAATATGATCTTCACCAAAGCTGTAGAGCTTGATCTTGGCTTCAAAATTGACACTAGAATCACCTCATTTGGCCACCTATAGCCCAAGATATAGGCTAATTACTGCAGAGTATTCAAGCCCAGTTCCAGCACCTCTGTTCTGATGTTTAAGCCCAATATCACCTACTAGACCTCCGATTCTTGAAACGTGTTCAACATGAAAGTTGTAGATATAGGTCTCAAGTATTCAGCATCAAAATTTTAGCCCAGTTGACAACCTTTAGCCTAAAATATGGAATGAATAGTGCATATAGGTCAAGTTATCAGGAACAGCACTCTAGTTCTTGCTTTAACCCCAATTTGAGTTATCTACTCGTATGATTGGGCCTTTGAGGTATTCTTGAAAGTTATAGAACTTTCTCTTATCATTCAAATTCCACTAGAATCACCTCCAAAGACCACCTACAGCCCAAGATATGGCCCAAATACAGAAACAGTGTAAGACATGAATCATGCTGAAAAATTTAATTAAGTCCAATTTGAGTCTAAACTTACAAAACATAAACAAACTCAATCAATTAAGTACATAGAGAGTGTAATTGACTAAGAATGAAAGCTTATTAATGTATCAAATATGCGATCATCAATTTTTCATTTTATAACATATCTGGGTTTGTACTTTATAAGGAGATTGAGTCTTTCATTCATATTTTTGGAAAGTCATTTATGCATAAAAGTTGCATGTGAGAGACGATGTGATAAATGGATTTTTCATATGTGACACTTTGAAGTTAGATTGTGAAGCAATTTCTGAGGATATGAATGATTTTCAATACCCGGTGTTGCCATGTTTGAGTTTGTGTATTTTGAGTTTTTATTTGTTTAGTCTTTCTATTTTGTTTTGTTTTTTCTTTTTCTTTTTGCTTGAGGGCAAGTAAAATATTAAGTTTGGGAGAGTTGTGAACTTGCAAAAATTCATATTTTTATGGTTCATAATCTGTAGTTTTCATCATCTTTTAATCTTTTTGATTTAGTTTTGTTCTTAAGTTTTATTATATTTTTATTATTTTAATTGTGTTCTTATTACGTGTTTTTATATGTCATTGTTAGGCAATTGCATATAGAAAAGATTGGACATTTAAAGAAGCAATAAACGGAAGAAAATCCATTCAGAAGCCCAGTGCTTGAGTGATGTTCACATATTTGATGCATTAATAAGCCTTCATTTTTAGTCATTTACACTCTCCGTGCACTTAATAAATTAAGTTTGGTTATGTTTTGTATGTTTTGAACTCAAAATGGATTTAATTGAATTTCTCAGCATGATTTACGTCTTACACTAATCCTGTATTTGGGTCATATCTTGGGCTGTAGGTGGATGTTTAAGGTGAATCTTATGTCATTTTAAAGATAAGAGAGAGCTCTACAATCTTCATGAAGACATCAAAGACTCAATCACACGTTTGGATGGCTCAAATTGGCATTGAATCAAGAACTAAAGTGTTGCTCCTGGCAGAATGACCTATGCGTACTGTTCATTATACTGCTTATGGTGAAAGTTGTAGAATGGGCTGAAATTTTGATGGTTGATAGTTAAGACTCAAATCTACAACTTTCATGTTGTACACTTTTCCCGATTCAGACTCCTTGGAAGTGATATTGGGCTTGGAAGTCAGAACAGAGGAGCTGCATTTGGACCTGAGCAGTGTGCAGTAATTTGAACATATCTGGAGCTATAAAAGTGATATTGGGCTCAAACCAAAGCCATTTGAAAGCTAAGATCCAGACCTAAAATCTTCATGAAGACCACTTGGCTCAAAAATGACGAATGCAATGACTTCAGAGCTGCATGATTTCAGAGACAAAGAATCTCCATAATTTTCCACTCACCAAAAGTCATTCAACATTTTCCACTCATCCACCTACTCCACTCATCCACCTACTCCACTCAACCACCATGACTCAGCCCCCTTTTGACATTTTGTACCTCTAAACCCTCTATAAAAGGGAGGCTATGCAGATCATTGTAGTATGTAGAGCTTTTATGTAGTAATGTTGTTATAATTAAAGTTTTAGTGTTTCATTTTGGAGAATTCTCTTCTTCTCTTCCTCTCCTCCTCTCTCTTTGTTATTTTCATTTTTGTATGGTTCTTGAAGGTTCTCCAATGGTGATGGCTATGGAGAGCTAAACTTCTTTAATCAATCCAAGAGATTGACAAGCTTGATGATTAATCCTGAGATCTCGTTTTAATCGTTATACATTCATCTATTAATCAAGTTTCTCTTTCTTTTCTTCTCTTGTTTAAATTCTGATTTAATGCTTAATTTGATTGGGATTTGCATATGTTAATTGCGTAATTATCATATGCCAAGAGATGAATTCAGAGGTTATATAATTTATCAAAGATATTTGATGAAATATTTAGCTTGGTTGGATCTTGGTTTTTAAGTTAATTTGAGTTTTGGATGGATGCTTAATTTGTCTAACCTTAATTAATTGAATTTTAGAAGCGTTTCTAATAGAAGATCCATGGATCATTGAGAGGCGTCTTGATGTGATCTAAGACCAAAGATTTGGTTGATAGTTGAACGGATTTATAAAGATCAAGGATGGATTAAAATCAAGATTTGTTAATTCTCTTGATTGGTTATTTTCTCAATCTTGTTTACTTGATTTTAATTATTCTTTGTTATTTAATCTTGCAAAACTCTTTCCCCCTATTTATTAACCTCTTAATCTGACTTCATAATTAGAGTGATCTACGGACTCGACCCGGTGTTACCTTATGCTACAAGTAGTTTTGGTAAATCGGTTATAAATTGATTTAAATTTGATAATCTCGACAAGTGTCAAATTTTTGGCACCGTTGCCGGGGATCATTCTGATTTTGTTCAATCTTATTAAGAGTATATTTAACTACTAATCCCTCACTAACCTTTATTTTGCTGTGTTTTGGTGATTTTTAGGAGAAAACGGTGATTACTGTCATTTTGCGAAATTTAGATCGACAGAAATGTGCCTGAATGAGTGAAACTTGGTCATTGAAGGAAAACGGCCTAATAAACAAGACTCACAATGAAATTGTGAGGTCACCCTGGTTTTTCCAAAATCCATCGTTTAGACCAGCTTTTTCAATTTTTTAATATTTTTTATTGTATTTTTTAGTTTCATTTTTGTGTAGTTTTTATGTTTGTACAAGTCCCATAATTTTTAAAAATATTTAGATAGGTGAATTATATTTATTTTGGTCTATTTTTAGAGTTGTCTAGTGTATTTTACTTATTTACTTATTTTATTTTATTTTTTGTGTTTTTGCATGACTAGGTCTAATCCTGATATCTTGCTTGAATTTGATCCTGAGATTGATAGAACATTGCATAGGTTGAATAGAACTCGTAGGCTAAGTGAAAGAATTGAGTCTGAATTTAGTTGTGACATTGAATCTGAAAGTGCACTTGAGATCTTAAGTGATTCTAAAATCATGGTGATAACAGCAAAATAGGACCCTTAAAGAACTTCAAGCTCGATGTAACTTACCGGTCTTTGTGCATTCAATATCCTAATCTTGATGCCGACTTCGAGTTAAAATCGGATTGATACACTTGTTGCCCAAGTTTCATGGTCTTACAGTGAAGATCCCCATAAGCACTTAAAGGAGTTCCATGTGGTCTGTTCAACCATGAAGCCACATGGAATCTCCGAGAGCATATCAAGTTGAGGGCATTCCCTTTCTCTCTTGCTTGATGTAGCCAAGGATTGGTCGTTCTACCTTTCACCAGGTTCACACGAGTTGGGATGATATGAAGAAATTATTCTTGGAGAGGTTCTTCCTCGCATCCAGAGCTACCGCCATTAGAAAAGACATTTGTGGTATAAGGCAAATGACCGGTGAGACCTTGCATGAGTATTGGGAGAGATTCAAAAAGCCGTGTTCGAGTTGTCCCCACCATCAAATTAGTGATCGCTCTTGATTCAATATTTCTATGAGGGCTTGTTTGTCGATGGATAGAAGTATGGTGGATGCCGCATCTGGAGGTGCATTGGTGGATAAAACCCCTACTGCAGCAAGAGATTTGATAGCAAATATGGTAGCCAATGCTCAACAATTTGGCACAAGAGTCCTTACGTCCACCAGAGGAGTCAATGAGATTCAATCATCTCATGTAGACCAACAGAGAATGGAACACAGACTTGATGAATTAACTTCTTTGGTAAGGCAATTAGCAGTGGGACAACATGTACCAGGTTACGTACAAGAGCCTGCAAGGGTGTGTGGCATTTGCTCTTGCTCATCTCATCCTACTGATTCATGCCCCACACTTCAGATGGTGGTTCCGCGTTTCCGCATCGCCAACGCAAAGGCATTTTTCCTAGTAGACCTCAATATCGCCAGCCCCAAAGAACAAGATATGATCCATTTTCTAATACTTATAACCCCGCTCGAGGGACCATCCTAACTTGAGATATGGGAATTCTAGTCAACAACAACAACCCCAATAGCAAAGAAGCAATTCGATACCAAGCTATAGGTCCTAGCAACAAATACCAACCACCGCATTCGACAACAACAAACCGCGGCCCACCGTGCGGCGGAGACCTCATGTTGCCAAGTCCAAAGAACCACTCCATCCGAGCCATCATTGGAAGATTTGATGAAACAGATGGCTACAAATAATGTTCGGCCCAACAAAATGTCAATGCCACCATTCGTAACCCGCAAACTCGGATTGGGCGGTGGCCACTACCGTGAGTGAATTGAAAAGCCAAGGATCGAACCAATTGCCTTCACAAACAAATAACAACCCAAGAGGCAATGTAAGTGCCATTACCTTGAGAAGTGGCAAAGAAATTGATGGTCCTAGTCCGCCACAACCAGAGCTCCCATTGCAAAGAAATGAGAGATTGATCGACACAACACAATTCGCATGAACTAGATGCCCCACCAGGAAGAAATGTACAGAGAATTCGGACTTGAACATTCCACTACCCTTCCCAAATGAGTGACACAATCCAAGCGAGATAGCGCAAGCGAAAAATGGAAAAGGAAGTCATGGAGACATTCGGAAGGTGGAAATCAATATTCCCTCCTAGATGCAATCAAACAAATTCCCAAGTATGCCAAATTTCTCAAGGAGTTGTGTACTCACAAGAGAAGACTTAAGGGTACCGAGAAAGTCGGTATGATGGGCGAAATGTTTCGCGATGATTCACCCAAGCATGCCAAAGAAATGTAAAGATCCCGGAACTTTCACAATCCCTTGCACTATAGGTAATTCCAGGTTTGACCATGCAATGCTAGATTTGGGTGCTTCTATTAATGTCATGCCTACGTCGTATATAAGTCTTTGAACATTGGCACCTTACACCCCACCGGTATAGTGATTCACCGGCAAATAGGACTACTTGCTCACCTGCGCAGAGTCCGGAAGATGTGTTGGTGCGAGTAAATGAGCTAATTTTTCTAGCGGACTTCTACATTCTCGGACATGGAAGATGAGTCTTCAACAAATCATGCTCCATTGATTCTAGGAAGACCATTCCTCAAAATGCCAAAACCAAGATAGACGTGCATGCCGGCACCCTTTCTATGGAATTTGGTGGAGATGTGGTACAGCTTTAACATTTTTGATGCCATGAGACATCCCCTTGAGGAGCATTCAGCTTTTTCATGTTGATGTGATTGAAATGTCAAGTTGATGATACTTATGCTGATATGAGTGTTGAATTCCCGATATTGCTAACTTTCTGGATTCTGTCACTTGTGATATATGTGTTAACTGTGATACTGAACCATGTGCTGCATGTGCTGAGATTTATGCAGTTGTGAGTGATGATGTAGCTGCTGACTTGAATGATGCAGCATGTGAAAATGAGAGTCAGGAGTATGTCGAATTTAATGCTGCTGAGTTGCTTGTTTCAAATAGCTTGCTGCCTTCTATTGTGCATCCCCCATCCTTAGAGCTAAAGACTTTGCCAGACCATCTTAAATATGCATATTTGGAAGATGGTGAGAAGCTGCCAGTGATTGTCGCTAAGAATCTGCAACCTGAACAAGAAGAAAAATTGCTGCAGGTTTTGAGGCAACATAAGCGTGCTATTGGATGGACACTTGCAGATATTCCTGGTATTAGTCCTTCCACATGTATGCATAGGATTTTATTGGAGGAAGGTACCAAGCCAGTGAGGCAGCCCCAAAGGAGACTAAATCCCCTGATTCTGGATGTGGTGAAGAAGGAAGTGACCAAGCTGCTACAAGTTGGCATTATTTATCCCATATCTCGACAATAAATGGGTGAGCCCAAGTGCAAGTGGTTCCAAAGAAATCGGAGTCACGTAGAATTGCAAATCGTAACAATGAGCTCCTACCCACAAGAATCCGTAACGGTTGGCGGGTGTGCATTGATTATAGGCGGCTTAACCAGCCACTAGGAAAGATCATTTTCCATTGCCTTTCATTGATCGGATGTTGGAGAGACTGGTGGCAAGTCGCATTCTCGTTTCTTGATGGATATTCGGGCTATTTTCGATTCATATAGCCCCGTAAGACCAAGAGAAGACCACTTTCACCGTCCATTTGGAACATTTGCATACGGAGAATGCCCTTTGGTCTCAGTAACGCTCCGGAACCTTTCAAAGGTGTATGGTCGTATCTTCTCCGAATTTTTAGAGAGTTGCATGGATGTGTTTATGGATGATTTTACCGTGTCTATGGCTCTTCCTTTGATGCATGTTTAGATAGTCTGGATAGAGTCTTGCATCGATGCATTGAGACTAATCTTGTTCTTAATTATGAGAAGTGTCATTTTATGGTAGAACAGGCATAGTCTTAGGCCATATTATCTCTCGAAAGGTATAGAAGTAGATCCCGCTAAAATTGATGTTATTTCCCAATTGCCTTACCCTCTTGCGTGCGAGAGGTTCGTTCTTTTCTTGGCCATGCAGGTTTTCTACAAAGTGCGGTTCATTCAGATTTCAAAGAAAAGGCCCTTCCCTTGTCTAACTTGTTGCGTAAAGATGTTGCTTTTGATTTTGATGGCAAGTGCAGAGAGGCTTTTAATTTCCTTAAAGGAGCTTTGACCACCACTCCTATCATCCAACCACCGATTGGACACTCCCATTTGAACTCATGTGTGATGCCTCTAATTATGCATTGGGAGCCGTCCTTGCACGTAGAGTCGGCAAAGTACCTCATGTCATTTCCTATGCTTCGAGGACTTTAGATGCTTTGCACAAGCCAACTACACTACAACCGAAAAGGAACTTTTAGCAATTGTTTTTGCTTTAGATAAATTTCGATCATATTTGCTTGGTTCTAGAGTGGTTGTATTTTCGGATCACGCACTTTGAAGTTTCTCCCGAAAAGCCCGATGCAAAGCCAAGGTTGATTCGGTGGATGTTGTTCTTACAGAGTTTGATATTGATATCGAGATAAGAGTGGAGCGAGAGAACCCGGTGGCGAGATCACTTGAGTCGGATTGAAAGAGAGGCGATTCTTCTCCTATCCATGATGCCTTCCCCGATGAACAACTTTTCAAGATGCAAGGTAACATCCCTTGGTTTGCGATTTGGTTAATTTCTTGGTTGCTAGAGCACTACCGCACATTGTACTAAGGCACAGATTGATAAACCGAAAAGTGAGTCAAAATATTATGTGTGGGATGACCACTTATTTGTGGAGATTTTGTAGTGACCAAGTCATTAGGAGATGTATTCTGATCATGAGTTTGATTCTCGTTCTTAGTTTTTGTCATGCACTTGCCTGTGGGGGACATTTTGGACCTACTCGTATGCTAGGAAAGTTTTGGACTTTGGATTATATTGGCCCACTCTATTTCGAGATGCATATTTGTTTTGTAAATCTTGTGAACAATGCCAGAGAACAGGGAATATTTCTCGTAGGAATGAGATGCCCCAACAACCTTTATTGTTCTGTGAAATATTTGATGTTTGGGGTATTGATTTTATGGGTCCTTTTCCGTGTCATTTGGTTTTGTTTACATTTTGCTTCTTCAGTGGATTATGTATCTAAATGGGTGGAGGCAAAAGCCACTCTGACTGATGATTCCAAGGTTGTTGTGGATTTTGTTAGATCACATATTTTCTGCAGGTTTGGAGTCCCAAAAGCCATCATTAGTGATCAGGGTTCACATTTCTGTAATCGAAGCATGGAAGCCTTGATGAAAAAGTATGGAGTCTTGCATAGAGTTTCTACACCTTATCATCCCCAGACTAATGGGCAAGCCGAGGTTTCCAACAGAGAGATCAAGCAGATACTTCAGAAAACAGTTCAACCTAACAGAAAGGATTTGGAGCAAAAGGCTTGAGGATGCTTTATGGGCTTATAGGATCTGCTTATAAGACTCCGATTGGGATGTCTCCTTATCGGATTGTTTTTGGCAAAGCATGCCACTTGCCGCGTGGAAATTGAGCATCGTGCATTTTGGGCAAGAAAAGGTGTAACTTGGACCTAAATCAAGCGAGCATGGAGCGGAAGCTACGATTGCGAGAATTGGAGGAGATCCGCATGGAGGCTTATGAGAGTTCCAAACTTTATAAAGAGAAGACTAAAGCCTTCCATGATAAGAAGATCATGAGAAAAACATTTAAGATTGGTCAAAAGTTCTCCTTTATAACTCCCGCCTCAAACTCATGCCCTGAAAGCTCGAGATCTAGGTGGCTTGGTCCATTTGTTGTTACTAAGATTTTTCCTTATGGTGTCATGTGTTACAAGTGAGACTACTACAAAAGCTTTCACAGTCAATGGACATCGCCTCAAACCATTTTATGAGGGAGCTCAAGAGGATATTTTGGAGGAGGTCCACTTGCAAGAAGTCGTCTACCCCACTTGATGAGTAAGATGCCGCCTCAATTTACAAAAAAAAAAAAAAAAAAATTTCTATTGTGCTGACCCATATTTGTTCAATTATTGTCCTGATCAAATCTTTTGGAGATTTGTACCCGACAATGAGGTAAGTAGTGTCATTGAATTTTGTCATGTGGAGGTCATTTTTCTTCAAAGAAAACAAATTTAAAAATCTTGCAAAGATGGATTTTATTGGCCATATTATTCAAGGGCACTTATACTTTTACAAAAGTTGCGAACATTGTCAAAAATTGGGGTCCATTTCTGAAAGAAAAATGATGCTCCTAAGTTACGCAAATTGCACTTGCATGACTTGCGGAATCAATAAATGATGCATAAAAAAATATAAAAAAAATATAAAAAATTTTATAAAGCAAAAAGACTCAAACCATTTCTGGAACATCAAGCTGTTGAGGTAGAATCCATATCCCTTTCTAATCCTTGTTATGAGTAGAATTTATTTTAATTTATTTCTTCTTTTTGCGCTTCTTTCAGGTTCCTAAGTTAAACGGATAATCTGCATTCGTGACTCTTGAGCGGTTTGTCTTTCGCTTTCCCATAATAACCGATTTCTTCTCTTTCAAAATGGATGTCATTCTTTCAAATCTAAAAAGTATTTCCCTTCTTCATAAAAATGTTCTAACCAAAATTTACAAAGCTAGGTGTGAGAGATTGAGACCGTTAATGTACAAGGGCATCCCGTAAGATATACGCTGGATAATCGAAGCAAAGGTTCGTTTAGTCAGGTGAATCTTCCGATTCATTTGTCCGATACATGCCTGGTCTCGGTAAAAGTTCATTTTCGAAAAGAGAAGAGCAAAAAGAATGCACGTTTGTTACAAGTGTGCACGATGGAATTGCAATACGCGATGTCGTACTTTGGGGATGGTTTCCGCAAATAGAGAAGATAAAATTTTCTTCATTAAGAATGGACTGAGTAAGGAGTCATTAGATGATATCTTATTGACTCTTGAGACGCATTCTTGTGGATTGGTGCATCGTGAACTTCTTCGTTTGTGGAATCTCTTCAAGGATGAAAAAGAACGCTACAGTCTTGGGAATCTGACTCTAAAAGACCCTGTTTGCCAGTTTATAAGAAAATTGGATGGGAAGCCTATCCCCGACTCATAGAAGGCGTTCAAGCCGTTTCTGGACGTAAAACCAGAGGAAGATGTGAGCCACAATCACAACAATCTGTATATATTATCTTATGCATTTATTATTTAAAAAAAACAAAACATTAAAAAAAAAAACAAAAAAACAAAAAAATTCAAAAGTTTTCTGACAACAGCCAACCTACTCATATAGGAGCTATTATTTTTTCTATTCTCTTCCCTATTTAAACACTCCATTTTCTTCACTTTCCTGCAACTCTTAATCATTGACAGAGAGTGTGAGTGTAGAGATGGAGGGTGCTTCTTCTTCTTCGTTCGTAGACTTGTTAGTATCTCGTGTATTTTGTGGGACACATTATGGGAAGAGTTTAGAGTTTGTCAACGCAAAGCAACCACTCTTGGTAGAACACTTACTGCGAGGAACATTCGTGTAGTATATGGGGAGGTTGCCTTGGGTTAATGGGGTCAGTATCACCGTTGTCTGCATTTCTAAGAGGTGGTCGTTTTTAGGTGTCATTCCCGAACCTTTAACTCGAAGGAACTTTATTGGAAAGACAATTGGACAGAAATTCAAGTATCATCTATGCATGCACGAATGACGGCAATGCTTGAAAACTCGATGCCTTCATAGCCTTACCTGTGGTTTTGGTACTTTGGAAGAAGTCTTTCAAATTGTTTCTTGGGCCCAATCGAACATCCACCATAAACCCATAGGTTTATTGAATGTTAATAATTTCTTTGATAATTTGTTATCTTTTGTTGACCATGTTTGTGGAACGTAAATTTGTCACACCTTCTCGAAAGACAACTCCTTATCTCGCTTCCACTTGTTGATGAGTTAATTGATAAATTGGAAGCCTTTGTTTATGAACTGATCCAAAGGATGTTTTGATAGATTGGTCGAGACAAAGAAGAAGCGAGACAACAACAAGGGAGGCAGCAAGAAACAACAGTGTGACCTGACACTTCATCTATGACTTTCCTTTATCTTTAGTTTTATTCATCGTACTTTGTTTTTGTTTATATTTGTGTGAGGTTTCTCTTTTCCGTAATTGCGTAACAGGTACTATCCTCTATCTTTTTCCTTTCTATTTTTTTTAACATTGAGGACAATGTTATGATCTGGTTGGGGGGAAGGATAGTTGTGTGACCAAAAAAAAAAAATTTTAGTAAGTGTGTTTATGTTTGTCGTGTGTAGAGTTATGTAAAAAAAAATGTATGTATGTATTAATATGTTTATTGTGTTTATATGTTTGTCAGTAATTTTCTAACCGGTTAAGGATGGCAGAGTAAGGAGTAATTCTACTTTTGAGACGCATCTTAATTGGTGGCAGAGGTCTGATGTGGCACTGACAGTATGCTTCTTTTCCTGCTTGGCATTGATTCACTTCTTATCAGGTTGTGTTGCTCTTTTCTATCTCTCTATTTCACATTAAGGACAATGTTATATTAAGTGTGGAGAAGAGATTTTAGCATTTTTTTTGTTTTGTTGTTAAAAAAAACAAAAAAAAAAGGGTTCATTGCATGATTGAATAACTTTTCTTCCTTCTTGAACTGATATGCTTGGTTATGGATGATTGAATTGATGAATTGAGTTTGATAGATGCATACCTTGTGAGATTTTGAGCCTAATGGATGGATTCAACATTTATGCCATTCTCTTCTTTCTTGTGTGATTTTCACTCATGTTAATGATCACTCTAGAACTTGCTTTGATTCTTTTTGAAGCTACATTTCACTTGCATGCATGAACATGATTGAGGCCCTCTTTCTTAATTAGCTAGTTTAACCAAACAGCCAACCTTGCATATTTCCCCTTGCTTAACCCCTTTGAGCTTATTTGATTATTCTTTGTCTCGAACTCATTATGTTTCTTAAATGAAAAAAAAAACCATGTTCTTACTTAGTCTTAGGGAATAAGAGAACATTAGCTTTGTCATTGGATGAGTTCATGAACAAGTGTGGGGGTGTGTATGCAGAATGGTTGAAAAATGTATTTATGATGTTCTTTTTGTAAAAAAGAAAAAAAAAGAAAAAAAAAAAAAAAAAGAAAAAAAAATAGACATATAAAAAAAATTCAAAAAAAAATATATATATATATAAAAAAAAAAAAAAAAAGAAGGTTAACAAGGCAATAAAGGAATGGAAAATAATATGTAAAGGGAATTTGTATTAGATGAAGTTGGGATGAACTTTCATGATCGATAATTGAACTCACTTTCATGTTCTTTTTATTCTCTTTGTGTTTAACTTGTCATATCCATATTACCTTCTCCTTTACCTTGACCCCATTACAACCTTGAATAAAGTCCTCATGATTTATGTGTGCATGTGTTCGAGTAGTGGAGAAGTAGAAGATAAGCAAGCTTATGGTAGTGCAATTTTCATGAGTTGAATTGAGTGTAATACCTACCTTTTAAACACTCGAGAGATTGAGAGTGAATTCTCGTGAGGATCTATCATTCTTTACTCATGCTTTTCAATTGAAGTCTCCTTGCTTGTTGATTTGAGATGTGAAGATGTGTTACCTCATGAATGTTTTGATTACTTGAATTATTAATTGTTCTTCGTTCTTAAATATTGAGTCTTTTAGAATGTTTAACTTTTGAGTCTGTTTTCATTTTGTTTTTGTGTGTTTTGCCCAGGAGTGCAAAAAAGCTAAGTGTGGGGGAATTTGATGTTCACATATTTGATGCATTAATAAGCCTTCATTTTTAGTCATTTACACTCTCCGTGCACTTAATAAATTAAGTTTGGTTATGTTTTGTATGTTTTGAACTCAAAATGGATTTAATTGAATTTCTCAGCATGATTTACGTCTTACACTAATCCTGTATTTGGGTCATATCTTGGGCTGTAGGTGGATGTTTAAGGTGAATCTTATGTCATTTTAAAGATAAGAGAGAGCTCTACAATCTTCATGAAGACATCAAAGACTCAATCACACGTTTGGATGGCTCAAATTGGCATTGAATCAAGAACTAAAGTGTTGCTCCTGGCAGAATGACCTATGCGTACTGTTCATTATACTGCTTATGGTGAAAGTTGTAGAATGGGCTGAAATTTTGATGGTTGATAGTTAAGACTCAAATCTACAACTTTCATGTTGTACACTTTTCCCGATTCAGACTCCTTGGAAGTGATATTGGGCTTGGAAGTCAGAACAGAGGAGCTGCGTTTGGACCTGAGCAGTGTGCAGTAATTTGAACATATCTGGAGCTATGGAAGTGATATTGGGCTCAAACCAAAGCCATTTGAAAGCTAAGATCCAGACCTAAAATCTTCATGAAGACCACTTGGCTCAAAAATGACGAATGCAATGACTTCAGAGCTGCATGATTTCGGAGACAAAGAATCTCCATAATTTTCCACTCACCAAAAGTCATTCAACATTTTCCACTCATCCACCTACTCCACTCATCCACCTACTCCACTCAACCACCATGACTCAGCCCCTTTTGACATTTTGTACCTCTAAACCCTCTATAAAAGGGAGGCTATGCAGATCATTGTAGTATGTAGAGCTTTTATGTAGTAGTGTTGTTATAATTAAAGTTTTAGTGTTTCATTTTGGAGAATTCTCTTCTTCTCGTCCTCTCCTCCTCTCTCTTTGTTATTTTCATTTTTGTATGGTTCTTGAAGGTTCTCCAATGGTGATGGCTATGGAGAGCTAAACTTCTTTAATCAATCCAAGAGATTGACAAGCTTGATGATTAATCCCGAGATCTCGCTTTAATCGTTATACGCTTCATCTATTAATCAAGTTTCTCTTTCTTTTCTTCTCTTGTTTAAATTCTGATTTAATGCTTAATTTGATTGGGATTTGCATATGTTAATTGCGTAATTATCATATGCCAAGAGATGAATTCAGAGGTTATATAATTTATCAAAGATATTTGATGAAATATTTAGCTTGGTTGGATCTTGGTTTTTAAGTTAATTTGAGTTTTGGATGGATGCTTAATTTGTCTAACCTTAATTAATTGAATTTTAGAAGCGTTTCTAATAGAAGATCCATGGATCATTGAGAGGCGTCTTGATGTGATCTAAGACCAAAGATTTGGTTGATAGTTGAACGGATTTATAAAGATCAAGGATGGATTAAAATCAAGATTTGTTAATTCTCTTGGATTGGTTATTTTCTCAATCTTGTTTACTCATTTTAATTATTCTTTGTTATTTAATCTTGCAAAACTCTTTCCCCCTATTTATTAACCTCTTAATCTGACTTCATAATTAAAGTGATCTACGGACTCGACCCGGTGTTACCTTATGCTACAAGTAGTTTTGGTAAATCGGTTATAAATTGATTTAAATTTGATAATCTCGACAAGTGTCATTGAGCACTAGGTCAGCACCGCTTGAGCAGAATTCCATATTAGTGGGCCAGCGCCTGAGCGCTAGGCAGTCAACGCTTGAGCGCTGAATGCGTAGGCTGCATTGTGATTTGTTATAAATAAGAAAAGTTTTTCCAAATACAACATGTAATATCCCAAATTTAATAACCATAATATAACCAAAGTATATTACAATAATTACATTCAAGCATGCTACTTACAACAGTTATGCAATTTCTAATATAACAAATCAATGTTATATAAAAAATATGAGTCTCAAATGAATAAATAATATAGAACATCTGTATTTCTTATAAATACAATACATACATTATTTCAAAAGAAACTACTCAGCTACACTAAGCTAAGCACTCCAAGCTCCTGCTTGTCTTCACTTTCCATTAGACTTCGTACCTAGAATCATCATGGAAACACACACAAGGGGTGAGAATCACACATTCTTAGTAGTTAAATCTATAAAACATGTCATCACAATCATTCCAGCCATTTTGGGAAAAACCATACTTCTAAAAGCAAGTCATAAGCTTATATAAACTAGAAAGGTGGCGAAAGCCAAAACCATATCCTTTCTCTTCTCGAAATAGATTCTCATTTTACAAGTTTGTATAAAAACTCATTTATCACAAACAATCACCATGCTCACAAAAATATCATCTCTATCTCAGAGATGCCACAACAATATCTCCATCTCAGAGATACAAACACAACATCTCCATCTCAGATATACACAATTGTCCATACAATTGCAATGTCATGAGTTTATGTCATGATAGTAACCGCCCATCTAATTGCCATGCTATGCCAAATTATGTCTAGTGTTTATGCCTATGCAATATCCTAAGCATGAAATGAATAATGTTATGATACCAAGTCCATGGTAATGTCATGTTATGCATGAGTCTCGAACAAAACAAAGGAACCCGGTTCCATAAGCTTTGAACAAGCACTGGAACCCAGTTCCAGTAGTTTTCATCCTGGGTAGTGAGGGAATTGAATCGTCCTCATCAACACGGTCTTTAATAATGATCACTATGATAGGAAGGATTAGTTACCTACTCATTCAAAATTATATTTGATCACAATAATAATCTCTGTGATAGGAAGGATTGGTTACCTACTCATTCAAAATCATATTAGATCATCTACAATGATAACATCATCTCCATCTCAGAGACGCCACAACAATATCTCCATCTCAGATATACAAATACAACATCTCCATCTCAGAGATACGCAATTGTCCATACAATTGCAATGTCATGAGTTTATGTCATGATAGTAACTGCCCATCTAATATCCATGCTATGCCAAATTATGTCTAGTGTTTATGCCTATGCAATATCCTAAGCATGAAATGAATAATGTTATGATACCAAATCCATGGTAATGTCATGTTATGCATGAGTCTTGAACAAAACAAAGGAACCCGGTTCCATAAGCTTTGAACAAGCACTGGAACCCAATTCCAGTAGTTTTCATCCTAGGTAGTGAGGGAATTAAACCATCCTCATCAACGCGGTCTTTAATAATGATCACTATGATAGGAAGGATTAGTTACCTACTCATTCAAAATTATATTTGATCACAATAATAATCTCTGTGATGGGAAGGATTGGTTACTTACTCATTCAAAATCATATTAGATCATCTACAATGATCATTATGATAGGAAGGATTGATTACCTTCTCATTCAAAATCACATTTGATCAGCTACAATGAGGACTCAACCACATCAACATAGCTATGGAACAACAATTATGCTAATTACTACAATAACTAGCATGTCAATTGATTTACATTCCTAACTACAAACATGAAATACAATGATGCTAAATAGCATAATAATTAACATACTAATTGATTTACATTCACCACATATCCACTTCATTAGATACTCCTATTAGAGTCTTAACACACTTTAGGAAATATATACTAATGATTCCATTTAGTCAAGAACTTGAAAATATCAAAAATGATATTTTTGAAGATTCTGGCCTCAAATACGGGCCATGTCTAATTACACGGGCCCCCTCCGTGTCTTGCTCTATGAGCATTGTTTCACGAATTTCAACTAGCAGAGAGGGACCCCCCCCCGTGTCTTTAACACGGGCCGAGATGCGAATTAAAAGTTACAAACCTAAGTACAAGTTATTTCAAGTAATAAATTCTCGAGAGTCTGAGGTCGATCCACAGGGAGTTGATGAAGAAAAATTCTTTGACGTAAGGTAAATATTTTGACACAACAATAAAAGTGATAAAACTTGGTCACAAATAAAAAAAAACTTACTTGGGTTAGGAGATCCACTCTTGGTAAATAAAATAAGGATAAAATTAATTCTTTTTATCACTCAATTAGAATCCACACATAATGGAGGTTCCAATCGAAAAATACAACGTTCAAAGTTCATTAAAAATTATATACGTAATTATATTATGATTCCTTTAATCATCTATTAACACCATCACTCATAAATGGGATCAAGCATTAATTATGTCAAAATCTTATCTACAATAAATCAAGATCTCCACTTTACAAGGAAGGTTTCTAAATTGATTGAAAACAAAATACAATACGTATAATAACCACTTGAAAAAATATCATTTAAGCACAAGAAAGAAATGAATCTAACCTTACTTCATTACCAAGTGCTTCACCCTTTCACCCAAGTAAAATGAAACTTAGTTACTCATAGACAAGAAGAAAGAAAGAGAGAAGAAGAAGAAGAAGAAGAACATGACTTCAATTTAGAACAAAGGAAAACTACTACAAGAAAACCTAATAACAAACTAGCATCATTTTGCTACCTAACACCTAATACCTTCAATGATATACTAAGGCTCCCTTTTATAGAGGTTAAAGATACAAAATGACAAGGGGGCTGAGTCATTAGTGAGTGGATGAGTGGAAAATGAATGAAAAATGCCAAATGACTTTGGTGAGTGGAAAATTATGGATATTCTTTATCTCCAAAATCATTCAGCTCTGAAGTCATTACATTCGTCATTTTTGAACCAAGTGGTCTTCATAAAAGTTGTAGGCCTGGATCTTAGCTTTCAAATGCCACTAGAATCACCTCATTTGGACACCTATAGCTCGAGATATGTCTCAATTACTTTAGAGTGTTCAGGCCTAGTTCCAGCTTCTCTATTCTAACTTGCAAGCCCAATATGACCTCAAAGGAGTCCGATCCGGGTTTTGTATTCTGCATAACAGTTATAGATATGGATCTCAACTAGTACATATCAAAATTTTAGCCCAAATTATGCTCTGATTACTGCGCACTATTCAAGTTCTAATCACAAAACTCGTATTCTGAATTCCAAAGCCAATTAGTTCCACTAGATGTCCAACTTTGATCTTGAGCTCTACACAAAATTGTAGAGCTCTCTCTTATCTTTTTAACAAGGTAAAATACATAATTAGTAGACATCTAAAACTCAAGATATGGCCAAAATACAGAAACCGTGTAAGATGTAAATCATGCTAAAAAAAATCAATTAAGTCCAATTTGAGTCCAAACTTACAAAACATAACCAAGCTCAATCAATTTAGTACATAGAGAGTGTAAATGACTAAAATTGAGGGTTTATTAATGTATCAAATATGTGATTATCAAATTCCCCCACACTTAGCTTTTTGCACTCCTGGGCAAAACACACAAGACTAAAACTAGGGGAAAAAATGACACAGGCTCAAAAGCTAAACACTCTAAAAGACTAAATTTCTAATAATATTTAAGAATGAAGAGCAACCAATCATTCAAGTAATCAAAACATTTATGAGGTAAGTTTTCTTCACATCTCGAACCAATAAGTAAGGAAACTTCAATTGAAAAGCATGAGTCAAGAATGATAGATCTTCACAAGATTCACTCTCAATCCCTCAAGTGTTTAAAAGGTAGGTATTCACTCAATTCAACCAATGAAAATTGCACTACCATAGGCTTGCTTATCTTCTACTTCTCCACTACTCAGAACACATGCACACACAAATCATGAGGACTTTATTCAAGGTTGTAATAGGGTCAAGGTAAAGGAGAAGGTAATATGGATATGACAAGTTAAATACCAAAGAGAATAGAAGAGTATGAGAGTTGAGTTCAATTAACAAGCATGAAAGTTTATCCAAACTCTACCTAATACAAATTCCCTTTACATATTTTTTTCTTTCCTTTATTGCCTTGTTGACAACCCTTTTTTTTGTTTTATTAGAAGAATATAATATATACATTTAAACAACTTTTTTTTTCAACCATTCTATATATACACCCCCATACTTGTTCAAGAACTCATCCAATGACAAAGCTAATGTTCTCTTATTTCCTAAGGCCAGCTAAGAACATGGTTTTTCATTTAAGGCACATAATGAGTTCGAAACAAAGAATGGTCAAATAAGCTCAAAGGGGTTAAGGAAGGAAAAATAGGCCATTTCCAATGCTTTACGTTGGCAGGAATCAGAGAATTTCCAAGAAGTCATTAGAGTGTTTGATATCATATTAGGAATCAAAGAATTTTCAAGAAGTCATAAGAGTGTTTGATATCATATTGAGACAATATGCTACTAAGCAAGGGTGGCTATTTGATTAAAGTAGTTATTTCAAGAAAAATGCCTCAATCATATTTATGTATGCATATGAAAATGTAGTCTAAAAAAGAATCAAAACAAGTTCTAGAGTAACAATTTCATGAGTGAAATTCACACAAGAAAGAAGAGAATGGTACAAATGTTCAATCCATTCATCAATAGGCTCAAAATCTCACAAGGCATAATTCTATCATTCTCAGTCCACCAATTCAACAACCATGACCAAGCATGTGAATTTTAAGAAAGAAGACAATTTACTCAATCATGCAAATTTTTCTAAATTTGAATTGCTACTTCCACACAAACTAGTTGTCTACCCAATTACACCTTACTCTGCCACCAATTTTGATGCATCTCAAGAGTAAATAATTTACTCCTTACTCTGTCATCCCTAATTACTTTTGTTGTTAATAAATTACTGACAAACATGTAAGCACAACAAACATATTAACAAACACACTTTCTAATTTTTTTGTATTTTTTTTTGATTTTTTTTTTACATAACTATCATTCCCCCAACCAAATCACAACATTGTCCTCAATGTCAAAACATAGATAGGTAAAGGATAGAAGATAGTACATGTTGTTGCAATTACTAAAAAGAGAAACCTTACACAAATTAAAATAGAAACAAAGTACAATAAATTAAACTAAAGATAAAGAAAAGTTATAAATAAAGTGCCAGATCACACTCTTATTCCTTGCTGCCTCCCTTGCTGTTGCCTTCTAACCAATCTATCTAAGCTATTACTAGTTCAGGTTCATAAGCAAAAGCTTATAATTTATCAATTAATTTATCAACAGTAGAAGCATATATAAGGAGTCGTCTTGCTGAAGGTGTGATAAAACTCTGTTCTATAACATGGTCAACAAAAGATAACAAATTATCAAAAAAATTATTAACATTCAACAAACCTATGGGTTTATGGTGGATGTTCAGTTGGGCCCAAAAGATAATTTGAAAAACTTCTTTCAAAGTACCAAAACCACCCGGTAAAGCAATGAACGCATCAGAGTTTTCAAGCGTTGTCCTCATTCGTCCATGCATAGATGATACTTGAATTTCTAGCCCAATTGTCTGTCCAATGATGTTCCTTCGAGTTAAAGGTTCAAGAATGATACCTAAAACTTGACCACCTCTTATATGTGCAAAAAGTGATACAGCCCCCATTAACCCAATGCTACCTCCCCCATATACTACACGAATGTTTCTCACAGCAAATGTTCTACCAACAGTGCTTGCTGCGTTTACAAATTCTAAACCCTTCCCATAACTTATCCTAAAAAATACACAGATATTGGTAAATCTACGAACTGAAAAAGAAGATCTCTCCATTTCTACACTCACATTCTCTTTGAGTGATTATAAGTTACAAGAAAGTAAAGAAAATAGAGTGTTTAAATAGGGAAGAGGATAGAAAAAGTAATGATAGTACCTATATAGGTAGGTTGGCTAGTGTCAAAAAAGTTTAAATTAAGAAACTTTATTATTATTATTATTTTTAATTTTTTTAATCTTTTAATTTTATTTTTTTTAGACTTCAAGAAAACCATTAGGGTAAAGAAGTCTAGAAACCCCTGAAGGACCCCGCCCAAAGGATCGTCTGTCCAAAACTAAAATACAACAAAATCATATAAAGATAAAATAATAATAACAAATGATGACATACCTTAATGTATAGGTTTCATGGCGTATCTTTATACTGCTCGTCATGAGTGCAGTAATACCAAGATGGCTCAGCCAATCTGAGAATTCTTCTCCCTCCTGCTTGTTTGAAGAAAAGAGAATAAAGAAACCATCATGGGTTTCCATCCTGGGTCTAGAACCTGGAGAGGTCACACTTGGGTTCGTAACATCAACAAAGATGCTAAAATCTAAAACACGCAATGTCCAAGATCCAGAACGCTCCATCCCAGGGCACTGAGAGCCCCTTCTAATAAAAAAATGGATTAAGCTCAAATGCCTTATACGCTTTGGCAGCCGCGGGTTACTTCTCACTAATAACTAAAGTGGGACGCTTCTATCTGTCCATCAACTCCATAGTGTCTAGATGGTGAACATTGGGTTGTGGAGTATGGCTTTCTACAGAGCATGACACGCAAACCTTATTTACGGACCAGCGTGCGATGGTCCACCCTAGTCAATGACGGGACTGCCGCTGGCAGAGGCTCCTAATCTAATTAAAGACCAAGTATAACCGAAGTTTTGCCCTCTTTTTTTTATTTTATTTATTTCTTATTTCTTTTCTTTTTTTTTCTCTTTTTTTCTTTTTTTTTTTGCTTTTTTTTCTTTCTTTTTCTTGAAGATGTACAAGATAATATATACATGTTGTTATGATTGTGGCTCACATCTTCCTCTGGTTTCACATCCAGAAACGGCTTAAATGCCTTCTATGAGTCGATGATAAGCTTCCTATCCAATTTTCTTATAAATTGACAAACAGGGTCTTATTGAGTCAGATTCTCAAGACTATAACGCTCTTGCTCGTCCCTAAAGAGATTCCACAAACTAAGAAGTTCACGTTGCACAACTCCACAAGAATGTGTCTCAAGAGTCAATAAGATATTATCTAATGACTCCTTACTCAGGCCATTCTTAATGAAGAAAATTTTATCTTCTCTATTTACGGAAACCATTCCCAAAGAATGACATCGCGTATTACAATTTCATCATGCACATTTGTAACAAACTTTCATTCTTTTTGCTCTTCTCCTTTTTGAATATGAACTTTTACCAAGACCCAACATGTACGAGACAAATGAATCTGAAGATTCACTAGCTAAACGAGTCTTTGCTTCGATTATCCAGCGTATATCTTCTGGGATGCCCTTGTATATTAACAGTCTCAGTCTTTCACACCTAGCTTCGTAGATTTTGGTTAGAACATTTAGAGGGAGAGAAGGGAAATGCTTTCTTAAATTTGAGAGAATGACATCCATTTTAAAAGGAGAAGAAATCAGTTATTATGGGAAACTGAAAAATAAACCGACTTGAGAATCACGGAGTACCGTTATCTACCATTTAACCAGGAAGACAAAGAACTGCAAAAAGAAAGAAACAAAATTAAAATAAATTCTACTCATAACAAGGATTAGAAAGGGATATGGATTCTACCTCAATAACTTGATGTTCCAGAAATGGTTTGAGTCTTTGTCCATTGACCTTAAATACATTACCATTCCTAGGGCTCTCAATGTCTATGGCCCCATGAGGATACACATGTTTGACAATAAAAGGACCAGTCCACCTAGATCTCAATTTTTCAGGGAATAGGTGAAGACGAGAATTATAAAGTAGAACTTTTTGACCAATTTCAAAAGATTTTCTCAAAATTGATTTGTCATGAAAAGTTTTTGTTCTAGCTTTATAAATCTTTGAGTTTTCATATACATCATTTCTCAATTCCTCAAGTTCATTCAACTGCAATTTACGTAACTTGGAAGCATCATCAAGACTTAAGTTAAAAGCTTTAATGGCCCAAAATGCTTTATGCTCCAATTCTACAGGCAAGTGACAAGGTTTTCCATAAACTAACCGATAGGGAGACATGCCTAAAGATGTTTTGAAAGCAGTATGGTAAGCTCAAAGTGCATCGTTTAGTTTTAAAAACCAATTTTTACGATTTGGGTTAACCATTTTTTCCAAAATTTGTTTAATCTCCTTATTTGCTAATTCAACTTGTCCACTTGTCTGAGGATGATAAGTGGTTGCAATTTTATGGGTAATGCAATATTTCTTCATTAAGGATTCAAATGGTTTATTGCAAAAATATGTTCCCCCATCACTGATGATAGCTCGAGGGATTCCAAATTGACTCAAAATATTTTTTTTAAAAAAATTTAAGAACAGTTTTATGATCATTGTGTCAACATGGAATTGCCTCAATCCATTTTGAGACATAATCAACTGCAATCGAAATATACACAAATCCAAATGATGATGGAAATGGACCCATGAAATCAATTCCCCAACAATCAAAAATTTCAATGACAAGGATAGGGTTCAAAGGCATCATATTTCTTTTAGAAATGAACCCCAATTTTTGACAATTTTCACAACTTTTGCAAAAAGTATAATTGTCCTTGAATAAAGTGGGCCAATAAAATCCACACTGCAAGATTTTCGCAACTGTTTTCTTTGAAAAAAAATGACCCCCACATGTTTCTGAATGACAAAATTTAATGACACTACTTACCTCATTGTTGGGTACACATCTCCGAAGATTTGATCAGGACAATATTTGAACAAATATGGGTTATCCCAATAGAAATTTTTCACCTCAATCAAAATTTTTTTCTGTCTTGGTGCGTCCACTGAGGCGGCATCTTACCTGTTACAAGAAAATTAACAATGTTAGCAAACCAAGGCATGGAATTAACAGAAAATAAAAATTCATCAGGAAAAGAATCATTGATAGGTGTGCTATCAAAAGATGAGCCTGTTGTAAGTCTGGATGAATGATCTGCAACAACATTTTCAGCTCATTTCTTGTCTTTTATTATGATGTTGAATTCTTGAAGTAACAAGATCCACCGTATCAACCTAGGTTTGGCATCCTGCTTAGACATTAAATATCTAATAGCAGCATGATCAGTAAAAACAACAGTGGAAGAACTAATTAAATAAGCTCAAATTTTGTCCAATGCAAAAATTACAACAAGTAGTTCTTTTTTAGTAGTGGTGTAATTCATTTGGGCACTATTCAAAGTTCCACTTGTGTAATAAATTACATGAGGCTTACCTTCTTTTTTTTTACCTAAAACAGCGCCAACAACAAAATCACTAGCATCACACATCAACTCAAAAGATAAAGACCAATCAGGAGATTGCATGATGGAAGCAGAAGTCAAAAGATCGATTAATTTTTCAAAAGATTTCTAATAATCTTGGGTCCAATCAAATGATACATCTTTTATTAGAAGATTACATAATAGTCTAGATATGGCTAAAGTCTTTTACGAATCTTCTATAGAATCCTACATGTCTTAAAAAGGAACGAACTTCTCTGACTATTTTTGGGGAAGGCAAATGAGCAATTAATTCAACTTTAGTCTTATCAACTCAATTCCTTTAGAAAATATCACATGACCTAACACTATTCCTGAAGTGACCATGTAATGACATTTTTCCCAATTCAACACAAATCTTTTTTCTTCACATCTTTTAAGAACTTTTTCCAAATTATCAAGATAATTTTCAAAAGAATTTTCAAGAACTGTCAGGTCATCCATGAAAACCTCTAAATAATGCTCAATCATGTCACTGAAAATACTTAACATGCATCTTTGAAAAGTTACCAGAGCATTACAAAGACCAAAAGGCATTCTTCTATATGCAAAAGTGCCAAAGGGACAAGTAAAAATGGTCTTTTCTTGATCCTCTAATGTAATTGGTATTTGATTATATCCTGAATAACCATCAAGAAAACAATAATAGGGATATCCTGCTACTCTTTCTAGAATTTGATCAAGAAATGGCAAAGGGAAATGATCTTTCCTAGTGACTGCATTCAATTTTTTGAAATCAATACACATACACCAACTAGATGAGACTCGGGTAGGTATTAATTCTCCTTTTTCTTTTCAACCACTGTTATTCCAGATTTCTTAGACATAACTTGTGTAGGGCTTACCCACTAGCTATCAGAGATAGGATAGATAATTCCAACATCAAGTAATTTAAGAACTTCAGCTCTAACTACCTCTTTCATATGTGGATTTAATCTTCTTTGAGGTTATTGAAATGTTTTAGCATTATCCTCTAAATGTATTCTATGTGTACAAATTAATGGATTAATGCATTTTATATCCTTTAATGTCCATTCAATTGCATTTTTATGCATTTTAAGTACTTCTATCAATATACCTTCTTGTTCTTTGGTCAGAGATGAGGAAATTACCACTGTAAAGCTTTGTTCTTCTCCCAAAAATGTATACTTCAATCCAGCGGGTAATGCCTTTAGTTCCAGTGTTGGTACTTCTTCATGAGTATCATCATTCATAGTTTTTAGCTCTTCGAATCTCGACTTTCATCCTTTGTATTCCATTACCTATGTACAGTTAACCAAAGAGCATATTTCAGAAACATCATCATCTAATTGTGTAGCTGAATTAAATGAATTAATTAAACAAATTTCTAATGGGTCAGAAAAACTCCTGATTTGAAGATGATCATCTATAATGGCCTCAATCCCTTCAATTTCTTTATTTCCATCATAAACTTATTGTGGTTGCTTGCACAAGTTAAAAACATTAAGCTCCAGTATCATATTTCCAAATGTTAACTTCACCACTCCATTTCTGTAATTTATCAAAGCATTAAATATTTCTAAAAATGGGCAACCTAAAATAACAGGAATTGACATAGAACTATCAACCATAGGTTCAGTTTCCAAGACAATAAAATTCATAGGATATATGAATTTATCAACTTGTACCAACACATCTTCCACTATTCCTTTTGGAAATTTAATTGTTTTATCAGCAAGTAAAAGAGTTACTGAAGTTGGTTTTAACTCACCCAGGTTGAGTTGCTGATAAACTGAATATGGAAGCAAATTAACACTAGCACCAAGATTAAGTAAAGCTCGTTCAATTTTATGTTCACCAATAATGCATGAAACTGTAGGACAACTAGGGTCTTTATATTTCAACTCATTATTGTTTTGAATAATGGAGCTTACTTGTTCAATCAAAAAGGCATTCTTTTTTACATTATGTTTCCTTTTAACAGTGCACAAATCCTTTAAAAATTTGGCATAACAAGGAATCTATTGTTATGGTTCACTTTACTTGAATTGTTTAATGCTTGAGGATATGGGGGTGAAGGCGAGGGTTAAGTTTCTTTTTAGTTAGGTGGCTTATCAACTCCTACCTCATCTTTGGGACTTGACTCATAATTTTTCTCACAAGGGTCAGAAATTTGTTTTTCAATAACCTTTCCACTCCTAAGAGCTATCACTGACTTGACTTAATCTATTTGTTGGCTTTCTGAACTACCCTCATTTAGGCTATACTGACTCTTGGGATTTGGTTGAGGTTGAGAGAAAAATTTTCCTTTCTCGTGAATGGCAAGTGCAGAAGAAAATTTAGCAAGAGTGTCTTTTATGTCAATCACAGCTTGAGTGTTTTTGTTATTAATGGCCTCTTGCTTTTCCATGAATGCATGCAATGTTCCTTCAAGGTTTTTCCTATATGGTGGGACATAAGGTGCATATCCTTGAGAATTTTTGTGAATCCTGCTGTGCTTGAGGAGGTAGTGGTTGCATGAATTGTGCCTGATTGTTAGTCCTCCAATTGAAGTTTGGGTGATTTTTCCATCCTGGATTATATGTATCTGAAAAAAGAAAAAATGAATGGCTTTTTAAAATTGTTCATTGCATTTACTTGCTCATGCACAACTTCTTTAAAAACAGAAATTTTTGGACATTCATTTGTTGAGTGTCCTAATTCATCACAAATGCTACAAATTTCTTCATTTTGCACAGATTTGATTTCTTTTACTTTCCCTGATTCCATGGCTTCAACCTTTCTAGCCAAACTAGCAAATCTAGCATTTAAATCTTCTTCTTGACTAAGATGATATTTTTCTTTACTAGCATTTGCAAGGTTATATCTAATTAAATTTTCAGAAGGATTAGTACCATGCCAAGATTAAGAATTTTCAGCCAAATGGTCTAAATAGTCTAAAGCTTCTTCAGGTTCTTTATCAAGAGACTCACCATTGCACATTGTTTCCACAAATTATTTAGTTTCGGGTGTTAACCCTTCATAAAAGAAGCTTATAGTGCGCATTTTTCAAAACCATGATGTGGACAAGAATTCAACAAATCTTTAAAACGTTCCCAACTTTGAAAATATGCTTCATTTGAGTTTTGGGAAAAATTTTGAATTTGTCTTTTTAAAGCATTGGTTTTATGTGTTGGAAAAAATTTCTTAAAAAATTCATTTTGCATTTCTTGCCATGTGCCAATTAATCTTGGTTTCAAAGCGTTAAGCTAAGTTTTTGTTTTATCTTTCAAAGAAAAAGAAAATAATTTAAGCTTAACAACCTCTTCAGTACAAGTTTGATCATTAAAAGCAGTACATACTTCCTCAAATTCTTTTAGATGTAAATATGGGCTTTCAAATTCTAAACCATGAAAATTAGGAAGTAAAGAAATCATACCTGACTTGAATCTAAAATTGTTAGCAGTGAGTGGTAAGATAAAACATGATGGACTAGAATTTCGAGATGGTTGCAAATACTCACGCATAGTTCACAATGGTTGATTTTCATGTTTATCATTCACACTTTCATTTTCAGACATTATGTTTGATGTGTGTGATTGTGATTCAGACAAATCAATATGTAAAGTACTAGGATTAACTTTAACCAAATGACTAGAATTTAAATCACGATACCAATTAAGCATAAACAAGTAACTTAAAATGTAAAATAAATTGTACAAGCTAGCAGTATAAACCGTCCAATATATATTAACAAAGGTGTGATATAAATCAGCCACCAAATATATATTAACACTTAGTAAATAAATATTAACAAAAGTGTGGTATAAACTAACCACCAAATAAGTTAATAAGCAAAAAAAATTAAAAAGTTAGTATGCAGATAAATTAAAATATTAGAAGCAGATAAAGTAAAAAGTTAGATAGTTAATAAGCTAGTAAACAAGAAAATTAAAAAGGTTAGTAGGTCAGTAAGTTAGAAATAAAATACAGAAAGTAAAGTATAGAAATTAAAGTGCAAAAAATAAAGTACAGAAAGTAAATTTAAAATATAAAAACCAGAGAATCGGCAGAGCTGATTTTTTGCTCCAGCGAGAGAGAAGAGAAGAAGAAAGATTATTTCATTAATGATTAAAGATTACAGAGAGATTAGAGAGAGTTTTCCCCACTAAGTTAGTATGTTAGTAAGTACAAAGAAAAAAAAAAAATTAAAAGAGTAATATATATATATATATATACAAGATCCACAAAAAAAAATATAAATATATATACAAAATATTTACACCATAAATTTGTTCTTCAAATCAAGTCCCCAGCAACGACGCCAAAAACTTGATGCAGATTAAAAGTTACAAACCCAAGTGCAGGTTGTTTCAAGTAATAAATTCTCGGGAGTTCGAGGTCGATCCATAAGGAGTTGATGAAGAAAAATTCTTTGATGTAAGGTAAATATTTTGACACAACAATAAAAGTGATAAAACTTAGTCACAAATAAAAAAAACTTACTTAGGTTAGGAGATCCACTCTTGGTAAATAAAATAAGGACAAGGTTAATTCTTTTTATAACTCAATTAGAATCCACACATAATGGAGGTTCCAATCAGAAAATACAACGTTCAAAGCTCATTAAAAATTATATATGTAATTATATTATGATTCATTTTATCATCTATTAACACCACCATTCATAAATGGGATCAAGCATTCATTGTGCCAAAATCTTGTCTACAACAAATCAAGATCTTCACTTTACAAAGAAGGCTTCTAAATTGATTGAAAACAAAATACAATACGTATAATAACCATTTGAAAATATATCATTTAAGTACAAGAAAGAAATGAATCTAACCTTACTTCATTACTAAGAGCTTTACCCTTTCACCCAAGTAAAATAAAACTTAGTTACTCATAGACAATAAGAAGAAGAAGAAGAAGAAGAAGAAGAAGAAGAAGAAGAAGAAGAAGAAGAAGAAGAAGAAGAAGAAGAAGAAGAAGAAGAAGAAGAAGAAGAAGAAGAAGAAGAACATGACTTCAATTTAGAACAAAGGAAAACTACTACAAGAAAATCTAGTAACAAACTAGCATCATTTTGCTACCTAACACCTAACACCTTCAATGATATGCTAAGGCTCTGTTTTATAGAGGATTAGAGATACAAAATAATAAGGGAGCTGAGTCATTAGTGAGTGGATGAGTGAAAAATGAGTGAAAAATGTCAAATGACTTTGGTGAGTGAAAAATTATGGACATTTTTTATCTCTAAAATCATTCAGCTCTGAAGTTATTGCATTTGTCATTTTTGAACCAAGTGGTCTGCATGAAAGTTGTAGACTTGGATCTTAGCTTTCCAATGACACCAAAATCACCTCATTTGGCCACTTATAGCTCGAGATATATTTCCCAATTACTGTAGAGTATTTAGGCCTAGTTCCAGCTTCTCTATTCTGAATTGCAAGCCCAATATGACCTCAAAGGAGTCCGATCCGAGTTTCTTCATGCAAGTTGTAGATATAGATCTCAAATAGAACATATCAAAATTTCAACCCAATACAGATCTTCCAGCCCAAATTATGCTCTGATTACTGCACACTATTCAAGTTCCAATTACAAAACTTGTATTCTGACTTCTAAGGCCAATTAGTTCTACTAGATGTCTGACTTTGATATCGGCCTCTTCACGAAAGTTGTATAGCTCTCTCTTATATTTCCAGCAAGGTAAAATACATAATTAGTAGACATCTAAAACTCAATATATGGCCAAAATACAGAAACAGTGTAAGATATAAATCATGCTGAAAAAAATTAATTAAGTCTAATTTGAGTCCAAACTTACAAAACATAACCAAGCTCAATTAATTAAGTACATAGAGAGTGTAAATGACTAAAATTGAGGGTTTATTAATGTATCAAATATGTGATTATCAGCCCGTATTTCTCAACCAGACACATTACAGCAAAATCTGTAGGTCTAAGTACTGTTCCATGGGAACTTACTCCTCATCCAATCACTCAAACTTCACGTCCAAGTGATTTCCAACCTTCCACAAGGTTCATCTACACGTAGCAACTCTTAATTTCACTCAAAACCATTAATCATGGATAATCATCCAATACAAAACCTTAAACCCCAAATCTCCACTCAAATGGAATTAAAGGTATACAAGGGCTGGAAATTCATTTCCATACACCCAACAACTAGTAAACAAGCCATCCTCAAGTTCTCCAACAAGATTCAAGCCAAAAACACCAAAAACAACTCAAAACCTAACTCACCACATCAAGCCAAAACTCATGAACAAGATGAAGAGAATAGGAAAATGAGTTTAAGAACAAGGTTTCCCCCTGCCTCAAGGTATTAAAGATGAAGCCAACATCCACTTGATTCCTTTTCCATGATGGTTGATCCTCCTCTTTGGTTTTCTTCCCTTTCTTTTCTTCTCTTCCTTGGTTCTTTTTCTCCTTTTCTCTTTTATTTCTTTGGTTTTCTATTTTTCCTTTCCTCTGTTGTGTGATGCTTATAAAGAGAAGTCAAATTTGGCTTCTCACAGATAAGCACTAAAACCTCGATTTGCTAAGAACACTCAGATTTCACCGAATCCAGTTTTCTAACTTTCAACAAATTCAAAATAAATCCTAGCATTCATTAAAAATATTGTCTCGCCATTTTCACATTTTTCCATATCAGCTACTAGTCCAACCGACATTAAAATACATAGCTAGTATGCTTAAAAATATCAAACTAACTCTGATTAATCTCAAACTTTAACTGTAGCACAGTCCCCATATTTGTGACTTAGAAACAAACTTTTCACATTTATTTCCATTAGCTGAGCATTTTAATCCACTTCCAGAGTAAATAACAGCTATATTTCACACATAGTGTTACAGTAAAATGACTAAACATACTGAGACAGTCACAAAACTTAACAGACGTGATAAATAGGTATTAAACTACCTCTGTAACCATATATAAGTCTATCATGTTTTTCAAGGTGTTACACAATAGACTCATACACACTTGGGCAGAACGCAACAGCCGTCAAGAGACACAAATCCTAATGTGATGTGGGTGCAATTAGGCTTGAAACTTTCTATAATGAAGTTTGTCAAATCCTTATCTCGCTTTCATTCTTCATCCATGTATAACTAATTTTCCCTTGTTAGGGTGATGATGAATATTGTTCTTGGATGATGTAAATTCTTTTATGGGTTTAATCAATGTTTCTATTTCATGATTTATGTGTTTATCTCTTTTCTTAATATTTTTCTAAATCTAGCCAATTTGGAAATGATTTTTGGGTTTATGTATGATTTGTAAAATTTTGCATGAACCTAGAACTTGTGATAAACACCATAATTTCTGTAATTGCTAGGAATAGACATTGTGGGTTATGTAGTCTTTCTTTTAATTCCCTCATTTTTTATAATGCCTTTCTATTTGGGATTAGACTAAGAGATTAGTTAATTCTAAACAGTGTAAAAGGATTATACTAAGGGATTGGATATTAATTAATTTTCAGAATTGACCATAAATCATTGAAATAGAATATAGTTAAACTAATATTTGAATGTGCATTTAAAGAGTTTAAGTGAAATCTGATCCCTAACATTTTTATATCATTATTTTTCAACTTAACCCAATTAATTAAATTTGGCTTTTGTTATTTTTGTTTATTCTTTCTTTTTATTATTTTTACCAACTCTATTTTCGTTAGCTTAAATAGTGTCACTTTTAGTGAATTTAGTAATTAATAACTTAATCATCATGGGACGATACCCTTACTAACTTTTTATTACTTTTGCAATTCGGTACACTTGCCGATTTCATAATAATAGTTCTTGCTATTTTTTTCTAAAGATATATTTTTTCTCTCTACAACCCCATTTTGTTATGGAGTTCTAGGGGTAGAAAAATTATGTTCAATGCAATGTTTATCACAAAAGATTTCAAACTCATAGTTTTCAAATTCACCACCATGATCACTTTTTATGAATGCAATATAAAAACTTTTTTCACTTTGGATAACTTTAGCAAGTTTCTTAAAAGATTGAAAAACATCATTTTTGTGAGATAGAAATAATGTCCTTATAAACCTAGAAAAATCATATACAATCACTAATGCATAGTAATTCCCACAAAAGCTCATTGTTCTAGAGGGACCAAAAAGATCCATGTGCAAAAGTTCTAAAGGTTTAGTAGTTGAAACAACATTTTTAGCTTTAAAAAAGACATTTACTTATTTTTCCTTTTGACATGTATCACATAGTTTATCTTTTTCAAATTTGAGCTTTGGAATGTTAATTATTAGTTATATTTAGAATAACTTATTTAAGTAATCAATGTGAATGTGAGAAATTTTTCTATGCCATAACCATGAATCATCTTCCCTACTTGATGCACACTTTTCTTAACCAAGTCTACAAACTTGATGCAGGATTAATTATTGCATTGCGAACCCAAGTGCAGGTTGTCTCAAGTAATAAATTTCTCGAGAGTCCGAGGTCGATCCACAGGAAATTGATGAAGATTAATTAAGGTAAGGTAAATATTTTATTACTATAGTAAAAATTATTTACTTGGGTAAAAAAATTCACTCTTAGTAAATAAAGTAAATGTAAGATTAATTCCTTTTATAACTCAATTAGAATCCTCGCATAATGGAGGTTCCAATCGGAAAATACAACGTTAAAAGTCCATTACGTAATTATATTCTGCTTCCTTTAATTATTACCACCATTTGAAAATATATCATTTAAGCACAAGAGAGAAATTAATCTAACCTTATTTCATTAACAAGAGCTTCACCCTTTCACCCGAGTAAAATGAAACTTAGTTACTCATAGACAAGAAGAAAGGAAAAGAGAAGAAGAAGAAGAAGAACATTACTTCAATTTAGAACAAAGGAAAACTACAAAAACATAATAGCATGATCTTGGCCTCTAGGACCAAGACCCCTAAATGCACAACTAATTGTACCTTTTATAGAGGATTATGGATATAAAATGATAAGGGGACTGATTCATGAGTAAGTGGATGAGTGAAAAATGAGTGAAAAATACCAAATGACTTTTGATGAGTGAAAAACTATAGAGATTCTTTGTCTCCAAAAATCATTAAGCTCTGAAGTCATTGCATTTGTCATTTTTGAGAAATGCGGTCTTCATGAAAGTTATAAGCCTGGATTTTAGCTTTCAAATGCCATTAGTTTTGGTCAAAAACCATTTCTATAACTCAAGATATGGTACGATTACTGCATACTACTCAGGCCTAGTGACAGCTCATCTATTTTGACTTCCAAGCCCAATATGAGCCATTAGACCTCCGATTCTGAAAAGGTATTCAACATGAAAGTTGTAGATTTTGGTCTTAACTATCACCCATAAATATTTCAGCCCATTTGACATCCTATAGCACGAGCTATGTCATGAACAGTACACATAGGTCAAGCTATCAGGATCAGCACCCTAGTTCTTGCTTCAACTCCAATTTGAGTTATCCAAACGTGTGATTTGGCCTTTGATGTCTCATGAGAGTTATAGAGAATTGTCTTAACTTTCCTACAAGACTATAATAATATTAACTAGATATTTGAAACTCAAGTTATAGTCAGTTTACTGAATACTGCCAAAAAGATAAATTAAGGCTAATTCATGTAATAATTCTTTCAATGATCCAATAAGGTCCAATATCATAAAATGTGTCAAAACTACCTAAATTAAGCTTAATTGAACCTTAAGAAACCTAGTGAGAGGTTTATAAAATGTATAAAATATAGTGTTATTAAATTTTCCCACACTTAGCTTTTGCACTCCTGAGCAAAACACAAGAAACAAAAACTAGGGAACAAAGAAAAATGACACAGACTCAAAAATTAAAAACTCTAAAGGATTAAATGAATCAAGAAGAGTAACTAGACATTCAAGGGATCAAAACATTCATGAGGTAACATTTCTTCACATCTTAAACTAACAAGTAAGGAAACTTTAGTTGAAAAGAATGAATCAAGAATGATAGATCTTCACAAGATTTGCTCTCAATCCCTCAAGTGTTTAAAAGGTAGGTATTTAACTTAATTTAACCCATGAAAATTACACTACCATAAGCTTGCTTATCTTCTACTTCTCCACTATTCAGAACATATGCACACACAAATCATGAGGACTTTATTCAATGTTGTAATGGGGTCAAGGTAAAGGAGAATGTAATATAGATATGACAAGTTAAATACCAAAGAGAATAAAAGAGCATGAAAGCTGAGTTCAATTAACAAGCATGAAAGTTCATCCCAATTCCACCTAATACAAATTCCCTTTACATATTATTTTCTTTTCCTTTATTGCCTTGTTGACCCTCTTTTTCTTTTTACATTTTTATTTATTTATTTATTTTTTATTTTTTATTTTTTTACAAAAAGAACATCATATATACATTTTTTTAACCATTCTGCACACACACACCCACACTTGTTCAAGAACTCATCCAATAAGCCAATGCTCTCTTATTCCCTAAGGTCAGGTAAGAACATAATTTTTCATTTAAGGCACATAATGAATTCGAAACAAATAATGGTCAAATAAGCTCAAAGGGGTTAAGCAAAGGAAAATATGCAATGTTGGCTATTTGGTCAAAGTAGTTAATTCAAGAAAATTGCCTCAATCATGTTTATGTATCTATGTGAAAAAGTAGTCTAAAAAAGAATCAAAGTAAGTTCTAGAGTAACAATTCCATGAGTAAAAAAAAATCACACAAGGAAGAAGAGAATGGTATAGATGTTCAATCCATTCATCGATAGGCTCAAAATCTCACAAGGCATATATCCATCATTCTTAATCCACAAAAATTTCAACATTCATAACCAAGCATGTGATGTTTAAGAAAAAAAAGATATTTTATTCAATTATGCAAATTTTCCTGAATCCATTTGCTACTTTTACACAAACTCATTATCTACCTGATGATCACATATTTGATACATTAATAACCTTTCATTCTTAGTCATTTACACTCTTTATGTACTTAATTGATTGAGTTTTATTATGTTTTGTAAGTTTGGACTCAAAATTGAACTTAATTGAATTTTTCAGCATGATTCATATCTTACACTGTTTCTGTATTTGGGTCATATCTTGGGCTGTAGGTGGTCTTTGGAGCTGATTCTAGTGGCATTTGAAAGATAAGAGAGAGTTCTATAACTTTTATGAAGACCTCAAAGGCCCAATCACACGAGTAGATAACTCAAATTGGGGTTGAAGCAAGAACTAGAATACTGTTCCTGACAGCTTGACCTACGTATACTGTTCATCATAGATTTTGGGATAGATGTTGTAAAATGGATTGAAATTTGGATGCTGAATAGTTAAGACCCATATCTACAACTTTCATGTTGAACACTTTTCCAGAATCGGATTCCTTGAAGGTGATATTGGGTTTGGAAGTCAGAACAGAGGAGCTTTGACTGGGCCTGGATAGTATGTAGTAATTTGAACGTATCTGGAGTTTTAGAAATGATATTGGATCCAAACCAAAGCCATTTGAAAGCTAAGATCCAGGCCTACAACTTTCATGAAGACCACTTGATTCAAAAATGACGAATGCAATGACTTCAGAGCTGCATGATTTCGGAGACAAGGAATCTCTATTATTTCCCACTCATTTAA
This sequence comes from Ormosia semicastrata, assembly GCA_029884595.1. Taxonomy (NCBI): domain Eukaryota; kingdom Viridiplantae; phylum Streptophyta; class Magnoliopsida; order Fabales; family Fabaceae; genus Ormosia; species Ormosia semicastrata. The sequence goes on along the minus strand of JAQQTO010000063.1, from coordinate 9,737,070 downwards.
TGTCATTTAATGTCATTTAATGTCATTTTTTTCCATTCATTTTCCAATCATCCACCCACTAATAACTCAGCCCCTTGACATTTTGTATCTCTAATCCTCTATAAAAGGAGGCCTTGGCAGATCATTAGGTGTATTAGGTGTTAGTTACCAAAATAATGCTAGTTTGTTACTAAGTTTTCTTGTAGTAATTTTCCTTTGTTCTAAATTGAAGTCATGTTTTTCTTCTTCTTCTTCTCTCTTTCTTTCTTCTTATCTATGAGTAACTAAGTTTCATTTTACTTGGGTGAAGAGGTGAAGCTCTTGGTAATGAAATAAGGTTAGATTAATTTCTCTCTTATGCTTAAATGATATATTTTCAAGTGATCATTATACGTATTATATTTTGTTTCCAAACTCTCCTTGTAAAGTGGAGTTCTTGATTTGTTGTAGACAAGAGATTGGCACAATGAATGCTTTAACCCATTTACAAGTGGTGGTGTTAGAAACTCTCCTTATAAAGTGGAGTTCTTCATTTGTTGTAGACAAAATATTGGCACAATGAATGCTTTAACCCATTTATAAGTGGTAGTAATATTTTTGGAAACATAATATAAATACATATATAGTTTTAATAGACTTTTAACATTGTATTTTCCGATTGGAACCTCCATGTTGTGAGGATTCTAATTGAGTTATAAAAGGAATTAATCTTACCTTTATTTTATTTACCAAGAGTGGATCTTTTAACCCAAGTAAATAATTTTAATCATAGTAACAAAATATTCACTTCACCTTAATTAATCTTCAACAATTCCCTGTGGATCGACCTCGGACTCCCGAGAAATTTATTACTTGAGACAACCTGCACTTGGGTTTGTAAATGCAACAACTAAAAAGTGTGCATCAAGTTTTTGGCGCCGTTGCCGGGGACTTGATTTGAAGAACAAATTTCTGGTGTAAAAAAAAATTTGTATATATACTAACATACTAACTAGTGGGGGAACCTCTCCCTTTTTAATTTCTGTGCATACTAACTTAGTGGGGGAACCTCTCCCTTTTTTTTTTTGTAATTTACTTTCTGCACTTTATTTTTCGCATTTTAATTTCTGTACAGTTAGGGTAATTCTCCCTTTTATTTTCTTATACATATTAACTTAGTGGGGTAACTCTTCCTTTTATTTTTTTTTTGTACTTTATTTTCTATATTTATTTTCAGTCATTTTTTTTTTGTTATTTATTTTCTCGTCATTTTTTTTGTTTACTAACTTACTAACTTTCTTACTAACTATCTAACTTTTTCTTTATCTGCTTTTAACATTTTAATTTATCTGCATACTAACTTTTTATTTATTTATTTATTTTTATTTTATTTGATGGTTGGTTTATACCACACCTTTGTTAATATTTAATGGACTGTTTATACTGCTAGCTTGTATATTTTTTTTTTCTATTGTAAGTTACTTGTTTATGCTTAGTTGGTATCGTGATTTAAATTCTGGTCGTTTGGTTAAAGTTAATCCAAGTACTTTACATATTGATTTGTTTGAATCACAATCACACACATTAAGCACAATGGCTGAAAACGAAAGTGTGCATGATGAACATGAAAATCAACCGTTGCGAACCATGCGTGAGTATTTGCAACCATCCCGAAATTCTAGTCCATCATGTTTTATCTTTCCAGTCAATGCCAACAATTTTAGATTCAAGCCAGGTATGATTTCTTTACTTCCTAATTTCCATGGTTTAGAATCTGAAAGCCCATATTTACATCTAAAAGAATTTGAAGAAGTATGTACTGCTTTTCATGATCAAACTTGCACTGAAGAGGTTGTTAAGCTTAAATTGTTTCCTTTTTCTTTGAAAGATAAAGCAAAATCTTGGCTTAACACTTTGAAACCAAGATCAATTGGCACATGGCAAGAAATGCAATGTGAGTTTTTGAAGAAATTTTTTCCAACACATAAAACCAATGCTTTGAAAAGACAAATCCAAAATATTTCCCAAAATTCAAATGAAGCATATTTTCAAAGTTGGGAACATTTTAAAGATTTGTTGAATTCTTGCCCACATCATGGTTTTGAAAAATGGCGCACTATAAGCTTCTTTTATGAAGGGTTAACACCTGAAACCAAACAATTTGTGGAAACAATGTGCAATGGTGAATTTCTTGATAAAGAACCTGAAGAAGCTTTAGACTATTTAGACCATTTGGCTGAAAATTCTCAATCTTGGCATGGTACTAATCCTTCTGAAAATTCAATTAGATTTAACCTTGCAAATGCTAATAAAGGAAAATATCATCTTAGTCAAGAAGAAGATCTAAATGCAAGGTTTGCTAGTTTGGCTAGAAAGGTTGAAGCCATGGAATCAGGAAAGTAAAAGAAATCAAATCAGTGCAAAATGAAAAATTTGTGGCATTTGTGATGAATTAGGACACTCAACAAATGAATGTCCAAAAATTCTATTTTTAAAGAAGTTGTGCATGAGCAAGTAAATGCAATGAATAATTTTAGAAAGCCATTCACTTCTTCTTTTTCGAGATACATACAATCCGGGATGGAGAAATCACCCAAATTTCGGTTGGAGGAATAGCAACCACCACAATTCATGCAACCACCACCTCCTCGACAAAGCACAGATTCTCAAAATCCTCAAGGATATGCACCCTATGTCCCTCCATATAGGAAAAACCTTGAAGGAACATTGCATGCATTCATGGAAAAACAAGAGGCCATCAATAGTCAAAACACTCAAGCCATGATTGACATAAAAGACACTCTTGCTAAACTTTCTTCTGCACTTGCCATTCATGAGAAAGGAAAGTTTCCCTCTCAACCTCAACCAAATCCTAAGGGTCAGTTTAGCCTAAATGAGGGTAGTTCAGAAAGTCAAAAAATAGATCAAGTCAACTCAGTGATAACTCTTAGGAGTGGAAAGGTTGTTGAAAAACAAATTCCTGAACTTTTTGAGAAAGATGATGAGTCAATTCCCAAAGATGAGGAAGGAGTTGATAAGCCACCTAGCAAAAAGGAGATCAAATCCTTGTCTTCACCCCCATTTCCTCAAGCATTAAACAATTCAAGTAAAGTGAATCATAACAAAGGACATTTTTGAAATCTTTAAACAAGTGAAGGTCAATATTCCTCTGTTAGATGCTATCAAACAGATTCCTTCTTATGCCAAATATTTGAAAGATTTGTGCCTTGTTAAAAGGAAACATCATGTGAAAAGAATGCATTTTTGATGAACAGGTAAGCTCCATTATTCAAAACAATAATGAATTGAAATATAAAGACCCTGGTTATCCTACGCTTTCATGCATTATTGGTGAACATAAAATTGAACGAGCTTTACTTGATCTTGGTGCTAGTGTTAATTTACTTCCATATTCGGTTTATCGAAAGAACTCAACCTTGGTGAGTTAAAACCAACTTCTGTAACTCTTCTACTTGGCGATAGATCAATTAAAATTCCAAAAGGAATAGTAGAAGATGTGTTGGTACAAGTTGATAAATTCATATATCCTGTGGATTTTATTGTCTTGAAACCGAACCTATGGTTGATAGTTCTAAGTCAGTTCTGTTATTTTGGGTCGCCCATTTTTAGCAACATCTAATGCTTTGATAAATTGCAGAAATGGATTGGTGAAGCTAACTTTTGGAAATATGACACTGGAGCTTAATGTTTTCAACATGTGCAAGCAACCACATGAAGTTTATGATGACAATGAAGAGATTGAAGGGATTGAGGCCATTATAGATGATCATCTTCAAATCAATAGTTCTTCTGACCCATTAAAAATCTGTTTAATTAATTCATTTGATTCAGCTACACAATTAGATGATGATATTTCTGAAATATGCTCTTTGCTTGATTGTACACAGGAAATAGAATACAAAGGAAGGAAGCCAAGATTCGAAGAGCTAAAATCCATGAATGATGATACCCATGAAGAAATACCCACACTGGAACTGAAGCCATTACCTGATGGGTTGAAGTACATATTTTTGGGAGAAGAACAAAGCTTTCCAGTGGTAATTTCCTCATCCCTGACCAAAGAACAAGAAGGTAAGTTCATAGAAGTACTTAAAAGGCATAAAAGTGCAATTGGATGGACATTAAAGGATATAAAAGGCATTAATCCATTAATCTATACACATAGAATACATTTAGAGGATAATGCTAAAACATCTCAACAACCTCAAAGAAGATTAAATCCACACATGAAAGAGGTAGTTAGAGCTGAAGTTCTTAAATTACTTGATGTTGGAATTATCTATCCTATCTCGATAGCCGTTGGGTAAGCCCTACACAAGTTGTGCCTAAGAAATGCTGGAATAACAAAGTGGTTGAAAATGAAAAAGGAGAATTAATACCTACCCGAGTCTCATCTAGTTGGCGTATGTGTATTGATTTCGAGAAAATTGAATGCACGTCCACTAAGAAAGACCATTTTCCATTGCCTTTTCTTGATCGATTCTAGAAAGAGTAGCGGGACATCCCTACTATTGTTTTCTTGATGGTTATTCGGGGTATAATCAAATACCAATTGCATTAGAGGACCAAGAAAAGACCACTTTTACTTGTCCCTTTGCACTTTTGCATATAGAAGAATGCCTTTGGTCTTTGTAATGCTCCTAACTTTTCAAAGATGCATGCTAAGTATTTTCAAGTGACATGATTGAGCATTTTTTAGAAGTTTTCATAGATGATTTGACAGTTTTTAGAAATTCTTTTGAAAATTGTCTTGATAATTTGGAAAAAGTTCTTAAAAGATGCGAAGAAAAAGGATTTATGTTAAATTGGGAAAAATGTCATTACATGGTTACCTCGGGAATAGTGTTAGGTCATGTGATATCTTCTAAAGGAATTGAAGTTGATAAAGCAAAGTTGAATTAATTGCTCATTTGCCTTTCCCAAAAACAATCGAGAGAAGTTCGTTCCTTTTTAGGACATGCAAGATTTTACGAAGATTTGTAAAAGACTTTAGTGCCATATCTAGACCTTTATGTAATCTTCTAACAAAAGATACACCATTTGATTGGACTCAAGATTGTCGAAATCTTTTGAAAAATTAATCGATCTTTTGACTTACTTGCTCCTATCATGCAATCTCTTGACCGGTCGTTGCCTTTTGAGTTAATGTGTGATGCTAGTGATTTTCTTTGTTTGTTTTTTAGGCCAAAGAAAGGAAGGTAAGCCTCATGTAATTTATTACGCAAGTCGAACTTTGAATAATGCACAAATGAATTACACCACTACTGAAAAAGAACTACTTACTGTAATTTTTGCATTGGACAAATTTTGAGCTTATTTAATTGGTTCATCCACTATTGTTTTTTCACTTGATCATCTTTCTTTGTTAGATATTTAATGTCTAAATAGGATGCCAAACCTAGGTTGATACGGTGGATCTTGTTGCTTCAAGAATTTAACATCACAATAAAAGATAAGAAAGGAGCCGAAAATGTTGTTGCAGATCATTTGTCAAGGCTGACAACAGGCTCATCTTTTGATAGCACACCTATCAATGATTCTTTCCCTGATGAATTTTTATTTTCGGTCAATTCTATGCCTTGGTTTGCTAACATTGTCAATTTTCTTGTAACAGGTAAGATGCCGCCTCAGTGGACACACCAAGACAGAAAAAAGTTTTTGATTGAGGTGAAAAATTTCTTTTGGGATGACCCATATTTGTTCAAATATTGTCCTGATCAAATCTTTCGGAGATGTGTACCCGACAATGAGTTCTTTGTGTTCCCAGTTAAATGGCGGATAACGATACTCCGTGACTCTCAAGTCGATTTGTTTTTCAGTTTCCCATAATAACTGATTTCTTCTCCTTTCAAAATGAATGTCATTCTCTCAAATCTAAGAAAACATTTTCCTTCTCTCCCTCTAAATGCTCTAACAAAAGTCTATGAAGCTAGGTGTGAAAGACTGAGATTGTTAATGTATAAGGGCATCCTAGAAGATATACGCTGGATAATCGAAGCAAAGGTTCGTTTAGCTGGTGAATCTTCATATTCATTTGTCCCATACATGCCTGGTCTCGGTAAAAGTTCATTTTCAAAAAGGAGAAGAGCAAAAAGAATGAAAGTTTATTACAAGGGTGCACGATGGAATTGCAATATGCGATGTCACTCTTTGGGGATGGTTTCCGTAAACAGAGAAGATAAAATATTCTTCATTAAGAATGGACTGAGTAAGGAGTCATTAGATAATATCTTATTGACTCTTGAGACGCATTCTTGGTGGAGTTGTGCAGCGTGAACTTCTTAGTTTGTGGAATCTCTTCAAGGACGAGCAAGAGCGTTATAGTCTTGGGAATCGACTCAAAAAGACCACTGTTTGCCAATTTATACGAAAATTGGATGGGAAGCTTATCCTCGACTCATAGAAGGTGTTTAAGCCGTTTCGGACGTGAAACTAGAGGAAGATGTGAGCCACAATCACAACAACATGTATATATTATCTTGTACATTTTCCAAAAAAGAAAAAAAAATAAAAAAATAAAAAAAAAGAAAAAAAAAAAAAAAAAAAAAAGGGTGAAACTTCGATTGTACTTGGTCTTTAATTAGATTAGGAGCCCCTGCTAGTGGAGTGGCAGACCCGTCATTGACTCGGGTGGACCTTCGCACGCCGGTCAGTAAAAAAGGTTCGTGTACCATGCTCTGTAGAGAGCCGCACTCCACAACCCAATGTTCACCATCTAGGCACTGTGGAGTTGATGTACAGATAGAAGCGTCCCACTGTGGTTATTAGTGAGAAGTAACCCGCGGCTGCCAAAGCGTATGAGGCATCTGAGCTTGATCCTCTCTTTTATTAGAAGGGGCTCTTAGCGCCCTAGGATGGAGCGTTCTGGATCTTGGACATTGCGGGTTTCAGATTTTAGCATCTTTGTTGATGTTACGAACCTAAGTGTAAGCTCTCCAGGTTCTAGACCCAGGATGGAAACCCACGATGGTTTCTTTATTCTCTTTTTTCAAACAAGCGGGAGGGAGAAGAATACCCAGATTGGCTGAGCCGTCTTGGTATTACTGCACTCATGACGCGTAGTATAAAGATCTGCCATGAAACCTGTACATAAAGGTATGTAATCATTTGTTATTTCATTTTATATGATTTTGTTGAATTTTGGTTTTGGACATGACGATCCTTTGGATGGGATCCTTCGGGGTTTCTAGACTTCTTTACCCTGATGGTTTTCTTGAAGTAAAAAAAAAAAAAAAAAAAAAAAAAAAAAAAAATTGTTTCTTAATTTCAAACTTTTCTGACAACAGCCAACCTACTCATATAGGTACTATCATTACTTTTTCTACTCTCTTCCCTATTTAAACAATACATTTCCTTCACTTTCCTTCAACTCAAAATCATTCAAAGGAAGTGTAAGTGTAAAATGGAGAGGAGCTTCTTCTTCTATTCGTAGACTTACCAATATCTGTATTTTGTGGGTCAACTTATGGGAAGGGTTTAGAGTATGTAGATGCGAAGAATCACTCTTGGTCGAACACTTGCTGCGAGAAAATTCATTTAGTATATGGGGAGGCAAAGATTGGGTTAATGAAAGTTTGTATCATTTGCTTGCTCATTTAAAAGGCGATCGGGTTTTAGGTATCATTCCTAGACCTTTAGCTCAACGAGAATATCACTTTGGAAAAACAAGCGGGAGGAGCTTCAAGTATCATCTATGGATGAACGAATGAGGACAATGCTTGCAAATTCGATGCATTCATAGCCTTACCAGGTGGTTTTGGTACTTTGGAAGAAGTCTTTCAAGTTGTCTCTTGGGCCCAATTGAACATCCACCATAAACCCATAGGTTTGCTGAATGTTAATAATTTCTTTGATCTTTTGTTATATTTTTTTGACCATGCTGTGGAACAGAAATTCATCACACTTTCGGTAAGACGACTCCTTATTTTTGCTTCCACTGTTGATGAGTTGATTGATAAATTAGAAGTTTTTGTTTATGAACTGATCCAAGATATGTACTCGGATAGATTGGTCAAAAGGTAGCAAAGAGCAGAGAGGCAACAACAAAGGAGGCAGCAAGGAACAAGAGTGTGATCTGTCACTTCATCTATAACTATCCTTTATCTTTGGTTTTATTTATCATACTTTGTTTCTGTTTAAATTTGTGTGAGATTTTTTTTTCCTTTTCAGTAATTACAGCAACAGGTAATATATTCTATCCTTTACCTATCTATGTTTTGACATTGAGGACAATGTTGTGATCTGGTTGGGGGGAAGAATGGTTGTAAAAAAAAAAACCAAAAAAAAAAACCCAAAAAACCAAAAAAAAAAAAGGATTTAGAAAGTGTGTTTGTGAATATGTTTGTTGTGTTTGTCATCAATTTTTTTTAACAACAAAAGTAATTAGGGATGGCAAAGTAAAGAGTAAATTATTTATTCTTGAGACGCATCAAAAATTGGTGGCGAGTAAGGAGTAATTAGGGTAGTAACTAATTTATGTGGAAGTAGCAATTCAAATTCAAGGAAATTTGCATGATTGAGTAAATTGTCTTCTTTCTTAAAATTCACATGCTTGGTTATGGATGTTGAATTGGTGGACCGAGAATGATAGAATTATGCCTTGTGATATTTTGAGCTTATTGATGAATAGATTAAACATTTGTACCATTATTTTCTTTCTTGTGTGAATTTCACTCATGGAATTGTTGCTCTAGAACTTGCTTTGATTCTTTTTGAGACTACATTTTCATATGCATACATGAATATGATTGAGGCATTTTTCTTGAAATAGCTACTTTAGCCAAATAGCCAACCTTGTGCATATTTTCCATTGCTTAACCCCTTTGAGCTTATTTGACTATTTTTTGTTTCGAACTCATTATGCGTCTTAAATGAAAAATCATGTTCTTACTTGACCTTACGGAATAAGAGAACATTAGTTTGTCATTCGATGAGTTCTTGAACAAGTGTGGGGGTGTGTGTGCAGAATATTTTAAAAAAAATGTGTATATATGATGTTCTTATTCTTCAAAAAAAAAATCAAAAATCAAAAATAAAAAAAAAAATCAAAAAATCAAAAAAAAAAAAAAAAAAAAAACTTGTAAAAAGAAGAGGGTCAACAAGGTAATAAAGGAAAGGAAAAGAATATGTAAAGAGAATTTGTATTAGGTGGAGTTGGGATGAATTTTCATGCTTGTTAATTGAACTCAGCTCTCATGTTCTTTTATTCTCTGGTGTTTAAACTTGTCATATCTATATTACCTCCTCCTTTACCTTGACCCCATTACAACCTTGAATAAAGTCCTCATGATTTGTGTGTGCATGTGTTCTGAGTAGTGGAGAAGTAGAAGATAAGCAAGCTTATGGTAGTGCAATTTTCATGGGTTGAATTGAGTGAAATACCTACCTTTTAAACACTTGAGGGATTGAGAGTGAATCTTGTGAAAATCTATCATTCTTGACTCATGCTTTTCAATTGAAATAACCTTGCTTGTTAATTTGAGAAGTGAAGATATGTTACCTCATGAATGTTTTGATTACTTGAATGATTGCTCTTTATTTTTAAATATTATTAGAAATTGAGTCTTTTAGAGTGTTTAGCTTTTGAGTCTTTCTGTTTCATTTTTTTTTTTTTTGTGAGTGATCTTATGTGTTTTGCTCAGAGTGCAAAAAGCTAAGTGTGGGGGAGTTTGATGATCACATATTTGATACATTAATAACCTTTCATTCTTAGTCATTTACACTCTTTATGTACTTAATTGATTGAGTTTTATTATGTTTTGTAAGTTTGGACTCAAAATTGAACTTAATTGAATTTTTCAGCATGATTCATATCTTACATTGTTTCTGTATTTGGGTCATATCTTGGGCTGTAGGTGGTCTTTGGAGCTGATTCTAGTGGCATTTGAAAGATAAGAGAGAGTTCTATAACTTTTATGAAGACCTCAAAGGCCCAATCATACGAGTAGATAACTCAAATTGGGGTTGAAGCAAGAACTAGAATACTGTTCCTGACAGCTTGACCTACGTATACTATTCATCACAGATTTTGGGCTAGATGTTGGAAAATGGATTGAAATTTGGATGCTGAATAGTTAAGACCCATATCTACAACTTTCATGTTGAACACTTTTCCAGAATCAGATTCCTTGAAGGTGATATTGGGTTTGGAAGTCAGAATAGAGGAGCTATGACTGGGCCTGGACAGTATGTAGTAATTTGAACGTATCTGGAGTTGTAGAAATGATATTGGATCCAAACTAAAGCCATTTGAAAGCTAAGATCCAGGCCTACAACTTTTATGAAGACCACTTGATTCAAAAATTATGAATGCAATGACTTCAGAGCTGCATGATTTCGGAAAAAAGGAATCTCCATTATTTCCCACTCATTTAATGTCATTTAATGTCATTTAATGTCATTTGGCATTTTCCACTCATTTTCCAATCATCCACCCACTAATAACTCAGCCCCCTTGACATTTTGTATCTCTAATCCTCTATAAAAGGAGGCCTTGGCAGATCATTAGGTGTATTAGGTGTTAGTTACCAAAATAATGCTAGTTTGTTACTAAGTTTTCTTGTAGTAATTTTCCTTTGTTCTAAATTGAAGTCATGTTTTTCTTCTTCTTCTTCTTTCTTTCTTTCTTCTTATCTATGAGTAATTAAGTTTCATTTTACTTGGGTGAAGAGGTGAAGCTCTTGGTAATGAAATAAGGTTAGATTAATTTCTCTCTTATGCTTAAATGATATATTTTCAAGTGATCATTATATGTATTATATTTTGTTTCCAAACTCTCCTTGTAAAGTAGAGTTCTTGATTTGTTGTAGACAAGAGATTGGCACAATGAATGCTTTAACCCATTTACAAGTGGTGGTGTTAGAAACTCTCCTTATAAAGTGGAGTTCTTGATTTGTTGTAGACAAAATATTGGCACAATGAATGCTTTAACCCATTTATAAGTGGTAGTAATATTTTTGGAAACATAATATAAATACGTATATAGTTTTAATAGACTTTTAACGTTGTATTTTCCGATTGGAACCTCCATGTTGTGAGGATTCTAATTGAGTTATAAAAGGAATTAATCTTACCTTTATTTTATTTACCAAGAGTGGATCTTTTAACTCAAGTAAATAATTTTAATCATAGTAACAAAATATTCACTTCACCTTAATTAATCTTCAACAATTCCCTTGTTGGGAATTGCGGATCAAAATATCTCGCAGCGGAATAATAGGATTCCCACACAGGATCCATGCGAAAAGTCCATAATCTGAGTTTTTAAAAATTACCTCTTGAAGCGTGATAAACACAAGCGAGGTGAATCACCAACACCGTAATAGCGACGATGTTTCTGCGGTATCCACACGAAACAGACTTGCAAAAGGAGTCACGCCTCTTTTCGCGGTGCTAGTTGCGAATAGAAGAGAAGAACCTTTCACTTGTCTCTCACTCACTTTCTTAGGTGCGGCTAGGGTTGTGATGTAACATGTATAGCAGCCCCTTAACCTGCACTATTTATAATAGTGGCTGCCTTAAGTGAGTGTGAGCATGCAAAACTAACAATTGAATCCATCCTTATTGCTCCAATTTAGTCTGTTCTAAGTGTGCGACCTGCAGTTCTCATGACGTTGGTAGTAATATTAAAATCTCATTTTAATATTACAAACGATTCTAGCAACACATCAACTGCTACCCAAGTAATGAGAATGTCGGTGATTTGACATAACCTATCCGTGATCAATGTTTCCGTGTAGTTTAGTCCCTTTGTCAAGATATCTAGATTGAACACAAGGCATGGAATGCGTCACCCTTGTATAGTCCAATCATTCGTTTCCTGATACTCGAGTAGACTTTGTAACAATAAATGAGATCAATATCTCATATTGACTCATTTGAGCATGGCCATGCATTTCGCAGTCTCACTCAATGAGGGGGCCCGAAGATATCGCTCCTGTTATGTAGGAGTGACAAATTCCATCTAGGTCACTCACATCCCTTTGCATGATTTGCGGTATGTCCAATAACCAACTTTATAATCACCTTGTTACAGATGACGTTTGATGGCATTAAAACACATAACTCCTCATGTAGGAATCGTAGTGATTTCAGGTCAAAGGACCACAAACACCATTATCACTATGAGAATCGCTTATGACACTCACGTAACGATCCATGTAGCGTTCTCATGGTGGGTCGACCGATACATCATTACTCTAATATGTACCAATGTGAAGACTTGATATCTCATATCCATGACCCGTGAGATGCGGTCATCAGTCTCTACACATACTAGTCTCAATGTATTATTGTTGTCCTAATTAACAATAATACTTGACTAGGACATTTAAGAATAGTGTTGTAACCAAAAGGATCTCACGATCAAGTCATCCACTTGATGTCCTATGGCATCAAACTTACTATTCTAAGGACTTTATTATGTTTATCAAAAAGAACACAATAAATGAAATGCCTCATATATAAAATAGCATAATATAATGTATGTCAATACAAACAAAATGTATTGGCCATTAGGGCATACACCAACATCCCTGTGGATCGACCTCGGACTCCCGAGAAATTTATTACTTGAGACAACCTGCACTTGGGTTTGTAAATGCAACAACTAAAAAGTGTGCATCACTACCCTAATCTAAATGCGTCTCAAGAGTAAAATTACATTCACAGTAAAATTTACTCCTTGCTTTGTCATCCTTAATTGGTTTAGCTGCTAGTAAACACAACAAACATATTAATAAACACATTTCTTAATTTTTTTAAGCATTTTTTACACAATTATTCATACGACTATCCTTCCCCCCAACTAGATACAACATTGTCCTCAATGTTAAAACATAGAAAGGTAAAGGATAGAAGAAAGTACCTGTTATTACAATTATTGAAAAGAGAAAGCTCACACAAATTTAAACAAAGCCAAAATATGTACATGTAGTTGTGATTGTGGCTTACATCTTCCTCTGGTTTTACGTCCAGCAACGGCTTAAACGCTTTCTATGAGTTGAGGATAAGCTTCTCATCTAATTTTCTTATAAATTAATAAACAGGATCTTTTTGAGTAAGATTCCCGAGACTGGAGAACAATTTAAAACATATAAAATTAAAATACTAGGGATTTGACTTCACTTGATTCAATAATCTATCATAGACAATAGACTAGCTTTGGGACCTTTCTTCTAATCAATTTCTAATTATTCAATTGATGGGGAGAATCAGTAATTAATTTTCATTTAATTCCTTAGTTTAGACCTTAATTCTTGAAGGCATGACTTTTACTCTTGTGATTCTCATGGAAAATACCACATTTCTCCCACACAATCTATAACCTCCATTCCTAGATAATTATAAATCATGGCACTTTATTATTTATGGTCTAGGTCATATGCAAACCTTTCGATTCTACATACACTCACTAGATCAATTTATGAGTGGCCAATTCATAAAAACATTATGAACCATAATAAGCACTCAAATTGAATAGAAAAGAGTTAATTAGAATTCCAATCTTAATACATGTCAATTGAATCAAGTTACGTTTTCACTCTAAAAACACAAATTTAACTACACATGACAAAAAAGAAAAAGAAATAAGAAGAATAAAATAAAAATATATACGGAGCTCAACTTAAAAAAAAATATTAACAAGTAGGCGGTATAAACCTGCCATGGTAAAAAGAAAAAAAATTAATATTAATAAGTAGGCGGTATAAACCTGCCATGATAACTACAAATAATAATATTAACAAGTAGGGGATTTAAACCTGCCATTAAATATTAACAAAGATATAGTATAAATCAACCACCAAATATATATTTACAAAGGTGTGGTAATAAACTAATCACCAAATAAAAAAAATAACAAAGGTGTGGCATGAACCAACCATAAAAAAAAATAACATACAGAAAATAAAATGCGAAAAATAAATTACAGAAAAGTAAAAGGGAGAGTTTCTCCCACTGTTAGTGATGATCACATATTTGATACATTAATAAGCCTTCATTTTTAGTCATTTACATTCTCCATGTATTTAATTGATTGATTTTGATTATGTTTTGTAAGTTTGGACTCAAATTGGACTTAATTGAATTTTTTAACATAATTTACGTCTTACGTTGTTTCTGTATTTGGGCTATATCTTGGGATGTAGGTGGTCAAATGAGGTGAATCTGATGGCATTTTAAAGATAAGAGAGAGTTCTATAACTTTCATGAAGACCTCAAAGGCCCAATCACACGAGTAGATAACTCAAATTGGGGTTGAAACAAGAACTAGAGTGCTATTCCTGACAGCTTGACCTATGTGTACTGTTCATGCCATTTTTTGAGTTAAAGGTTGTCAAATGGGCTAAACTTTTGAAGCTAAATAGTTAAGATTTATATCTACAACTTTCATGTTGAACACTTTTCCAGAATCGGAGGCCTAATGGGTGATATTGGGCTTGCAACTCAGAACAGAGGAGCTGAGACTGGGCCTGAGTAGTGTGCAGTAATTGGAACGTATCTGGAGTTATAGAAATGATATTATACTTAACCTAAAGCAATTTGAAAGCTAAGATCCAGGCCTACAACTTTCATGAAGACTACTTGGTTCAAAAATGATGAATGCAATGACTTCAGAGCTACATGATTTCAGAGACAAGGAATCTCCATAATTTTTCACTCACCAAAAGTCATTTGGCATTTTCCACTCATTTTCCACTCATCCACCCACTAATGACTCAGCCCCCTTATCATTTTGTATCTCTAATCCTCTATAAAAGGGGTCCTTGGCAGATCATTGAGGGGTGTTAGGTGTTAGTTACCAAAATGATGCCATTTTGTTACTAGGTTTTCATGTAGTAATTTTCCTTTGTTCTAAATTAAAGTCATGTTCTTCTTCTTCTTCTTCTCTCTTTCTTTCTTCTTACCTATGAGTAACTAAGTTTTATTTTACTTGATTGAAAGGGTGAAGCTCTTGGTAATAAAGTAAGGTTAGATTTATTCTTCTCTTGTGCTTAAATGATTTATATTTTCTAGTGACCATTATACGTATTATAATTTGTTTCTTATAATTTAGAAACCATCTTTGTAAAGATGAGTTCTTGATTTATTGTAGATAAAATATTGGCACAATGAATACTTTAACCCATTTATAAGTGGTGGTAATATTTTTAGGAAACATAATATAATTAGGTATATTATTTTAAATGGACTTTTAATGTTGTATTTTTCGATTAGAACCTCCATGTTGCGAGGATTCTAATTGAGTTATAAAAGAAATTAATCTTACCTTTACTTTATTTACCAAGAGTGGATCTTTTAACCCAAGTAAATAATTTTTACTATAGTAACAAAATATTTACTTCACCTTAATTGATCTTCAACAATTCCCTGTAAATCGACCTCGGACTCCCAAGAAATTTATTACTTGAGACAACCTGCACTTGGGTTCGCAATGCAACAATTAATCCCGCATGAAGTTTGTAGACTTGTTTGAAACTAAAAAGTGTGCATCAAGTTTTTGGCGCCGTTGCCGGGGACTTGATTTGAAGACTGAATTTCTGGTGTAAAAATTTTGTATATATACTAACATACTAACTAGTGGGGGAACCTCTCCCTTTTTAATTTCTGTGCATACTAACTTGTGGGGGAAACTCTCCCAAATTTCTCTATAATCTTTAATCATTAATGAAATAATGTTTCTTCTTCTCTTCTCTCTCGCTGGAGTAAAAAATTGGCTTGCCGATTCTCCAGTTTTCATATTTTAAATTTACTTTCTGCACTTTATTTTTTACATTTTAATTTCTGTACAGTGAGGATAATTCTCCCTTTTATTTTCTTGTACATATTAACTTAGTGGGGGTAACTTTCTCTTTTATTTTTTTTCTCTGTACTTTACTTTTTGTATTTTATTACTAACTTACTAACTATCTAACTTTTTACTTTATCACTATCTAACTTTTTAATTTACTTGCTTCTAACATTTTAATTTATTAGTATACTAACTTTTTAACTTTTCTATTTATTAACTTATTTGGTGGTTGGTTTATACTACACCTTTGTTAATATTTAATGGACGGTTTATACTACTAGCTTGTACATTTTATTTTATATTTTAAGTTATTTGTTTATACTTAATTGGTATTGTGATTCAAATTCTGGTCGTTTAGTTAAAGTTTATCCTAGTACTTTATATATTGATTTGTCTAGATCACAATCACATACATGAAACACAATGACTGAAAATGAAAGTGTGCATGATGAACATGAAAATCAACTGTTGTGAACCATGCATACATATAATCCGGGATGGAGAAATCACCCGAACTTCAGTTAGAGGACCAACAATCACGCACAATTTATGCAACCACCACCTCCTCAGGCACAACAGGCCTCTCAAAATTCTGAAGGATATGCACTTTTTGTCCCACCATACAGGAATAACCTTGAAGAAACATTGCATGCATTCATGGAAAAGCAAGATACCATTTTTAATCAAAACACTCAAATCATGATTGACATAAAAGACACTCTTGCTAAACTTTCTTCTGCACTCACCATTCATGAAAAAGAAAAATTTCCTTCTCAACATCAACTAAATCCCAAGGGTCAATACAGTCTAAATGATGGTAATTCAGAAAACCAACAAATAGATCAAGTCAAGTTAGTGATAACCCTTAGGAATGGAAAGGTTATTGAAGAAAGCAAAGAGATAAAGAGCCAAGTGTCCAAAGTGATGAACTCCTTGAGTGTGAATGAGCTAGAGGATGTGGAAAAGAATCAAGATAGTAGTGATGCTGAGCTACCCAAGGAACCTGAGGTGACAAAAAGTCTTGTTAAGCCAAAAAATGATGACGAGGACCACCAGACATACATGATTGACTCAATTATGGATAGGGGAGTTTCTATAACCCATGATTTTGATCCCCTTGAGAATTTTCTTGTCAATTCTGAGTTTGATTCTATCAGTAATCCCTCTGATGTAGTTGATATTTCTACTTTTTTTTATATAACTCAGGATCATGACACTCAGGCATGGCAACCAAAGTTTAAGGAGTTTCCTAAGAAAGGTTGGAACATTGCTGATAAAAAAGGTGTTTGTCCCTTAGTCTGTTCTTATATAATTAATTTGGAAGAAGGTAAATGGTCAGCAGTTGAAGCTATAACTTGAGTTGAAGGATCCAGATATAGCAGAGACTTTGGTAGACGATCCTGTCTACCAAAGCTGAGGTAAGTTTTTAGTATTTCGTGTTTTTATTGAGTCGGCTTAAGTGCCTCCCAAATTTCGGAGCCTTTGTATGGGGATGTAAATAGTGTCAGCCAACAAAAAAAAAATTATAAAACAAAAGAACCAAAAAAAAAATGTTTGCATGCTTGTTTAATTCATTTTATTTCATTTTTTTTTATCATTGCGAACCATTGTCAAGATGTAGTTATTCTCTTCTCATCAAAGCATTTCGGGTATGTAACTTCTCCCCATTACTTTGTTTAATTTTGTCCCAATAATTTCTTTGATGTATATTGATGATTATTTCTTCAGTCTGGATTTAATTGTTAACATTGAGGACAATGTTGTGATCTAGTTAGGGGAAGGATAGTTGTGTAAAAAAAACCAAAAAAAAAATTTTAGGAAGTGTGTGTATTAATATGTTTGTTGTGTTTATATGTTTGTCAGTAATTTACTAAATCAGTTAAGGATGGTGGAGTAAGGAGTAAATTTTACTCTTGAGACGCATCTTAATTGGGGTAGTCACTAATTTGTGTGGAAGTAGCAATTCAAATTCAGGAAAATTTGTATGATTGAGTAAATTGTCTTCTTTCTTAAAATTCACATGCTTGGTTATGGATGTTGAATTGGTGGACTGAGAATGATAGAATTATGCCTTGTGAGATTTTGAGCCTATTGATGAATGGATTGAACATTTGGACCATTCTTTTCTTTCTTGTGTGAATTTCACTCATGGAATTGTTACTCTAGAACTTATTTTGATTCTTTTTTAGACTACATTTTCATATGCATACATAAATATGATTGAGGCATTTTTCTTGAAATAGCTACTTTAATCAAATAGCCAAACCTTGTTTAGCAAAGATGTTGTCTCAATATGATATCAAGCACTCTTATGACTTCTTGGAAATTCTCGATTCCTGCCAACATAAAGCATTAGAAATGACCTATTTCCCTTGCTTAACCCCTTTGAGCTTATTTGACCATTCTTTGTTTCGAACTCATTATGTGCCTTAAATGAAAATCATGTTCTTACCTGACCTTAGGGAATAAGAGAACATTAGTTTTGTCATTGGATGAGTTCTTGAACAAGTGTGGGGGTGTGTGTGCAGAATGGTTAAAAAAATGTATATATGATGTTCTTTTTGTAAAAAAAAAAATCAAAAAAAAATCAATTAAAAAAATGTAAAAAGAAGAGGGTCAACAAGGTAATAAAGGAAAGGAAAAGAATATGTAAAGGGAATTTGTATTAGGTGGAGTTGGGATGAACTTTCATGCTTGTTAATTGAACTCAGCTCGCATGCTCTTTTATTCTCTAGTATTTAACTTGTCATATCCATATTACCTCCTCCTTTACCTTGACCCCATTACAATCTTGAATAAAGTCCTCATGATTTATGTGTGCATGTGTTCTGAGTAGTAGAGAAGTAGAAGATAAGCAAACTTATGGTAGTGTAATTTTCATGGGTTGAATTGAGTGAAATACCTACCTTTTAAACACTTGAGGGATTGAGAGTGAATCTTGTGAAAATCTATCATTCTTGACTCATGTTTTTCAATTGAAATATCCTTGCTTATTGATTTGAGATGTGAAAATATATTACCTCGTGAATGTTTTGATTACTTGAATGATTGATTGCTCTTCATTTTTAAATATTATTAGAAATTGAGTTTTTTAGAGTGTTTAGCTTTTGAGTCTGTGTCATTTTTTTTTTGTGAGTGGTCTTGTGTTTTGCCTAGGAGTGCAAAAAGCTAAGTGTGGGGGAATTTAATGATCACATATTTGATACATTAATAAGCATTTATTTTTAGTCATTTACACTCTCCATGTACTTAATTGATTGATTTTGATTATGTTTTGTAAGTTTGGACTCAAATTGGACTTAATTGATTTTTTGAGCATAATTTACGTCTTACGTTGTTTCTGTATTTGGGTTATATCTTGGGATATAGGTGGTTAAATGAGGTGATTCAGATGGAATTTTAAAGATATGAGAGAGCTCTATAACTTTCATGAAGACCTCAAAGGCCCAATCACATGAGTAGATAACTCAAATTGGGGTTGAAGCAAGAACTAGAGTGCTATTCCTGATAGCTTGACCTATGTGTACTGTTCATGCCATTTTTCAGGCTAGAGGTTGTCAAATAGGCTGAAATTTTGATGCTGAATAGTTGAGATTTATATCTACAACTTTCATGGTGAACACGTTTCCAGAATCGGAGGCCTAATGGGTGATATTGGGCTTGCAAGTCAGAACAGAGGAGCTGTGACTGGGCCTGAGCAGTGTGCAGTAATTTGAATGTATCTGGAGTTATAGAAATGATATTGGACTCAAACTAAAGCCATTTGAAGATCCAGGCCTACAACTTTCATGAAGACCACTTAGTTCAAAAATGACGAATGTAATGACTTCAGAGCTATATGATTTTAGAGACAAGGAATCTCTATAATTTTTCACTCACCAAAAGTCATTTGGCATTTTCCACTCATCCACCCACTAATGACTTAGCCCCCTTATCATTTTGTATCTCTAATCCTCTATAAAAGGGGTCCTTGGCAGATCATTGAAGGGTGTTAGGTGTTAGTTACCAAAATGATGTCATTTTGTTACTTGGTTTTCTTGCAGTAATTTTTCTTTGTTCTAAATTAAAGTTATGTTCTTCTTCTTCTTCTTCTTCTCTTTTCTTTCTTCTTATCTATGAGTAACTAAGTTTCATTTTACTTGGGTGAAAGGGTGAAGCTCTTGGTAATAAAGTAATGTTAGATTTATTCTTCTCTTGTGCTTAAATGATTTATATTTTCTAGTAACCATTATACGTATTATAATTTGTTTCTTATAATTTAGAAACCATCTTTGTAAAGAGGAGTTCTTGATTTGTTGTAGACAAAATATTGGTACAATGAATGCTTTAACCTATTTATAAGTGGTGGTAATATTTTTAGGAAACATAATATAATTACGTATATTATTTTAAATGGACTTTTAATGTTGTATTTTCCGATTGGAACCTCCATGTTGCGAGGATTCTAATTGAGTTATAAAAGAAATTAATCTTACTTTTACTTTATTTACCAAGAGTGGATCTTTTAAATCAAGTAAATAATTTTTATCGTAGTAACAAAATATTTACTTCACCTTAATTGATCTTCAACAATTCCCTGTGGATCGACCTCGGACTCCCAAGAAATTTATTACTTGAGACAACCTGCACTTGGGTTCGCAATGCAACAATTAATCCCGCATCAAGTTTGTAGACTTGTTTGAAACTAAAAAGTGTGCATCAGTTAGTATGTACAAAAAAAAAATAAAAGGGAGAGATTTCCCCCACTGAGTTAGGATGTACAAAAGTAAAAGGGAGAGTTTCCCCCAAAGTATGTATGTACAAAAAAAATAATAAAAGGAAAAGGTTCCCCCA
Source organism: Ormosia semicastrata (assembly GCA_029884595.1). NCBI lineage: Eukaryota > Viridiplantae > Streptophyta > Magnoliopsida > Fabales > Fabaceae > Ormosia > Ormosia semicastrata. Next base: position 9,716,468 of record JAQQTO010000063.1, on the reverse strand, counting down.
CTAAGTTAGTATGTTAGCATATATACAAAATATTTACACTAGAAATTTGTTCTTCAAATCAAGTCCTTGGCAATAGCGCCAAAAACTTGATGCACACTTTTCTTGACCAAGTCTACAAACTTAATGCAGGATTAATTGTTGCATTGCGAACCCAAGTGCAGGTTGTCTCAAGTAATAAATTTCTCGAGAGTCTGAGGTCGATCCACAGGGAATTGATGAAGATTAATTAAGGTAAGGTAAATATTTTGTTACTATGGTAAAAATTATTTACCTGGGTAAAAAAATCCACTCTTGGTAAATAAAGTAAATGTAAGATTAATTCATTTTATAACTCAATTAGAATCCTCGCATAATAGAGGTTCCAATTAAAAAATACAACGTTAAAAGTCCATTACGTAATTATATTATGTTTCCTTTAATTATTACCACCACTTGAAAATATATCATTTAAGCACAAGATAGAAATTAATCTAACCTTATTTCATTACCAAGAGCTTCATCCTTTCACCCAAGTAAAATAAAACTTTGTTACTCATAAACAAGAAGAAAGGAAGAGAGAAGAAGAAGAAGAAGAAGAAGAAGAAGAAGAAGAAGAGAAGAAGAAGAAGAAGAAGAAGAAGAACTTGACTTCAATTTAGAACAAAGGAAAACTACAAAAACATAATAGCATGATCTTGGCCTCTAAGACCAAGACCCCTAAATGAGCAGCTAATGGTACCTTTTATAGAGGATTAGGAATACAAAATGATAAGGGGACTGATTCATGAGTGGGTGGATGAGTGGAAAATGAGTCAAAAATGCCAAATAACTTTTGATGAGTGAAAAATTATGGAGATTCTTTATTTCCCGAAATCATTAAGCTCTGAAGTCATTGTATTCATCATTTTTGAGAAATGTGGTATTCATGAAAGTTATAGGCCTGAATCTTAGCTTTCAAATGTCATTGGTTTGGGTCAAAAATCATTTCTACAACTCAAGATATGGTTTAATTATTGCATACTGCTCAGGCCCAATGACAGCTCCTCTATTTTGACTTCCAAGCCCAATATTACCCATTAGACCTCAGATTTTAGAAAAGTATTCAACATGAAAGTTGTATATTTTGGTCTTAACTATCAACCATCAAAATTTAAGCCTATTTGACGTCCTATAGCCCGAACTATGTCATGAACAGTACACATAGGTCAAGCTATCAGGATCAGCACCCTAGTTCTTGCTTCAACTCCAATTTGAGTTATCCAAACGTGTGATTTGGCCTTTGAGATCTTCATGAGAGTTGTATTATCTTTCCTACAAGACCATAATCACATCAATCAGATATTTGAAACTCAAGTTATAGCCAGTTTACTTAACACTGCCAAAAAGATAAATTAAGACTAATTCATGCAATAATTCTTTCAATGATCCAATAAGATCCAATATCATAAAATGTGTCAAAACTAATTAAATTAAACTTAATTGAACCTTAAGAAACCTAGTGAGAGATTTATAAAATGTAGAAAATACAGTATTATTACTACTCATAAAATATTTCGCATCATTTGAAGATATATCATCAAGACTAATCATGTATATGTTATTGACCCTATGACTAACAAACTTAACTTGCTTATCATCTTTTCATTCAATTATGCAACAATTAGAATCAAATATAACTCTATTTCCTTTATCACACAATTGACTAATATTAAGTAAATTATGTTTAAGCCCTTCAACAAGTAAAACATTTTCAAAAGAGGAGGAAGAGATTTTACCAACTTTGTTAACTCTAAGGATCTTCCCTTTATTGTTGTCTCCATAGGTTACATGCCCATGCTTCTTGGGGACAAGGAAGAAAAACTTGTAGTCATCTCCAGTCATGTGCTTCGTGCAACCACTATCAAGATACCAATTTGAGCTTTTGGTCTTCAAGCACACCTACAATACACCTTTAGTTTTTAACTTTTTGTACCAAAATTTTCTTGGGTCCTTATGTGTTAGTTTTGGGCAAGGTGCCCTTAGGGACCCAAACCATTTTAGTCCCAACCTTGGTATTGATGTTCTTCCTAACATTGCATGTTGAAGCACTATGCTCTTTTTTCCCACAATGAAAGCATTTAATGAAGGAGTTACTTGAAGTACTTGAGAAAACAAAGAAATTTTTATAAATCTTTTGTTGGTTTTTGGGATTATACCCTAAACTGACTTTTTGGAAAACACGTCTTTATTTCCCTAGCAATATATTCAAGTTGTCTCTTCTGAAGATAAATTTTAAAAAAGTATTTTTCAAATCCTCAATTTCTTTTTCAAATGCTTTACATGATAAGTAAGATGATGATGTGGATGCATTTTCATGTGAAGAAGCAGTCATGCATGATGAGTTAGCATCAATTAGTCCTAGGGTCTCATTTTCAATTTTGTGTTCCTCAATCTCCTTATTAAAATAGAAATTTTATTTTCCAAAGAGAACATTATTTTCTTAGATGAGGAAACTAATTTTGTGAGTCTCATAGACTCATCATGCAACTCTCCAAATGCATTTTGTAATTCACTATAAGAAGGTGAATAGTCAAGGTTAGAAGAAGTTACCTCCATGTCACTTTCTTCATCTTCTTCTCATTTAGCCATAAGGCGTAGATGGGCTTCCTCATTGTCCGAGCTATCGGTGGAGTCCATATCATTGTCCTCCCATGCAATGTAAGCTCTCCTTACTTTCTTTTCTTTAGAAGGTCTCTTTTCAAATTTCTCTATCTTCTTTTGATAGATGGGACACTCCATCTTCATATGCTCTAATTTTCCACACTTGTAGTATGTTAGAGTAAATGAGGTTTCTTCCCCTTTGTGATAGGTCTTCTTTGGAGGGAAATGTGGTCTTCTTTGAATTCCCTTCTTCTTAAGGAATATTTTAAACCTTCTTACAAGGAGACTAAAATTCTCCTCATTTAGCTCAAGGATCTATATGCCATCTTTATCATCATATCGATTGTGGAGGAAGTGACTTTGAGAGCAATCCTTTTTTTCTTCTTGTCATGCTCCTCATTTTGACTGAGCCTATTTAGCTCCAACTCATGTTCTTGAAGCTTACCAAAGAGAGTGGCTAGTCTCATTGTTGATAGATTTCTTGACTCAATAGCCATCACTTTGGGTTGCCAATTCCTACTCAAACACTTCAAAACTTTGTTAATAAGATCTTCATTAGGAAAAGTTTTTCCTAATAAAGTAAGATGATTTACAATATGAGTGAACCTCTTTTGTATTTCTTGAATGCTTTCTTTTGGTTCATTCTAAAAAGTTCATACTCATGAGTGAGAGTATTTATTCTTGATATTTTTACTTCACTTGTACCCTTATGGGTTACTTGTAAAGTATCCTACATTTCTTGGGTGGTCTTGCAATTTGACACTCTAAAGAACTCATCATACCCCAAGGATATGGTAATGATTTTCTTAGATTTCAAATTGTATTAGACCTTTTTCTTGTCTTCATCGGTCCATTTGCTTCTTGGTGTATTAGTTCTTACACCATTAACAATATGTATGGGACCAAAGGGACCATTTTCAATAGCATCCCACACATCTAAATTAATAGTTTCAATAAAAATCTAACCATCCCCATTGAAAAAGGGTGGTCTATTTATAGAAAAACTTTTTGAAGAAAAATCATTTGAAGAAGTCATCACTTCTCTTAAAGCTGCTAAGCTCTTTACATAAGAGTCTAACTTTGATACCACTTATTACCAAGTGACTTCAATACTCAAGAAGGGGTGAATTGAGTTTATAAAAGTTTTTCACATTTCTTTCACAAAACATTTGAATATCAATTTTTGTTGAAGCTATTAATTGATTGAGGTGAATAGATAGAGAAGATTGAATACTTTCACTCACAAATGAATAAGCCAAGACAGATAGTATTCAAGCAAACATATGAAAATAGAACATAATTAGAAAGGAGTTTTAGTTTAGAAGATCAAACATAAGATTTATCCTGGTTCAGCCATTCTTTGTGACCTATGTCCAGTCTTCAAGTAATCACCCGAGATTTTCCACTATAACTTCAAGCTTGAACATATTCTTGCTATCTTTATAAACTAGAGCACTCAACACACCTTGGGAGACCTCACCATTTGTGAGCCTAAAAAATAAGGGATACCTTACCTTTACAATCCTTTGAGGGATACCTCACCCTCTTTATAGAATAATTAAAGTATAGATAAATGAAAACTCTTACAAGAGTGGATAATACAAATTGAAGCTCAATGGGTATCAAGGAATCATATACTAAAGCTTAAAACTGGGGTTTATGAGAAATGATAATTAAAACTCGTATTTAATGCTCAAAAAGCTTGTTCAGATTGATTTCTGACTTATCTTTAATGCCCAAACACTTGTATTTATAGCCTAATGCATTTAAGAGCCGTTGGAGGTGGTTGAGAGCATTAAATGCTAGAAACTAGCTATTATTTTCATTTTATGTCAACCTATATAACAAAATATTTGTTTCTGATAATAGATTATTGGTTCCAATAATACGTTATTGGTTTCAATAATAGCTTATTTGTGTTATCAAGAAACACTGTAGCACATGAATAACAGGTTATTGGTTTCAATAACAGATTATTTGTGTTATTAGGAAACATTGTAGCACGCAAATAATAGGTTATTTGGAACCCATAATCGAATAGGAGGTTAAAAACAAAGGAGACATGCTTCTGACTATGCGATTAACTTGTTATGGACTTTTCATAATCGGTTATTCCCTTTTAAAAACATAAAGGCACGTTTTGACTTTGGAAATAAGGTGTTATGGATTTCAAATAATCTATTATTGAATTCAGATAATTTGTTTCAAGAAAACATGATTTCTAAAGGATTTTGCAAATAAAGTTTCCCAAAACCTTTTCAATATTTCTAAAATCATTTTGCTCAAACTTGACAAATATTTTCACAAGTATAAAACATGATTTTGTAAAGATATTTAAGTTGAATAAAAAAGGAGATATGAACTTAGTGTGATTTCTATTTACCTTTACATAAGATCTAAGAACTATAAGCTAAACTTGAAGAACCTTGGGATTTGAGCTTTGCACAACCATTTATTTCTTGTTTATTATCATTAAAACCATTGCCATTGTCATTGCCAATGCTAATTTACAAAAGTAAGGCCCACTAAAAAGAATAATATATATATATATATATTGGTAAATAGTTTAAACTGGAACAGTGGGTAAACAAGTTACAATGTATAAAAAGTGTGTGACATGGCTTAGTAGTTGAGTAAATATGGAAAAGAGTGTGTTTATAACATTTTTCCAGGTTATATAGTTAAATAGATATTTCTAAAGGACAAAACTTAGGTCCATTTCTTTATGTCAATTGCATTCATTCCACCAATCAAGCTATGACATATGTTCAATAATATTCTCTCTCCTACTCTCTTTTTAAAAAAATGCACACATGTCATAGCTCGATTGGTGGAATGAATGTAATGAACATAAAAAAAATGGACCTAAGTTTTGTCTATTTCTAAAAGCCTAAACCTGATTTGTTTGCTAATAGGTTAGGTCGTAGGCTCCTGATAGACCACCTATTCTATTCCCACCCTTACTTGTTACCTTGGAATATTTCACAAAAGTACAAAAGAATTTGTGTAAATTTATTTTAGTACTAATATAAATTAGACTAATTAACGTTCATGCAATGGAATTATTAAAAAATAAAAAATAAAATTTTTAATAAATATTAAACATGCTAGTGAATGATTATGTATCTATGTAAGTTGTTTATAATAAATATACTTTTTGTTAGATGAATTTGTTACCAAATTTTGGACTAACACATATTATATAGATTAATAAGCGAATAGTTGAAATCCAACAAAAATAGTTTAGTTTAAAGAAAATTTACATAAATAAAATGAAGTGCATTAAGTTCTTATTTCAAATAATATAATATGATAAAAAAACAAATTGTTAAACTTAAGCTTCATGAAAGTGGGATGAAGGGTGGTTATAATCATTCCAAATTTTGTCATTCCTCTGTAAAATTTGGATTTCTTTTTGCTTGAACTTTGGTGATGCTATTAAAATGTATTTTGTCAAGCTATCATGGCAAGGTTTACCCAAGTCATGCACAAGGTTGTGGCATCAATTTGTACTAATTGTTTCATTGCCAAAAAATGTCCCAAAGAAGATCTGACTACCACAATATGAATGTAACTTAGCTAAACATTCTTTCAAATATTTTGCATATGTTGATAATGGCCTTGGTGCATAATTACTTTCAATAGCAAGACCTTTAGATGGCTCAAGAATTTCAGACAAAACTCATGTTTTGACAAGCAAAGTAGCACTTGTCATAAAGATAACCATTAGAAAAAAGTTGTTGAATGTTGCTATGACTTTTTTAGATGAAATCTAATTGTTGGGTATTGAAAAGCTTTGTTGGTAGTAGCAGATGATTAAACCTTTTTATAGTTAAAAATATAATCTTAATTAACATTTACATTAATGACTTTCTATTCAATACTAATAAAACCAACAAAATAAATTAATTACTATTTATAAGTTATTAAAGTCTAATTTTTTTTTGGTAACAGAAGGACAAGAAGCAGGAAAAAGAAACACATAGAAAGAGAAGCTAAACTAAAGCCTAAGAAAAGCCACACCAGTGGCATCAGCTAACAGCAAACTACTGATGCCATGAGGAAGAGTATCAAAATGCATCCGTTTCTCATCTTGAGCAGCACCCATTTTAGCCATAAAATCTACACATTGGTTGTTATACCTCCAAAACTAGCTCTCCCTGGATTTCCAAAACAGCTACCATCAACATCGAGAATAATGAAATCATCATGACTATGATGCCATTTAACCCATCGTTCCAAAGGAGCATTGTGCCTTGAGCTTTGAAAACACGTGCTAATGTTTACATTCATATTATAATGTGTTTTTCTATTTTTCAATTTTTACATTATATAAAAGACTACAATTTTAAACTGTAGTAGTATACTTATAGTTTCAACAAAAATAAATGTAGTTATTATGTTATAAAAATAGTTACTTTAGAACCACCATACTGAAGTTGTAGAATTATTAATATATGAGGTTCAAATCATTATTGTCGCAATCGTCTCAAAGGGCACTGACAAAAATTAAAAAGTGTTAGGAGTCAACACCAATATCTTTTTCCATTAAAAATGAAATGGTACAATTGGAAACCTTAAAGGAGGTCTAAGTTTCAAAGTTTGAGTTCCATGGTTGATTACGGGTAAAAAGGAATTAGCACCTTACACCATCCATTCTAAGAATGATTACTTATTTAATCTAAGTTATCTACTAAATTAATTGAATTGATCCTATATTATTTTTATTTGAAAAAATTATTTTTTAATTTTAGTAATTTTACATGTCCTATTTTATTGGCATATTATAAAAAATGAAAAATGACCAAGACAATGAATGGGTGGCTAAATAGCCATTATTCTATGGAACAAATTTAAATCCAACAACACATGGTATGAAAGTAGTGAATCAAAATCTTGTTTTTTGAAGAAAAATATTTTTTAAAACAAATGACCAAATAAAATATTATTTTAAGAGAAAGATTTTAGTTCAAGATAATATGTTTAAGTCAAGAAAAATATTTTTCTAAAATAAATGGCCAAATAAAAACTCATTCAAATTTAAGAAAATATTTTTAGGTATAACCAGAATATGTGCTAACATACAGTGAAGAATGTGATCCTGAGTATTTAGAATTCAAGTAGTGAAGGACCCTTTTGGAACTTCAATGCTCGGCTAAATCATGCTCTAAACAGCCACTGCTCTATCATATCCTACCCAATTCTTGTGACTATCTTCCATTAAAGCTTACCCAAAATGAGTGAGACCAAAAAGGGAAGTCCACTGATTGGGTGTCACAACAATTTTATGCATTTTGATCTCTCTGACCAGATTTGCTCCACTAATAGTCAAATTGCAGAAAAAGACTTTAGTTAAATCAAGATAGTACTTGTAACATCTTCTAAAACATATTAGACTTGTAAATAGTTACAAAGGTAGCTTAATACTTTCTTAACATGTTTGTTTAATTTTGTGACAATCTAAGTTAGTTGAGGCACTTTGCTACAACCCAGAAGGTGAAAAATAGTTTAAAATGGCCCATATATTAGTGTAAATGGCTTAACTAATGAAAATATATGTGGATAATTTATTCCAAAGTCATAAATGTATATTCTTGAGGTGGTTAAAATTTAAGAACAATCGAAGTTAGTTTGGTATTTTTAAGCATACTAGTTGTATGTTTTAATGCCGGATTGACTAGTCACATATATGGAAAATGATGGTTTTGGTGCAATAAGATTTTTGTTGAATATTAAGATTTATTTTAAACTTGTTGGCTTTAAGAAAACTGGATATGGAGAAATCTAAGTATTCTTAGCAGATCGGGAGTATCACTTGGTCACTTAAGTGACCAAGCTGGTTACGTTTCAGCCACTCTCTTTGACCCCTTTTTTCTGTGATATTTCTTTGAGTTTTCTCTCTTATTTCTCATTCTTTCTCTCAACTGAAAACCAGAATAGTAGTAAGAAAGGAGAAAAAAGAAGAGGAGGAAGACAAGAGGAAAGAAAGAAGAGGAAATCCAAGGGGGAATATAAGCTAGTGATTTTGTGATCATCATCTTCATCTTTGTTCCAAAGGTAGAAGATTTTCTATTCATTTATTCTCTTATTCATGTTGTATGATATTAGGGTTCTTGGATGAATTTTTTATTTAGTGAGCCAAATCCTTACTCTTAACTTAGTTCTTGATCCCAAGAGTTGAGTTAGAGTGTTTTCAACTCATTGGAAACCATGGTAGCTTGTTTTGCTTGATGGATGTTCATATGCCCATTTGACGAGTTTTTAGGTTTTGGATGATTCCATGGCTTATTTAGTTTAAATCCATGTTTGATGAGTTGAGTTGTTAATTTATGATTCCAACATGTTAGAGAGCATGGTAGGGGTTAGAAATCATCTAAAATTTGGCTATGAGAGGCTGAATCTCGTTTTGTTCCTTAATGGAATAGTAATATCTTCTGCAGAATTTTACAAATTTTGTTCTAAGTGACGAGCTCCTAGGCACTGGGCATTTGGGCATCTGGGCGCCCATCGTCTAGAGAGTATCGCATGATGCTGTTGTTTGCATGCCTAAGCGCTGGTTTGGAAGCGCCCGAGCGTCGAGGCAGGGCAAAGAATTATGTTTATGTGTTGCTAATTAAATTCCCTACTTGATGGGATCATTTGTGCAAGTATTCTAGGGTGTAACGAGGCAATTTTGGGGATATTTCTTAGAGAGAATTATCAACTTGCATTTGTGAAAAGTTTAAGAATTTTAGACATTCAAAGTGCGATAGAATGTCTATGTTAGTGTTTAGAACCTTGATCAACATGAAATTGATTTCTAAATCACTTGTGAGGTGATTGTGTGATGTCTACATACTGTTTGGCTAGTGATATGAGTCTTACTACTTTGTTAGATAAGTAAGGCTAAGATTCCTATGTGCTAGTGTTTAAAATATGGCTTAAATATTTGGTTTTCAAACTTGATATTTGCTAATTTCTCATGTATTGTAACATTAAATGGTATGCACAACCATGTGACTAGAGAATGAGGTGTTGGATCTGAATTCTCCTTGCATTTATACTTGTATGGTCAGAGTTACCGATATGGGAGTGGAAATAGTACTCTTACATTGGTGAGGGGAAAGTATCTACCTATTACGAAGGGGGTTTAGGCTTTTAGGCTTATCCTATTTTGTATATACAAGGAACAGAGGTTCTTAGGAAACAAGTGAATAACTCTTGTTTTCAAAAACTAAAACCTGCATTGGCATTGCATGATCATAATATTAGGATATTAATCATACCTCATAACATAAAGCGTTGCATTGTTGACAATTGTATGAGCAGTTGTCTTACTTGATTGGTTACTTGTTCGATATTATCTTAAGATTATATGCACAATTCTTTGATATTATTGATTGTCAGTTTAACTATCACATAGTGTTATATACAATTCAGTTTATTTATTTGTTGTAAATAAATAACTATTGGTTTTGGTATGCATATATTAAGAAATTATGATTTCTCACCCCCTGTGTGTTCCATGTAAATCTAGGTCAAGTCCTTCCAAAAGATAAAAAGAGCAAGAAAAATAAAAAGTAGAAGGCTTAGTTTAGTTGCTTTATTTCTTTTTGAATCAACTTTGTATATTTGTACTCTGCTAGTTGTTTGTAAAAGTTTATGTATACAGTATGACTTGTTAGCCAGTGATGTATATATATATGATCCTTTTATCATTTATTGCTCTCTATAATGACTACACAGGTTATTATGGATTTACAATTTATGCATATTAGAAGTGACATGCTTGATGTGATTTATCTTGAAATATTCCATTTATTTTATTATAATTGTATTACGGTGTTACATTTTGGTATAAGAGATGTTCATCCTGTTGAGCCGGGGTATGGACTGACTATGTTTAGGCATGATTAGGAGTTTCTCTTTGTGTTGTGCATTTCTTTGTCTCTTGTGAGAGATATTTGATTGAATTGTATGACCTGCCTTGGTATGACTGTGTTAGCTACTGTTGTATAGTTACATGATATTGGGATTAGTTACCTCAATATGTATTATTCTATGTTTACAGGAAAGTATGGCATCACGAGAGCGACCCCATGGGAGTAGGAACTCTGGTAATGAAGGCCCTGACATGGTTGGAGCCTTTATGGTAATGGCTAAGGCAATGAGAGAGCAAACAATTGCTATTGCCAATGCTATGCGAGAGCAAACAGCCGTAATAACTGAAGCTATTAGAGAGCAAGCAGTGTGGAAATAAGTTTGCCCCAAATGATTTAATATGTTAAGTTTTGATGATGACAAATACAAGACAAAAAGAATGATGCTTATGCTTAATAGATATGCTTTATAGATAACAATTGCATCACAAAAGAACATTGACCATGTTACATAAATGTGCTTAATGTGATATATTGTATCATGTATGATTATGTATTTTATCTAGTTATATTTCACTTAATAATCATGCAATGAGATATATGTAACATTCATCATATAATATATCCAATAATTTTTTATATGAGTTATAAATGAATTAATATTGGATATGTTTATGAAAGTCCTATATGAATGTTAGACTAACTAGAGTTATATATTTATGAATCATGCATATGAAGATATTGAGTTATGAATTTGGACTAACTATGTTTGGTTAAGTGAGCAATACTTTGTAGGATAGTCCAAGTACCAAGAGTGAGCATTGCATCAAGAAAGTAAAAGATCACAACTATGCTCAACTCAAGGAGAATGAAAATGAAAAGATGTTCCAAGCATTTGCAAGTCTTGAAGAGAAGATTTTCTTTGGAAGCTTGGATTACATCAAGAAGTGATGATGACAAAAGATCTAGTCCAACATCTTCAAGAATAGCTTATAGGACTTAAATCTTGTGTAAAAGTAAATGAGATTCACACTAAGCTCAAAATATGTTTTAACATCTTTAAAAGTGATTCTTACATTCTAAAATGCCCAATAAACTATTTTGGAAAGCTAGTCATGGTAGTAGTTCATTTCTATGAAAAATAGCAAAGTTTGTGTTTTGTAAAACTGATATTTGGTTAATCTTTTGATCATATCTTTTAAAATACTTTGATTTTTGCTCTAAAACTTATTTCATATGAAAATAGACTCAAAGATCTTTCCAATGAGTGGTTATTCGCTTAAAACGGATAAGAAACGAAGAAGTTATGACCATTTAAAGTCAGTTTTCAAAACCAGAGTGGTTTATTCGAATAAGAGATGTGTTATTCGAATAACACACCCGTGAAAACTTCCCAGAACGTGTTTTTAAAGGCTTATTCGAATAACAAATGTGTTATTCGAATAACACAACTTAGAAAATGTTCCAGAACGTGTTTTTGAAGATTTATTCGAATAACCAAAGTGTTATTCGAATAACCAAAGCCTTATTCGAATAACAAGTTCCAGAAAACACTTCCTGGTGTGCTGTAAGTGGATTTATTTGAATAACACATGTGTTATTCGAATAACACAATATTTATTCAAATAACAGTGTTCTTATTCGAATAAAACATTATCAAAAATGTTCCCAACGGTCATAAAATGGCTAGTTTTCATAAAGAATTCATTTCCAATCTTTACCCAACGGCTCTAAATATTATTGGGCTATAAATATAAGTGTTTGGGCATCAAAGAAATGTTGGAGAACAATATGAAAATCACTCTTGAGCATTAAATTCATTTTTCACTCTCTATTTCTCAAAAACTCTGTTTTGAGCTATAAGTGTGTGAATCCTTGATACCCATAATGCTTCAATTTGTATTATCTACTCTTGAGAGAGTTTCTATCAATTATATCCTTGTATTATCTAAAAGAGAGGGTGAGGTATCCCTCAAAATTGTAAGGGTGAGGTATCCCTTGAAAGTATAGAGGCTCAAACACAAAGGGCGAGGTATCCCAAGGTGTGTTGAGTGCTCAAATTTGTAAAGGTCATCAAGCACCCGTAAAGCTTGAAGAATTGGAGGCTCTAGCACAAGGGTGAGGTATCCCAAGGTGTGAGGAGTGCTCTTATTTGTACAAAAGTTTTTCCTAGCACCCGTGAAGTCTAGGAGATAGTGAAGAAAATCTCAAGTTAAGCTTGGGGACTGGATGTAGGCCACAAGTGGTTGGTGGCTGAACCAGGATAAATTCTTGAGTTTGATTTTCTCTTCCCTACACTCTTTAATTTTAGTATTTAGTGAAATATATTTATCTATTGCATATATTGATGTTTTGAATCTTACAACTTGATATCTAACTTATTCACTTGATTCATAATATATCCCAAGTTATATTTGAGTAATTCTTAATAGTTGTACATTTGTTAGACTTATTCCGCTGCATGTGTTAATTGAAAATATTAAAATGCATAATTTGTCAAAGTTACAATAAAATTTGTAATCACCCAATTCACCCCCCTCTTGGGTGATGCTTGCCATGACTAACAAGCAGTTGGGACAACTAGAATGTTTGAGAGAACGAGTACAACTCAGTATCAACTACCTACACCACTACCACACCAACAGAGGCAACCAAACCAAGAGGTAGTTGGGAGGAATCATACTTTCCAAGACCTCTCAGAGTTCAGGAAATCTAATCTATCTTCCTTTAAGAGGGAGTATGACCCAGTCAGAGCTGAGGGTTGGCTCAAAGAGATGAAGAAGATTTTCACTTTCATGGCTTGCTCAAACGAGCAAAATGTGCTTTTTTCTTCGTACATACTGGAAGGTGAGGCAGAGGATTGGTGGGTGGACATCAAGAGGGCTTTTGAGGTGTCAAGAACTCTTGTTACGTGGGAGATCTTTAAGAATTCATTTCTGAGAAAATTCTTTCCACAAAATCTTCAAAATGCAAAAGAGATGAAATTTCTTAGGTTGGAACAGTGGGATATGTCTATTGGCAAGTATGTGGCCAAATTCAACGAATTTTCTAAGTTCTTATCTTGCATCAAGCTTAACCCAGAAGAGTTATGGAAGTGTGTTAAGTTTGAGGAAAAGTTAGGAAAAAACATTCAAAAAGCCATCCAACCATTTTAGATTCGAAACTTTGAAACTTTGATAAACAAATGTCTAATCAAAGAAGGATGTGTCGGGAAACGCTCAGAGCAACAGAAGTCACAAGGCTTTCAAAAGAGGAAGCGGGGTGACGAAAAGTTCAAGAAGGGAGCTTCTAAATCTAACTTTCATCAGGATAAGGGTAAGCAGATTCAGAAGGAGGTTGTGGGACCTAAGTGTTCCAAGTGTGGGAAACAGCACGGAGACTAGCCTTGCTCGATGTGCTGTATTTATGGAAATCTTGGGCATTTTGCTAAGGAGTGTCCATCAAGGAAGGAAGCTGCACCTACCCAAAAAGCTCAAGCCAAAGGGAGAGTTTATACTCTAGGTGATGATAAGGTGACTCAGACTTCTGATCTTATCAAAGGTAAATGCATTATTCACAACCATCTTTTAACTATGTTGTATGATTCGGAAGTATCTTACTCCTTTATTTCTAATGATTATGTGAACATGCTAGATTTACTTGTGTCTGAACTTTCATATGACTTATCTGTATCTACTCCTACTGGTAAACCAGTTACAACATCCAAAGTGTGTCTTGATTATTGTGTAAAGGTAGAAGATAGGATTTTTCATGTAAACCTTATTTGTTTACCTCTTGTAGATATTGATATCATCCTTGCCATGGATTGGTTGTCTGCCAACCATGTAGTCTTGGATTGTTCAGATATATCCCTGGTTTTCTTGTTAGATATACCTACTAGAATCATTCCATCTGAATCTATGTATCTCAATACAAATCAAGTCAATTGTTGTTTAGAGGAGGGAGCTCTAGGATATGTTCCCTTGTTTTGACTAAGTGCTGAAGTTGAGCAAAGCCTAGGTGAAATACCTGTGGTGATTGAATATCCTGAAGTTTTCCCAAGTGACATAGTGGAGTTACCACCCGAGCGAGAAATAAAGTTTTCTATAGACTTAGTGCCTGGGACGTGACCTATCTCTATAGTACCCTATAGAATGACACCACTAGAGTTAGCGGAACTCAAGAAGCAAATCGAGAATTTGTTGGATAAACAATTCATTAGGCCAAGTGTTTCTTCGTGGGGAGTACCTGTGCTACTAGTGAAGAAAAAGGGTGGTACCATGAGGCTCTGTGTGGATTACAGACAGTTAAAGAAGGCGACCATTAAAAACAAGTATCCATTGCCTAAGATAGACGATCTTATGGATCAGCTGAGAGGAGCTGTAATTTTCTCAAAGATTGATCTTAGGTTTAGGTATCATCAGATACGGGTTAGGGAAGAGGATACCCCTAAGACCGCTTTTTGGACTAGGTATAGACATTATGAGTACCTCACGATGTCCTTTGGGTTAACTAATGCTTTAGCAATGTTCATGGATTACATGAACAAGATCTTTAGACCCTACTTGGATCAGTTTGTTGTGGTGTTTATGGATGATATCTTAATCTATTCTAAGATAATGGAGGAGCATGAACAACATCTAAGGATAGTGTTGGAGACCCTTAAGGAGAAAAAGTTGTTTGCCAAGCTATCAAAGTGTGAGTTCTGGATTTCGTAAGTGTAGTTTTTGGGACATGTGATATCTTAGGGTGGGATTTCTGTGGACCCAAGTAAAGTTGATGCAGTGTTGCAGTGGGAGAGACCTTACTCCCACAGGGTCGCCCTCGTGATGCCATAGTTTTATGTAAATACAGAACAATACATATTGAGGTAACTAATCTCAATATCATGTAACGGTGCAACAGTAACTAAAACAGTCATACCAAAGGCAGAACATACAATTCAATCAAATATCTCATACAAGAGATAAAGAAATGCACAACACAAAGAGGAACTCTTAATCATGCCTAAGCATGGTCAGTCCATACCCCGGCTCAATAGGATGAACTTCTCTGATACCAAAATGTAACACCCTAATACCATTATTGTAAAATAAACAGAATATTTCAAGATAAATCGCATTAAGCATGCCACTTCTAATATGCATAAAATGTAAATCTATAATAACCTGTGTAGTCATTATAGAGAGTCATGAATGATAAAAAGATCATATATACATACATCACTAGCTAACAAGCTATATTGTATACATAAACTTTTACAAAAAATCAGCAGAGTACAAATATACAAGCTGATTCAAAAAGAAATAAAGTAGCTAAACTAAGCCTTCTGCTTTTTATTTTTCTTACTTTTTTTCTCTTTTGGTGGGACTTCACCTAGATTTACATAGAACACACAGGGGGTGAGAAATCACAATTTCTTAGTATAAGCATACCAAAACTAGCAATTATTTATTTACAACAAATAAACAAATTGAATCCTACATAACACTATGTGATAGTTAAACCGTTAATCAATAATATCAAAGAATCGCCCATATAATCCTAAGATAATATCGAACAAGCAACTAATCAAGCAAGACAACTGCTCATACAATTGTCAACAATGTAATGCTTTATGTTATAAGGTATGATTATGCTCAAACAATATCCTAATATTATGATTATGCAATACCAATGCAGGTTTTAGTTTTTGAAAACACGAGTTATTCACTTATTTCTCAAGAACCTCCATTCCTTGTATATACAAAGTAGGATAAGCCTAAAAGCCTAAACCCCACTTAGTAATAGGTTGATATTTTCCTCTCACCAATGTAAGAGTACTACGTCCACCCCCATACTGGTAACCCTAACCATACAAGCATAAATGTAACAAGAATTTAGATCCAACACCTCATTCTCAAGTCACATGGTTGTGCATACCATTTAAGGTTACAATACATAGGAAATTAGAAAATACCAAGTTTAAAAACCAAATATTCAAGCCACATTTTAAACACTTGCACATAAGAAACTTAGCCTCACTTATCTAACAAAGTAGTAAGACTCATATCACTAGCTAAACATTATCTAGAACATCACACAATCACCTCACAAGTGATTTCGAAATCAACCTCATGTTGATCAAGGTTCTAAACACTAACAAAGACATTCTATCACACTTTGAGTGTCTAAAATTCCCAAACTTTTCACATATACAAGTTGATAATTCTCTCCAAGAAATATCCCC
Source organism: Ormosia semicastrata (assembly GCA_029884595.1). Classification (NCBI taxonomy): domain Eukaryota; kingdom Viridiplantae; phylum Streptophyta; class Magnoliopsida; order Fabales; family Fabaceae; genus Ormosia; species Ormosia semicastrata. Next base: position 9,699,782 of record JAQQTO010000063.1, on the reverse strand, counting down.
AAAAGTGCCTTGTTACATCCTAGAATACTTCCACAAATTATCCCATCAAGTAGGGAATTTAATTAGCAACACATTCTAAACATTATTCTTTGCCCTGCCTTGGTGCTCAGGCCCTTCCAAACCGGCGCTTAGGCGTGCAAACAACAGCATCATGCGAGACTCTCTGGACGATGGGCACTCAGACTTAAAATTATTATAACCATATCCATTAAGGTTCGGTTACACCTTTTTGATACACCATTTTGCTGTGGTGTACCTGACATTGTGTATTGAGTACATATATCACACTTTTCTAAGAAGTTAGCAAATGGACTTGGGTGTTGTCTAGTTTCATCAAATCTTCCATAATAGCCACCACCTCTATCTGACCTTACAATTTTCACTTTTCTGTCCAATTGTCTTTCAACTTCATTTATATAAATTTCTAAAGTATTCACTGCTTGAGATTTCTCATGCAATAAATAGACAAATTCGTAATGTGAATAATCGTCAATAAATATGATAAAGTACTTTTCTTTATTGAAAGAATTGACATCAAAGGGTTCACATATATTAGTGTGTATAATTTCAAGAAGCTAAGTGCTTTTCGTGACACATTTCTTTGTGTGTTTTGTTTATTTTTCCTTAATGCAATTCACACAAATGTTAAGGCCATTGAAATTCAAATCTGGAAGGGTGTCATTATTTACCAACATTTCCATTCTTTCTTTGGAAATGTGATCCAAATGTTTATGCCACAAGTAAGCAGAATGTTTATTCACTAAACTATGTTTAGTGCCAACATTATGATGCAAGGTCATAAAAGTGTCAGTATATAAATGATCAAGATTCAATTTATATAAATCATCACAAAGTATACCAAAACCAATCATATAGGTATGCTTATACAAAGTAAAACATCTATTACAAAACCTAAAAGAGTATCCAGCAACATCAAGTTTAGACAAAGAAACTAAATTTCTAGAAATACTAGGTACATAAAAAGTTTCAAAATAATCTAAATGATTTCTAGTGTCTAGGATTAAACGGTAAGTCTCGACACCTTCCACAGGAACCTTCACTCTATTCCCCATGAAGAAGAACTTCTCATTTGGGCTTATGGTTTGGATTGTAAGGAATCACTGCATCATATTAGAAACATGAGTTATACATCTAGAATCAATCCACCAAGTATTATGGGAAATTTCAATTAAACTTAATTCAAAACATACATAAGTATTAAGTTTACCTTTCTTTTCGAACTAAGTCATACGCCTAGGGCAATCCTTCTGGAAGTGTCCAGATTTCTCATAGAAATGTCATCTATTATTGTTTAATTCTTTCTTTTGGATTTTGACAGAGGACTCATAAATCTTTAATGGTCTTTTTCCTTTTTCGTGTTTCTTTTCATGTTTGTTTCTAGCTCCTTGATGATTCACATAATGGATAGAGTGATTTCCTTGATTCTTAAGTCTAGTTTCCTCTTGAACTAACATAATATGTAATTCATGCACATTCCATTTATCTTTCATGGTATTATAGTTCATTTGGGATGGACCATACTTAAGTGGTAATGAATTCAAAGTGAACTGCACAAGGAAATTCTTATCCGCTTCCATTCCCAATTACTTAAGTCTTGCTACAATGTTTGTCATTTCAATGATGTGCTTATGCATAGTATGAGAACTATCAAATTTCATTATAGTTAAAGTACCCATTAATGTCCCAGCAAGAGTCTTGTTGGCAGTTTATGAGCGCTCTTCCAAAAAACTCATGAATTTTTTAGCACTTTCAATTTTGTGAAGAACCGAGTTGATATTGTTTGCTATGCATAATTGCATAAACATCAATCTCGATCTGTTTGACATTTCTCAATCCTTATAATGGGGTTCCTCTTTATTATTATTAGTAGCAGTAATAGCAGCAGGTTTCTCAACTGTCAAATCAAGATCCATTACACCAATGTGAAATTGGACTTGCTCACTTTAATCAGAGAAGTTGTTAGGGCCAAAAAAACTTGTTTGCCCATTTGCTAACCGCAAGTGCACGGGTCGCACAAGTGATACAGATACAGAGTAAGAGATCGTTCCTGGAGGATAAGTTTATTTTCAATGCTAAGTATTAACCGATAGCTTACCTAATTCTCTTCAAGAACATAAAAATAGAGGAAAACAATTAAACTAAAGACTAAAAAGCGGTAAAGATAATGGTTAAAGATTAGGAAAATCCTTCTTCACCCTTTACTTCAACCAACAACATGCAATCCTCTTCATAAATATGAATGCAATGATTAGGTTAGCTTGAGAATCTACATTAGCTAAACGCCTATGTCTAGGTCATCTAACCATAGTTTTAATTACCCAACTCACTAAATGTCCTTGAGAGCTAACACAAAATCCACTCTTTAAGGTTTATTCTCAAACATGTGCTATGCATGGCTAGGAGGTATATTTCTATCCTTGACGAGCGCTGAACTCAATCAAAATTAAAATTGATTTGTACCTATGGCTTGTAGCATAGGAGTTAACACCGGATCGTCTCTCAAGGATCTTTAATTGTAATTTAATCAGATCAAGCCGAGATTGGGGGGAAGAAGTTGATAAACAGAATGCAAAATAATAGAATTAAGGAAAGAACAATCAATTAAAAGGGTAATTAATTCAGAAATTTATCCAAAATTTGGTGGATTCTATCATAGATCACAAATCAAACATTTGAATTGCATTTGAATAATTAACTTGGAATAAACCGAAATCTCTACATTAAATCCAAAATTCATACTAGACAATCATCTAGAATTCAATTAACAATAGATACATAAATTCATAATCGCATAATTCATGTTAGATCTATGTTAATTTTAGATCCAAATTCAATTAACCTAAGCACAATTTAGCACCTAACTTCTAATTCTGTGATTAAACCATATTAATCAACCTAAATTCAATCACAATTCTCAATCTTAAAACAAGATCTAATCAGCTCAAGATTAAGAAAAGAAGGAGAAGAAGAAGAATCCAAATACAAATCAGAAAAACAAAATTAGAACAAGATCTCAAGAATCCAAACCGAAATTTCTTCAAGAATCCAGAATTGATTATAAGGTGTTTAGCCCTCCATGAGAAGGAAAGAACTCAGAAAAAATATGAAAAGAAGAGCAAAATGAAATTACAGAGAGCAAGAGGAGAATAAAGTCAGAATGCCTGATCTAGATCTAGATCTAGATCTAAATAGAGAAGGTGGAAGTGTAATCATGATGCTTGTGGGTTTGATCTCGGATTCCCCTTCTTTACAGCTAAAACTACCCCATAAATTGGGCCCTAGTGTCTCATTATGCTTCCCAAACACATCTGGGCCTTATAGGAATGCAATGGCCTAAGTCTCATCTGATTTGGACTTGAATTGACCAAGATATGCTCACTTTAATGCCATATGCTCCCCAAATCCGAGTCTGAACTTCCAGGCCCAATTAGGTCCACTAGACATCCGATTGAGACTTTGAGCTCTTATGAAACTTGTAGAGTTTCTTCTTATCTTTCCTACAAGGTAAAATGCATAATTATCAGATATCTAGAACTCAAAATATGGCCAAAATATAAAAATAATGTAAAACCTCAACAATGTTGGGAATTATCAAGTAAGCTCAATTTGAGCCAAAACTTACAAAACATGACCAAGCTCTAGGAATTAAGTACATAAGGAGTGTAAATGACTAAAGATGAGGGTTTATTAATATATAAAATATGTGATTATCAAATTTCCTCACACTTAACTTTTTACACTCCAGAACAAAACACATAAGACCCAACTAGGGAACAAAGAAAAACAAAACAAACTCACAAGCTAAAAACTCTAAAAGACTCAATTTCAAATGACATTCAAGAATGCAAAAGCTATAACCAAGAAAAACAACCAAAGATTTAAGGGAACAAAGCATTCATGAGGTAACTTTTATTCCATCTTAAATTTGAACAAGAAAGGTATCATTAATTTAAAAAGCATGAATCAAGAATGATAGATCCTCACAAGATACACTCACAATCCTTCAAGTGTTTACAGGGTAAGTATTTCAATCAATTTAATCCATGAAAATTTGCACTACCATAAGCTTGCTTATTTTCTACTTCTCCTCTACTAAAACACAAGCACACAAAAATTAATAGGACTTTATTCCAGGTTGTAATGGGGCCAAGGTAAGGAAAAGAAACAATATGGATATGGCAAGTTAAACACCCAAGAGAATAAAAGAGCATTGGGAAGGAACTCAAATGACAAGTTACAAACATAAATTTTTCTTTTTTTTTTCTTTTTTTTTTTTGAAAAATTCAACCTCTCTTGCATTTTTTTTTCTTTTTATCTTTCTTTATTTTATTTTTTTTACATACATTTTTTTTAAACACTTTGCATATTGCACACTAATTTGCACAACCCCCACACTTGAACTATTAATTACCCACAAGCCAAAGAGCTCCTCCAATGAAAATGAACTAATGCTCTTCCATTCCTTAAGATAAGGTAAAACATGATTTTTCACATAAGGCATATAATGAGCTAAAACAAAGAATAAGCAAGTAGGCTCAAGGGGGTTAATCAAAGGGAAATAATGCAAGGTTGGCTATTTGGCTAAAATAGCTAATAAAAGAAAGAAGGCCTCAATCATGTTTATGCATACAGGTGAAAATGTAGTCTCAAAAAGAATCAAAGCAAGTTCTAGAGTGATCAATTGACATGAATGAAAATCAAACAAGAAAGAGGAGAATGGTGCAAATGTTAAAATCCACTAATATGCTCAAAAACTCACAAGGTCTACATCTATCAAACTCAATCCGCTAACTCAAACCATGAACCTTTTACTTGATCATCACTTTGACACAACTTAAAATCCATTCGAAAACACATTTTTCTTTCAAAGCATTATTTTTTTTTTTGGTTGATCTGTGTTTGCATTTTTTTTAATTTTTTTTACAGTAAACAAACTCAGAAAACAAAACCAAAACAAAAATAGTAACAAAAAATAGAAAATAGAAACAAAAACAGCAGAACCAAAAAATTAAACAGTAGAAGCATTAAAATTGAAAATAGAAACAAAAATAGAATGCTAAAATTCCTCCCCCACATTTAAATTTTGCATTGCCCTCAATGTAAACATAGGAAAGATGCATAATGCAAATCACCAAAGTAATCATGGCAAATAAAATAAAAGTGTGGTAAGAGTCTCCCTCATTTTTCATCCGTGTAAACGGCATTGAGCAAAGTCATCACTTCCACATTTTGCTTTTGATAATCTTCATGAAAATGCTTAAGTCGATGCCCATTGACCTTGAATGTTCTCTTTGTTGTCACATCTTGGAGCTCAACTACGCCATAACGAAAAACATTAGTAATAACAAATGGTCCATCCCACCTAGACCTTAATTTTTCGAGCATTAACCTAAGACGAAAATTATAAATAAGAATTTTTTGACCAATTTAAAATTCCTTTCTAGCAATGAGTTCATCATAGAAGGCTTTGCTCTTCTCCTTGTAAATCTTGGAGCTCTTATTGGCCTCCAAACGGATCTCCTCCAATTCCTGCAACTGTAGCTTTCTCTCTATACCCGCTTGGTCTAGGTCCAAGTTACACCTCTTCACTGCCCAATATGCACGATGCTCAATTTCCACCGGTAAGTGGCATGCTTTGCCAAAAATAATCCGATAAGGAGACATCCCAATCAGAGTCTTATAAGTGGTCTTGTAAGTCCATAGAGCATCATCAAGCCTCTTGTTCCAATCCTTCCTATTTAGTTGGATTGTCTTCTAAAGTATCTGTTTGATCTATCTCTTAGAGACCTCGGCTTGCACATTGGTCTGAGGGTGATAAGGTGTAGAAACCTTGTGCACGACTCCATACTTCTTCAGCAAAGCCTCCATGCTTCGATTGCAAAAGTGTGAACCCTGATCACTGATTATGACCCTCGGAATGCTGAACTTGCATAAGATGTGAGACCTAACAAAATCCACAAACACTTGAGAATCATTAGTTCGAATAGCCTTAGCCTCCACCGACAATACCCCTCGATTTAATAACCAATGCACAATCGTCATTACGTCATGGTCACTAAATTTCGACGTGCTAACATTGTCAAATAACAAACTTTACAAAAATATTAATTATTTCACATATGAGCAAAATAGGAGCCACGAATGAGTAGTTACATATATAACTAGTTAAATTATAAATTATAATATGTACTCGAATTACAACATGTAATACTGGATAATCATCTTAAAACATACATATATCCAAAATACACTTTATATAGGTAATGTAAAATAAAATATAAACTACCCATAATATATTTACGACTAAGGAGTTGGGCACCCCATCGAATCCCGAATGCGTGAGGCAACTCCGGGCTCACCGGAATAGTGAGAAATACAGGATAAGGTCTTCAATCGCAGTCCTCTTCATGGTCAATGTCAGATCCTCAGCATGTTAAATACGTCTTGTCGGTCCAATCGACTCGCCGCGCGTTAACACCACAAGTGAACACAATTCGAATGAACCCAATAGAACTCCCTTTGCGACGACATCACCGGATACAGTGGGTTAAACTAAGAAAATCCAAAAGAATCTAACCTCGTTCCCACTTACAGTCTTTAACCAAAAATTGACATAGAGCAAGAAAAGTACAAGAAAGAGGTAAGATATCCTATCATTACCAATCATAGCATCAAGAAACCAAACCACGCGCAAAGCGCCCACGTAGCATTTATGACAAAGAATAATGGTAATAAACATTTAGTAGCTTACAATCAACCAAACAGCCTCCGAGCAAATCATATACCTATAGATATATCGAAGTACAACAGTCCAATTATAATGACAATGTATGCCGGATAATTCATGGACTCACTATGCACATGTGCCCTCAATAGTCAAAATCCTACTCCATGGAGCTAGACATAAATGGTCGGAGAGAAAGATCAGCGACATGTACCAGCTAACTAGGTCATTGTCGAGGCCAAAGTGCTATAATTCGAATTTACCCACGTGCACATCATGGCATTATACGACGATCTGCTCTAGATCGCAATATAGGACAACTTGTCTCGGTCCCGGATCGTCGGTGTGTTTGCATTGGTGCCCCACGGACAGAGAGAGCTACCACGCCCAACCGCCCATTGTGAGGTACCCGCACCCCGACGCCCCAAGGTCAACCGACGACCTACACTTGTCTATTCGCACCCGCACTACGGTGTGTTCAACTCCTAGGCAACTAGGCCTTACGACAAATCAACGGACATTCACAATGCATACGAGACTCTATGCATAATCATGTATGATCATTATTACATACTATTCCATTATATGTCACAATTTGCCAAAGTAAGAATTAACACACAATGGTCACCCACATGGACCTAAAATAAATTAATACATTTTAAAGCGTATTATGAATTCTTGCTTAGGTTTAGCTTTACTTTAAGCTCTAAAGGAATTCTCTTAGTTAATTTAAATCCTCTTAGGTAATTTATTCATATACACTTAGAAGGTTATTCTAAGATCTCAAAATCTCACACTCTCATGTTCTTACCCTAATTAAAATTATCCAAAGTCTTATGAAAATTCCATTCTTGGTTCTTTAAAATTTATGAATCTCAAGATATTTTAATTTCCCAGCTAATTATTGCATCCTGTGACTTAATTAAATCACTAAGTGTTAAACGATAATTATAATTTTTGGATTCCAAAGAAGTCAATGACTATTGAGGTGCCTTTCGTCCTCCAAACAACATTGGTAGAAAGATATTGGTGTCTAAACTCGACGGATTTTGACATTGTGTTTGGTGGTCGAGATCTAAACTCGACGATTTTTGACATTCGACGAAAATGGTCTCAAGCCTAAACTCGACGGATTTTACATGGAGGTGGTCGAAATCTAAACTCGGTTTTGACATTCGACGTAAATGGTAAATCTAAACTCGACGATTTTTACATTGTGTTTGATGGTCAGAAATCTAAACTCGACGGATTTTGACATTCGATGAAAATGGTCAGAAGTCTAAACTCGACGGATTTTGACATTGTGTTTGGTGGTCAGAAATCTAAACTCGACGGATTTTGACATTCAACGAAAATGGTCGAAGTCTAAACTCGGGATTTTGACATTGTGTTTGGTGGTCGAAATCTAAACTCGATGGATTTTGACTTTCGACGAAAAAAGTCTAAACTCACGTTTTGACATCGTGTTTGGTGGTCGAAATCCTCGACGGATTTTGACATTCTACGAAAATGGTCGAGTCTAAACTCGATGGATTTTGACATTGTGCTTGGTGGTCGAAAAAACTCGGGATTTTGACATTCGAGAAATGGTCGAATAAACTCGATGGATTTTGACATTCCACTAAATGATCGGATATCATATTCGAATTGTTACTAGTTTTCACATGAAATTTCCAAATTTCCGGGCTCAACACCGTGACCATCCGAGAACCAATTGGAAGTCATTCCCTTCCATATTACACGTTCCAATACATCCGGATATATATCAAAACACACAAACAATCAAATAGCACACATACAATACAAACAACATGCAAAAATAGAATGACCCTCAACACCAATCACAGAGTTCCTAAATGCTAAAATAGGTCTCCTTCCTCTTACCTTAAGAAGCACAAAGAAAGGCTTTGACTTCGTTTTCGGATGAAATCCTTGAATATTCAAACTTACCAAATCGTTATTGAATTATACCCATGGTCATCAAAATGACCATGGGTTAAAAATGAGAAGAGGAAGAAAAAAGTTTTACCTTAAAGCTCCAACCTTTAAGCTTCAAAGATGTAAAGAATGAAGATAAAGAGAATGGTGAGCTTAGAAGATGCCTTCCTCAATGATGGTGGTCCTCCAAACCCAAGGATGGTGCATAATGTGACGGTTTTGAAGATAGAAATGGAGGTGTTGGTGGTAATGAGGTTCTTCTTTGTAGAGTGAAAAGAGAAAGGAGAAAGATGAGTGAACAAAAGTCACAGCGTATTGGGAGGAGGGAAATGTGAGAAAAAAAAGTGAAATATGCTCCCTATAGTCAAACGTCTTTGCACAAAAATGGGAGGAGAGAGTTGAATAGTGGTGGGAAGGAAGCTTCCTAGAAGTTTCCTTGAAGCTTCCTTGAGAAGCTTCGTGCGCTTCTCGATAAAGTGCATAGTAAACTTGTCTCCTCAATTAAGTACATTTGACGGATGATTTGATTACACTGTTAGAATTATTTTCTCAGTGAATGAAAGTTACAACTAATGAAAATAATATTTTATTATTCATCAGATAATTTTATGATACAGCGATTTTATCTAGTAGATAAAACCTCAAAAAATGCAAACCTCGCAAACTGTGCCCAGCCTCGGGTTTAGTAAGATCCCCCGTCGACACGTTGACAGTTCAAGGTTTACCAGCCTCAAGGAAAGTATTTTATTTTCTCGGCTCCGCTTAGCGCACACGTAAAATGAAGAATATATTAAAATATTCAACGTTTTTAGAAAATTCCACAAAAATCACCAAAAATCACAAATATTATAAAATGATTATTTATAATGAAATAAATAAATTTTCGGGATGTTACAACACTCCTCTTCTAAAAAGGAATTTCGTCCTCGAAATTCATCATATCTTAGGACAACCGCGACTGTGTTTCTTTCATTTTGTCTCCTAGTTCTCGTATTATATCTTCAGCTGCATCAATCCAAATCACTGGCAATAAGGTTGCTTCCTTCCACTTAGCATCTTATATAATCAAGCAAAACGTATTGACGTCATAGGCCGATTAATAAAAAATCCTACGCTCCTTGAGTCTTTAGCCATCCAACACCCAACTCTCCAAACGACTGTACACCGCTGAGTGGCTCTATCGAACTTATTCTTCTTGCTCACTGTAGTAAACAACTAAGCGTACTTTCTTCTTAAGGTATTCGCTACGACGTTCGCCTCTTCCGGGATTATACTAAAATGGAAAAGTTGAAAACTTTCAAAACTTATAATCACCGTCTTTGCCTCGTGTTCAACTCATTCCAATAGGCCAAAATACATTTGGCTCTTAAGATTACCATGGGCATTGAGAATTTCTCCTCGTAGAAAATGCTTCTAGATCTTCAATGCAACTACAAAGCTAACTCTGAGTTGGTGTAAGGTAATCCTTCTCATGTATCCTCGATTTCTCTCTAAGCGTACGTTACCATTCCTTCTATTCTGGTCAAGCACACGTTCTAAACTTCCAATGCGAAGCATCACTAGGCATCCCAAAAAGTTCATTGGGATTGGACAGAATCATTGTTGGCAAGGTAGTCGAGTGTCTCTTCAACCCTTGAAAATGTTTCCTTATATGTACCAATCCTACAAACTTGACTCAAATGCATGAGTTAGACGAGAAGTATTGCCATTTTGAAGAATTCTGCAATGAGTCCCCCGTACTATTCAGCTGATCCTTTAAAGTTACGAATTTACAACATAGTCTTTGACCTGTCCCCTTGAAGAACTGCTCCAACTTGCGACTAATCTCCAATAGTTCCTTCTTTTAAAGATCACTTGACTCAAAAGTTAAACTGCCTCAAACCAAAATTCGTACTTGAACAGCTTCTAGCGTAACTCCTCATTCTTCTTCTGAAATTGAAGAACAACACGACAATTCTGTCTCAATAAGGAAGAAAGGTCTTGTTTGTGTAATCGATGAGTACTACCGAAGCGTTCATTACATGGAACGACATTACGAAATACCCGTGGTGTTCACTACGTATCAGAGAAAGTTGCCTTGGAAATATACCCTTTTCTCAAATGATCTTAATGATAGTTAAGAACCCAAAATGATCTTGGAGAAAATAGCGGCGTCCTTCAATTGATTTGCCAAATCATCTTTCCTTGATTCGAACAGATGTCTCATAGGGTAAGTTTTCATTTAACCATGCTACACTTAGCACATTGTTATAGTTCAGATTCGGGAACACATTTACTCAATCGAAGTATACTAGAAATGTTATAAAGGTTAGAAAGAAAAATAGGGAAGTCACTTGATTTACCACTGGACCCGCCTAACGAAGAGTATGATACGATACAATAAAACTTAGGAGTGAGTTTCATTGATTCATATCTAGGAAATTTCTGCCTCAGGCAACACTAAGTTTCCATTGGAATTGAATGACGAGACCCGTTTAGAAAATGATTAATCTCCTTCCTGAGATCAAGCCTATTCATGAAGAGAGTAGATGATTAAATTAGAAAAAGGGTTCCAATTTCTAACAATAATAGGATAGTTTTTAAATAAACTAGTTGTAACAAGAACAGGCTTACAAACGAGAATAGTATCATTCGGATCAAAAGGAAGTAAATACACAGATAACCCAATTCCAGAAACGTACTCTTAGAATTTCATTGGAATATTTCAATAGGATATGGTTGAAAGATAACCAATCCTTTCGTTAACATTATATCTAATTTGTAAAAGAAGTAAATGAATCAGATCACCAAAAGATTCAGCCTTCAACAGGTCATAGGACAATTTTAAACAACTTGGCTACCATCAACAAGTTCTTAGCAGCCAAAATAGAAATAACTTAGTCAAAAAAAATAACGAAGGTACGAACATCCCTACTGGATTCCTACATTCATACATCATAAAGAAACGGGTTATCCCTGGAATTATATAGTACAATCACAGGGTCATCCATCGTAGTACAAGCTCCCTCGTTCAGGTCTTCAATCTTGGATGTTTCTACCCCACTAGAGAAATTTACTCTCCTTTCTTCGTGAGATTGTGAAGTGCGTGCATCACCAACAAAAGGCTTCGTCCTTTGCGAAGTACAGTTCTTAGCCACATGTCCTAGCTCTCTGCATTTGAAACAAATTATCCCACCGTTCGTATAATCCTTGGTTCAATGGTCCTTTCCACACTTGAAGCAGATTGCCCTTTTGATCGCATATGGAGGCTTTGTCTCATTTAAAGCACAATCCCTCCACACATGTCCTTGCTTTCTGCACTTGAAACAAATTCTTCCTTCGATCTTACAGTCCCTCGTGAAGTGGTCCTTTCCGCACTTCTTACACATTGATAACGGTACCACAGTTGGATTGGACTTACTACCACTCGCACCACCATGATGCGTTTGATGTCGTTGTTGCTCCCTTGGTCGTAGTGTATATGATTTCTGCTTAAACTGATTGGCCTTTCCATGGTTCCTCCTTTGGAACTTCGGTAATCCAGAGTTACCCCAAAATCGACTTTCTTCCTTCAAATTTCGAACCTCAACTTCCAATTCCTACTGTTGTGTGGCTCTCTGATCTTGGCGTGTAGTTACATTAACCATTCTTTGTATTTCTTCGGTTGCCGCAGTCGTGTCATCATTGTCACTCCCCGCGTTCACGCGCTTATATTTACCTCGAGTCATTGTCTTCCTTCAAGAACAAACAAGTCAAATAATAAGGGAAAATCAAAAGCATTCATTCCAAACAATATTGTCTCTTTTTGGAAACCAAGCACAAAAGTCACATAACCCAATCAAGACAAACTCAAAAGACTATAACTTGAGCTCTTTCATTCTGCCTTCCGCGGCGCGATCTCCAGTAAGTCTTTGACTCCTATGCAGCCTCTCGAACCAAGCTTATGCCAGATACTCCTTTCCAAAGAGAATCGGTTTTCGAAAACCTCTTGGACACCTCAGTCCACTAACCTTGCAAGTCTTATTTTACTACCATTTTTCTAACCCATAGGCTCAAACAATTCTAGAGGTAACACAACAAGGGTATAAATGCAAACAAATCCTAGGTAAGTTCAGTCATACCAGCTGAGCTTCTTTCTAAATAACTCCTATTGCCTTAATACGCCTAGGTGAAGTCATAGTTCCCTGTAGACACAGAACATTACACATTAAGTGGGCCAGTACTCAATGTCAGGTAACTGTGTAACAGTAGCTACCAACACTCAACCTATGGCAAGATATGCCTTCCTTTCCCAACATCTCAATCAAGAGACAAGGAAGTACACAACGTACAAAAACTTCTAACATGTCTAAGCATAAATTTGAACCGAGCGATTTAATAACCAATGCACAATCGTCATTACGTCATGGTCACTAAATTTCTACAACATTGTCAAATAACAAACTTTACAAAAATATTAATTATTTCGCATATGAGGAAAATAGGAGCCACGAATGAGTAGTTACATATATAACCAGTTAAATTATGAATTATAATATGTACTCGAATTACAACATGTAATACTGGATAATTATCTTAAAACATACATATATCCAAAATACACTTTATATAGGTAATGCAAAATAAAATATAAACTGCCCATAATATATTTACGACTAAGGAGTTGGGCACTCCATCGAATCCCGAATGCGTGAGGCAACTCCGGGCTCACCAGAGTAGTGAGAAATACAGGATAAGGTATTCAATCGCAGTCCTCTTCATGGTCAATGTCAGATCCTTAGCATGTTAAATACGTCTTGTCAGTCCAATCGACTTGCCGCACATTAACACCACAAGTGAACACAATTTGAACGAACCCAATAGAACTCCCTTTGCGACGACATCACCGGATACAGTGGGTCAAACTAAGAAAATCCAAAAGAATCCAACCTCGTTCCCACTTACAGTCTTTAACCAAAAATTGACACAGAGCAAGAAAAGTACAAGAAAGAGGTAAGACATCCTACCATAATTACCAATCATAGCATCAAGAAACCAAACGGCGCAAAGCGCCCACGTAGCATTTATAACAGTAATAATGGTAATAAACATTTAGTAGTAGTTACAATCAACCAAACAGTTCCAGGCAGTCATATACCTATAGATATATCAGAAGTACAACAGTTCCAATTATAATGACAATGTATGCCAGATAATTCATGGACTCACTATGCACATGTGCCCTCATTAGTCAAAATCCTACTCCATGGAGCTAGACATAAACGGTCGAAGAGAAAGATCAGGCGACATGTCTGTAACTAGGTTGCCAAGGCCAAAGTGCTATAGTTCTGAATTTACCCACGTGCACATCATGGCATTATACAGACAGTCTGCTCTAAATCGCGATATAGGACATTGTCTCGGTCCGGATCGTCAGTGTGTTTGCATCGGTCTGCCCCACGGACAGAGAGCTACCAACTGCCCATTGCGAGGTACCCGCACCCTGACGCCCCCAAGGTTAACCAATGACCTACACTTGTCTATTCGCACCCGCACTAAGGTGTGTTCAACTCCTAGGCAACTAGGCCTGACGACAGTCCAACGGACATTCACAATGCATACAGACTCTATGCATAATCATGTATGATCATTATTACATACTATTCCATTATATGTCACAATTTGCCAAAGTAAGAATTAACACAGTCAATGGTCACCCACATGGACCCACAATAGCATAATACTGTTGTTAAATAAATTAATACATTTTAAAGCGTATTATGAATTCTTGCTTAGGTTTAGCTTTATTTATAGAGTTTGTCTCTAAAGGAATTCTCTTAGTTAATTTAAATCCTCTTAGGTAATTTAATCATATACACTTAGAAGGTTATTCTAAGATTTCAAAATCTCACACTCTCATGTTCTTACCCTAATTAAAATTATCCAAAGTCTTAGGAAAATTCCATTCTTGGTTCTTTAAAATTTATGAATCTCAGTATATTTTAATTTCCCAATTTGCTAATTATTGCATCCTGTTACCACTAATTAAATCACTAAGTGTTAAACGATAATTATAATTTTTGGATTCGACGAAGAAGTGTCTCTAGTGTACTATTGAGGCTGCCTTTCGATGGAAAATGACCTGATAGAAACAACATTGGTAGAAAGATATTGGTCAGAAGTCTAAACTCGACGGATTTTGACATTGTGTTTGGTGGTCGAGATCTAAACTTGGATTTTGACATTCGGGTCGATTTTTTTGACATTCGACGAAAATGGTCTCAAGCCTAAACTCGATGGATTTTGACATTCGACTCGACGGAACATTCGGTCGGTCGAAGTCTAAACTCGATGGATTTTGACATTGTGTTTGATGGTCAGAAATCTAAACTCGACGGATTTTGACATTCGACGAAAATGGTCAGAAGTCTAAACTCAACGGATTTTGACATTGTGTTTGGTGGTCAAAAATCTAAACTCGACGGATTTTGACATTCGATGAAAATGGTCAGAAGTCTAAACTTGACGGATTTTGACATTATGTTTGGTGGTCAGAAATCTAAACTCGACGGATTTTGACATTCGACGAAAATGGTCAGAAGTCTAAACTCGACGGATTTTGACATCGTGTTTGGTGGTCAGAAATCTAAACTCGATGGATTTTGACATTCGACGAAAATGGTCAGAAGTCTAAACTCGACGGATTTTGACATTGTGTTTGGTTGTCAGAAATCTAAACTCGACGGATTTTGACATTCGACGGAAATGGTCAGAAGCCTAAACTCGATGGATTTTGACATTTCACTAAATGATCAGGATATCATATTCGACGAGTTTGGCCAGGGGTTCATACTGTTACTAGTTTTCACATGAAATTTCCAAATTTCTGGGCTCAACACCGTGACCATCCGAGAACCAATCGGAAGTCATTCCCTTCCATATTACACGTTCCAATACATCCAGATATATATCAAAACACACAAACAATCAAATAGCACACATACAATACAAACAACATGCAAAAATAGAATGACCCTCAACACCAATCACAGACGTTCCTAAATGCTAAAATAGGTTGAGGAGGAGTGTCTTCCTCTTACCTTAGAGAAGCACAAAGAAAGGCTACTCCTTTTTGGCCAGAAACTTCGTTTTCAGCTTCTTGGAAATCCTTGAATATTCAAACTTACCAAATCAGAACCAAATATTGAAATGGATACCCATGGTCATCAAAATGACCATGGGTTACGAAAATGAGAAGGGAGGAAGAAAAAGCTGAGAGCTTTACCTTAAAGCTCTAACCTTTAAGCTTCAAAGATGTAAGAGAATGAAGATAAAGAGAATGGTGAGCTTAGAAGATGCCTTCCTCAATGATGGTGGTCCTCCAAACACAAGGATGGTGCAAGGAGTGTGACGATTTTTGAAGATAGAAATGGAGGTGTTGGTGGTAATGAGGTTGCTGCTGTAGAGTGAAAAGAGAAAGGGAGAAAGATGAGTGAACAGTGAGCTGCGTATTGGGAGGAGGGGAAATGTGAGAAAAAAAAAGTGAAATATGCTCCCCCTATAGTCAAACGTGCTGCACAAAAATGGGAGGAGAGAGAGTGAATAGTGGCTGGGAAGGAAGCTTTCTAGAAGTTTCCTTGAAGCTTCTTTGAGAAGCTTCGTGCGCTTCTCGATAAAGTGCATAGTAAGCTTGTCTCCTCAATTAAGTACATTTGACGGATGATTTGATTACACTGTTAGAATTATTTTCTCAGTGAATTAAAGTTACAACTGATGAAAATAATATTTTATTATTCATCAGATAATTTTATGATACAGCGATTTTATCTAGTAGATAAAACCTCAAAAAATACAAACCTCGCAAACTGTGCCCAGCCTCGGGTTTAGTAAGATCCCCCGTCGACACGTTGACAGTTCAAGGTTTACCAGCCTCAGGGAAAATATTTTATTTTCCCGGCTCCGCTTAGCGCACACGTAAAACGAAGAATATATTAAAATATTCAACACTTTTAGAAAATTCCACAAAAATCACCAAAAATCACAAATATTATAAAATGATTATTTATAATGAAATAAATAAATTTTCGGGATGTTACAACACTCCCCTTCTAAAAAGGAATTTCGTCCTCGAAATTCATCATATCTTAGGACACCCGCGACTGTGTTTCTTTCATTTTGTCTCCTAGTTCTCGTATTATATCTTCAGCTGCATCAATCCAAATCACTGACAATAAGGTTGTTTCCTTCCACTTAGCATCTTATATAATCGAGCAAAACGTGTTGACGTCATAGGCCGATTAATAAAAAATCCTACGCTCCTTGAGTCTTTAGCCATCCAACACCCAACTTTCCAAACGACTGTACACCACTGAGTGGCTCTATCGAACTTATTCTTCTTGCTCACTGTAGTAAACAACTAAGCGTACTTTCTTCTTAAGGTATTTGCTACGACGTTCGCCTCTTCCGGGATTACACTAAAATGGAAAAGTTGAAAACTTTCAAAACTTATAATCACCATCTCTGCCTCGTGTTCAACTCATTCCAATAGGCCAAAATACATTTGGCTCTTAAGATTACCATGGGCATTGAGAATTTCTCCTCGTAGAAAATGCTTCTAGATCTTCAATGCAACTACAAAGCTAACTCTGAGTTGGTGTAAGGTAATCCTTCTCTTGTATCCTCGATTTGTCTCTAAGCATACGTTACCATTCCTTCTATTCTGGTCAAGCACACGTTCTAAACTTCCAATGCGAAGCATCACTAGGCATCCCAAAAAGTTCATTGGGATTGGACAGAATCATTGTTGGCAAGGTAGTCGAGTGTCTCTTCAATCCTTGAAAATCTTTCCTTATATGTACCAATCCTATAAACTTGACTCCAATGCATGAGTTAGACGAGAAGTATTGCCATTTTGAAGAATTCTGCAGTGAGTCCCCCGTACTATTCAGCTGATCCTTTAAAGTTATGAATTTGCAACATAGTCTTTGATCTGTCCCCTTGAAGAACTGCTCCAACTTACGACTGATCTCCAATAGTTCCTTCTTTTAAAGATCACTTGACTCAAAAGTTAAACTGCCTCAAACCGAAATTCGTACTTGAACAGCTTCTAGCGTAACTCCTCATTCTTCTTCTGAAATTGAAGAACAACACGACAATTCTATCTCAATAGGGAAAAAAGGTCTTGTTTGTGTAATCGATGAGTACTACCGAAGCGTTCATTATATGGAACGATATTACGAAATACCTGTGGTGTTCACTATGTATCAGAGAAAGTTGCCTTGGAAATATACCCTTTTCTCAAATGATCTTAATGATAGTTGAGAACCCAAAATGATTTTGTAAAAAATAGCGGCGTCCTTCAATTGATTTGCCAAATCATATTTCCTTGATTCGAACAGATGTCTCATAGGGTAAGTTTTCATTTAACCATGCTACACTTAGCACATTGTTATAGTTCAGATTCGGGAACACATTTACTCAATCGAAGTATACTAGAAATGTTATAAAGGTTAGAAAGAAAAATAGGGAAGTCACTTAATTTACCACTGGACCCGCCTAACGAAGAGTATGATACGATACAATAAAACTTAGGAGTGAGTTTCATTTATTCATATCTAGGAAATTTCTGCCTCAGGCAACACTAAGTTTCCATTGGAATTAAATGACGAGACCCATTTAGAAAATGATTAATCTCCTTCCTGAGATCAAGCCTATTCATGAAGAGAGTAGATGATTAAATTAGAAAAAGGGTTCCAATTTCTAACAATAATAGGATAGTTTTTAAATAAACTAGTTTTAACAAGAACAGGCTTACAAACGAGAATAGTATCATTCGGATCGAAAGGAAGTAAATACACAGATAACCTAATTCCAGAAACGTACTCTTAGAATTTCATTAGAATATTTCAACAGGATATGGTTGAAAGATAACCAATCCTTTCGTTAACATTATATCTAATTTGCAAAAGAAGTAAACGAATCAGATCACTAAAAGATTCAGCCTTCAACAAGTCATAGGACAATTTTAAATAACTTGGCTACCATCAACAAGTTCTTAGCAGCCAAAATAGAAATAACTTAGTCAAAAAAAATAACGAAGGTACGAACATCCCTACTGGATTCCTACATTCATACATCATAAAGAAACGGGTTACCCCCAGAATTATATAGTACAATCACAGGGTCATCCATCGTAGTACAAGCTCCCTCGTTCAGGTCTTCAGTCTTGGATGTTTCTACTCCACTAGAGAAATTTACTCTCCTTTCTTCGTGAGATTGTGAAGTGCGTGCATCACCAACAAAAGGCTTCGTCCTTTGCAAAGTACAGTTCTTAGCCACATGTCCTAGCTCTCTGCATTTGAAACAAATTATCCCACCGTTCGTACAATCCTTGGTTAAATGGTCCTTTCCACACTTGAAGCAGATTGCCCTTTTGATCGCATATGGAGGCTTTGTCTCATGTAAAGCACAATCCCTCCACACATGTCCTTACTATCTGCACTTGAAACAAATTCTTCCTTCGATCTTACAGTCCCTCGTGAAGTGGTCCTTTCCGCACATCTTACACATTGATAATGGTACCACAGTTGGATTAGACTTACTACCACTCGCACCACCATGATGCGTTTGATGTCGCTGCTGCTCCCTTGGTCGTAGTGTATACGGTTTCTGCTTAAACTGATTGGCCTTTCCACGGTGCCTCCTTTGGAACTTCGGTAATCTAGAGTTACCCCAAAATCAACTTTCTTCCTTCAAATTTCGAACCTCAACTTCCAATTCTTGCTGTTGTGTGGCTCTCTGATCTTGGCGTGTAGTTACATTAACCATTCTTTGTATTTCTTCGGTTACAGCAGTCGTGTCATCATTGTCACTCCCTGCGTTCACGCGCTTATATTTACCTCGAGCCATTGTCTTCCTTCAAGAACAAACAAGTCAAATAATAAGGGAAAATCAAAAGCATTCATTCCAAACAATATTGTCTCTTTTTGGAAACCAAGCACAAAAGTCACATAACCCAATCAAGATAAACTCAAATGACTATAACTTGAGCTCTTTCATTCTGCCTTCCGCGGCGCGATCTCCAGTAAGTCTTTGACTCCTATATAGCTTCTCGAACCAAGCTTATGCCAGATACTCCTTTCCAAAGAGAATCGGTTTTCGAAAACCTCTTGGACACCTCAGTCCACTAACCTTGCAAGTCTTATTTTACTACCCTTTTTCTAACCCATAGGCTCAAACAATTCTAGAGGTAACACAACAAGGGTATAAATGCAAACAAATCCTAGGTAAGTTCAGTCATACCAGCTGAGCTTCTTTCTAAAGAACTCCTATTGCCTTAATACGCCTAGGTGAAGTCATAGTTTCCTGTAGACACAGAACATTACACATTAAGTGGGCCAATACTCAATGTCAGGTAACTGTGTAACAGTAGCTACCAACACTCAACCTATGGCAAGCTATGCCTTCCTTTCCCAACATCTCAATCAAGAGACAAGGAAGTACACAACGTACAAAAACTTTTAACATGTCTAAGCAAAGTCAGTCCATACCCCGGCTCAACAGGATGAACTGAGCTCTGATACCACCTTAATGCAACACCCCTCGATTTAATAATCAATGCACAATCGTCATTACGTCATGGTCACTAAATTTCGGTGTGCTAACATTGTCAAATAACAAACTTTACAGAAATATTAATTATTCCGCATATGAGGAAAATAGGAGCCACGAATGAGTAGTTACATATATAACCAGTTAAATTATGAATTATAATATGTACTTGAGTTACAACGTGTAATACTGGATAATCATCTTAAAACATACATATATCCAAAATACACTTTATATAGGTAATGCAAAATAAAATATAAAGTACCCATAATATATTTACGACTAAGGAGTTGGGCACTTTATCGAATCCCGAATGCGTGAGGCAACTCCGGGCTCACCGGAGTAGTGAGAAATACAGGATAAGGTCTTCAATCGCAGTCCTCTTCATGGTCAATGTCAGATCCTCAACAAGTTAAATACGTCTTGTCGGTCCAATCGACTCGCCGCGCGTTAACACCACAAGTGAACACAATTCGAATGAACCCAATAGAACTCCTTTTGCGACGACATCACCAGATACAGTGGGTCAAACTAAGAAAATCCAAAAGAATCTAACCTCGTTCCCACTTACAGTCTTTAACCAAAAATTGACATAGAGCAAGAAAAGTACAAGAAAGAGGTAAGACATCCTACCATCATTACCAATCATAGCATCAAGAAACCAAACGGCGCAAAGCGCCCACGTAGCATTTATGACAGCAATAATGGTAATAAACATTTAGTAGCAGTTACAATCAACCAAACAGTTCCAGGCAGTCATATACCTATAGATATATCAGAAGTACAACAGTTCCAATTATAATGACAATGTATGCCAGATAATTCATGGACTCACTATGCACATGTGCCCTCAATAGTCAAAATCCTACTCCATGGAGCTAAACATAAATGGTCGGAGAGAAAGATCAGGCGACATGTCTGCAACTAGGCTGCCGAGGCCAAAGTGCTATAATTCCGAATTTACCCACGTGCACATCATGGCATTATACGATACCACTTCTAGATCGTGTTATAGGACAGTGTCTCGGTCCAGATCGTCAGTGTGTTTGCATCGATCTGCCCCACGGACAGAGAGCTACCAACTGCCCATTGCGAGGTACCCGCACCCTGACGCCCCCAAGGTCAACCGACGACCTACACTTGTCTATTCGCACCTGCACTAAGGTGTGTTCAACTCCTAGGCAACTAGGCCTTACGATAGTCCAACAGACATTCACAATGCATACAGACTCTATGCATAATCATGTATGATCATTATTACATACTATTCCATTATATGTCACAATTTGCCAAAGTAAGAATTAACACAGTCAATGGTCACCCACATGGACCCACAATAGCATAATATTATTTTTAAATAAATTAATACATTTTAAAGCGTATTATGAATTCTTGCTTAGGTTTAGCTTTACTTACAGAGTTTGTCTCTAAAGGAATTCTCTTAGTTAATTTAAATCCTCTTAGGTAATTTATTCATATACACTTAGAAGGTTATTCTAAGATCTCAAAATCTCACACTCTCATGTTCTTACCTTAATTAAAATTATCCAAAGTCTTATGAAAATTCCATTCTTGGTTCTTTAAAATTTATGAATCTCAGTATATTTTAATTTCCCAATTTGCTAATTATTGCATCCTGTTACCACTAATTAAATCACTAAGTGTTAAACGATAATTATAATTTTTGAATTCGACGAAGAAGTGTCTCTAGTGTACTATTGAGGCTGCCTTTCGACGGAAAATGACCTGACAGAAACAACATTGGTAGAAAGATATTGGTCAGAAGTCTAAACTCGACGGATTTTGACATTGTGTTTGGTGGTCAGAGATCTAAACTTGACGGATTTTGACATTCGACGAAAATGGTCGAATTCGACGGATTTTGACATTCGACGAAAATGGTCTCAAGTTAAACTCGACGAAAATGGTCGAAATCTAAACTCGACGGATTTTGACATTCGACGAAAATGGTCTCTAAACTCGAAGCATTCGACGAAAATGGTCGAAGTCTAAACTCGACGGATTTTGACATTGTGTTTGGTGGTCGAAATCTAAACTCGACGGATTTTGACATTCGACGAAAATGGTCAGAAGTCTAAACTCGACGGATTTTGACATCATGTTTGGTGGTCAGAAATCTAAACTCGACGGATTTTGACATTCGACGAAAATGGTCAGAAGTCTAAACTCGACGGATTTTGACATTGTGTTTAGTGGTCAGAAATCTAAACTCGACGGATTTTGACATTCGACGAAAATGGTCAGAAGTCTAAACTCGTTGGATTTTGACATCGTGTTTGGTGGTCAGAAATCTAAACTCGACGGATTTTGACATTCGACGAAAATGGTCAGAAGTCTAAACTCGACGGATTTTGACATTGTGTTTGGTGGTCAGAAATCTAAACTCGAAGGATTTTGACATTCGACGGAAATGGTCAGAAGCCTAAACTCGACGGATTTTGACATTTCACTAAATGATCAGGATATTATATTTGACGAGTTTGGCCAGGGGTTCATACTGTTACTAGTTTTCACATGAAATTTCTAAATTTCTGGGCTCAACACCGTGACCATCCGAGAACCAATCGGAAGTCATTCCCTTCCATATTACACGTTCCAATACATCCAGATATATATCAAAACACACAAACAATCAAATAGCACACATACAATACAAACAACATGCAAAAACAGAATGACCCTCAACACCAATCACAGACGTTCCTAAATGCTAAAATAGGTTGAGGAGGAGTGTCTTCCTCTTACCTTAGAGAAGCACAAAGAAAGGCTGCTCCTTTCTGGCCAGAAACTTCGTTTTCAGCTTCTTGGAAATCCTTGAATATTCAAACTTATCAAATCAGAACCAAATATTGAAATGGATACCCATGGTCATCAAAATGACCATGGGTTACGAAAATGAGAAGGGAGGAAGAAAAAGCTGAGAGCTTTACCTTAAAGCTCCAACCTTTAAGCTTCAAAGATGTAAGAGAATGAAGATAAAGAGAATGGTGAGCTTAGAAGATGCCTTCCTCAATGATGGTGGTCCTCCAAACACAAGGATGGTGCAAGGAGTGTGACGGTTTTTGAAGATAAAATGGAGGTGTTGGTGGTAATGAGGTTCTTCTTTGTAGAGTGAAAAGAGAAAGGGAGAAAGATGAGTGAACAAGTGAGTGCATATTGGGAGGAGGGAAATGTGAGAAAAAAAAGTGAAATATGCTCCCCTATAGTCAAACGTGCTTTGCACAAAAATGGGAGGAGAGAGAGTGAATAGTGGTGGGAAGGAAGCTTCCTAGAAGTTTCCTTGAAGCTTCCTTGAGAAGCTTCGTGCGCTTCTCGATAAAGTGCATAGTAAGCTTGTCTCCTCAATTAAGTACATTTGACGGATGATTTGATTACACTGTTAGAATTATTTTCTCAATGAATGAAAGTTACAACTGATGAAAATAATATTTTATTATTCATCAGATAATTTTATGATACAGCGATTTTATCTAGCAGATAAAACCTCAAAAATGTAAACCTCGCAAAACCGTGTCTCCTCGGGTTTAGTAAGATCCCCCGTTGACACGTTGACAGTTCAAGGTTTACCAGCCTCAGGGAAAATATTTTATTTTTCTAGCTCCGCTTTGCGCACACGCAAAATGAGAAATATATTAAAATATTCAACATTTTTAGAAAATTTCACAAAAATCACCAAAAATCACAAATATTATAAAATAATTATTTATAATGAAATAAATAAATTTTTGGGATGTTACATCACCCATTTAGATATATAATCCATAGCAAGCAGAATATAAACAAAACCAAATGATACAGGAAAATGACCTATAAAATCAATACATCACACATCAAAAATCTCACAGAACAACAAGGGTTGCTGGGGCATCTCATTCCTACGAGAAATATTTCCTGTTCTTTGGCACTATTCACAAGACTTACAAAACAAATAAGCATTGTGGAATATGGTAGGTTAATATAAACCAGAGTCCAAAACCTTCCTAACAGTCCATTGGGGACCAAAATGACTGTCACATACAAGTGTATGACAAAAGCTAAGAATAGAATGGAACTCATTATCAGGTGCACATCTCCTAATGACTTGATCACTACCAAATCTCCAAAAATAAAGATCATCCCACACATAATACTTAGACTCACTCTTCAATTTGTCAATCTGAGCCCTAGTAAAACATTAAGGGAAAACACCAACAACTAGGTAACTTACCATATCCGCAACCCAAGGAGAAGTGACCTTACCTTGCAACTGTAAAATATGCTCATCAGGAAATGAATCATCAATGGGAAGGGGATCTGAGGTTCTCTTAATTCTGCTCAAGTGATCAGCCACCAATTTTTTTGCTCCACTCTTATCTCGAATCTCCATATCAAATTCCTGGAGTAGCAGCATCAACCTAATCAATCGTGGTTTAACTTCAAGCTTCTTCAGAAGAAATTTCAAAGTTGCATGATCAGAAAATACCACAACCTTAGAACCTAGCAAATAGGATCGAAACTTGTCTAATGCAAACACAATAGCTAAAAGTTCTTTTTCTGTGGTTGTGTAATTTGCTTGAGCAGCATCCAAAGTTCATGAAGCATAGTAAATCACATGAGAAGCTCTGCCTACTCTCTGTGCTAAGATAGCTCCCATAGCATAGTTAGAAGCATCATACATTAGCTCAAACGGGAGTGGCCAATCAAGTGGCTGAATGACAGGAGTACTGGTCAAAGTTCACTTCAAATGATTAAAGGCCTCCATGCATTTTTGGTCAAATAAGAACTCCACATCTTTCTACAACAGGTTGGATAGTGGAAGGGCTATTTGACTGAAATCTCTGATAAAGCGCCTGTAGAAACCTATATGTTCAAGAAAAGAATGAACTTCCCACACACATGTGGGGTAAGATAAATAGGTAATAACATATATTTTTGCAAGGTCAACAATAATACCTTCACTAGACACTACATGACCCAAAACTATACCTTGTTTGACCATGAAATGACATTTCTCAAAATTCAGGACAAGGTTGGTTTTAATGCATCGATGCAGTATTCTAGATAAACAATCCAAACAAGAATCAAAAGAACCATATATAGTGAAATCATCCATATACGCCTCCATGCATTCCTCTAGAAAGTCAGAGAAAATACTTACCATGCACCGCTAGAAGGTACAGGGACATTGCAAAGGCTGAAAGGCATCCGCCTGTAAGCAAATGTGCCGAAAGGGCAGGTGAATATGGTCTTCTCCTGATCCTCAGGTGCAATATGAATCTGAAAGTAGCCAATGTATCCATCTAGGAAGCAATAATGGGATTTCCCAGCTAATCGATCCAACATCTGATTAATGAAAGGTAAAGGGTAGTGATCTTTCTTAGTGGCCTGGTTGAGCCTCCTGTAATCAATGCAGACTCGCCAACTGTTCTGCACTCTAGTAGGGATTAACTCATTACTCTGATTAGCCACAACTGTTACTCCAGATTTCTTGGGGACGACCTGTACAGGACTCACCCAAGTACTATCAAATATAGGGTAAATAATACCAGCTTGCAGTAGCTTGGTTACCTCTTTCTTTACCACATCCAGAATCAGAGGGTTCAGTCTCCTCTGGGGTTGTTGCACTGATTTAGCTGCATCCTCAAGTAAAATTTTGTGCATGCATGTGGAAAGACTAATGGTCCATCCGATGGCCCTCTTATTTTCTCTCAAAACCTGCAACAATCTTGCTTCCTGGTCAGCATGGAGGTTTCTGGCTACAATAACCGGAAGCTGCTCATCATTCGCCAAATATGCATACTTCAGATGCTCAGGCAGAGGCTTAAGCTCAAGGGTAGGTGGTTTCTATATTGAAGGTATCGACCTGGTTGCAGAAACTTCCCAAATAGCAGGATCATATCTCATAGAATAAGGTAATGTAGAACATGCAGATTCACCATTCATAACAGCAAGAATCTTAGAAAATTCAGAATTTACCATAATTAAGAACAACATACTTATCAAAAATAGAAGCAAAAATAGAAGCAAGATCAGAAGCAGGAAATTGATCAGAAAAAGCACATTCAAAAACACCAAATGTAAAAATAATAAATTGATCAAAAAGAACAGTATGATCAAAATTAGCAGGAAAATCACATTCAAATGTAGCAGAATCACATACAGTAGCTATATCAAAATCAAAGTTAGCAGAATCAATGGTACGCGTAAAATACACTAAGAATAAGCACACTCTATCGCCAAGTAATATAGGACTTGAGTCCCAGTTATCGATCCCACGAGGAATAATTGGTAACTACTAGATTCGCTAAACTCTTTGTTATTCAGACAATCGAAAGTGTATGAAGAAATTCAAGTTGAAATCAAAATAACAAATAAAGAAAAGTAATGAACAATTAAACAAAGAAAAGATAATCAATGGAAGAGAGACTAGAGTGCAAGGTTCACTTGAATCCAATTATTCAGATTTTCTTTCAATTATGATTAAGGTAATTCTTTTGCCAATATTCTCTTATTTGCTATTGAATCCCAATGGTCATGGATGAAACAATATTTTATTCCTAATTTAATTCACCTATTTGGTCATTTAGTTGAATTAATCAAGAATGCACTAAGCTTTAGTTCAAGAGATGAACTAACATACCATCAATTCCATTGGTAGGAAAAATTGATGTTTGGTCATTCACCAATCTAATCCTAGGCTTACCATATAGATCCACTCATTGAATGTGGATGGTCACCGGTCAAATAATGAATTAACACATGCCAAAAGTGATCAAATTCTGACAAGAATACAAGCAATATGATAAACACAAAAAGAAATTACCATAATCAAATTAGAAATCAAACCCAAATAATTAGGGAAACAAGATCCCCCATAGCCCTAGCTATGGGTTTAGCTACTCATATTCAGTACAAATAAACTCATATTAAAATACAAACTCATGGAAAGAAAACCCAAAGAAAAAGGGAAACTAAAAAGAAAGAGAAATCAAAACCCCTTTAATGGAGATTATGATCTTCAAGCCTTCAAGAATCCTCCTTTGAAGCCGCCCTCTAAGGTCTGCTACTGCAAAACAACTCTCAAGATTGGGGATTTTCTGTGTAATGAGCTCAATGTGTTGAATTTGGCGTAACTTTCCCATTATATTAAAATTCACGTCTATTATTACGCTCTCAGCGCTTAGGCGCCCAGTTCTGAGCACTCAAGCACTCAGCCACTTAAACCAGAATGCGCGCTGCTATACGTTGCGCGCTCAGG
Source organism: Ormosia semicastrata (assembly GCA_029884595.1). NCBI lineage: Eukaryota > Viridiplantae > Streptophyta > Magnoliopsida > Fabales > Fabaceae > Ormosia > Ormosia semicastrata. The sequence continues at coordinate 9,672,273 of JAQQTO010000063.1, read as the reverse complement.
TGCTCCTTCTCAATGCTCAGGCACTGAATCACTACATCACCATTGCTGCATATGCTCCGAGCGCTCAGGCGCTCCAACACTAGCGCTTAGGCGCTCCAACACCAGCGCTCAGGTGCTGGTCACCTGGTGAAATTTCCTCTTTTTTCTTGCTCCTTTGAACATCCAAACTTCTCCAAGCATAATTACTTGACAAAAATACATAAAATACTTAATAAAAACACATTTAAACAGTACTAAAAATATAACAAAACTAACAAGTAAAATTCATTAAAAATAAATAAAAAGAATATGAAAAACTAAGGAATTGAACCATAAAAATATGACATGTTAACGGTTCATCAATCAACAAAATCAGAAACAGCACATGTGGAAACAGCAACACCATTTAGAAATCTCACAATCTCAAACAATTCAGTTAGTATATCAAAATGCACATCATCAACCAGCATATCAAGGACATCTAACTGAAAAATAGAATGCTCTTCTAAAGGATGTTTCATGGCATCAAAGATATTAAATTAAACTATATTATCACCAAACTCCATGGAAAGGGAACCAGCATGCACATTAATTTTAGTCTTAGTAGTTTTCAAGAAAGGTCTACCTAAAATTAATGGCGGCTGACTAGATGCAAATTCATCTTCCATGTTCAGAATATAAAAATTTGCTGAATATATTAACTCACTTACCCTTATCAAAACACCCTCAAGCACTCCTAATGGATGAGTCGTGCTTCTATTTGCTAGCTGAATGATGATTCTGATAGGCTTCAACTCTCCAATATGCAAGGATTCAAAGACTGATTTGGGCATGACATTAATGGAGGCACCCAAATTCAACATTGCATGGGTGAATTATTGGTTGCCTATTATGCAAGGAATGGTGAATGTTCTAGGGTCCTTGTATTTAGGAGGCATATTTGGCTGGAGGATGGCTGAAACATTCTGCCTCATGCTAACTCTCTCATTGCCCTTTAGTCTCCTCTTATAAGTACACAGCTCCTTCAAGAATTTGGCATATTTTGGTATCTGCTTGATTGCATCTAGTAGTGGAATATTGACTTTTGCCTTCCTAAAAGTCTCAAGCAAATCTTTATTTTTCTCGGCCTCTACTATTTTTCTTGACTGGATAGCTCTCTAGGGAAAGGGTAGAGTTATGGGAGACTGCTTCTCATCACCAACAACCACTGGTTTATCAGAATCAGATTCAGAATCTTCTACTGCTTATGGTTTGCTAGTTGTAACTTGAGGTTCAAGTGATGATTGAACTGACTTCCCAAACCTCAACATAATAGCATGCACATCTTTTTTTGGATTTGGAACTATTTGAGTGGGAAGCTGTCCAAAACCTTGGGACTGCAACTGACTTAATGTAGAGGCTAATTGTCCAATCCATGTCTCTAAATTTTGTATGGAAGCCTCTATCCTTTGCTGGAACTGAATGCTATTTGTAGCCATCTGCTTCACTAAGTCCTGAAAGGAAATCTCAGATTTTGTGGTTGCTGGACCTAGTAGCTGGAAGGGTTGCTGCATAGGTTATTGGAATTGCCTGCTTAGTCCAGCTTGATTTTGAAACTGCTGCTGCTGTAATGGCTATTGGAATGACTGCTTGTACTGAAGCTGTGTTGTATTTCTATATCTCAAATTTGGATGGTCTCTCCAACCAAGGTTATATGTGTTGGAGAATGGATCATATCTATGCCGCTGGGGTTGTTGATATTGGGATCTTCCAGGAAAAATTCCTGCTGTAGCAACAAGAAAGGCTTGAATGGCAGAATTTTCCTCCTGAAGTGTTGGACAAGCATCTGTAGGATGAGATGGACAAGAACATATTACACATACAATTGCAGCTATTTTCATAGGTGTTTGTTATCCTACTGCTAACTGCCTCACCAAAGAGGTCAACTCATCAAGCCTATGTTCCATTCTCTGTTGATCTACATGAGACACTTGAACCTCATTCACTCCTCTAGTTGAAGTAATCATTCGTGTGCCAAACTGTTGAGCGTTCGCTGCCATGTTTACTATAAGATCTCTTGCAGCGCCAGGGGTCTTGTCTACTAAGGCTCCTCCACTGGCTGCATCAATCATGCTTCTATCCATTGGCATCAGTCCTTCACAAAAATATTGGATCAACAACTGATCACTGATTTGGTGGTGTGGACAACTTGAACACATCTTCTTGAACCTCTCCCAATACTTATGCAAAGTTTCACTAGAAATCTGTCTAATGCCACATATGTCCTTCCTAATGGCAGCAGCTCTGGAGGTAGAAAAAAACTTTTCTAAAAATAGCCTCGTCATGTCATTCCAGCAAGTCATAGAACTAGGTGAAAGATAGTAAAGCCAGTCCTTGGCTGCATCAGCAAGGGAGAAGGGAAATACCCTTAGCTTGATGTGTTCTTCATTGATGCGTTAAGGTCTCATAGTTGAGCACATAACATGGAACTCTTTCAAATGCTTGTGGGGATCCTCACTTGCAAGTCCATGAAACTTAGGAAGCAAATGGATTAGGCCAGACTTTAGTTCAAAATCAACATCAATTTCAGGATACTAAATGCATAATGGTTGATAAGTGACATCAGGGGCAGCAAGCTTTTTAAGAATCCTATTATGCGTGTTATCAGCCATGGTTGAAAAATTGCTAGAACTCTTAGATGAACTGACAGATTCAGCAATGACAGATTCAGCAATGACAAAATCAATGTCACAATTAAATTCAGAAGCAATCCTTTCACTTAGCCTACTAGTTCTAATCAACCTATGCAATGTTCTATCAATCTCAGGATCAAATTCAAGTAAGATATTAGGATTAGACCTGTCATGAACCAATCAAGGCTAAGCAGGCGTCAGGATGCCAAAAACACAAAATCGTACAAATCTACCCTATAGAAATGGCTAGAAAACATAAAAGTCATATCAAATGAATGTTAAAAATCATGGGACAACCATAGAATGAAAACTACACTGATTTAGAAAATTATCATGCAAAGAAAATATTTCAAAAATTGAAAAAGTAGTTTAAACGATAGAATTTTGGAAAATGGAGCATAGCTTGAGTTACCTAAAAGGCATTTCTAGACGAGTGATTTAGATTTTTTCCTATCAACTGACCAAAAATCAGCTCATTCGGAGATACAAAAACAATTACAAAAATTATCGTTATATCCCAACTTTTCTCAAAACTCCTATCAGATGATGGAATTTGGCTAAAATCCGAGTGGATGATCCTTCGGAGATCACCTTCCTCAAAATGATGATTAAAACTTGAAGACCAATTCTCAGATCAAAACTCCACAGTCAAATTAATATTAGTCTGCCCTTGCACCCGTAAAAATCAGAAAATGGTGAAAGTGTGCTAGCAGATATGAGACAGTGTTAGACAATTAGGAACACATCCAAAATGAGTGAAGGATACTTATAAGGAGATCTTGCAATGCAATTGTTGTTAGTCATGGCAACCATTACCCAAGAGGGGGGTGAATTGGGTATAAAAACTTTTTCACAAATGCTCTTAAAATAAATACAAATATTTAAGCTATTTAAATAAAAGCACAGAAGGAACATGATGAAGAAAAGAAACTTTAAGAACAGCAAAAGTAAATGTGTAATAAAATAAAATTACATAAAATAAAAAGATAAAGAGAAGAAGAGGGCACGATATTTATCCTAGTTCGACCACCAACCACTTGTGGTCTACGTCCATCCCCGAAACACAGCTTCGAGATTTTTCACTATGTATACAAGCTTCCAATAGGTGCTTGCAACCTTTACATAAGAGAGCACTTTTCACACACAGGGAAACTCTACCCTTGTGCTAAAGTCTCAGCCTGCAGGGATACCTCACCCTTATACAAACCTTAGAGGGATACCTCACCCCCTTTACAAACCTTGAAGGATACCTCACCCTCAATATAGAAGAACAGAAATATAGATGGATAGAAACTCTCACTCAGAGCAAATTATACAAATTGAAGTGCTAAGAGGCTCTCACAGGATATCTCAAAGTTTCAGCAAAAAGAGCACAAAAAATAGGTGTAAAATATAAATCATATTTTTCAGAGCAAGCGCAAATTAAACAGATAGCTAGGCTTATTTTAGATGAGACCCACGGTCTCAATTTATAGAGTCAGATAGAGAAATAGCCGTTGTAGCAATTAATACGAAAGAATATGGCCGTTTGTTTCCAAATCAGTATTCGTAAAAGCCCGTGGTTATTCGAATAGCATAAACCTTTATTCGAATAACACTGTTCACAAAACCATCATAAAAAGCAAACTGACATGGGTTATTCGAATAACCTTAAGTTTATTCGAATAACTCTTTAACAAACAGAGTTCTGAAAAACTAGGATTATTCGAATAACTACTGAGTTATTCGAATAACTCATTTGAGAGAAACCTTTCTGGAAGTCCTTTTATTCGAATAGACAATGGTTTATTCGAATAGCCTTTTTAGAAAACAGAAGCTTTCAGCAAGATTAAAAGCTATTATTCGAATAACTTAACTTGTTATTCGAATATTAGTTTAGAAAACAGAGAAGGCTGAAAGGTTTTATTCGAATAACAGGAGTGTTATTCGAATAACACTTTGACGCACAGAGTCACGCAGCAAACAAATTTAAAGCTTTATTTGAATAATCAATGATTTATTTGAATAACTCAATTTATAAAACAGATATAAAAGCTTGAAAAACATCCCAGAAAGTTTATCAAAAGCACCAAAACATTTTTAAGTTATTTTCAAGATCAAAACAGTTTTGGTATAAGTTTAAGAAAAACATTTTTGTTTTATCTTCATGCACTAGGAGATATCCAAAGAGATCCTCGAATAGAGAGACTCTAAGTCCTAAAGCTATCCTTAAAAGATCTTGGACTTGGTCTTCCCATCATCTTCATTTTGTCTTCATGTTTGTTATCATTAAAAACATTCTTCAAAGACATATGCTTAGTCGCATTCTCCTTGTGTTGAGCTTAATAGATATCTATTGCTTTCTTGTTGCAAGCTCACCTTTGGTATTTGGACTATCCTGTAAAGTATTGCTCACTTAAACAAGCATAGTTAGTCCAAAAACATAGTTCAATGTCTTCATATGCATGATTCATAAATATATAGCTTTAGTTAGTTTAACATGCATATAAAACTTTCATAGACATATCCAAATAAGTCATTTAACAATTATTAATAGATATGCTCTATGTAGGATGCAACAGAACACATTGCACAAGGTCAAATCCAATATTAATTTATTTATAACTCATATAAAGCATTATTGGATATACTATATGATGAATGTTACATCTATCATATTGCATGATTATTAAGTAAAATATAATTAGATAAGGTACATATCATGCATGATACAATATATCATATTAAGCACATTTATCAAGCATAAGCATCATTCTATTTGTCTTGTATTTGTCATCATCAAAACTTAACATATAAAACTATTTAGGGCAAACTTATTTCCACAATCTCTCCCTTTTTGATGATGACAAATCACCAAAGAAAAATATGTTGAGCAATATACAAGAATGGATATTCATGTAAGCATATCAAACAATAAGCACAAGAACATATTTTTCTTTCCAATTTTCACTCCCCCTATTTGACATCAACAAAAAGGTTTAGAAAGAAAAAAATATTTTCTCCCTTTTATAGATTCTACATATAATTCAAGAATAGAGAGATGAAACAAATATGCTTGCAAGATATAGAGGGTTATTCATGTAATGCTTGTCATATTTTTGTATGTCAACATTTAGCATATGATAGCAAAGAAAAACTTTATGTAATCAAACAGGGATGTAAGCCAAAAGATATAAACAACTTAAGAGCTAGACTCCCCCTCAAAATATGCATATTATCAAAATAATAGATAAAGAAAATATGTATGTGAAGACCATGTAAGCACATCACCTTAAAGAAAAGCAAGGCAAATATACATCTTCTTAATCCTTCAAACAAAAACTATTTTAAAATTTCTCCCCCTTTCAAAAAGAATTTTACAAGAGCACATTATATTTTCAAAAGCATTTTAGAAGGATAGAGATGTTTTATATTAAAGAAAAACATATATTCATTGAAAAGCATCTAGTCATTTAAGATTAATTTATCAACAAGTATCATACAATCCATATCATATAAAATACCACAATAGCTTAGGAATAGAGATACTTATTGAGATAGATGAAGAGTGATGCTTCTTTAGAAAGTTCTTCGTTTATAGGTCCTTTGAGTTTGTACTTTCTTTCATTGAGTATTTTATTCCATTGCACTTGAAGAAAGTCTCCTCATGTCCCTTTTCATTCAACTCTTCTCATTTATCCACATATGCTTGACACTTTAATATTTGATGCTATACTTGAAGCATATAGAGACACTTGCAAAGCTAACTTTAAAAATTCTCTAAAACATAGGTTAACATCAAATCTCATTTAATCTCATTTACAAGCAAAAAATTTGATTGATATATAATTTAAAGCATGTATCACATTATCAACCATGCAATATTAGTTCTAACAAGAATGCATGAAGCACATATGCACTTGAATAAAAAAAATTGTTTAAGCATTTTAAGGCATGATTCAAGTTTATCAAGAAGCATATAATTATCATCAAAACTTATTTAGACATTTTAGGCAAATAATTTTCATGTAAGGCATGTGAAGATATAACATAACTTTCTACTTCTCCAAATATCATATGATATCAAATTTAAAGCATAAATAAGGATTGATATCACCAGAAGTGTAGTCTTTGAATTTTTGTAGATGACTCTTACTTCCACCAACTTCCAAGCTTCAAGCTTTCATGAGGGAATAGAAATTTTTTGCACATCTTTTAAAAGTTGGATCCTTTTCAACTTTACTATCCTCAAGTTGAATGAATTTATTCCATTTAAATGCTTGCTTGAGGTAGTTATCACCCTACAATACAATTCAAAGTACTTTCTTTGGTATCCATCAAATTTGGATCCATAGAGGTTAGTCATTATGCCAAACTCATAAGCAAATAAGCATTCAAAATAATACATGAGTTCACAAGGGCAAAAGATATTTTATTTCATTGATCAAATTAGATAAGTAAATATATTTATCAAAAGAACAGTCAATATTTGATTAAGCATTTGTATTTCTACTCCAATTAAAGAGAATTTAGCAAGTATTAGCAGAACCTTTTGTTTTAAAAAGAAGCATGATTATTCGAATAAAAAAGGTTTTATTCGAACAGATGAGCAGGGAAGGCCAATCGTTTTGGCCATATTAACAGGTTTTATTCGAATAACCTGGGAGTTATTCGACTAGACAGAAAAGCAAACAATCAGGACAGATAAGCTAAGTCTCTGGTTATTCGAATAGCTCGAGGTTTATTTGAATAGACAGAGATCAAACGTAAGAAACTGTTAGAACAATGGCTCTGTTTATTCGAATAAGTAACGGATTTATTCGAATAGACAGTAAACACTGCAAACACAAAACTGACATAGAAGTCAGTTTATTCGAATAAACTTCATGTTATTCGAATAAAGATGATATTCAACACAAATTGATCAGCTTGAAAGAACGTTATTCGAATAAGCTTTCGAATAAAACTATTAACAAGCACAGTAAAGCATACGTTTAAAATTGAAAATTAAGAGAGAATAAAAACCATGTTTAAACAATAAATTCAAATATTTAATTATATGTATGATTGATCAAAAGCTCAAGTTCAAGGATGTTATCATTAGACATGTCATTTCAAACCAGAATTATACTTTATCTAGCATTTTAACATGTAAAAAAATTCTCAAATTATAAGGCTAGAAAAGCATAATAAAAGTTTTCACTTATCCAAAAATTGTAAGTCCAAACTTCACGTGGACAAGGAAGAGAACTTGAAATTATTTCTAGTCTTTGTACTTGGAGCAGCCACTTTCAAGATGCCAAAGTCAGCTCTTGGCCTTCAAGCACACCCATTGCTTCTCTTTTGGTGTTTTAAACTTTGCAAGTTCCACATTGTGTACTTGAGAAGCTTTGGTTGAAGTCATCTTCCTTCTTTGACTAAAATTTCTTTCATTAGGCTTTGGAAGTGCTCTTCGTGATGATTCCTCTTTCCTTTGACCAATAAGTTCATCCTTTTGAGAAATTTTCTGCACAGTTGAAATACTAGAAGGACACTTTGGTACCCACTTCATTTTGGGTCCTTGAATGTTAGTATTAGGGCCTTTAGGATTTTTAGGAACTCATACCATATAATTTCTCATATAAGGATTTCTTCTATAATTGCATAAATGAGAAATATGTCCTAGATGACCGCAAAAATTACATACAATTGAATTTAATGATGGCTTGGTCTTCTGAAGATCATCTTTGAAAAACTTAAGCATTTTCTTGTTATTACATTCTATGTTATTTCTGCCACAAGCTTTACTTGAATTTCCATGTGGAATAACATTAATTTTATTTTCATTAACAAGCATAGAATGTAAGCAATTAGAATCATTAGCTTTGGAAAATTTGAAAGATAAATCCTCAACGTGATTTTCTAAATTAATGCATTTTTCACAAGAAGATGAGGTTTCGTATTTCAAAGGCATCCCCTCATTAAGAAAAGCACATTCATTTTTTAAAATCTCAATTTTATTTTTAATAGAGGAAATGTTTTCCGAATTCGATAAGTTTTTCTTTTCTAAATTTAACAAACCATCATACAATTCATTATGTGCACTTTGTAACTCATCATAAGAAGGACTACAATATAGTTTAGAATTATTTACCTCAAAGTCCTTTTTAGCCATATAAGAAGTAGTCGCAATTTCTAGCACACTTGGCTCTTGAAGGGAATCACCTTCTTCAAATTGAGTACCATCGTCACCAAGAGGCATTTGGCTTGCTTCAGTAGTTTGAACATCTCTTTAAGCATGCGTTTCATGATAGGCTTCCTTCAATGACTTTTGCTCTTCTTGCTTTTTATATATAACTTTATACACAAAATCATCGTTAGCAAGATAAATAACATTAAGAGCATCCCATATATCTTTAGCACTAGAGCAACTCTTAATTTTAGCATAAGCATCATCATTCAAACTACTTCTCAAAATTTGCATAGCTCTAATGTTTAAAGAAAAACATTTCTTGTCAAAACTATTCCAAATTTATTTTGATTTGTAAGTAAATCTATTTAGCACAATATCCCATAAATCCAAATCAATAGATTACATATAAAATTCTATTCTAGTTTTCCAATAAACAAAATGCACACCATCAAAGAATGGTGGTTTATCAATTTCAAAACCTTCCATTTTGAAAAACTTTCAAGGTTGCCAACAAGTAAGGATCTTTAACTCTAAGCGGTTAAGCTTTCACCAGAGCACGAAGCTCTGATACCACTTGTTAGTCATGGCAACCATTACCCAAGAGGGGGGTGAATTGGGTATAAAAACTTTTTCACAAATGCTCTTAAAATAAATACAAATATTTAAGCTATTTAAATAAAAGCACAGAAGGAACGTGATGAAGAAAAGAAACTTTAAGAACAGCGAAAGTAAATGTGTAATAAAATAAAATTACATAAAATAAAAAGATAAAGAGAAGAAGAGCAGGCACGATATTTATCCTAGTTCGACCACTAACCACTTGTGATCTACGTCCAGTCCCCGAAACACAGTTCGAGATTTTTCACTATGTATACAAGCTTCCAATAGGTGCTTGCAACCTTTACATAAGAGAGCACTTTTCACACACAGGGAAACTCTACCCTTGTGCTAAAGTCTCAGCCTGCAGGGATACCTCACCCTTATACAAACCTTAGAGGGATACCTCACCCCCTTTACAAACCTTGAAGGATACCTCACCCTCAATATAGAAGAACAGAAATATAGATGGATAGAAACTCTTACACAGAACAAATTATACAAATTGAAGTGCTAAGAGGCTCTCACAGGATATCTCAAAGTTTTAGCAAAAAGAGCACAGAAAATAGGCGTAAAATATAAATCATATTTTTCAGAGCAAGCGTAAATTAAACAGATAGCTAGGCTTGTTTTAGATGAGACCCACGGTCTCAATTTATAGAGTCAGATAGAGAAATAGCCGTTGTAGCAATTAATACGAAAGAATATGGCCGTTTGTTTCCAAATCAGTATCCGTAAAAGCCCGTGGTTATTCGAATAGCATAAACCTTTATTCGAATAACACTGTTCACAAAACCATCGTAAAAAGTAAACTGACATGGGTTATTCGAATAACCTTAAGTTTATTTGAATAACTCTTTAACAAACAGAGTTCTGAAAAACTAGGATTATTCGAATAACTACCGAGTTATTCGAATAACTCATTTGAGAGAAACCTTTCTCGGAAGTCCTTTTATTCGAATAGACAATGGTTTATTCGAATAGCCTTTTAGAAAACGAAGCTTTCAAAGAAGATTAAAAGCTATTATTCGAATAACTTAACTTGTTATTCAAATATCAGTTTAGAAAACAGAGAAAATTTGAAAGGTTTTATTCAAATAACAGGAGTGTTATTCGAATAACACTTTGACGCACAGAGTCACGCAGCAAACAAATTTAAAGCTTTATTTGAATAATCAATGATTTATTTGAATAACTCAATTTATAAAACAGTTATAAAAGCTTGAAAAACATCCCAAAATGTTTATCAAAAATACCAAAACATTTTTAAGTTATTTTCAAGATCAAAAAAGTTTTGGTATAAGTTTAAGAAAAATATTTTTGTTTTATCTTCATGCATTAGGAGATATCCAAAGAGATCCTCGAACAGAGAGACTCTAAGTCCTAAAGCTATCCTTAAAAGATCTTGGACTTGGTCTTCCCATCATCTTCATTTTGTCTTCATGTTTGTTATCATTAAAAACATTCTTCAAAGACATATGCTTAGTCGCATTCTCCTTGTGTTGAGCTTAATAGATATCTATTGCTTTCTTGTTGCAAGCTCACCCTTGGTATTTGGACTATCCTGTAAAGTATTGCTCACTTAAACAAGCATAGTTAGTCCAAAAACATAGTTCAATGTCTTCATATGCATGATTCATAAATATATAACTTTAGTTAGTTTAACATGCATATAAAACTTTCATAGACATATCCAAATAAGTCATTTAACAATTATTAATAGATATGCTCTATGTAGGATGCAACAGAACACATTGCACAAGGTCAAATCCAATATTAATTCATTTATAACTCATATAAAGCATTATTGGATATACTATATGATGAATGTTACATTTATCATATTGCATGATTATTTAGTAAAATATAACTAGATAAGGTACATATCATGCATGATACAATATATCATATTAAGCACATTTATCAAGCATAAGCATCATTCTATTTGTCTTGTATTTGTCATCATCAAAACTTAACATATAAAACTATTTAGGGCAAACTTATTCCACAATTGTCACAAAAGGCAGCAAAAGAATGATCAACAACAATAATAACCAATATGACAGTAACAACAATGCAACTGAATGCAATTCAGCAGTTATGATCAGAATGTAATGACAGAACAAGAGTTAATTTTTAGTAAGGGTAAGAACAAGAGTTAGTATGTTCACTTAATATGATCAGATCGCAATCAATAAATCCCCAGAAATAGCGCCAAAATTTTGACGAGCGCCGAACTCAATCAAAATTAAAACTGATTTGTACCTATGGCCTGTAGCATAGGAGTTAACACCGGATCATCTATCAAGGATCTTTAATTGCAATTTAATCAGATCAAGCTAAGATTGGGGGGAAGAAGTTGATAAACAGAATACAAAATAATAGAATTAAGGAAAGAATAATCAATTAAAAGCGTAATCAATTCAGAAATCTATCTGAAATTTGGTGGATTCTATCATAGATCACAAATCAAACATTTGAATTACATTTGAATGATTAACTTGGAATTAACCGAAATCTCTGCATTAAATCCAGAATTCATACTAGACAATCATCTAGAATTTAATTAACAATAGATACACAAATTCACAATTACATAATTCATGTTAGATCTATGTTAATTTTAGATCCAAATTCAATTAACCTAAGCATAATTTAGCACCTAACTTCTAATTCTATAATTAAACCAGATTAATCAACCTAAATTCAATCATAATTCTCAATCTCAAAACAAGATCTAATTAGCTTAAGATTAAGAAAAAGAAGAAGAAGTAGAAGAATCCAAATACAAATCAGAAAAAAAATCAGAACAAGATCTCAAGAATCCAAAGTGAAATTTCTTCAAGAATTCAGAATTGATTACAAGGTATTTAGACCTCCATGAGAAGGAAAGAACTTAGAAAAATATGAAAAGAAGAGCAAAACGAAATTATAGAGAGCAAGAGGAGAATGAAGTCAGAATGCCTGATCTAGATCTAGATCAATATCTAAATAGAGAAGGTGGAAGTGTAATCATGATGCTTGTGGGGTTAATCTCGGATTCCCCTTCTTTACAGCTAAAACTGCCCCTAAATTGGCCTCTGGTGTCTCATTATGCTTCCCAAATATAGCAGGGCCTTATAGGAATGCAATGGCCTAAGTCTCATCTGATTTGGACTTGAATTGACCAAGATATGCTCAATTTAATGTCATATGCTCCCCAAATCCGAGTATGAACCTCCAGGCCCAATTAGGTTCACTAGACATCCAATTGAGACTTTGAGCTCTCATGAAAGTTGTAGTGCTTCCTCTCATCTTTCCTACAAAGTAAAATGCATAATTATCAGATATCTAGAACTCAAGATATGGCCAAAATACAAAAATAGTGTAAAACCTCAACAATGCTGGGAATTGTCAATTAAGCCCAATTTGAGCCCAAACTTGCAAAACATGGCCAAGCTCTAGGAATTAAGTACATAAGGAGTGTAAATAACTAAAGATGAGGGTTTATTAATATATAAAATATGTGATTATTAATCCCATTAGCGAATCAACTCATCCTGCCATTGGAATAGAATCGAACATGCATCAATCATACATACGATCTCAAACCCAAATCCCTATGTCTAAGTTCATTGGACTTTATCAAATCAACTTAAATATTGGCCAAACACTCAAGAGCATTAAGAATAATATGATTGAACAAAATCAAAGATCCACACAAACTCAGAGAAGAACAAATCATTAATATTCATAAAAATGATTCAAAATCATCCCTAAAACAACCGCTACATCATTGAACATGAAAATACAATCAAAATACATGTTCAAGAAATGAGGAAGAGAAAATAGCAAAGGGGGAAAGAGAAAGCTTATGGATTTCGCCATTGAAGCTCAGATCCACCTCCAAGAGAAAGAAGGCTTCCATCCTTAGCTCTCCAAGCTCCATCTCCACCTCCAAAGGAGGACCCAATCGCAGCTTCTAACCCTACAAAGCTAAAAACCTAAAAACCCTAAGAGAAAACTGAGAGAGAGGGCGAGAAACAGCATGAAAAATAGAATAAATATGCTCAGCTCGCCAATGCGCGTCGTGGCGTGAACAAGCCCACGCTGCGGCATGGAGCCTGTATGTGAGAACACGTTGTAGGCTATGTTCTTCTCTGACTTTTGCTGACTGAAACCATCACGCTGTGGTGTGCACATGTTTGCGCCGTGGCGTGGAGCTCTGGAATGCCTCCTTGGCTTCTTTCCTCCAATGCTAGGCCTTGGCATGCATCAATTTGTCTCTTTTGAGCCCTTCCTGCATTAGAGAAAACACCAAGTTAAACATAATTACAAATCTACTTAATCAATTAATAAATATGCACAAATTGCTTAAAAACATAAAGAAAGATCTCAAAATAGAATTCCACAAATATAAGCATAAAACCTTCCAAATATGCATAAGAACAAGGCCTAAGCATGCCATGAAGCACAAATATAGGGCATAAATAACTACATTTCATGGAGTTATCATACCCCCAAACTTAAGATATTGCTAGTCCTCGAGCAACACAAAGTATGACTAAGAAAACTCACTTTGACAATTCATGCTCACATGCATTCAACAATGATAAATTCAATTTTCTTTTAACCATAACTGGTGCACAATGATTATAATGGCCCTTAAAGAATGCGCATGTCTCGCAATTAAGTTCATCACATACACAATCCTTAACATGCCATCAATCAAGCTTCCAATCATGCATATGACATCTCCCACAAACATACAAGTTAAACTTATCTTTTTCAAATCATGCTCATCCGGATAAGTTTATGAACCTACACATGAATACAAATCAAGATTTCACAAAATTGTCGCACAACTCTCTCTCCACTAATGTAAATCACACATTATTGAGGATCAAAAGGGACTTTATAGCTTGTAATGTAAGGCCAATGGAAATGGACGAAAGAAATGAACGGGAAAGGATACAATATAAACATTGAGAAACATAACATATTATTTCAATTCATAAGCCACTAACTGATATTAAAAAGGGTATTCAACAGTGAATGTAGAAAACTTGTCAGAACCATTTTGATGTTTTTCGTACTTTTCTTTACTCATTCATTCCTTTGTTTATTTTTCTTTTCTTTCTTTTATTTTTTTTTCTTTTATTTTTCACAAAGCAATGATTTTTCTTTGACTGCATCTGGTTCCTTCAAACTTATTTTGTATTGAAGATATTAATACCCCTAATCACTGAACTCGCACATTCTGAACTCAACAAACATAGAGGGAAGGAAAAGAATGCAATGCTTTCGCATGCATAGAAAGGTTAACAGGGTAACGAACATAATGGTTATGAAAAACAAATAAGGCCAAACAATTATAAGGCTTCAAAAGGGGACTTAGGGATATCATCATATCAGGGTAAGCTTTTTATGGCTCAATCAGTCCAAACAATACCCTAATCATTTCCTCAATCATGCACAACCTAGGATTTCACCTCAAGAAAGTTGGAAAACAACTTCAAGGATAAAAGAAATCATCCACATGCACAATTCATAAACATTCTCTAAACAAACACTCATATCTTTCCAAAGTTAAACAAGTATATAAGTGAGAAACACATTATGCATAAAAACAAACAAGATTGCTTAAGCATGCTTCAAGATCGCAAATGGATTCACAAAAGAATTGAGGATAATCGTAAGCATTTATATCATTTGCCAACCAAAACTACACTAGCAAATGGCAACAAATCATGTATTCAAAAGATTCATCATTTTTCATTCAAGCATGCATAACATCATGTAGAGAATGTCGAAAATTGAAACTTTTATTAACAGCTCACCAGTAATAGCCAAAACAGGATATAATCATGAAAGCATGATGACTATCACTAGCATATACTTAAAGTATCAAAACATGTGTAATCATTAAGCATTAAGGGTGAAAACATGCAATGATACTCCCCTAAACCAAAGTGATGTGTGTTCTTGGTGTTCATGGTCTATAGGGTACTTGAGCAGGTCAAAACAGCAGCCTAACTAGAACTGGGCATTATTAAATAAAGAAAAATAGAAAAAATAAATAGAAAAATGCAAAAACAGGGGTGCCATGCCGCGGCGTGAACAAGTGTGCGCTGCGGCGTGGAGCTCTCTGGTGCGTTTTCCTGATATGGCAGAGACTAGCACGCTGAGGCAGGAACTCTTGGTGCACCGCGGCATGATAAGTCATACTGCAGAATTCTGCAGTAGACCAGTTTCTGCCGGAACTGGTGCTCCATTTTGGCCCCTAGCACCTCCAAAATGTGTCTAAAAGCTTAAAACACAGAATGTACAACAAAAACATAACAAAAACACAAAAACACACTATTAGCACTTATATACAAAACAAGAACATAAACTAAAAATAATATAAAAAGCTAAATGCTAAAGGATCTAAACATGTCCAAATGAACTTATTGAACATACTAAACAAGGTTTGGACAACCAAAATGCAATAACACACAAAATCAAACTATTGGCATATTTAAAGACTTAAAGTTAAAGAACTAAAACATGTCCAAAGGGACTTATTGAGCTAAACTAAAAACAAAACTTGAATGAGAACTAAGTAAACTCCTTGTCAATATTAGCAATACAGAAATAATGTCTTATCCCCGGTAACGGAGCCAAAAACTTGTTAGGGCCAAAAAAACTTGTTTGCCCATTTGCTAACCGCAAGTGCACAGGTCGCACAAGTAATACAGATACAGAGTAAGAGATCGTTCCCACGAGGATAAGTTTATTTCCAATGCTAAGTATTAACCAATAGCTTACCTAATTCTATTCAAGAACGTAAAAATAGGGGAAAACAATTAAATTAAAGACTAAAAAGCGGTAAAGATAATGGTTAGAGATTAGGGAAATCCTTCTTCACCATTTACTTCAACCAACAACATGCAATCCTCTTCATAAATATGAATGCAATGATTAGGTTAGCTTGAGAATCTACATTAGCTAAACGCCTATGTCTAGGTCATCTAACCATGGTTTCAATTGCCCAACTCACTAAGTATCCTTGAGAGCTAACACAAAATCCACTCTTTAAGGTCTATTCTCAAACACGTGATATGCATAGTTAAGAGGTATATTTTTATCCCATTAGCGAATCATCTCATCCAGCCATTGGAATAGAATCGAACATGCATCAATCATACATACAATCTCCAACTCAAATCCCTATGTCTAGGTTCATTTGACTTTATCAAATCAACTTAAATGTTGGCCAAACACTCAAGACCATTAAGAACAATATGATTGAACAAAATTAAAGATCCACACAAACTCAGAGAAGAACAAATCATTAATATTCATAAAAATGATTCAAAATCATCCCTAAAATAGTTGCTACATCATTGAACACGAAAATACAAATCAAAATACATGTTCAAGAAATGAGGAAGAGAAAATAGCAAAGGGGGAAAGAGAAAGCTTATGGATTTCGCTATTGAAGCTCAGATCCTCCTCCAAGAGAAAGAGGGCTTCCATCCTTAGCTCCCCAAGCTCCATCTCCACCTCCAACGGAGGACCCAACCGCAGCTTCTAACCCTAAAAAGCTAAAAACCTAAAAACCCTAAGAGAAAACTGAGAGAGGGCGAGAAACAGCATGAAAAATAGAATAAATACACTCAGCTCGCCGATGCGCGCCGCGACGTGAACAAGCCCACACTGGGGCATGGAGCCCGTGTGCGAGAACAAGTGGTAGGCTGTGTTCGTCTCTGACTTGCACTGGCTGAAGCCATCACGTCGCGACTTGCACATGTTTGCGCCGCAGTGTGGAGCTCTAGAATGTCTCCTTAGCTTCTTTCCTCCAATGTTGGATCTTGGCTTGCATCAATTTGTCTCTTTTGAGCCCTTCCTGCATTAGAGAAAGTACCAAATTATATATAATTGTAAATCTACTTAATCAATTAATAAATATGCACAAATTACTCAAAAACATAAAGGAAGATCTCAAAATAGAATTCCACAAATATAAGCATAAAATCTTTCAAATATGCATAAGAACAAGGACTAAGCATACCATGAAGCACAAATATAGGGCATAAATAACTACATTTCATGGAGGTATCAGAAGTTCAGGCCATTAAAGACTAGAACAGATGAAGCAAGCAAATTTAAGGAACTGGCGACAGATACTGCAATAATCACATGCCTGATATTAATACTTATAGTCATAAATTAACATACTATACAGATTTAGATGACAAATCACTTAAGCATTCAATGTACATCAATGTTCTCCTTTGCGTGATACATTAACATAAAACAACAAACATAATGATGCTAGCAAATTTAACATTATTTGGCAATGATATATGCACTAACTAAAAATGTTGATTATCATTAGATATATAAATAAAACTAATAGTGCACTTACACTATCAATAATTATGTCCATTTATTATAAAGACAGGTAATCAACCTTTGAGCGATCCATAAATGCCTTATAACAATGAACTTTAATTTATTCATGCACAAATAATCATCATTGTCATTCATAGCATCCATTCTTTGGGTAATTGAAAAAATAACTTTCATGCAATTTGAAATTAAATCAACTTAAAGATTTGACCACTTTGGTGATTAACAAATCTCACATAATATCATCCAAAATTAATAATATTATGTATAAAAATCAAATACTGCATATTCTTTAAAACAACGAAACTTGAAGTCGTTGACGTCATGTCACATAATGGTTCACAAAAATGTGCATGACAAAGCAATTGAAACTTGAAGGTGTGATGGAACAACTACAAAATGTCAATTGCTATGTGCTTCACTTGTTGTCATGACAAAACTATGTCAATTGCTAAAAATCGTGAAATCGTTGATGTAATGACATATGTGCAAAGACGTGATTGAAAACAATCATATTCTTTAATACGCGATTGTGTCGATCCAAATTAATAATCAAATACGAAGCAATCAATGCAGCGGAATAACATAATAAAAAACCTCTCAATTTTCACAATTAGGGTTCATACAAATTCAAAAAAATAGTCATCATCAATAGAGAATCATAAATTCCATAACCTTACTCTGATACCACATGTTAATTCGTAGTTTTTCTAAGAATCTTAATATAAAAAACTGTCATTAAAACATAAAGATCTTTGAATTCATGATTTCCACAAACAATAAAGTATGAAGACACTAACATTTATCAATGAATAAGAGCAAACCGTATTCCAAGAGTGTTGGAGAGATCCCAAAACTCACTTTCTATTCATTTACCTTTCTTTACTATTTTCTTCTACTTTAATGACGGTGAGGAAAGAAGAAATCCTTTATGGCCAAGAACAGGATCTTGAGTTTTACACAGAAATTATTTTTTAAATACTGCTAACTTCTATCAAGTTGACAATTACTATAATTACAAAACTACGCTTTCCTTTTTACCCAATAAGAGTTTAGCTCATAAACTTAATTCAATTACTTATTAAACTAACAAGATAAGTCGCATGTCCATCACGTGAGACATTTAACCCAACACTTTGAGGTCTAGCGGATGCTGCGAGCGGCAGCATGGTGGTTGTAGGGAGCAGGACTGACAGCTACTGGTGGTGGCATCACGGTTCGGTCATAGGAGAAGGTTTGGCCAGTGGTTTAGGGAGCGAAACGGGTTCGAGGAGTTTGCTTAATGGGTGGCCGACAAGGTGGTCGTAGATCAAGAAGACGTTGCGAGCGATGGCTCTAGGGGTAGTGAGAAGAGGCGCGATGGAGGCTCAGTGGCAGTAGTTACAGATCTGGCCATGAGGGGCATAGTGGGGCTCGATGGTTTCGCTGGTCTGAGTTTCGGGTTGGTGGTGATTTGTCTTAGTTTGGGTATTTTAGGTTGGTGGTGGTGATCAAGTCCGGTGGGGGAGACTACCAGAGTAGCACAGACCAAGTTGGGGTGGGGTGGTGGTCAAGTCACTTCATCGGAATAGCAGAGTGGTAGGTTGGGGTGGGGTGGTGGTCAAGTCACTTCATCGGAATAGCAGAGTGGTTTTCTGAAGTTGGTTTAAAAAAAAAAAGCAATACCATGTAAAGGTAATGGGTACATCATGCACCGTAATATAGGAGGGTGCATGATAGAATTCACTTTCTATAATGTTCCTAAAATGTTTTGGAGCATGAATGGTTCCTGAGAATTAACCGCTAATAGCAAGTTTGTTACTGGTTAATATTTTTTAGTAATTTTTTATTCCTTTTTCCTGAAATTTACAAGAAGATTTCATGCCAAGAGAGAGAAAAAAACAAATCTGAAATTTTAAAAGTATAGAAATCAGAGAAAGTAAGAGTGTTTTTGAAAATATTAAATTTTGAATCCATGCCTTTAATCAAGACTTGAGTTCGAAATCCATTAGTTTTTAGTTTTATGGGCATGAATCGAGTGAAACATGCAAAGAACATGAACTGGGGAGAGCTCAAACAGGCCAGCCATGGCAAACACATTCTAGGTAACACGTGGGTTGTTCCATGCTTCTTTCTCGTCTAAAAATCATGGTTTTGAATCGTTTCCTCATGAGATCCATTTTCTGTATCAAAATCGTGTGAAAACGTGAGGTTTTTTGAGATGTAGAACGTCTAGCTATAACCAACCATGGTTGTACCAGCATGCATGCGGGTTGACCCGCGAGCTAAAGAAGACCCGATCCTAATCCAGGTTTTTTTTTTTAAAGGCACTTTAAGTGATAGAAAGTACAAAAAGATATGATATTCCAACCTAGTTCCTGTAATTAAGAGACCAAACAATGGAACATTATGCTACACATATTTCCATTACCTCTTCAATAAGTTTTGGGTCATCCATCTAAGCATTTTTTTTTTAATTAATAAGTCAATGGTCTAAAAACTTAGTCTATGAATGGTTCAAAAATTTTTAAGACCATTGAAGACGTTACCCATGAAGTATTTTCTTTTTTTTGTCTACACATCACGAAGTATTTCAAATTCAAATATTTCATCACATTCAAAATAATATAATCGTAGACTTCAGTCAACTTTTACATACCAACTTGGAAAATTGATTGTTGAAGTTGAGAATCTTGCCGTGAAAAAGGATTTTCACTTTTGTAGTTGTCTGATGCGTGCAAACGTCAGTGCAGACAAGTTATTATCTTATGGGAATCTTTTGTCCAAGTCAAAAGCAATTACTCGAAAATTTTAAAAAGATTTCCGTGGACAATAATGATTCCCAGTAAACACGCCATCTAGACAAGAAATAAACCAATGAAAAATGCTAGCTAGTTAAGCTAGCATTTTCATAGCTCATATATTGCACGAGTAATTTTTAGGTGAGTATAATTTTTAAAAAGTATTTAAAGTATTATTTAATATGTATAAAATAATAAAAATTATTATAAAATTATATTAATTATTAATAATATTTTTATACATATTAAATAATAATTTAAATATTTAAATGATAACATAATAAATTGTATCCACTTAAAAATTTCTCATATTTCACATACGAGGTACATGGAGGTACATGGCAAAATTCAAATATAGGTGTAATAAAGATAAGAGAGAATCAAGTATATTCTTGAGCAGTAAAAATTGTACTACTAATGTAAAGTAATGTATATTTAAATGTAAATAAGTAGTATTGTTCTAAAGCAATGCTACACCAAAGTCAGTAGCATCTGATGGAATTTATATAAGAAAATATAAATATAAATTCAAAGTAAAACTAAGCCAGCCAACGTCCAACCTCACAGTAATAGACCAGAGCTCTTGTGGTCTTTGTTGGACCCCACAGTACAACTGTCCCTCAAATTTTGATCACCCCTCTGATAAAAGAAGGCTTGAACCTTGAAGAAAGACAAAATCCTTCAATCTTCTTCCTCCCTAGGCAATTTCCATGGAGGACTACAACAGATCAAAGTCCTATGGAAATGGGCAAATGATGCAGATAGAGAGCTACTATGGAGCACCTAGGCCTTATGATCTAAGGTCCTACAGTGTTTCTTATGCACAAACTCAAATGGGTCCTAAGGACATGAAGTTGAAGAAAGGAAAAAGCATCTCCAGGCCTTCTATCTCCAAGTCTTGGAGCTTTGCTGATCCTGAGTTTCAAAGGAAGAAGAGGGTAGCCAGCTATAAGATGTATTCTGTGGAGGGGAAGGTCAAAGGTTCCTTGAGGAAGAGCTTCAGGTGGCTTAAGGTTAAGTACACGCAGGTGGTTTATGGCTGGTGGTGATTTAGACTATTTAGTGAGTACTATTATGTTGTTCTTCGTCTGCACTTAAGAGTTCTGTTTACAAATTTGAGTTTTCTGTTCATAAGGAGAATTGTTGATTAATGGGTTATGATCAGTTTATAACTTGAATTGGCCAAAGCAATTTTATTTATATATTGATATTGATGTTACTTTATTGGGTTGTGAAAGATCTTCTATCTTTTGTTATTCATATTTTTAAGATGGGTATGATGATGGATTAAATCATGTGTGTAGTGCTGTTTCCATTTATGAAGATTTCTGTACTCTTGCAAGCCTCTGTTTATAAACAAGACTAGTTTTGCAAAACTAATAGCTTCACTGATAAGGAGATCGATCATAGGCGTTTTCTTTCCATGCCCTTCCCCTGTCTTCTCCTCTCTTTAACATAATCCAAGGAAATCTTTTGTTTTCATGTTACCACTAAATGTTTTGAGGTCATTCAATTCGTCTATGATATTCCATGTATTAGTAGCAAGTTAGCAATTGTGTCTTTTTGGTGATCATTATCATTGCTGGTATCAAAAATCAAAGCTTTTGCACGTTATTTACCATTGGCTCCCGAGTGTTGTTTGAAGATGGATATTTAGCAGCTGATTGACAGTTTAAACTTTTGAATTGGCCGTATGAATCCAATGTTTTGGAAGTCTATCACTCTATCTCATAAGATTGTTTTCATCTAAGTTATTTTAGATTGGGTTTTGTTAACAAAAGGCAATGATCAAGAAATTTAAATTAGGAAGCTTTTAATAAAAAGTAGAATTTTTTTAATTCTTAATATATTAAATACTATATATGTTATTAAAAAAATTATTTTGAATTCGTTAACTTCGATAGCAAAATTCTTTTAGATTTGAGACATACATATATACCGTCTTTTGTTGAAGTAGCCAATGACCTCCTCAGGTGTAAATTTGTAGTGCTTCTTGTCTTCAATGGCTGTGGGTCTAGTTATATTATGTGCAAACTGCAAAGCTGTTGAAATTTGGATGACTATGCTATGAAATGCTTGTTTACGGAGTAACCACTGCAATGAAATTGGTTTGTATTTCTCTTTCTGGATAATTATTAGCTAGGTTAACCTTTTTGAGGTGTAGGCAAATGACAAGGAATTCTTTTCTAGTTTTAAATATTACAATAAAAAAATGTTAATCTCATCACACTATTTTATTATACTTTTATTATTTTTATTATTATTATAATTAAATAAAATAATAATAATAAAATGATGTAATTAATGATATAAAAAATAATATAAATAAAATATACTGAGAATATTATCGTTATTAAGATAATTCTCCGTTACTGTTAGATGCCTTTAATTTTCAATACTGTTATATGCATACAGTGGCGCCACCCTTATCTGAGGGGAGCACAGGCTCTTCCTGATTTGTTTTTCTAAAATAACAAGTGTTTAATGGTGAGCCTTGTGGCTCTTGGCCCTCTAGCCTCTAGCTAGTTAAAGCATGACTTCTTGCTGACTTTTGGCTCCTTTAATTCTTCCCAAAATCAAAAGGCGATGATAGAAAAAACGAAAGAAAACAAACATCGTAGGACCACTTACTTTAAGACGGAGATTTTGTTAGCAGTGAAGATAACATTTTATTAACACTATTTTTTTATTTTTATTTTGGAGGTATTTAAAATAAAATGTTGTGGACCCAAAAAAATGTATGTGTCTCTAAAATAAAATGTTACAATTTTCTTGTTGTGTGCTCTTTATATATATATTTTTTAATTTTTTTATCAACTTTCTATTATTTTAGTTAATTCTATGGTGGGTGAAAAGATTTTGTTCCTTCATGTTTGTCTCTAGTTATTTTTGTTTTCTTGCTTTCCAATTTGTTGTTTTTGCTTTTTGCTTTCTTTTTATACCATTACTAATGCTTATCCAAACTTTTGGGTCCGATTCTGCCATTGTATGTAAATTAGAAATTTCACATTAATTGTACACTAGGTAATAATATACAAAAAATTTCGTTAATATTGTGACAGTTAATTACCAACCAATTAATCAAATAATACACTTATTAACTAAGATTTTATATGTAACTAACCAGTATAAAATTAATGTACAAATTCTGAGGTACAAATATCATTTTCTTTAATTTTTCCGGAAAAACTAGTTTCACATATATACACCATTTGTCAAAACGACACAGAAGTTAGGTGAACCACTTGAGAAAAATGGAGAGAGAGAAAGGGGAAAAAAGTAGATGGTGAAGATTAAATTTATGTGAAAATTTTGAGTTATTTTTTAATGCATGTAACATAACCTTAATTTTTGTCTAAATATAGATAATTTTTGTTAGTATTTGAGTCTTTCCGTCAATGTCCAGTATGTCACATTACAAAAATCTCCTTTATTGTTAGATGCCTTTTATTTTTGTCTAGATATAGATATATTTTTATTATATTTGCTATTTTTTTGGTACGATTTTATTTACTATTTAAGTCTTCCAATCAAATATCTAGGTACAACAGTTGTTTTATTTATTTATTTTTGGTCAAATTTAGAATCAAATAACTTAAGGTGTAGAAGTAATGGTCTAATGGAATGGTAAAAAGTAATATAATTTACAACATGGGATGTTTCATATGATAATAACTAATAAAGTAGCAAATTGTAATATTCAAAATTAAGAAAGAAGTGCTTGATATTTAGCCATAACTCATAGGAAGTTGTGGTGCTTTTGCTCATTTTTCTTTCTTAATATATCAAGAAGTCTTTACTATGACTCGAGCATATAGTCTTCACCCACCATGTGCTCAGCTGACCTTTTTTATTTAAAAAAAAGCTATTTGCTATGTATGATGAATTGGAAGTTCTGCACATTATTAACATCTTTTTGAGTAAATTATCAAATTAGTCTTTTAAATATTAGCATATCACCACATTAATCTTCTAAAAAAAAATTTTACTAAATAAATCTCTGAAAAATGTCATCAAATTTGTTCTTAAAAACTTACTTGGTGAGCAATAGATGAACAAATTTAATAACATTTTTATATATTTAAGAGACTTATTTGAAAAAATATTTTTTAAAGGCTAATATGGTAATATCCTAATATTTGTAAGACCAATTTAAGAGTTTATTTATATCTTTATTTATTTTTTGTTATCTTCTCTTATGTTTCATAATGTATTACATATGCACGTTCAATGTTGATACACCTCTTAGATCTCACGTAGAATTTGAACTGTTGAAAAGAGAAGTTTTCTGTTTAATTAAACTTTGGTGGCGGTTGGTATATTTTTTGTTTTCATTTTTAATTGATATATTTTATTTATAAATATAAAATATTAATTATCTTATTTTTCATTTTTTTTATTATTTTTAAATTTTTTAAAAGAAATGGTAAAAACAACACTTATTTTCACTATTTTCTTTCTAACATATTAAAAACAAGAAATAAAATGAAAAAAACAATGTGACAACTTTATAACTATTTTCTTTAAAAAATATTAAAAATAAGAAACAAAATAAAAAAATAATGTGACATGTTTATAATTATAAGTAAAAATATATTAACTGAAAATAAAAACAAAACACAAACCAAATACCATCAATCGCAGCGGTAAATCTCTACGTTGCTAAAACTTGAAGCTATTTGGCCAACAGTTCTCCTTCACATAAAAGTGAAACTAACCACATGCTTGTGCTTAGCCACCAGAATTGGCCACCAAAAAGTTGCACCAAACAATAACCTAACAATTTTGATTATTGACCATGATTTCAAGAAGCGCCCCATTGCCATTACCATTGGCCCATATATAATGTTGCTTTCTTTCTCACTGACCATGCACTTTATCATCTTGGCATGTCTCTCTTTTTGCACGCTCAAATGTGAGTTATGTCTTTCAATCTCACAGGCAAATCTAGATCAACCTTACACAAGCTGACAACATGAAATGGCTCTTCGACATCTTCAGCTGCCATGTTCCTATGATTACACTCAGCCCTTTTAGTTATACAGGCTGCACAGTGTTTTTCAATAAGCATTTTGCACTTGTTTTTTTTCCCTAGCATTAGTTGTCGCATAAAGCAAGCCATAGAACAGTGATAATTATTGGAATAGCTTAAGTGCCAGGTGATGTGGACCACAAGCAACCGGACTGAGAAGATGCTATTACTTTTATATGAAGTTTCGTGGAACTAAATATTGTAGCAAAATAAAAAATAAAAAATGATCATCCTTTAAGATATACATAATATTATATTAATTTCTATTTATTAGTGGCATTAAATTAAATTTTTTAATAATATTAATGTCATGAATTTCGTCTTTTAAAAATTTTGATATGATTTTATGGATGAATTTAGACTAATACGATGCTACACATATATTTAAGAGTAAAACTTTATTTTAATCTATAAAAGATATATCATTTATCAATTTAGCCCATTAGAGATAATTTTTATCAATTTATTCTCTAAAACCTAAAATCTCAAATTTTTTCATTACTCTATCTATTTAAGTTTAATGTTGTTAACTTTAAAAGCTTTTATATAAAAGATAATTTGATATATCTATTCAAAATTGAGTTTTGAGGGTTATCTATATAGGTACGGAACGATGAACTCCTCCATAACGCAGCCACAACAGCGACGAGCGAGGGAATGGATACCTGTAAAATGCAATCTGACACTCAAGTCATTAGATGCACAAGGAGATCGAGTATAGTGAGGTTTTAGGACTTAGCTCATACCGTGTTTCTCTTACTTACTGTATTTATATGAGTGTTTTAAGCTATGTGGTGTTTGAACATTCAGTATGTGCCGAATGCTACTACTTGGGAACGTGGTGACACAATTGTGAGAGACAGGATCATGGGGACAGGGTCGTAGAGACCGCTACTCCTTTATCCTTGCTCGCCTGCTTGTACGGGATACGATCAGTATTTATTCTTGTTGTTACGCTTAGCGTTTAAACTACTTCATGCGCATTGTATGCTTAGGTGCCAGCCTGACAGGTTGGGTTGCTCTAACTCTTTGGGCCCATAACCCAGTCCAGAACAGTTGCCCCCAGTTTGACGCTTTGGTGGGACAACAAAGTATCGAGATACGAATTCTTCTAGAGCACACAGCGCACGAGGGGCAAAGGGATTCGAGTTGTACTGTTGATATTGGATCTCATGATGTTTTTCCCAAAGGGCCGAGGTCCGTGATGCATCATAGCAAGCTCCTGGGGTTGATGAGCTAGATTGGGATCCAATTTGGATAGCTTCGCTTATGTCATCATTTTGTTAATCGGGGTATGTAATGAGTTGCCTCCATGTGTCGTTGGTGGGGTCTTGTACCCTTTAATCTAGATTTGGACCAAGGTTTGAGGTGTTGTTACACTGTAGTGGCTCCTCTAGGGTCTAAGATACAAGTTGGGTATTCTGGAACGTCACGTGTCGCTTCAATTTCGAACGTTTTGTGCCTTGTTCTTTTGGATGCTTTTGTTCAGAAACGATGCACCACGTGGTTGAGGAACAATGGAGGCTGTCATTTGGGGTTCGTAGCGTCATGATTAGTTGTTTTCAAGTTTCAAAACTAAAAAGGCATCATGATAAGGCGCTTTGAACAGAAAGACGTATCTGACCGCATTGATAACAACGATTTGAGATGACTTTTCATGCTTATAAATAGGGGCGAAGTTTGGCTCTTCCTACTCTTCGCTCATTCTTGCACTCCAAATTTCCTTTTCTCCCTACTTAGGTGATTTTTTAGCACCTTGGTGGTTTTCATTGGTGATTCAAGGCTTTCTCAATGAGGCTTTTTCAACATTTCCTTCACCTTTCAGAGACTTCTTCCAACTAACACTCAAGGTACTTCTTGCTTCACCCTTTCCATTTTTGTCCTTTCCTTTGAATTATTTAGTAGGGGAAAATGTCTAGGAATGAGGAGATGGTGCAAAATAGCGGCTCGTCAGTAAAGGTCTTGAGTCTTCCTTTGTCTTCATTGCCTTAGCCTTGGTGGGGGCTTTAAGCCCATGGTGCGAATTCTGGTGAGGGTTTGGATCCCTTGACTAAGATGAGGATCTTGGAGGCGTTCCAGAGGGCGAACCAAGCCAGAGAACTAGTGAGGTGTAGGCCAGCTTGTCTACTTTCCGAACTAATGATGGCGATGAGGGACATGAGTAATTCTTCTATAGGTGATTCTTCTGAATCTGACTAGGATGTGTCCTCTATAGGTATGGTGCAAACACGGAGGGCTACACTTGCGGAGAAGGGGAGGACCATACCCGCAGAGCAAAAGAAATTCATCTTCCCTTAAAATGTTGATAGATATCGATAAGTGGATCAGGAGGTTTTGGGCACTCCTTCCAACATGAGGACCATATACGATGCTTTGGAGAAGCAATAGTATTTGTAACTGACTGTGAAGGGACTCAGAGACCAGGAGTTAGTGCTCCAACACCCTTTGGAGGAAATGAGGGTATACTCGACCCATACGGAGGGCAAGCATTTCATGTATATGTACGAGGCTCTTTTTACTCAGATTGGGGTGCAGCTGCCGGCCGTTTACTAATTTTAAGATGGGCATTCTCAATCACTTGGGAGTGACACCTACTCAACTTCAATAAATTGCTTGGGGATTCGTCTGGGCATTCGAACTGGTCTATCGAGTTTTTGAGTGGCCGTACTTGGTCAAATCTTTCTTTTTCCTTTTCTCCTGATTGACAACCTCTGGAAGCAACCAAACCATAGGATATGTCACGTTGCAAGCACAAAGCGAGCTTGCTTTCTTCAAGCCCTACCAATAGTCCTTTAAAAAGTTTAAAAATGACTTCTTTAGGGTAGAAGGAGCTCCGAGTAAAACTCCCTTTTTGGTCACCCAGGAAGGTGAGTCATGCCTCTATTTATATTGAACTGAAGTCGACTGAGGGCGGAGTAACAAGGAGTTAGAGACTCCAGATTTTGAGGTCCCTCCTTCTGAGGCCTGGGTTCTTAAGTCCTTGACTAATTAGGCCACAGAGAAGGGGGGTCATCTCCTGCAAGGATGTCTTGGATGAGCCTGTTGATTCTATAAAGGCCACACTAGGTATCTCGTCTTGCATATTTTTTCTTTTATACTTGTCTTTTTTCATGAATTTGCTTAAGTGTTGTAACACATCTCATTTTTGCTTGCATAAAGCATGGCTCCATCATCCAAACTTCGGTGCTTGGTTGAGAGGTTGGCGGCCAGGAGTGGTAAGACGTCAGAATCTCGTGCCTCAGCGACTGCTCACGGGGTGACTGTTGCTGTCCCTTTACCTTCAAGTAGTGCGGTCCCTCTTCCTTTGGACATGGTGGTTTCTCCACCTCCCAGGGTTGCTGGAGTTCGAGATGTTGAACCGAACTCTCCTATACCTAGGGATGGAAATAGGTCAGCTGGCCTGTCAGGGGCCTGTGGCCTGTCAGGGGCCTGTGGCCTGGCCTATTTAGAAAATGAGTCAAGCTCAGGCCTTTTTAAAAGCTTGTTTTATTTAGTAGGCCAGGCCTGACCTCCCAACAAAGCCAGTTAAGCCTATTAGGCCGGCCTGTTTATACTTACTTATAAATATATTTTAAAAAAATATGAAATTATGCCTAAACATGAAGCCAAGAATCAAACTTGTACCAAGTGGTAACTTAAATACTCCACTAACCACTAAGCTATGCTTAGTTATTATACCTATATTTACATATTTTATAGTTTTATTTTTAAATTATGTCATTTTTATTAATTAGGGTTCCTACTTCTTCCAAACTACTCTCAGATCAAATTGTTCTCTGCTCTCGCCTCTCACTCTCTCAGCCTCTCACTCTCAGTCCGCACTCCCAGTCGCTGCTCTCCTCAGACTCCTCTCCTCCACGCACCAACAACGAAACTTCAGTCGGTCTCTTAGCTTCTCGCCTTCGCCTTCTCTTCACCCAACAACATTGATCCTCCATACTGTCCCTGTGAGTTTTTTATTTTTATTTTTCCCCCTTCTTGTTTAATGTTTATCAATCAATAAAGAATGTGAAGTGTTGTCATGTTCATAAACTCTTTATTGTGTTATGCTGCATGATTAATTTTTCTGGTGCTGTAATAATGTAATAATTTTTCTGGTGCTAGTTGCTACGAATACATTGATCTACTTATGGTATATAAAAGCGTGAGTGAATAAATATTGTGTAAGAATAATTTTTTAGGATTTAAATCAACTATTAGTTCTAACTGAAAAGTAGAGGTGTTATTATGTTTATCTGAGTGGCGCCTTAGCCCTCTCTGTAAGTTGTGTGAGCCTCGCTGACTTGCAAAAAGAAAGAAAACTTCGGGGGGTACAAAAGGGATGAGCATAGATCTCTTTTACTGGGTCTATTTCACTGAAATAAGAGTATAAGTTGTTGGAAAAGCAGTCCTGCTTATGAGTTTTAGGTTTATCCTTTATACCACTGACGTGATATGTTCCTGTTCATTTTTCCAGTAATATTCTTTCCACTTCTTCTGCTTCATTATTTGACCGTGCAAAATGTAATCCCTAGTTCAGGCCTCAATGTCTTTGTTTTACTGTGATACAATTCAGACTTTTAGACTTTCAGGAGATAGAAACGAAAGTGTTAAGAAATAGAAGTCCTATATTGTTGAGAAATAGAAAAGATGAGGACTTCATAAGGGGATGTATGGATCCAAGAACCTAAAGTCTTAAGGTTGTAGGTTGAGACATGTTATTAATCCTCTGTTTTAGTTTCTTTTTCAATCCATTCAAAATATATTTTTTCAGATTTTTGGACTCTCATTTCTTTAACAAATAATATTAGAGCCGATGGTATTAAGACTTTTAAGTTGAGATGTTGGCCCTCTGTTGTGGTTTCTCCATTTAGGTTTTCCTTTTTCTAATTGTAACCCTGGTTGTCATATTATAGTTTTCTCAAATGACATTTACATCTGACTTCATCCCTTCAACGCCCTGTCCATTAAGGAAGGATTAATTGTCTTAATCCATGAAAACCATAGTTTAAAGTGAGTCACAAGTGACAACTTAAAAAGATAAGCGGCAACTATTTAAGGCATTATTAATTAGGGCACCATCTTAATTTAGTTGTACAATGGTCCATATATATCTCATAAAATTGCAACCTGCAGGCTCTAATTAAATTAAGCCATTGTTTTGAAATTGTCTAAGAGTTGGTTAATGGTATCTTTTCACTCAAACCGTAGATGGTGAGGTGAAACAAGAAACCATCTTTGGCTTTTGTGTTTGTAGTTTCTCTCTTGGCATATGTTGGTTCTTAACCTTCAATTATCTTGTATAAAGTACATTACTGAATTTTTTGGATATATAATATATGATTATTATTTTTTATAAATGGAGGTATAATTTATATCTTATTATACACCTTCAGCGATAATTTATATCTTATTTATATTTTATAAATTGAAGGGTATCATCATTTTTTTTTCATGTTGTACTTATGTTACAGGTATAGTTAATGTCTTCTTCACTTGAAGGAACAATGTCATCTGCTTCTCGTCCCCTTAATGAATTCAATGAACAAGCACCAACAAATTCAAGTCAACTTGGAGATAATGTAGTTGATAGTGATCAAAATAAAGATCAAAATGAAAATGGTATCTTATTATTAAGAAGAAGAGGTGAAACATCGGCTTGGAATGATTTTGATGAAATCAAGTATCTCAAGGAGGGCAAAGTTTTGTACTTGTAAAGGGCATTTTGCTTGCACAGGGAAGGGAGCTAGCACTAGCCATATGAAGAGACATGCAGATTCTTGCATGCAAAAGAGGTTGCACATGGCTTCACAAAAGAAGCAACCCACCATTCCATTTCAAGCTTCCAACTTAGGTATTAATCATTTTATGGCACCTGGTGTTAGGTATTCAAATGAAAAGATGATAAAGATAATTGCTACTACAATCATGGTACATGAGTACCCTTTTAGCATTGTTAAGGATGAAGTTTTGATGTGGGCCTTCTAATATGCTAATCCTGAATTTCATAAAGTTTCTCGCAAAACAGCTAGGAGTGATTGTTTAGCAATATATGAGGTAAAGAAGAAAAAATTGAAGGCTTTGTTCAAAGGTGTGAGCAAGATTAGTTTGACTATAGATATGTGGAAATCAAGTCACCAAGTAACTGAATACATGGTTATCACTGGTCATTTCATTGATGCAGGGTGGAATCTTCAAAAGAGGGTTTTAAGTTTTGTGAAAGTGTCTGCTCCTAGACGTTGAATTGATGTGGCAGATGCTATTTTCAAGTGTCTAAAAGCTTGGGGGATTGAAAACAAAGTGTTTTCTGTGTCAGTTGATAATGCTTCTTACAACGACTCATGTCTAAGGATTCTTAAGGACAACTTATCACTCAGTAGTAAGTTAGTCCTTCTTGGTAATTTGTTTCATGTCAAATGTTGTGCACATATTCTAAATTTGTTGGTGCAAGATGGCCTAGGTAGAATTAAGGATATCATTCATAATGTTCGTGTGAGTGTCAAGTATATTAATTATAATGATTCAAAGTTGAAGGCATTTTATGATATTGTTGAGCAGAAACACTTGAAAGAAAGAAAACTCATTATTGATTGTTCAACTAGATGGAATTCTACCTATAAAATGTTGTCTACTGCTTTGAAGTTCAAGATTGTCTTTCCAGCTTATAAGGAAAGAGAGGCACATTATGACTATGAACCATCTCAAGAGGATTGGGGAAAGGTTGAAAGGGTTTGTCAACTTTTAGAAGTGTTCAATCTAGCCACTCGTGTCATCTCAGGCAGTGAGTATCCAACTGCAAATTTGTATCTTCCTGAAGTTTGGAGGGTGAAACGAGTAATTGATAAAGCCGCAGATGATGACAATTATTTCATGAGAGATGTAACACCTTAACTTTTGGGCTAATTACAATATAGTCCTGAAATGTACTGTTCTGTAATTTCTGTGAGTAGTAAATTGAATTTGACTGTTTCATGAGTGTATTTGACTGTTGTATGTGATTTACTCTAAGCTAGGAAAATAATAATTTTCTGACCGAAAAAATCTTATTTTAATTAATTGGAGCTGGAGGATATTACTAAACCCAATTCTGATTGATATATATATATATATATATATATAATCTTTTACTTTTTAGGATTTAACTATGTAATAAAATAATTTTATATTATTATAATATTATTTTATTTAACAGTACCTACTGTCTCAAAAATAGTAGAAATCTACTCCAAAATGACCATGGATCCTAAAAAGTCTGTAGGACCCGCATTTAGAAAAGCAGTTAACGATTCTGACTAGACTAGATTCTAAGCCAATAGGAACAAGTCAATGAAAGTGGCTTGAATTTTCTAACTAATAAGAAGTAGTCAAACAAAGAGGCAAAGACTTCTTTGTGGACCGTTAGATGTAAAAGCTTGTTTTGGAAGCTTTGATCTTAACCGTTGATCAAATCAATGGTGTGAGAGTAATTCTAGTTTAATCACTAAGCAATATACACCTTAGATCAAATCAAAGGCTAGGAATTAAAGTTAAAATCAAAGGTTGAGATTGAGTCAAACATAGTGGCTTGACTTTACTTAGAAGCTAATTAAACCTAATTTGGTTAATCTAATTACCTAATTAAGGAACTAAGTAAGCTAACCTAGTTATTAATTAGTTATAATCTAAATATTAATTAGATATCCTAATATTGTTTAGAAGCTATGATATATGCTAATATATATTAAACTAATTAGTTATGTAATTAGAATGTTAATTAAGTGTTAATAGGAGACTTAACCTAATTAACTAGCCATTTAATTAGTATATGATTAGTCATTAATTAAAATCAAATTAAGCCCCTAAACTCCCTTGAGTCCCATGGCCAAGGAGGCTAAATGGCCAAGTTCTCACAAGTTCCACAAGGTTCTTGAACCATCCAAGTGACATAAGCCATGTGCTTCAAAGTGTGAACACAAGTGGATATTTACTATCCAAGTTAAACACTCAATCTCTCCTACAAGCAACCTCACGGCAGCCCCTCCATATTTCACACTCAAATTTCATTTTTTACACTTATCTAAATCTAAGCCTTCATATTCTCTCAAATTTCCAAGAACTCAAGAACACATTTCTCTTCCCTTTTCTCTCAAATTTTTGGCCCAACACCCAAACACCACCATCAATCTTCTATAATTTTTCTTTCTTACTTTTCCTAAACCACAACTATCTCCTAAACACTTTTCCTTTACAAGGTTTTGTCAAAAACCTACTCCTTCTAGTTCAAAATCAAAGCTTTTGTTCACCTCCCTAAGGGTAAGCTTTTTATTTTATGGTTTAAAATTTGATTTGTGATTTTCTAAACCATGTTTGTTCCATGGTTTTTCAATATTGATCCTTGTATGTGATTTTACTAATTATTTAAGAATTATTAGGGTTTTGTGTTGGTTTTCAAGAAAGCAAGGAGAAGGAGAAGACTAGAGGATCTTTGTCTTCAAGAGATAAGAGGGAGATTTAATCTCATCAACCTTGTATGGTGATGAGAAAATGGAATTGTATGTGTGTGAAGAATCCATAAGGATTCATTTGTGTGGTTGTTTATTATTTTTCTTATTTGTGATTGATTTTATTTGTAAGCATGTTTATAGCTTTAAAATATATTGCATGTGTTTATATATTGCATGTGTTTATAATTATATGATTATTAAAGTAGGATGTAAATAACATGTAACGATTTGTATGAGTGTTCCAAACAACACACAGGAGCTCACGACTTCTTCAAGAAAAAGAGAACCAAAATGTTCTCAACCATTTTCTAAAACAATGATTTAATGAATCAAGGTAAAATAATGAATTTGAGAATGATTTAGGGTAATTATGGCCAACATGCCATTTAATGTATAATTGAATTCCAAATTTATTTTCTAAGGTAGGTTAAGTAACTAATCTACAAAAGAAATTGATTCCAATGAATCTTTGGAAAATAAAATGAATAAACTTAGTTTAGAATTCTAAATTGGTAGAATTTATTATAAGTAAGAAATAAAACGAACACTTGAAAATACTAACGTAGAGCTCATTCTCTGAGTTTTGAAGCGCTTTAGCAAGTTTCAAGATGTAAATGACGAGTAAGGTTAAAATGAACAATATTTAGAGAAAAACGTTAAAAATACCATGTACTAATTTTCTAGGTAAAATACTATTGAAATTTACTAAAATCAGATAAATAAAATAAAAAGATTCCATAAT
The DNA here is from genome assembly GCA_029884595.1 of Ormosia semicastrata. Taxonomy (NCBI): domain Eukaryota; kingdom Viridiplantae; phylum Streptophyta; class Magnoliopsida; order Fabales; family Fabaceae; genus Ormosia; species Ormosia semicastrata. Next base: position 9,637,482 of record JAQQTO010000063.1, on the reverse strand, counting down.
ATATTTATGATATAATGAAAATATTGTACATAGTTTAAAAGTACTAGATATAGTTTACACATATTTAAAATGATGATTTTAAGTTATATGGTTAAGAAAATGATTTAAAAATCTTACGAGATTGAGAAAATGATTTAAAAACATTATACGATGTTCAAAAATGTCAAAATATATTTATGCGATTTTAAAACGTTTGTAAAAGTGACGCGATTGTGAAAATGCAATAAAATTTCTACGCGACTAAATGATACAGCGAGTTTTACTATCGGGCCAAAGTGGTGGACCCAGACATGTCATGAGATAGTACTGTTAAGTGGAGACATACTATATTTTGGTATATTGAGATTGAGTGTATTTTCATAAATATAGTAAAATATTGATATTAAGGGTATTTTTATAATTTTAGATCATGCTTAGAGTGTTGTGTCAATTTAGTTGATAATTGACGATTGGTTGACGAGACGAATTACACCGTGTTGTGGTGTGATTTGCGTAGTGTGGTTCATTTATTGAACTTGGAGGCATTGTGTGGAGAATTCCACATATGGACAGTGGGTTGCTCCTCTGGGCCGTGGTAACGAGCAACACGCTAATGATCTCGACAAGTACTATTCTAAATCGAGATCTTGTGGAGACTATTTAGTACAATGCCTATAGTGCACGATGTATTGGACTGTGGACTATAGACACGACGTTGGACAGTGTAATAGTTTGGTTGGGCAGCCTGAGATACTATTAGTTCTTTTCGGATCATTCTCTCAGATATCTGTGTTTAGCTCCATGGAGTAGGAACGAGTCAGTGTGTGTATCATTCATTATCTGCATTTTAATGTTTATTATAATCTGTGATAAAATGCATGATGTATTAATTTGCTATACTATATATGATATAATGGTATGTATTGTTGTGATATCTGTTGTATTATCATTTTCTTTATTGCCATGCTGATAATGATGTAGATTGTCTCACCTCTCTATATGCTTTTCTCTATATTATTATTATATTTCCATATAGAGTTTGAGGAAGAGGAGGAGGAACAGCCTCTTGAGATACAATATCCGGATGAGCGACAGCCAAGTGAACTGTATGAGGAAGACGAGCCGATAGATCACTCTTACCATCAAGACTGATCTTGAGATCATGGCGTTGTCGGGATTCTCCGGTTTTGTGAGACTTGAGTTTCACGGAGGTTCGGAGGCCTAGCGTATGCGTGAGGATAGAGGAACAATTGTCTACGTGGGACGTCTGACTGTGTCCCTGAGTAGAGAGTTTGATGGATATGTTATATTTACTACTACGTTGTATTTACATCTTGAGTTGCCTCTGACTCTTAGATGTTACTGGGAAGGGATTTTCCATGCACCTAGCGAGCTCAGTAGTGAGTCAACAGCTCGGACTCGTGTCCGTAGAGTTGTGCAACCTCTAGGATTTCTGTCTTTCGATGATCTCTCTGAAGATGATCCATTGGAGGGTTAGAAATCTTTCGAGGTGCACTTGGGCAATGTTATGTATTTAGTATTATGCTGACACTTTACTGCTTTGATAAATATTTGTAGTTGTAAATTATTTGTGTATTTAAGATAAAAAAAATCATATGTATATTATGGTGTGATTATACTTTGTTTTATTTTGTATTCTGTGTTATTTTATTTAATGTTATAATTATAAAAGGAAAAAAATTTACCACTAATATTATTAAGTATCAAACGTTTTATAACTTGGGAAAGAATTTTATTTTATTTTATTTTATTTTATTACATCATAAATGTGACATCCCCACAATGGTGTTACATTAGTTGGTATCAGAGCCCAAGTTAGAGTCTTTTGGGGTTGTGGTTATGTCTGTTTTTGCTTGTGTCATGTGATTTTCTAATTTGTTTCCGAAAGGTTACATCTAACTTTGTTTTGTCTCGTTGAAGAAAGAGAATGTCTGGAGGAAGACGAACGCATGCGAACATGGAACTTAATGTGGACCCAATGACTGCAGTTGCTGAAGCTATGCAGCGAATGGCGGAAGTAATTACTCAACAAAATCAATGAGCATCTCAACAGCAAGATGCAACTGCTGATGCTCTGAATTTATCTGAGTTTAGGCGCAATAACCCACCGTAGTTTAGAGGCGAGTTTGACCCCGAGAAGGCGAGTCTTTGGATTCAAGACTTGGAAAGAGTATTTGAAGGAATGAGGTGCGCAGAGAATAGAAAGGTGACGTGTGCTACTTATATGTTGAGAGGAGATGCTGAAAATTGGTGGAGAGGAACCCGCCAATTATTGCGAGCTGAAAGGACTGAGATCACTTGGGAGGTATTTAGTGAAATATTTCTGGAGAAGTACATTCCTGGTAGTGCCCGACATGCCAAAGAGATGGAATTTATTGGTCTGCGTCAAGGTAACATGACTGTTGGGGAGTATGCTGCTAAGTTTGAGAGCTTGTCACAATTCTCAAGGTATTTTCAAATTCAACTTGACGAGATATGGAAATGCCGTAAGTTTGAGGATGGACTAAGGATAGAACTGAGGTGAGCAATGCTACCTATGAGAATGAGGGAATTTCCTATTTTGATGGATACTTGTCGACGACTCGAGGAGTTGGAGCTGTCCCAAGATCCCAGAAATCGTAACTTTTGACTGTCTAGGTTCCAAAGATGAGGTAATAGCAGTAATAACCGGTTTCAGCGCAAGCCTTATTCTAGACCATCGGGAAGTCAACATCAACGTCCGTCTACTGGGGGAAGTTCTAGTGGTAACCGAGCTGGTCAAAATGTGGCATTTACGCCAAGATGCTTTAAGTGTGGAAAGAGTGGCCATATATCTACGGATTGTTCGATCAAAGGAAAGATCTGCTTTAACTACAGAAAACCTGGACATGTTTCTAAGGATCGTACTTAGCCGGAAAGGAAGCTTGCTATGAGTAATATTCATGCTACTTAACCGCGATCTGGAGGGCGAGTATATACAATGACTGGAACTGAAGCTTCTCAATCTGAAGATCTTATTCAGGGGGAAGGTGTCATTAAAGGTAATCACCTGACTTTGCTATATGATTCGGGTGCAACACACTCATTTATTGCATATGATTGTGTGGAATGATTGAAATTGTCTATGTCTTCTCTGAGTTTTCAATTGATTATTTCTACGCCAACTGCCAAGCCTGTTGTTACATCCAAAATATGTATGAACTATCCTATTGTTATAAAGGATCATGTGTTTTCGGTCAATTTAATTTGTTTACCTCTTGTTGAGATAGACTTAATATTAGGAATGAATTGGTTATCTTCTAACCATATCCTGATAGATTGTGCAAGCAAAACCAGAATTTTTCCTAAGGAAGAAAGTTCTGGATTCTTGACTGCTGTTAAAGTCAAGTCATTATTGCAAGATGGAGCTCAGGGATTTGTGTTGCTATCTTCTCTAGAAGTCAAGAGTGAGAAAGATGTGAGCGCTATTCCTGTTGTCAATAAGTTTCTAGAGATTTTTCCTGATGATGTACCCGGTTTGCCACCGGAAAGCGAGATCGAGTTCTCTATCGATTTGGTACCAGGAGCAGGTCCTATTTCGATTGCACCATATCGAATATCGCCTGCAGAGTTGGTAGAATTGAAGAAGCAATTGGAGGAACTGTTGGAGAAACAGTTTGTGCGACCTAGTGTTTCACCATGGGGAGCACCAGTACTACTAGTCAAGAAGAAGGATGGAACCTCTCGACTTTGTGTTGATTATCGTTAGCTGAACAAAGTTACTATAAAGAGTAAGTATCCACTTCCGAGAATTGATGACTTGATGGACCAGTTGAAGGGAGCCGTCGTTTTCTCCAAAATAGATCTGCGATCAGGTTATCATCAGATTCGTGTCAAGGTAGATGATGTACCTAAGACAACTTTCCAAACTCGTTATGGGCATTATGAGTATCAAGTGATGCCGTTTGGAGTGACGAATACTCCTGCAATATTCATGGATTATATGAATAGGATTTTTCGTTCCGTACCTAGATAGATTTGTCGTTGTCTTTATCGATGACATTCTGATCTACTCTCAAAGTCAAGAAGAGCATGTTGAACATCTCAGTATAGTTCTCCAGATTTTAAAAGAGAAGAAGTTGTATGCGAAATTGGAAAAATGCGAGTTTTGGTTGGAAGAAGTTTAATTTCTAGGTCACGTAATTTTCAAGGAAGGTATTGCGGTAGACCCATCAAAGGTGGAGACCATTTTTGCAGTGCGAAAGGCCTAAGACAATGACTGAGGTCCGAAGTTTTGTTGGACTAGCTGGATATTACCGAAGGTTTATTAAAGGTTTTTCCAAGATAGCTGGACCACTTACACAACTTATAAGGAAGAGTCAAGCTTTTGATTGGATGGAGGAACGTGAAGCAAGTTTCCAAGAGTTGAAGAAGAGATTGACGACTACACTAGTGTTAATTTTACCAGATCCTAACAAATCTTTTGAGGTGTATTGTGACGCTTCTTACTAAGGGTTAGGATGTGTGTTGATGTAGAATTGGAATGTAGTAGCTTATGCTTCAAGACAGTTGAAGGTTCATGAAAGGAACTACCCAACGCACGATTTGGAACTAGCCGCAGTAGTCTTTGCTTTGAAAATGTGGAGGCATTTTCTGTATGGAGCTATGTTCAATGTCTTTAGCGATCACAAGAGCTTAAAATACTTTTTTGATCAAAAGGAATTGAACATGAGATAGAGGCAATGGTTGGAATTTTTGAAAGACTATAATTTTCAACTTCAATACCATCCAGGAAAGGCGAATGTGGTGGCGGATGCCTTGAGCAGAAAGGTGGTTAGTGTTTCTACCATGATGATAAAGGAGGAGGAGCTGATTAATCAATTTAGAGATCTATGGTTGTCAGTGGAATTAGTACCCGGAAAGATTCGTCTAAGTAAGGTTGTAGTTTTGAATGACTTGCTGGAAGTAATCCGAGAAAAATGAGACGAGGATTCATTTTTACAGAATGAAAAGGAGTTTTTGAAGCAAGGTCATAAGGCGACGGTGGAGGAAGGATCTGATGGAATCTTAAGATTTGAAGGAAGAGTTTGTGTACCTGATGATATTGATCTTAAGAAAGCAATTTTGGATGAAGCTCATACTAGTAATTTGAGTATGCATCCAGGGATGACTAAGATGTATCAAGACTTAAAACGGATGTTTTGGTGGCCAAGAATAAAGAGAGATGTAGCAGAACGTGTGACGTCTTGTCTTGTTTGTCAGAAGGCAAAAGTGGAACATCAATGGCTTACTGGTATGTTACAACCTTTAACTATTCCCGAGTGAAAATGGGATAGTATCTCAATGGATTTTGTTACTGGATTGCCAAAGACAAGGAATGGTCATGATTCTATATGGGTTATAGTTGATAGGCTTACGAAGTCAGTGCACTTTTTGTCGATCAATATTAAGTATTCGTTGGAGCGATTAACCCAGATATACATCAGCGAAGTTGTTAGACTCCATGGTGTACCCGCAAGTATAGTTTCTGATAGAGATCCGAGGTTTACGTCAAGGTTCTGGAAAAGTTTGCAAGAAGCCATGGGAACTAAACTGTGATTGAGTTCTGCATATCATCCGCAGAATGATGGCCAAACGGAGAGAACAATTCAGTCGTTGGAGGATTTGTTGTGTGCTTGTGTGTTAGAACAACAAGGGAGTTGGGATGAATTTCTGTCTTTGATAGAATTCACCTACAATAATAGTTTTCACTCGAGCATAAGGATGGCACCCTATGAAGCCCTTTATGGACGACGATGCCGAACACCTTTGTGTTGGTATCAGGATGGGGAAAGTATGACTATTGGGCCTGATCTTGTGCAGCGGACTACTGAAAAGGTGAAAATGATTCAGGAGAAGATGCGAACGACTCAAAGCCGACAGAAGAGCTATGCTGATAAGCGGAGGCGACCTCTGGAATTTGAAGAAGGTGAGCATGTATTCTTAAGAGTAATGCCTACGACTGGTGTCGAGAGAGTTATCAAATCTAAAAAACTTACTCCTAAATTCATAGGGCCTTATCAAATTATTCGTCGGATAGGTCTTGTAGCCTACCAGATAACTTTATCACCTTTTCTATCCAATCTACATAATGTATTCCATGTGTCTCAGTTGAGGAAATACATTCCAGATCCAACTTATATTATACAGCCAGATGAAGTGCAATTGAAGGATAATTTGACGTATGAAATACTTCCTGTTAAGATTGAGGACAGGAGAGTGAAACAACTTCAAGGGAAGATGATTGAGCTCGTAAAGGTAGTGTGGAATGATGTAACAGGAGATACTACTTGGGAGCTAGAAGATAAGATGAGGGAGTAATACCCTCACCTATTCTGAGGTATGATGAATTTCGGGGACGAAATTCTTATTAGTAGAGGAGAGTTGTAACACCCCAACTTTTGAGTTAATTACAATATAGTCCTAAAATGTACTGTTTTGTAATTTTTGTGAATAGTAAATTGAATTTGACTGTTTCGTGAGTGTATTTGACTGTTGTATGTGATTTGCTCCGAGCCAGGGAAATAATAATTTTCTGGCCGAAAAAAACTTATTTTAATTAATTGGAGCTGGAGGATCTTACTAAACCCAATTCTGATTGATATATATATATATTAATATTTTAATTTTTAGGATTTAACTATGTAATAAAATAATTTTATATTATTATAATATTATTTTATTTAACAATACCTATTGTCTCAAAAATAGTAGAAATCTGCTCCAAAATGACTATGGATCCTAAAAAGTCTGTGGGACCTGCGTCTAGAAAAGCAGACAATGATTCTGACTGGACTAGATTCTAAGTCAATAGGAACAAGTCAACGAAAGTGGCTTGCATTTTCTAACCAATAAGAAGTAGTCAAACAAAGAGGCAAAGACTTCTTTGTGGACCGTTAGATGTAAAAGCTTATTTTGGAAGCTTTGATCTTAACCGTTGATCAAATCAATGGTGTGAGAGCAATTTTAGTTTAATCACTAAGCAATATACACCTTAGATCAAATCAAAGGTTAGGAATTAAAGTTAAAATCAAAGGTTGAGATTGAGTCAAACATAGTGGCTTGACCTTACTTAGAAGCTAATTAAACCTAATTTGGTTAATCTAATTACTTAATTAAGGAACTAAGTAAGCTAACCTAGTTATTAATTAGTTATAATTGAAATATTAATTAGATATCCTAATATTGTTTAGAAGCTATGATATATGCTAATATATATTAAACTAATTAGTTATGTAATTAGAATATTAATTAAGTGTTAATAGGAGACTTAACCTAATTAACTAGCCATTTATTAGTATATGATTAGTCATTAATTAAAATCAAATTAAGCCCCTAAACTCCCTTGAGTCCCACGGCCAAGGAGGCTAAATGGCCAAGTTCTCACAAGTTCCACAAGGTTCTTGAACCATCCAAGTGACATAAGCCATGTGCTTCAAAGTGTGAACACAAGTGGATATTTACTATCCAAGTTAAACACTCAATCTCTCCTACAAGCAACCTCACGGCAGGCCCTCCATATTTCACACTCAAATTTCACTTTTTACACTTATCTAAATCTAAGCCTTCATATTCTCTCAAATTTCCAAGAACTCAAGAACACATTTCTTCTCTCAAAATTTTGGCCCAACACCTAAACACCACCATCAATCTTCTATAATTTTTCTTTCTTACTTTTCCTAAACCACAACTATCTCCTAAACACTTTTCCTTTATAAGGTTTTGTCAAAAACCTACTCCTTCTAGTTCAAAATCAAAGCTTTTGTTCACTTCCCTAAGGGTAAGCTTTTGATTTTATGGTTTAAAATTTAATTTGTAATTTTCTAAACCATGTTTGTTCCATGGTTTTTCAATATTGATCCTTGTATGTGATTTTACTAATTATTTAAGAATTATTAGGGTTTTGTGTTAGTTTTCAAGAAAGCAATGAGAAGGAGGAGACTAGAGGATCTTTGTCGTCAAGAGATAAGAGGGAGATTTAATCTCATCAACCTTGTATGGTGATGAGAAAATGAAATTGTATGTGTGTGAAGAATCCATAAAGATTCATTTGTGTGGTTGTTTATAGTTTTTCTTATTTGTGATTGATTTTATTTGCAAGCATGTTTATAGCTTTGGAATATATTGCATGTGTTTATAATTATATGATTATTAAAGTAGGATGTGAATAACATGTAACGATTTGTATGAGTGTTTCAAAGAACACAAAGGAGCTCACGGCTTCTTCAAGAAAAAGAGAACCAAAATGTTCTGAACCATTTTCTAAAATAATGATTTAATGAATCAAGGTAAAATAATGAATTTGAGAATGATTTAGGGTAATTATGGCCAACATGCCATTTAATGTATAACTGAATTCCAAATTTATTTTCTAAGGTAGGTTAAGTAACTAATCTACAAAAGAAATTGATTCCAATGAATCTTTGGAAAATAAAATGAATAAACTTAGTTTAGAATTCTAAATTGGTAGAATTTATTATAAGTAAGAAATAAAATGAACACTTGAAAAATACTAATGTAGAACTCACTCTCTGAGTTTTGAAGCGCGCTAGAAAGTTTCAAGATGTAAATGATGGGTAAGGTTAAAATGAACAATATTTAGAGAAAAAAGTTAAAAATACCATATACTGATTTTCTAGGCAAAATACTGCCGAAATTTACTAAAATCAGATAAATAAAATGAAAAGATTCCATAATATATTTATGATATAATGAAAATATTGTATGTAGTTTAAAAGTACTAGATATAGTTTACACATATTTAAAATGATGATTTTAAGTTATATGGTTAAGAAAATGATTTAAAAATCTTACGCGATTGAGAAAATGATTTAAAAACATTACACGATGTTCAAAAATGTCAAAATATATTTACGCGATTTTAAAACGTTTGTAAAAGTGACGCGATTGTGAAAACGCGATAAAATTTCTATGCGACTAAATGATACAGCGAGTTTTACTATCGGGCCAAAGTGGCCCAGACATGTCGTGAGATAGTACTGTCAAGTGGAGATATACTATATTTTGGTATATTAAGATTGAGGGTATTTTCATAAATATAGTAAAATATTGATATTAAGGGTATTTTTATAATTTTAGATCATGCTTAAAGTGTTGTGTCAATTTAGTTGATAATTGACGATTGGTTGATGAGACAAATTACACCGTGTTGTGGTGTGATAAGCGTAGTGTGGTTCATTTATTGAACTTGGAGGCATTAGTGTGCGAAGAATTCCACATATGGTCAGTGGGTTGCTCCTCTAGGCCGTGGTAACGAGCAACACGCTAATGATCTCGACAAACACTATTCTAAATCGAGATCTTATGGAGACTATTTAGTACAATGTTTGTAGTGCACGATGTATTAGACTGTGTACTGCTACACGATGTTTTGGACTGTGGACTATAAACATGACGTTGGACAGTGTAATAGTTTGGTTGGGCAGCCTGAGATACTATTAGTTCTTTTCGGATCATTCTCTCAGATATCTATGTTTAGCTCCATGGAGTAGGAACGAGTCAGTGTGTATATCATTCATTATCTGCATTTTAATGTTTATTATAATCTGTGATAAAATGCATGATGTATTAATTTGCTATACTGTATATGATATAATGGTATGTATTGTTGTGATATCTGTTGTATTATCGTTTTCTTTATTGTCATGCTGATAATGATGTAGATTGTCTCACCTCTCTATATGCTTTTCTCTATATTATTATTATATTTCTGTAAAAAGTTTGAGGAAGAGGAGGAGGAACAGCCTCTTCAGATATAATATCCGGACGAGCGACAACCAAGTGAACTGTACGAGGAAGACGATCTTGAGATCATGGCGTTGCCAGGATTCTCCGGTTTTGTGAGACTTGAGTTACACGGAGGTTCGGAGGCCTAGCGTATGCGTGAGGATAGAGGAACAATTGTCTACGTGGGATGTCTGACTGTGTCCCTGAGTAGAGAGTTTGATGGAGATGTTATATTTACTACTACGTTGTATTTACATCTTGAGTTGCCTTTGACTCTTAGGCGTTACTGGGAAAGAATTTTCCATGCGCCTAGCGAGCTCAGTAGTGAGTCAACAGCCCGGACTCGTGTCCGTAGAGCTGTGGGACCTCTAGGATTTCTATCTTTCGATAATCTCTCTGAAGATGATCCATCGGAGGGTTAGAAATCTTTCGAGGTGCACTTGGCAATGTTATGTATTTAGTATTATGCTGACACTTTACTGCTTTGATAAATATTTATAGTTGTAAATTATTTGTGTATTTAAGATAAAAAAATCATATGTATATTATGGTGTGATTATACTTTGTTTTATTTTGTGTTCTGTGTTATTTTATTTAATGTTATAATTATAAAAGGAAAAAAATTTACCACCAATATTATTAAGTATCAAACGATTTACAACTTGGGAAAGAATTTTATTTTATTTTATTTTATTGCATCATAAATGTGACATCCCCACAACGGTGTTACAAGAGAAATGGCAGCCCCAATGAAAGCTAAATTTGACAAATATTGATGGGAATGCAATATGCTAATGGCCATTGCAAGTGTTTTGGATCTTAGGTGCAAATTTCATGTTGTTAATTACTGCTTTCTGTTGATATATGAACCAGATTATGTGGCTAAAGAGAATGTGGATAAGGTGATGAATGCTTTGAAAATATTATATGATGAGTATGTTAACTTCAGTAAGGAAGAGACATCTGCTAGTGCTAGTGGTGAAGTTGATAGTGGTGGTAACAACTCTTCTACCAATGTGCTTGGTTCTTCAATTGTCATTGGATTTGACCAAATCATGAGTATTGTTCGTGAAAACAAGCAATTCCCGCAATAAAATTTGAATTAGAAACTTATCTTGAGGAGGGTCTTTATATTCCTAATGGTATTTCTAACTCTTTCAGTGCCTTGGAATGGTGGAAAAATAATAGCTTAATATATAAGATTTTATCGAAGATGGCTGCTGACATTCTACCTATTCCAGTCTCAACAGTGGCATCAGAGTCCACATTTAGTGTTGAAGGAAGAGTTATTGATGAATTTCGTTCTAGATTGAATGAAGAATCTATTAAAGCACTAATTTGTGGTAGGGATTGGCTTCGCAACAAGTATAATTTGAAGAGACACCAAAAGGTACAAATTTTAGATATTAAAATGATATTTCTTTTTTCTTGTAGTTGTTAAATTGTGTTGTGATCTAATAATATAATTAATTTATTATTTTCAAGGTATTTGAACAAGAAAAAGAGATCACCTTGAAGATTTGACACTTTGTTAGTTAGTTGGTTGGCTGATTGCACGTTGACACTTTGTTGGTTGATTGCACTTTGTTATTTAGATTGAGTTATTGTGTTGTGTTGTTGAATTTGATCATGTGATAATTGGATAATTTGGATTTGTCATTATTGAGATGTATTATTGGTCTTGAGACTATGATGTTGATGATGAGTGATGACCAATTGGTTATGAATGTGATGTGAGAATAAGCTTGAAAGAGGTGTTTTATATGCTTGAAAGAGTCTCAACATTTCATTTTATCTATAAAATAATTCTATTTTAATTGTGCATAGCTATTATTACTATGACTTATTTTGACCCGGTATAGTTTAATTTGCAAATTTTTATATGTTGAAGTGACTTGAAAGAGATGTTTGAATTTGATGAATTTTGTATGCTTTGGTTGTGTATGATTTAATTGTGTAATGATATTTTATTTAGTCTAATGAGTAATTAGTAATGATATTTAGAAACAGAAGTTATACTTGAATGATATTTTTTTTCAAATCAAAGATTTTGGTCATTATGGCGTCTCTTCCGACAAAGAATGGCCTTTCAAGGCCATCTTTCAAAACATAGAAAAGTGATGGCGTATTTGAGGCTTATATGAAGGTCTTATATTCGTCGAAATATACCTTTTAAAACAATACCAAAATAGCCTATTTAGAGGCCTTAATATAAATCCGACTCCTAAATAGGCTTCGAGTTATGGTGCCAGTGCTAGTATCGCTTATGTCAATATTCATCGAAGGATGCTCAGTCGTGTCAGAGCCAATTTCCGTCAAAAAATGCCTTTGATGGTAATGTTCAGGCTCGGGCTAGGTACATATAACACAGGCTTGGCCTATTTAGGATGAAGCCTGGCCTGACCTAACCTATTTCCATCCCAACCTATACCATTGTTGCGACCTCGGAAGAGGTAGGCAAAGAGTTTGTTGACCTTTTCAAGTGACACTTTCATTTCGGAGAAAAGACGAGTTCTCATCCGACAACACTTATTTTAACCATTCTTGGGAAGAGCTTAAAGTAGGAGATGTTCTTATGTCATTTTTCTCAAGCCTTAAAGATGTTCATGCGAGATTTGGTGTCGGCCACGTCAGCGTGAAGGAGGTTCTACAAGGTTCTTGAACAATCCAATAACCTTGAAAGTCAAATAAATGACATCACCACGTGCATTCGAGATGGACTCAAGTAAATCCTAATTTTTTCCTATACTTATCCCACGGCAACCGCCTCATATTTTCACTCTCATAAATTACGTTTTCTCTCATCAAAAGCATTCATCTTTTCTTGATGGTCTCTCCATTTCATCCTCACAAATTCACCTTCTCTCACCCAAAGACTTCACTCCATTTTCTCTCAAAATGGTTTACGGCCATGCATAGTCAAAGTCTTCATTTTTTCTCCAAAATTCTCCAAATAGCAAAAGCTCTCAAATTTCCTTCTTTTCTTCTCCAACCTGATTTTCTTCTCCAACCTCACGGCCTTCCACCCACTTTCCATCAATCACTCTTCTATAATTCTAAACTACCTTATTTCTTGTTTTCCTACTTCATTTCAAGACATTTTGTAGTTAAAACCTAAGGAATCATCTATTTTTTTTTATCTTGTTCTTTAAAGCTCAAGTTTGAAGCCTTGACTTTAATCTTCATATTTCTCTTCATTTCAAAGTTCTAATCATGATTTTAATCCATGATTATTTTAGTTTATTAGGTCATGTTTTCTTTGGTTTCCAAGAAGCTCTTGAGGGAGTTTACCCCAAGGAGCTTTGGAGGTTCTTCAAGAGGTAAGAGGGAGATTTAACCTCACCAACCAAGGTCGTGTGGAGATGTGTTGATTCACTTATTGTTTAATTACTTCTTTAGTTGTGATTGTGTTGCGAGCGTGATTACATGGAGGAGATCCTTCGCAAGGCCCAACTTTAGAGTTTGCGTGTTGCCTCGACCCTTCGATTTGCAGAGAGAGCATATGGGTCCATTCAAGAGGTTACACGCTTGGAGAGAGAGCTCAATACCCTTCGGGGTGAAAAGAAGAAACTTGAGCTGGACCTTGCTAAGAAGGATAGGTAGCTCGCTCAGGCCATCGTAGATACAAACCAGAAGGATGAGCAACTCAAGTTGTATGTCTCCGAACTAGATAAACTCTGTGTTGAGGTTGCCTTCCTTTCTGTAGATTCTATTGATGTTCCCTCCCTCCAGGCTCAAGTTGCCAAGGAGGAGGCATTCCAGGTTAAGGTTGTTGCGGTCAATGATCTTCAAGTCCAACTTAGTCAGGCAACGACTAGTGAGGATGTACTGAAGAAGAATCTAGCCTCAACCAAGTCTACCCTCACCATTGCCCTGGACTCAATATGAACTTCTGTAGGGTGAACTTGACAAAATAATAGATAATTGGTCGACGTCCATGGAAGAGGCTTTTGAGAACGCCTTTAGCCAACTCCGCCTTCTTAACCTTGGCCTTAACGAGGAGGGGGTTAGTGCTCTGAAAGAAGTCTGAGATGGTCGCATTGTGGACATAGTTGCTCTGGGAGCTGCCTTAGATGACCAAGCGGGTTCTAGGGTAAAAGATGGGGAAATGATGGAAGCGGTGCTGAAGGTTGGGCGAGAAGGGGCCAGTGTGATTGTGGCTAAGGCTGTGCAGACTAAGGCGACTCAGACCAAGGGGATGCAGACCGAGGTGGCGATGGAGGCTTCAGAGGGTTAAAGCCTCATCTTCCGATGTCTAAGTTTTTATTTTTTCCTTGCCTCCTGCGTAGAGCTTCATTTATATATTTGGACAAGTCCTGGCCTCAAGCATTTTATTTTTATAATACTTGCTTTTTTGTAATAATGTATGCACTTTTGCCAAGATAAGTCCAATGCTCGATCTTGGTGCCGCTTTCACGCTTGTTGAGTTTTGTCCTTTGCAATGTCGAGATGGGTGGGTCGGATAATTCGAGTAACACCTATGAAGTGATGATAATTATTGATTTGTCTTGTTGATGAACCAATTGGTTATGAACGCGATGTGATGTGAGAATAAGCTTGAAAGGGGTGTTTTATATGCTTGCTCAACCTTGGCGTTGACTTTACACTTAAGTAATTTTGCTCGCATAATTCATTGGGATGGGTCAAACACTCGATCTCGGTGGCAAGGCTCTGAATTAGGTGTCCTTTTAGCAACCTTTGCTCTGCAATTTATAGCAGTCTATGCTTGCTTGGGGAACTTGCTTTGAATTTATTGGGAATTAAGGTTGTTTAAATGTGATAGCAGTTTTCACTCTCTTTCTCAACTGCTCGTTGCCTTAATGGCCAATTACAAGGAAGGAATAATTAAACATGCCTTTAAACATGCAACCATTTCACCTTTCCAGGAGCCAATTAGAATGCATTATTCCTTCTATAAATAGGGAATATTTGTAGTAGGATTGTCACTTATTCCTTTCATTTTCTAGTTGTGCTCGAGGGTGGATCTTTTTTCATAGAATGGCTCATTTCCTACCTCTTATGGGCGAGTGGAAAGTCATATCCTCTTCTGAGACCATCTTTCTCTTCTTCCCTAAATTCTTGAAAGTGTTCCTTCATCTTGCGTATTTTGTTGGTATAGGTCCTTCTTTCCAAGTGTAATGGTCTTGTGTGGACCAAGTAATTGCCCTGTGCAGCTTGGTCAACCCATCTCTCAGTAGCATATATCCTTTTCTTCCAGGCATGTGTAGGTAAGGTCTAGCTTCCACTGGAAAGGATTGGAGCTTCTGTTTGTAGTTCTTGTGAGGTGTGGATGGGTTGCACCACCCTCTTCCTTTGCTCCCCTAATTGCTACCCTGCCGTGGGTGCACAGGGGTGGTTAAGAAGTGTAGGGTCGTGAGACCTATCTTCTTTATGATCAAGGAAGAGGTCGTTGTCCACTTGCACTTTGAAGATCCATTGAGGAGGTCGTGGTTGGTGCTAGACCATCATCATGAACTGACCAGGCTAACATTCTCGGCTTTATTCAAAAGGGCAGTCTTTGGAAGAGGACTACTCGCAGGCTTTTCTTGTAAGGTTAATAATGTTTGGAATGTGAATAGTAAAACTTGCTCTTCTTGTGAATGTTTTTACTTTCTGTTGTATGCTTTCTTTGCCAAGATGAGTCTCGATTTCGGTAATTGTTTCACGTATCCTGAGCTGGGTTTGATGCTCGATCTCGGTATGTAAATTACCAATATAGGTCTAAAGCTTGACCTCAGTAGCTGCATATTCATATTGACAAATACTCGTTTTGTCCAACCGAGATGAGTCCAAAGCTCGAATCTTGGTGGTTGGGTTTGGTTAATTGAACGAACACTCATTTTGCTAGTCGAGATGAGTCCGGAGCTCAAATCTCGATGGTTAGATTCGCTTAATGCACGTGATACAGAAGCCTCTTGGTGTGGGATCCATGATCCTAGGCAACGATCGATTATGCTTAACCACTGCAAATTAAGGTGGGTTTATGGGTTAAGGTGAGGTCATAGGGGTACGGGTGAAAACTCTTGATTATGCTGCTTAACCCTAGAGGGTGTTCAAGTGGATACCCTTATTTGGTCATCAAGTATAAATATGCTTAACCTCTATAAAGTATGATGGGTTTATGAGTTAAGATGAGGCTCAAATGGGCACGGGTGAAAACCCTTGAATGCTCTGCTTGACCCTAAAGGATGTTCAAGTGGATTCCCCAGTTTGGCCTTCATGTAAAGATATCAGAATAGCTGATCGTTTCGAGCCTTGTATTCCTTAGACTTCACTAAGGCGTGGTGACCTTGTGGGTTACGATAGGCCCAAGCATCAGGGGACTCAAGGTCACTACTAGATATTAGTTGTAAATATTGATGAGCCAGAGTACCTGTGGACACAAGGTCACAGTCGAGGTACTAGCTTCGAGATGAGACAACAGTCGTGAAGAAACACCAATTTATTGATGTGCAAAGATATTCATTACATAGCAGAAGTAACAATTACAAGGCATTACATGATTGTGCGGGTCACTTCGTGGTGGCAATTGTTCTCCTAGTTGCCGCCCCACGGCCATACTCTATCTTGATTACGGGCATCATCCCGAGGTGGGCGTGAGTCGGGGTTGTCATTTCTCACCGAAGAACGTCTTCTCTGATAAGAAAAAGAGGGACTCCGGGAGCTATAGCTTCATTTTCTATAATGACCCCTCCTCTAGTTGTTCAGGGCCTTTTGAACATATCGGCCTAGATGGCCATCCTAGACAAGAGACTTGATAGCATCTAGAGTGAATCTACTGTTACTGCTGTCTGTGTTATCAATCATCTCCCTTTCTCTATTTTTGGTAATATATTTCTTTATGAACGTTTTCATCATAAACCTCCAAACTACATTTTTCTCAAACTTATTGGTTGAGATATTGTGCTTATTATAATATTTTATCTATTTTATTTTATTTTATTTTATTTGGGTGGTGTTGATAATGGGATTTCTTATTTTCAAATGCGTGAATCATTAATTCTTTCAAGTCTTTGGTTCAATCAAAGTGCCAGAAGATAATGTTAGTGGCTTCTCATCCTGATTCTTCCTGTTTTGACACGTTACCATATGATCAAATAAACTCAAACTTGTCTCATCTCTTCGTTCTTATACGGAATTATACATGCGTCTCTTTAGAAAACTATACTGGTTGGCGTCAAATAACTTCACAATCTAATAACCAATGTTATCAAACGTGCATATTTCAGAGTTCAAATCCAACAGACAAGAGCATATAATTGCTATGACCCTTTCTCACATTCTTATCCTCTTGTCATTCCTAGCAAATCAATAGATGAATTCAATCAAATTTTGAAGCTTGTCAGAGGTATTAAAGATGAATTCAATCTTAACTTGAACAATTTCGTCTTTCCCCATTCATCGTCCAATATATTATTGGTGTCAAATTGTAGGTAGTTTATCTGTCATTCAACAAATGATTTTCAGTTGGACGGTGACATGCATGTGGTTCGCTTCATGGTGTTTTTTTTTTCTTTCGATTGTTGGGTTAGGAATTATTTAGTTCGTACAATAATCACTCTTACAACTATAGGCAAAACAGATTTCATGTTGGCAATCTTCCGTTCATATTGCTATTCCACTGTGTGTTGTTTCTCCGAGTCGAATGATTATAAGAGATTGTGTGACTGCCACTTTTGTCATGCTTTTTCAAGTACAGGGTTATCTGCTGTGCGTCTCTTATTGGCTGATTTCTGGTTTCACCTTGCAATATTGGTCACTTTGAGTTTGCCTTGCCAGGCAGTGAAATTGCGACAATAGGATATTTTGTTTGTTTCATCACCTAACTTAATTGTGTGAATCTTGACATTATATACAAGTGTACAATTGTCATTGCCTTTTTGTTTTTTTTTTCTTGTTTTTAACTTCTATAAGGGGTTTCGATAATAATAATAATAATAATAATAATAATAATAATAATAATAATAAGGTAAATTAGAATTTTGCTTCTACATTTTTAACTCATTTTTAATTTAATCTTTATAGTTTTTTACTTCTCAAATTAATCTTTACACTTACAAACATTTTGAAAATAATTTCTATCATCAATTTCTATTATAACATCATTATATCACTATCAAATGACTAACTTAGTAAGTGTTCTTTTATATAATATGTACATATTTAGATGCTTAATTTTTTATAAAACGTCTAATAAGTATTCTTCTATACCAATGAGTATGTACTCATTTATTAATTAAATATGTTCTTCTTTGGATGCTCTTCTTATATTTGTAAGTTATTTAGTAGTGACTAAATTAACTGTGTTATAACGAAAATTAACGGTAGGAATTACTCTAAAAACGTTTATAAGTGTAAGAACTTATTTGAAAAGAAAAAAATTATAAGATTAAATTGAAAATGAGTGAAAATTATAAGGACTAAAGTTTTAATTTAACCTAATAATAATCTATACTATATATACTTACTATTTTAAAGGATATTTCCCACTTTAGTGTCTAATTTTTATTTTTAAAAAATTATTATTATTAATTACTAATATAAATATTTAAAGATAAATATAAAAATAGATAAAACTATAAATATATCTTATTATTTGTTTAATGATTTATGGATAAATATAAAAAAGGAAATTCAAACATTTAATGATTTATCATGATTAATTACTCATTTAATTATAAATTTAAAAAATAAAAAAATAAAACAGTAAATAATTTTTAGTAATGCTTTATTTTTTATATGGATTAATGCTTTAAAATTTTAAATTTAAAGATAAACATAAAAGATAAAAAAATTATAAATATTTGTTACTATTTAAATATAATTATTTTCAAGTACTTCTAAGACTCTCATTATATAGTTTTCTTTTTTAATAATCATCTCATTATATAGTTATAATTCACTTTAAGTTCTCTTTATTATTAATTACTCATTTGAAGATTTAAGGACAAATATTAAAAATGAATAAAATTTTAAATATTTTTATTATTTTTTAAAGACTTTTGAATTAGAAATTTAGTGATTTATCATTATTAATTACTCATTTAATGATTTAAAAAATAATAAAATAGTAAATACATTTATTAATCATTTAAAAATTTAAATTTAAATATAAACATAAAAGAGATAAAATTATAAATATTTGTTACTATTCAAATATAATTGTTTTCAAAAGTGCTTTTAAACTTCTCGTTATATAGTTTTTTTTTGTTTATAACTATCTCAAAATATAGTTATAACTCACTTCAAATCCTCTTTATTATTAATTATTTTTATCTTAATAAAGAATATAAAAATGTGAATTGACTAGCACTACATATAAATTGATTGCGTATGTATTGAATTGTTATTGTTCAGAAGTGGAATTAACATGACAAAATTCCTTAATGTGCACATTTACTTTAATGAGACAATGTATGATAGTGAAGAGAGTCTCATGTATCAAGGTCCTCTTCTTAGGCCTATTGTGATCACAGCCAATATGACTTTGGATGCCTTGAAAATTAAGATCCATTCAAAGTTGAGGCTCCAAGTAAATGTATATGTGTCAAAGGTTGTCTATCGATGTTTATAATGCTACAATCCATGGAGATGGATAGGTCTCCTATTAGAGGACGACGATGATGTAAAACGTATGATAGATTCCTTCTGTCAAACTCCGAACATGGCCTCGATGGAGTTGTATGTTGAGGTAGAAACAAGTGGGCATGAAGAGCATGTTGAAGCTCCTGGTGAAACAGAATTTCAAGTTGGTCCTTCTAATATAGTTGAGTCATGCAGTATGATTGTTATTGGTGGTGCAATGGTTGAAGCTGATAACTTACTTGTCAGAGATGCAGTATAGGACACAAGTGAAGATGAAGAATAGGTAGCTGAGACTAATGATTCGGACACTTACATAGAGGCAGAAAACTTTGACGCCGAAGAAAATTTACAAGTTCCATTGTCGATTGCTCCTCAATCCATGTTTATGCCTCTAGGCCCTGAATCTATGTTTGTGCCACCATGCCCTTAGTTTTCTCAGATCAATTGGGATGAATTGAGTAATCTTGATAACTTTTCTGAATTAGATAGTCTTCGGACTTGGAGCATAAATGATGAATTATAGGTTGGCTTGCAATTTTCATCAAAAGATGCCGTGAAGTTGGCCCTCAAACATTATTCGATTTGCAGGAATCAGGAGTACAGGATTGAAGATTTTGATTCACGAAGACTAACTACTAAGTGCCCTAGTTTTGACGAAAGTTGTAATTGGAGAGTTAGGGTCATACAAAGAAAGAGGTTGAATGTGTGGTAGATTACAAAATATAACAGATCTTACAGCTGCGTTAACCCAACTGTGTCATTAGATCATCGCAAGTTGGACTCTCGTATAATCTGCTCTTGCATTTTGGAGATGGTTAGAACAAAACCTAATGCACCTATATGCTTAATTGTTGAAAGGATTCGAAGCCTATTCGGTTACCAAGTTTCATATCAAAAAACCTGGAAGGCAAAACAATTAGTCATTGTGAAGGTTTTTGGGGATTGGGATAAATGTTATGAGGTGTTGCCTAGATGGCTAGCTGCCATGAGAAAAGACATGGAAGGCACAGTGGTGGAGTTGCAAGACAAGGAATGTTTTGTGCATAACCAACTTGATCATTTGAAAATAGTGTTTTGTCGATTATTCTAGACATTTAGACTGTGTATTGCTGGCTTCCGATATTGCAAGTCCATTGTTCAGATTAACGCTACTCATTTATAT
Organism: Ormosia semicastrata; assembly: GCA_029884595.1. NCBI lineage: Eukaryota > Viridiplantae > Streptophyta > Magnoliopsida > Fabales > Fabaceae > Ormosia > Ormosia semicastrata. Next base: position 9,616,991 of record JAQQTO010000063.1, on the reverse strand, counting down.
GACAAATACCGTCATAAGTTGTTGATTGCAATAACCCAAGATGGAGATAGAAAACCTCTTCCAATTGCATTTGCCATTGTGCAAGGGGAGGCAAATGATGCTTAGAATTGGTTCTTAACCCACCTTTGGGAACACATCATGCAACCAGAGGGCTTGTGCTTGATATTCGATTGACATCGTGGCATCTTACAATCAGTGACAAATGAAAATCTTGGATGGTAGCCACCGAATGCGTATCATGTCTATTGCATATGATACATTAGTTCAAATTTTATTTTAGATCAATTTTGAAAATCAAGTTAGGGCTTTTGTAGATCGGGGTTTTCTGAATCTAACAACATAAATATCATGTCAAATAAATTAGAATCCAGTGAATATTTTGTTAAAAACCTTATGAAAACCCTTTCAGTATCGTTCCAAAATCAAGAGATTTTGTGAATTGTTTTGAAAATAATATAGGGATTTTGTATATCTCTAAAATGCGTTTTGATAGGCACATGAATCGTGTCAAATGGTTGAGAAACTAGTGAATAATTTCATTTTTTGTCTCGCGAACGTGACCTCGATTTTGATCCAATAACCCAATTTAGTTGTTGTTTTTTTTGTCATGAAATTAACTTAGGAAAATTATAGATCCTATTTCTTTGGTTCTAAAAAGATATAGATAACTTGAAAAGGGTGAGAATTGAACGAGAAAATGTGCGCGACCAGTTCAGCCATGAACCAGGTCGCAGGAAACAGATAAAGAAGATGATGTCTTCCTGGTTCCTGCCACGCCCACTCGTGCTCCAGGCGTGTGGGAGCACCTGAGAGGTGTACAAAATTGCTTTTTAAATTTTGTTTTTGTAATACACACCATGCGTCTGATACTATTTTTTTCGATATTTCATTTATTTTTTCATGCCCATTTATTATTTATTTCAAAATTTCAAGAGTTTAAAATTGTTAAAAATTAATGCTACTCTCCTTTTTTGCCTCTGAAATTTTTTGTATATTATTGTGATGCTACTAGACATGATATATATTGTATACTCTCGGAGTTGATGTTATTTGGTCATTGAAATAATTTTCAGTGCTATTTTGTGCATAAATGAATATGTAATGTTTTCAAAGTTATTTATCTTGTTATTATTTATGCAATTTGATTCTGAGAGTTATTGTTTAAAGTATCGTGGTACTGTTTTGGGACACTTTGCATGATTAGGAGTTCGCCTTCACGGAAGCAATTGTGTTGAGGTGTCATTTTGTTAATAATGTTGCATTGGAGGTTGTGTTGATAATGCACTTACCCTAGTTTGCTTCATTAATATAATTTCTGATGACATTAAGGTTGTGTTGATATGATCCAAGTTGGATGCATATTATTTTTACGGATCGTTCTTGAGTTAATTTTGTATTTTAAAGAATTAAACAATGACAGGATGAATAGTAATGTAAATAGTGCATGAACAGTACGGTGAACAGTGCGTGAACAGTACCGTGAACAATGCGTGAACAGTATCGTGAATAGTAAAAAATGGAAAAGATGGAAAAGGAAAAGGAATGGAAGGAAGAAGACGCCACACTCTTGGAGAGTGATAAGTCAAGCGAAGATTCGCCACAAACGTAAGGAAACCTTTGATAAGAACCAAGATGGCTCTACTAAGAACCCAAGAGAACTAAGCTCTCAAAACCCACAAAGGAGTGCAATATTATTCTCTAAGTCAAAAAGTGCCAAATACAGTAAACACAAGCCTATTTATAGGCATTAGGTATGCAGTAGGTCTAGATAAAGGAGGCGACAAGCTAGCACATTTTAAAACCTAATCCTAGTGCAAATGTGGCCTAGGCCCAATTGGAAACCCTAGCTCTATTATGTGCAAGTTAAGCCCAATCAATAGGCCCTTATTATAAAATTAACCCAAAAGGAAAATAAGAACCAAAACTAAGAAAAATAAAAGGTTTAAATACATAATTAAATAAAATTGACTAAGAAGAAATCATGTCCCCACATTTGGGCCCTTCATCAACTTGGATCATTTGGACCATCTTGAGCGCTTCTTCTTCTAGAATGGGTTTTAGTGAAAGAAAGTGGTTGACTACTTTGTCCAAATCCTCCTTAGCCTTCTTAGTTCTTGACCTTGTCATTGGGCCTCTAAGTCCTCGCAGTGCTTCTTTGGGCATTGGGCCCATTGGGGTTCCACTTGAGCTTCCTTGGTCTCCATCATGCCCTCCTCCTTCGAAAGAATTCGTCCTCGAATTTAATCCTTCATCACCTACATCAAAAGCACTTAAGTCAGCCACATTAAATGTTGCACTAACCCCATACTTACCTGGTAGGTCGACTTTGTAGGCATTGTCATTGATTCTTTCTAAGATTTGGAAGGGTCCATCTCCTCTAGGTAAGAGATTAGATTTCCTTTGCAAAGGAAACCTTTCTTTTTGCATGTGCACCCACACCCAATCTCCTGGCTCAAAAATAACTTGTCTCCTTCCCTTATTTGCTTGCTTAGCATATTGCTCCATCTTCCTTTCAATTTGAGTCTTGACTTGTTCATGGAGCTTCCTCACATATTCAACTTTTGCTTGTCTATCCCTATGAATTAAAGAAGAAACATTAGGTAGAGGCAGTAAATCAAGGGGGTGAGGGGATTAAAACCATATACAATCTCAAAAGGAGAAAAACTAGTAGTAGCATGCACAGCCCTATTATAAGCAAATTCAACAAGAGGTAAGCATTCTTCCTAGGTTTTGATGTTCCTCTTGATGATTAATCGCAGCAAGGTCGATAGGGTCCTATTCACCACCTCAGTTTGCCCATCAGTTTGTGGGTGGTAAGTAGTAGAGAAGAGTAGCTTAGTCCCAAGCTTGTTCCAAAGGGTCCTCCAAAAATGGCTTAAGAACTTTGAGTCCCTATCTGAGACTATGCTTTTGGGCATTCCATGAAGCCTCACCACTTCTTTAAAGAACAAGTCCGCCACATGAATAGCGTCATCCACCTTATGGCAAGGGATGAAGTGGACAATCTTGGAGAATCTGTCCACCACCACAAAAATAGAGTCTCTTCCTTTGTTTAAGCGGGGCAAACCTAGCACAAAATCCATAGACAAGTCAGTCCAAGGGGAATTAGGAATAGGTAGGGGGTATAGAGTCCATGAGGCATTACCTTTGATTTGGCTCTTTTACAAACAATGCACCTATCACATATTTTATGCACATCATGCTTCATGTCAGGCCAATAAAAATGCTCATGCAACACATCTAAAGTCTTTTGGATCCCAAAGTGACCCATTAATCCTCCCTCATAAGCTTCCCTAAGCAATAATTCACGCAAAGAGCTTTTAGGCACACACAAATATTTTTCTTTGAATAAATACCCATCTTGCCTAAAAAAACCCTTATGCGCCCCTTTTTCACATGCAGCATACATCTTGGAGAAATCATCATCATGCATATACAACTCTTTTATATGTTCAAAACTAAGCATTTTTGTTTCAAGAGTAGCTAATAAGGTATACCTCCTTAAAACATTGCTCCATGAAAGCGCACCACGAACACTCAAGTTCAAAAGACTCCAAGAAAAATTAGGCCTCACGTCTCTCACAATATGGGTGCATGCGAAGAGCCTACTATATGTTTACCTTCCCATTGCTTGTGTTTGATCATATAGAGAAATTGTTCAAGGTATTCCACCCACTTGGCATGCCTCTTATTAAGCTTGCCTTGCCCTTTTAAATATTTTAGTGACTCATGATCACTGTGAATTACAAACTCTTTTGGTAAAAGGTAGTGCTGCCAAGTGTGCAAAGCCCTTATAAGTGTATACAATTCTTTATCATAGGTGGAGTAATTTAAAATAGCTCCATGCAATTTTTTACTAAAGTATGCAATGGGATGACCCTCTTGTAATAAAACAGCCCCAATCCCAACATTAGATGCATCACACTCAAGTTCAAAAGACTTAGAAAAATTAGGCAATGCAAATATGGGTGCATGAGTGAGCCTATCTTTGAGTGTGTTGAAACTTGTCTCTTGATCTTTCCTCCACCTAAAACTCACAGTTTTCTTAACAACTTCATTTAAAGGGGCGGCTATGGTGCTAAAATCTTTTACAAACCTTCTATAGAAGCAAGCTAACCCATGAAAGCTTCTTACCTCACTCACAGACTTAGGGGTAGGCCATTCCCTAATAACTTTTATCTTTTCTTCATCTACTTGCACTCCCTTAGCACTCACAACAAAGCCTAGGAACACTACATGGTCGGTGCAAAAGACACATTTCTCTAAATTAGCATATAACTTTTCTTTTCTAAGCACACTCATCACAATACCGTAGAAGACCTTAAGGTGTTCTAGGTGCTCTTCTAAGGTTATGCTATAGATCGAAGATTTTCATTAAGATGTCATCAAAGTATACTACTACAAACTTGCCTAGAAACTCTCTCAACACATGGTTCATCAACCTCATAAAAACCCACTGCCACCCTTCAGGGTCAACCAAGGTCCATATTTGTAAGCCCAAAAGGCATCACTTCCCGGTAAGTCATAGGCTCATCCACTCATCTCTACAATCCATGCTTAGTCTTAAAGACGAGGTTCTTTGTCCACAATATTCTCGTGGAGGAAGCTACTCCACCATCCCTTTGTGAAACTTGAACTTATCCCATCGGTACCTTTGGAGATAATTTGATGGTACCTACTTTTTTAGATACATCAAATCTACTTTAGAAAAGTAATATACACCATGCAATTCATCAAGCAAATCATCTAGCCTAGGGATGGGATGCCTATATTTCACAGTTATATTATATTACATAGAAGCCCTTTGGCATTTTCCTACAATCAGCACTGACTTAGGGGTAGGCCATTCCACTTTTGAGAAGCTTTTATCTTTTCTTCACCTCACAAAGCCTAGGAACACTCATGGTACACACTTCTCTAAATTAGTTTCTCCTAAGTGCCGGTCCTTTTTTATGGGGACATCAAAGTATCTTGCTACAGTATGTTCATCAACCTTAAAAAGGTGCTAGGTGCATTTGTAAGCCTAAAAGGCATCGCTTAGTCTTAAAGACTGTTTTCCACTCATCCCCTTCCCTTATCCTAATTTGATGACTTTAAACTTTCCATGCAATTCATCACCCCTATCCTTTTTGCATCAAATCCTCCAAGTGCTTTTTTGGGGACAAGTTTTGAATTTCCTTAGTTTCCTCGGGATTTGTCCTATATTTGTCCTATAGGGCCTATTGGGCAAAGAGGCTCCCGGGATGAAATCCATTTGATGTTCAATCCTCCTCAAAGGTGGTAGTCCGGGAGGGACACTCTTTGGAAAGATATCTTCAAAGTCCTGTAAAAGAGAATCAACTTCACTAGGTAGAGGGTTACAGTTACAATTTAAGTACAAGTCCTTATATACGCAAATGTACATCTCTTGCTTTGCAAAGCAAGCCCTCTTAATCTCACTCTCCCTAGCAATTAAACATTCATTTTTTTCTCAGTTACAAGTTCTTAGTCCTTATTCTTCGCTTCCTTCTTTGATTTTATTTTTATATCTTCCTTCTCTTGCTCCCTTCTTAGCTTCAAGGCCACTTGGTCTTCACAAACCTGTTTGGGAGTAAGGGGTACAAGGGTTACCTTTAAGGAATTATGAACAAATGAGTACTTGTTAGTGAAACCATCATGAATAGCATGCTTATCAAATTGCCAAGGCCTTCCAAGCAAAATATGGCCGGCCTCCATAGGAACAACATCACACGAAATTACCAATTGACAAACTTACCATCACTTGTTGATTCACTATTAACTCACCATTCTCACTTAGCCATTGAAGCTTGTATGGTCGGGGGTGAAGAATAGTTTTAAGATCAAGTTTTCTTACCAAGCGAGTGCTTGCCATATTGGTGCAACTTCCCCCATCAATAATCAAAGAGCACACCTTCCCTTGAATGAGGCATCTTGTATGGAAAATGTTCTCTCTTTGGCCTTCATCCTTCTCTTTAGCTTGACTTCCCAACAATCTTCTTACCATTAATAAGTCTCCCTCTTGTGGAATAACCTCACAATCACTTTCCTCCTCACTTGATAAAATAGAAGAAGATTCACTAGTGATGCTCCCATTGTCCCTTATAACCATTGTTTTCTTATTTGGGCATTGAGAAGCTATGTGTCCCTTTCCCAAACACTTGAAGCATTTAATGTCCTTATTTTTAGAAGTAGAAGATGAAGTGGAAGTAGTAGGCAAGGTAGCCTTAGGGGCAGCCACAGGTTCCTTTAGACCGAAAGAGGATCCCTCCTTCTTTTGCTTGTCCTTCCAACTTGTTGTATTGAAGTTGGAAGAAGCCTTCTTCAAAGTACCCTTCCTCTTGAGTTGTTGCTCCACCTTCATGGCTTGATGCACTAAGTCTTCAAGCTCAACATAATGTTGCAACTCCACAATATCACTAATGTCTCGGTTGAGACCATGAAGAAACCGAGCCATGGTTGCCTCCCTTTCTTCAATAATGTTGGCTCTTATCAAGGCAACCTCCATCTCTTTGAAGTACTCATCCACACTCCTACTCCCTTGAGAGAGCCTTTGTAACTTATTATGTAGCTCCCTATGATAATAAGACGGTACAAACCTCCTCCTCATCAAAGTCTTCATTTCATCCCAAGTAATGATAGGATGCTCTCTATACCTTGCCCTTTCTTTTTGAGCTTGATCCCACCAAATCAATGCATAATCTGTGAACTCAAGTGCAGCCACCTTCACTTTCTTCTCTTCATTGTAGTCATGGCATGAGAAAATTTGCTCAATTTTTATCTCCCACTCAAGATATGCTTCTGGATCATTCGTCCCTTAGAAGGAAGGTATTTTGATATTCACACCCCAAGCCTCTCATTTTCTCTATCTCTCCTCTCATGTCTCCTTCTTCCTCCTTGCCTCCTATCATCTCTCCTTTCTCTTTCAGATTCATGGGATTCTTCATCATGGTTGGAAGTTTTATCCTCTCTAACCTATCAATCCTCTCATGGATTTCATCACTTTGTCTTTGAAAAAGCCTTTCCAAATGTCTTGTTAGGGCTTGCATTTGTAATGTCATTGCGGCTGTCCTTGGGGAAGGAGGGGGACTTCCACTCGAGTCTCCTTCCTTAGACATTGTACAAAAATAATAAGTTAGTGAACACAATAAAATAAGGTCCTCACTCACTCTTCTCACGTGTATACACTCTTAGATTGATTCCACTAGTGTTTCACACAATTAAGCTTTTGTTTAATGAAAACACTCTTGCCTTTTACCACTCAAGTTCTTTTTTCAAGTTCTTAAATGAACCCTCTCGCGTTTCAATTACCAAAAGCTCTTACAAAGGTAGCGGTCCTCACAAGAGTAAGCACTCAGAAGTTGAAGAAAGGATGAAACTTTAGACAAAACTCAAAGGAATTTGAAAGACAAGCAAGAAAAGCTAATTAAAAAGAAAGGTAGAACTCAAAAGAAATGAGAAGAAAAGAAATGCGCAAGGTATGTAGAATAGCACCGCTTAATGAAATTCACAAGGCATTCAAACTTAATCTTGCTTAAGTGCAAGGGTAGTCTTTTTTTTTTTCTTTTTTTTTCTTTTTTCAATACTATTTTTTACACCCATGTTCTCTTTTTGCACTTAAAAAAAATTGATTCTTGTAATTTTAGTTCCAAATGTTATACCCAATTGTGTATTTAGGAGTTTCCTTTCAAGTTAAGGTACTATAAAACATATAACAGTAATGGATATAGAGTTGATAATATCAAAGTTATAAATATTGAGTAGAAATTAAAGAACAAAAATTAAAGGCGAAAAATAAAAAGACTAGAATTTAAATGGCAAAAAGTAAAGAACGGAAAGTAAAGAATGTTGCCAATTCTTAGAAATGGCAGAGATCAATGATGATCAGGATTGTGTATAATTATGACATCCAAGCAATGGTACTTGATGTTTGGAAAGTAATAAAGAACAAGTACAAAAAACAAAACAAGAACTCTATCAACTCTAGAATCCTGACTCTAGATACCACATGATATGATCCAAGTTGGATGCATATTATTTTTACGGATCGTTCTTGAGTTAATTTTGTGTTTTAAAGAATTAAACAATGACAGGATGAATAGTAATATGAATAGTTTGTGAAAAGTACGGTAAACAGTGCGTGAACAGTACTGTGAATAGTAAAAATGGAAAAGATGGAAAAGGAAAAGGAATGGAAGGAAGAAGACGCCACACTCTTGGAGAGTGATAAGTCAAGCGAAGATTCGCCACAAATGTAAGGAAACCTTTGATAAGAACCAAGATGGCTCTACCAAGAATCCAAGAGAACTAAGCTCTCAAAACCCATAAAGGAGTGCAATATTATTGTCTAAGTCAAAAAGTGCCAAATACAGTAAACACAAGCCTATTTATAGGCATTAGGTATACAGCTAGGTCTAGCTAAAAGAGACAGCAAGCTAGCATATTTTAAAACCTAATCCTAGTGCAAATGTGGCCTAGGCCCAATTGGAAACCCTAGCTCTATTATGTGCAAGTTAAGCCCAATCAATAGGCCCTTATTATAAAATTAACCCAAAAAGAAAATAAGAACCAAAACTAAGAAAAATAAAAGGTTCAAATACATAATTAAATAAAATTGACTAAGAAGAAATCATGTCTCCACATTTGGGCCCTTCATCAACTTGGATCATTTGGACCATCTTGAGCGCTTCTTCTTCTAGAATGGGCTTCAGTGAAAGAAAGTGGTTGACTGCTTTGTCCAAATCCCCCTTAGCCTTCTTAGTTCTTGACCTTGTCATTGGGCCTCCAAGTCCTCGCAGTGCTTCTTTGGGTATTGGGTCCATTGGGGTTCCACTTGAGCTTCCTTGGTCTCCATCATGTGTCCTTAGAATTCTTAGTATCCTCTCGGTACTAGCTTTAGGGACATAATTTTGATGTCCATGAGAGTCTGCTCATGTGATGTAATTTAGGACCCTTAGGCAGGATTACGATTGTATGAAAGAGCTCTATTATAGTTATTTGGTCAAATATTGTACATGTTGATATATTTGACAAAATCTTCCTTTAATGTATTATTTTTCCAACTTTACCAATGCAACTGAATGCTTTAACAAAATTGAATGGGACTAATTATGAGAACTAGGTAGAGTCAATGAAATTGTTCCTTGCTATTTGTGATGTTGATGCTGCTCTCATTGAGGATGAGCTTCAAAAACTCACAAATGCATCTTCCGCTGTAGATATGAATAAGTACGAAAAGTGAGTTCAATCTAATAAAGTTTGTTTGATGACCATGAAGTATAGAATGGATAAGACCATTAAAGAAGCATTCCTGAAACAAATAATGCTAAGGAGTTTCTCAAGTTTGTTGGTGAGAAATTCAAGAAGTTTGATAAAATTGAAAAGGCGTACTACCTCTCTTTGTTGACAAAGATTATATATGATGGTGTGAGTGGTGTTCGTAAACACATCTTGAAGCTTGTGAACTAGTACAATAAGTTGAGATCCATGAAAGTGAAGTTGGGAGAGGACTTCTTAGTCTGGAAGGTGTTTGAGTCTCTTTTAGTTAGTTTTGATGTTCTAAGGACTTCTTATAACACTCAGAAAGAGGAGTGGATGATTGATAAGCTTATATCCGTCTTTACTCAAGAAGAGTAGACAATGAAGAAGGGCAAGACTCATAGTGTTCAGTTTGTTTCTCATAAGAATAATGATAAGAAGAAGAAATTTATTAAAGGGAAGAATAGTAAGCCCTAATTCAAGAAAAAAAGGGAATGATAAGCCTAAATATCCTTTAAGCCACCTTTCGGTCCTAGTGAATCTTTTAGTGTTAAGCTCAAATATCGATTTAATAGGAAATGTAAGTTCTGTGACATATTTGTGCAAAAACAATTTGATTGTTTGAAGATCAAGAGTTGACTTGAGAAAAAGAAAGGTAATCCCTTGGCTCTAGTATGTTTTGAATCAAATCTAGTTGATATTCTTTCAAATACATAGTGGTTAGATACTGGTGTAACTATTCATGTTACAAACTCAATGCAAGAGTTCAAAAGCAAGAGGGGACCAAGTGAAGAGAAGTTGATGATCACAATAAGAAATGAAGTTAGCGTCAAAGTAGAACACATATGAGTGGTTTCTTTAAAATTATGTACTACACATGTTTTAGTTTTGAAAAATACAGTTTATGTGCCTTTTATGATGAAGAATTTAGTTTCAGTTTCGAATTTGTTGCTACTCTTTCCACTTTAGTAATGAAAATGTTTATTTATATTATGATTATGCTAAAAGATGCTGCTAGTTTTACACATCACGTTGGGCTTATGTGTGCATAATATTATATTTTAGAGTATTTTGTATACCTTTTTTATATGCATTTTGTTCAAACAACAACATTTTGGCATAATTAGTTAAATTAGGCATGTCATATAATCTTTTAACATATAAATTAACTTTTAAAATTAACATTGTTAAATTCAAATAGAATTAGAGATAAAAAAAATATTGAAAACATCAAGTTTTAATGACTAAATTGATAAAAATTATCTCTAAAAATTAAATTGATAAAAGATGTTTCTTTTAGAGACCGAAATAGAACTTTATTCTATATTTAGCCAACCATTTTAATGTATTTATTATATATAAAATACTAATGTAATATCAAGTATATCTTTTGATAGCCAAAATAAGTGTATACTCAAAATAAAAACATAATGGTACTTTGAATTAATAATCTAATAATCTTATTACACCTCATATTTCTTTCTTTTTAACTTCAAATTTGTAAGTTTATTCCTTTCCTCACAAGAATATTCTTTTCCTAAACTAACAAATATCTTCTAAAAGTGATCTCTCAATAAGATAGATGCTTCTATAAATATAGTGTATTTAGATAAGTATATTTTGTATTTAAAATAATTTATAATAAAAAACTTTAAAAAAAGCTTTTGAGGAAAAACGATTATTTCCTAAGAAATAATTAATTTTAAATATGCTCCTAATGTATTCAACTTAAGTATATTTCAAAACAAAATAAAATGAGTTAGGGGTAGTTATAAACTTATGTTATGGGTGAGCATGATTTGTTTTGAAATCTCAACTCTCTTCATATTGAAAGCAACAATATGACTCCTCTATTAGAGACTTTAACTAGAGATCGAATACATATCTTAATACTAAGATATGTAAGTCACTTTCATTGTGTTAATAAAGTATTTGTATATCATTAATATATTAATAAAGTCTTTACTCACGCGGGACGTCATAGTGGAAGTGAGTTGTTTCTTTTAAAGAAAGAACTTGTGTTCAATTCCTAAATAAATATTGAGAAGGGAGTCATACTATTTCATTTCCGACTTGAAAGGGAGTTGAGATTTTAGAATAGTTTGTGCTCATCCTTGACCACCCCAACTCTTTTTATATGAAAGAATAAAAAATTTAAAAATACATTTATAAATATAACATTTATATAATAAAAATTAATGATATATTAATACTTCATTTATTTTTATGTGAAATTGGATACGCTAAGTTTATAAAACAATAGTCTCCTCTTCTCGTGCATGCAATGTTTGTGTATTTTGTATTTTCTATTATAAAATTGAATATTTAAATTCATCCAACAACTAGTGGATATTAATTAATTAATAATTAATTTAATAGCTAGCTTAGGTAGCACACAACAAGCATCAGTCTAACAGATCGTGAACGGAACCAGACCAACAAAACAGAGTTACCGGTGCAAAGAGGAGGAAAATTAGAAAGGTTTAAACATTTTCATTTTCAGACAGACAGTGGCATGCCATGTGGGAATCGATTATATTAACGGTGGCTGCGACCGCCGGCAACAACATCGGAAAGATTCTTCAGAAGAAGGGCACTATCATTCTCCCCCCTCTCTCTTTCAAGCTCAAGGCATCTCTCGTTTTTCTGCTGTTTTGTTATGTGCATTATTTGTTTCACTTCCAAGATTTCACCTTTTTCGATAACAATATGATTTGAAACATATGGGTTTCTCTGAAATTAGAAAATTATTATTATTATTATTTTTTGTTAAGCTGTATATATTTGCTGTCAATTCCCTTTAATTCGAAACTTGCGATTTATGAGATTGGATTTTTTATTTATTGTTTTGTAATGGTGAAATTGTATATTTTCCATGCATGTGAAGTTGTTTACGATTTGAGTGAGAATATGGAAATGGATTACATTCCAAGATCACATTTTTTCATTGAAGCCTTATGTGGCCAAGAAGTCACTATTTGGTACTGATCCCAATTGTGTTTGCAGGTCATAAGGGCTTATGCTTTAAACAAAACCTGGCTCATAGGTTTTCTAATGGATATATTTGGGGCATTATTGATGTTAAGGGCATTGGCTCTGGCTCCAGTAAGTTCTCTTCTAGCCCATGCCTATATTGGGAAGAAAAAATGATTCTGAATTTGAAGGGATTTCTTTACCCTTAGCATGCTCTTATAGTGTTTTGTTTAGATTTTTTAGAACATTGGTAATCCTGGTGGTTTTCTTTTCTCAAATATAGGTCTCTGTCATCCAGCCAGTTTCTGGCTGTGGACTAGCAATTCTTTCAATCTTTTCTCATTTTTATCTCAAGGAAGTCATGAATGCTGTTGATTGGGTGGGCATTACCTTGGCAGGTTTTGGCACAATAGGTAATATAAGTTTTTAATTGCCAAAGAGCATTGAGTTTAATTGCATTTGCTTCCTTTAAACACAACGAGGAACAAGGTTGTGGGGGTAATTATTTAAAAAAATAAGTATGTGTTAAAATAAGAAAAATTTTGTAGTTTTTGACAATCCATTTTGTTGATTATGATGAGAGTAACAAATTTTCTAGCTGTTCATATGGTTCAAAATTTGAATCCACGTATAATAAAAGTAATTATGACATTTACCACACTTGTGTGTCTGAGCATCTGAGCAATGGACTGAAATTTTTGTGGAGTTTTCCTCATTTCTATTATCTGGCTGCTAATAAAACTAAGTTTGCAGTCTTTTGTTGGACTCAATCCATCCAACGTGTCATTTTATTAATTTATGATTTTGTATGTATGTGACGCTATTGGTTAACTATTATATGCTTTTCTATATTTAGGAGTTGGTGCTGGAGGTGAGGAGCAAGAGGCGGTTGCTCTATCTATTTTTCACATACCATGGCTGGCATTTGTTGTTTTCATCTTGTTTGTAGGTACCTTGTCTTATGAATATGAATCAACTTATTTTATAGTCATGTGCTTTAATGTTCAGAGATATTCAGCATTCATAAGTGTGGCATTGTGGAAGATGTCATTTGTGTCACTTGATTTTGCAGTAGTAACAAGCTTGTGAGGAAATGCTCAAAGGCATTGTGAAAGAAGAAAGTGGTATTCCATTATTAACTCGAAGTATATGCATGGAGTGGATGCCATGCCAAACACATATTTGACCTTGAATCTGGTGCATATAAATGCCAGATGTCATGCTTAACAGTGGCATATAATCCATGCATGAAGTTGTATATGTTCTTAAAATTATAATTGTTATTTGAATGAGAAAAGCCTCATTTGATTACTTGGTAATCTGTTTTACCACTCATTTTCATAGGAATATTATTTTTCCCTGAATCTGGTGCATAGAAATGCAGATGTCATCCGTAATAATGCCATATAATCAATGCGTAATATATATCCTTAAAATTATAACTGTTATTTGAATGAGCAAAACCTGATTTCATTACTTGGTAATCCGTTTTTCCTAGCCATTTTCATATGAATATTATTTTTCCCCTTTGGTCTTGAATCTATGCAGATCGCCATGTTCCTTTGCCAATAGGAAGGCATTTTTCTGTTCTATTGGAATGCATTAAATGCATTATGCTTGTCTTTTCATTAACCTGGTAGCATTATTATAAGACTATTGGTTATAATACTTATTAATGGTATTTTTTATAGGCTTTAACAACTTATCTTTAAAAGATTATGAGTTCAACAGTGCAACAAAGTAATATTACTATCTTTCAGACATTATTATTTTAATTGTTAGAAATATTTGCACAGATATTGCTTAATGGATGGCTTCGAATATGCAAGCGTCAGCGAAGAGAACAAGAGATGGTAATTCATGTTTTAATCACACTGGAATACCTTCAGATTTACCTGTTTATTTTCATTATAAATACCCGCATATGGTGATTTAATGAGCTATGTTGTATTTTGTTCTTCTTCCGTCACTTGACATTTATAAGTTATACAGATGGAATACGATGTTGTTGAGGAAATCATTTATGGCTTGGAATCTGGAATTTTGTTTGGGTACTTCTGCTTCACTCTCTACTCTATTTATGTACTCCCTTCTTGTATGGACACATCTCACTTCTTTCATATACCTCAACTCTTCAATTTCAGGATGAATATTCTGACAATTAAATTAAGAGTTGACCTGCTAAGCATTAGCTGCTTTGGAGATATTATTTTCATGTGTCAACTTATGGTGTTTTTCTAGGCCTTTTTTCTGGATTAAAAAAAAAAGGTTATTAGAGAGAAAAGAGAATAATGCAGCTAGGAGGATAAGATATTATCCTAAATAGAAGAAAAAATGGGACAGAGCCAAAGATGTTCTAACATGCAGCAAAACTGCCCTATCTCTCTGTATATCAGAACTGGAAGTTCCTTTAAAACAACCACATGCACAGCAGCACTGAGAGAAGTCATAAACACAGTCCTATCCCATATTAAGGGCAAAGAGAACCTTTGAAAATGTGGTTATTGTGTTCCAACCCAATAGGCCAGAGAGGGAACTGCATAAACCATACATTTCCACAAAAAATTTTGCCTCGTTATATTTACTGAAGCCTTTGAAAAATATCACAAGAAACTTCTTTATTATTAATCATCAACACTATCTAAGTTTTGACAATTTTATATTAGCTGCTTACACAGTTACGCCATGTCACAAGCAGTTAATATAGCTTATGATTGTAATATTTTTTTTCTTGAAGTCTAAACTTAGTTTAATTAGAATAGTTAGTTTACATGGAAAGTCACTGCTTTTGGTTGGCAATGAACAAAACTTAGATATTGCAAATATTATTTACACGAGAGCTGAGAGCAGAGAGCAGAGGACAGAACTTGATTATACATCTTGACTCAATTTTTTTTACACCTAAACACAGGATGTCATCTGTAATATCAAAGATGGGATTTCTATTCCTAGAGCAAGGTTTTCACAAGCTGTTGGTTCCTCTGTGCATCATGATCAGTGTGTGTTGTAGTGGTACAGGCTTTTACTACCAGGTATTCTGAAGACCACTTTTATATGATCTATTTTTGTGAGAACTGTTAGAACCTTTAAGCATGGGGGACATTTAACCTGTTTCAGTCAAACTGGCTAGACATTTGTCCAAGTTACTCTGCCAATTTCAGACATGATAACCTCTTCAATGAAATAATCTTTATCTTCCCACTATGCAGACACGTGGTCTAAAGCATGGGAGGGCTATTGTAGTTTCGACATGTGCAGCTGTGGCATCAATTTTGACTGGTGTACTTGCTGGGATGCTTGCTTTGGGTGAGCGACTCCCGTCTGCCCCAAATGCTCGCTTGGCACTTCTTCTTGGATGGTAATATAAGATATTATGCTTTGTGCTTTTACGGCTTTTTTTTTTCCCTCTTTTTAATAAAGGATAAAGCTAAATTAAACTTCAAAACTTTAGGTTTTTTCTTCACATATGAATAAACACACATATGCACACACAAAAACGAAAGAGGAATCAGGAATAGCAGGGTATTCAGGCCTTCTAGAATAGGATACAAGTTGAACTTTTAGATTGTAAGAGTCCATAATATTCATGGAAAAATGAGAAATATCCCATCCTATGCATGGAGAAATCCTATACCCCACTGCAGAATCAAGAATGCTTTCTAACTGATAACTCTCTTATCATATTGATCTGACCAATGGTTGGAAGTTAAGGGGGCGTTTGGTTTGTTTTCTGTTTTCATTTTCAGATGATATGTTTTAACTAATAATTTACAAAATTGCCACATTGTTTATATTTTGTTTCGTATTTTCAAACTTTTATGAAGAAAATGATAGAAACATTTTCTTGTTTTAACCATTTCATTTACAAAATCTTGAAAACAGAAAACAAAATGAAAACAAGGTAACATATTTGTAATTATGAGTGAAAACATATCAACTGAAAATGAAACTAAAAGCAAACCAAACAGCACCTAAAAGAATTCACATCCCTTGCCTTACAAGGTTCCTAAGTCCTAACATAAAGAATGCTGAAATAAACTCCAATGCTTCAATATTTCTTTCCATCTGAAAGAAGCTACATCGCATTTTGTTGTCTATTACAAACATTTTGTGGCTTTCATCTTATTTGTTGTGCAAGTCTATCTGGGTTGGTTGAATAACTTTATCAAGAGAACAGAAATTTAAGATATAGATCAATACCATTTTGGTAGAACCCAATGTAGTAAACTCTTGTTTCTCAAACGAGATGGAAATCTTCATGTTCTTATGTCAGAAATAAGTTCATACATACAATGCATTATGCTGCAGGCTACTTATTATTGTGGGGGTGATTTTACTTGTTGGTTCAACACGGCTAGTGAGATTACTTCCATGTTCTTCACGACGCTCTAAAAGAAGCAATGTGGATAAGAATTATGGCTCTAGAAGATCCAGTTCTTCCCGTGTAAGGGAACCAAGCCCAAATGCTGTCATTCAAGCAGCAACATTAAATCATTTACTATCATCATCTTCCAAAGAAAAAGCTTGAGTTGACAGGAGCTGGGAAATGTTCCTTCATCAATTGACAGGATTTTAAGGATTAAATTGCTTTCTGATCCTACTGCTAAGGCTAGGTTACACACTGTATATGTACAGTTGCTGCTTCATCATAGGGCATGAATTTTTTTTGGGATCATTCCTTCTGGCTCACATATTTTGGATGAAATATTTGTCAACTTTCTGACGCCACCTTGTAAAAACTATTCCTGAACTTCCAATATTTTGGCTTTTGAGGATTGTATATGACAATGACATTGGCATACCTACATAAGGAATTTGTTTGATTTGCATGAAAGCAAATTTTAATAGGGGTGTAAATGAGTTAAGTTATTCGTGAATTATTCGAGTTTAACTTGTTAGATGTTGGATAAAGTTTTTTTGTTTAACTAAATCAACAAGTTCAAGTTTAAATTTAGGTTTGATTATTTAAATGAGTTAAATTTAAGTTTTATAGGCTTGATTTGTTAAATGTTCGATTAGATTTTTTTGTTTAATTAAATTAATAAGTTCAAGTTTAAACTTAGACTTGATAATTTAAATGAGTCGAATTCAAATTTTATAAGTTTGAAATTAAAAGTTTGTGAATAATTTATATATGTGTGTGTATATATTCCTTATTCATTTAGTATAGAAAGTAAAAATTAGATCACAAAAAAATATAAATAAGAAAAAGTATAGATAATAATAATTTATTTGTTATTATTACTAATTAAAAGCTTATAAAAGGAAGGTTATAAATTTTTTATTTAACATATTATAATAAAAAATTATTTCTACTTTTAGTTTATTATTCTATCTTTTAGCATAAAGATATTTATTAAATACTAAATTAATAAACTTAAATATTTTAAACAGAAATTTGATAAAAGGAAAAAAAATAATTAAGTTATAAATGAATTAAATAAATCAAGTTTAAATTTTATATTTTTTAAATAAGTCAAGTTTAATTTTTAAATTTGACTCGTTTAAATAAATGAGTCAAGTTTAAAAAGTCTCTCTCTATCACAAGTTATGTATGAGCTTCCAAGTACTTGACTTAGCTACATCCCTATGTGCACTAGTGCGATAGTTGTTCTTTGTAGACATGTGTTCCTCGTGTTAGAATAATGTGCTAAGGGTTCACTTCATCCTCTATAAATTATCGGGGCAAAAGAATTTATTCTAGCATCTACAAAATCTCTTATTAAGGGGAAGGTTTCTAATCCTGACAGGTAAATTAGGAAGAGATTAGCATAGAAGTTGAGTGATTCTAGTGTTAGAATAATTTATATAAATTAGCATAAATTATATTATAATTTTATAAAATTCAAATTGATTAGATGACAAAATCATAAGAACATTTTGTTTAGATCAAATTGTGATCATTATTATTATTGTGTCTGTTGTTATTATGCACTGCTCATATGTGAGTTTTATTTATGGGTCCTGTATATGAACTTACTATGATAGATATGTTAAGCTTATACTATTATTTTATATATACAAGGAGATCGCTTTCAAGGATTCAAACATAGCAACCTCATCATAATCTTTTCCAGGTAATCCTAATATTCAATACGTATTATTGTATATGTCATATTTGAGGTTAATTGATCCAAGAAACCTAGCAATTGGTATCAGAGCAGTTTTAATTTTAATTATGACTATTAATTTTCTATTTTACCTAAAAATTGTATTAGGTTTAAAATTGAAGAAACTTGAAACCCTAACGATGTTCAATTCAAATTTTATTTTAGATTAATTTTGAAAATCAAGCTAGGGCTTTTGTTGGTCGGGGTTTTCTGAATCTAACAACATAAATATTGTGTCAAAAGAATTAGAATCCAATGAAAATTTTGTTAAAAACCTCATGGAAACCCTTTCGATATCACTCCAAAATCCAAAGATTTTATGAATTGTTTTGAAACAATAATATAGGGGTTTTGTAGATATCTAAAATGCATTTTGATAGACACAAGAATCGTGTCAAATGGTTGAGAAACCAGTGAGTAATTTTGTTTTTTATCTCGTGAACGTGGCCTCGATTTTGATCCAATAACCCAATTTTTTTGTTGTTTTTTTTTTCATGAAATTAACTTAGGGAAATTATAGATCTCATTTCTTTGGTTTTAACGAGATATAGATCACTTGAAAAGGCTGAGAATTGAGCGAGAAAATGCGCGTGATCGGTTCAGCCATGAACCGGGTCATGCGACCTATTGAATAGGAAACATGTAAGTATTACAAAGTCTTCCTACCCGCCCACTCGTGCTCCAAGCATGTGGGTGGTGTGAGAGGTGTAGAAAATTACTTTTTAAATTCTGTCTTTTACTATACACACCACGCGCCTGATACTATTTTTTTGGATATTTTATTTATTTTTTGTGCCCATTTATTATTTATTCCAAAATTTCTAGAGTTTAAAATTGTTAAAAATGTATGGTACTCTCCTCTTTTGCCTCTGTAAATTTTTGTGTATTATTGTGATGCTACTAGACATGATATATATTGTGTACTCTCGGAGTTGATATTAATAATTTTAAGTGTTATTTTGTGCATAAATTAATATATAATATTTTCAAAGTTATTTATCTTGTTATTATTTATGCAATTTGATTCTGAGTTGCTATTTAAAGTATTATAGTACTATTTTGGGACACTTTGTATGATTGTGAGTTTGTCTTCATGGGACCAATCATGCTGAGGTGTCATTTTGTTAATAATGTTGCATTGGAGATTGTGTTGATCAATATTTACCCTATCGATTTGTCTTCATTAATATGATTTCTGCTGATTTTTTAAAGGTATTAAGGTTGTGTCCTTAGAGTTCTCAGTATCCTCTTGGTACTAGCTTTAGGGACATGATTTTGATGTTTGTGAGAGTCTGCTCATGTGTTGTAATTAAGGACCCTTAGGCAGGATTACAATTGTATGAGAGAGTTTTATTATGCTTATTTGCTCAAATATTGTACATGTTGATATGCTTGACAAAATTTTCCTTTAATGTATTATTTTTTCAACTTTACTAATGCAACTAATTATGAGGAGTGGGTATAGTCTGTGAAATTGTTCCTTGCTATCTCTGATGTTGATGCTGTTCTCATTGAGGATGAGCCTCAGAGACCTACAAATGCATCTTCCACTAGAGATAGGAAGAAGCATGAAAATTGGGTTCAATCCAATAAAGTTTGTTTGATGATCATGAAGTATAACATGGATAAGACCATCAAAGAGAGCATTCCTGAAACAAAGTAATGCTAAAGAGTTTCTCAAGTTTGTTGGTGAGAAATTCAAGAAGTTTGATAAAATTAAAAATGCGTACTACCTCTCTTTGTTGACAAATACTACATATGATGGTGTAAGTGGTGTTCATGAACACATCTTGAATCTTGTGAATTGGTACAATAAGTTAAGGTTCATGAAAGTGGAGTTGGAAGAGGACTTATTGGTCTGATAGGTGTTTGAGTCTCTTCTGACTAGTTTTGATGTTCTAAGGATTTTTTATAATGCTCAAAAAGAGAAGTGGACGATTGATGAGCTTATATCCATCCTTACTCAAAAGGAGCAGACAATTAAGAAAGGCAAGATCCATAGTGTTTAATTTGCTTCTCATAAGAATAATGATAAGAAGAGGAAATTCGCTAAAAGGAAGAACAGTAAGCCCCAAATCAAGAAAAAAGTAATGATAAGCCTAAATATCCTTCTGAGCCACCTTCCGGACCTAGTGAGTCTTCTGGTGTTAAGCCCAAATATCGGTTTTATGGGAAATGTAAGTTCTGTGACATATTTGGGCATAAGCTGTCTAATTGTTTGAAGTTCAAGAGCTGGCTTGAGAAAAAGAAAGGTAACTCATTGGTTCTGGTATGTTTTGAATCAAATCTAGTTGATGTTCCTTCAAATACATGGCGGTTAGATACTGGTGCAATTATTCATGTTACAAACTCATTGCAGGAGTTCAGAAGCAGGAGGGGACGAAGTGAAAAGGGAGTTGATGATCACAGTAGAAAATGAAGTTAGCGTTAAAGTAGTAAACATAGGAGTGATTTCTTTAAAATTATGTATTGTACATGTTTTAGCATTGAAACATACAGTTTATGTGCCTTTTATGAGGAGGAATTTAGTTTCAGTTTCAGATAGTTGTGGCTACCCTTTCCACTTTAGTAATGAAAATATTTCTTTATATTATGATTCTACTCTTGTTGGTTTTGGATTCTTGTCTAATGGTCTACACATATTGGACATTGATCCTTTTTTTTGTTAATCAACAAAATTCAGATATCAATAATGTTGTTGGGAACAAGCATGGTAGAGTTGCTTAAAACTCTACTATGTTATAGCACAAACATTTAGGACACATCTCTAGGAGAGAATCGAGAGGTTGATCAAGGAGAATATTCTTCATGATCTGAACTTCTCTGACTTTGATACTTGTATTGATTGTATAAAAGCAAAACTTGCAACTGGAGCCAAAAGGAGTGGGGTTACCAAGGGTGAAGGAATACTACAATTATTTCATACAGATATTTGTAGGCCCATTATTCCTATTGCTATAGGCAGTTTTTGGTACTTTATCACCTTTATTGATGACTTCTTTAGGTACAGATGGATTGACATGCTACATGAGAAATATGAATCTTTAGATGCCTTTAAAGCATCAAGGCCGCTATTGAATTGAAATTTAGAAAGCAGATCAAATGTGTGAAGTCTGATAAGGGTGATGAGTACTATGAGAGGTATGATGAAACTGGTAGAAATCTTAGACTTTTCACTAGGTTCTTACAGGACTATGGTATTGAGGCACAGTACACCATGTTTGGTACTCCGCAACAAAACGATGTTGTAGAAAGGCAAAATCGTACTCTTATGGATATAGTGAGATGTATGCTTAGTCATTTTACTCTTCCAGAATTCTGGTAAGGAGATGCCTTGAAGACTACTGCTTATATACTAAATCATGTGCCAAGTAAATATGTGTCGAAGACTCCATATGAGCTTATGTCAGGCAAACAGACTACTTTGAGGCATTTTTATGTTTGGGGTTGTAAGGTTGAGGTGAGGCCTTATAACCCACAGTTAAAGGAGTTTGATTCCAAAACCATTACTAGTTACTTTATTGGCTATTGTATTGGCTCAAGGGGCTTTAGGTATTATTGTCCCTCTCATACTACTAGAGTCATTGAATTTGATTGGACTGTCTATTTTGAAAGGGACTTAAAGCATAGTGAAACTCAAAAACCAAATGTTATTGATTTCAGAGATGAACATATTGTTGTTCCTATACCTATTGTTCCCTTTTCAGATAGAATGACATCTCCTTTGATCCATGATAATGATGCTGATCTTTTTGATAATGTCGATATCTCTCAATAAATCAAAAATAATGTACAAAATCTAGATGTTATTATGGCTTCACCTAGAAGATCTAAGCGGGTTCCTATATTCTCTGAGTCTACTAGATTCAGGGATTATGTTGTGTACTTGCAGGAGTATGAGTTTAACTCAGTTGTGGATTCTGATCCTATTTCCTTTCAAGAGGCTATGGCTAGTCCCAGTAGTTCACAATGGTTGGTGACTATGGAGGATGAGTTAGCTTCTATGAGAAATAATGATGTTTGGAAATTGGTAAAATTATCTATTGGTTGTAAAATTGTTGGTTGCAAATGGGTCTTTAAGACCAAACGTGATGTCAAAGGAGAAGTTAAGAGGTATAAGGCCAGACTTGTTGCTAAGGGATATAACCAGAGGGAAGGCATTGATTATAAGGAGACTTTCTCTTCAGTCTCCACTAAAGACTCCTTTTGTGTTGTGATGGCCTTGGTTGCTCATTTTGATTTAGAGCTCCATCAGATGGATGTTAAGACCGCTTTCCTAAATGATGATTTGTATGAGGATGTGTATATGAATGTATATATGGATCAACTTGATGTTTTTATTGAAGATGATAAAGATCATATGATATGTAAATTGAGAAAATCTATTTATGGATTGAAATAGGCTTCCAGGAAATAGTACTTGAAATTTGATTATATTGTTGGCTCTTTTAACTTTAAAGAAAATACTGTTGGTCAATGCATTTATCAAAAATTTAGTGAGAGCAAATTCATCATTCTTGTTTTATATGTTGATGACATATTGTTGGCTAGTTTTCTATATGAGACTAAGCAAATGTTGACAACGCACTTTGATATGAAAGATATTGTTGATGCCTCTTTTGTTTTGGGCATTAAGATTCACTGTGACAGATCTTGTGATATTCTTGGCTTGTATCAGAAAGCTTATATTGAAATGATTTTGAATAGATTTAATATGAAATTTTGTAATCCTTGTACTACACTCATTCAAAAAGGTGAAAGATTCTTTATCATTTAAAATGATAAAGATGATATTGAAATGGAGAAGGTCTCATATGCTTCCGCTGTTGATAGCCTTATGTATGCTCAAGTTTGTACACGTCCTAATATTGCTTTTGTTGTTAGTGTACTTAGGAGATACTTGAGCAAACCTGGTGTGGCTCATTAGTAGACTGCAAAATGAGTTATGAGGTATCTGCAAGGTACCAAAGATTATATGTTCACTTATAGGACATTGGATCACCTTGAGGTGATGGGCTATTCTGATTCTGATTATGGTAGTTATCCAGATGACCACAAGTTCACATTAGGGTATATCTTTATGTTGGCAGGAGGAGCTGTTTCTTAGAAAAGTGTCAAACAGACACTTACAACTATTTCTACTATAGAGGCAAAGTATATAACTTGCTATAAGGCTACGCGTCAAGCGGTATAGTTGAATAAATTGATTATTGAGTTGTGTTATAGAGAGTATTTCTAAGCCTCTTACTATTTATTGTGATAACTCTGCCATAATGTGCTTCTCTCAAATCAATAAAAGCTCTAAGTGCTCGAAGTATTTTGACATAAAATATATGTTTGTTAGAAAAAAGACTCAGAAGTTTCTAACTCATGTCGAGCATAACCCTACAAAACTTATGGTTGCAAATCCCCTAACCAAAGGTTTAGCTATTAAAGTCTTTGTTGATCATGTATCCGTATGGGTAAAGTGAGGTCTTTTGATATTTTAGGTTAGTGGGTTATGATTTTATTGTGACCTCATTTTATAATTATGTCTCGAGACCTTAAACAATTATGTTGTTATTATTATCGTTGCTACATAATATTGTTATTATTATTATCTGTGTAGTTTTATTTGTTTATATTATGGTATATTATGGATACATTTTGGACCCAGTCTCATTTTGTTGTTGTGCTGAGATATTTTGTTAAATCTCAAACAACATATCAGGCAGATGCTTGGGCCATTTTGCTGGGAATTGCACTTTGATCACATATTAGCATGCAATTTTGTTGTCTTTTCCCATTACCTATATACCATATTTTGTTGGATCACCGGAATATAAGTATTTTTCATGTATAATATCAGTACTTATATCAAGTATGATTTTTTGCATTGTTAAGATGTTTGTAATCTCATTTTTGATCAGTGGTTGAAAGTACTAATTCGATTTTGACATCATGTTGTGACTACATATTATTTGATTAATCTAAAGAATTGTTTTCTTATTGAAATAATGTAATATGAATTATGTCATCCAAGTAGAAGAATGTTAGAATAATTTATATGGTTTAGCATAAATTATATTATAATTTTATAAAACCCTAATTAATTAGATAACAAAATTATAAGAGCATTCTGTTTAACCTAAATTGTAATCAATATTATTATTGGGCCTATTATTGTTAAGCATTACTCATATGTAAGTTTTGTTTATAGGTCCTGTATATGAGCTTACTATGATAAGTAAGTTAAACCTATACTGTTATTTTATATATACAGGGAAAGACTCCTATTCTTAACTGCTCTAGTGTGTACGGTTACCCTATTGAACTGACACGTAAGTAATTACTGTGGGAGAGAAATAATATATTTTTCTCATCGATATCACTTTCAAAGATTCAAATATGACAATCTCATCATCATCTTTTCTAAATAATCCTAATACTCAATACATATTATTGTATATGTTATCTTTAATGTTAATTGATCTGGAAAATCTACCGTCTAGAAGCTCCAAGATGTGATAATTCATGTAGATGCTATAGCTTATGATTTAATACAAAATTACACAACTAAGAAAAGAAGAAGATTCTTTCATAAAATAAGTCTTTATTTAAATATATACTTTTGTTTTGAAATTGTAGTTGTGGACAACTTTGGGATGAAAGATTTGGGAAGACATTTCACATGAAGAGGGCCCCCTTTAGGATGTAATAGCATTCTGCCATTCTCCACTGGGCTTAACTCCTTGATTTAACCAAAGCAACTGGTCCACCATGATACGGACAAAGACGCCGGTGGTATTGTAGTGAAAAATTCATGATGCAATACAAACTCTAATACTGATAATGCGAGAGGCACAATGAGCGTAGTGAGTGGTGACTAACCAATTAATAAATAGAGGGTAGTATTGTACCTATATGTATCTATATATATAGAGAGAGAGGGTAGTATATTTGCCCTTCTGATGTGAAAAGGACAATACAAGAACCAAGTGAATGAATAATCCGAGGACAATAAGGGTCCTACTATGAATACTTCCTCGATAATCCATGTCCGATTGTCCGACACAGTTGTCACCCTCAAATATGGCCAAACTTGCACAAGAAAGCGCAACATTTGTCAATGAGACTAATAATTCCCGAATTGTTATGAAATAATAAATATTTCTATAGTTGATGTATCAGCAAAGCTCCTATATTTTGGATAAGTTCACAGTGGACAACAGCCACCATATATACCTTACCAATCTAGACTTGTACTTTGGGCATCTTAGTTCCAAAGATATAGATTTTGTTAAACCTCAAATATACGACAGTTATCCTTGCAGCAACTATTTATGAGGCTGTTAAATCAAATTACACTGCTTTCACAGGGAAATTTTGAAATTTTTCTATTCAGAAAGAGGAGAAAAAAAAAGGTTGAACTGAGGTAGAGTTCTTAAGTTCAACTCTTATAAAGCGAAATTCTTTTCTTTAATAAAATGAGTGTAATGGTGGCCACATCATGGAGATTAACAATTCTACTTCCTTTATGGAAACCATAGAAGAGGTCAATTAAAAAGTCATAGTAAGCTTCCTGAAAGTCTTCAGATTCACCAAATTGTTGGTCTTCCTCGGTTCACCTGTCTTGTCAAAATAAGCCACTGCATAGTGGAGCCACCCCACCATGCACAACTGAGATTCTGTCCAGGAAATGCTTATCATCTATTTGACTCTTTCCATTTCTATGTACTTTTGCCCTTTAATAAGTGTTAACAACCACATATAACTATCTCGCAGTGACTCGTTTAACCACTAAATGAAATGATGCAAAACAGCAAAGCACATATACTAGCACTTAATAAAATCAATGTAGTACACAGTAACAAACAACATATGGTCCCATCTATAAAGACTCTTGTATACGTCTCAAATAATGAAGAATCACATCAGGGAACAAGAAAAACTTTCCACTAAACAAAGTTTCATTCTTCTTTTTCTTGTCCTAGATAATTACCTAACTGCTTCATCTGCCAGCTCTCATGAGGGGTGACATGTTCATGGGAAGGAGAGTAATGCTGCAAAAAGGCGAATTCAGCAGTTAGAGTTTTAACATAGTAACAGAGTACTTTGAACACATCTTTCATAAAAAATAGAAATAAAAATAAAGAAAAGAAACAACACTGGCACTTTGAACTCATTATTATGTATGAAGATTTCAAGAGTTTGAAAATTGGAATATCCTATAAGTCTACATATACTATTCAAGTTTACAAGTACCAGAAAAACAGCAAACTCCTATTTGACAACTATCACACAACAAAGTGCCTTAAAAGTAGAGAAATATATTAAAAAAAAGGAGCTCCAATCTATTCTCATGAGTCCAAGTAAGAAATCATGGAAAGACTCGTATGTCCATGATCTATTTTAGGTTTCGAATGCCAAACCTTAAATTGACCAATTGACTGCATCTTTAGCAGGACCCCTATAATGATACCAACAAGCGCAGATGTTCAATTATTTTTTTCTTGAGTCTAATAAAGCAATCTACCAACTAACATTCATGTTCAGAAGACATCAATTCACAAATTTGAATGCAATTTTGCATGTAGACATTTTTTAATGTTTCCTTTCACAAGTTAAGATAAAAATGGCTAGTCATAGTTAGACCTCCAACTTCATCATTAGTTCTTTGGCTGATGGAGCCAAGACAACTATATTCCTAGCACCAGGCTTAATGAAGCCTTCTTCAACACCATTGTCAAATAATGCAAGCAAATAGTTATAGTAACCATCAACATTCAGTAGACCAACCTATGCAGGATGATACTGAGTTAACATTTGGTTAGTATACTAAGGATTTGATCCTACACAGTAAAAATAATAGGTCACCGATTTTTTATGAATTCCAAGTTGGAACCAAGTTATCATCTCCAACAGCTCTTCCATAGTTCCATATCCTCCTAATTATAATAAGGAAAGCAGGGAGGGTATAAGAAAGAAAATAACAGTCAATATTATATATTCAGTACAACAATCCAGAACACCAAAAATAAAAGCAAATTTTCAGTATATAAAAGAACATCTCTTGTAACCACCCCAAAAAAAATAACAAAATGTAATAAGGCATATAATCATCAATTATTTTTAAAACTATTTGAGAGTTGTTCAGGTAACTACCAGGGAGAGCGATAAATGCATCAGCTTCTTGAGCCATTGCAGCTTTACGCTCATGCATATCTGAAACAATTCTCACTTCACCTACTGTTTCACCAGATATCTGTCAAAATTGCCCAATTACAACTTACTAACGATTGAAAGATCATATTTTCTTGAAAGCAGACTATAAATTATTTCCATATAACAAAGGAACTACTATCATAAAGGATCCAGCAAATTTTCTCCCCAAATCAGTCATGATTAGAAATTAGAAGTGCACTGCCAATACAATGGTAAAGGCTGGTTTAAGATTTTGCTATGCAAAACTTAGTACAAAACAACCCCCCCGCCCTTTTTTTTTGACTCCAATTCAGAATAATTGTTCAGAAAGACTAAAAAGTTAAATCTATGGTTGTCAAATTATAACAATATAAATATCAAGAATAAACTAATATCAAACAAGAACCAGTTCATTGCCAGTGATCAAATTAACTGTATGTGGAAAGAAAAACAATTAAAGTGACACGGTTCATTGAAGTTAACAGTTACACAGGTAGTAGCACAAATACCTCAAGAGGCATGAGAGCTTTTGGAATGATCCTGTATGTGTAGAGAGGGGAGAAAAAAAAGAAAAAGGAAAAGAAAGAAAGAAACAAATGGTGAGACAAAGTGATCAATAACACCCAGCTTGCAGTAAATGAATAGAGTATCCATGATAAACAATATAAAGGCATATTCATTTTGTTTTAGGCATACCCGAGGACATGGCAGCCTCCATCATACATTCTCTGGGATATTAAGCCCATCAACCCAACACTTCCCCCACCATAAACCAAGTCTATGTTCCTCTTAACCTGTATTTATGTAATTCACGCAATAAAATAAAATAAAATAAAAACACAAAACATAGATGAACACAATAATGAACCTCAATGAGAGCAATAAATGCATTTATAAAAAGTTGTTACTAGTTAGTTATCCAAAAAAGCGTTCTCTGACAACTACTACGTACCCAAATGCTGTTTATGGCAAAGACAAGTGTTTGATCACAGATTGAGGAATAGAATATGAAAGTGTTGGAAAAAATAACTGACCAGTTCATTGGCCAATTCAATGGCAGCGTCACTGAAGACTTGACGGTTGCCGGAGTTGCTGCCGCAGAAGACACAGAGCCTCTTGAACTTGCTTCTAGGCAAGCCTTGCTCCATTAAAAATGGGTCTTTTCTTTCTGTCTTTGTGGTTTATTTATGATATCCTTTTAACTCAAATCCAAGACCATTGGAAGTGGAACCACAAAGCAATGAAAGAACAGAATGCAGAAGAATTCTTCGGAGGGTAAATTACTAAATTGACGAATGAAACATATATATTCTTTTTTTTATATATATGAAAAACATATATATTCTTTTATTTTTTGACTTTCAAGAAACGTATATATTATAGTACTAGAGAAATCGAGGAGACCCCATATTTGGTAAAAAAAATACACACGGGAAGCCCACATGTTCAATTTCTTTTCCAATCTAACATCTTTTTGTCCATTTTGTAATTTTTTTTCCTTGCAATAATGTTATCGGTTCCCTATTTTTATATAATTTTTTTAAATAATGAAATAAGAGGAACATATTTTCTTTATTATTTTTTCTGAACTAGGGTGGTGTGAAAAAAATGTAAAAAATTAGTGTCCAACTATTAGTTTCCTTTCACTTGTACATATATAATTTTTATTTCATGATGTTCTTTTTTCATCCTTTACTTGAGTGGGCTGCTATGAGATAGTCTGATCACGTCAAAGAACATGGCATTGGTCAATGAGAAGTGGGATATAGTACTTATATAAAGACATATGCAAAGACACATAAAAAAAAGGTTTAAAAAAAGTAAATATACTTAAAATATCGTTTAATAAATATTTATATAGAAGAGAGCCATTAAAGTCTAAGATGATTTGTCATGTTTATTGTAGACTGTTAGGTTTAGGTGCAGCGGGTCCAGTTCTCACAAAATTTCCTATTGAATTGAAAGATCTTGTTAAGTAACTTTAGGATCATCTTCATCTCAATGGATAATAAGGTGTGCATGTCATTAAGTTTAAATTTTGGACGGGAATTAAAATTCAGTCTGGAGTGCACCCTCAAAATACAATAAACAGGAAACTAATCTGACATAAAAGTTAATTAAAAAAAATCTTATCTTTACATTAAAAATGTTTTTGTTAAATAGACTATACTTATAAAGTTTACAATATTTTAATTTAATTTTCATATATATCTTAACTATTTGATTTTATTCGGCAAAAAATTACTTTTTGTCTCTTAACTTTTCTCTAAGTTTCTTTTTGGTCCTATAATTATATTTGATTTAATTTTTGTCTCAATTTGTTTTAATTTACCAAATTTGTCCGAAATAAATATTAACAAAATTTACTAGTATGCTATGAAGCATGGAAACGGACACGGATACAGGACACGACACGGACACGAGATACAGGGATACACCAAATTCAAAAATTTTAGGATACGAACACGGCATGGACGCGATATATATATATATATATATATATATATATATATATATATATATATATATAATTTTGATTATAAACATTCCAAACACAACTCTTCAATGACAATACAAACATCTTAGTTTATAACTAAAAAAGAAATCCAATAATAATTAAAAATTGAACCACCAGACCAGAGTGAAACTCACTTGAAACTTGAACCATTAACACACATTGAACACAATGTATTGAAGAAGAATAGAAAATTTTTTCTGAGAGTGAGTTGGGTAATATTGAGCTTGTGGGTCGTGATATTAGTACACTGTCACATAGTAATTTTTTAAAATTTTAATGGACTGTGTCAAATATGTGTCCGTGGTGTGTCCAAGATGTATCCTGATCATGTTCGAGTCATTTCTGAGTCAAATAATAATATTTTTTAATTGAACACACTCAGACACGTGAAACACGCGTATCTTATGCGTATCAAAGTATATTTATGTCGGACACGTGTCCGACATGTGGACACGCCCGTAAAACAACGTGTCCATACTTTTTAGCTAGTATGCCATACTATGTGGATATAAGTGTACAATTGACACATCCAACTAAGGGTGTGTTTGGGATAGCTGCAAAAATTTGATTATGCTTAGTAATCGATTATTGTATAAAATCTTTTTGTTATAATCGATTATAATTGATTTATTTTTATGTTTGGATGCATTAGGCACGATTTTAAGTTAATCGATTCGTTTGGATGATATAAAAAAGAATCACTTTTATGCATTAAATTACTAAAATAGGTATAAATGAAAAAAAATTATTTGATTGTCCATACTTATCAAAATATAAGAAATAATTTATAAGCTAAAATCATAAGTTTCATGCCATTTTACTATTTTGTGTAAAAGTGGAATAAGTGTACAATTTTTTCCCAAAAAAGCTACACATCCAACTAAGTAATTTTTTTGGGGCGGGGGGTTAATAGTGGTTATAACAAATGTGGTGATTTTTGAGTAGTTGTGAAACAGAAAAAAAACAACATAATTATAGAATGAAAATGAATTTTATACATCATTTTCTTTTTGAACTTCTTTATTTGTGCATTAAATGAAATTATGCTTTTTATATATATTGATTACTAAAAATTGCATTAAGTTGATATATAACAAACAGTTAGATTTTTTTTTTCAGGTAACAATGTCCTCATTCCAACTTTTGTGTCAATTGAGACTAAGCTCCTTTTAAGCTTTCGTAAGGGCACTATGCTATATTGACACGATGCATTTAGGAAATTAATAAAGAGATCTTATAAAGTCTTAATTAAGTTAATTTTTAAGAAAATATTTAGGGTAAACTACGCATCACGCTAAAGTTTCACTCTTTTTTATTTTTCATACATAAACTTTACTTTTTTGTAGCACATAACGTCCCCTAAACTATAATAGAACGTGTGAATATGTATTTTTTTTTGTTAAATTTAACAATAACAAACTGTACATGTTTGAGAATTAAATATTTGAGAATTACGTTAAAAGAGATCATGTGTTTCTCATGTATAGATTCTCATTATTAAACTTGAAAAAAGAAAAAAGAAAACACTTGTTTACACTTTTTACCATAACTTAGGGAATGTATGTGTTGTAAAATAAAGTTCATGTATGCAAAGTGAAAATGAACAAAATATCATGGGATAATGTATAATTACCCAAGTATTTAAAGTAATTTAATGTGATTTTCATTAGTCCATCCATATAAAAAAACATAATTTAGTTTAGTGCACAAAAATAGAAGTTAAAAAAATTATACATAAAATTATTATAGTAATAATATTTTATTTTATCTCTTAATTTACTTTAAGTTTCATTTCTATCCCACAATTATATCATATTATTTTCATTCTAATTTTTTTTAACTCAACAAATTAGTCCCAACCACTAATCTAAAAACAAAAATTCCTAACACAATATCCCAATCGAGCACAAATGTCCATATTTAATGTAATGTCACCAAATCGTTGTCAGTGATTGAGACGAGTTTGGTGAATTTTAAAAAAAGATTAAATGAAAATAAAAATAAAATAGTTGTGGGACAAAAATAAAACCTGAAAAAAAATTAAGGGATAAAATATATATTTTGCCAATATATTTTTATTAATGTTTAGTTTTTTTATTGAATTTAATACAACCAATCAACATGATAGATGCTTATCATTTTTAAGGGTTAGATACACGCAAGTTACATTCAATAAAAAAATATTAGGTGATGTAATGGACATGTGTTCATTGATACGAATTTGTTTTGGATCAGGTTTAGGTTAGCAGTTTAGGAATAGTTCGGTTGATTAGAATTGAATTCTAGATATATATGAGTGATATTAGATAAGTAAATGCACCTATTTATGAGGAGTAAATATCTAATAGAATCTCTCATAAATAGATGAATCAGTTATAAGAGATAACAATCTTATTGGATTATTATCCTAATTAACAACATTTAATACAAATTTAAACATGACTCTTATATACTAAGACACTTTTATAAATACCGCACAAGGTCACAAAGGTATACATTTAATTCCAAACACTACCTACCTTGTGCATAGTCTAACTTGAGCGCTAGAGTGTTTTTTGTAGGTATCTACCTCTCGCACCACCATGCAACCACCTTGCAATGGAGAAAACCACTTTCATCAACCACGTTCGGGTAATCATCTAAGCAATGTTTAGAACATTGACGCCATCTATGGAGACGACAAACTTCGATTCCCACCATTACTATCATGGTCACTACAAGGAGAAACCACGCTTTTGCCACTCAAAATCAACCCTCCTTTAACCACTATCCGGCCTCTACTCCAATCCAAGATCCAGTTATTGCCTAATTGGAACCAAGGCGAGATGGAGAAAAGACTTAGCATACTAGAGAAAACATCTCCCCTCAACCGCAACGCATTCCGGCGACACAACGACTTGGTCCACATGGAGCTCCCTCAGGAGAAACTAGACAGCGAGTATCGACATTGCAGCGTTTAGGAGCGTAGGAGAATAATAATGGAGTTTAGTCCTAGCAAGGCTAATCACCTCTCCCGAAGCTATTTAGAGAGGAACTTATCTCTTTAGTCAGACTCCAGGATGAGCATATTCATGACTTGGAAAAAGCTGCTAACTAGGAGAAGGAGGACGAAAATCGGGTTCCCCACAGGAATAGTGAAAACAGGAGGGAGCCAGCTCACGACGAGATACGTAATATGGAAAATTCAAAGATCACGGAACCCAGACAAAGAGCTGAGAACTAGGTACTTGAAAACAGAGAGCATGATCAAGGACAGAGAAAGTTGGTTAAGCAACCTTTCTCTGATGAATTGGTGGCCTACGTGATCCCTAGGCACTTCAAATATCCAACTAATATTGAATCCTATGATGGGAATACGGACCCTCAAGAGCACCTAAATGTTTATGTTTCTATTTTACTATTTGCTGAAGGGGATGATCCACTCATGTGCCATGCTTTTCCTCTTTCCTTGAAGAAAGTTGCCCTGAGATGGTTCACTACTTTGGCTCCAAAGTCTATTTTCGATTGGGAAGACTTGTCGTCATGATTTTTACTGCACTTCTCTACAAGTAAGGTGCAGTCAAAATCCATTTCATGTCTTTCCCATATAAAGCAAGGAAAAGAAGAGTCCCTCTAAGATTACATATCCCAGTTCAACAAAGAAGTAGTAAATATTCATGACTGATATGAAAGACTCGGACTACATTACATAAAGAAAGGCCTCCGCCCTGGGGCATTTTCCTTTTCACTAGCTATAAAAGAGCCAAAGACAATGGATGAGTTCCAGGCTAGAGCTGACAAATATATCAATGTGGAGGATGTTATTCGAGTCAAGAAGCATCTGGAGAAAGGAGAAAATGCCAAACCTAAACCTAGACAGGCTCCGTAGCAAACCCGGAATTTGAGGCCACCATTAAAGGGAAAGTATGAAAGTCATACTCCCTTCAACACATCTCGGATCAACTGAGAAGTGATGGACACGGAGTTTAGAGATGTGTAAAAACCTCCTCCATTGAGAAAAAATGCACAAAAAGATAAGTCCAAGCATTGTGTATTTCATGAAGGCTACAGACATATCACTGAGGAGTGCATTAACCTCCAAGATACCATCGAGTCCCTAATCTGGGATGGCCTTCTAGGCCGATAAGTTTGTTAATCCTAGAATGATAATCAAAAGGGAGGAAGGAATTATAGAAAGAGGAGCTATAGTCCTCAAAGAAGTCCATCTTCACCATATCAGAAAATACGTTCACTGCCAAGGAACGAAAATTCTGGAACGGGTCCATCCCGAGATAACGCCCAAAACTAGGAAAGGGCACAACCTCGAGATAATCCTAATCAGGACAACAAACATCGTCATATGAAAGTAACCCAAACAATAAATATCATTTCGGGAGGCTTTGCTGGTGGCGATGAATCGGGAAATGTTAGAAAGAAAGCTCTCTGGGCTGTGTTGAGTATAGCTTCCCATTCAGAATCAAAGACTGATGACAGACACCCAAGAAGACCCCGCCGATTTCTTTTTAGACGAAGACTATGGTAACACTATCTCTGATCATGACTATCCCATGGTGATCTCTGGGATAATAACAAACGTCGTAGTCTGGCGTATATTTTATTTGTTGACCAAGGAAGCTCGACAGACATTATGTTCCTAATTCTCTTCTAGAAGCTAGGACTCTCAAGGAAAGACTTGATCCCGTACACCAGCGAGTTAATTGGATTCACAGGAGACAAGATTACCCCGATATGATACATTGAAACCCATTTGACTTTAAGGAAGGATCCTTTGTTTAAAACACTTAAGGTCAAATTTTTTGTTGTGGATTGCCCTACTGCCTATAACATTATCCTAGGCTGCCCTTTACTAAATACTTTTGGGGCTATGATCTCTACACTCCATTTGGCTATGAAGTTCCTCGACCAGCACGACAAGGTTGTCATGATTAAAAAAGACTAGGCAACGGCTCAAAAATGCTACAATGAGAGCCTGGAGATTGCAAAGAAACTACAGATAACAGACTAGGGAAATAATTTAGCCTCAGTCACTAAGGACCACGTCAACGTCCTCTTGACTAAATTAGATATTGGCAAGGAGATCCTTGATGCACGTTGCCAATGTAAAGGAGAACTTCAAACTTTTCAACTTAGCACTAAGCTGGATCAGGTAATCAAGATTGGAGGATAGTTAGATCAAGTTGAAAGATCCTAACTAATTGAATTTCTTGAGAAAAATAAGGATCTTTTCATGTGGACATCCATCGATATGCCAGGGTTAGACCTCGAGTTTATTTGTTACTAACTTTCTATAAATAAAAAAAACACGAAGCTGGTGGCACAAAGAAAAAGAAAAGTTGGACTATAGAGACATGAGGTAATACAGAAGCAGGAAAAAGAGCTTTTGGATGCCTGGTTCATCAGAGAAGTTTCTTATACCATTTGGTTGTCTAATGTGGTCCTAGTAAAGAAGGCAAATGGAAAGTGGTGTATGTGCGTTGACTATATTGACCTGAATAAGGCATGTCCAAAAGACCTTTACCCATTCCCCAATATTGATAAGCTGGTGGATAATTCATCTGGATTCCGGTTTCTCTCTTTTATAGACGCTTACTCTGGATATAATTAAATTCTTATGAACTCGAATGATGAAGACAACATTGCATTTATAACCAAGATGGGAAGCTATTGCTATCGTGTTATGCCATTCAGGTTAAAAAATGCAAGCGCAACTTACTAGTGAATGATGACTAAAGTTTTCGAAGAACATATCGAAAAGATGTTGGAAGTTTATATCAATAACATGATTGTTAAGATGACAGAGACCGAGAACCATGTGAAAGAAGTGCCTGCCCAAATACAGAAGCATAATATGAGATTGAATCCTGAGAAATGCGCTTTCAGAGTACATGCTAGTAAGTTTCTAGGATTTTTATTGATAAATTGAGGTATTGAAGCCAACCTAGAGAAATGTTAGGTCGTTCTTGATATGTGCAGTCTAAAATTTGTTAAAGAAGTGCAATAACTGACAGGATAGATAACTTCCCTCGCTCGCTTCCTAGCTAAGGCCACTCAAAAGTCCCTTCCTTTTTTCAAAACTCTAAAAAAGGGGAAAGACTTTGAGTGGACTCCAAAGTGCGAGGCCGTATTTCAGGAGTTGAAGAAGATGTTAGCAACATTACTAATCCTGACGAGACTAGATCCCGGAGAGACTTTATATGTAAACCTCTCAGTTAGTAACAAAGCGATCAGCTTTTTTACCAAACCACCATTGGTGGCAAAACTATTTATCAAAATAATTTTTTTTAATACTATATATCAAAATGTCACTCTTTTTAAACTATATGCTAAACTGTCACCTTTTTGTATAGTGTGACATTTTTTAATAATTTCTAGTCCACGTAGGATGCGCCAAACAGGATGCGCATCCACTTAGATTACACCAACATGGTTGGCGCATCCAGTTGGATTACGCCAACAAGGTTGGCGCATCCACGTTGGATGCACCATTCTCTTTGGCGTAATCCAACTGGATGTATCATCCCGTTTGGCATAATCCACGTGGATATGTCATCCTGTTTGACGCATCCTACGTGGACCAAAAGATAATAAAGAAAGGGCGGAGACACGGAAGAATCAGTGAAACTGAAATACTTGTGAGTTGTGATCATCGACATTATTTTCTCTATGCCCATAAACCTAGACATTAAGTTCTAGGTTTCAACCTTTTCCATGGAATTCAAATTCTGTGCTATCGATAAAAGACTAACTCCAACACCAACCTCGTATCCGCTTCTTACTCTCTCCACCATCACCTTCTTCTTTGAACGATTATTTTGAGGTAAGCTTTTCTTTCATTCTATCACCTTCCTCTTTAGCTTGCATGTTCACTATAATACCAAACCCATTTACTTGTCACAATAAGAGTCTTGTAAAGTCAAAAAAGTTTCTTATTTTTCTTTTTTTTTTTTATGTGTTTGTTCCTGCATGTTTATTTGAGAAAAAAACCCTTTTTTTACGTTTATTTGGTGAGTACTCTCCCAATCATGACCCTCCAAAAAACCACAATCCCACACTCGTTCCATTTATAATTTTTTATACAACTAACAATGTACATTTATCTTTACTGCTAGAAGTTACCGTGCAGTAATTAAGACTTTGGTGGCTCAAGGGGAGAAAAATAAGAAAAAAATTGACTTTTTGCTTGGCAATAATTGCAAGAAAGACACAAAGACTGATGAACCCATTTAGCAACACTAGCAACTGCCATTTCTCATCTGTCACCGCCCCTTCTTAGCTAGTGCGCGTTTGGTGAGGCAAAGAAGATAGTAAAGAAGGTTTCTACCCTTTCTTTACTATCTTATGGTCCACGTAGGATTGCGCCAAATAGGATGACGCATCCACTTGAATTACACCAAACAGGATGTGCGCATCCATTTGGATTACACCAACAAGGTTGGCGTATCCACGTGGATTGTGTCATCCTATTTGGCGTAATCCAAGTGAATGCACCATCCTATTTGGTGTAATCTAAGTGGATGCGCCAACCTTGTTGGCATAATCTTACGTAAACTAAAAATTATTAAAAAATGTTACATTGGATAAAAGGGTGACAGTTTGGTATATAGTTTTGAAAAAATGACATTTTAATAAATAGTTTTAAAAATGGCATTTTGGTAAATAATTTTGCCACTAATGGTAGTTTGGTAAAAAAGTCCAAAGCGATCAGTTCAGTCTTGATAAGGGAAACTGATGAAGGTCAAAACCCGATTTATTTTGTGAGTAAGGTCTTACAAGGCCCCGAACTCTGAGATCAGAAGATTGAGAAACTGGCTCTGCCACTGTTAACCACTGTTAGACGATTACGATAATACTTTTAGTGCCATCCTATGATTGTTAAGACGAATCAGCCAATTCGTCAGGTATTGCACAAGCCGGACCTTGCCAGGAGGATGATCGCTGATCAGTGGAGCTATCTGAAATCGGTATCACTTATGAGCCAAGATAAGCCATAGAAGCTCAAGTTTTATCTGACTTTTTGGTGGAGCTTACACCAAATTCCAACCATCCTAGAGTAAATTCCTGAACCATCTGTGTTGATGGATCCTCGAATCCCAAAGGGAGTGGTGCTAGGGTCATATTGGAAAATGGAGCCGGGCTCATTTTGGAACATTCTTTAAGGTTCGAGTTCTCAAATTCAAGTAATTAGGCGAAGTATGAAGCATGTATAGCAGGTTTCACAATGACAAAAGAGATAAGGGCCACAGATGTAGTCCTTTGCAGTGATTCACAACTAGCGACATTCTAGATCCGTGGTGATTACCAGGCCAAAGAAGCCTTACTACAAAAGTACTTAACCAAGGTAAAAAAACTAATTAAGAGCTTTAACAACATGAATGTGGAGTATATCCCTAAAGAACAGAACTTAAGAACTGATATTCTATTAAAACTCGCTAGTACCAAAAGCTCTGACAATAACAAGTCCGTAATCCAGGAGACACTACTCATACCCAGTATCACGGACTTTGAAGTCCTCCTACTAGAAGATGATGAAACCTAAATCACACCCATAGTTGCTTATTTCCGTAATGGCACATTGCCTGAAAACTAGAAAAAAACCCAGAAAATAGTATAGACAGTGATATGAAATACCATTATAGATAACTAGTTATATCATCGCGGGTTTTCTTCTCCTCTCCTCAAGTGCCTCGATCCAAGAAAAGCAAAGTATGCTTTGGTTGAAATCCATGAAGGAAGTTTTGACCATCACCTCGGAGGAAAGTCCCTGGCACAGAAAACAATAAGGGTTGGGTACTATTAGCCTAGCATGGATGTTGATAGTATGAAACACGTCTAAAAATATGACAAATGTTAACAGTTCCCAGACATCTATGTAGCCCTACTAGAAAAGTTATTTATGATGTTTGTTCCTTGGCCTTTCTATCAGTGAGGGATGGATATCCTAGGTCTTTTTACCTAGGCCCCAAGATAGGTTAAGTACTTAGTGGTAACCATGGACTACTTCACTAAGTAGATTAAGGCAAAACCATTGTCCATCATCACCTCGACGCGGATACAAAAATTCACCTACAAGAACATTATCAATAGATTTGGTGTTCTGGAATCCATTGTTACAGATAACAGAACATAATTTACTAACCAAAAGTTCAAGGATCTCCTAGTCGAGCTCAAGATTAAATAGCATTTTATCTTGGTAGAGCACCTAAAGACTAATGGATAAGTTGAGGTCGCCGACTAGGTTATACTTCACGGAATTCAAAAGTGGCTTGATGAAGCTAAAGGGGAATTGGGTGGAACAACTCGATATCATCCTATGGGCATATCGGACCATGCCCTATTCATCAAAAAGAGAAACTTCCTTCAAGTTAACCTATGGTTGCAAGGTTATGATTTCGATCGAGATAGGAGAACCGAGTTAGAGGAGGCAAAATTTTTCTAAAGAGGCCAACTCAGACCTCATCCGCCATAACTTAGAGTTATTAGAAGAACAACACCACATTGCCCACATTCGTGAAGCCACTATCGAACAAAGTGTGGAAATAAGTTTGCCCCAAATGGTTTTATATGTTAAGTTTTGATGATGACAAATACAAGACAAAAAGAATATCTTACTTATACTCTTTGTTGCATTCTATATAGAGCATATCCATTAATATTTAATAAATATCTTATTTGGATGTGTCTATGAATGTCTTATATGCATGTTAAACTAACTAAAACTATATATTTATGATTCATGCATATGAAGATATTAAATTATGTTTTTGGACTAACTATGCTTGTTTAAGTGAGTGATACTTTGTAAGATAGTCCAAGTACCAAGAGTGAGCTTGCAACACGAAAGCAAAAGATCTCAATTAAGCTCAACACAAAGGAGAATGTTAATGCCTATTTCATGAAGGTATTGATAAACATCGAAGTCATGTCAAAGACCAAGTCCAAAGGAAGATTAAATGGTATAGCTTATAGGACTTAGTGTCTTTATGTAAGAAGTCTTATGGATATCTCAAATATATTTTTACAAATGGTTTTCCTATGCTAAAATACCCAACAAATAAGTTTTGAAAAGTTATTTATGGTGGTAGTTCAAATTTATGAAAAATAGCAAAGTTTGAGTTTTGTAAAACTGACCTTTGGTCACTCTTTTAATCATAACTTTCAAAATACTTTGAGTTTTGTTTTGAAACTTATTTCATTTGAAAATAGACTCAAAGATCTTTCCAATGACTGGTCATTTGCTTTAAACAGATAAGAAATGAAGAAGTTATGATCATTTAAAGTCTAATTTTCAAAAGCCGAGTGGTTTATTCGAATAAATGGTGTGTTATTCGAATAACACACCACGTAAATCATACCAGAACGAATTTTTACTGGTTTATTCGAATAACCAAAGGGTTATTCGAATAACTTGACTCAGAAAATGTTGCAAAACGTGTTTTTAACGTTTTATTCGAATAACTAAATGTTTATTCGAATAACCAAAGGGTTATTCGAATAACATGACCCAAAATATGTTACTGAACGTGTTTTTAACGTTTTATTCGAATAACTAAACGTTTATTCGAATAACCAAATGTTTATTCGAATAAAAGGTTTGTAAAAACACTTCGTGATGGGTTATAAGTGATTTATTCGAATAGGACTTCGTTTTATTCGAATAAACTCGATCCAGCTTCTACGTTATGAATAACTAAGGCTATTTTCGAAGCCTTAAATGTGATATTAATTTATACCCAACGAAGGAAACCTAATTATACCACTATAAATACATGTTTTTGGGACATCTTTGACATACACCCATTTATCTGAAATGATTCCTTCTTACTTTATTATGTGATACATATTTTACCAAATTTCTACTCTTTTTAGCCAAAATTTGTATCCTTAGAGAGCTTCATAGAGCTTCAAATTGTATTATTTACTCTGAGTGAGAGTTTTTCTTCATCTATATTTCTATTCTTCTATATTGAGGGTGAGGTATCCTTCAAGGTTTGTAAAAGGGGTGAGGTATCCCTTTAAGGTTTGTATAAGGGTGAGGTATCCTCATGGCCGAGACTTTAGCACAAAGGGTGAGTTTCCTCTTGGCAAAGTGTGTGAAAAGTGCTCTCTTATGTAAAGGTTGCAAGCACCTATTGGAAGCTTGTATACATAGTGAAAAAAATCTCGAACTGTGTTTCGGGATTCAACGTAGACCACAAGTGGTTGGTGGTCGAACCAGATAAATATCGTGGAATCAAGCTTCTTCTTCTCTTCATCTCTTTATTTTATGTAATTTTATTTTATGCACATTTACTTTCCGTTGTTCTTAAAGTTTCTTTTCTTCATCACGTTCCTTTTGTGCTTTTATTTTAATAGCTTAAATATTTGTGTTTATTTTAAGAGCTTTTTGAGAGGAATCAAGTTTGGGAATTAGTTCCAGGCCCGAATCGATCATCCTGAAAAAGTTTTTATACCCAATTCACCCCCTCTTGGGTAATGGTTGCCATGACTAACAAGTGGTATCAGAGCTTCGTGCTCTGGTAAAAGTTTAACCGCTTAGAGTTAAAGATCCTTATTTATTAGCAACCTTGAAAGTTTTTCAAAATGGAAGGTTTTGAAATTGATAAACCACCATTCTTTGATGGTGTGCATTTTGTTTATTGGAAAGCTAGAATAGAGTTTTATATGCAATCAATTGATTTAGATTTGTGGGATGTTGTGCTAAATGGATTTATTTACAAATCAAAACAAACGTGGAATAGTTTTGACAAAAAATGTTTTTCTTTGAACATTAGAGCTATGCAAATTTTGAGAAGTAGTTTAAATGATGATACTTATGCTGAAATTAAAAATTGTTCTTGTGCTAAAGATATATGGGATGCTCTTAATGCTATTTATCTTGCTAACGATAATTTTGTGCATAAAGTTGCATATAGAAAGCAAGAAGAGCAAAGCTACTGATTAGCAACTCTCTTTGTAAAGCCATTTAAGGAAGCTTCATCATGAAACGCATGCTCAAAGAGATGTTCAAACTACTGAAGCAAGCCAAATGCCTCTTGGTGACGATGGTGCTCAATTCGAAGAAGAGGCAAAGCAAAATAAAATTGATGAGGAAGAAGGTGATTCCCTTAAAGAGCCAAGTATGCTAGAAATTGAGACTACTTCCTATATGGCTAAAAAGGACTTTGAGGTAAATAATTCTAAACTATATTATAGTCCTTCTTATGATGAGTTGCAAAGTGCATATAATGAATTGTATGATGGTTTATTAAATTTAGAAAAGAAAAACTTATCGTGTTTGGAAAATATTTCTTTTATTGAAAATAAAATTGAGTTTTTGAAAAATGAATATGCTTTTCTTAATGAGAAAATGCCTTTGAAATATGAAACCTCATCTTCTGGTGAAAAATGCATTAATTTAGAAAATCAAGTTGAGAACTTATATTCTGAATTTGCCAAAGCAAATAGTTGTAATTGCCTAAATTCTATGTTTGTCAACGAGGATAAAATTAATGTTATTGCATGTGAAAATTCAAGTAAGGCTTATGGCAAAATTAATTTAGAATATAATAACAATAAAAGGCTTAAGTTTTTCAAAAATGATATTCAAATGACCAAGTCATCATTAATTTCAATTGTTTGTAATTTTTGTGGTCATCTAGGACATATTTCTCATTTATGCAATTATAGAAGAAATCTTTATATGAGAAATTGTATGGTATGGGTTCCTAAAAATCCTAAAGGCCCTAATACTAATATTCAAGGACCCAAAATGAAGTGGGTACCAAAATGTCCTTCTAGTATTTTGATTTTGCAGGAAATTTCTCAAAAAGATGGACAAATTGGTCAAAATAAAGAAGAATCATCAAGGAGAATGCTTCCAAAGCCTAATGGTAGAAACTTTGGTCAAAGAAGGAAGATGACTTCAACCAAAGCTTCTCAAGTTCAAAATGTAAAGCTTGCAAAGTTCAAAACATCAAAAGAGAAGCAATGGGTAAGGAAAAGAGTTCCCTTGATTACCAAGGCCAAGGTATCAACAGTTTTTACCTCTCATGAGCATTTA
Organism: Ormosia semicastrata; assembly: GCA_029884595.1. NCBI lineage: Eukaryota > Viridiplantae > Streptophyta > Magnoliopsida > Fabales > Fabaceae > Ormosia > Ormosia semicastrata. The sequence continues at coordinate 9,573,913 of JAQQTO010000063.1, read as the reverse complement.
CATGCAAAGTCAATAAATTTGAGGTATATTTCTTGTAGCCCTTAATTGATTAATAGAATCATGTGTACTTGATAAATTTTGAATATTATACTTAACACATGATTATGTTCGTTTTTATTAATTTGTTATATATATATCTTAGTACATAAGACTCTATAATGCCTAGGTATGTTTGCTATGCTTTAAAATTATCTATATATCATGAAAGTAAGCATGCCATCAACTATGTACTTAATGGTATTTAATTATTTAATTTATTGTGCTCAATTTACATACTATGAAAAATTAATCATTATGAGAGCATAATAGATTAATATTCAAAACTAACACACAAGGACCTAATAAAATTTGGGTACCAAAAGTCAAAAATTGAAGTCTCTTTTTCTCAGCTGTCTCCCATCAAAACCGGTCATTTCGCCTATCTCGATCTCGAAGTGTGTTGTAGGTGTGCTTGAAGGCCAAGAACTGACTTTGACATCTTGAAAGTGGTTGCTCCAAGTACAAAGACCAAATAATTTTAAGCTCTCATCCTTGTCCACGTGAAGTTTGGACTTGCAAATTTTGGATAAGTGGAAATTTTTATGCTTTTCTAGCCTTATAATCTGAAAATATACTTCTTGTTTGAAATAATAATATCCTTGAACTTGAGTTTTTAATCAATCCAATATATGATTGCATGTTTTATTGTTGAAGATTATCTCTCTTTAAATCACATATGTATATATGCTTTGATTTCTTGAACGTATGCATCTCTGTGGTTTTTTGTCGAAATTATAAGGTTTTATTCGAATAAAACTCATTCGCTTGTCAAATAATGTCTTTTTCATATCAAGCTTTATTCGAATAAAACATAGTTTATTCGAATAAACCGATTCTGTTTAAAAACTATGTATAATATGCTCTGTCTATTCGAATAACTTTTTAGATTATTCATAACCAAACTTGTTTTATCATTGTTTACGTTTGCTCTCTGTCTATTCGAATAGAACTCATATTATTCGAATAACCAGAGACTTGTTAATCAGTCTTGATCATTTGCTTTCGACGATTCGAATAACCCATAGGATTATTCGAATAAAATATGTTAAAGGCCACAATGCTCGAAATGGTTTTCCTACTCATCTATTCGAATAAAACCCAGATCTTCTTCTATTCGAATAAAACACTTTTTATTCGAATAAAACATAATATGTTCTCACGTTTCATAAATACATGTTAAATTCTTTTGATGCTTATATATAATTAGCTTGATTGATCATGAAATATCTAAGTTATTGTGAACTTATTTATTATTTTAAATGCTTATTTGTTTATAAGTTTGGCATAATAACTAACCTCTATGGATCCAAAATTGATGGATATCAAAGAAAATTCTTTGAATTGTGTTGTAGGGTGATAACTATCTCAAGCAAGCATTTAAATGGAATTTATTCAACTTGAGGATAGTAAAGCTTAAAAGGACTCAACTTTTAAAAGATGTGCAAAAAATTTCCATTCCCTCACGAAAGCTTGAAGCTTGGAAGTTGGTGAAAGTGGGAGTCATCTACAAAAACTCAAAGAATACACTTTTGGTGATATCAAACTATTATTGAATATCATGTGATACTTGAATAAGTAGAAATTTGTTTTTATGTCTTACCATGTTTTAAGTTGTGCTTTTCTAGCATTATGTCTTGAAAGTATCTCTACATATGCTAACATGCTAAATATGCATACATTTTTGCTTGGAATGACATGCTATGGTAATATCTTTGTTATTAAGCTTGTGATCAATTCTCTTTGTTTAAATATGAAAATTCACATTCTCAGAAGTCATTCTAATCCCTTCTCTTTGATGCCTAATTGTCTTATATACTTACTTGGAGATTGAAAAGTAAAATATTACATGTCTTCTTGCTTGATATGTTAAATTTTGAAAACAAAAAGTAAATAATTTCAAAAGTTACAGCTCCATGGCTTTTCAATTCTTTCATTACAATAAAGGACTTTTTGTTCTTGGTATGTGTGAGTACTAAAATTCCTTACTTGATATTACATGCCTAACATGATCACTTCTTTGCCCCAAAATGCTTATATAAGTTTTGATGTTGATCATGTATTTCTTAATAAACTTGAATCATGCCTTAAAATGCTTAAACATTTTTTTTTCCTGGATTCAAGTGCATATGTGCTTCATGCATTCTTGTTAGAACTAATATTGCATGGTTGATAATGTGATACATGCTTTAAATTATATATCAACCTAATTTATGCTTGTAAATGAGATTAAATGATATTTGATGCTAACCTATGTTTTATAGGACTTTTAAAGTTAGCTTTGCAAGTCTCTCTATGTGTTTCAAATATAGCCATCAGATTTTTACATACAAGCATAAACGAGAAAAATTTAATGGAATTCATATGAAGAGGAAGATAAAGAAGACTTTCTTCTAGTGCAATGAAATGTAGAATTCAAAGGAAGAAAGCTCAAAGTTAAAGGACCAATAAAGAAGGAGCATCACTCTTTATATGACTCAATAAGTATCTCTATCCCTTAACTTTTATGGTATTCTATATGTTATGAATTGTATGATACTTATTGATAAATTAATGTTAAATTACTAGATGCTTCCAAGGAATATATGGCTTTTTATATAAAATATCTCTACCTTTCTAAAATGCTTTTGAAAATATAATGTGCTCTTGTAAAATTCTTTTTGAAAGGGGGAGAAGTTTTTAAAGTGGTTTTTTTTTATTGAAGGATTAAGAAGATGTAATTTTGATAATATGCATATTTTGAGGGGGAGCCTAACTCTGAAGTTATTTATATCTCTTGCCTTACATCTTTATTTGATTACATAAAGTATTTTATTACTATCATATGCTAAATGTTGACATACAAAAATATGACAAGCATTGCATGAATAAACTAAACTTCTATATCTTGAAAGCATGTTTATTTCATCTCTCTTTGAATCATGAGTTTTATCTATAAGGGGAGAGCAAATTTTTATCTTTCCTTCCTAAGCTTTTTTGTTGATGTCAAATAGGGGGAGAGAAAATTAGAAAGAAAAATATGTTCTTGTACTCAATTGCTTGATATGCTTACATAAATATCAATTCTTGTATATTGCTCAATATATTTTTCTTTAGTGATTTGTCATCATCAAAAAGGGGGAGATTGTGGAAATAAGTTTGCCCCAAATGGTTTTATATGTTAAGTTTTGATGATGACAAATACAAGACAAAAAGAATATCTTGCTTATACTCTTTGTTGCATTCTATATAGAGCATATCCATTAATATTTAATAAATATCTTATTTGGATGTGTCTATGAATGTCTTATATGCATGTTAAACTAACTAAAGCTATATATTTATGATTCATGCATATGAAGATATTAAATTATATTTTTGGACTAACTATGCTTGTTTAAGTGAGTGATACTTTGTAAGATAGTCCAAGTACCAAGAGTGAGCTTGCAACAAGAAAGCAAAAGATCTCAATTAAGCTCAACACAAAGGAGAATGTTAATGCCTATTTCATGAAGGTATTGATAAACATCGAAGTCATGTCAAAGACCAAGTCCAAAGGAAGATTAAATGGTATAGCTTATAGGACTTAGTGTCTTTATGCAAGAAGTCTTATGGATATCTCAAATATGTTTTTACAAATGGTTTTCCTATGCTAAAATACTCAACAAATAAGTTTTGAAAAGTTATTTATGGTGGTAGTTCAAATTTATGAAAAATAGCAAAGTTTGAGTTTTGTAAAACTGACCTTTGGTCACTCTTTTAATCATAACTTTCAAAATACTTTGAGTTTTGTTTTGAAACTTTTTCATTTGAAAATAGACTCAAAGATCTTTCCAATGACTGGTCATTTGCTTTAAACAGATAAGAAATGAAGAAGTTATGATAATTTAAAGTCAATTTTCAAAAGTTGAGTGGTTTATTCGAATAAATGGTGTGTTATTCGAATAACACACCACAGAAATCATACCAGAACAAATTTTTACTGGTTTATTCGAATAACCAAAGGGTTATTCGAATAACCTGACTCATAAAATGTTGCAAAACGTGTTTTTAATGTTTTATTCGAATAACTAAATGTTTATTCGAATAACCAAAGGGTTATTCGAATAACATGACCCAAAATATGTTACTGAACGTGTTTTTAACGTTTTATTCGAATAACTAAACGTTTATTCAAATAACCAAATGTTTATTCGAATAAAAGGTTTCAGAAAACACTTCATGATGGGTTATAAGTGATTTATTCGAATAGGACTTCGTTTTATTCGAATAAACTCGATCCAGTTCTACGCAACGACTATTTTCAGAAGCCTTAAATGTGATATTAATTTATACCCAACGGCTCTTTTTCTTATACCACTATAAATACATGTTTTTGGGACATCTTTGACATACACCCATTTATCTGAAATGATTCCTTCTTGCTTTATTATGTGATACATATTTTACCAAATTTATGTGCTCTTTTTGCCAAAATTTGAGATATCCTTGAGAGCTTCATAGAGCTTCAAATTGTATTATTTACTCTAGTGGTTAGTTTTCTCTTCATCTATATTTCTATTCTTCTATATTAAGGGTGATGTATCCTTCAAGATTTGTAAAGGGGTGAGGTATCCCTCTAAGGTTTGTATAATAGGGTGTTCTGAGGTATCCTACGCATAACGGTGAGACTTTAGCACAAAAGTTCAGGATTTCCTGTGTGTCAAGAAAAGTGCTCTTTATGTAAAGGTTGCAAGCACCTATTGGAAGCTTGTATACGTAGTGAAAAATCTCGAACTGTGTTTACTTCACGTAGACCACAAGTGGTTGGTGGTCGAACCAGGATAAATATCATCCTATGGGCTTCTTCTTTCTTTATCTCTTTATTTTATGTAATTTTATTTTATGCACATTTACTTTCCGCTGTTCTTAAAGTTTCTTTTCTTCATCACGTTCCTTCTGTGCTTTTATTTTAATAACTTAAATATTTGTGTTTATTTTAAGAGCTTTTGTGAAAAAGTTTTTATACCCAATTCACCCCCCTCTTGGGTAATGGTTGCCATGACTAACACAAAGGATTATGGCCCAGTACAATTCCAGATTGATACCAAGGACATTTGTTCTTGGCAATCTTGTTTTGTGTAGAGAGGATATCGAAGGCAAAATTGCGAAAGAAGGAAAGCTAGCTCCCAATTGGGAAGGACCATACCATATCACTTCTAAGACAAACACTGGAGCCTATACCTTGTAAACCCTCACGGGAAAAATATTAAGAATTTCTGGAATGCTGACAAACTCAAAAAATATTATAGTTAATTATCTTTCATTTATGTTTTTTTCATGTAAATGACGAGTTTTGACATGAATAAATTAGTGATCATATTTCCAGTACTTGGTTATTTTGCACATTTACAACTATTGCAACCCACAAAGCTGTCGTACCTTAGAGAGGTCTGAGGTATATAAGGTCCACCCCAGATCAGATATTCCAATGCACAAATGAAAGTCAAAAAGGGCAACCCACTTGACCATACTCTATAGTCAAGAAGCGAGTTTAAGGGTTTTAACCCCATGCCCTAATGAACCTAACCTTAACCTATAAACTTAAAGCAAGTTTAAAGAAGTTAAGAATATCTGACCGATGCCCAAGATAAGGCAATACCATTTGTCGGTGTCTGACAAAGAATACAGCTCCAAGAGGCTTCTACGTCCAAATCACACTTAGGAGTTTTACACTTAGAAATTTAACTAAGTGTCAAAAGGCTCTAATGAAGAGCAAAACCATAACACAGTATACAACAAAAGCGAAACCCGGAAGATGGACTGCTACATAAAAGATAAAAATTCGTTTAGTGTCAATCAAAAAACCACTGAGATAAAGTCTTGGACCCATCCTGGTTGGAAAAAACAAAGGCAGTAAGAAGAATATGCAAGAAATAGCTAAAAATATTCTCAGTATTAAAATTTATACCCAAAATATGGGACTTGTTCCGTACATATTTAAAATTAACCCCACGTAGGGGGTAAACAAAAAGGAAAAAGAATGAAATCAGGCATCCAAATTGGGCTCTCCTTGGTCAACCTCCTCTACCTCGGCTTCTTTTGCCTAGCCATCCTCCTTGTTCTCCTAGCCCTCCTTCTCCTTGCCATCCATAGTGGGAACCTGACTCATCGAAGTGGTCTCAAAGATAGCATCCACAATGTAACCATCTTGGACCACCTTCTGTGAACCGGTCCCTATGGTAACGAGGTCCGAGTTCAAGAGGCGTAGTGAGTGCATTAGCAAAGGAGTTATCCACTAAAGCAGCCCACTCATCCTCAAGATACAAGATGTCGCTCTTCAATTTTGCCTTGGACTGCCTTAAGATCTAATTCGTAGCATAGAGCGCAGTTAGGGTAGACTCGGTTGAGGAAATTTGATATTTTAAAGTTTTTCCCGAGATTTGGCCTCCGCGACCTTCTTCTGGAGCCCGATTATCTTAGCCTTGAGCAGACCGAGCTCTTCGCTCACCAGGGCCAACTGCCTGTCCTTTTGAGCCACAATAATCTCCAACTCTTTCTTTCCACCTTGGAGGGTGTCTAACACTTTTTCTAAGTCACGAGTCTGACGAGCAGACTCAAAAGAAGACTCCAAGAACTAGAGCACTGAAGCCTTGCAAAGAGCCCGAACCTGGGCATCCCTGATAATTTTAACTAAGTCCTGCTTAATGAGGACATCTTGATCAGCCTAGATCAGGAGGGCGCTGTCGATGATCTGCCCCAAGTTGACGCCCTACCTAAATGGACCGTGCAGCAAACTGTAGAGGGGCACCCTCCAAGACTTCATACTCCCGGCTAATAGTAAGGTCAATCTGTGCCACCTCAGTCACTAGCCTCTTTCCTTTTGGCTCCCGCCGTCCGTCTCCCTTCCTCTCACGTAGCCGGAGTGGTTGAGTAGAAGATCCGGGATCCACCTCTTGAGGTTGAGATTGAGATGGAGGGACTAGGGCCGCTAGCTGAAATGCGGAGCCTGATGCCCTAGCTTTCCTTTGAGCCAAGCGTAGGGCTAGAGCTTGGAGACTTCCGGGTGGCATCATGCTCTCTGTAAAAGGGAAACAAACATGTTATTACACTTAGAAGAAATTATGAAACAAATTCATCAACATATTCAAATCTGAATACCTAAAGTGGACTTAAAGAATCTGAGAGCTCATCCAAAACATCTTTACAATAGATGGCCTCACGCTTATTGACCCACTCAACTAAAAAGTTGAGGACGTCAACCTTATTCTCTGTTAAAGAGTATAACATAGTCTCTATTTCTTCTTGGCTCTGATCATAACTGACTGTGTCCAGTACAGGTACATCCTTAGTATGCCCTCCAAGATAACATAAAAATGTGTCGTCCCCATAGCCCCTTCTATTATGAAGAAATCTTTTTTAAAATTTTAGAAAGATTCTTGATAGGGATTGAACACTTTTTGCCCTTCCTGAGTGCGCAAGGTGACCCATCCTTTTTGGAAGCTATTCCCGAAGGGTGAAAACTAGGTTAAAAGGAAAAATAGGGCTTCTACCGAATACGACTAATAAAAAACTTTACAGATTAGCTCATAGGTTTAGATGAAGCCCCAGGCATTCGGATAAAGCTATGTTGGAGCCACTCGTAAGTGATTTAAGACTCTAATTTCGAGGTCGAAGAATGGAAGGAGGACTTCACTTTAGTTTCGGATGACGTATTCATTATCCTGCACCTGATCCTTTGATTAGATGAAGATATTCCTGTTTAGCTTTGGCATCGTCCGAGTCCTCGACGCTAGATGGGATACCTAGTACTTCACGGTCGACCCATTGGTACAGGCCGACATCCCTTGGGAAGATATATTATTTGGGCTCAGAAGTAGTCATTCTCCTCTATCTCATCTCTGAGTTACTAGCATTACCTATAGAGGTCATACTCATGCAAGAATCAAAAGAGGTTTCATTATAACTCTCTAACTCCCTTATGAGTATAGAGAGAGGATGTGATGGTCTTTGCCTTGCAAGTTCCCTAGCTATATCTGTCCTCTATATCATTTCTAGGACATCCATCCCAGATAGCGGCCTCAGTCCCCTACCTGTACCTCCACCATGAGGAGAACGTCTTCGCTGCGCTTGAGGCGGCAGAGCACTCAAAATCTCTAGAGAGCTACTCTCTCTATCGTTACTGTTTAGTGTTCTCACCATCACCATGATATTTATAGAAGAAAAATAAAGAGAGAAAAGGGAATACCTTAAGAATGTGGGGGAGAAAGCTTGAAGGAAGCAAAAACCACTGATGAGAGTCGCCAAAAATCGCCTGTTTCACTGGAGGTAAAGTGCATAAATGAGAGAGAAGGTAAAAGTGGGGGAAAAACCCCCCACTCCTATTTATAAGCGCATGGGTAACCCTTAACAACCACTACAGGGGTAAAATAACCTTTTTAACATTAAATTTGAAATTATGCATTGAATTTGAAAACGACAATCATGGCGGCACGAAGATCAAACGACAACTTCCAATACCTATTCGTCACATGGCAAAATGTGTCTAACACAATAGCTAAAAGGACTACGGTCATAATTGAAATGACGCATGATAGAGCAAGATGATATATATGTTGAATCACGGACTAACACCATGATGTCACTATAAATTCCTAATACAGATCATGACTTCATCTTTAGGTAATCTTCAGATTTAACAATGGGTCCCACTGCTTAAATTGGTATGGGGCCAACTCAGTATGAATCCTAGACAATGGTGTAGTGACTTTAAGGCAAAACGATCTATATCGAATTCCGACCTAAGTCATCAATATTGGGGGCATCTCGATTTTTATTTTTATCACGGACTTCGGCCCATTGTTAGAGACATCACGAGATCCAGCATCTATATCATTACTTGGATCCCTTTGTCCCACTCGTGTCGTTTGCTCCTAATAATCTCAAATAGCTTGACACTTAACTATCACATCTAAGCGCCAAGTTGGGGGCAACTGTTCTGGATTTGTTTCCAAGTTAGTGGTTTAGGAGTAACTCGGCCTGTTAGAGTTGGATCCTGAATATATATGGGTGCTATTGAATAAGTAAATGTACCCATTTATGATAAGTAAATCTCTAATAGAATCCCTTATAAATAGAGGAATCAGTTATAAGATATAACAATATTATTATATTCTTATCCTAATTAACAGCATTTAATGCAGATTTAAACATGATTGTTATTTACCAAGACGTTTCTATGAAAATTACACAATGTCACAAAGGTATGCATTTAATCCCAAACACTACCGACCTTGTGCACGGTCTAACTTAAGCGTCAGAGTATCATTTGCATGTACTCACTCCTCGTACCACTGTCGCAATCATCGTGTATCAGAGGAGACTAATTCATCAACCTCGTTTAAGTAATCATCTAAATCCCGTTCAGAACAGAATTGATCGCTCATCATTATTTTATATATATATATATTTTAAGTATTTTCATATTTTTTAGGTGTGAGACTAATTTTTTCAAGTATGGAATGATATAGTTTAAATCTTTTTCAGAAGTGACGTTTTGACGATGACTCAAACATTTATCTTTGCAACATAATTCGCTTGTCACTGCTATTAATCCCCTGTGGGTTAATTCTTTTTTAGTTTAGTAGTTGAATTATATAGTATGATACGACTAACACTTTAAATAAAGTGGAGTATAGTTTTAGCACTCTTACGTTATTAAGAAAGCTTGTCAATTTTCTCTGAAATGACATACAATTAGGTGATACGATCATATCAATGAGATAACAATTCTTTTTATTTTGGTCATATGGTGCTTATTCAAGAATTTAATTAGAAGTCGTGAAAACAACTTTTTAATATACAACCAAAAGGTCCAACCGTCCCAAGGGGAAAAAAATGATATAGGAAATTGGAACATAACTATGACGTTATCTGCTGGCCGCTGCTACTTGTTTTGTCAACCGTAGAGGATCCACTACAACCATTGTCTTATTTTTAGCTTTTCCATAAGTAACTGAATGTTGGCTTCTTTACCAAAAATGGGAAGAGTGGAAAACATCTACGGTTCTCTCAAGTTCATGATACATTGTTATGTAACACGTAAACAACATAGTGTGTGTTCAGTTTATAGTTCGCAAACTATAATTTGAGATTTAACATAAAAATAACTTTTTTCTTTTCCACTTTAATATATAGTTGGATTAAATTTAAAATATTATATAATGAATTTAAATCAAATCTCAACCTACCAAAGAAATTTTCCAAGTTTAGACTCTGCCTCTAGCTTTTCATCTTTATTTCTCTCCCCTCAAGTCCTAAATTCAAGCAACCAGATTCGGCTTTCTTAAACGTGACCAAAGGAAAACAAAATTAGGCATTTGATTTCCAAAGACTATTTTTCTGCAAGAATTTCCAACACCCTTCTCTAATAGTTCCTAGAACATTTGCCAAGAATCAAGTAATTGCATAAACACATAGCACAAAACAGAGGAAAACATAGGGGTAGTGGTAGAAATCACGTAGATCCCATTCCAGAAGTTAAATCTCTGTCATGGGAAGAAGAGTCCCTGCTGATAACATCTCATTGATAGACCCATTTCTATATTTTTCACTCTCTATTGTAGGATTGGCTGCGAGCATAGCTATAATCACATCTCTTTGCAGTGTTAGATTTCGAAGAAAATCACCACAACCTCCTACATTATCTGATCCATATGAAATGACAAGAGCTTTGAATGCATCAAGTCCACCATCAACTATGGAAGCCACAGCAATATCACCAGAACATCCTCGTACCTCGGAAGCGGTAAAGTTAGAAAACACAATAGAAACAAACAACAATGACATGTTGATAAAGGAGTTGCCTCTTCCACCAGCAATGCAGCAACCCAAGGACTCAAATATCCCCAACAACATGAAAAGAGGAAATTCTGACCGAAGGTTGTCTTTTAATTTGAGCCTGAAAATGCCAAGGAGTTTGTCAATGGCAAAAAACTGGGATAACAAGGAGGACAATGACGGAGGGAAGAAAGGGAAGTTGAAAACAGATGAATCTGTGTGGATGAAAACTATAATACTAGGGGAAAAATGTGTTCCTGATGAAGAAGAGGATGCTGTTATCTATGAGGGAAAAGGGAAGAAAATCTCAGCATATCATCCTAAAAAGTCTACCTCCATGTCACTTTCTAGGCAATGGTCTTATATTGATCCTGATGCCCTCTCTGTACCCCAAGCCCAATCCAATGAAGAAAAAATCAATAACATTTGACCTTTAAATCAAAACAAATATGAGGCAAAAAAAAAAAAAGGAAAAAGAAACTTTATAAGTTTTTCTTGATGTTATTATGTCTTCTTTCTGTCATATTTGGATAGTTGGTGCATGCATACATGTGACTATATGTTGTGATCATAGACAGAGTAGCAACAAATTTTCTGCTTGAAAAAGTAGATTAGGTATTGATTATATAGGAAGGTGGAAACAAAATTTGTGTTACTGCATTTTTGTATATAAGTCGAAAGAATACACACCATGTGAAAACATCTAGAACGATATCATCGATTTAAATAACCAAACATAAAAAGTTATTGATTTGTTCAGACAGAGACCCTTTTCTCGAAGACTCGAATCCTTTGTTGATATGCCTTCATTAGCATACCAGAAGGAAGACTGTGTTTATATGTCCAAGATTTTGGATTGCTGTGTTGAAGTTGAAGGCAACAATTTTTCTGTGGCAGCTTTGCTGCACGAGTCCAGAAAGTTTGGATAAGAAATATGTCCAGTTTCGGATGAAGTATTAGTAAATAGTAAACAAATCAATGAAATATAGAAATAATAATGTTAACAACACAACTTTTCTTTTTTCTTTTCGTTAATGAGAGCTAACAACACAACTAAACACGTATAAAATATCACATTATGTGTCGTCAAATTAACATCTGTATTTGTGTAAAGTCATATATAACTTTTGTGAATTTAGCAATTTTCATATGAAAAATTTGATGCCATCTGCACACCAAATACAAATATACATACTAGTTTTACACTTGCACACGTGATAAAATTTTAGCGAGACATATTTAGGTGAAGCAGGTTCATATGCCTCCTGGTTTGAATTGCATTTAATTAGATATAGAGATCCTGCATGAACCCTATGTATAAAAAAGTTAAAACAATTTGGATTGTAGAGTCCATGAACCATCGGAGATTCATATGCGCTCCCGAAGTAAGAAATTTTTTTACTGTGTTATTGAATGTGTGCTACATTAACTATAAATTAAAAACATAGCTAAAATAAGATACAATAATAACTCACAAAATTAATGTAGCACAATTCAATGGCATAGATGTTGAATTTTATTTGTATTCAACTTTGACCTTAAATGTTGAGAAGAAAGAAAGAATGCCCTTTCCTTTTTTCTTTTTTCTTTTTTCCTTTTATTTAGCGTAGTTGAATTGAAGGTTCAAAGATTGAACAGCGAAATGAACGTTTTTAAATTAATTATATTAAATATCTATAAAAATAAATTATATTGAATGAATATATTCATTTTTTAAGTAAGAAAAGAAATAATATTTAATCTTTAAAATATTTATAAACTAACTACTTATTAATGAATTTACAACGCTAATTATGCTTGTATGTTTTTATACATAAATATAAGAATTTTGTATAATTTTCATAATAAATAGGAGACATTTGAATAGTAAATATAAAATATAAATAAATGTGAGAGTAAATTTTTCGATAAGAAAAACATACCTAAGTTTTTTTTTTGGTTCAACACACCTAAGTTTTAATCAAATAAATTTGTTCTTTTTTTTTCTTTGACCAAAATATTCTCATAATTATTACTATGAGACTATCCTTCAAATCCGAAGAAAGTGATTAGACAAAGTCTTCCCCAAAATCATGGCTCCAAAATTTATTCTATTTTTTATGACAGAAAATTACATCATAAAAAACTTTCACTTTACCGATAGACACCAAGTCTTTTGGGACTGCTTTGTCGTGGGTTTGAACATAGTTCTATAACCTAGATTGAAGGTTGACTTGGTTAGAAGGTCAAGTCAACGGGTCAGTAGTTCGACCATAGATCAAGTGGTCAAACTGAAAAATCGGGACAAATAAGATTTTTTTTAAAAAGAATATTATATAAAAAATACTTCATATTAAAAATGCTGTATAAAAAAAATATGAAAAAATACTTCACATTGGAAAAATGTATTATATGGTGTCATCAAAATAGTGGTAATAGTAGTCCAAAATTATGTTTAAAAATCATATTAGTAGGATAGTAATATAAATTAAAAAATTGAGAATATAACTTAATAAGAATATGTGGTTTAATGGCACAATACATTTCATCACAACAGTCATTCATGTATTAAGTTCAAATCCCACAAGTATATCCTTTTTGAAGTTTTTGTAAAAAACAAAAAGGAAATGAAAAGAAAATCGGGTTGGACCGGTCTCTTTGATAACCCGATATTTATAGGATCATTATCTGATATGACTTCATTATGATTTGATTATAATATAATTATAATGAATTAATGTTTTGGTAACTTATACCGTTATGGTCAAACCATTATGCTATCCTGATCAACTAATTAATAGCAAACAAATCTTGTTCGTTTGCTTATTTGATGGACATACAATATTAAAGGTAGATATATAAAAATCGGTCCTCTCTCTACCTTGAGGGTTACAAAAAAACATAGGCTCAATTCCATCTAAGGCTATCGTAACCATAAGGAAAAGCAAAGGGAGAGAAATCAATTTGTTGGTGGGATTTCTACATCTCATTGCAATGGTTGTGAGAATTATTTGTTTAAAATTTCTAGACATAAAGTTATTTTGATGCTTATGTTTTATATCTCTAAGTTTAAAGAAAACTTTACATGTGGTATTTGAGCTCTAGGTTGTTGAATACATAATTTATTGAAGTTTCATATAAAGTTTGCCCTTTACTTGTTTTTCTCCCTTTATTGTATGTAATTAAATTTGAAAATTGATGTGCTCATGTAAAGTGTAGGAAAGAGTTTTATTTTTAGATTTAAGTTATATTGTATTAGAATTTGTTGATTGTATATATATCAAAGAACTAAACAACGTCAATCTCTAATGTTTGAACCGCATCAAGAGCCTTGTTTTCTCCTACCGAACTAGTAATTGTTTGAGATGATATGTTAGCTAACATGATATGTGAACTTCAATTGCTTCCTGGTCGACCTAGCTGAGAAAGTGTCGACCGCATGATAACTTCAGCATTATCATGTCTTTTGTTTCTTCTTCACTTGATAGCATTAGTACTGTCACTAGTCATGAAATAGCATTAGTACTACTTTAAAGAATAACTTCAGCCTTAATTAGAAATTGCTTCTCCACTTAGTAGATCAAGACAACATTTAAGCAGTTTCTGTGAAAAGCATTGGCAACATCAATGTTGCTTGTGCTCGACAACTTCAGTACTGTTGACTTGTAGACTTAACATCCACTTGACACTTTCTTAGAAACCTCAGTAGTCAGTACTACAACATGCCACATATTGATATGTGCAATTTTTATAGCATGTGTGCCATAATAATTATTTTTTATTATGCTCCTAATAGATATGCAAGAAATAAGGGTTGATGTTTCTTTACCCATAAGAGTCCTTTTATCCACAACTACTTCAAATATTGTTCTAGTTATTGAGGAAAGATTTAACAATGTTGAACAATATTTGAATGAATAAACTACCTATAAAAAACTAATCCACATGGATTTGATGTAAATGAATCACATGGAATGTTACTAAAGTGAGCTCAAAGAGGAAGAAAGTCAGTCATTTTGAATGATTATGTGGTTTATTTATAAGATTCATATTTCAACATTAGAATCAATAAAGATCCAATTTCATTTTCACATGCCATTAAAGTAATGAATATGATAAAATGGTTAGATGTCATGAAAGAAGAGTTAAAAGTCCATGAAAGAAAATAAAGTCTGGCATCTTGTTGAATTGCTAGAAGGATCTAAACGAGTCAGGTGTATATGGGTCTTTAAGACCAAGTGCAACTCAAGTGGCAATATTGAACAGTATAAAGCTAGACTTGTTGTAAAAGGTTATGCTAAAAAAGGTGGTGCTGAGACATTTTCACCTAAGAAGGACTCATTAAGAATTTTTATGGCATTAGTGGTTCATTATGAGTTAGAGTTACATCAAAGGAATGTGAAATAACCTTTCTTAATGGAGAACTTGATGAAGAAGTTTTATGCACCAATGTGAAGATTTCTTAAGGAAAGTGTCATATGGTGTGCAAGCTTAAGAAGTAAATATATGGACTTAAATAAGTTTCCTAGCAATGGTACATAAAGTTTAAAGATACCATAAAACATTTTGGATTTAAAGAAAACACCATTAATCAGTGTATATACCAAAAGATGAGTGGGAGTTAGTTTATCTTCTTAGTTCTATATGTGGACAACATTTTACTTGCTACTAATGATTTGGGCATATTGCATAGATGAAAGATTTTCTCTCATAATTTTTGAAATGAAAGATATGGGTGAGGCGTCCTATGTGATAAGAATTAAATATTCCTTAACAAATCACAAGGGTTATTGGAATTCTCTCAGAAAAGATTCATTGAAATAATTCTAGAGAGATTTAATATGAACAAATGTTTAGTAGGAATTGTTCCCATACAGAAAATGGACAAATTTTGTCTCATGCAATGTCCAAAGAATGATGTAGAATGTAACGGAATAGAACTTATTCCATATGTTTTTGTTGTGGCAAGTTTAATGCATGCACAAACCTAAACGAGACCAAACATTAGCTTTGTGGTCAGAAAGTTAGGTAAATAGTAAAGATACCACATAATTGATTGCTAGAAAATGATTGGTGCTTGGATTCAAATTTTGTTAGATGCCATGGCAGCTAAAAGTCCACTTTTGATTATTTGTTTCTTTAACTGAAGGAATAATATCATGTGAAAGTGTTAAGAAATTTTTCATTGCTCTATGTTTGTGGCATGATTTTAAAGTTACAACTCATGCATTATAGATGCAAAATTTTATTTTTGGGCTTAAGATAGTTGACACCATTACTAAGCTACTGAAAAAATATTGTGATTTTTTTACAGCAGTATTCTTCTCTAAAACAACAAATATTCAAGGGGTGCCAAATGTATGGAATTATAGTGTTTTGTCGTTAAGGAGGAGGTTCATGAAAAAAAGAGTGTCATATGAGCATATTAGGACTGATCTTATGATTGCAGATCCACTAACAAAAAGTTTACAACCTAAGATCTTTAAAGAACATGTACATAGAATGGGTCTTAGTTGTATTGACGAGTAATGTATTTATGATGCTTTTGACACTTTAAGCTTGATGAACCTTCAATATCTCATATTTTTACGGTTTAATTCCTTGGTTTTTGAGCCTCTTTTGATATTTACGATTGAAATTTATTCTTAAGTTTTATTATATTTTTAGTATTTTCAATTGTGTTCTTATTACGTCATTTATGTATTTTTGACAAGTAATTACACATGGAGAAAACTGAGCATTTAAAGGTGCAAGAAAAAAGAAGAAATCTCATTCAGACATCCAACGATTAGGCGTTGGATTCCCACTGCCCAAGCGCCCAAAGCGTATACAGCAAGATACTTCAGTGTCCCAGCGCCTGAGCGTTAGGAAGGCAGCGCCTTAGTGCGCAACGCATTTCTGGTTAAGTGACTCAGTGCTTGAGCGCCCGGAAGCCAACGCCTACGCACAAGTCACGTAACAGAACATGTGATTTCTTATAAATAAGAAAAGTTATGTCACAATGCATAAAAGGCAGAAAATTCCTAATCTTGAGAGAGTACTTTTGTGGTAGTAGACTTTGGAGGAAGGCTTCGAAGGGAGGATTTAATTCTTGAAGGCTTGAAGATCATAATCACCGTAAAAGGAGTTTTGATTTCTCTTTCCCTCTACTTTCCCCCTTTCTTTGGGTTTTCTTTCCGTGGGTTTGTATTTTGATATGAGTTTGTTTGTATTGAACATGAGTAGCTAAACCCATAGCTAGGGCTATGGGGGATCTTGCTTTCCTATTTAATTAGGTTTGATCTCGAATTTGATTAAGGTAGTTTCTTTTAGGGTTTATTATATTACTTGTTTTCTTGTCAGAACTTGATCACTTTTGGTATGTGTTAATTCATTGTTTGACCGGTGACTATCCGCACTCAGTGAGTGGACCTATATGATAAACCTATGATTAGATTGGTGAATGACCAAACATTAATTTATTTCTACTAATGGAATTGACGGTATGTTAGTTCATCTCTTGAATTAAGGCTTAATACATTCCTAATTAATTCAACTAAATGACCAAATATGTTATTTAATTTAAGAATAGAATATTGCTTCATCCATGACCATTGTGATTCAATAGAAATTAAGAGAATATTATCAAAAGAATTACCTTACATCATAAATGAGTGAAAATCTGGTTAATTGGATTCAAGTAAACCTTGTGCCATAGTCTCTCTCTCTAATTGATTATCTTTACTTTGTTTGATTATTCATTATTTTTTTTATTTATTTTTTGATTTTAATTTAAAATTCTCTCACACTTTCGATTGTCTAAATAACCAAGAATTTTACGAATATAATGATTATTGCTTATTCCTTGTGGGATCAACAACTAGGACTCAAATCTTATATTACTTTGCGATAGAGTGCGTTTACTCTTTGTGTATTTTACTCATATCAAAGCTCAATATTGTGTTTTTGATATATACATTAATGATTTTCCTATTTCTTGTTATGTGCCCATATAATTTGTATATTAATATTAATAGGAAACCTTCTATGAAACATTACGTGGACCATGATGAATATATTTATATCAGTTACGTACTTATTATGGTAAGTCGCAAGTGTTGTGGCATATGGAAGGAAGTGCATGACCAAAACAATGTAAACTGCCATAACCCGCACTTGTAGATTTAACATAATATGGTAATTAAGATGGACATTATTGAAGAAGTTTGTTAACTTATGCGCACTATAATGTTTATGCTATTAATTAATGTGTTAGTTGATTATCAGATCAAGTGGGAGAATGTTAGATAATAACTCAATATTTGTATGATCATTATTTGATATGATTCCTTTACAATTTGATTAACATAATTATAATGAATTAATGTTTTGGTAAGTTATACCAACAAGGTCAAACTGTTATACCATTCTGATCAAACTATTATGCCATTATGGTCAACTAATTAATAGCAAACAAGTATTTATTTGACGTACCAAATTAAAGTTAGATATATATAAATTTTTCCTCTCTATGCCTTAAGGGTTATAGAAAAACATAGGCTCAATTCCATCTAAGGCTATCATAACCATAAGGAAAGGACAACGGAAAGAAATTAATTTGTTGGTGGGATTTCTGCGTCTCGTAGCAATGGTTGTTTCATCTTCCGCATCATGTACACTTCCTAACGATATTGTGAGAATTATTTGTTCAAGATTTATGGGCCATAAAGTTGTTTTGATGCTTATGTTTTGCATCTCTGTGTTTAAAGAAAATCTTAAATGGCCTTGATGGGTCACCTGGGTTAGCCGAGTTTGACCGGGTCAACAAGAATATTTGTTGTGACTATAAATTAGAATGGCCTATAGACCAAGTTGTGGGCTTTTTGATTTGACCGGCTAAGTAGATCCAAGTCATACAACTATGGTTTAAGTCAAATCATTTTGCCTCCTCATGTCAAGTGGTGGACTTCCTTTATAATAAGGTTGTTAAAAAAATTGAGTTGAAAAACTAAATATTGAATTATTGAAAATAATAAAATAATTAGATTAAATCTTTTTTATTAAGAAGTTGTTTTATTACTTGTAATTATTTAAGAACTTTATCATTACTAGCATATTGACCAGATATTATGTGGTCGTTAATTCAAATTTTTTATAAAAATAAATAATGATGAATATTGTTTGAATCATCTTCTTATATTTATCTTTAAAATATTTAAATAAGTAATTAGATGTATTTATAAAATTTTATTTTTAATATTTATCTTTTAGTTTTTAAATTAATGATTGATAATGGTAGCTTTAGAAAACAAAAATATTAAACATCAAACTAGTGAATCCATTTATAGTTGTAAGTATAGATATAGATAGATATCACAAGTCAAACTTAATTTCCTTTCTGCTCTCTTGGTCTATCCACTATCTCCTTTAACTATAACATCAAAGATTCAAAATTCACATTCTCTCATTACAAACATTGGATTTGGACATGTATTATAGGATTGACAATTAATTTAGACTTGTATTTTAATGTATTTTTATGTTAGAACTTGTATTTTTTTTAATTTTGTTGAATTTGAATTTGCATATATTGATGAACTATGATGAATTTGTGTATTTAAAAAAACTTAGATAAAATACTGATAAATCAATCCAATTCAAGCCAATTTAAATTGGATTAGATTAGATCAATTTTACATTTTGAACTAGGTTAGTTAACTTTTTCTCCTAAAAATTGATTCAATTCAATTAACGAGTGCTCATACTTTGTAATAATTTTTTTTCCATTTCAGCATAACAAACTCATTACAAACCATAATGATATATATGTGACTAATTTGATAAATCTAGGTTGGAATCAAGAATTACATTTGGGGGGGGGGGGAATCAAGCAACATGAAAATCTTTATAAAAAAACTTCAAAATATTAAAAAGAAATCTTATTTTTACTTTGTATTTGCCTATTTTGATTAATTATGATGAATTTGTGTGTTTAAT
This sequence comes from Ormosia semicastrata, assembly GCA_029884595.1. Classification (NCBI taxonomy): domain Eukaryota; kingdom Viridiplantae; phylum Streptophyta; class Magnoliopsida; order Fabales; family Fabaceae; genus Ormosia; species Ormosia semicastrata. Next base: position 9,554,125 of record JAQQTO010000063.1, on the reverse strand, counting down.
TTTTTTTGATAAAATACTAATAAATCAATTCAATCCTAGCCAATTTTGATTGGATTAGGTTGGATTAGTTTTATATTTTGAATGAAATTGGTCGATTGATAATATATAAAAAAACTAATTAAATTAGATCAGTTAGCTTTTCTCTTCAATATCAATTCAATTCAATCCATGAACACTCATATTTTGTAACAAAAAAAATTATGACTTTAACATAACAAACCCATTACAAATCATAACGACATATATGTGACTAATTTGATAAATCTAGGTTAGAACAATAAATCTAGGTTAGAACAATAATTACAATTTTAAATTTTTTTAAGGACAAAAAATAAAGCAACATGAAAACTTTCATTTAAAAAAATTCAAAATATTAAAGTGAAATCTTATTTTTAGGTTGGAAAACCATGATTCTTTTCCAACCTCCTTCCATCCACCCCCACTATATTTGGATGACAGGAAACGAGGGAAAGGAGAAAAAAATTCCTAATTTGGGAGTTTATCAAAAGAGAGGAACGAAAAGAAAATCATGAGAAACTATTCCCACTCTCTTTCCCTCAAATAACAAATTTTTGTTCACTCCAAGATTGGGGTGGAATGGGGGAAAATAAACTTCATAGTTAAAAATAAACATGCTTCACAAGTTAACTCCCAAACAATCCGTTCAATTCCCTTATTAATCTTCTATGCGGGAATTTTGGCTCAAAACCAATAATCTAATAATCCATAATTCCTTGATAATTTTAACCCCAAATTATGACATACACAAATAATATAAATTGAGTCATAGGATTACCTAGAAAAGATGATGATGAGACGCCCATAACTGAAATCTTGAAAATGATTTCGAGCGATGTGAATGAGAGAAACCTATCCCACAGTAGTTTGCTCTTGCGTCAGTATCGATAGGACGACTACATGCACTAGGGTGGTTAAAAATAGAGGTCTCTCCTTTGCATATATATTCATATCAGAATGGGATAAACTAGTCATCATGGTAAGCCCACACATAAGACCCATTAGCAAAAAATCACTTATGAGCAGTGTTTGATAACAACTATACTGATCATTATTTGGGCTACAACAATATGCTTTAATTATTTTTTACATCCAATTAATTTGGGTTTTATAAAAATATAATGTCACTTATGCTAGTCCACATAAAATTAATAAAATTGCTAAAATTAATCTAACATTCTCCTACTTGGATGACATAAGTAATATTATTTTAATAATAAAAATAATTTTTTAGATTAATTAAACAACATGTAGGCACAACAAGATGTCAAAATTGAGCTAGCACTCTCAACCAAAAAGTCCAAGATAGGTCTACAAGTACCACAACTATGTAGAAAATCATACTTGATAAGAGTACTAATATCATACTTGCAAGATACTAATTTCCCGGTGACCCAACAAATATGGTATATGGTTAGTGGGAAAGCACAATAAAATTGCATGTCAATATATGATCAAAGTGCAATTCCCAACAAAATAACCAAAGCATATGCCCAAGATGCTTTATGAGATTTAACTAGGGCTGTACACGGGTCGAGTTAGTTCGAGTTTGGAAGAAAAAAATCCAAAATAATTAATTGAGGTCGGGTTGGGTTGGGTCGGGTTTAGAAATTTTTTTTAGGTAACTCGAATCAAACTAACCCGATTATCGGGTTGGTTCAAGTCAGATAGTTGGGTTGTTCAATTTTGCAAACAGAGAGGGGACAAAGGATTTTATTTCCAAAACCTATGAAATGGGACTCAAGCATCTCAATAATGATTATATTGATGAGAATCATAACTAAAAATCAAACCTATGTATCCACAATATACAAATCATCATTCAAAAATCAACATGATTTAATCATGTTTCCAGTGAACAACAAAAGATAGCAAGGAAAGCTTGTTTGTATTATAGAGATTTAAGAATTAAACAAGGAAAGGTATACCAGAAATTGAACAAATTTGGCTTTAAACCCATATGAATAGTATATCTTTCTTATCTCTAATCACCAATAATCAAGCATTTAAGCCAACACCGTCAGTGCAAAGAAATTTACATAGCCATCAAGTTAAATGCTAATCATCAAGATGAAACCTTTTCATGTGTTTCCAAACTTGAAGTTCAAGTAGATCTCGAGAAACCAGAAACCAAAGAGGTTCATCCCAGCGTAAAGAACCTAAAGGAGGAGCAAGAAAACAATGAAAGTTCAGAACTTTCTTCTACCCCATCAACGTTCATAGCTTCAGAACCACAAAACAATGAAGAATCAAAAGCTGAAGCAAAAACAGAAGTAGAAGTGAAAGTTAAAGTAATAATGGCTGAAATCTATGTCACACGGCCAGGTAACAATGATGACTAATCAGATCCGTGCACGGCGCTGAGCAATGACGTTGAGCAACGATGCACGTTGGCTAGTCAGCGTGAGGTAAGATCTCACCTGTCGCACAACGCGGATACGCCTCACCTCACTCATCAACCAGATCCATGCCTTACCTCATCTCACTTCATTGAATCTCATGGTGGCTGATCAGATATCACCCATCGACGTCATGGTGGGGACTTGGGAGGACAAACGAAGGTGGCAAGGAGAGGGACTAGGGTTCAGGAACGTGGAAGAGGAATTGGGAAATCAGAAATGAAAGTGAAATTTCTATGTAAAATGTAAATGACACAAAACCACAGTGTTTAACTTCGGGTCATTGGGTAGTCGAGTCGGGTTCACGGGTTGTATTTGTGAATCCGTCACCCAAACCAACCTTTGAACGGGTTAATTGAATTTGAGCCGATCTGACCCAATGACCCGAACTAACCTGAAAATATAAAGTTGGGTTGGGTTGGGTTGGTCGAGTTGAGTTGACCTATGTGCAGCCCTAGATTTAACAACATTATCGCATTATAACAACCAAATGAGACTGTGTCCAAAATATCTCCATAATATATCATAACATAAATAATACTACGCAAAATAATACTTATAATAATATTGTATGGCAATGACCATGATAATAACTTAAGTATTCAAGGTCTCGAGACATAACAACCAAATATGAGGTCATTATAAAATCATAAAACTGACTCTCACTAATTTAAAACATCAAAAGATCTCATTTTGTAGCTTGTGATTGAGTCATACTAAGTTTGTTCATGTATCTCCCATGTACACTAACAACAAAGGTAATATTAAGATGTGTATAAACTTGAGCATACATGACACTGCCAAAAGTGGAAGCATATGAGACCTTCTCTATTTTAGCAATTTATTTATCATTCTGAAGACACTGGGTATTACATAGTCCTTCACCCTTTTGAATAGGTGAAGAACAGGGATTATGAATTCATTAGTAGCCTACTATATCACTTATATATAAGACAAGAATAATAAATTTACTCTCACTATTCGTGAACTATCAGTACAAGATATGGCCTCTTGAAAAAAAAACATGATCAAAATCTCTAACTTAGTTAAACTTATATTTCTGCAAGTATACGACATAATGTCTAAATCTAGTAAACTTAGTAGGTTTAGGAACTTGCTTAGATCCTCTTAGTGGAGCAACAATGTTATAAATCATTAGGCAAATTCCAGAACTAAAAATAGTAGAATCGTAATATAAAGAAACATTTTAATTATTAAAGTGAGAAGTGCAGCCACAATTATCCTAAATATGAACTGAAACTAAAACTAAGTTCCTTCTCATATAAGGTACATAAATAATGTCTTTTAAAATTAAATTATGTCCAATATGTAAATTTAAAGAAATAACTCCTATATACTCTATTGCAATACTAGGTCGATTTCCTACTTTGATCATTAACTCCCTTTCACTCAGTCTTCTCCTACTTCTGAACTCCTTTCTTTTTCTTAAGCCAACCTTTAAATTTCAAACAATTAGTTTACTTATACCTAAATATGTCACAGAACTTGCATTTTCCATTGAAGCGCTACTTGGGTTTGTCATTAGAAGTCTTACTAACAGATAATTTCCTAAAAGGATATCTAGGATTGTTATTCCCTTTTTTCTTAAACTGAGGTATATTGTTCTTAATTTTGAGAAATTTCTTCTTGTTAACACTCTTTTGGGAAGCAAATTGAATATTATGGTCTTTACCCTTCTTCATTATATGCTTCTTTTGATGAAGAATAGATATTAGCTCATCAATGCTTCACTCTTCTTTTTGTGCATTGTAAGAAGTCCTGAGGATGTCAAAATCAACTTGAAGAGATTCAAACACCTGATAGGTAAAAAAATCCTTCCCCCACTCCACTTTCATGGACTTCAACTTGTTATACTAATTCACTAGCTTCAAGACGTACTTACGAACACTAGTTAGACCATCATACTTAGTCTTTGTCAACAGGGAAAGATAGTAAGCCTTCTCAGATTTATCAATTTTTTTAAATTTAATTATCAGCAACAGACTTAAGAAGTTTCTTAGCATTATCAGATTCAACAATGCTCTCTTTAATGATTTTTTTCATAGTATACTTCATGATTATCAAGTAGACTTTATTAGAACGAGCTTACTTTTCATGTTTCATCATGACTGCAGCAGAAGATGTATTTGTGGGCTTTAGAGGCTTATCCTCAGTGAGAGTATCATCAATATTAGAGACAACAAGAAATAGTTTCATAGATTCTACTTAATCCTCATAATCCGTCCTATTTAATCTTGTCAAATCATTCATTTGCATAGGTAAAGTTGAAAATCGATATATTGAAAGGAGATTTTTCATTAAGTACATCACTATTATAAATTTGAGCAAATAACCACAATGCAACTCTCCTATGCAATTGTAATCTCGCATAAGGGTCCTGAATTACAACACACGATCAAACTCCAATTGACATTAAAATCATGTCCCTAAAACTAGTACCGAGAGGATACTGAAAACCCTAAGAACACAACCTTTAATACCTTTAACTAGTCACTATAAATTATATTAAAATCATATCCCTAAAACTAGTGCCGAGAGGATATTGAAAACTCTCAGGACATAAATTTTAATACCTTTAACAAATCACTAGGAATTATATTAATGAAGACAAACCGATAAGATAAGAGCATCACTAACATAATTCTCAATGCAACACTAACATAATTCTCAATGCAATACTATAACAACATTATCAACAAAACAACACCTTGCCATAGATAGTATTGTGAAGGCGAGCTCACAATTATATAAAATTCTTCATAATAATTCCAAGATATTCCATACAATGACTCTTAAAAATTAAATAGCATAAGGAATAACAAATACAACAATTTCCAAGAAATTTATTCAATAACCATATCAAATAATATCTGAGAGTATACAAATCATGACCACAGGTATGAACATCATGCTTAAGAAAATTTTAGATCAAAATTTGAAGAGTATCATATAATTTTAATAATTTAAAACTTTGGGAAAATTTAAATAAATAAATATAAGCCACCAAAATTATTTAAATAAGTAAATGATACCAAGTATGAGAGTGTGCAATATATATCATGCCCAGTAGCATCAAATTCATCCAAAAAAAAAAAATTTCAGAGTAAAATGTGGAGATTACTATGTATTTTAAATTTTTAAAAACTCTGAAAAATTATAAATAAATATTTACATGCATGATAAAAATAAATTAAAATTCACCAAAAAATAATTTTAGGGCTCTCGAATAATGACAAAAAGCAAAATTAAAAAACATCAAGTTTTGGGTGTTCTCACACGCCCCTACGTGCTTAAGGTGCGACTAGATGTTGTTGGAGGTAGTTGTCTTCCTCACCCAGTTGCAGACACTAAGAATTTTGCAGATTAGCGATGGAATATAGAGACATAATTTTTTCCTTGCTAATCTCTCACTAATGTATATTAGTGATAAATTAGTAGTGGATTAGCGACAAAATTTGATGGATTAGCGATGGAAATTTTTTCTGTCGCTAATTAGCGACTCAAAATAAGTGACAAAAAATCCCTTGCTAACAAGGTTTACCGAAGGATTAGCAAGAGATTTCTCGTCCCTAATTAACAAATTTCTTGTAGTGACAAATCTGGGTCGTGCGACCCCGTTCATGATGTAGCAGGTAGCACACATTTTCTCACTCTCTTTTGACCCATTTTAAGTGATCTATATCTTGTTTGAATTAGAAAACCAATATCTACAATTTCCCTAAGGTGATTTTAGAAAAAAAAACATTGAGGCACATGCTCATGAGGTTAATACAAAATCACTCACTAATTTCTTATTGAAATCATACGATGTATATGTCATTGAACTCATAAAGGAGGGATCTATAAAAGCCTTAACCTAATTATCGAAATCAATCAAGAAAAAGTATTTTGAATTGCAAAATTAGTATGTTAGGTTATCATGTTTCTATGATTTTAAACTCATTCAATTATTTTAAGGTAAAATAGAAAATTGATAGCTATAATTAGGATTAAACTAGCTCTGATACTAATTGCTAGAATTTCGGCTCAAAACCAATAATATAATAATCCAAAATTTCTTGATCAATTTAACCCTAAATTATAGCATGTACAAATAATATAAATTGAGTCATAGGGTTACTTGGAAAAGATGATGATGAGGCATCCATAACTAAAATCTTGATTATGATCTCGAATAGTGCGAAGGAGGGAAACTATTCATATCCTACAGTAGTTTGCTCTTGTGTCAATATCAATGAGGCGATTACACGTACTAGGGTGGTTAGGAATAGGAGTCTTTTCCTTATATATATTCACATTAGAATGACCTAAACATACCCATCATGGTAAGTCCACATATAAGACCCAATAACAAAAACTCACTTATAAGTAGTGCTTAATAACAATAATATTAATCACTATTTTGGCTACAACAATATATTCTAATTATTTTTGACATTCAATTAATTTAGGTTTTATAAAAATATAATGTGACTTATGCTAGTCCATATAAAATTAATAAAATTAGTAAAATTAATCTAACATTGCAAATAAGGAGAAAAATAATTTTGTTCCATTCTTTCCATTCCCTTTTTAGCACATCCTCACTTATTATTCAGTTCCATTCCATTTTGTTAATAAGAAAACATCCAAATAAAATGTTAGCTAAACTTATTATAAAATTACTCTTTTAAAATTTAAGAAAATTATCTCTCTTCAAAGTAGATTTTTTTGGAGTTGTGATTCTAAAAAGAGAGGTCTTCCTTTATTTAAATGGAGTCTTATTCAGAAACCTAGAAGTTTGGGAGGTCTTGGTGTGGGGGATTTGGTAATAAAAAATGCTGCTATGCTCTTTAAATGGTGATGACATTTTTCTGCTGAGAAAAAACCTTTTATGGAAGAGAGTTGTATGTTCTAATTATAATCAGAAGTGGGATAGACCGCTGGTAGATCAAAAAAGAACATTTAAGGGGGGTCTTTGGTCGATCATATGTAATGATGCAAAGTTTGGGAAGGAAGTAAAACATATAATGCAGATTGGTATTTGGATGAATGTGGGAAATGGTAAGTCCTCTTTATTTTAGGAAGATCTGTGGATTGGGGATGAGCGACTCAAAGATAAGTTTCCAAGGCTTTATGCTGTGTCGTTGCAAAAAAATAAGGTGATTGCAGATCTTGGAGTGTGGGATGGTTTAACTTGGAGATGGAATTTCCTTTGGAGACAGGTATTATTTGTGTGGGAGTTGCAACAATTTAAAGAGTTACAAAACTTGTTATCTGTCATTTCTTTTAATAGTGAGACGGAGGATAAGCTTTTTTAGAAATTTGATTCGAGATGTTTTTCAGTGAAGTCTTTTTTGATTGTTGAAGCTAATATTTCAGGCTCTTTGTGTCCTATTGACAATAGTACAAAAGGTGTCTGGCATGACCTTACTCCACCAAAGGCTGAGTTACTAGTGTGGTTTGTACTGTTGGGAAGGCTGAATACCAAAGATCGTCTCAGGAAGCTTAATATGCTGCATGATGATGACGTTGGTTGTCCTTTTTGTAATTTAGATGCTAAAAATATTGAACATCTTTTTTTCACATGTCATTATTTGTGGAAGTTATGGTGTTCGTGTTTGGATTGATGGGGTTTTTGTTGGTCTATTCTGCTTGATCCACGCTCTTTTTTTGATTCATGGGTGGATATTGGGCTAGTTGGGTTTCAAAAAAAAGTGTGGGTATCCATATTTTTTGTGGTGGTATGGACAATATGGCAACATAGAAATAGGTTAGTATTTGAGAAAGTGGAACCAAATTGGTCACAGATAAGTACTATTGTTAAATTGAGAGTTAGGTATTGGACTAAGGGGTGGTGTCCTGATTTTCCTTTCTCCCTAGAGATGTTGGTATCTAATTTGCAAGAAATAAAAAATTGGAAGCCTCCTGGTCCAATAAGACAAAAAATTTGTAATGGGCCTACGATACCTAAGAATGTCTACACATGGGTTATACATGACGTCTTTAGAAATAATTTGGGAAAGATAGTCATTGGGGGTTCCCTTCAAGGCTTGTGTGGGAAAGTGTTGTATGTTTGTGCTAAACCTATTGACCTTTGTGATGATGCTGAAGCTGTTTTAATGGCCATAGTATTTGCTCTTGAAGTTTCTCTTCAAAAATGATGGTTAATTCATAGCTCGATTTTGATTGCCTTTAATTCCTTGATTACTCTATTGTGGGTGGATGAGGAGAAGAATGTTCCTTGGAGGTTGCGCTTTCTATAGAACAAGTTTCAATCTATCAAGAGGGGCTTTAAGGAGTTACGTTTTGCCCACCAAGGAAGAAAGTCTAAGCAGAAAGCACATCCAGTATTCTTTATAGAGGAACAACAGGTTTCTTAGTTTTGCTCTTAGTTATGATTTGATGCTTTTGTTTCGTTAGTTTGTTTTCCTCTTAGTATTGTATACAATTGTTCTTGCTCCTCTTTGTTTTGAGAGTCTTTGAGCCTGCTTCTTTGTTATTAATAAAAAAAAATTAAATAAATTTATTTAAAGTTGACTATAACGGTAAAACCCTGTATATGAATCATTTTACTTTGTTCGACCTCTTAGACCCTCACCAAATTTTGTTGAATAAGTTAGGATTTTGAGTGTTAGTTGAGCTGTGGATTTCCGATATGGTGCCATGATATTTAATCAATATTACTAAAAAAAAACCTTAATTAATATATATGATTTTTTTTATCTGATAATATATATGATTATTGTACTACATATATATATGGCATGTTATGTTTCATAACAACTTCTACATGAAATGCATATTTTGAAAAATAATTTTCCTATGAACTTACTATGAAATTCCAACTTAAAATTAATTGACATTAAGTGGAGTGACGAGCGCCGAACTCAGTCAAAATTATAATCGAAGTTATTACCTAAGCTTGTAGCACAGTGACAACACCGGATCATCTCCACAAGGATTGTAGATGTAATTTAATCAAATCAAGTGAAAGTTAGCAAAGGGGGGTTTGACAGTTTAAGATTGCACTTAACAAAATTAAAGGAAGAAATAACAATTAAAGAGCAGTCAATTTAGAAACCTATCCAAGATTGGGTGGACTCAATCATAGACCCTTCATAGAACACTTGAAGCGCAATTGAATTGTTAATTTGGATCTAACCGAGATCTCTGCATCAAATCCAGAATTCATACTAGACGATCGTCTAGAATTCAATTAACAAGTGATAAACACAAATCCGCAATCACACCATTCATGAAGATCTATGTTAATTTCAAGTACCGAATTCAATTAACTTAGGCACAAATCAGTAACCTAACATTTTCAATTCTGTGATTAATTTAGATCAATTAGTTCTAAGTTTCATCATAAATCTCAATCTTCATTTATGTGATTAGTTTAGATCAATCAGTTCTAAGTTTCATCACAAATCTCAATCTTAAACCAAGATCAAATCAGATCAACATAAATAGAATCACCATTCATGCATTCAAGATCAAGAAGAAGAAAAAGAGAAGAAGAAAAGAGGAATTCAATTACAAATCAAATACAATACATAACCAAGGTCTCAAGAATCCAAACCACAATCTCTTCAAGAGTTCTAAATTAACCGAAAGTAGCTTAGCCCTCCATAACCATGAAGGAGAGCATCAAAATATACAAAAGCTATGAGAAACTATGAAGAAACAAGAAGAAACTATGAGAGAAATGAAGGAGAATACAACTTGTGTCTTTCATGATAACCAATGGTGCCTTTTATAGAAGTCTAGGGTAACAAAATGACAAAGGGGAGTGGGTGGATGAGTGAGGTGGTTGAGTGGGTTGGTGAGTGGAGTAGTTGAGAGGGTTGGTGAGTGGAGTAGTTGAGAGGGTTGGTGAGTGAAGTAGTTGAGTGGGTGGTTGAGAACGAAAATTTCTTGTCTGACTTGGAAGCCAAAAACGACCAACTATACTTCAGACCCATGAAAAGTACTCTTCATGAAAGTTGTAGATCTTTGTCTTGGCTATAACATGCATATCTAGATCGTCCAATTTGGCTTCCTACAGCCTAAGATATGACCTAAATACCGCAGGTTGCTCAAACCCAACTTCAGCACCTCTGTTCCGACTTGCAAGCTCAAACTGACCCATTAGACTTCATTTTTTCAAAAAGTGTTCTTCATGAAAGTTGTTTATTTGGATCTTAACTATCAACTATCCAAATTTCAGCCCATCTCCATTGCTACAGCTTGAGATATGATTTTATGAGTGCACACCGTTCGGATTCTAGTGACAGAACCCGTATTCTGACTTCCATGTGAACTTAGGTTCCTTAGACATCTGTTTAGGACTTCGAGCTCTTCATCAAAGTTGTAGAGCTTCCTCTTAGCTTTCCTACAAGGTAAAATTCATGATTATCAGATATCAGGAACTCAAGTTATGGCCAAAATACAGAAATAGTGTCAAATCTCAATAATGCTGAAAATATTCAATTAGGACCAATACTCACAAAATCATACCAAACTCAATCAATTAAGAATATGAAGAGTGTAAATGACTAAACATAAGAGTTTCTTAATGAATAAAATATGTGATTATCAAATTCTCCCACACTTAGCTTTTTGAACTCCTGGGCAAAACTCAAGACCAAAACAAGGACATAAGAGATTAACAAAAATTTAAATTCCAACGACATTCAAGAACCCAAAATTTTACAATCAAGAAGAACAACCAAAGGTTCAAGGGATCAAAACATTCATGAGTTAACAATTCTCCATATCTCAAACCAACAAGCAAGGTATCTTCAATATGAATCGAGAATGATAGATCTTCACAAGATTCCCTCTCAATCTCTCAAGTGTTTAAAAGGTAGGTATTTCACTCAATTCAACCCATGAAAATTGCACTACCATAAACTTGCTTATCTTCTACTTCTCCACTACTCAAAACACATGCACACACAAATCATGAGGACTTTATTCAAGGTTGTAGTGAGGTCAAGGTAACAGAAGAGGATAAAATGTATATGAGAAGATAAATACCAAAGGGAATAAAAGCAAATGAGGGCTGAGTTCAAATAACAAGCATAAAAGTTCATCCCAACTCTAATGTATATCCCTTTACATATTCATTTCCCAATCCTTTTCTTTCTTTTTTTCTTCTTTTTTTTTATATATATATGAACATAACTATATACATACATTTTTCCTCTTTTTTTTTTTTTTTTGTTTTGTTTTTTTTTTGTTTTTTTTAGGCACTCTTTCCTTTTTCAACAACCATTTTGTATACACACCCCCACACTTGTTCAAAAACTCATCCATTAACCAAGCTAATGTTCTTTTATTCCCTAAGGTAAAGTAAGAACACGATTTTTCATTTAAGGCGCATAATGAGCTAGAAACAAGGAATGGTCAAATAAGCTCAAAGGGGTTAAGTAAAGGAAAATATACAAGGTTGGCAGGAATCAGAGAATTTTCAAGAAGTCAAAAGAAGTGCTTGATATCATATTGAAAACAAGGTTGGCTATTCGGTTAAACTAGCTAATTAAGAAAGAGGGCCTCAATCATGTTCATGCATGCAAGTGAAATGTAGCCTCAAAAAGAATCAAAGCAAGTTCTAGAGTAGTCATTAACATGAGTGAAAATCACACAAGAAAGAAGAGAATGGCATAAATGTTGAATCCATCCATTAGGCTCAAAATCTCACAAGGTATGCATCCATCAAACTCATCAATTCAATCATCCATCACCAAGCATATCAGTTCAAGAAGGGAGAAAAGTTATCCAATCATGCAATGAACCTTTTCTTTTTTTTTTTATTTTTTTTAAAACAAAAACAAAAAAAAATGCTAAAATCTCTCCCCCACACTTAATATAACATTGCCCTCTATGTGAAAGAGAGATATAGAAAAGAACAACACAACCTGATAAGAAGTGAATCAACGCTAAGCAGAAAAGAAGCACACTGTCAGTGCCGTATCAGACCCTGAAAAGAAATCAAATAATAAAATTTTAGTACTTCCACAATTTAATACTAATTAATTACTACCTAAAAAACTCCTTACTCTGCCACCAATTAAGATGCGTCTCAAGAGTAAAATTACTCCTTACTCTGCCATCACTAATTGGTTTAATAAGTCCATGACAATCATATCATACTTTCCAAACAAAACAACAACAAATTTTTTTTTTGGTCAACTATCCTTCCCCCCCAACTAGATCACAACATTGTCCTCAATGTTAAAATATAGATGAGTAAAGGATAGAAGATATTACCTGTTGGAGAAAGCTGACACAAATTTAAACAGAAACAAAGTACAATAAAATCAAACCGATTAAAGAGAAAGTGTCGATCCGCTTTCTTTTCTTGTTACTTCCTTCGCTGCTTCCTGTTGACCAATCTATTCGAGCTAATACCTTATCAGGTACATACTCAAAAGCTTCTAATTTATCAATGAGCTCATCAATAGTGGAGGCAGAGATAAGAAGTTGTCTTGTCGAAGGAGTGATAATTTTCTGTTCCACAGCTTTTGTCAAGAAAAGATAACAAAAGATCAAAGAAATTATTAACATTCAACAAACCAATGGGTTTATGGTGGATGTTCAGTTCGGCCCAAGAGACAATTTGAAAAATTTCTTCCAAAGTACCAAAACCACCTGGTAAGACAAGAAATGCATCAGAATTGTCAACCATTGTTTGCATTCGTCCATGCATAGATGTTACCTGAATTTCTTCTCCAACTGTCTTTCCAGTGATGTTATTTTCAGCTAAAGGTTTAGGAATAACACCTAAAACCTGACTGCCTCCTATAAAAGCAGAAAGTGATACAGCCCCCATTAACCCACGACAACCTCCCCCATATACAAGATGAATATTCCTCGTAGCAAGTGATCGACTAAGAGTGCTAGTTGCGTTTACAAACTCTAATCCCTTCCTATAACTCGACCCACAAAAAACACAGACATTTTTGAGGTTACGAATAGAAGGCCCCATTCTATACTCTTCCTCTCTTTGAGTGTTTCTGAGTTGAAGGAAAATGGAGAAAATGGAGTGTTTAAATAAGAAAAAGAATGGAAAGGGAATAATTGCACCTATAAGGGTAGGTTGACTCAGTTGTCGAAAAAGGTTGAATTTAAGAAATAGAGAATCTTTTCTTTCCTTTTTTTTGTTTTTTTTTTTTTTTTGTTTTTGTTTTTGTTTTTGTTTTTGTTTTTGTTTTTGTTTTTTTTTGTTTAAAAGATGACATGAAGAAGAAGAAGAGGATGATACGTACAGTTGTTGTTTGTGGATATGGCTCACATCCGCCTCTGGTTTAACGTCCAAGAATGGCTTAAACGTCTTTCTATGAGTCGAGGATAAGCTTCCCATCCAATTTTCTTATAAATTGGCAAATAGGGTCTTTTAGAGTCAGATTCCCAAGACTGTAGCGTTTTTCTTCATCCTTGAAGAGATTCCACAATTTAAGAATTTCACGATGCACTAATCCACAAGAATGCGTCTCAAGAGTCAATAAGATATCATCTAATGACTCCTTACTCACCCATTCTTAATGAAGAAAATTTTATCTTCTCTATTTGTGGAAACCATCCCCAAAGTACGACATCGCTTGTTACACTTCCATCGTCCACATTTGTGACAGACTTGTAACCTTTTTGCTCTTCTCCTTTTAGAATATGAACTTCTTCCAAGACCGGCATATATGAGTCAAATGAAATTGAGGACTCACCGCTAATCTGGACCTTTGCTTTAATTATCCAACAGACATCTTCTCGCATACCTTTGTGCATTAACAAGCCTCAATCTTTCACATTGAACTTTGTAGATTTTTCTCGAGCATTTTGAGGAAGAGAAGGAAAATGTTTGCTCATGTTTGAAAGAATGACATCCATTTTGAAGGAGAAGAATGGTTCAGTTATTTTGGAAAACTGAAAAATAAACCGACTTGAGAGTCACGGAGTATCGTATCCGCCACTTAACCGGTAACACAAAGAACTCAAGAACTTGGTTTTCCAAGAATGGTTGAGTCTTTGTCCATTAACTTTAAGTGCATTACCATTCCTAGGATCCTCAATATCTACGGCCCCAGAGGATACACGTGTTTGACAACAAAAGAACCACGCCTCCTAGATCTCAATTTTCTAAGGAGTAGGTGCGGATGATAATCTCAAAGCAGAACTTTTTTGACCAATTTCCGCAGCTTTTGCAAAAGGTGTAACAGACCTTGAATAAAGTAGGCCAATAAAATCCATACTGCAAGATTTTCGCAGTTGTTGTCGCTGACGAAGAAAAATGACCTCCACATGCTTCCGAGTGAGAAAATTTAATGTCATTACCTACCTCATTGTCGGCACACAACTGTTTTTTTTTTTTTTTTTTTTTTTTTTTTTTTTTTTTTTTTTTTTTTTTATTCATAATGCGGATGGAGAAGGTTCATCACCTCCATTTCTCGCATTCTCTGAAGTTCATGATACTCAAGTTTGAGGCGGTGTCCATTTACGATGAAAGCTTTGACAAAGGACCTCACTTTTAATCCGAATGAAAGACTGTAAGGAAAAACCTTAGTAACAATAAATGGTCCATCCCATCTAGACCTTAATTTGCCGTACATGAGTTGGAGACGGAGTTATAGAGGAGAACTTTTTGACCAATCTCGAATGTTTTCCTCAAATCAACTTATCATGGAAGGCTTTGGTCTTCTCCTTATAAAGTTTGGAACTTTCATAAGCCTCCAAGCGATCTCCTCCAATTGCCGCAGCAATGCTGCAGCTTCCTCTCCATACCGCTTGATCTAGGTCCAAGTTGCACCTTTTCACCGCCCAAAATGCACGATGCTCAATTTCCACCGGCAGTGGCGGGCTTTTCCAAAAACAATCCGATACGGAGACATCCCGATTGGTGTCTTATAAGCAGTCCGGTAAGCCCATAAAGCATCCTCAAGCCTCTTGCTCCAATCCTTTCTGTTAGGTTGAACTATCTTCTGAAGTATCTGCTTGATCTCTCTGTTGGAAACCTCGGCTTGCCCATTAGTTTGAGGATGGTAAGGTGTAAAAACTCTGTGCAGAACTCCATACTTTTTCATCAAGGCTTCCATGCTCCGACATGTATGCGAACCCCGATCACTAATGATAGCTTTCGAAACTCCAAACCTGCAGAAAATCTGTGATCTAACAAAATCCACAACAACTTTGGAATCATCAGTTCAAGTAGCTTTCGCCTCCACCCACTTGGATACATAATCAACAGCTAGCAAAATGTAAACAAAACCAAAAGAAACAGGAAAGGGTCCCATAAAATCAATACCCCATACATCAAAAATCTCACAGAACAATAAGGATTTCTGGGGCATCTCATTCCTTCGAGAAGTGTTTCCTGTTCTTTGGCATTGATCACAAGATTTACAAAACACATATGCATCATGAAATAGAGTGGGCCAATATAATCCAGATTCCAAAACTTTCCTAGCAGTCCTTTGGGGACCAAAATGACCGCCACATGCAAGTGTATGACAAAAGCTAAGAATAGAATGGAATTCATTATCAGGCACGCATCTCCTAATGATTTGGTCACTACAAAATTTTCACAGATAAGGGTCATCCCACACATAATATTTTGACTCACTCTTCAATTTATCAATCTGAGCCCTAATAAAATGTGCAGGGAAAACACCAGCAACTAAGAAATTTATCAAATCAGCAAACCAAGGAATGTTACCTTGCAGCTTGAAAAGTCCGCTCATCATGGAAGACATCATGGATAGGAGAAAGAATCTGCCTCACTCTCAATCCGACTCAAGTGATCTGCCACCAGTGTTCTCTCGCTCCACTCTTATCTCTGATATCAATATCAAACTCCCGTAAGAGCAACATCCACCTAATCAACCTAGGCTTTGCATCGGGCTTTTTAGGAGAAACTTCAAAGTCGCATGATCTCGAAAATACAACCACTCTAGAACCAAGCAAATATGATCAAAATTTATCTAAAGCAAAAATAATTGCTAAAAGTTCCTTTTCGGTTGTAGTGTAGTTGGCTTGTGCAAAGATCTAAAGTCCTCGAAGCATAGGAAATGACATGAGGTACTTTGCCGACTCTCTGTGCAAGGACAAATCCCAATGCATAATTAGAGGCATCACACATGAGTTCAAATGGGAGTGTCCAACTGGGTGGTGGATGATAGGTGTACTTGGTCAATGCTTGCTTCAAGTGATTGAAGGCATCCTTACATCTCTGGTCAAAGTGAAACTCTACATCCTTTTGCAATAAGTTGGACAGTGGAAGGGTAATTTTGCTAAAATCCTTTATGAACCGCCGATAGAAACCTGCATGACCAAGGAAAGAACGAACCTCCCGCACGCATGTGGGGAAAGATAGGCATGAAATAACATCTATTTTTGCAGGATCTACCTCAACACCCTTGCTAGATACTATATGCCCTAAAACTATACCCTGTTCTACCATGAAATGACATTTCTCAAAATTCAGGACAAGGTTAGTTTCAATGCACTTATGCAAAACCCGATCCAAACTATCCAAACATGCATCAAAGGAAGAGCCATAGACAAGAAAATCATCCATAAACACATCCATGCAACTCTCTAAAAATTCGAGAAGATACCGACCATACACCTTTGAAAGGTTCCCGGAGCGTTGCACGCACCAAAGGGAATTCTCCCGTATGCAAATGTTCCAAATGGACAGTGAAAGTGGTCTTCTCTTGGTCTTCTCGGGGCTATATGAATCTGAAAATAGCCCGAATATCCGTCTAAGAAACAGTAATGCGACTTGCCAGCCAGTCTCTCCAACATCTGATCAATGAAAGGCAATGGAAAATGATCTTTCCTAGTGGCCTGGTTAAGCCGCCTATAATCAATGCACACCCGCCAACCGTTCTCGATTCTTATGGGTAGGAGCTCATTGTTCTGATTTGCAATTACTGCTGACTCCAGATTTCTTTGGAACCACTTGCACTGAGCTCACCCATTTACTGTCAGATATGGATAAATAATGCCAGCTTGCAGCAGCTTGGTCACTTCCTTCTTCACCACATCCAGAATCAGGGGATTTAGTCTCCTTTGGGGCTGCCTCACTGGCTTGGTACCTTCCTCCAATAAAATCCTATGCATACATGTGGAGGGACTAATACCAGGAATGTCTGCAGTGTCCATCCGATGGCCCGCTTATGCCGCCTCAAAACCTCGCGGTAATTTTTCTTCTTGTTCAAAGTTGTAGATTCTTAGTGACAATCATCGGCGCTTCACACCATCTTCCAAATATGCATATTTAAGGTGGTCCGCAAAGTCTTTAGTTCTAAGGATGGGGATGCACAATAGAAGGCAAAGCAAGCTATTTGAAACAAGCAACTCAAGAAAGATTAAATTTGACATAATTTTGACTCATATTTTCATATGCTTTGCATCACCAAATAAGCACTGCATCATCACTCATAATCAGTATAAATCTCAAAGACATGCAAAGACATGGTTCAAGATCACAAATGCTAACACATATATCACAAGTGACAGAATCCAAAAAGTTAACAATATCATGGAATTCAGCACTCATATCATCATAAGTATCATCAACCAGCATTTCAATCACATCAACATGAAAAACTGAATGCTCCTCAAGGGGATGTCTCATGGCATCAAAAATGTTAAACTGTACCACATCTTCACCAAATTCCATAGAAAAGGTGCCAAAGATGCACATCTATCTTGGTTTTGGTCTGTTTTGAGGAATGGTCTTCCTAGAATCAATGGAGCATGATTTGTTGAAGACTCATCTTCCATGTCCGTAATGTAGAAGTCCATTGGGAAAATCACTCATTCACCCGCACTAACACATCTTCCAAAGACTTCAGGATGAGCAAAGTGGTCCTATTTGCCAACCGAATCACTATACTAGTAGGTTGCAAAGTGCCAATGTTCAAGGACTGATATATTGACATAGGCATGACATTAATCGAAGCACCCAAGTCTAGCATTGCATGTTCAAATTTGGAGTTACCTATCGTGCAAGGAATTGTGAAAGTTCCAGGATCTTTGCATTTTTGTGGCATGCTTGGTAGAATCATTGCGGCAGTAAACATTTCGCCATGCTTATTCTCTCGCACCCTTAAGTCTTCTCTTGTGAGTACACAACTCTTTGAGGAATTTGGCATACTTGGGAATCTCGCTTGATTGCATCAAGGAAGGGAATATTGATTTCCACCTTCCCGAATGTGTCCATGACTTCTCTTTCTATTTCGTTTTTGCGCAAAGATGCTTGACCGGGTGACTCTGTTTGGAAAAGGTAGTGGAATGGCCGATTTGAATTCTCTCGCACATTTCTTCTTCGTGTCACGATTTTTGACCGAGCTATCCACTTTCTTCTCGTTTCTCGGTCACCTTCCTCAGTTGCTTTGCACTTGTAGTTCAGGTTGTGGTGGAGTAGGACCGTCAACTTCTCTGCCACTTCTCAAGCTAATGGCACTTACATTGCCTCTTGGGTTGTTGACTGTTTGTGAAGGCAATTGGTTCGACCCTTGACTTTTCAGCTCACTCACGGTGGTGGCCAGCTGCCCAATCTGAGTTTGCAGGTTCTGAATGGTGGCATTGACATTTTGTTGGAACTGAACATTATTTGTAGCCATCTGTTTCATCAAATCTTCCAATGATGGCTCGGATGGAGTGGTTGCTGGACTTGGCAACATGAGGGGCTCAGCACGTGGGTCGCACGCTTGTTGTTGTCTCGAATGCGTGTGGTTGGTATTTGTTGCTAGGACCTACAGACTTGGTATCTAAACTGCGGTTGCTGTTGTTGGTAGGGCTATTGTTGTTGTTGACCAGAATTTCCATATCTCAGGTTGGGATGGTCCCTCCAGCCAGGGTTATAGGTATTAGAAAATGGATCATATCTGGGCTGCTGCTGTGATTGCTGATATTGGGGTCTACCAGGAAAAATACCAGCTGCTGCAACAGATTGCTCTGGAAAAATAGAACCACCATCCTGAAGTGTGGGACATGCATCAGTAGGATGAGATGAACAAGAGCAAATGCCACACACAGTTGCAGCCATCTGCATTGGTGCTTGTTGTCCCACTGCTAACTGCCTCACCAAAGAAGTCAATTCATCAAGTCTGTGTTCCATTCTCTCGTTGGTCTACATGAGATGATTGAATCTCATTGACTCCTCCGTTGAGGTAATAATTCGTGTGCCAAATTGTTGGGTGTTGGCTGCCATGTTTGCTATCAAATCTCTCGTCAGTAGGGTCTTGTCTACTAAGGCTCCTCCAGAGGCAAAGATCCACCATGCTTCGTCATTTGGCAAAGCCTTCATAGAAATATTGAATTAAGAGTTGATCGGTGATTTGGTGGTGGGGACACTCGAGCACGCTTTTTGAATCTTTCCCAATATTCATGCAAGGTCTCTCCTCATTTGTCTTATGCCACAAATATCTTTTCTAATGGCAAAGCAGCTCTAGAGGCGGGGAAAAATTTCTCTAAGAACAACCGCTTCATGTCACCAACTTGTTACCGAACCTGGTGAAAGATAAAATAACCAATCTTTGGTCAGATCAACAAGTGAGAAAGGAAATGCCCTCGGCTTGATGTGCTCTTCTCGAGATCCCATGTGGCTTCATGGTTGAACAAACCACATTGAACTCCTTTAGATGCTTATGGGGATCCTCACCGCAAAACCGTGAAACTTGGGCAACAAATGTATCAATCCGATTTTAACTCAAAATCAAGCATCAAGATCCGGGTATTGAATACACAAAGACCGGTTAGTTATATCCTGAGCAAAGAAGTTCCTTAAGAGTTCTATTCTCAGTATGTTATTAGCCATGGTTTCGAATTATTCAAGATCTCAAGTTCACTCCCAATATTAAGATCAAATTCAGAAGTAATTCTTGCACTTGGCCTACGAGCTCTAATCAACCTATGCAAGGTTCTATCAATCTCAGGATCAAAGTCAACTAAGTTATCATGCTCGACCTAGTCATGCATCACACAAAAACAAATAAATAAGCAAAATATACTAGACAATGGATAAAAATGTTAGAAAAGTTAATAAAAAGCAAAAGTTAGTAAAAACACTTAAAATGAAAAGATTACACTTACTAATCCCCACAGACATCTACCAAAATTTTGACGAGCGCTTAAACTCGGTCAAAATTATAACCGAAGTTATTACCTAAGCTTGTAGCACAGTGACAACACCGGATCATCTCCACAAGGATTGTAGATGTAATTTAATCAAATCAAGTGAAAGTTAGCAAAGGGGGGTTTGACAGTTTAAGATCGCACTTAACAAAATTAAAGGAAGAAATAACAATTAAAGAGCAGTCAATTTAGAAACCTATCCAAGATTGGGTGGATTCAATCATAGACCCTTCATAGAACACTTGAAGCACAATTGAATTGTTAATTTGGATCTAACCGAGATCTCTGCATCAAATCCAGAATTCATACTAGACGATCGTCTAGAATTCAATTAACAAGTGATAAACACAAATCCGCAATCATACCATTCATGAAGATCTATGTTAATTTCAAGTACCGAATTCAATTAACTTATGAACAAATCAATAACCTAACATTTTCAATTCTGTGATTAATTTAGATCAATCAGTTCTAAGTTTCATCACAAATCTCAATCTTCATTTATGTGATTAGTTTAGATCAATCAGTTCTAAGTTTCATCACAAATCTCAATCTTAAACCAAGATCAAATCATATCAACATAAATAGAATCACCATTCATGCATTCAAGATCAAGAAGAAGAAAAAGAGAAGAAGAAAAGAGGAATTCAATTACAAATCAAATACAATACATAACCAAAGTCTCAAGAATCCAAACCACAATCTCTTCAAGAGTTCTAAATTAACCCAAAGTAGCTTAGCCCTCCATAACCATAAAGGAGAGCATCAAAATATACAAAAGCTATGAGAAACTATGAAGAAACAAGAAGAAACTATGAGAGAAATGAAGGAGAATACAACTTGTGTCTTTCATGATAACCAATGGTGCCTTTTATAGAAGTCTAGGGTAACAAAATGACAAAGGGGAGTGGGTGGATGAGTGGGGTGGTTGAGTGGGTTGGTGAGTGGAGTAGTTGAGAGGGTTGGTGAGTGGAGTAGTTGAGAGGGTTGGTGAGTGAAGTAGTTGAGTGGGTGGTTGAGGACGAAAATTTCTTGTCTGACTTGGAAGCCAAAAACGACCAACTATACTTCAGACCCATGAAAAGTAATCTTCATGAAAGTTGTAGATCTTTGTCTTGGCTATAACATGTATATCTAGATCGTCCTATTTGGCTTCCTACAGCCCAAGATATGACCCAAATACCGCAGGTTACTCAAACCCAACTTCAGCACCTCTGTTCCGACTTGCAAGCTCAAACTGACCCATTAGACTTCATTTTTTCAAAAGGTGTTTTTCATGAAAGTTGTTTATTTGGATCTTAACTATCAACTATCCAAATTTCAGCCCATCTCCATTATTACAGCTTGAGATATGATTTTATGAGTGCACACCATTCGGATTCTAGTGACAGAACCCGTATTCTGACTTCCATGTAAACTTAGGTCCCTTAGACATCTGTTTAGGACTTCAAGCTCTTCATCAAAGTTGTAGAGCTTCCTCTTAGCTTTCCTACAAGGTAAAATTCATGATTATCAGATACCAGGAACTCAAGTTATGGCCAAAATACAGAAACAATGTCAAATCTCAATAATGCTGAAAATATTCAATTAGGACCAATACTCACAAAATCATACCAAACTCAATCAATTAAGAATATGAAGAGTGTAAATGACTAAACATAAGGGTTTCTTAATGAATAAAATATGTGATTATCATGGAATGACTCAACAAATATATAAATTATATTCGAAATATTGAGGCATGCGATGTGAGACTCTTAACAACTACTTTATAAGAACAATTCCACTTTTTTAATAGCTCTATTTTTTTAAAGTAAAAAGTGTGTATTTTTTTTTTTAAGTGAAAGGTGTGTTAAAATTTTTTAATTTTTACTTTCTAAGATATTCGAAAAAATTAAATAAATGTTGTACTTGTTATCTAATTGAGTAATGAACAATGGTGCATCTTCCAACAAACACAATTTTTGTTTGGTACAATGCATAAGTAATTGTCTTTTTCATTTATCCAGATACTCTCAAAAGGAAAACTTCAACATATTATACATGTTATCTGTTTTAACACGAAAGGAAATTATTCTATTGAGGGTGGGTTTGAGAGGTTTAGCAAAGGGTGATGGGTGATGGGTAAATGGTAACAACATTGATAGGTATTGGCTAGCAAATGAGGGTTGCTTTTTCACATGTGATTACCATATAGCATATACCTCAAACAAATGCATGACAATTTGTGGATAACCTTATCAAAGATGATAATAAGAATATATGAAATGCTCAATTTGAAATATCAATAAAATGTATCAATGAAATGCTTATTAGAGATTTGGCTACCATTTTGGCAGGTACCATATCCCACGCTCATTTCTTCATAATGATTGTCAAAATACTGGTGTTGTATGAAGAGTTGGGAGACCACCCGATTAAATTTGCCACTATAACAGTTGGGAAAGCTTATGCAAATGCTTATGAAGGACATGTATTGAAATTAGCATGCCATTAAAACTAAGTCATCTTTGAAATTATATTTGCTAGCTTTGGTCTGTTAGAGGGTGGATGTGGTTAGGAAAGGCCAAGGTTAAACCCCTGATGCTTTAATTGCCATGAAAAGGGTACGATTGCCATTTTCTTCTACTTCCATGGTAAAGTGGTAAAAAGAAAAGGAAAAACTAATATTTTTTTATTTCTTTCATTTGCAGATGTGTTAGCATTGGCAAGCAGAGATGTTCTGTTTGCTTGGACCTACGGGGTGCAGAGTGGCATAAAATAGGCGAGTTTGTGAAAAAACCGTAAATGATAAAATGAGGAAAAAGTAGATTTTGATGTGTTGGGATGTCTTTAAAATTTAGTTTTTAGATTCCATAGCTATCAATTTTAGGAATAACTAGATATAGACCCGTGCGTTGCATGGACAAACATGAAATAAATAATTTACATTTTATATGATTGATATGGTAAAGTTTGTTGCTTAAAGTTAAAAGTAGAAAGAAAGAAAAATTAGGTAATAAGGCTGTAAATTTAGGATGCAACGTGCCATTTTATAAAGAGTAGGAGGTAAACTGCAATTGGGCTAAAACATCAGGATGGTAAAGTGCTATATCCTCTAACATCTCAATATCATGCATATGCACGAAACTAAAGAGAAACATAAAAAAAGAATGCATTGTTTCACAAAAACTGGTTTACATACATATATGATCCACTTAAATGATATGTTGCGGCTATCAATGCAAATGTTTGGCTTAAGAGAATATGGAAATCTATTCGATGCCCTTATGATTAATTAGTATTAATAAAAAATCCCCAATTTCTGATTTATACCTGTTGCATAATGTTCTGGATCGTGATTCGGGATTCTACTCCCTGGGATCAACCCGATATGCACACTGTTGGACTCCTCCAAGGATGACATAAAGGGAGACTCATAAGGTAGTTCGGACCTCAGAATACAGCCCGCTAAGCGGTATTGGGTCATGATATTACGATTGATAGAATCATGCAGAGGATAAATTCTTAAATATCCGTAACTGCCAATCATCAACTTACGATATTATAGGACTCGTAATTATCCTTGATGGCTAAATACTTTCCATATCTTAATCCCAGATTTACAGGGATATACCCGATAATAATGAAAATGTGATCTTCATCAAGATACTAATCCCAAATTACCTGCATCCAGTAAGAATCTCATTAGGATTCTATATACGCTCTATAAATACAAGACTAAGTCATCTTAATGAGGTAACCTAAATCTAAACTCATAAGCCTACTTGTGCACTGCCTGACTTGAGCGTTGGAGTCCCTTTGCAGGTACCCACCCCCTGTGCAATACGCTCAGCTGTTGCTCAAAGAGGAAACCACCGTATACGTATCTATCACAGGTACCCTCTGAATCAATTTCAGAACATTGGCACCGACTGTGGGGAATCTTAAATTTCTACTCCCACCCAATCATGGTAAACACGAGGCAAAATTCAAGAAGAGACACTGCACAAGCCTCTGTCAACCAGAGGCAAGATCCTGATGTGCAACGTCCACCACTCCCACAGCCTCCACCTGCGACTCAAACCTCTGCTGTGAGACATCAGGCACCCGAAACGGAAAGCCAACGTGATGGGCACTCCACCTCCGCTTCTGATGAATCCTCCAACCCATCATGTAGGATTTCTGTTAGGGAAAGACTTGAATTCTCGGCTCAAGGAGGTGACTGAAGCATTCAACAATGCAGGCTTCCGATGCACTAGCATCTGGGAACGCCAAACAATGCGGTTGATGATCATGCATCTCGTTCCGAACGCACACACCAATCTCATGCTTCCCGATGCCAATTCCAAGATATGTTGTAATAACATATGGATATGCTAAATGACCAATTTCGAAGGTTGGAAGACATGCAGCGCGCTATGCACGAAAATCAGCCCATGCCACATCGACGTGACAGATGGATCGATGCGGAAAATAATCAAAGGAGGGCTCACACCGGCAATAGAATTCCCAATACCGGGAATAATAACCAGAACCGTGGAATAATAGAACAACCTTTCTCCGATCAACTTATGGAGTACCGGGTTCCTAAGAACTTCAAGTTCCCGCCAAACTTGGAAATCTATGACGGAACGACGAACCCCCAGGAACACATAAATGCCTACGAACAGTCCTTATGTTTCTATGGCGGATCCATAGAGTTGCTGTGCTGAGCATTCCCCCTCTCCCTCAAAAAGGGAGCCCTCAAGTGGTTTACCAGCCAACCAAGGGGGACCATAGTAGACTAGTCGGATCTTAAACAGCGTTTTCTGCTGCAATACACCACCAGCAAGGAGCAACCTAAATCCATCGAGTCCCTAGCCAAAATTCACCAAAGAAAGGACGAGACCCTTCGAGATTATGTCAGGCGATTCATGCCTGCCTACACCAATGTAGAAAATTTTGAAGACAGAATAGCCTTACATTATGCCAGAAGCAGTCTCCGAGTAGGTTTTGAGTTCTTTAAGTCCTTGGCAAAAAAGAAACCAGATAATTTGACCGACTTCCAAAAACGATCTAAAAAATATGTCTACTTGGAAAAGGCAACAGAGGACCAAAGGAGGTGGGACAAAGGTGAGCCCTCCCACCAGAAGCCTAACTAGAATTCCTCAAGGCCACGACCTCCAAAAGGTAGCCTACCCCGGAGGAATTATTCTGACTATACTCCCTTGAACACATCCCGAGAAACAATCCTGAGGAAAGTGATGCACATGGAGTTTCAGAATGTTCGAAGACCACCCTCTATCAAGAAGCACAAACAAAAAGATCACTCCAAGCATTGCACATGGCATAAGGGCTATGACCATGATACAGAGGATTGCTATTAGTTACGTGATGCCATCGAATTCTTAATCAAGGCTGGACACTTACAGTAGTATATCCTTCATGTACAAAATAACGAGGGGGACAATAGACGCAAAAATAAAAGACGCAGTCCACATCGAAGTTCATCCCCTTAGCACAGAAGAAGGACAAGAAATCCCAGGAGAAGATCCCAGACTCCACCTCACCGAGATAATAACGATAGGCAGGATAGGACTAGGGACGTTCCCCGCGATAATAACGATGACCATCACTCCGAGCCCAATAGAACGATCCATACCATTGTCGGTGGCTTTGCCGGAGGAGGATCTTCGAATGAAGCTCGAAAGAAAGCTCTTAGAATGCCCATTTTTAGCATGGTTCACTCAGAACCTAGGACACAAGCAAAAGGCAGAAAGACGCCTCTTATCACCTTCTCGGATGAAGACTACGGCAGAATTATCCCAGATCATGACGATCCACTTGTCATCTCCGGGGTAATCTCCAATGTCGAAGTCCGTTGAATTTTCGTCAACCAATGGAGCTTAGCAGACATTATGTTCCTAGATCTCTATCAGAAGCTAGAGCTTTCGCAATCAGACTTAACTTCTCATGTCGGAGAATTGACGAGTTTCACTGGCGAGAAAATCACCCCGGTCGGATACTATGAAACCCACCTGACCCTCAGATCATCTAAATTTTTCAAGACAGTCAAGGTAAAGTTCTTGATTGTGGACTGTCCTTCGGCTTATAACATCATCCTGGGTCATCCTTCTCTCAATGCACTTGGCGCCGTGGTGTCTACCACCCACCTCGTGATGAAGTTCCTCAATAAGAACAATGACATCATCACTGTTAAAGACTATCAAATTACCACCAGAAAATGCTACAATGAGAGCCTAAAATTTTGTAAAGCACCTTGGAAGGAGAGATCTGCCATTCTCGTCCCAGTCCTTGACCAGGTTAACATACTAATGACCGAATTAGATGTCAGGGAAGAAATTTAGGGTACTCGGCCCCAGCCTGAAGGTGAACTGCAATCTCTCCAGCTCGGGACCAACCCAGAACAGGTTACCAAAATCAGAGCTCGTCTGGATGAAAAAGAAAAACAACAACTATTAGAGCTCTTGTTAAAAAATAGAGACCTTTCCACATGGACGTCCTCTGACATGCCCGGACTTGACCCCACCTTTATTTGTCACCATTTGTCAATTAAAGAGGGTGCCAGGCCGGTCACTCAAAAGAAAAGAAAGGTTGGACCCGAGAGGCAGCAAGTCGTTGAAGAATAGGTCAAGGAGCTACTAAATGGCAACTTCATCAGAGAAATCTCCTATACCACATGGCTCTCCAATGTGGTTCTGGTAAAGAAGTCTAATAGGAAGTGGAGAATGTGCGTAGACTATACTGATCTGAATAAAGCCTGTCCCAAGGACCCGTACCCACTCCCCAATGTGGGCAAACTAGTGGATGGCTTTTCGGGATTCAGATGGCTTTCGTTCATGGATGCATATTCTAGGTATAATCAGATTCTCATGTACACTGGAGATGAGGATAAAACTGCCTTCATTACTGATAGGGCGAGCTACCGCTACATAGTTATACCTTTTGGCCTAAAGAATGTAAGGGCCACCTACCAGAGGATGATGATCAAGGTTTTTGAAAACCAAGTAGGAAAGATGCTAGAAGTTTATATAGATGACATGATAGTGAAAACCCTACACGGTGGATCACACACGATAGACCTCAAGGAAGTATTCGCACAAGTCTGAAAGTACAACATGAGGTTGAATCCGGAGAAGTGCGCCTTCGAGGTCCAGGCCGAAAAATGTTTGGGGTTCATGCTAACTCACCAAGGAATCAAGGCCAATCCTGACAAGTGTCAGGCCATCCTCAACATGAGAAGCTCCCAAAACATCAAAGAAGTACAACAGCTCACAGGGCGTATAGTGGCCCTCACAAGATTCTTAGCCAAGGCCGCCCACAAGTCTCTCCCCCTGTTCAAACTACTCAAGAAGGGGAAAAGTTTCGAATGGATCCAAGAATGTGAAGACGCCTTCGTGTCCTTAAAAAATCTCTTGTCCTCTCTTCATATTTTGATAAGGCCGGATACCGGGGAGATACTCTACTTGTATCTATCTATCCATAATGAGGTTGTAAGCTCAATGTTGATCCGGGAAACTGACAAAGGACAGAAGCTGGTCTACTTTGTAAGTAAGGTCCTTCAGGGCCCCGAGCTTCGGTACCAAAAGGTAGAGAAAGTTACTTTTGCACTTATTATTACAGCAAGAAGACTTCGGCAATACTTTCAATGCCACCCAGTGGTGGTAAGGACAGATTAACTCATCCGGTAGGTGCTACATAAACCAGATTTGGTCGGACGGATGATTGCATGGTCGATCGAGCTCTTAGAGTTTGGGATTACCTATGAACCACGACTTTCAATAAAAGCCCAAGCATTGTCTGACTTCCTAACAGAGCTCACATTGGACCACGGTAACCCTAAGAGAGCCTCTTGGACCATTTTCGTCAATGGGTCATCAAATTCTAAGGGAAGCGGGGCCAGAGTGATATTGGAGAATTCAAAGGGACTAACTTGGAACATTCCCTGAAGTTTGAATTCCCAACCTCGAATAATCAGGCCGAGTATGAAGCCTGTATCACTGGGTTACTAATGGCAAAGGATATGAGGCAACACAGATCACGCTCTATAGTGATTCCCAGCTGGTAACTTCCCAAATCTGAGGAGAATATCAAGCTAAGGAACCTCTCCTACAGAAATACTTGATTAAGGTCCAGGAACTCCTCAAGGGCTTTAAGGAGGTCAAGATAGAACACATTCCGAGAGAATAGAACTTCAGAGCAGACCTTTTGTCTAAGCTGGCCAGTACAAAGAGCTTTAGTAACAACCGATCTGTAATCCAAGAAACTCTTTCCGAACCCTCCATCACGGATTATGACATGTTCCAAGTAGAGGACCATCAGTCATCTTGGATTACCCCCATACTGGGCTATTTGCAGCATGGAACTATATCACCAGACCCAAAAGAAGCCTCCAAATTAGTAAAGACCGTTGTCAGGTATACTATCTACAACGACTGTCTATATCGTCGTGGTTTCTCGTCCCCTCTTCTAAAATGCTTAACCTTAAAGGAAGCAGAATACGCTCTAGATGAAGTCCACGAAAGAAGCTGCGGTCACCATTTAGGAGGCAAAGCCCTAGCCCAAAAAGTATTAAGGGCAGGATACTATTGGCCAACATGGAAGCTGACTCTTAAACACACATTCAGATTTGTGACAAATGTTAGCGCCATGCAGATCATTATCAGGCTCCCTCTGAAGAGTTGTTCACGACCTCGGTACCATGGCCTTTTTACAGATAGGGTATGGACATTTTAGGTCCATTCCCCCAGGCCCCAGGACAGTTTAAGTACTTAGTGGTAGCGGTAGATTATTTTACCAAATGAATTAAGGCCGAACCCCTGGTCACTATTACCTCAACGCGAATCTAGAAGTTTACTTGGCGCCACATAATCACCAGGTTTGACGTGCCGGAATCCATCGTAACGGATAACGGCACCTAGTTTAAAGATAAAAGCTTTGAAGAACTATTAGCCGGGTTGAAAATAAAGCACCATTGCAGCTTCGTTGAGAATCCTAGGACAAATAGACAAGCCGAAGCCGCCAATAGGATCATCGTGCGAGGTATAAAAATAAGGCTAGATGAAGCCAATAGGAACTGGGTCGAGCAGCTTGATCATGTTCTCTGGGCTTACCGGACCACTCCCCATTCCACCATAGGAAAATCCCCTTTCAAATTAACCTACGGTTGCGAAGCCATGATCCCGATAGAGATTGGAGAGCCAAGCTGGCGTTACTAACAGTTCTCATTTGATAGCAATCCCGGTCTAATCAGAGAAGACCTGGACTTACTGGAGGAAAGAAGAAACGTAACTCACATATGGGATGTCGCCCTTAAACAAAGGACGACAACCAAGTACAACAAGAAAGTGGTCCTAAGAAAATTTCAGCCAGGCGACCTAGTGCTCTGGAGAGTCGACATAGGAGGGAAAAATGCCTCCTAAGGGAAGTTAGCCCCCAACTGGGAAGGCCCTTATCGTGTCATCACCAGTACAGGCAAGGGAGCTTACACCCTGAAAATGTTATCTGGCACCCCGGTCAAGAATTATTGGAATGCGGGCTAAATGCCCGCAACAGCCTAGCCCTATAATAGAATTATGTTTGATCTGTCCTAGTTTTGAATAATATGCTCTATAAGGACTTTTGTCCCCCCAATATCATTAATAAAATAGAGTCATTCATATATCAGATTTTGTTCAAAACGCGACATTGACTATCAAAAGGTCAACTAAACAGGAGGCAGTATAGATTATATGTACACACTCCTTTATACCTAAGCCTGGAAGGGATCCCAAAATCTAAATGGTTATTAGGGTACCCCAGGTAATGTTAAACAATATTTATGCCTAAGGTAAAAGGGTTCTCGCATAGTATACCCTGAGCCAAGGCGTTTTTCTTATTTATGTCTGCGATTCCAAAGACTTCCCATAATAAGCACTGGAATATGGATTAAGGTATTATTTTGCCTAAGTCTAAAATTTCACAACGTTTGATTGCTATTAACATTAGATTACAGACTAAGGCGTCATTTCTACCTAAGTCAAGTGGAATGCCATTCACTCAATGATATGAGTGTAGGATCCCGGACCTTGGTTTTTTCCTACGGTGAAGAGATTTTTCTAAGTCTATTAAAACGACTATGAAAATAGACATTGGATCCAAGTCGGACCATGAAAACCAAGAGAATAAATAGTGAAACAAAGTAATTAATTATAAGACCCCACTGGGGGAAAACATCTATACAAAAAGTAAAACCCCACGCAAGGGGCAAAAAAGTAAGAAAAAAGACAAGCTCAGACTCTGGTTTCTTCCCCCTCCGGTTTCTGGGCAACATTTGAGGTGGCACCAGGGGCACCCAGGACGAGGTCTTTTGCAAAGACCAGTTGGCCATTATAAAAGATTTTATTCGGAGCAACATTGTCCAACGCAAGAGCAACCCCAGGATTGAAGTATTGGATTTGAGCCACAATATTCTGGAATTGTTCTCCCCCGATCTTTCTAGATATCGTGTCCATCTCCTCCACTTCCTTTTCGAGTTGAACTATCTCGGCCTCCCGGGTGCCAATGGTCTTGTCAGTCTCGAGCTTCTCGGTCTCCCTGGAGGACTCAGAGTCGGCTAATGCCTTCTCTAGTTCGACGATCCTTGCCCGAGTCTCCTCGTTTAATTTTAGGGCTGCGCTCAGCTTCTGGCCAACTTCTTCCTTTGCCTTTTTCAGAGTCTTCATCTCTTCCGATGCCCTCTTGTCAGCATCCTCAATAGTCTCTTCGATTATGCGAATTTCAGCAACCGCCCGGAGAGCTTAACTAAGAAGTCTAGCCAAGGTTTGGGTCAGACCTTACTCAGTAATATGTTGTCTGACCTCGCTACTCACAAGCCGTCTAGTAATGAAGGGGCCGGCCTCGGAGCGCCCCATGATGATTGGTAAGAGGTCCTCCCTTTCTCTATCACCGCCCTCTAAGGACCTCTCATCTTGTTCAAGAGCTCCTTTGACAGCTTACCTTTTCCTCCCCTGAAGATTGTGGGTGGGGGAACCCAGCTGACCTTTTTCTCTAATAATAACGCCCTGGCTAGAGGACACTAGGCCGACAGTGGAAGAAAAGGCCGCGAATTTTGCCCCATTTCTCCAGGATATTGCAGCATGCAGGGCGACCACGAAAGACCCAAAAGTCATGTTGCTAACTGAAACAAAATAGAAACAAGTACACAGTCAGCACACCACAAAATATTGATGCATGAAGACAAAGTGCAAACGCCTAGGGGCACTACGAGTAATAACACCCTAATTCCTACCTAATAAAGCAAAGAGAATATCATCACCAGGGTACAGAGAACATCTCTAATATTGATGTTCCCATGCTGCTCAGAATACCGGGCTATGAATCTGACAGACCTGAGCTCCTCGAGGTTGAGATCCCCCTCTTCTTTTTTAATTAAACTGAGGGGAACACCCCAGCAGTCTTGCGTCCAGTAAAGCAAAAATTGTGGCTCCCTGTCGGGTTTGAGGAAGAATGGATGACATCCCTCCGCGGCCTTGACTTTGAAAAACGTAGTCTTGAATCCTTTAAAGCTTTCTTCGAAAACATCATAGGATTTATGACTAGGCCGAGACCAGATGACAAGTCAACTTGTTTGCTTTACCGTCCCCTGAGTGTTTATTCGAGTATAAAAATAAAATAAAAAAAGTATAAACTGAGCATTTGAGACTCATTAACCGACAAAATCTCTCGAAGGAGATGATGTAACCCCAGCCATTAGGATGGATCTAGGATGGGGCCACATGTAGAGTCCGGAGGATGGCCATTTGGAAGTCATAAAATGGCATTCGAAGCCCCAGCTTGAGAAAAAGGGGCTCATACAGGAATATAAAGTGTGAACCAGCTTCTCGGCAGGAACACACCCTTCCATTCCAATCCGGACAAACGACTTGGAATTTGTTATCCCGAGCTTTGTTCACGGTCAACTCCAAGAAAAATAATGATTCTCGAAGTACGGCTTCGCTTAAGAGCTTGGACTGACGATTCCATACGTCGTCCACCACCCATGGGTATACCAGCCCGAGACCTCGCTGAATTCGAATAAGCTCATCCTCTGCTGGATCATGGACATCGTGGAGTGGCGACTGAACTCTAGCCTTTTTTCCTCTGGCCATGGAAATCCTGAGAACACCTAAAGGAGTTGGTAATCAATTGTTAGAATCAACAATGCCATGGATTCAAACACAAATAGGAGAACGAAATAACTTAAACCCCCCTTATCGACCTCTTGTCCCACCAGAGATCAAGTTTCTAGGGGAATTCCTCCACCATGCTTGGCGCAGCGGAGACGGTGTTCCAGGGAGGCAACGAAGTTTATGTAAAGTCCAAAAACCACTAGAACCTATTTCATGAAAAGTAAGGAGGACAGAAATACACTACTACTCTACCTTTCAAAAGCAATGAGCGTTTTAAAAATGAAAATGACAGCAGAATTGAAAGAAAGCTACGTACTGTGCGAAGGTAAAGAGCGCTTGAATAAAGGAGAAGCTTGAAGCGGCTGAAAAGTACTAGAAAGAGCCAAAGCTTTCGCCACACGATTTTCTCAGTGAAGTTGCTCAAAAATAGTGAAGTGAGGAGGACAAACCCTTGACTCTTATTTATAAAGGGTTGAAAGGTTAGGGGACATTTTTGTCCTCTCTATCGCGAGTTCAAAAGGTGCCCATCATGACGCGCGGAGCTCTAGGCACGTCCCTCTGATAAAATCGCACCACGTGGCCCATACAGCTATGATAGCAGTTGAAAGGACAATTACGCAGTGATTCAAAATGTCATATAGATGTTAAAAGAAGAGCCCAAACTTTTTCAATGGATCCTGGCTTAAAATCATGGTGTCCATTTGGTTAACAGTACATACTACGAATGAATGCCGAGAAGCAATTATTATGGTATTATGCCAGAGTGAGCGTTAGACCCATGATAACATTATATTTTATACATTTTATAATCCTCTCACTAGGCTTCTTAAGATTCAATTAGCCTTAATTTAGTTAGTTTTGACACATTTTATGATGTTGAGCTGAATTGGATCATTGAACGAATTATTACATAATTAGCCTTAATTCATCTCTTTGACAGTGTTTAGTAAATCGACTATATCTTGAATTACAAATATCTTATTGATGTGATTTTGGTCTTGTAGAAAATCTAAGACAATTCTCTACAAGTTTCATGAAGACCTCAAAGGCCCAATCACACGGTTGGATAACTCAAATTGGAGTTGAAGCAAGAACTAGAGTGCTGATCCTGACAGCTTGACCTATGTATACTAATAATGCCATATCTCGAGATATAGGATGTTAAATGAGCTGAAATTTTCATGGTTGATTAAGACCTATATCTACAACTTTCATGAAGAATACAAAACTTAGTTCGGACTCCTTGGAGGTGATATTGGGCTTGCAAGTCAGAATAGAGGAGCTATCACTGGACTTGAGTAGTATGCAGTAATTTAGCCATATCTTGGGCTTTATGTGTCTAAATGAGGTGATTCTGGTGGCATTTGAAAGCTAAGATCCATTTCTACAACTTTCATGAAGATCATTTTTCTCAAAAATGAAAAAAACATGAGACACGGTCATGTCTCTTTGACACACGGCCGTGTCTCCTTAATACGTCATTGATGACGCATCAAACTTCTTGATTAAGTTTGAGACACAGCTGTGTCTATGGAAGACATGGCCCTGTCCCCTGTAGCACTCAAAATTGCCTATAAATAGGCCTCTGGATGTCAAAAACGAAGCATAGGGGGTGGGGGGTCTAGTACACGAAAAAACAGAGAGGAAAAGAGGAGGAATTCCTCCTCTCTTCAGTCTCTCTTCCTCTTCTCTTTAATTTTCTTTCTCTTTCTTTCTCTCTTTTTCTTTCTTCTAGTCTATGTGTAATTAAGTTTTCCTTTACTTGGGTCGAAGTGTGAATCTCTTGGTAATAAAATAAGGTTAGATTTATTCTTCTTTTGTGCTTAAATGTTTATTTTTCTAATAGTTATTATACGTGTTATATTTTGGCTTCCAATTAATTGTAGAAACCCTCCTTGTAAAGCGGAGTTCTTGATTTATTATAGACAAGATTTTGACACAGTGAATGCTTTAACCCATTTACAAATGGTGGAAATAATTAAAGGAAACATAATATAATTACGAAATGGACTTTTAACATTGTATTTTTCGATTAGAACCTCCATGTTGTGAGAATTCTAATTGAGTTATAAAAGGAATTAATCTTACCTTTACTTTATTTACTAAGAGTGGATCTTTTAACCCAACTAAATAATTTTTACCGTATTAACAAAATATTTACCTTACCTTAATTAATCTTGATCAATTCCCTGTGGATCGACCTCGGACTCCCAAGAAATTTATTACTTGAGATAACCTACACTTGGTTATGCAACAAATTAACCCGCATCAAGTTTTTGGCACCGTTGCCGGAGACTTGATTTGAAGAATAAATTTCTGGTGTAAATATTTTGTATATATATATATATTTGTTTCTTTAGATCTAATATATATATGTGTGTGTATATATATATATATATATATATATATATTTCTACATTTTTTAATGATCTTTCTTTGTACGTACTAATTTAGTGAGAGAAAACTCTCCCTTTTATTTTCTGTACATATTAACTTTGTGGGAAAAACTCCCTTTTATTTTTTTGTACATACTAATTTAGTGGGGAAATTCTCCTTTTATTTTCTGTACATACTAACTTAGTGGGGAAAAATCTCCCTTTTATTTTCTCGTATGTACTAACTTTTGTGGGGAAACTCTCTTTTTATTTTGTGTACATCTTAACTTTGTGTGGAAAACTCTCCTTTTTATTTTTTTTACATACTAACTTAGTAGGGAAAACTCTCCTTTTATTTTTTTTTTGTATATACTAACTTAGTGGGAGAAACTCTTTCTTTTATTTTTTGTACTTTACTTTTTGCACTTTAAATTCTGTAATTTACTTTTTTGCACTTTATTTTATTTTCTGTATTTGTTGGTTGGTTTATTACCACACCTTTGTTAATTTTTATTTGGTGGTGGTTCATACCACACCTTTGTTAATATTTATTTGGTGGTCGGTTTATACCATACCTTTGTTAATATTTATTTATTACGTATTAATATATATATTTGGTGGTTGGTTTATACTATACATTTGTTAATATATTTAACGTAAGGGTTAAGATCTGTATATATTTTTTTTTTTATTTTTTTTTCTCTTTTGTCATGTGTAGTTAAATTTGTGTGTTTTTAGGGTGAAAATGTAACTTGATTCAATCGACATGTATTAAGATTGAAATTTTAATGAGTTTCTTTTTTATTCAATTTGAGTGCTTATTATGACTCTTAATGCTTTTATGAATTGGCCACTCATAAATTGATTTAGTAAGGTTTATGTAGAATCGGAAGGTTTGCATATGACCTAAACTATAAATAATAAGTGTCATGATTTATAATCATCTAGGAATGGAGGTTATAAGTTGTGTGAAAAAATTATGGTATTTTTCATGAGAATCCCAATAGTGAAGGTTTAGACCAAGGAATTGAGTTTTAATTAATTACTAGATTCTCCCCATCAATTGATTGATTAGAAATTGATTAGAAAGAAGGTCTCAAAACTACTCTATTGTCTATGATAGATTATTGAATTAAGTGACGTCAGATCCCTAGTATTTTAATTTCATGTGCTTTTTTTTCTTTCCTCTTTATTTTGTGTGTCTTAGTGTTTATTTTTCTTTTTCCTCTTCATCATCAACTTTATTTGACAATTTGGTCACACTTCGATTTTCTCAACAAGTTTTTGCAAACCTAGGTTAATACGGTGAATTTTGTTGTTTCAAGAATTCAAAATGAGCCAAAAATATTGTTGTAGATCATTTGTCCATACTTATAATAGGCTCACCTTTTTAAAATCACACCTATCAATGATTCTTTTCTCGATGAATTTTTAATTTTTAATTTCATGTCTTGGTTTGCTAATATAATCAATTTTCTTGTAACAAGCGAAGTTGTTCTTTGGGGATGATTTTCGCAAACAGAAAAGATAAAATATTCTTCATTAAAAATGGACTAAGTAAGGAGTCATTAGGTGATATCTTATTGACTTTTGAGACGCATTCTTATGGAGTTGTGCATCGTGAACTTATTAATTTATGGAATCTCTTCAAAGGCAAGTAAGCGTGTTACAGTCTTGGGAATCTGACTCAAAAAGACCTTATTTATCAATTTATAAGAAAATTGGATGGGAAGCTTATCCTCGACTCATAGAAGGCGTTTAAGCCGTTACTGGACGTAAAATTAGAGGAAGATATGAGCCACAATCATAACTACATGTATATATTTTCTTGTATATCTTTTTCTTAAAAAAATGTTTTTTAATCTTCTGACACAAGCCAACCTACCTATATAGGTGCTATCATTATTATTCTCTTCCCTATTTAAACACTACATTTTCTTCATTTTTCTTCAACTCAAAATCATTCAAAGGAAGTGTGAGTGTAGAAATAGAGGGAGCTTCTTCTTCTTCTTCTATTCATAGACTTACCAGTATCTGTATATTTTGTGAGTCAAGTTATGGGAAGGGTTTAGAGTTTGTAAAAGCAGTAAGCATTCTTGGTCGAATGCTTGTTGCAAGGAACATTCGTGTAGTATATGGGGGAGGTTATCGTGGGTTAATGGGGGTTGTATCACTCTCTGCATATATGAGAGACAATCAAGTTTTAGGTATTATTCATAGAGCTTTAACTCAAAAGAACATCACTGAAAAGACACTTGGAAAGGAGCTTCAAGCATCATCTATAGATGAACGAATGAGGACAATGCTTGCAAACTCTGATGCATTCATAATCTTACCAGGTGGTTATGGTACTTTGGAAGAAGTTTTTCAAATTGTCTCTTGGGCCCAACTGAATATCCACCATAAACCCATAGGTTTGTTGAATGTTAATAATTTCTTTGATCTTTTGTTATTCTTTCTTGACCATTTTGTGGAACAAAAATTTATCACACCTTCGGCAAGACGACTCCTTATTTCTGCTTCCACTGTTGATGAGTTGATTGATAAATTAGAAGCTTTTGTTTATGAACCTGATCTAGTAACAGCTCAAATAGATTGGTTTGAAGGAAGTGGTGAGGGAAGCAGTATGAAAAGCAAGCCAGATCAGACACTCCAACTATTTAAATAATTATAAGCTTTGGTTTTATTTATCATATTTTGTTTCTGTTTACATTTGTGTGACCTTTCTCTTTTCAGTAATTGTAACAATAGGTACTTTCTTCTATCCTTTACCTTTTTATGTTTTAACATTGAGGACAATGTTATGATCTGGTTGGGGTGAAGGATAATTGTGTCAATAGTTGTGTGAATAATTGTGTATAGTTGTGTGAATAATTGTATAAAAAAAATGCTTGAAAAAAAATTTAGGAAGTGTGTTTATTAATATGTTTGTCGTGTTTACTAACAGCTAAATCAATTAAGGATGATAGAGTAAGGAGTAAATTTTGCTGTGGAGGTAAGTTTACTCTTGAGACGCATTTAGATTAGGGTAGATAACGAGTTTGTGTGGAAGTAGTAAATGGATTCAGGGAAATTTCTATGATTGAGTAAATTGTCTTCTTTCTTAAACATCACGTGCTTGGTTATGGATGTTGAATTTTTTTTTTTTGACTGAGAATGATGGATATATGCCTTGTGAGATTTTGAGCCTATCGATGAATGAATTGAACATCTGTACCATTCTCTTCTTTCTTGTGTGATTTTTTTTCACTCATGGAATTGTTACTCTAGAACTTGCTTTGATTCTTTTTTAGGCTACATTTTCACATGCATACATAAAAATGATTGAAGCATTTCGAAATAGCTACTTTGACCAAATAGTCAACCTTGTATATTTTCCCTTGTGCAAACCCCTTTGAGCTTGTTTGACAATTCCTTGTTTTTAGCTCATTACGTGTTCTAAAATAAAATAAAAATATGTTCTTACCTAATCTTAGGGAATAAGAGAGCATTGGCTTTGTTATTGGATGAGTTTTTGAACAAGTGTGGAGGTGTGTGTGCAAAATGTTGAAAGAAAAAAAAAAGGGAGCTGACCACCGCTGCAATCAAAGGATTATCATACTCTCTTAATGCACAATGTGACATATCCATACCTAGAATGAGGGTGGGTGCTTGGAAACAACATGAAGAGAAGGAGAATGTTCAGGCCTAACAATGAATTCAACCTACCAAATTGGTATTGATCTTCAACAAAACATTAGTCAAATATTAGTCATTGTCCTTTATGAGAAGGAAGCAAACAAAGAAGGAACTAAGAAATTCTTGGGAAATTTAGATTGAATGTTCTCAAACATCTTCTCCACTCTAACTGTAACATAATGTTATTTTATTCTCTTTGGTATTTAACTTGTCTTATCTATATTACTTCATTCTTTACCTTGACCCCATTATAACCTTGAATAAAGTCCTCATGATTTGTGTATATATGTTATTTTTGAGTAGTGGAGAAGTAGAAGATAAGCAAGCTTATGGTAGTGCAATTGTTCATGGATTGAATAGAGTGAAATACTTATCTTTTAAACACTTGAGAGATTAAGAGTGAATTCTGTGAGGATCTATCATTCTTGATTCATTATTTTCAACTGAAGTTCCTTGCTTGTTGATTTGAGATGCAAAGAAATGTTACCTCATGAATGTTTTGATCCCTTGAATGACTGGTTCCTCTTCTTGATTCATTGAATCCTTTATAGTTTTTAGCTTTTGAGTCTGTGTCATTTTTCTTTGTTCCCTAGTTTTTGTTTCTTGTGTTTTGCTTAGGAGTACAAAAGTTAAGTGTGGGAGAATTTGATAACATTATATTTTATACATTTTATAATCCTCTCACTAGGCTTCTTAAGGTTCAATTAGGCTTAATTTAGTTGGTTTTGACACATTTTATGATGTTGAGCCGAATTGGATCATTGAACGAATTATTATATAATTAGCCTTAATTCATCTCTTTGACAGTGTTTAGTAAATTAACTATATCTTGAATTGTAAATATCTAATTGATGTGATTTTGGTCTTATAGGAAAGCTAAGATAATTCCCTACAATTTTCATGAAGACTTCAAAGGCCCAATCACACGGTTGGATAACTCAAATTGGAGTTGAAGCAAGAACTAGAGTGCTGATCCTGACAGCTTAACCTATGTATACTGATCATGCCATATCTCGGGATATATGATGTTAAATAGGCTAAAATTTTTATGGTCGATATCTAAGACCTATATCTACAATTTTTATGAAGAATACAAAACTTAGTTTGGACTCCTTGGAGACGATATTGGGCTTACAAGTCAGAACAAAGGAGTTATCACTGGACCTGAGTAGTATGCAGTAATTTTGTCATATCTTGGGCTATAGGTGTCCAAATGAGGTGATTCTAGCAGCATTTGAAAGCTAAGATCCATGCCTACAACTTTCATGAAGATCATTTTTCTCAAAAAAAAAAAAAATGAGACACGACTGTGTCTCTTTGACACACGGCCGTGTCTCCTCAATACGTCATTGATGATGCATCAAACTTCTTGATTAAGTTTGAGACACGGCTGTGTCTATAGGAGACACAGCTGTGTCTCCTGTAGCACTCAAAATTACTTATAAATAGGCCTCTGGATGTCAGAAATGAAGCATAGGGGGGCGGGCGGTCTGGTACATGAAACAGAGAGGAGGAATTCCTCCTCTCTTCAGTCTCTCTTCCTCCTCTCTTCAATTTTTTTTCTCTTTCTTTCCTTTTTTTTCGTTCTTCTAGTCTATGTGTAATTACGTTTCCCTCTACTTGAGTCAAAGTGTGAAGCTTTTGGAAATAAAATAAGGTTATATTTATTTCTCTCTTGTGCTTAAATGATTTATTTTTCTAATAGGTATTATACGTGTTATATTTTGGCTTCCAATTAATTGTAGAAACCCTCCTTGTAAAGCGGAGTTCTTGATTTATTGTAGACAAGATTTTGGCACATTGAATGCTTTAACCCATTTACAAGTTGTGAAAATTAATAATTAAAGGAAACATAATATAATTACGAAATGAACTTTTAACATTGTATTTTTTGATTAGAACCTCCATGTTGCGAGGATTCTAATTGAGTTATAAAAGGAATTAATCTTGCCTTTACTTTATTTACTAAGAGTGAATCTTTTAACCCAGGTAAATAATTTTTATCGTATTAGGAAAATATTTACCTTACCTTAATTAATCTTTATCAATTCCCAGTGGATCGACCTCGGACTCCTGAGAAATTTATTACTTGAGACAACCTGCACTTGGGTATGCAACAAATTAACCCGCATTAACCCACCCCAGTAATATTATCACGGTGTTATGCTAGGATAAGCGTTGGACTTATCCCGGCGGTATTATCTCGGTGGGAGAACAGAAGAATATAGAACAAATATAGAATATAAAGTCTTTATTGACTCATTCTCATTCCGTATATCGTCATACATCCAGAGGAGAGGAAAAAGAAAATATTGAGACATGGAAGGTATAAGAGCAGCCCAGAGGAAGGAGAAAACATCTCCAACATCTTGAATCATGCCACGTCCACATCTCCAAACCCCAATCTCTTGAAAAATTGGATTGGATTTGAAGAATATTGGCAAACCGAAATCACAACGCCGGAACTAACGCCAAAGCCTTTGCATTGCCTCCTCCACGGTGCAGATAAAGATCGGGGCACTCTCTCCTCTATTGGATGAGGCGCGACTTTTTATGCAGAAGGACTTTCCACTGGCCTCAACCATTCCAAGTTACCTCAAATTGCGGAGCCGCTCCGGTAGTCTCTCCACCCTGAAACAGACTGAAGCCACTTCGAAACAGAATTACTCTGCTAACTTATTCCCCTTTACCTTCTTAGCAGGTGATGGTAGAGGCGGATACCCGGTGCTTCCTTGAAAGCAAGTCCAAGAAAGCAGACTGTCTCAAGTTACTCCCAAAGAATTTTTCCTTCCAAGGAGGACAATTCTCCACCACGTCAACCCGGTCAAGCACTGGGAATCTCTCGGAGAAGGGAAAATGGGTCGGTCAGAGCATTCTATAGGTTTGCTATGCATTGGACCATGGGCGCATCACCCCACGCTAGTAAGCTGGGCTAGACACTCCCATGTACGCTGGGAGAGAAAGGCTCCCGCCTTCTTAAATGCATAGCAACCCAGTTTTACACCAAGAAAGAAAGGCTCCCATCAAAAGGGAAAAAATGTTCGAAGAAAATCCAACATCTTCAGAAACTTTGGAAAAAATAAGAGTATAATCTCTGCAGAAGATGAAGTTCTCTTCACAAACATAGAAAATGAAGAAAAGGCTACTCTCATTCTCTCGGAAGAAACCATTTTTGCATGAATATAAAACAGGAGGAATGCAAAGGAAAGGAATGCTAGCTCACGAAGAAGCATTCTCTACTTATAGTAGATGTGTAAGTGGGTGGTTTGGTTTTGTTTTTGAGGGAAAATAAATCCGAACTAATCAAAATCAATTGGTTTGGTTTGGTTCGGTTTTTGTATTTTTTGATAGCCAAATCCGAACCAAACCAAACCGAACATCTATGGATTGGCTTGGTTCGGGTGATCGGGTTTGCCATTTTTTTAATACAAAAATTAACTAAATAATTATCTTTTCATAACAAAAAAAATACATAATAAACCTATGAAAAAAATTTAGAAATAGAATCAAATTTATTGATTTTAACACTAATAATTATTTCATGTTTCAGAATATGTATTAAAAGGTTCATAAAGAGGGAACAAAGAAACATATTGCTATTTGTATTAAGAAATTATATTTGAATAAGTTAAAAAATTCTTCAAGAGAGATTTAACTTGACAAGATGTATACTACTATTATTCAATTAAGAAAAAGTTGTGAGGCTACTAACTTAGAGGTATATATGTAACCAATTGAACCCCTTATGTCGTGGAACTAATGGAGACTTGATTAGTTGAACTTTGAATCAGCAACTTAGTGAATCTAAAGTCTTCAACCTTTGCAGTCATATTTTCATCCAAGAGAATGTTGTTGGGCTTCAAATCATAATGCACAATAGAAACTTCACTATCATTGTGCAAGTAATTTAATGCACAAGCAGCATCAATATCTATATTCAGTCTCTCTATAAGGTTCAACTCATTTTCATTTGCATGCTTTCTCTTCCCCTTAATCTAATCTTCCAAGCTCCCATTACTTAAGTACTCATAAATTAGAACCAGAAATTCATTGTTTTTAAAGTCAATACTAGAGTATTTAAAGTCAATTCATCATTTCTAAGCTTCCAAGTTTAGATGATGTTGTTGCTGTTACTTTCACTTTTCTGTTCTTTATGTATAGTAGCAAGCAAATTGTCAGACATAGTATCAGTGTTACCACTGTGGCTATGATGATGTAATGTCTGACATGCCTTCTTCTATGACCATGAAGCTCACATGCAAAATACAAGCAAAATTTTTTATTGCCTTCTAAATGGACAACAGAAAGATTTTGAAAAACTCCACCATTAGAAATGGTTCCTTCTAAATCATTATAAGAAAGGTTCAAAAGCTGAATGACATATAGATTTTGAAGTTCAATAGGAATGGATCCAGAGAGTTGGTAGAAGGAAAGATCCAAAGTTTTCAAGCCTCTCACCTCTCCAAGAGTTTTTGGAATAATACTTGATAGCATATTCCTAGCATAACCGAATATTTTAGCAGAGGAGTTTTGTAGTCTTTTGTGTTGAACGAAAATGACGTTTTAGGGGTTAGAAACTGAGAAAGTATTACAAAAAATAAAAAAAAAAGTAGCAAAAAAATGTTGTAGCATAATTTTTTTTTAAAAATAAAATATATAAATATATGGTTTGGTTTGGTTCAATTTTGAAATTTCAAATCTGAGAACCGAACCAATTAAACTTTAACTGGTTTGGATTTTACCCGAACCAATCAATATACTCAAACCAAACTAAACTAATTTAGTTGGTTTGGTTTGGATTGATCGGGTTGGTCAATTATCCGAACCAATTTACACCCCTAACTTATAGGGTGCATGAGGCATTCTGATTGGTCCCGTAAAAGGTGATTTGACCTCGTGAAGTCAGCTAAAATAAATGCTTTAAATCTCTGATTGGTCACAAAGATAGGGAGCAGTTGAGAAAATCCGTGTGAAACTGACATTCTCTTCAAAGGATCACTAATTTCCAAATAAAGTCTAGGTATCAATTTCCCAGAGAATCTCTTACTATTACCACTAGCCAATTCAGATATCACGCTTAGAGTCTGCGCTGAAGATATCTCAAAGAATCCCTAGTACTCTTACTTGGGGGCAATGATCTTTAATCATATCAGGGTAGGTCATGAATATGGTAATTATCCGGAATCCGACATATACTCACTGGACTACCATGTCGGCCATATAACGGTTGATCCGTTCGAAACTTAACCCTCGTCTCTCATCCAAGTGTCATGTTGGGGGCAACTGTTCTGGACCGTGATCTGGGATCCCGCTCCCTGGGATCAACCCGACATGTATACTGCCGGACTCCTCTAAGGATGACATAAAGGGAGATTCATAAGGTAGTCCGGACCTCGGAATACAGCCCGCTAAGCGATATTGGGTCATGATATTACGATTAATAGAATCATGCAAAGGATAAATTCCTAAATATCCGTAACTGTCAATCATCAACTTACGATATTATAGGACTTGTAATTATCCTTGATGGCTAAATACTTTCTATATATTAATCCCAGATTTATAGGGATATATCCGATAATAATGGAAATGTGATCTTCATCAGGATACTAATCTCAAATTACCTGCATCCAGTAAGAATCTCATTAGGATTCTATATAGGTTCTATAAATACAAGACTAAATCATCTTAATGAGGTAACCTAAATCTAAACTCATAAGCCTACTTATGTACTGCCTGACTTGAGCATTAGAGTCCCTTTACAGGTACCCACCCCCCTGTGCAATACGCTCAACTGT
The DNA here is from genome assembly GCA_029884595.1 of Ormosia semicastrata. Taxonomy (NCBI): domain Eukaryota; kingdom Viridiplantae; phylum Streptophyta; class Magnoliopsida; order Fabales; family Fabaceae; genus Ormosia; species Ormosia semicastrata. Next base: position 9,509,603 of record JAQQTO010000063.1, on the reverse strand, counting down.
TGCTCAAGGAGGAAACCACCGTATACGTATCTATCACAGGTACCCTCTGAATCCACTTCAGAGCACATAATAAAACCTAGCTATGAGAACATGTCAAATGGGTATTTCTACGAAATTACTAACATTCCAAAACAATACCTTCATCAAAGTATTTCAGTGAGTCGTTACAAAAGATCTCCTATAATATTAATAAAGAAATGACCCTGTATAAATTTTATTAACAACGGTATAATCCATAATTCAGCATAATCTTACATATGGTGGATTGACTAAATTCTTCTTTAAGTGCATGTATTATATATTTAAAGAGCCATTTGGCTATAGGTACTGCATCTTCACAACACACTTCTTTAATACGAAGTGTCTTCATATAATAATGGACGTGAACTTACTTTTTTCACATATATGCCTTTGTTCCTAAGAGTTGCATGTCCTTCTTTCTGAATTTCTGGAATAGTTTAGAATAAAAGCAATATGTAAAATTGTAGAAATAATAAGATTATTGAATAACAATGACAATGAAATTAGAGCAACTTGCTTATACATAGAGGAGAAGTGGTTGTACCTGTTCCACTTACGCCTTCACTAGTTGAATCCTTATTCTTTATATCCTGTCTTGCATCACCATCTTGAGGCATCTCGTTTTCATCCACTTTCATTCCCAAAATGAGATTTAGTAAAAAAAAAAACATGTTCTTATCTTCCGCTTTTTGGGAGAGGGGATAGGGAGGCATAGAGGAAGGAACATGACACTAGCTAGATTTTTTCAGTAATTAAAAGATAAGTCAAATGATTATTTATCTAATCAGATCTATGTATATAGGGTGCTTATTGACTTCCTATTTCCACTGCAAAAGATAAATAGGCATATCTTCATAAATATAGTAATTAAAAGATAAAATGTCAAAAAATGGGTTGGAAGAATAACACATCTTTAAGGTATTGGCGGGTTAATCACTTCGCATAAAAAATAAAATGAGAAAAAATAGATGAGTTGATGGGTAAGCCGGTTTAACATAAAAAAAAATAAAAAAAATAAATATAAAAAATCAATAAATACTATAAAAAATAATAAATAATAATGGTAAAAAATTTCAAACCACATATCTAAAATATAATTTTTAAAATAGTCTAATTAAATATTCAAACATAAATTATATAATATCAAAGCATATATTACTTATTATTATTTAAAAAAAAAAAAAGCATAAAGCTTAACCCGAGATGATTAAAAAAGGCAAAAATAGCGGGTTGACGGGTTGAATCCGCGGATTGAACCCGTTTTGCCGGCTCTATTCATAAAGAAGAGATTAAAAAAGGCAAAATAAAATCATCTAATACAGTCATTAAAGATAATGGGCAGCCGAAATCTAGGTCCAACATATTGCATGGCAACTATTTTTAGCATTTAAATTCCGAATGAGAAATTAATGGGGACAAATCAATCATTGATGGCCCTTATAATAGCACCCAATCCCAAGCTAGCGAGGGGAATAAAACGCATGATCACTTGGGGTCAACTCCTAAGGATCCTAAAGTTTGGAAAAGGCATTCTCGCAGGAATAACATGTTTCAGTCTCCATCAATTTCAACGCTTATCAATCACAGCGTCAATTTGCAGCCAGTCAATGACAAGAATATTAATACTCCTAATAAATCTCGTAAAGGAGCAGGCACCACTAGGAAGGACAATCAGCCAATTCTAAACACTTCAACACTTGCCACCCAACCTCGTCCTTTGTCTGAGCCTTCCATTGCCTACAAAACCACAATGCCTATTCGACCCATTACATCCACTCACTTCCATAAGAGAAATATTACTAATACATTTTTTTTTATATTTTTTTAATATTTATTTTATTATTAATTTAAAAATAAATATTATTAATATCTTTTTAAATTTAAAATATAATGACATCAGTTTAGCGCCGTTCATCTTTTTGGCAACGTCTGGGGTACACACCAGCAGGTATTTTAGAGGCCTAAGGTCACTCAGGAGGCATCTTGGTTATGGTTACTGGAGGCAATTTATCCTATAATGTTATTGATGTATTCCAACAAGCTGTTACAGTGAAAGTTACCAAAGGGGGTAAGACTTGGTGCATTTCTGATGTTTATGCCAGTCCTCACCCTACAATGCGTCCTAAGCTCAAATCACATCTGGTGAATATCAAGCAGAATATCTCCCACCCATGGTTACTTATTGGTGACTTCAATGAAGTGCACCATCCATCTGAAATCCGTGGAGGTATCTTCTCTTTTTCTCGTGATTCTACTTTTTCTAGCATGTAATGATTATGAATTATTGGATTTGGGAGCTTTTGGTTGCAAGTTTACTTGGCAGAGAGTTCTCCAATGTGGTAGGATTGTGTCAAAGAGGCTTGACTGATGAGCCATTGCATTTGTGTCTTGACGCCAATAATTTCCTAAAGCCTCTGTTGAGAATTTATGTAGAATTCATTCCGATCATCATCCTGTTCTGCTGAAATGTGGGTGACACGTGCGAATTATCACTCAGTGGTGTTTGATGCTTGGTGGAAGTGTGATTATAATGTGCCTGTTGGCTTATCTAAAGTCCGTGATGGGTCCATTTGCTTTAATGATGAAATCTCTGGCAACATCCTTTATAGTAAAAGGCGTTTGGAGGCTAGAATTCAAGGTATCTAGAGAACATTGGCCACTCTTGACTCTGTTTATCTCACTAATCTAGAGCTTAAGCTAAGGTGTGAATACAATAAGGTTCTCAAACAGGAGGAATATTTTTGGTTTCAAAAATCCCGTGAAAAATAGGTTAAATTTTGAGACAGGAATACTTCTTTTTCCATGCTCAAACTATCGTTCGCAGGAAGAGAAATAGAATCGAAGGTCTTTTCCTGCCTAATGGCATTTGGTGTACCGATGATGCTGTTTTGCAACATGAGGCACTAACCGTTTTTAAAAGGCGCCTGTTCTGTGCTAATGAGGTTACTTGGAAGATAAATTCTTACCTAAATCATAGGCATCATAGTTGGGTGCATCAGGCTAATTAAGACTTAGTATTTTTATTGATTCTTATGAAATTAATTGTTTAACACAATTATTCATAAAAATACTAAATTATGATTGACCTACTGCACCCAATTAGGTACTCATGGTTTAGGTAAGAATTTCTCTACTTGGAATCACTCTTTGGGCCTTTCTAATATCTTAATCATGATTTTAAATTGTGGTTGCGATCGTGGTTGTGGTAATTGCGATTGCGAATATTGCGATTACTGTGATACAAATTGCAGTTATTGCGGCATAAATTTTTTTTAAGTTTGCACAAAATGTAAAAAAAAATTTTATAATTATTATAACTCTTCATTTATCCTTATTTATAATGTTTTATAAGGCTTTTATTTATTTGATAAGATTTCATACCATCTTAATGAATAATTGAAATTGAATTCATAACTAACATAACATAATTATTGTTATAATAATTATTAATAGGCCTTTTAAAGTTTTATTTGAGCATATATAAGTATAAGAGAATAAGAAACTAAATAATATATATACTTAAATAAGTTTCAAATAAATTTAACAAAAAATATGTCATATTTTTTACACTGAGACATTGATAAAAAAAAATCTAACTCAATTAGAAGAATACAATTACCTGCAACTTTAATCACGTCACCAATTATGCAAGGAACAATGTCATTATTAAGAGGCATGACTTCATTGCAAAAGAAAGTATGATATAAACTCATAATTAATATCTTAAATATTTATGAGCATTATAAGACTTCTTTTTACTGGCAATTCACAAATAATAAACTAAATCTCACTTACAAAACTTTTAAAATAATAAATTAAATTATTAAATTTAAACTAATAAATAAATAAGTAAATAAATAAATAAATTAAAAACTTAAAGACAATATAAATAAAACTTACATGATAATTATTACCATATGGTAGAATGACATGGAAGATCATAACCTCCACTTTCATTTTGGCTATCACCTTACATGTCTCCTTGTCCAAAGACATAATAAAAAAATCCACTACTTGATTGTTGATGATCAGGATTTTGATAGTTCATTGAAGATTGATGGTATGGTGGAAGTTGATTACTACTAGCATATTGATCATATGCACTAAAGTAAATATATTGATAAGATGGTGGATAATACTCCTGACTACTCTGAGATGATTCACTAAGACCAAAGTCACTAAAACTTTGGAAAATGCTCGAAGAAGAAGAATCTTCTAGTGTAATATTTTGTTGCATTCTTCTTTTATTAGTCTGTGATCCACCTCTTCTGCTATCACCAAATGAATGATCAAAAGTAACCATATCTGGCCTAGATGTAGTCATATCAATCATTAGGCTCTTGTCACGGCGATTATATGGAATCTCTTGATATGGATCATTTTGCCTATATTCGTCATCCTCTTATCATTATCATCACTTTTTTCAGCTTTTGCATCAGCACCACCATTACCATTATTGTTACTAGGAGGACTTAAACTACCACTATTTTCATCAGAACCTGCATCATCATCATCACCAGCTTCCATATTTTCATCATCAGTATCAATTCTAGGCAACCACTTTGAATTTTGTACTCCATCTAATATAGGGCCTTCTCTTTCTTCAATCCAAGGAGATAATGAATCTTCTCCTTGAAATATTAGTCAAGATTAATTGGATTGAAATTAGCTTCAATTTCATTTTGACTTCTTCTTTCTTTATGTCTCATTTTTAGCTTCATATTGTAATATGTGAAGACAAGTTTTTGTAACTTTTTGTACTTGAGTTTATTCCTTGTCTTTGTATGAATGCATCTGAATATGCTTCAATTTCTCTCACAATTTGTAACTGAAGTTGTTTGACTAAAAACTTTTATTGTCACACGTTGAAGTTTAGGAGCACACGATCCAAATATCAACCATCATTCAGTTATTTAAATGACCAAGCATTATGAATAATTATTTTTCATATAAAGTATAAATAAACTTTAAATAGATTTACTTGTACAAAAAAGAAAAAAATATTTTACTTGGATTCATTCTAGACCAAGCTCTTTGAGCTTGTGGTGTGCCAAATGATTCACATTTTTTTCTAAAAATCATCAATTGTATAACACAATATAATATGTCAATAAGTAAATATATAATATTTAATTATAAATTTATAAGATTTAAATATAAGCATTATTTACTAACCTTATTCAAAACTTTAATTTGATCATCCATATTTCTTTCTAATTTGATGATGACGCTACTGGTTCCATCAAAAGTTTCTTTATAAACATCAAATCCATATTCAATTCCATATTCAAATTGTGGGCTAAGAAAATAACCTAAAAAAAAGTTAATCATTTATTATGCATAAAGGCATGAATGTAAAATTTTATAACAAAACAAAAAATTATAAATTATATCAATTATTGATGTACCTGCAGAATGAAGATCAGAATGCATGAATCTCCAACACTGGTCTATTATTTCATTATATCTTGTATTATATCTAGAATTTTATTGGATAGATTGTTTGGCTCGATCTATGGCTTCATAAAGAAAACTCATTGTTGGCTTCATATCATCATCGACTAGCCTCAAGACTTTTACAATAGGTTCAAATACTTTCAATAGATCAATAGCCTTACACTAGAATTCACTGCTCAAAATAATTTTTCTTGCTTCAAATGCTGGTCCTTTTTTCTCTTTCCCAAACTTAGATCTTCCAAATTCTTTTGAGTTAAACATGTTTCTTAAACCTTGCTTTTGCTTCATAATAGCTTGAAACTGCAAGAACTGTGTTGCAAATTGAGTTATGCCAAGGCGGACAATTTCTCTACCTCCAGTATATTTCTTCATCAAATTTATTGTCCATATATGGTTATAGATGAAAGTTGTCACTGTCTTTGCATCATTCAATAGTTTCTTCACATTTTTCTTTTTCCCTATATCTTCCAAGCAAAGATCCAAGCAGTGAGCTGCACATGCAGACCAATACAAATGTAGCCTCTTTTCCATCAATTTTTTCCCAGATGCTTTTAGTGCTTTTTCATTGTTTGTAACCACTTGGACTACATATTCTTCTCCAACTTCATCTACAACTTTGTCAAGCAACTGGAAGTAATAATATGTATTTCTAGTATCAACACCAGAAGCATTAACAAATTTTAAGAAATTTGTCTCATTGCTGCAGTAAACAAGAAAATTCATAATATGTGTATGCTTTATACTATCAGTCCAACCATCACACATTATTGTGACTCCTCTTTCTTTCCAAGTACCCTTTAGTGTATTTATCCATTCTTGCATTTTTTTATATTCAACTTCCAAATACACATCTAAAACTTCATAAGGAGTTGGGCACTTAACCCCTTTGCCTACCTCAGCTGCTTCAACAATCAAAGCATGCAACCAAGGAGAATTAGCTAAATTCGTAGGCAAACACTCATAAATTAGAAACATGCTTACTACTGCTCCAAGTGTTTTTCTTAGTGTTTTCATCCAACCACTAGTAACTTTTGGTTGCTTCATGCTTTTACTTCTCACAAGGTTAACATCTATAGACCTCAAAATAGCAGAAATATCTTGTGACCTTCTGACTTCACTAACACTTGCATGAGAGCTTCCACTCTCTTCATATATATTTTCAGATGCCCCTATTTGTTGTCTGAATCATTGTCTGTCTTCCCATTCATGTTGTGATCTAAGGCTCTCTTATGTAGCTAGCCTAATTTGTTCATTAGTATGGTATTCCACGTCTTCGTCTTCAACATTTCCCCTTAAGCCTTCTTCGAATTCTTCTTTTCTTTTTTTAGAGTCAAATTTTTTTGCTGTCCCATCTATGAGGAGTTTCATCATATTCTCCCAGACAAATGTGTTGACTCTAGGACAACCTGCTACTTGCCCTTTAAAATGTGCTATGTGTTGTTTTAATCTTATAATGCCACCTTTTATTACTTTTTCACAAAATTTGCATGTGATGTTGTTTTGATTTTCAGGTACAACTGTTCTGAAATGCCATCTAATATCATCACTTCGAGCACCCTCCAATCTTCCTGTAGGAAATTCTTCTCTTGACGACATTGTTTAAATTTTATAATACCTGTTTACAAAAATAAATTATAAGAATTGTCAATAATAAACTTAACTATCACTAATACTAATACCCCCTATTAACAATCAATAATTAAATTTAACTTCAAAGTTAAAACTCTTAATATAGACTACTAATTATTTTCTTTAAAATAAACAATTAAGTAATTAAATTAATTATCACTATTCCTAATACTTCATTAATAATTAACTTTAATTTTAAACCCTTAATATAAGTTACTAATTAATTATAACTATTCTTAACTTAATTTTCACACACTATTATCAAAATTTTCAATTTTCTCACCAATTTTTCAATTTCCCTATTCTCCAATTTTTCCCACTTTTTTCCTCAAAATTTTTTCCTAAATTTCCCCCTTCCTCTACCCCCAAATCCCTCCCAAACCCACCCACTTTCCCGCCCACCCAATATTTATGAAGGCATAAGCCTACCACCCCAAATCCTCCCCCATCCTTTCTCTCTCGGTCTCACACTCTCTCTGTCTCCAGTTCTTCCTTTCTTTTTCTTCATTTCTCTTCTTCCTTTCTTCTTCTCTGCTTCCCGTCTCTGATCCGCCCACCCCCGACCCCCTTTCCTCTTTGCGTGCTTCCCCTTCCTCTCTAAGATCATGGACCACCGGCCACACCGCTGCTCACCTCCACGGCCACCTCCCCCTCTCAGCCCAATCGCCCATGACATCCACCTCCATGACCCCTCTCTCTGCCTCCCTCTTCGTTAGTCTCACTCTCAGTCCCTCTCAGCCTCTCACGGTCTCACTCTCTCCCACCACCCCCTGTCAGCCTCCCAAATCTCACACAAATCCAACCCAACCCCAAATTTCACATGACCACATCACACACAAGATGCATGCATACAGAGAAAGTAAACATACGAGAGACTGGGTCTGGGAAAGATTAGCTCACATGCGAAGCGCCGGAGCAAGATGCTGAGTCCGTGATCTGAGATCTGTAAGATGGAGACTAGAGTGAGATGGTTTTCTGAGAGAATGAGAGATAGAGATTCAAGTTTTCAACTACAAGCTTGAAAGGTGAGTCCGTGAATGATATCTGATGATTTTGTCTGAATGTTTTCTCCTTTTTCCTGTTGATGAAATTATTGGGCTAAAAAGAATCTTCTTATTTTTATTTCTCGTGCTCTGACATTGTCAATGTGAAAGAAAAAATGGAACGGAGCACCGTTGCGGCTGTTTTACGTAATTTTTGTTCACACCGCAATTGTGGCCTGATGCCATTGAGGCACGGGCCGCAATGGTAATATTGTGGCCGCATCAGGTGATGCAGACCACAATTTAGAACCCTAATCCCCAATCTTAGCTTGTTGGGGTTAACAATCTCTTGAAACCTGTATCTATAGAGGAGGTTTCCTTTGCCTTGAATTCCACGGACTCTTTAAAGCTCCAATACCAAATGCTTTTAACCTTTCTTCTTCAAAAAATATTGGGATGCTCTAGGCCAGGATGTGTGGAAGCTTGTTTTTTATGCTTTCTTCTACGGGTCTTTCGATGCTTCTATCTATGATACTTTAATTGCTCTTATTCTGAAGGTTGACCACCCAACATGCCTTAAGGACTTCCAGCCAATTACTCTTTGTAATGTGGACTATAAAATCATCACCAAAGTCTTAGTTAATTGGCTTCGGCCTCACTTGAATGATTTGATTGGCCCTCTCTAAAGCAGCTTCATTCCAAGAAAGAGGACATGGATAATTCTATAATTGCCCAAGAAATTCTCCATCATAAGCACAAGTCTAGAAATAAGGTTGGCTCAATGTCTTTCAAAATGGATCTTGAGAAAGCCTATGATAGAGTTGACTGGGCTTACTTAAAGGCAAATTTTATTGATTTTGGCTTCCTTGATAGGATGGTAAAGCTAATTATGTGTTATATTACCTCTTCAACTTTCACTATATGGTGTGGAATGTGAGCAAGCTTCCTCCTTTTTCACCTACTTGCGGGTTATGTAAAGGTGACCCATTGTCTCCTTACTTATTTGTCATTTGCATGGAGAAATTTCTGTTAGTAGCAAGTAAAGCAACAGAAGAGGGGTTATGGAAACCAATTCATGCTTCAAGAGGGGGACCAGGAATTTGACACCTCTTATGCTATGATGTTTTGTTGTTTGCAAAAGCTCGCATGTCTCAAGTGAAGATCATTTATGAAATTTTTGAAAAGTTATGTGTAGCTTCCAGTCTTAAGGTTGAAGTTGGCAGTAACACAAGAAGGGAATTTGAATTATGTTCACCTTTTTCTTGAAAAACCAATCTTCTCACAGGTTTCTCAAGTTGATTAAACTTTGAGGTGAGAAGGTTCAAACTTAAACCAGAGTATTAGTGAGAAGGTTCAAACCATGCTATCAAATAAGAGTAAGAAGGTTCGTGAGAAGGTTTGATGGTTAAATATGAAGAACTTTCTCACCACTGAAAAATGACTTTATATGTTATATTTAAAATGAGTAAATTCTCTATAAGATACACCTTTAAGATAGAAAGCTTAGAAAAACAGGATTTAAACTTTAGATCTCACTTATATCATAATAAGTTCCTTTAAAAAAAATTCTCAACAAGATCAATTTGTTTCAGATTTTAGCTAGTTTTAACTTGATAACACAACTAAATTGATAAAGAGAAGCAATGAGCATGGGAAAAGAAACTTTACACAAGGATTTATACTAGTTCACCTCTAAACCATGTGGGGCTACGTCCAGTACTTAGCAATCACTAGAATTTTCCAAGTCTCCAAACTTTTGGCAAGTTTCTCAGTAACTTTCTCACGTGTTCCTGGTTTGAGTAAATGTTTCTCAAAAACTTGAGGTCATTCATAATGACAGTGATTCTTGCAAACATTTCATTAATAGTCTCATGTTCCTTCATCTTAAACTCATGTTGATGTATAAGCATACTGGTAGCAGCTTCCTTAACTTGATTTGTTCCTTCAAGAGCTACGACAAGTGTATCATATATTTCTTTTATTGTTCGACATCTAGCAATCTTATCATACTCACTCCTACTCAAAGCACAGGTTAGAAAGAACTTTGCCTTTGAGTTAAGCATATATTTGTTCTTTTAATCTTCTATCTAAGATTCTTTAGGCTTCTCAGCTTTTGTTCCATCATTAAATCTTGTTATTAGCATATAAGGACCATTTTCAATGATCCCCAATAGATCAACAAGCTGAGACTCGATGAAAAGCCTTATCATATCCTTCCAGTAGTAATAATCTCTTTCATCAAAAGTTAGTGGTCTGTTTGTTGATGAACCTTCTAGTAGATAGTTTCTTCCTCCTTGTAGGTGTGCCACACCACTTCAGGATCTTTATCCTCTCACATTGTTAGGTGTGCTCAACCTAGAGACTGAGCTCTGATACAAACTAAAGTTGGTAGTAACACAAGAAGGGAGTTGAATTGTGTTCCCTTTTTTCTGAAAAAATAATATTCCCACTAGTTTCTTAAGTTGATTAAACTTGGAGGTGAAAAATTTCAAACTTAAACTAATGTATTAGTGAGAAGGTTCAAAATATGCTATCAGACAAGAGTGAAAAGGTTCGTGAGAAGGTTTAATGGTTGAGTAAGAAGAACTTTCTCACCACTGAAAAATGACTTTATATGTTATATTTAAATTTGTAACTTCTCTTTAAGATACACCTTTAAGATAGGAAGCTTAGAAAAATAGGATTTAAACTTTAGATCTCACTTATATCAGAATAAGTTCCTTAAAAAAAATTCTTAACAAGATCAGTTTGTTTCAGATTTTAGCTAGTTTTAACTTGATAACATAACTAAACTGATAAAGAGAAGCAATGAGCATGGGAAGAGGAGCTTTATATAAGGATTTATACTGGTTCACCTCTAAACCATATGGGGCAACGTCCAGTACTTAGCAATCACTAGAATTTTCCAAGTCTCCAAACTTTTGGCAAGTTTCTCAGTAACTTTCTCATGTGTTCCTGATTTGAGTAAATGTTTCTCAAAAACTTGAGGTCATTCATAATAACAGTGATTCTTGCAAACATTTCATTAATAGTCTCATGTCCTTCATCTTAAACTCATGTTGATGTACAAGCATGCTGGTATTAGCTTCCTTAACTTGATTTGTTCCTTCAAGAGCTATGACAAGTGTATCATATATTTCTTTTGTTGTTCGACATCTAGCAATCTTATCATACTCACTCCTGCTTAAAGCATAAGTTAGAAAGAACTTTGCCTTTGAGTTAAGCATATATTTTTTCTTCTAATCTTATGTCCAGGATTCTTTAGGCTTCTCAGCTTCTGTTCTATCATCAAATCTTGTTATTGGGATATAAGGACCATTTTCAATGATCCCCAATAGATCAACAAGTTGAGACTCGATGAAAAGCCTTATCATATCCTTCTAGTAGTAGTAATCTCTTTCATCAAAAGTTGGTGGTCTGTTTATAGATGAACCTTCTAGTAGATAGGTTCTTCCTCCTTGTAGGTGTGCCATACTACTTCAGGATCTTTATCCTATCATATTGTTAAGTGTGCTCAACCTAGAGACTGAGCTCTGATACCAACTAAAGTTGGCAGTAACACAAGAAGGGAGTTGAATTGTGTTCCCTTTTTTTCCTGAAAAAATAATATTCCCACTGGTTTCTTAAGTTGATTAAACTTGGAAGTGAAAAATTTCAAACTTAAACCAAAGTATTAGTGAGAAGGTTCAAAATATGCTATCAGACAAGAGTAAAAAGGTTCGTGAGAAGGTTTAATGGTTGAGTATGAAGAACTTTCTTACCACTGAAAAATGACTTTATTTGTTATATTTAAATTTATAACTTTTCTTTAAGATACACCTTTAAGATAGGATGCTTAAAAAAATAGGATTTAAACTTTAGATCTCACTTATATCAGAATGAGTTCTTTAAAAAAAAATTCTCAATAAGATCAGTTTGTTCTAGATTTTAGTTTTAACTTGATAACACAACTAAAGTAATAAAGACAAGTAAAGAGCATGAGAAGAAAAACTTTACACTAGGATTTATCTTGGTTCATCCCTAAACCACGTGGGACTATGTTAGTACCTAGCAACCACTAAGATTTTTCACTATCACGAGTATTATTTAAAAACGAAGCCTATCTAGGCTTCAATACAAGTATTCTTTAACAATAGCCTCTTCAGGCTCGCCACCAAGTATTTTTTGACATAACCTCTTCAAGATAAACACCAAGTATTCTTTTTCACAGCCTCTTCAGGCTTACTTTCATAATTTGAAATGGCTTACACAACCCACAAACTCACCGAAGAAGTACAAGAACCAAATATGTATACAAGTGTTTGTTTCAACTAGGTATCACTCAAAAACACCCAAAGAGTGGATACAAACACTTAAGCAAAGCTAACAATGCACTAACTAAAGATTTTGCATATTTTAGAATAGTATGTAGAGATGATAAGGTTTAGTTCATGGTGTTCTTAGTCAAATTTGCTTCAAAGTTCATTGACTTTATGATCTTCAAACTTGGAATCTTTTATAAGCTTCAAAAATATGACTTTTGGATGATTCAAATGATAACTATACTTGCTTGTTACATATGACCATTATTTTGTCCTTTCTGATTGAGTTAGTGTATCAGTCTTTTAAAGTGAGAAGGTTGAATAACTTTCTCATAAGCAACTTTCTCATGAACTTTCTCAGTTGCAAGCTTCTCGCTAAACTTTCTTAGCTAATTTTCTTATCCAACCTTCTTAAGCTTGAATAACTTCAATCTTCTCATCTTTTCATTCCACCATCTTCTTTCTGATCTTTCTTGGTGATTCTGAAGGTAAATGTTTCACTTGTAAGTTTGAATTCTTCTTGAGTTCAACCTATGTAGGAGTTCTTCACTTTTCTAAACATTTTTATAGTCTTCTCAGGACCTTCTCATGCTAAACTTTCTCCTGTTCTTCATGAACTTTCTCAAGTTGCACTTGAATTCTCTCAAGTTACAAATTGATTTACCTATATAGCCCTCTCAAATCACCCAAAAAGCTTTCTTGAATCTTGTTTAGCTGTAAGACTTAATAACACCCAAAAACACTTCACAAAGATCATGTTAAACTGATTAAGGCATTGGAAAGATTCAAACATGATTTTTAATATAGTTGTTATCATCAAAACATAATATGTAATATAAAGCACCAAAAGGTTTTGGAGCTTTCAAAGGTGAATGTGCCTAAGTCTAAAGCCATTTGTTTAAGCAATGTATATAGACAGAAGAATGAAAGAATCACTGGTATATCAAGGATCAAGTTTACTGCTAACATTGGAAAGTAGTTAGGGTTTCTTTTTGTAAAAGGAAGATTAAAACGGTAGGATTTTCAACACCTGTTGCAAAGAATCTGTAGTCGCCTAGTGATGCGTGAGGATATAGTGATTAAAATTTAGATAAAAATCAGTTGTCAAGCCCACTAGAAAATAAAAACCTTACAACTAGTTGTAGTTAGTAAGGGTCGATCCACAGAGAACCAATTCAATTAAAACTATAAAATAAATCCTAATTTAAACTCTGATTAATAATAAATAGTAAATAGGGGTTTTGGAGTTTTGATGAACAATGAACAGCTTCAAAAACAATAACAATAAACAATCTGAAATCAACAATATAAGAAAATTGGTTAAGAGATTGAATCCACCACTAGATTTATATGATGATGTAAATCCACATATCCTTTTTTTCCAACATGCTCAATTATGTTTTTACGCAATTGTGAGAGTAAATCTCTGTTTTCCTTACGTGTTAGCCAATTCAGTAACCGCTCAAATTAACTCCTAATCACTGATTAGTTATAAAGCAACCGCTCTTACAACTATCCAACAATTGCATTAAGATTTAGAAAACTAATTACACTAAGATCTAATCACACACCAGGATTAAATTACTTAGAACATATATTTCTCTAGATCTATTACAAAGAACCGCGCATAATAAACCCAGATCTACCACTTTTATAACGGCAAATAGTACAAAGATAATTATACCCACATGAACATCACACATTCTGCTAGATCTACTACCGCAACCGTGCATAATAAACCCAGATCTACCACTTTGAAAGTGGGAACAAGTACAAAAACCTTCATGCCAACAATAGATTTAGAAATATATGAATAAAAACATAACTGTATTGAAATAATCAAATATGCAAGATTCACAACATCAATACTAGTGGTTTCATCACCCCCTTAACCAAGGGAGGTTTAGTTACACATAGCTAGAAGGAAATCACAAGAAAAATTGAGAAAGAACAACATAAGAAACAAAGTGCAGAAGAAAAACTAAAGAGCAAACGAGTTTCTGAGGATTAAGGATGATGGATCTCCGATTGCTCGAACCCGAGACTCCAATCTTTGATCCAAGACTCCTCTCTCCTTCTCCAAGGAGTTGCAACTGCTCTCCTAGGTCAGAACTCCCTTCAAAACGTGCCAAGAGTGTCAATATACAGGCCTCCAACATAAACTTCTCGTAGAAGTTTCAATAATTGAGTTTCTGACACAAATACACGGCCGTGTATGAATACACGGCCTAGGCTGTGTATGACACTGCCTAGAGGATCAAAATTTACTGTTTTAATTGAAAAAGTAAGAGGAGTACACGGCCTAGGCCGTGTACTCTCACACGGCCGTGTATTTTTACGCAGCCTAGGCCCTGTATTCTGACGCAGGCCCTGTATTTTGACTCAGGTCTTGTAATCTAACTTCCAAGCCTAATATGACCCATTAGACCTCCGAATCGGGAAAAGTGTTCAACATGAAAGTTGTAGATTTTGATCTTAAATATCAACCATCAAAATTTCAGCCCATTTGACAACTTGTAGCTCGAGCTATGTCATGAACAGTCCGCAAAGGTCAAGCTATCAGGATCAGCACCCTAGTTCTTGCTTCAACTCTAATTTGAGTTATCCAAACGTGTGATTGGGCCTTTGAGGTCTTCATGAAAGTAGTAGAGAATTGTCTTAACTTTCCTACAAGACCAAAATCACATCAATCAGATATTTAAAAGTCAAATTATAGCTAGTTTATTGAACATTATCAAAGGGATAAATTAGGGCTAATTCATGCAATAATTCCTTCAATGATCCAATTAGGCTCAATATCATAAAATGTGTCAAAACCAATTTAATTAAACCTAATTGAACCTTAAGAAACCCAATGACTGAAAAGCATAATTCAATTATGAGTGCTAATGAACACATTTAAGCAAAGTTTCACAGTAATGTTCTAATTAAGGTTTGATATCAGAAACTAAGTTAAATGATGACAATTAAGCACAAATGGAGTTCAATGAATCAATTACAAGGCGATTAAAATATAGGAATAATCAACAGATCAATTACCCCCATACTTAGCCTTTTGCACTCTTGGGCAAAAATATACAGTTCAACACAGTTTCACAACAAGCCAAACAAATGCAGAATAATGAGCAAAGACCTTTATGCTTTTAGTTTTCAAAGCATTTAAACAATTCAAAATTCCTTTTCTTAGCAATCCAAGTTGACAAGCAAAATAAATCAAATTTCAGGGTTCAATCAACATGATAAATCCTCACTGAAATGCTCTCTCACTCAAGTGTTTCAGGCTTATGTTTTCACTCAACCAACTCATGAGAATATGCTTTACCATAGGCTTGTTAAGCCTTTACTTCTCCACTACTCAGACCATATACAAACAGAGATCAAAAGGAATTTATTTAGGTTGTGATGGGGTCAGGGTTAAGGTAGAATACATCAAAGATAGACAAAGCTAGACCATAGGAACTAGAAGAGCAAAATGGAAAAATATTCAATCATTACACAGAATTTCTCAATAGTCTTCAAATTCAAGTTCCTATTCTGTACCTTTTCCTTTTTCTGACTTTTTTTTTAAATATATACACACCTTACATCCTATTCACAATGATATTTTGCCAGCATGAGACTTTTATATACAAACATAGCTAGGCAAATACATCATTAATTCAAATACCCCCACACTTATTCAAAAACTAATTTCCATCATAATCATAAAGCTCTTCTACTCCCTAAGGTAGGGTAGTAAAATGGTTTTTCACTTTTTTTTAAGGTTTAAATTGAGCTTAGATAGAAGGAAATGGGGTCGATTAGGCTCAAAGGAGTTAATCAATGGATAAAATACAAGGATGACTATTTGGCCAGTAGTTGTTTAAATGAAAAATGCCTTTATCATTTCAAATGCATGCAGTGGCCATTAGCAGCTTAAAAGAGAACCAAGACAAGTTCTGAAAAGCACAATAATCATGAGTGGAATTACACAATCAAGGATCCAAAATGGCCTAAAATTAGCCATTTACAACAAAGCCCAAAAACTCACTAGGTTTTGATTCATCATTTTCAATTAAACCCTTTAATTTTTTTTTAAAATCTCACCCAACAAAATCGATAACCAGAAAGTTCATTCGATCAAGCTCAAAGGTTTATTATTATTATATTTTTTTTTCAAAAATTTGGGTCAATTGCTCAATAATCACAACACTTGAAAGCTTATCAGAAACTTAAAGCCCAATAGAAAGTATCCACAAGAAAAATTACATAATTAAGATCACATGCACTGATTCCAAGAACGACAATTTAGTTCAATCAGTCATTCAATCCTCAGGAGAACAATTCAAAACATCAAAATATCCACAATAGAACATCAAAGTATCAACACCCCCATACTTAAACTAGGCATTGTCCTCAATGCTACACACATCTAGAAAAGGAAAATAAAAGAAATGCTACACACATCCGAGAAAAAGAAAACAACTAACAAAGCTATAACATAAACACACGAAATGAAAAACATCAACCAGTAAATTAATGACCAAATACATAGTTTAAACCAAAGATCAAGACTATATAATACAATACAGTGGAATGTGCATCATAATGGAAACTATAGGGGTACATAAATGGGGTATGGGAAAACTCTACATGACTCGATTAACACTGAGATGATAGGAAAACTCCTATAGATGATGATGTTCTTTGAAAAACAATAAGAAATTAGTTCAAAAACACAGGTCAGGGTCTTTTAAAGTCAGATTCCCAAGACTAAAACTCATCATGCTTAAGGGGATTCCCAAAAATCGACGAAGTTCATAAGGCACCAATTCATAAGAATGCGTCTCAAGAGATCGATTCTTTACTCAGTCCATTCATCATGAAATATAATTTAACTTTTCAATTGAAGGAAATCATTCCCAAAGAACATGATTCAGCATTCAGAAGAATAAAACAACAACACCACAAAAGAAGTAATTCCTACAGTTTCGCTTAGTTTTCGCTATACTTTGTCCACACAAATATCAATCAAATAATCAATGCATTCAAACATATACTTAGCAATCCACGTCTCAATGATTTCTAAAGGTTTTCATGCTCACAATCACAAACAGATCAAGACATATTCTAAGAAACTAATAAAATACAATATACAAGGGATAAAGAAATCAAATCTGGTTTTCTTGATGATGGGTTGCCTCCCATTGAGCACTTAGTTTATTGTCCTCATCCTGACATGATGATGCTCTCAATGGTCTTTATAATGTGGATGGTAAAAGGTCAACACTTTCACTTCCACACTTTCCGGAAACTCATAGAAAGACTTGAGACAATGTTTATTGGCTTTATCAAGTGAGGTAGGTGAAAAGACTCCACCAGGATCCCATTGGTTAAAACATGATGACCAAGCTATAGTTAAGACAACATGATAGCTTTCACCGAGATCCCATTGGTTGAAGTGTGATGACCAAGCTGTAGTTGAAACAATATGAGAGCTTTCACCAGGATCCCATTGGTTAAAGTGTAATGACCAAATTAAGTTTGCAACATGAGGGCTTCCACCAGGGTCCCATTGGTCTTCCTTAGTTTCCTTGGCTTCACTAGTGAAATGTAATATATAGACTTTATCAGCTTCATATGCATTGTTTCTACTGAACCATGGCCCAAACATAAAGTCCACTTCAGTAGTGACTGTCATCGGATGCTTTTCTTCCTTTTCTAAAAATTCTTCCATGGCCTGCAATTCCTCCTCCCTTTGGGTCTTAGATTCTGCTTGGTAAACAGAATCATCAACTTTCAACTCTGCAGAAATCTCAGCATGACTAGCACATATGATATCAGTACATGAGTGGCAATGAATATAATTATTGAAACTAATAAAATCAGGAAATTCATCACACAACTCATCATGTTGCTCCTCCACTACATTAAGAAGGGGTTCATGATTACTTACCTTGGGGGCTTCAAAGTTTTTCCTTTCGTCATTTACCTGTTTAGGCTCTTGGTCTTTCTCTGTAGTGGTTTGTGGAGGAGAGGTGGGTTCATCCAACGTCTTTCCACTTTGCAATGTGACAGCACTAGGATCTTCCATCACATCCTCTTCGGGTTGTGAGGAAGTCCTTCAGAATTTAGGCTCTGCATATTGCTGAGTTCTATGGCTAACTGCTCCAAAGAGTTTTGCATGTTATTAATTGCAGCCCTTGTTTCTTGTTGAAAACTCTTTATATTGGCCCTTGTTTCTTGTTGGAACTGTATAGTATTAATGACAAATTGTCTTATTAGTTCCTCTAATGAAGGTTCAGGTTGCCAAAGATTTTGACCTTGCTGCTGTCCTGGAAGGAAATGTGTTTGCCTCTGTTGAAATTCTGGAAGTTCATAAGCTGGAGGCTGATTCTGAGGCTGCTGTCCATAACTCAAGTTAGGATAGTCCCACCACTCTGGATAATATGTATTGGAGTACGGTTGTAGTTGTCGGAAGGTTCAGAATATCCCCATACTGCCTCTACTTCCTCATTTGTGTCCACTAGGAAAATGGGACACAAATCAGTGATATGTCCAGGTGATAAGCAAATCCTACAAGCATCCATGATTAATGGACATCAAACCTACAAGACACTAAGAAAGAAAGAATCAAAAATAAAAAATAAAAACAAAAACAAAGTAAAAATAGGAAATAAATTAATAGTGTCATTGAAAAATTGAATCCCCGGCAACAGTGCCAAAATTCTGATGCGTGAGGATATAGTGATTAAAATTCAGATAAAAATTAGTTGTCAGACCCACCAGAAAATAAAAACCTTACAACTAGTTGTAGTTAGTAAGAGTTGATCCACAGAGAACCAATTCAATTAACATTATCAAATAAATCCCAATTTAAACTCTGATTAATAATAAATAGTAAATAGGGGGTTTTGGAGTTTTGATGAACAATGAACAGCTTCAAAAACAATAACAATAAACAAACTGAAATCAACAATATAAGAAAATTGGTTAAGAGATTGAATCCACCACTAGATTTATATGATGATGTAAATCCACATATCCTTTTATTCCAACATGCTCAATTATGTTTTTACACAATTGTGAGAGTAAATCTCTGTTTTCCTTACGTGTTAGCCAATTCAGTAACCGCTCAAATCAACTCCTAATCACTGATTAGTTATAAAGCAACCGCTTTTACAACTATCCAACAATTGCATTAAGATTTAGAAAACTAATTACACTAAGATCTAATCACACACCAGGATTAAATTACTTAGAACATATATTTCTCTAGATCTATTACTGCAACCGCGTATAATAAACCCAGATCTACCACTTTTATAACTGGCAAATAGTACAAAGATAATTATACCCACATGAACATCACACATTCTTCTAGATCTACTACCGCAACCGTGCATAATAAACCCAGATCTACCACTTTGAAAGTGGGAACAAGTACAAAAACCTTTATACCAACAATAGATTCAAAAATATATGAATAAAAGCATAACTGTATTAAAATAATCAAATATGCAAGATTCACAACATCAATACTAGTGGTTTCATCACCCCCTTAACCAAGGGAGGTTTAGTTACACATAACTAGAAGGAAATCACAAGAAAACTGAGAAAGAACAACATAAGAAACAAAGTGCAGAAGAAAAACTAAAAAGCAAACGAGTTTCTGAGGATTAAGGATGATGGATCTCTGATTGCTCGAACCCGAGACTCCAATCTTTGATCCAAGACTCCCCTCTCCTTCTCCAAGAAGTTGCAGCTGCTCTCCTAGGTCAGAACTCCCTTCAAAACGTGCCAAGAGTGTCAATATACAGGCCTCCAACACAAACTTCTCGTAGAAGTTTCAATAATTGAGTTTCTGACACAAATACACGGCCGTGTATGACACTGCCTGGAGGATAAAAATTTACTATTTTAATTGCAAAAGTCAGAGGAGTACACGGCCTAGGTCGTGTACTCTCACACGGCCGTGTATTTTTACGTAGCCTAGGCCCTGTATTCTGACGCAGGCCCCGTATTTTGACTTAGGTCCTGTAATCTGACTTCCAAGCCCAATATGACCCATTAGACCTCCGAATCGGGAAAAGTGTTCAACATGAAAGTTGTAGATTTGGATCTTAAATCAACCATCAAAATTTCAGCCCATTTGACAACTTATAGCTCGAGTTATGTTATAAACAGTACACAAAGGTCAAGCTGTCAAGATCAGCACCCTAGTTCTTGCTTCAACTCCAATTTGAGTTATCCAAACGTGTGATTGGGCCTTTGAGGTCTTCATGAAAGTAGTATAGAATTGTCTTAGCTTTCCTACAAGACTAAAATCATATCAATCAGATATTTGAAACTCAAATTATAGCTAATTTACTGAACATTGTCAAAGAGATAAATTAGGGCTAATTCATGCAATAATTCCTTCAATGATCCAATTAGGCTCAATATCATAAAATGTGTCAAAACTAACTTAATTAAACCTAATTAAACCTTAAGAAGCCCAGTGACTAAAAAGCATAATTCAATTATGAGTGCTGATGAACACATTTAAGCAAAGTTTCATAGTAATGTTCTAATTAGGGTTTGATATCAGAAACTAAGCTAAATGATGACAATTAAGCACAAATGGAGTTCAATGAATCAATTACAAGGTGATTAAAATATAGGAATAATCAACAGATCACCTAGCTTCTTAGAAGTCAAATCTTCTTAACAAAGCTGGTAGATTTGATTTGGAAAAATCTGTTATTTCCACTATTACCTATATACACCATGCAGATTTTTTAGATTATTCAGTTATGTTCTGAAGTAGATTCAGAGGTGTACCTCCTTGTACAGTAGCAACAAAATGTGTTGAGACAGGGGATTGGTACCTATAAAAAAACTCCAACACTCAAGTCAAGTTGTGCACAAGTAGGGCTTCTGCTAAAGGTGATAAGTTACTTGAAAAGGTAAATAAGCCAGATATTTATAGAGGTTTAAGGGATACAATCTTATAATAGTCATAGGATGAGATACGCTCCCTTGTTAATTGCTGGGGATCCCTATATTATCAAAATGTTGATACCGTGATCATAGGCAATAATGAGTGCTATTATTCCGTAAGATCATGATTGGCAATAACAGATATTCTTAGGATTTATCCATTGTGCAAATCTCACAGATTTATCTATTGCGCAAATCTCATGGTAATGTCATTGCTACCCAATGTCGTGGTCCGATGTGCATAGAGTCAGGATCTCGTTTACATGTCATAAAAAAATCCAACTAAGGGTATCAATGACAGAACCCAGCAAATTGCCAGCTGGATAGACCCAAGGGACATAATCCCATATCATAGTCCAGGACAGTTGCCTGCATATTGGTGCTTAGATAGGACAACTAAGTGTCCAGGTACCAAGTTTAAAAAAAGCACACAACGCGTAGTGAACAAAGAGATCCAGGTTAATCAACGCAAGATCTCACGATTTTCCAAAGGGCCAAGGTCAGTTATACATTGTAGAATACCTCCGGGATTGACGTGTAAGTTCAAGATCCGAGGCGAATCACTCTGCTTATGTTGCCATGCCGTCATCCAAGGTATATTTTCTGTTGTTCCCATGTATGGTTCACAAGGTCTTCATCCTTTCTTACAGTTTTACTCTGCAGCTTATAGCAGTTTGAGTTTGCTTAAGAAACTGTTGCTTTGACTTTATTGGGAATTGAAGGTCCTTTAAAAGAGGATAGCAGTTTCATGTTGTTTCCCAATTGCCCGCTACTCCCGTGACTAATCGAAGAGAGGGAGCATTAAAGCACAACTTCTAACATGCAATCAGTTCACCTTCTCAGGGGCCAATCAAAATGCTTTGTTCCCTTTATAAATAGGTAATGTTTGTATTGAGGCTGTCATTCCTTTTGTTAAGTGGCTTTGCTTGAGAATGATCCCTTTTCAGAGAGTGATTTCTCTCCCATTTTTTGTACGCATGTGGAGGGTTTTGCCCCCTTCTGATACCATCTTCCTATTCCTCCCAAAATCTTTGAAGGTATTTGCTTTCTTGTAGCTAGTCCCTCCGGTGGAGGCCTTTCTTTCTCTCTCGACATAATGGCTTGGTGAGGACTAAGTAACCACCTTACGTAGGCTGGCCAATATGCATCTGGGCAGCAGAAGCTTTTCTCTCTTGGTGTACGTGGGAATGTGTAACTTTTTTGCATGTACCAGGGGGGACTCACTGCTTCTATGTATTTCTTGAGATGCATGGAGGTGATTCGTACTTTGTCCTCCACCTTTCTGACTTTTGTGGAGGCATTTACCCAAGTGCTTCCACAATTTCTCTTCCTAAGTGTAGTTGGATAGCAAGCAGGCTCCAAGTTAGGAAAAATCTCTTTGAACAACTTGGGGTGATTTGAAGCAACTTGGAGTGATTGTGAAGCATTCTATGGAACAATCTCTTAATGCAAAGCATCCTTTGGCTAGCACGGAAGAGATGGGTGCTGGTTTCTAAAAGAACCTTGCAAGTGGCAGTGGCCGTCATCGTCAACGTTGTCTCCTCTTGCTTCTCTTCTGGCTTTTCCTAGCAGGCATTCTTGACTTTTTTTTTGTCTTGGAAGAACTTTTATGTATTATTTTTATTAGAGATGATGATGTATAAAATGTGAAAAATAATAAAATTTCTTTTTTTATGAAGTCCATATAGAGTGTATGCTCACCAAAACTGGGGCAGATCAAACATGAAGTAAACAAAGATTATGTCTTAAGGGGCACTTAGCTATAATACTTTCTAAGTTTGTCGACATTCCAATAGTTCTTCATCGACTTGCCTGTTAATGTCTCCAAGGTGTAAACTCCTTTACCAGTGCTGATCACGTTGGGGGAACGGGTCCAAGATATCTATACCCCATCTATAAAATGACCAAGGTACAAACATTATGGATAGTTCCTCCGGGGGAGCATGATAATAGTCCGAGTGGCATTGGCATTTATCATAAACCCGAACATGTGCAAGTGAGTCGGTGCCTATCGTTAGCTAATAGTATCAGGCCCTGAGTGCCTTTAGAGCTAGAGCTTTTCCTCCTAAGTGATGTCCACAGCTTTCCTCGTGGACCTCAGCCAGTATATATTTTGCTTCTTTTGGTGTGAGGCATTTAAGGAGAGGTGAGGAAAACCCACGCTGGTATAACTGCCCATCATAGATAGTGTACCTGACTGTGGTCTTGATTAGTTTGGAGGCTTCCTTTGGATCAGAGGGCTTGACTCCGGATAATAGATATTCGACGATTGGGGTGATCCAAGTACATTCTTCCCTTTCCACTTGGAAAATGGTTACATTCGTGATGATGGTTGAGGGAGGTCTCTTGGATCATGGAACGGTTGTTGCTTGGGCTCTTAGTGCTGGCTAGTTTGGATAAGAAATTTGCCCTGGAGTTCTGCTCTTTGGGTATGTGCTCAATCTTGGAATCTTGGAAGCTTTGGAGGAGCTTTTGTACCTTGGCTAAGTACTTCTGATGGAGGGGCTCCTTAACTTGATAATCGCCTTGAATTTGGGAGGTCACAAGTTGGGAGTCACTACAAAGTATGATCTTCATTGCTCCCATGTCCTTGGCCATTACCAGTCTGGTAATACATGTTTCATACTCGGTTTAATTGTTTGAGGTTGTGAACTCGAACTTTAAGGAGTTTTCCATTACCACTCATTTGAAATTTTCCAAAATTACCCCGACACCACTTCCCTTGGGGTTCAAGGATCCATCAACAAATATGATCTAAGAAATTCCTTCAGGGTTGCTAGGGCCTAAAGTGAGTTTTACCAGAAAATCAGAGAGTGCTTAAGCCTTTATCACTAAACGGGGCTCGTATATAATTCCAAACTCAAAAAGATCAATGGACCAGGAGATCATTCTCCCTAGTAAGTTTGGCTTATGCAGCATCTGGCGTATAGGTTGATCTGTCCTAACCACCACGGGGTGGCATTGAAAGTATTTCTTGAGTCTCCTGGCCATGGTGACAAGTGCGAAGGCAACCTTTTCAATTTTCTAGTAGCGGAGCTCTAGGCCTTGTAGAACTTTACTTACGAAATAGACCGGCTTCTATCCCTCCTCCATCTCTCGGATTAGTGATAACTCCATAAAATGCAGTTATTTGTGCCCTATTTCTATGCTAGAATGAATGCTTAGTCCTTGTTTATAATGCATATTTGGGGGTTTTGAGCTTATATTTGTTATATTCTGATTCTAATGCCTTCTTGTATGTTTTATAGCAAATTGAGCTTTAATTATTATTGATTAAGTTTATTTATATATGTTACTGATTTAGTATTTTCTTCATGTTAGGAAGCGCTCCAAACAAGGTCAAATATGGAGCATTTGAGCTAAAAAGTCAAGAGGAAGCCAAATCTGCATTTCAGCATTCAACGCCGCGGTGCAAGATAGTGCGCGCCGCGGCGCAGAGAGGCATTTTAGTCATGCCATACTTAAACCCGAGACGAGAGGGTCGCGGCCCAAAAGAAGTAATATAACTAACCCTATGAGGGCCGCGGCACACGTATGTGGGGGCCGCGACGCAAAGGCGGCAAACTGAGTTTATAAATAGATTTTTCACGTTTTTCTCTGTGTTCTGGCTGCCTTAGCCATTTCCATTTTAGGTTTTCTTAGTTTTAGTTAGTTTTAGGTTAGTTTAGTTTGGCTAGATCTCCATTGATGGTGGATTGGAGTTAAGGATCAAGGATGAAGGAGGATTCAAGCTTCAGAGATAAATCAATGAGCTTCTTTTTTCTTTTTCCCTTTCTCTCTTCTCTTTATCTTCCTTGGATATGAGTTTACTTGTGTTTTCATGTTCATTGTATAGCTGAGCTGTATTTAGAGATAATTTGGATCCTTTTCTATATATATTAATAATGTGTTCTTCTCTGAGTTTGTATAGATATTTGGTTATTGTTTAATCATAATCTATGCTTAATGCATGCTGTTGGTTGGCCATTAATTGCATGATTCTAATATTTATAAATGAACTAGACATAGGGATTTGTCAATATGGATATGGTATGGTTGATGCATATTTGACGAGTTCAATTAGCTTGAATGAGTTGATTCGCTAACTAGATAGAAGTATACTTTTTAGCCATACATAGTGTGTGATTGAGAATAGATCATTCATGAGTAGATGTTGCGCTAGCATTCAAGGAAACTTAGTGAGTTGGGCAATTGAAATCAGGGTTAATTGACCTAGACATAGGCTTTTAGCTAATGAAGATTCTCAAGCTAACCTAATCAGTGCATGCATGTTAATGAGGAGGATTGCATGTTGTTAGTAGATGCAGGGGGTGAAGAAGGAATCCCTGAAACCTAACCATTTATCTTTATTGCTTTTGTAGATTAGATTTAGTTTAGTTAATTACTTTCTTATTTTTATGTCCTTGAATAGAATTGATTAAGCTATTGGTTGGTACTTAGCCTTGGAAACATAATTATCCTTATAAGAATAAACTTTTACTCTGTATCTGTATTACTTAAGCGATCCATGCACTTGTGGTTAGTAAATGGGTAACATGTTAGTTGATCCCTATCAATTAGTACTGAGCTTATACCCTCTTCGTGAACTGAAAGGTACAAGTACAGTGTCTCACCGGGTTTTGGTCTTGTCAATATGGGAGAAGAAGATAGAAGGTTCTTCAAAGAGGAAAAGATGATGCAGATTAAAAGTTACAAACCCAAGTGTAGGTTGTTTCAAGTAATAAATTCTCGCGAGTCCGAGGTTGATCCACAGGGAATTGATGTAGAAAAATTCTTTGACGCAAAGTAAATATTTTGTCACAACAATAAAAGTGATAAAACTTAGTCACAAATAAAAAAGACTTATTTGGGTTAGGAGATCCATTCTTGGTAAATAAAATAAGGACAAGATTAATTTTTTTTATAACTCAATTAGAATCCACACATAATGGAGGTTCCAATCGAAAAATACAATATTCAAAGTTCATTAAAAATTATATACGTAATTATATTATGATTCCTTTAATCATCTATTAACAGTTTAACACCACCACTCATAAATGGGATCAAGCATTCATTATGCCAAAATCTTGTCTATAACAAATCAAGATCTCCACTTTACAAGGAGGATTTCTAAATTGATTGAAAACAAAATAATCCGCGTATAATGACCACTTGAAAATATATTATTTAAGTGCAAGAAAAAAATGAATCTAACCTTATTTCATTACCAAGAGCTTCACCCTTTCACCCAAGTAAAATGAAACTTAGTTACTCATAGACAAGAAGAAATAAAGAGAGAAGAAGAAGAAGAACATAACTTCAATTTAGAACAAAAGAAAATTACAACAAGATAAACAAACAACACAATAGTATGATCTTGGCCTTTAAGACCAAGACTCCTCAAATGATCAGCTAAGGCATCCTTTTATAGAGGATTAGGGATACAAAATGACAAGGGGAC
Organism: Ormosia semicastrata; assembly: GCA_029884595.1. Lineage (NCBI taxonomy): Eukaryota > Viridiplantae > Streptophyta > Magnoliopsida > Fabales > Fabaceae > Ormosia > Ormosia semicastrata. Next base: position 9,482,808 of record JAQQTO010000063.1, on the reverse strand, counting down.
TAAGTCATGAGTGAGTGGATGAGTGAAAAATGAGTGAAAAATGCCAAATGACTTTTGATGAGTGAAAAATTATGGAGATTCTTTGTCTCCAAAATCATTCAACTCTGAAGTCATTGAATGCGTCATAATCTAACTAAGTAGTCTTCATAAAAGTTATAGGCCTGGATCTTAGCTTTCAAATGCCACCAGAATCACCTCAAAAGGTCACCTATAACCCGAGATATAGCCCAATTACTGCATAGTATTCAGGCTCAGTTACAACTCCTCTGTGCTGACTTCCAAGCCTAATATGACCCATAGACCTCAGAATCTTGAAAAATGTTCTTATAAAAGTTGTAGATTTGGGTCTTAACTATCAACCATCAAAATTTTAGCTTATTTAACATCCTATAACCCGAGCTATGGTATGAACAGTACACATAGGTCAAGCTATCAGGATCAACACTTTAGTTCTTACTTCAACTCCAATTTGAGTTATCCAATTGTGTGATTAGGCCTTTGAGGTCTTCATGAAAGTTGTAAGGAATTGTCTTAACTTTACTACAAGACCAGAATCACATCAACCAGATATTTGAAACTCAAATTATAGTCAGTTTACTGAGCGCTACCAAAAAGATAAATTAAGGCTAATTCATGCAATAATTCTTTCAATAATCCAATTAGGCTCAATATCATAGAATGTGACAAAACTAACATAATTAAGCCTAATTGAACCTTAAGAAGCCCAGTGAGAGGATTATAAAATGTATAAAATATATTGTTATCAAATTCTCACACACTTAACTTTTGCACTCTTGGGCAAAACACATAAGACAAAAAACTAGGGAACAAAAAAAAATGACACAGACTCAAAAGCTAAAAACTCCAAAAGATTTAATGAATCAAGAAGAGCAACTAGACAGTCAAGGGATCAAAACATTCATGAGGTAATATTTCTTCGCATCTCAAACCAACAAGTAAGAAAACTTCATTTGAAAAGAATGAATCAAGAATGATAGATCCTCACAAAATTCACTCTCAATCTCTCAAGTCTTTAAAAGGTAAGTATTTCACTCTATTCAACTCATGAATAATTGCACTACCATAAGCTTACTTATCTTCTACTTCTTCGCTACTCAAAAATAACATGCACACAAAAATCAAGAGGGTTTTATTCAAGGTTATAATGGGGCTATGGTAAAGGAGAGGGGTAATACGGATATGACAAGTTAAATACCAAAGAGAATAGAAGAGCATTATGATACAGTTAGAGTAAAGAAGATGTTTGAGAACATTCAGTTTAAATTTCCCAATGGTTTCTTAGTTCCTTCTCTATTTGCTTCCTTCTCATAAAGAACAATCACCAATATTTGACTAATGTTTTGTTGAAGATCAATGCCAAATTAGTAGGTTGGATTCATTGTTAGGCCTGGACATTCTCCTTCTCTTCCTGTTATTTCTAAGCACCCACTCTCATTCTAGGTATGAATATATCACAAGGTGCATCCTTTGATTGCAGCGGTGGTCAGCTCTTTTTTTTCTTTTTTTTTCTTTCTTTTAGGAACATTTTGCACACACACCCCTACACTTATTAAAAAAACTCAACCAATAGCAAAGCCAATGTTCTCTTATTTCCTAAGATTAGGTAAGAATATGATTTTTTTAAGACACGTTATGAGCTAGAAATAAGAAATGGTCAAATAAGGTCAAATGGGGTACACAAGGGAAAATATGCAAGGTTGGCTATTTGGTCAAAGTAGTTATTTCAAGAAAAATGCATCAATCATGTTTATGTATGCATGTGAAAATGTAGCCTAACAAAGAATCAAAGCAAGTTCTAGAGTAACAATTCTATGAGTGAAAAAAAATCACACAAGAAAGAAGAGAATGGTACAGATGTTTAATCCATTCATCAATAGGCTCAAAATCTCATAAGGCATATATCCATCATTCTTAATCTATCAATTCAATATCCATAACCAAGCATGTAAAATTTAAGAAAGAATATAATTTATTCAACCATGTCATGATCCCTGAATCCTGTTGCTACTTCTACACAAAATAGTTACTACCTCAATCTAGATGCGTCTCAAGAGTAAAATTACCTCTAGAGCAAAATTTACTCCTTACTCTGTCATCCTTAATTAGTTTAGCTATTAGTAAATTGCTGACAAACATATAAACATGACAAACATATTAATAAACACACTTCCTAATTTGTTTTTTATTTTATTTATTTATTTATTTGGTTATTTTTTCACTTCAACTATCCTTCCCCCTAACCAGATCACAACATTATCCTCAATATCAAAACATAGATAGGTAAAGGATAGAAGATATTACCTGTTGTTGCAATTACTGAAAAGAGATATCTTGCACAAATATAAACAGAAATAAAGTATGATGAAAGCTTGTAATCATTTAAATAGTTAGTGTGTCTGATCTGGCTTGCTTTTCATACTGCTTCCTTCATCGCTTCCTTCTGACTAATCTATCTGAGCTGTTACTGGATCAGGTTCATAAACAAAATCTTCTAATTTATCAATCAACTCATCAACAGTGGAAGCAGAAATAAGGAGTCGTCTTGCTGAAGGTGTGATAAATTTCTTTATGTATAAGTTTCATGGCATATCTTTATACCGTGCGTTATGAGTGCAGTAATATCAAGACAACTCAGCCAATCTTGGAATTCTTCTCCCTCCTGCTTATTTGAAGAAAAGAAAAAGAGAATAAAGAAACCATCGTGAGTTTTTAGCCTGGGTCTTGAACCTGGAGAGCTCACACTTGGGTTCGTAACATCAACAAAGATGCTAAAATCTGAAACCCGCAATGTTCAAGATCCAGAACGCCCCATCCTAGGGTGCTGAGAGCCCCTTCTAATAAAGGAGAGGATCAAGCTCAGATGCCTCATACGCTTTGGCAGCCACGGGTTACTTCTCACTAATAACCAGAGCGGGATGCTTCTGCCTGTCCATCAACTCCATAGTGCATAGATGGTGAACATTGGGTTGTGGAGTGCGACTCTCTACAGAGCATGGTACACAAACTTTTTTTTTGGACTGACATGCGAAGGTCCACCTGAGTCAATGACGGGTTTGCCACTGGCAGGGGCTCCTAATCTAATTAAAGATCAAGTACAACAGAAGTTTCGCCCCTTTTTTTCTTTTTTTCTTCTTTTTTTTTCTTTTTGAAGATGTACAAGATAATATATACATGTTATTGTGATTGTGGCTCACATCTTCATCTAGTTTTATGTCTAATAACGGCTTAAACACCTTCTATAATTCGAGGATAAGCTTCCCATCCAATTTTCTTATAAATTAGAAAACAGGGTCTTTTTGAGTCAGATTCCCAAGACTGTAATGCTCTTGCGCGTCCCTGCAAAGATTCCACAAACTAAGAAGTTCACACTGCACATATCCATAAGAATGCATCTCAAGAGTCAATAAGATATTATCTAATGACTCCTTACTCAGTTCATTCTTAAAGAAGAAAATTTTATCTTCTCTGTTTGCGGAAACCATTCCTAAAGAACGACATCGCGTGTTATAATTTCATCGCGTACACTTGTAACAAACTTTCATTCTTTTTGCTCTTCTCCTTTTTGAATACGAACTTTTACCGAGACCCGGCATGTATGGGATAAATGAATCTAAAGATTCACTAGCTAAACGAATCTTTGCTTCGATTATCTAGCGTATATCTTCTGAGATGCCATTATACATTAACAGTCTCAGTCTTTCACACTTGAGAGTCACAGAGTACCGTTATCCGCCACTTAACCGAGAATACAAAGAACTACAAAAAGCAAGAAACAAAATTAAAATAAATTTTACTCATAACAAATATTAGAAAGGGAGATAGATTCTACCTCAACAACTTGATGTTCCAGAAATGGTTTGAGTCTTTGTCCATTGACCTTAAATACATTACCATTCCTAGGATTCTCAATGTCTACGACCCCATGAGAATACACATATTTGACAATAAAAGGACCAATCCACCTAGATCTCAATTTTCTAGGGAATAGATGAAGACGAGAATTATAAAGCAAAACTTTTTAACCAATTTTAAAAGATTTTCTCAAGATTGATTTGTCATGAAAAGCTTTTGTTCTAGCTTTACAAATCTTTGAGTTTTCATATGCATCATTTCTCAATTCCTCAAGTTCATTCAATTGCAATTTATGTAATTTGGAAGCATCATCAAGATTTGAGTTGAAAGCTTTAGTGGCCCAAAATGCTTTATGCTCCAATTCTACAGGAAAGTGACAAGGTTTTCCATAGATTAACCGATAGGATGACATGTCTAAAGATATTTTGAAAGCAGTACGGTAAGCCCAAAGTGCATCATTTAATCTTAAAGACCAATCTTTACGATTTGGGTTAATCATTTTTTTCAAAATTTGTTTAATATCCCTATTTGTTAATTTTACTTGTCCACTTGTCTGAGAATGATAAGGGGTGACAATTTTGTGTGTGATGCTATATTTCTTCATTAAATGTTCAAATGGTTTATTGCAAAAATGCTTTCCCCCATCACTGATGACAGCTCGAGGGATTCCAAATCGACTCAAAACATTGTCTTTTAAAAATTTAAGAATAATTTTATGATCATTGTGTCGACATGGAATCGCCTCAATCCATTTTGAGACATAATCAACTACAACCAAAATATACACAAATCCAAATGATGATGAAAATGGACCCATTAGATTAATTCACCAATAATAAAAAATTTCAATGACAATGATAGGGTTCAAAGGCATCATGTCTCTTTTAGAAATGGAACCCAATTTCTGACAACTTTCACAACTTTTAAAAAAAACATAGCTGTCCTTAAATAATGTGGGCCAATAAAATCCACATTGTAAGATTTTTGCAGCTGTTTTCTTTGAAGAAAAATGATCTCTACATGCTTCTGAATGACAAAATTTAATGACACTACTTACCTCATTGTCAGGTACACATCTCTGAAAGATTTGATCAAGACAATATTTGAATAAATATGGGTCATCCCAATAGAAAATTTTCACCTTAATCAAAAACTTCTTTTTGTCTTGATGCGTCTATTGAGATGACATTTTACCTGTTACAAGAAAATTGACAATGTTAGCAAACCAAGACATGGAATTGACAGAAAATAAAAATTCATCGGGAAAAGAATCATTGATAGGTGTGTTATCAAAAGATGAGCCTATTGTAAGTCTGGACAAATGTTCTGCAATAACATTTTCGACTCCTTTCTTCTCTTTTATTATGATGTTAAATTCTTAAAGCAACAAAATCCACCGTATCAACCTAGGTTTGGCATCCTGTTTAGACATTAAATATCTAACAGCGGCATGATCAGTGAAAACAATAGTAGAAGAAAAATTATAGCAAGTAGTTCTTTTTCAGTAGTGGTGTAATTCATTTAGGCACTATTCAAAATTCAACTTGCGTAATAATTTACATGAGGCTTACCTTCCTTTCTCTATCCTAAAACAGCGCCAACAGCAAAATCACTAGCATCACACATCAACTCAAAAAGCAAAGACCAGTCAGGGATTGCATGATAAGAGCAGAAGTCAAAAGACCAATTAATTTTTTAAAAGATTTCTGACAAACTGGAGTCCAATCAAATAGTGCATCTTTTGTTAGAAGATTACATAATGGTCTAGATATGGCACTAAAGTCTTTAACCAATCTTCTGTAAAATCCTGCATGTCCTAAAAAGGAACGAACTTCTTTGACTATTTTTGGGGAAGGCAAATGAGCAATTAATTCAACTTTAGTCTTATCAACTTCAATTCCCTTAGAAGATATCACATGACTAAGCACTATTCCTGATGTAACCATGTAATGACATTTTTTCCAATTTAATACAAATCATTTTTCTTCACATCTTTTAAGAACTTTTTCTAAATTATCAAGACAATTTTCAAAAGAATTTCCAAAAACTGTTAAGTCATCCACAAAAACCTCTAAATAATGCTCAATCATGTCACTAAAAATACTTAGCATGCATCTTTAAAAATTTGTTGGAGCATTACAAATACCAAAAGACATTCTTCTATATGCAAAAGTGCCAAAGAGACATGTAAAAGTGATTTTTTCTTGATCCTCTAATGCAATTGATATTTGATTATACCCTGAATAACCATCAAGAAAACAATAGTAGGGATGCCCTGCTACTCTTTTCAGAATTTGATCAAGAAATAACAATGGGAAATGATCTTTCCTATTGACTGCATTCAATTTTCTAAAATCAATACACATGTACCAACTAGATGAGACTCAGGTAGGAATTAATTCACCTTTTTCATTTTCAACCATTGTTATTCCAAATTTCTTAGGCACAACTTGTGTAGGGCTTACCCACTGGCTATAGGAGATAGGATAGATAATTCCAACATCAAGTAATTTAAAAACTTCAGCTATAATTACCTCTTTCATGTGTGGATTTAATCTTCTTTGAGGCTGTTAAGATGTTTTAGCATTATCCTCTAAATGTATTCTATGTATACAAATTAATGAATTAATACCTTTTATGTCCTTTAATGTCCATCCAATTACACTTTTGTGCCTTTTAAGTACTTCTATCAACATACCTTCTTGTTCTTTAGTCAGGGATGAGGAAATTACCACTGGAAAGCTTTGTTCCTCTCCCAAAAATGTGTACTTCAACCCAGCAGGTAATGGCTTTAGTTCTAGTGTGGGTACTTCTTCATAGGTATCATCATTTATGGGTTTTAGCTCTTCGAATATTGGCTTCCATCCTTTGTATTCCATTTCCTGTGTACAGTCAAGCAAAGAGCATATTTCAAAAATATCATCATCTAATTGTGTAGCTAAATCAAATGAATTAATTAAACAAATTTCTAATGGGTCAGAAGAACTCCTGGTTTGAATATGATCATCTATAATGGCCTCAATCCCTTTAACTTCTTCATTTTCATCATAAACTTGTTGTGGTTGCTTGCACATGCTGAAAACATTAAGCTCCAGTGTCATATTTTCAAATGTTAGCTTCACCACTCCATTTCTGCAATTAATCAAAGCATTAGATGTTGCTAAAAATGGGCAACCTAAAATAACAGGAATTGACTTGCTACTATTTTTCATAGGTTCAGTTTCCAAAATAATAAAATCCATAGGATAAACGAATTTATCAACTTGTACTAACACATATTCCACTATTCTTTTTGGAATTTTAATTAATCTATCTACAAGTAGAAGAGTTACAGAAGTTGGTTTTAATTCACCCAAGTTGAGTTGCTGATAAACTGAATATGGAAGCAAATTAACACGAGCACCAAGATCATGTAAAGCTCGTTCAATTTTATGTTCACCAATAATGCATGAAACTATAGGACAATCAGGATCTTTATATTTTAATGCATTATTGTTCTGAATAATGGAGCTTACCAGTTTAGTCAAAAATGTATTTTTTTTCACATTATGTTTCCTTTTAACAGTGCACAAGTCTTTCAAAAATTTGACATAACAAGAAATCTATTTGATAGCATCTAACAGATGAATATTGACTTTCACTTGTTTAAAAATTTCAAAAATGTCACTGTTATGGTTCACTTTACTCGAATTGTTTAATGCTTGAGGATATAGGGGTGAAGGCGAGGGTTTGGTCTCCTTTTGGCAAGGTAATTTATCAATTCTTTCCTCATCTTTGGAACTTGATTCATCATCTTTCTCACAAGGTTCAGAAATTTATTTTTCAACAACCTTTCCACTCTTAAGAGTTATCACTGACTGGACTTAATCTATTTATTAGCTTTCTGAACTACCCTCATTTAGGCTGTACTGACCCTTGGGATTCGGTTGAGGTTGAGAGGGAAACTTTCCTTTCTCGTGAATGGTGAGTGCAGAAGAAAGTTTAGCAAGAGTGTCTTTTATGTCAATCATAGCTTGAGTGTTTTGGTTATTAATGGCTTTTGCTTTTCCATGAATATATGCAATGTTGCTTCAAGGTTTTTCCTATATGGTGGGATATAGGGTGCATATCCTTGAGAATTTTGAGAGTCTTGTTGTGTCTGAGGAGGTGGTGGTTGCATAAATTGTGCTTGATTGTTGGTCCTCCAACTGAAGTTCGAGTGATTTCTCCATCCCGAGTTGTATATATCTGAAAAAGAAGTGAATGGTTTTTTAAAATTGATCATTGCATTTACTTGCTCATGCACAACTTCTTTAAAAACAAAAATTTTTGGACATTCATTTGTTGAGTGTCCCAATTCATCACAAATGCTACAAATTTCTTCATTTTGCACAGATTTAATTTCTTTTACCTTCCCTGATTCCATGACTTCAACCCTTCTAGCCAAACTAGCAAACCTAACATTTAAATCTTCTTTTTGACTAAGATGATATTTTCCTTTACTAGCATTTGTAAGATTATATCTAATTGAATTTTTAGAAGGATTAATACTATGCCAAGATTGAGAATTTTCAACCAAATAGTCTAAATAGTCTAAAGCTTCTTCAGGTTCTTTATCAAGAAACTCACTATTTCACATTGTTTCCACAAATTATTTAGTTTCAGGTGTTATCCCTTCATAAAAGAAGCTTATAGTGCGCCATTTTTCAAAACCATGATATGAGCAAGAATTCAATAAATCTTTAAAACGTTCTTAACTTTGAAAATATGCTTCATTTGAATTTTGAAAAAAAATTGGATTTGTCTTTTCAAAGCATTGGTTTTATGTGTTGAATTTTTTTTTTTTAAAACTCACCTTGTATTTCTTGCCATATGTCAATTGATCTTGGTTTCAAAGTGTTAAGCCAAGTTTTTGCTTTATCTTTCAAAGAAAAAGGAAACAATTTAAGCTTAACAACCTCTTTAGTGCAAGTTTGATCATTAAAAGCGGTACATATTTCCTCAAATTCTTCTAGATGTAAATATGGGCTTTCATATTCTAAACCATGGAAATTAGGAAGTAAAGAAATCATACCTGACTTGAATCTAAAATTGTTAGCATTGAGTGGAAAGATAAAACATGATGGACTAGAATTTTGAGATGGTTGCAAATACTCATGCATGGTTCGCAACGGTTGATTTTCATGTTCATCATGTATACTTTCATTTTCAGCCATTGTGTTTGATGTGTGTGATTGTGATTCAAACAAATTAATATGTAAAGTACTAGGATTAATTCTAACTAAACGACCAAAGTTTAAATCATGATACCATTTAAGCATAAACAAGTAACTTAAAATAGAAAAGAAAATGTACAAGTAGGCGGTATAAACTTGCCATTAAATATTAACAAGGAGGATGGGTAAACCAGCCACCAAATAAATATTAACAAAAGTGTGGTATAAACCAGCCACTAAATAAGTTAATAAGCAGATAAAGTAAAAAGTTAGATAGTTAATAAGTTAGTAAGCAAGAAAATTAAAAAGTTAGTAGGTTAGTAAGTTAGAAAGTTAAAAATAAAATACAAAAAGTAAAATACGAGAAATTAAAGTACGAGAATATAAATTACGTAAAAATAAAGTGCAGAAAATAAAGTAAAATTAAAATATGAAAATCGAAGAATTGGCAAGTCGATTTTTTGCTCCGACGAGAGAGTGAAGAAGAAAATTATTTCATTAATGATTAAAGATTATAGAGAGATAATGAAGAGTTTCTCCCACTAAGTTAGTACGTTAGTAAGTACAAAGAAAAAAATTAAAAGAGTAGAAAAAATATATATATATATACAGGATCCACAAAAAAAATATATATATATATATATATACAAAATATTTACACCATAAATTTGTTCTTCAAATCAAATCCCCCGCAACGGTGCCAAAAACTTGATGCGAATTAAAAGTTACAAACCCAAGTGTAGGTTGTTTCAAGTAATAAATTCTCGAGAGTCTGAGGTCGATCCATAGGGAATTGATGAAGAAAAATTCTTTGACGTAAAGTAAATATTTTGTCATAACAATAAAAGTGATAAAACTTAGTCACAAATAAAAAGACTTACTTGGGTTAGGAGATCCACTCCTGGTAAATAAAATAAGGACAAAATTAATTTTTTTTATAACTCAATTAGAATCCACACATAATGGAGGTTCCAATCGAAAAATACAACGTTCAAAGTTCATTAAAAATTATGTATGTAATTACATTATGATTCCTTTGATCATCTATTAACACCACCACTCATAAATGGGATCAAGCATTCATTGTGTCAAAATTTTGTCTACAACAAATCAAGATCTCTACTTTACAAGGAGGGTTTCTATAATGACCACTTAAAAATATATCATTTAAGCACAAGAAAGAAATGAATCTAACCTTATTTCATTACCAAGAGCTTAACCCTTTCACCCAAATAAAATTAAACTTAGTTACTTATAGAGAAGAAGAAAAAGAAGAAGAAGAAGAAGAAGAAGAAGAAGAAGAAGAAGAAGAAGAAGAAGAAGAAGAAGAAGAAGAAGAAGAAGAAGAAGAAGAAGAAGAACATAACTTCAATTTAGAATAAAAGAAAATTACAACAAGATAAACAAATAACACAATAGCATGATCTTGGCCTTTAAGACCAAGACTCCTCAAATGATCAGCCAAGGCAAGAAGAAGAAGAAGAAGAAGAAGAACATAACTTCAATTTAGAACAAAAGAAAATTACAACAAGATAAACAAATAACACAATAGCATGATCTTGGCTTCTAAGACCAAGACTCCTTAAATGATCAACCAAGGCATCATTTTATAGAGGATTAGGGATATAAAATGATAAGGGGGCTGAGTCATGAGTGAGTGAATGAGTAGAAAATTATAGAGATTCTTTGTCTCTAAAATCATTCAGCTCTGAAGTCATTGAATGCGTCATAATCTGACCAAGTAACTTTATGAAAGTTGTAAGCCTAGATCTTAGCTTTCAAATACCACCAGAATCACCTCAAAAGGCCACATACAGCCCGAGATATGGGTCAATTACTGCATAGTATTCAGGCCTGGTTATAGCTCCTCTGCTCTAACTTCCAAGCCTAATATGACCCATTAAACCTCAGAATCCTAAAAAGTGTTATTCATGAAAGTTGTAAATTTGGGTCTTAACTATCAACCATCAAAATTTCAACCTATTTAACATCCTCTAGCCCACGCTATGACATGAACGGTACACATAGGTCAAAATGTCAGGATTAGCACTCTAGTTCTTGTTTCAACTCCAATTTGAGTTATCCAATTATGTGATTAGGCCTTTGAAGGTTTCATAAAAGTTGTAGGGAATTATCTTAACTTTCTTACAAGACAAGAATCACATCAACCAGATATTTAAAACTCAAATTATAGCCATTTTACTGAATACCGTAAAAAAGATAAATTAAGGCTAATTCATGCAATAATTCTTTCAATGATCCAATTAGGCTCAATGTCATAGAATGTGACAAAACCAACATAATTAAGCCTAATTGAACCTTAAGAAGCCCAGTGAGAGGATTATAAAATGTATAAAATATATTATTATCAAAAGACATCCTCACACTCCTGAATCCACTCAAAATCCTTCCCTTTTTTAAGAAGTCTAAATAAAGGAAGAGATTTGTGAGCAGCTTTAGCAAGGAAACGCGTGAGGGCTGCAATCCAGCTAGTCAGCTACTACACTTCTTTGATATTTTGAGGGCTACGTATGTTGAGCACTGCCTGACATTTATCTGGATTAGCCTCAATTCCATGGTGAGTCAGCATGAAGCCTAAGAATTTGCCTGTTTGGACCCCGAAGGCGTATTTTTCTGAGTTAAGTCCCATGTTATACTTCTTGAGTTATGCAAACACTTCTTCGAGATCCGTGGTATGTGATCTGCCTTATGGGGTCTTCACTATCATATCATCAGTATAAATCTCCAGCATCTTCCCCATTTGGTCTTCAAAGACCCTGTTCATCATTCTCTGGTAGGTGCCTACTGCATTTTTCAAACCAAAAGGCATAACCTTGTAGCAGTAGCTCGCCCTATCAGTGATGAAAGTAGTTTTGTCTTCGTCCCCAGGGTACATTAGGATCTGGTTATACCTGGAGTATGCATCCATGAATGACAGCAAATGAAAGCCTGAGGAGTTGTCCACCAGTTTATCTATATTGGGAAGTGGGTACGGATCTTTAGGGCAGACTTTATTTAAGTATGTATAATCTAACATTCTTCACTTCCCATTTGACTTCTTCACCAGGACCACATTGGATAACCATGTGGCATACGGTACTTCCTTAATGAAGATGACATTGAGCAACTCATTCACCTGTTCTTCAATAATTTGCTACCTTTTTTAGCCAACTTTTTTTTTTATTCTGGGAGATCGACCATGCATCCTCCCTGATAGACATGTGATAACAGATGAAGGAGGGGTCAAGACCATGCATGTCAAAAGATGTCCAGGACAAGAGGTCTTTGATTTTAAGCAAGAGCTCAATTAACTGGCGCCTTTCTTCTTCTTCTAGGTTCATTCCGATCTTGGTGACCTAGTCTGACTTGGTACCAAGCTGGATAGGTTGTAGTTTGCCCTCCAGCTGGGGTCTGGTACCCAATATTTCTTCTCAAACATCTAGTTCGATCGAAAGGATGTTGACCTAATCCAGGATTGGGCTAGATGTGCCAACTTTTGCTTTCTTAGGAACCCTACAAATTCTGAGACTCTCGTTATAGTATTTCTGGGCCACAATTTAGTTGTCTTTTATTGTGACAACCTCGTCACTCTTACTGAGAAACTTCATGACTAAATGGGTAGTGGATACCACGGCGCCAAGTGCGTTTAAGGCAGGGTGGCCCAAGATGATGTTGTAAGTCGAAGGGCAGTCCACGACTAAAAACCTGATCTTAATAGTCCTGAAGAGTTTAGGGGACGCTAGTGTAAAGTGAGTCTCATAGTATCCAGTTGAGTTGATCTTCTCACCGATGAACCTTGTAAGGTCCCTATCATAGGGGATTAGCTCCGTACGTGGGAGTTCCAGCTTCTGGTAAAGAACCATGAACATGATGTCTGGTGAGCTCCCTTGGTCAATGAAGATGCATCAAATTTTGGCATGTTAGAGCTCATGTCCTTCACAACCACGGGCTACTCCTCCATTACAACACAAAACCCGAATTCTGTTTGACTGGCCTCAGAATTTGAAGTGGCTACATTCTCCTTTATGAGTTTCTTGAGTTTGCTAAGGTCATTTCCTAGAACCATGTTGTCTGCGTCCAAACAACAATAACTATCTATGTTGTCAGAAGCAGATAAAAATGGAAACAAAGGGAAATAGGAACACTGAGTAAATGAACATGAAAATATTTATCCAACCTAGACCTAGAAATTTACCTAGTATGGCCATTTCATCACTCTCCATGTGATTTATAACCTGTAAGTAGCACATAAGTGATGCACAATTTTTAGTTTCAAACAAGTCTACAAACTTGATGCGGGATTAATTGTTGCATTGCGAACCCAAGTGCAGGTTGTCTCAAGTAATAAATTTCTCGGGAGTCCGAGGTCGGTCCACAGGGAATTGTTGAAGATTAATTAAGGTGAAGTAAATATTTTGTTACTACGGCAAAAATTATTTACTTTGGTTAAAAAATCCACTTTTGGTAAATAAAGTAAAGGTAAAATTAATTTCTTTTATAACTCAATTAGAATCCTCGCAACATGGAGGTTCCAATCGAAAAATATAACATTAAAAGTCCATTTAAAATAATATACGTAATTATATTATGTTTCCTAAAAATATTACCACCACTTATAAATGGGTTAAAGCATTCATTGTACCAATATTTTGTCTACAACAAATCAAGAACTCCTCTTTATAAAGATGGTTTCTAAATTATAAGAAACAAATTATAATACGTATAATGGTTACTAGAAAATATAAATCATTTAAGCACAAGAGAAGAATAAATCTAACCTTACTTTATTACCAAGAGTATCACCCTTTCACCCAAGTAAAATGAAACTTAGTTACTCATAGATAAGAAGAAAGAAAGGGAGAAGAAGAAGAAGAAGAAGAATATGACTTTAATTTAGAACAAAGAAAAATTACTACAAGAAAACCTAGTAACAAAATGGCATCATTTTAGTAACTAACACCTAACACCCTCAATGATCTTCCAAGGCCCCCTTTTATAGAAGATTAGAGATACAAAATGACAAGGGGAGTGAGTCATTAGTGGGTGGATGAGTGGAAAATGAGTGGAAAATGCCAAAAGACTTTTGGTGAGTGGAAAATTATGGAGATTCCTTGTCTCCGAAATCATACAGCTTTGAAGTCATTGCATTCGTCCTTTTTTAACCACGTAGTTTTCATGAAAGTTGTAGGCCTGGATCTTAGCTTTCAAATGGCTTTAGTTTGAATCTAATATCATTTCTATAACTCCAGATACGTTCAAATTACTGCACACTGCTCAGGCCCAGTCACAGCTCCTCTGTTCTGACTTTCAAGCCCAATATCACCTTCAAGGAGTCTGATTCTGGAAAAGTGTTCAACATAAAAGTTGTAGATATGGGTCTTAACTATTCAATATTCAAATTTAGCCCATTTGACAACCTCTAGCCCAAAAAATGGCATGAATAGTATACATAGGTCAAGCTGTCAGGAACAGCACTTTAGTTCTTGCTTCAACCCTAATTTGAGTTATCTACTCGTGTGATTGGGCCTTTGAGGTCTTCATGAAAGTTATAGAGCTCTCTCTTATCTTTAAAATACCATCAGAGTCACCTCGTTTGACTACCTACATACCAAGATATAGCCTAAATATAAAAACAATGTAAGACGTAAATTATGTTAAAAAATTCAATTAAGTCCAATTTGAGTCTAAACTTATAAAACATAATCAAAATCAATCAATTAAGTACATGGAGAGTGTAAATGACTAAAAATGAAGGCTTATTAATGTATCAAATATGTGATCATCAAATTCTCTCAACTTAGCTTTTTGCACTCGTGGGCAAAACACACAAGACCAAAACTAAAAAAAAAAAAAAAAACAGACTTAAAAGCAAAAGACTCTAAAAAACTCAATTTCTAATAATATTTAAAAATGAAGAGCAATCAATCATTCAAGTAATCAAAACATTCATGAGGTAACATATCTTCACATATCAAATCAACAAGCAAGGATATTTCAATTGAAAAGCATGAGTCAAGAATGATAGATTTTCACAAGATTCACTCTCAATCCCTCAAGTGTTTAAAAGGTAGGTATTTCACTCAATTCAACCCATGAAAATTGCACTACCATAAGCTTGCTTATCTTCTACTTCTCCACTACTCAGAACATATGCACACACAAATCATGAGGACTTTATTCAAGGTTGTAATGGGGTCAAGGTAAAGGATGAGGTAATATGGATATGACAAGTTAAATACCAGAGAATAAAAGAGCATGAGAGTTGAGTTCAATTAACAAGCATGTAAGTTCATCCCAACTCCACCTAATACAAATTCCCTTTACATATTCTTTTCATTTCCTTTATTCCCTTGTTGACCCTCTTCCTTTTACATTTTTTTTTGATTTTTTTATTGATTTTTATTAATTTTTTTTTTACAAAAAAACATCATATATACATTTTTTTAACCATTCTACACACACACCCCCACACTTGTTCAAGAACTCATCGAATGACAAAACTAATGTTCTCTTATTCCCTAAGGTCAAGTAAAAACATTATTTTTCATTTAAGGCACATAATTGTTAGTCATGACAACCATTACCCAAGAGGGGGGTGAATTGGGTATTAAAAAATTTTCACAAATACTCTTTAAATAAACACAAATATTTAAGCTATTAAATAAAAGAGAAAGAATTGTGAGATGAAGAATAAAAGCTTTAAGAACAGTAAATAAATAAATGTGTAATAATATAAAATTACGTAAAATAAAGAAATTGAGAAGAGAGAAGCAGGCACGATATTTATCCTGGTTCGACCACTAACCCATTGGTGGTCTACGTCCAGTCCTCGAAAACAATCTGAGATTTTTCACTATGTATACAAGCTTTAATAGGTGCTTGCAACCGTTACATAAAAGAGTACTTTTCACACACAGGGAAACTCTACCCTTGTGCTAAAGTCTCAGCCTGTAGGGATACCTCACCCTTATACAAACCTTGAAGGGATACCTCACCCTTATACAAATCTTGAAGGATACCTCACCCTCAATACAGTAGAACAAAAGTATAAATGAAGAGAAACTCTCACTCAGAGCAAATAATACAATTTGAAGTGCTAAGAGGCTCTCAAAGAATATCTCAAAGTTTTAGCAAAAAGAGCACAGGAAATAGGCGTAAATTATAAATCACATTTTCCAAAGTAAACGCAAATTAAACAGATAGGTGCTCTATGTCAGATGAGACCCACGGTCTCTATTTATAGAGCCAGATAGAAAATAGCCATTGTAGAAATTAATCTTGTAATTATTATGAAAAAAGTGTCCGTTACATACCATAACCGGATTTGTATTTACCGTGTTTATTCGAATAAGCCTTCTGTTATTCGAATAACACGTTCATTTTAAAAACATTTAAACTGGTTATTCGAATAACCTTCGTGTTATTCGAATAACTCTGCTACTAAGAAATCATTTAGAAAACTGGTTATTCGAATAACTCTAAGTTTATTCGAATAACATTCGTTAAGACAGATTTCTGGGAAAAGGTTCTATTCGAATAACTAATGAGTTATTCGAATAGCTGATATAAAACAAGCTATTTTGGAAAACACTTATTCGAATAACAGGAGTGTTATTCGAATAACACTTTAAAACACAAAGTTACGCAGCAGCCAAAAACAAAGCTTTATTCGAATAACCAATGATTTTTTCGAATAACTCAATTTGTAAAACAGTTATAAAAGCTTGAAAAGCATCCCAGAAAATTTATCAAAAACACCAAAACATTTTTAAGATATTTTTAAGATCAAAACAGTTTTAGTATAAGTTTAAGAAAACATTTTTGTTTTATCTTAATGCACTAGGAGATATCCAAAGAGATCCTCGAACAGAGAAACTCTAAGTCCTAAAGCTATCCTTAAAAGATCTTGGACTTGGTCTTCCCATCATCTTCATTTTGTCTTCATGTTTGTTATCATTAAAAAAATATTCTTCAAAGGCATATGTTTAATCACATTCTCCTTGTGTTGAGCTTAATTGAGATCTTTTGCTTTCTTGTTGCAATGCTCACTCTTGGTGCTTGGATTATCCTACAAAGTATTGCTTACTTAAACAAGCATAATTAGTCCAAATTCATAATTCAAAATCTTCATATGCATGATTCATAAATGTATAACTCTAGTTAGTTTAACATGCATATAAAACTTTCATAGACATATCCAAATAAGTCATTTAATAATTATTAATAGATATGATCTATGTAGGATGCAACAGAACACATTGCACAAAGGTCAAATCCAATATTAATTCATTTATAACTCATATAAAGCATTATTGGATATACTATATGATGAATGTTACATATATCATATTGCATGATTATTAAGTAAAATATAACTAGATAAGGTACATATCACGCATGATACAATATATCACATTAAGCACATTTATCAAGTATAAGCATCATTTTTTTTTGTATTTGTCATCATCAAAACTTATCATATAAAATCATTTGGGGTAAACTTATTTCCATAATCTCCCCCTTTTTGATGATGACAAATCACCAAAGAAAAATATGTTGAACAATATGCAAGAATGAATATTCATGTAAGCATATCAAACAATAAGTACAAGAACATATTTTTCTTTCCAATTTTCACTCCTCCTATTTGACATCAACAAAGAGGCGTAGAAAGAAAAGATTTTATCCCTCTTATAGATTCTACATATGATTCAAGAAGGGTAGGATAGAAGGAAAGACAATAAGAGATGATCTTTGTTGACATGTTGATAGAATTAACAATAAAGCACAAGAGATGTAAGCAACAATTTAAGAACTAGGCTCCCCCTCAAAATATGCATATTATAAAAAAGAAAGCAAGGGTAAAGATATTTATTCTTAATTCAAAATTTTAAGACTTCTCCCCTTTTCAAAAAGAATTTTATAAGAGCACATGATATTTTTAAAAGCATTTTAGAAGGGTAGAAATGTTTTATAAAAAAACATATATTCCTTGGAAAGCATCTAGTCATTTAAGATTAATTTATTAATAAATATCATACAATCCATATCATATAAAATACCACAAATGCTAAGGGATAGAGATACTTATTGAGATAGATAAAGAGTGATGATCCTTCTTTATTGGTCCTTTAACTTTGAGCTTTCTTCCTTTGAATATTCCATTCCATTGCACTTGAAGAAAGTCTTCTTTATCTTCCTCTTCATTTGAATTCCATTCAACTTTTCTCGTTTATCCACATATGCTTATATGTAAAAATCTGATGGCTATATTTGAAACACATAGAGAGACTTGCAAAACTAACTTTAAAAGTCCTCTAAAACATAGGTTAGCATCAAATATCATGTAAGCCATTTATAAGCATAATTCAGGTTAATATATAATTTAAAGCATGTATCACATTATCAACCATGCAATATTATCTCTAACAAGAATGCATGAAGCACATATGCACTTGAATCCAAAAAGAATAGTTTAAGCATTTTAAGACATGATTCAAGTTTATCAAGAAACATATGATCATCATCAAAATTTATTTAGGCATTTTTAGGTAAATAATTATCATGTAAGGCATGTAAAGATATAACATAACTCTCTACTTTTTAATATATCATATGATATCAAATTTAAAGCATAAATAGGGATAATAGATTGATATCACCAAAAGTGTACTCTTTGAGTTTTTGTAGATGACTTTCACTTCCACCAACTTCCAAGCTTCAAGCTTTCATGAGGGAATAGAAATTCTTTGCACCCCTTTAAAAGTTGGATCCTTTTCAACTTTACTATCCTCAAGTTGAATGAATTTATTCCATTTAAATGCTTGCTTGAGGTAGTTATTACCCTACAATATAATTCAAAGTACTTTCATTGGTATCCATCAATTTTGGATCCATAGAGGTTAGTTATTATGCCAAACTCATATGCAAATAAGCATTCAAAATAATAAAATAACAAATGAGTTCACAAGGGCAAAAGATATTTCATTTCATTAATCAATTTAGCTAAGTACATATAAACATCAAAAGAATAGTCAATTACATTTAATTAAGCATTTGCATATCATAAAGTGCATATTTTCAGACAACACAACCAAAGAATTTAGCATATATTAACGAAACATAGCAGAACCTTTCAAACAAATTGGTTTTATTCGAATAAAGAGGGTTTTATTCGAATAGAAGAAGATCCTATTCGAATAGAGGATCTGCGACGTCCAAACATTTTGGCCATTTTAACAGGTTTTATTCGAATAACCTAGGAGTTATTCGAATAGACAGAGAGCAATCAGTCAAGACTGATAAACCAAATCTCTGGTTATTCGAATAGAAAGAGATTTATTTGAATAGACAGAAAGCAAATGTAAATAACTGATAAAACAAGTCTCAGGTTATTCGAATAATCTAAAAAGTTATTCAAATATATAGAGACCACAGCAAACACAGAACTGATATAGAAGATCGTTTATTCGAATAAACTTAGTTTTATTCGAATAAAGCTATTAAAAGCATACGTTCAGAATTGAAATTTAAGAGAGAATAAAAAAGATTTAAGCAATAAATTCAAATATTTAAATGTATGTATGATTGATAAAAAAACTCAAGCTCAAGGATATTATCATTTCAAACAAGAAGTATACTTTATCTAGCATATTAACATGTAGAAATATTTTCAAATTATAAGGCTAGAAAAGCATAATAAAAGTTTTAACTTATCCAAAAATTGTAAGTCCAAACTTTACGAAGACAAGGAAGATAGCTTGAAATTATTTCTAGTCTTTGTACTTGGAGCAGCCACTTTCAAGATGTCAAGGTCACTTCTTGGCCTTCAAGCACACCTACAACACACTTTAATTTTTGACTTTTGGTACCTAAATTTTATTGGGTCCTTGTGTGTTAGTTTTTGAACATTAATCTATTATGCTCTCATAAAGATCAATTTTTTTTTCATAATATGTAAATTGAACACAATAAATTAAATAATTAAATACCATTAAGTACATAGTTGATAGCATGCTTGTGTTTGGATGCTTACCATTGAAGATTTGTTTTGATGATAACAAACGAGAAGATTAAATGAAGATGAGTAATAGACCAAGTCCAAGTTTATATGTGATTAGTATTAGGACTTAGGATCTATTGTACGGAGCTCACATTAATATCTCTTTGTTTTTGAAAGAAAAGATAAAAAAATCTGTTTTGAAACAAACTCAGTATCTTTGAATCATCTCTTTTTCAAAACAGTTTTTGGCTTGATTTATTTGAATAAAACATTACCTATTCGAATAAATGTATTTGTGGAAATAAGTTTGCCCCAAATGGTTTTATATGTTAAGTTTTAATGATGACAAATACAAGACAAAAAGAATATCTTGCTTATACTCTTTGTTGCATTCTATATAGAGCATATCCATTAATATTTAATAAATATCTTATTTGGATGTGTCTATGAATGTCTTATATGCATGTTAAACTAACTAAAGCTATATATTTATGATTTATGCATATGAAGATATTAAATTATGTTTTTGGACTAACTATGTTTGTTTAAGTGAGTGATACTTTGTAGGATAGTCCAAGTACCAAGAGTGAGCTTGCAACAAGAAAGCAAAAGATCTCAATTAAGCTCAACACAAAGGAGAATGTGAATGCCTATTTCATGAAGGTATTGATAAACATCGAAGTCATGTCAAAGACCAAGTCCAAAGGAAGATTAAATGGTATAGCTTATAGGACTTAGTGTCTTTATGTACGAAGCCTTATGGATATCTCAAATATGTTTTTACAAATGTTTTTTCTATGCTAAAATACCCAACAAATAAGTTTTGAAAAGTTATTTATGGTGGTAGTTCAAATTTATGAAAAATAGCCAAGTTTGGGTTTTGTAAAACTGACCTTTGGTCACTCTTTTAATCATATCTTTCAAAATACTTTGAGTTTTGTTTTGAAACTTATTTCATTTGAAAATAGACTAAAAGATCTTTCCAATGACTGGTCATTTGCTTTAAACGGATAAGAAATGAAGAAGTTATGACCGTTTAAAGTCATTTTCAAAAGCTTTGAGTGGTTTATTCGAATAAACCAAATGTTATTCGAATAACACACCTTAAAATTCATATCGACCGAGCTTTTAGTGGTTTATTCGAATAACCAAAAGGCTATTCGAATAACATGACCCTTAAAGCGTTCCTAACTTGTTTTTGAAGGGTTATTCGAATAGTAAACCCGTTATTCGAATAAAGATGTTCAGAACATATCGTTTGAAGGTTTTATTCGAATAAGACTTGGCTTATTCGAATAAACACTATCAATCTCGCAACGGCTATTTTCTATGCTTTTAATGTTGAAATAAATTATACCCAACGGCTCTTTTCTTATACCACTATAAATACATGTTTTTGGGACATCTTTGACACACACCCATTTATCTGAAATGATTCCTTCTTGCTTTATTTTGTGATACATATTTTACCAAATGTCTGTGCTCTTTTTGGCCAAAATTTGAGATATCCTTAGAGAGCTTCATAGAGCTTCAATTTGTATAATCTACTCTTTGTGAGAGTTTTCTCTTCATCTATATTTCTGTTTTTCTATATTGAGGGTGAGGTATCCTTCAAGATTTGTATAAGGGTGAGGTATCCCTTCAAGGTTTGTATAAGGGTGAGGTATCCCTGCAGGCTGAGACTTTAGCACAAGGGTAGAGTTTCCCTGTGTGTGAAAAGTGCTCTTTCATGTAACGGTTGCAAGCACCTATTGAAGCTTGTACATATAGTGAAAAATCTCGAACTGTGTTTCGGGGACTGGACGTAGACCACAAGTGGTTGGTGGTCGAACCAGGATAAATATCGTGCTCGCTTTCTTCTTCTCTTTATCTCTTTATTTTATGCAATTTATTTTATTGCACATTTACTTTTTGTGTTCTTAAAGTTTCTTTTCTTCATCACGTTCCTTCATGCGTTTATTTAAATAGCTTAAATATTTATATTTATTTTTAAAAGCATTTGTGAAAAAGTTTTTATACCCAATTCACCCCCCTCTTGGGTAATGGTTGCCATGACTAACAGTATTCACGAGAAGCTGGTTTTTAAAGTGGCTATTCAAATAAACATTCATTTATTCGAATAACTAAGTTTTTCAGAAACAAGTCTTTAAATGAGTTATTCGAATAACTCATCTGTTATTCGAATAAAGGTTTCTATCTGAACTTCTTTTTAAATACGTTATTCGAATAACCAAGTTGCTATTCGAATAACCCTTGGTTTTGAATTCTGGTTTTAATGTAGTTATTCGAATAACAGGATGGTTATTCGAATAACCCTTTTCGATAAGTTTTACACAAATGCGTTTTATTCGAATAAGTCATTGCTTTATTCGAATAAACACGAACCCGTGTTTACGTAAATGGAAACAGACAAGAATTTTAATTGCCATTAATTGTACCCAACGGCCGTTTAACCTAATTTTCCCTATAAATAGCAAGCCTGGGTCACGTTTTCCATTACCCATTATTCGAACTATTTTCTCGATTACTCTGTCTTTGTGAAAACTATTTTCTACGCTCTTCTTGCTTAAAAACTTTGAGATATTTCGTGAGAGCTCTATTAGCACTTCTACTTGTATTACATACTCTGTTTGAGAGTTTCTCTTCATCTCTATTATCTGATATTTTGTATCGAGGGTGAGGTATCCCTCAAGGTTTGTATAAGGGTGAGGTATCCTCATGGCTGAGACTTTAGCACAAGGGTTTAGTGTCCCTGTGTGTGAAAAGTGCTCTAATTTGTAACGGTAGCAAGCACCTATTGAAGCTTGTATACTTAGTGAAAAATCTCGGCTTTCGAGGACTGGACGTAGACCACAAATGGGTTAGTGGTCGAACCAGGATAAATACTGTGCCTGCTTCTCTTTTCCCTAATCTCTTTATTTTATGCAATTTATTTTATTACACATTTATTTTACGCTGTTCTTTATTGCTTCTTTTCTTCTTCTCATTCTTTCTCGTGCATTTATTTATTAAGCTTTTGACATTTGTTTTTAATTAAAAGAGGTTTTGTGAAAAGTTTTTATACTCAATTCACCCCCCTCTTGAGTGCTGGAAGCCACTTGGTAACAAGTGGTATCAGAGCTAGACTCTTGTATAAAGAGCTTAGCAGCTTCAAGAGTATATGGCTTCTTCAAATGGTTTTTCAGAAGGATCCTCCATAAATCGACCACCCTTTTTCAATGGGGATGGTTACGCATATTGGAAGGAAAGAATGAAAATCTTCATTGAAGCTATTGATCTAGATGTTTGGGACGCTGTCGAAAATGGCGCTTTTATACCCACACATGAGGTCGATGGTGTAAGGACCGAAACACCACGAAATAAATGGTCTGATGAAGACAAAAGAAAAGTGCAATTTAATTTAAAAGCCAAAAATATTATTACTACTGCTTTGGGATATGATGAATTTTTTAGAATTTCAAATTGTAAAGCTAAAGAAATGTGGATACTTTGCAAGTTACCCATGAGGGTACTAGTGAAGTTAAGAGGTCGAGAATCAATTCTCTAACTCTTGAATATGAACTATTCGAATGAACCAAGGAGAAAGCATTCAGAAATGCAAAAGAGGTTCACCCACATAGTTAATCATCTTGCATCTTTAGGCAAAAGCTTTTCAAATGAAGATTTGATTAACAAAGTGTTGAGATGTCTTAGCAGGATTTGGCAACCCAAAGTGACAGCTATATCCGAATTGAGGGATCTGTCCACAATGACTCTAGCTACCCTCTTTGGAAAACTTCACGAGCACGAGTTGGAGTTAAGCGATTAAGTCAAAGCGAAGAGAATGATAAAAAGAAAAGGGAATAGCACTCAAAGCCACCTCTTCATTAATCGAAAATGATGATGAAGAAAATGAAGAAGGCTCAGAAAACGTTGAGGTAAGTGAAGAAAATTTAAGTTTGTTGGTTAAAAAGTTTGGTAAATTTCTCAGAAAAAGAGAACGCAAAGAAGACCTCCCTTCCTCCTAAAAAGACACACTTCAAAGGCGAAGGAGCTTCATCGACTCCAACTTGTTATGAATGTGGTAAACCTGGTCACATGAAAATGGAGTGCCCCGTTTATCAAAAGAAGAAAGAAAAATTTGAAAAGAAGCCCTTCAAGAAAAGAAAATGAAGAAAAGCCTACATAGCGTGGGATGAAAACGACATGGACTCAACTGACAGTTCAGATAGCGAAGAAGCTCAACTGTGTCTCATGGCAAAAGGAGATGAAGAAGAAAGCGAAAACGAGGTAAGTTCTAATACTTTATTACCTTCTTACGATGAGTTACAAGATGCTTTTGAGGAATTACATGAAGAATCTTCAAAACTCACAAAAATTATTTTTTCATCTAAGAAAACAATTTCTTCTTTAGAAAAACAAATTCTTGTTTTAAATAAAGAAATAGAAGAATTGAAAATTGAAAACGAAACTTTAGGAATCATTGATGCATGCACAAATCATTCTTCACATGCTTCTACTTCCTCTTCTTGTTCTTCATGTCATACACTTGAAAAAGAAAATGAAGATCTAAAGAACACTCTTTCTAAATTCACCTTTGGAAGGGATAACTTAAATATTTTATTAGGAAGACAAAGAGTGGTTTTTCAAAAAGCCGGGATAGGTTATAACCCGAAAAATCAACAAAAACTCTATAAAAATTTCTTTGTGCATTCTAGTGTTTCAAGTAGCCCTTTTATTAAATGTTTTTATTGTGGAAGAAAAGGACATAGTGCTTCAACACGCAATGCAAGGAAAAACATAAATACAAAAGTTGGAACAAAAATGGTTTGGGTTCCCAAGGGTACTATACCAAAAACTAACACACAAGGACCCAAGAAAGTTTGGGTACCAAAAGTTAAAAACTAAACTTGTATTGTAGGTGTGCTTGAAAGCCAAGAGTTCAAATTGGTATCTTGATAGCGGCTGCTCCAAGCACATGACCGGGGACGACTCAAAGTTCACCGCACTTATTCCCAAGAATCATGGACACGTCACTTATGGTGATAATAACAAGGGTAAAATTCTTGGAATCGGCAAAGTCGGTAAGAACCCTAACTCTTCCATTGAAAATGTGCTGCTTGTTGAAGGCTTGAAACATAACTTACTTAGTATTAGCCAATTATGTGATAAAGGAAATAAAGTTATATTTGATTCAAACTGTTGCATAATTGAAGATAAAAATGACAAGCATGTTAAATTCATTGGTCATAGAGTAAACAACATCTATATGATTAGTCTTGATGATATATCTTCAAATGATGCGAAATGTCTTTTGAGTAAGAATGATGATTCATGGCTATGGCATAAGAGAATTGCACACATTCACATGGATCACTTAAAGAAGTTGGTCTCTAAAGAGCTAGTAATTGGACTACCCAAGCTTAATTTTATAAAAGATAAATTATGTGATGCATGTCAAAAGGGTAAACAAATAAAGGTCTCTTTTAAAGCGAAAAATATAGTTTCTACCACTAGACCTTTACAACTTTTGCACATGGATCTATTTGGACCATCTAGAACTATGAGCTTTGGTGGGAATTACTATGCTTTAGTGATTGTGGATGATTTTTCTAGGTTTACATGGACTTTATTTCTTGCAAATAAAAATGATGCATTTCTAGCTTTTAAAAGACTTGCCAAAATTATTCAAAATGAAAAAGGTTTTCAAATTTCTTCTATAAGAAGTGATCATGGTGGCGAATTTGAAAACAATGTCTTTGAAAATTACTGTGATGAACATGGCATTAATCATAATTTCTCTGCCTAGAACTCCGCAACAAAACGGAGTTGTAGAAAGGAAAAACCGTTCTTTAGAAGAAATGGCGAGAACTATGCTTAATGAGGCTGCTCTGCCCAAATACTTTTGGGCGATGATCTTTGTAAGTACAAATTGTTATGTAATGAACCTGGGCCCTTATAAGGCCTATTTTAAAGAAAACCCCATATGAGTTGTATAAGGGAAGAAAGCCAAATGTCTCACACTTTCATGTTTTTGGTTGCAAATGTTTTGTTTTAAATAATGGAAAAGATAATTTAGGCAAGTTTGATGCTAAGTCTGATGAAGGTATATTTCTTGGCTATTCAAATCATAGTAAAGCCTTTCGCATTTACAATAAGAGAACTATGACTATTGAAGAATCTATACATGTTGCATTTGATGAAACTGACCAAAGTGGATCGAGAAAGGATCTTGTTGTTGATGATGTTGCAGAAATCTTGGCGGAAACACAACTAGACATTAAAGAAAAGGAAATCAAGGAAAAAGAGGATGAACTAAGACAAGAGGATTCGCAAGCTTTGGAACTTCCCAAAGAATGGCGAACTTCAAAATATCACTCCCTTGATCAAATTATCGGTGATGTATCTAAAGGTGTAAGTACTCGTAACTACCTTAGAAATACTTGTAATCACTTAGCTTTTGTTTCTCAAATTGAACCTAAGGATTTAATTGAAGCTTTTGATGATGAACATTGGATCCTAGCTATGCATGAGGAATTAAATCAGTTTGAAAGTAATCAAGTTTGGGAATTAGTTACTAGACCTAATAATCACCCTATAATTGGAACTAAATGGGTTTTTAGAAACAAACTTGATGAAAATGGATTAATAACTAGAAACAAAGCTAGATTGGTTGCTAAAGGGTATAATCAAGAAGAATGAATAGATTATGAAGAAACCTATGCACCTGTAGCTAGACTAGAAGCTATTAGAATGTTACTTGCTTATGCTTGCATCATGGATTTCAAATTATATCAAATGGATGTCAAGAGCGCTTTTCTGAATGGTTTTATTCAAGAGGAGGTATATGTTGAACAACCTCCAGGTTTTGAAAATCATGAACTACCCAACCATGTTTTTAAACTTAAAAAGGCTCTATATGGTTTAAAGCAAGCTCCTAGAGCTTGGTATGAAAGGTTGAGCAAGTTTCTTTTGGAAAATGGTTTTTCGAGAGGAAAAGTCGATACTACTCTTTTTATTAAAAATAAAAAGCATGACATTCTTCTTGTGCAAGTATATGTGGATGATATTATTTTCGGTGCTACTAATGAATCCCTTTGCAAAGATTTTGCTAAGTCAATGCAGAATGAATTTGAAATGTCAATGATGGGAGAATTAAATTTCTTCCTTGGACTTCAAATCAAACAAACAAACGAAGGGACTTTCATAAGTCAAACAAAATACTACAAGGAATTGCTCAAGAGATTCGAAATGGAAAACGCTAAACACATGGCCACTCCCATGGGCACATCTTGCTACTTGGATAAAGATGAAGGAGGTAAATCAGTAGAAATAACGAAATATAGAGGTGTGATTGGATCTCTCCTTTATCTTACTGCTAGTAGGCCCGATATTATGTTTAGTGTGTGCATGTGTACTAGATATCAGGCAAACCCTAAGGAATCTCACTTAAGTGCTGTCAAACGAATAATGAAATACCTAGTAGGCACTTCACAAATGGGCTTATGGTATCCTAAGGGTGCCTCTTGTAGTCTAATAGGCTATTCTGACTCTGATTTTGCTGGATGTAAATTGGACAGAAAAAGTACTAGTGGGACTTGCCACTTGCTTGGTAGTTCTTTAGTTTCTTGGCATAGTAAGAAACAAAATAGTGTGGCTTTGTCTACCGCAGGCTAATATGTTGCAATGGGAGTTGTTGTGCTCAAATCCTATGGATGAAGCAACAGCTCTTAGACTACGGTCTTCAGCTTGATCACATCCCGATAAGGTGTGACAACACTAGTGCAATAAATATCTCTAAGAATCCCATACTGCATTCAAGAACAAAGCATATAGAGATAAGGCATCACTTTATCAGAGATCATATACAAAAAGGAGACTGCATTCTTGAGTTTGTTGAAACATCTAAGCAACTTGCAGATATCTTTACTAAACCCTTAGCAAAAGAAGCATTCTTTTATATTCGAGGAGAATTGGGCATAATTGATCAATCAAATATTTGAACTGCTTACTTGCTTATTTATTGCTGATCATTATCATGTTTGTATGCCTTTAAATTTCATATACGTACATGTCTCTGTGTTAGCTTTATTCGAATAGGCAAGGCCTTATTCGAATAAAATCCTTCACTGATAGCTATTTTATGTGTTTGAACATCAGCCTTATTCGAATAAACTGATACCCCTGCCTTAACCTGAGCGTTTTTTTATCTCTGCTTATTCGAATAAAATCTTCTCTATTCGAATAACCAGAAACCTATGTTTCTCAGTGTTTCTTTCTGTTCTCTGTTTATTCGAATAACCAGCGTCCTGTTTTTATCAGTTTCTGGTCTTGGTCTCGGTCTATTCGAATAGACCTCAGGTTATTTGAATAACCTGAACCCTTGTTCTATCAGTGTTGACTGATTGGTCTCTGCTTATTCGAATAACTCCATAGTTATTCGAATAAACCCTTTCAGCTAGCCAAAACGCTTGGCTTTCCCAGTCGTTTTATTCGAATAGAACATCTCTTATTCGAATAAACCCTAGCTACCACACCTCTTCAGTTACCTACGCGCCTGTCTGTTCACCTTTCCTGCAAGGTTTATTCGAATAAACCTCTGTTTATTCGAATAAACACGGGGTTCTTTAAATAAACCCCTGCGCGCCCAAAGCCTTTCACCCTCTTTTTTTCTCTACTCTTCTCTGACTCTTCACTCCTCCCTCTCCAACCTTTCACTTTCTGCTTCCTTTCTCTCTCTCTTATGGCTTCCTCCTCTAGCAAACGTCCTCGCACGAAGAATGCTCCAGGCACCAACCCGCTTGACCTTCGAAGGCTCTCCTCCAATGAGGAGCACCGTACACGCTTCATCTCTCACTTCTGGGAGCGAAACTTGGTTCAACCCAAGTATCTGGATCTTTCCTTTTTCCAAGAAGACCGCGGCACGCGGCCGACTTTCGACCCCGCCGCAAAACCAGGGTGTTCTTCAGCTTTGCTCTCACCGGGCCACCATCTATCCAGCCTTGGTGAAGATGTTCTTCTGCAATCTGGCGTTTGACGGCCAGAATCTTCTTTCTGAGGTATGTGATCAGAATATAGTGATCACACCACTAGACTGGTCAACTCTGTTCGGGCTGCAGTTCTCCGGCTCCCTTGTTGAAGAAGATGACACGCCTTTTCTTGAAGACTTCAACAAAATTCAAGCAGTTGAAGACCTGCTGAAGCCTGGCCTGGCCCTTCCTGATAAAGGTCTCAAGGGTGGAATGCTGAAAAGCCAAGATAGGCTTCTGCATTACGCCTATGCTCACATTCTGGCCCCTCGCGGTGGAAACTACGCCTATCTCAGCGAGGAAGACGTCTTCATGCTGTGGTTTCTGAAGAATGGCCATCAGGTCAACTGGCCTATGTTCATCATGAGGCACATGATGCGGGCTAAGGGCAAGGACAAATCAGACCTACCTTATGGCATCATCGTCACTACCTTGCTGAGCAAGTACCCTCAGTCTTAGAGACTGAGCGGGCCATTGCTCTGACTCATCACAACGTCTTTGGCGCTCACACCTTACGGAAGATGAAGATGATTCAAACTGATGAAGGTTGGGTGTACCCAGATGAGGTTGCTAAGGACGAGCTTGACCCTGCTGATGCCCCTGCTGCTCCTGCTGATGACCCTGCTGCTGTCACTCTGGAACAGATCATGGCCACCTTGCAAGACAACTGCGCTTACATGGAACATACCTTCTCTATTCTGTTTGACAGAATAGAAGGTGTTGAACGTGAGGTTGCGGCTCTTCGATCTACTTCACCTGCTCCTGCACCAGTCTCTTCACCACCACCTCCGGATGCTTACTTTTAGTTTTCTTTTATTCTTAGGCTGTTTGTGTTTGGCTCTATGTAATTTTATTTATGGCTTATGTACTTGAATCTCATTTTATTAATGCATGAATAAATAAATTACTTGTTGATCTATTGATTTGAGCCTCAGCTTCCTTTTCTACACTTTGCTATATGTTTCTGGGACTTACCCCTCCTTTTTGCTCATGACAAAAGGGGGAGAAATATTTAATACATATATTTAATACATTTAAACACTTGACTTTATTTGAGAAAAGATAGGTAACTTTAAATAGGATTGGATTCCAATTGAAAGGGGGAGCTGCGCACTTATCTGATATATATATATATTACCTCTTATTTAAAGAAGGGGAGTAAGCTTTTATACCTTTTGTGAATTCCAATTATATACACTAATGCTTTTCTCTTTGATAGTCTCTTTGTTAGTTTGTCATCATCAAAAAGGGGGAGAATGTGTTTGGATGCTTACCATTGAAGATTTGTTTTGATGATAACAAACGAGAAGATTAAATGAAGATGAGTAATAGACCAAGTCCAAGTTTATATGTGATTAGTATTAGGACTTAGGATCTATTGTACGGAGCTCACATTAATATCTCTTTGTTTTTGAAAGAAAAGATAAAAAAATCTGTTTTGAAACAAACTCAGTATCTTTGAATCATCTCTTTTTCAAAACAGTTTTTGGCTTGATTTATTCGAATAAAACATTGCCTATTCGAATAAATGTCTTCACGAGAAGCTGGTTTTTAAAGTGGCTATTCGAATAAACATTCGTTTATTCGAATAACTAAGTTTTTCAGAAACAAGTCTTTAAATGAGTTATTCGAATAACTCATCTGTTATTCGAATAAAGGTTTCTATCTGAACTTCTTTTTAAATACGTTATTCGAATAACCAAGTTGCTATTCGAATAACCCTTGGTTTTGAATTCTGGTTTTAACGAGTTATTCGAATA
This sequence comes from Ormosia semicastrata, assembly GCA_029884595.1. Taxonomy (NCBI): domain Eukaryota; kingdom Viridiplantae; phylum Streptophyta; class Magnoliopsida; order Fabales; family Fabaceae; genus Ormosia; species Ormosia semicastrata. Next base: position 9,451,970 of record JAQQTO010000063.1, on the reverse strand, counting down.
ACATGATGGTTATTCGAATAACCCTTTTCGTATAAGTTTTACACGATGCGTTTTATTCGAATAAGTCATTTTTTATTCGAATAAACACGAACCTGTGTTTACGTAAATGGAAACAGACAAGAATTTTAATTGCCATTAATTGTACCCAACGACTGTTTAACCTAATTTTCCCTATAAATAGCAAGCCTGGGTCACGTTTTCCATTACCCATTATTCTGAACTATTTTCTGATTACTCTGTCTTTGTGAAAACTATTTTCTACGCTCTTCTTGCTTAAAAACTTTGAGATATTTCTGTGAGAGCTCTATTAGCACTTCTACTTGTATTACATACTCTGTTTGAGAGTTTCTCTTCATCTCTATTATCTGATATTTTGTATCGAGGGTGAGGTATCCCTCAAGGTTTGTATAAGGGTGAGGTATCCCTGCAGGCTGAGACTTTAGCACAAGGGTTTAGTGTCCCTGTGTGTGAAAAGTGCTCTAATTTGTAACGGTAGCAAGCACCTATTGAAGCTTGTATACTTAGTGAAAAATCTCGGCTTTCGAGGACTGGACGTAGACCACAAGTGGGTTAGTGGTCGAACCAGGATAAATACTGTGCCTGCTTCTCTTTTCCCTAATCTCTTTATTTTATGCAATTTATTTTATTGCACATTTATTTTACGCTGTTCTTTATTGCTTCTTTTCTTCTTCTCATTCTTTCTGTGCATTTATTTATTAAGCTTTTGACATTTGTTTTTAATTAAAAGAGGTTTTGTGAAAAAGTTTTTATACTCAATTCACCCCCCCTCTTGAGTACTGGAAGCCACTTGGTAACAATGCTTACTTTCATGATATATAGACAATTTTGAAGCATAGCAAACATACATGGTCATCGTCAATAAATATACAAGACAGTGAGCAAAGGGTGCAATAGGAATATAATCATGTGCTATATTTAATATTCAATTTTTACCAAGTACACATGATTCAATCAATCACTTAAGGCCTACAAGGAATATACCTCAAATTAATTGACTTTACAAGTGAATGTTCATGAGAGGTAAAAACTTTTGATACCTTGGCCTTAGCAATCAAGGAAATGCTTTTTCTTACCCATTGCTTCTCTTTTGAAGTCTTGAGCTTTGCAAGCTCTACATTTTGTACTTGAGAAGCTTTGGTTGAAGTCATCTTCCTTCTTTGACCAAAGTTTCTACCATTGGGCTTTGGAAGTATTCTCCTTGATGACTCATCTTTCTTTTGACCAATTTGTCCATCCTTTTGAGAAATATTCTGCAAAATTGAAACACTAGGAGGTCACTTTGGTACCCACTTCATTTTGGGTCCTTGAATGTTAGTATTAAGGCCTTTAGGATTTTTAGGAACCCATACCATATAATTTTTCATATAAAAATTTCTTCTATAATTGCATAAATGAGAAATATGTCTTAGATGACCACAAAAATTACAGACAATTGAATTTAATGATGGCTTGGTCTTTTAAAGATCATCTTTGAAAAACTTAAGTTTTTTCTTATTATTACATTCTATGTTATTTTTGTCACAAGCTTTACTTGAATTTCCATGTGGAATAACATTGATTTTATTTTCATTAACAAGCATAGAATGTAAGCATTTAGAATCATTAGCTTTGGAAAGTTTGAAAAATAAGTCCTCAACTTGATTTTCTAAATTAATGCATTTTTCACAAGAAGATGAAGTTTCATATTTCAAAGGCATTTCCTCATTAAGAAAAGCATACTCATTTTTCAAAGTTTCAATTTCATTTTCAATAAAGGAAATGTTTTCCAAACACGATAAGTTTTTCTTTTCTAAATTCAATAAACCATCATACAATTCATTATATACACTTTGCAACCCATCATACGAAGGACTATAATATAGTTTAGAATTATTTACCTCAAATTCCTTTTTAGCCATATAGGAAGTAATCTCAATTTCTAGCATACTTTGCTCTTTAAGGGAATCACCTTCTTCCTCATAAATTTTATTTTGCTTTGCCTCTTCTTCAAATTGAGCACCATCGTCACCAAGAGGCATTTGGCTCCCTTCAATAGTTTGAGCATCTCTTTGAGGATATTTTTCATGACAAGCTTCCTTCAATGGCGTTTGCTCTTCTTGCTTTCTATATAAAACTTTATACACAGAATCATTGTTAGAAAGATAAATAGCATCAAGAGCATCCCATATATCTTTAGCACTAGAGCAATTTTTAATTTTAGCATAAGCATCATCATTCAAACTACTTCTCAAAATTTGCATAGCTCTAATGTTTAAATAAAAACATTTCTTATCAAAACTATTCCAAATTTGTTTTGATTTGTAAGTAAATCCATTTAGCGACAATACCCCACAAATCCAAATCAATAGATTGCATATAAAACTCTATTCTAGTTTTCCAATAAACAAAATGCACACCATCAAAGAATGGTGATTTATCAATTTCAAAACCTTCCATTTTAAAAAAAGCTTTCAAGGTTGCTAATAAACAAGGATCTTTAACTCTAAGCGGTTAAGCTTTCACCAGAGCACGAAGCTCTGATACCACTTGTTAGTCATGGCAACCATTACCCAAGAGGGGGGTGAATTGGGTATTAAAAACTTTTCACAAATACTCTTTAAATAAACATAAATATTTAAGCTATTAAATAAAAGAGAAAGAATTGTGAGATGAAGAATAAAAGCTTTAAGAACGGAAAATAAATAAATGTGTAATAATATAAAATTACGTAAAATAAAGAGATTGAGAAGAGTGAAGCAGACACGATATTTATCCTGGTTCGACCACTAACCCATTTGTGGTCTACGTCCAGTCCTCGAAAATAATCTGAGATTTTTCACTATGTATACAAGCTTCAATAGGTGCTTGCAACCGTTACATAAAAGAGCACTTTTCACATACAGAGCAACTCTACCCTTGTGCTAAAGTCTCAGCCTGTAGGGATACCTCACCCTTATACAAACCTTGAAGGGATACCTCACCCTTATACAAATCTTGAAGGATACCTCACCCTCAATACAGTAGAACAGAAATATAGATGAAGAGAAACTCTCACTCAGAGCAAATAATACAATTTGAAGTGCTAAGAGGCTCTCAAAGAATATCTCAAAGTTTTAGCAAAAAGAGCATAGGAAATAGGCGTAAATTATAAATCACATTTTCCAAAGTAAACGCAAATTAAATAGATAGCTGCTCTATGTCAGATGAGACCCACGGTCTCTATTTATAGAGCCAGATAGAAAATAGCCATTGTAGAAATTAATCTTGTAATTATTATGAAAAAAGCATCTGTTACATACCATAACCGGATTTGTATTTACCGTGTTTATTCGAATAAGCCTTCTGTTATTCGAATAACACGTTCATTTTAAAAACATTTCTGAAACTGGTTATTCGAATAACCTTCGTGTTATTCGAATAACTCTGCCACTAAGAAATCATTTAGAAAACTGGTTATTCGAATAACTCTCAGTTTATTTGAATAACATTCGTTAAGACAGATTTCTGGGAAAAGGTTCTATTCGAATAACTGATGAGTTATTCGAATAGCTGATATAAAACAAGCTATTTTGGAAAACACTTATTCGAATAACAGGAGTGTTATTCGAATAACACTTTAAAACACAGAGTTACGCAGCAGCCAAAAATAAAGCTTTATTCGAATAACTAATGATTTATTCGAATAACTCAATTTGTAAAACAGTTATAAAAGCTTGAAAAGCATCCCAGAAAATTTATCAAAAACACCAAAATATTTTTAAGATATTTTTAAGATCAAAACAGTTTTGGTATAAGTTTAAGAAAGCATTTTTGTTTTATCTTAATGCACTAGGAGATATCCAAAGAGATCCTCGAACAGAGAGACTCTAAGTCCTAAAGCTATCCTTAAAAGATCTTGGACTTGGTCTTCCCATCATCTTCATTTTGTCTTCATGTTTGTTATCATTAAAAAAATATTCTTCAAAGACATATGTTTAATCACATTCTCCTTGTGTTGAGCTTAATTGAGATCTTTTGCTTTCTTGTTGCAATGCTCACTCTTGGTGCTTAGACTATCCTACAAAGTATAGCTTACTTAAACAAGCATAATTAGTCCAAATTCATAATTCAAAATCTTCATATGCATGATTCATAAATGTATAACTCTAGTTAGTTTAACATGCATATAAAACTTTCATAGACATATCCAAATAAGTCATTTAACAATTATTAATAGATATGTTCTATGTAGGATGCAACAGAACACATTGCACAAAGGTCAAATCCAATATTAATTCATTTATAACTCATATAAAGCATTATTGGATATACTATATGATGAATGTTACATATATCATATTGCATGATTATTAAGTAAAATATAACTAGATAAGGTACATATCATGCATGATACAATATATCACATTAAGCACATTTATCAAGCATAAGCATCATTCTTTGTCTTGTATTTGTCATCATCAAAACTTATCATATAAAACCATTTGGGGCAAACTTATTTCCACAATAATGAGTTCGAAACAAAGAATAGTCAAATAAGCTCAAAGGGGTTAAGCAAGGGGAAATAGGTCATTTCTAATGCTTTACGTTGGCAGGAATCAGAGAATTTCCAAGAAGTCATGAGAGTGCTTGATATTATATTGAGATAACATGCTGCTAAACAAGGCTGGCTATTTGATTAAAGTAGCTATTTTAAGAAAAATGCCTCAATCATAGTTATGTATGCATATGAAAATTTAGTCTTAAAAAGAATCAAAGCAAGCTCTAGAGCAACAATTCCATGAGTGAAATTCACACAAGAAAGAAGAGAATGGTACAAATGTTCAATCCATTCATCAATAGGCTCAAAATCTCACAAGGCATAATTCTATCATTCTCAGTCCACCAATTCAACATCCATAACCAAGCATGAGAATTTTAAGAAAGAAGACAATTTACTCAATCATGCAAATTTCCCTAAATTTGAATTGCTACTTCCACATAAACTAGTTGTTTACCCCAACTAAGATGCGTCTCAAGAGTAAAATTTACTCCTTACTCTGCCATCCTTAACTGGTTTAGTAAATTACTGACAAACATATAAACACAACAAACATATTAATACACACACTTCCTAAATTTTTTTTTTGGAATTTCTTTTTTTTCACAACTATCCTTCCCCCCAACCAGATCACTGTTAGTCATGGCAACCATTACCCAAGAGGGGGGTGAATTGGGTATTAAAAACTTTTCACAAAAGCTCTTGAAATAAACACAAATATTTAAGCTATTAAATAAAAGAGAAAGAATTGCGAGATGAAGAATAAAAGCTTTAAGAACAGCAAATAAATAAATGTGCAATAATATAAAATTACGTAAAATAAAGAGATTGAGAAGAGAGAAGCAGGCACGATATTTATCCTGGTTCGACCACTAACCCACTTGTGGTCTACGTCCAGTCCTCGAAAATAATTCGAGATTTTTCATTATGTATACAAGCTTCAATAAGTGCTTGCGACCGTTACATAAAAGAGCAATTTTCACACACAGGGAAACTCTACCCTTGTGCTAAAGTCTCAGCCTACAGGAATATCTCACCCTTATACAAACCTTGAAGGGATACCTCACCCTTATACAAATCTTGAAGGATACCTCACCCTCAATACAGAAGAATAAAAATATAGATGAAGAGAAAACTCTCACAAAGAGTAGATGATACAATTTGAAGCTCTATGAAGCTCTTTAAGGATATCTCAAATGTTGGCAAAAAAGAGCACAGAAATTTAGTATAATATGTATCACAAAATAAAGTTAGAAAAAATTATTTCAGATAAATGGGTGGTGTTAAAAGATGTCCCAAAAACATGTATTTATAGTGTTCTAAGAAAAAGAGTCATTGGGTATAAATTAATATCACATTAAAAGCCTTTGAAAATAGCCGCTGCGTGATTTTGGGGGTGTTTATTCGAATACTCCTTTGGTTATTCGAATAAATCTTCAGAAACACGTTCTGGAACGTTTTCTAGGCTGCGGTATTCGAATACCACATCCTTTATTCGAATACCCCTTTAAAAACTCGTTCTGGAACATTTTCTGGGCTGTGGTATTCGAATACCACATCCTTTATTCGAATACCCCTTTAAAAACTCATTTTGGAACGTTGTATTCGAATAAATCACTCGAATAGACCACTTTTTCGAAAACGACTTTAAATGGTCATAACTTCTTCATTTCTTATCCGTTTAAAGCAAATAACTAGTCATTGGAAAGATCTTTGAGTCTATTTTCAAATGAAAGAAGTTTCAAAACAAAACTCAAAGTATTTTGAAAGATATGATCAAAAGAGTGACAAAGGTCAATTTTGCAAAACTAAAACTTGGTTATTTTTCATAGATTTGAACTATCACCATAAATAACTTTTCAAAACTTGTTTTTTGGGTATTTTAGCATAGGAAAATCATTTGTAAAAATATATTTGAGATATCCATAAAGCTTCTTATATAAAGACCCTAAGTCCTAAAAGTTATACCATTTAATCTTCCTTTGGACTTGGTCTTTGACATGACTTTGATGTTATCAATACCTTCATGAAATAGGCTTTTCACATTCTCCTTATGTTGAGCTTAATAGATATCTTTTGCTTTCTTGTTGCAAGCTCATTCTTGGTACTTGAACTATCCTACAAAGTATTACTCATTTAAACAAGTATAGTTAGTCCAGAATTATAATTTAATATCTTCATATGCATTAATCATAAATGTATAACTCTAGTTAGTTTAGCATGCATATAAAGCTTTCATAAATACATCCAAAATAAGACATTTAACAATTATTAATAGATATGCTCTATGTAAGATGCAACAGAACACATTGCACATTTTCATTTAAGCAAGGTCAAATCCAATATTAATTCAATTATAACTCATATAAAATATTATTAGATATATTATATGATGAATGTTACATATATCTTATTGCATGATTATTAAGTGAAATATAACTAGATAAGGTACATATCATACATGATACAATATATCACATTAAACACATCTATCAATTATTAGCATCATTCTATTTGTTTTGTATTTGTCATCATCAAAACTTAACATATAAAACCATTTGGGGCAAACTTATTTCTACAATCTCCCCCTTTTTGATAATGACAAATCACTAAAGAAAAATATATTGAGCAATATACAAGAATGAATATTCATGTAAGCATATCAAATAATAAGTACAAGAACATATTTTTATTTCTAATTTTCACCCCCTATTTGACATCAACAAAAAGGCTTAGAAAGAAAAAAAAAATATTTTCTCCCCCTTATAGATTCTAGATATGATTCAAGAATAGAGAGATGAAATGATCATACTTTCAAGATATAGAGGATTATTCATGTAATGCTTGTCATATTTTTGTATGTCAACATTTAACATATGATAGTAATAAAACACTTTATGTAATCAAACAAAGATGTAAGGCAAGAGATATAAACAACTTAAGAGCTAGGCTCCCCCTCAAAATATGCATATTATCAAAATAATAGATAAAAGAAATATGTATGCGAAGACCATGTAAGCACATCACCTTAAAGAAAAGTAAGCAAAAGATTTTTATTTTTATTCCATTAATCAAAAAACATTTTAAAAACTTCTCCTCCTTTCAAAAAGAATTTTACAAGAGCACATTATATTTTCAAAAGCATTTTAGAAAGGTAGAGATATTTTTTTATATAAAAAGCCATATATTCCTTGGAAAGCATCTAGTCATTTAAGATTAATTTATCAACAAGTATCATACAATTCATATCATATACCATAAAAGCTAAATGATAGAGATACTTATTGAGTTAGATAAAGAGTGATGATCCTTCTTTATTAGTCCTTTAACTTTGAGCTTTCTTCCTTTGAATTCTCCATTCCATTGCACTAGAAAAAAGTCTTATTTATCTTCCTCTTCATTTGAATTCCATTCAACTTTTCTCATTTATCCACATATGCTTGTAGATACAAAATCTGATGGCTATATTTGAAATACATAGAAAGACTTACAAAGCTAACTTTAAAAGTCCTCTAAAACATAGGTTAGCATCAAATATCATATAAGCCCATTTATAAGTATAATTTAGGTTGATATATAATTTAAAGCATGTATCACATTATCAACCATACAATATTAGTTCTAACAAGAATGCATGAAGCACATATGCACTTGAAAAAAAAATAGTTTAAGAATTTTTAAGGCATGATCCAAGTTTATCAAGAAACATATGATCATTATCAAAACTTATTTAGGCATTTTTAAGAAAAAAATAATTATCATGTAAGGTTTGTAAAGGTATAACGCAACTCTCTACTTCTCCAAATAGCATATGATATCAAATTTAAAGTATATAAAAAAAAGGATAATAGTTTGATATCACCAAAAATGTACTCTTTAAATTTTTGTAGACGACTCTCACTTCCACCAACTTCCAAGCTTCAAGCTTTCATGAGGGAATAGAAATTCTTTGCACCTCTTTTAAAAAGTTGAATTCTTTTAAACTTTACTATCCTCAAGTTAAATGAACTTATTCCATTTAAATGCTTGCTTGAGGTAGTTGACACCCTACAAAATAATTCAAAGTATTTTTCTTTGGTATCCATTAATTTTGGATCCATAGAGGTTAGTCATTATGCCAAACTCATAAGCAAATAAGCATTCAAAATAATAAAACAACAAATGAGTTTATAAGGATAAAAAATATTTCATTTCATTGATCAATTTAACGAAGTACATATATTCAACAAAAGAATAGCCAATTACATTTGGTTTAAGCATTTACATTTTTCATACATATCATTAAGTGCATATTTTCAGACAAAACAAACAAAAAATTTAGCATATATTGATTATTAATGCTATGTAATATATACAGCAATAGATGCAGCAGAACCTTTCAAATAATTTGTGTTTATTTGAATAAAATGGGTTTTATTCTAATAGATGAGTAGGGAAAGCCGAGCGTTGTGGCCTTTAATAGATTTTATTCGAATACCATGAGATGTATTCGAAAACATATTTTAGTGGCTACAAAAAAGGGTTTATCTGAATAAAAACCTTTCTATTCAAATAAATATATCAGAACAAGATATCGTGGTTAAAACCAATAAGTACAAAGATTAAAAACAACCAAGCAATTTAGCACGCATTTTAACATGCATTCATGACAATCAAACCAAATTCTTGATTCTTACAAAAGCATTTTGAAACAACCAAGGATTATGTTAGAAAGGGATAAAACAAGATAAAATCATCTAACACAAATACTCATTTTAAGTCATGATTAAACAAAAACTCATGCTCAAGGATATTATCATCAATCGTGTCATTTCAAATAAGGAGCATATTTATCTAACATATTAACATGTAGAGACATTTTCAGATTATAAGGCTAGAAAAGCATAATAAAAATTTCCACTTATCCAAAGTTTGCAAGTCCAAGCTTCTTGGAAACAAGAAAAAGAGCTTGAAATTATTTATGATATTTGTATTTGGAGCAGCCACTTTCAAGATGCCAAAGTCACTTCTTAGCCTTCAAGCACACCTACAACACACTTCAATTTTTGACTTTTGGTACCCAAATTTTATTGGGTCCTTGTGTGTTAGTTTTTGAATATTAATTTATTATGCTCTCATAAAGATTAATTTTTTATAGTATGTAAATTGAGCACAATAAATTAAATAATTAAATATTATTAAGCACATAGTTGATAACATGCTTACTTTTATGATATATAGACAATTTTAAAGCATATAAAGCATACATAAGCATTATAGACCCTTATGTACTAAGATATATAACAAATTAATGAATTATGATATAATAAGAATGAATATAATCATGTGTTAAACATAATATTTAAATTCTATCAAGTACACATGATTTTATTAATCACTTAAGGCCTACAAGGAATATACTTCAAATTTATTGACTTTGCATGTGAGTGTGCATAAGAGGTAAAAGATTTTGATACCTTGGCCTTGGTAATTAAGGAAATATTTTTTCTTATCCATTGCTTCTCTTTTGGAGTCTTGAACTTTGCAAGTTCTACATTTTGTACTTGAGAAGCTTTGGTTGAAGTCATCTTCCTTCTTTGACCAAAGTTTCTACCATTAGGCTTTGGAAGCATTCTCCTTGATGATTCCTCTTTCTTTTGACCAATTTGTCCATCTTTTTGAGAAATATTCTGCATAATTGAAACACTAGGAGGACATTTTGGTACCCACTTCATTTTGAGTCCTTGAATATTAGCATTAGTGCCTTTAGGATTTTTAGGAACCCATAACATACAATTTCTCATATAAAGATTTCTTCTATAATTGCATAAATGAGAAATATGTCATAGATGACCACAAAAATTACAAATAATTGAATTCAATGATGGCTTAATCATTTGAATATCATTTTTGAAAAACTTAAACCTTTTGTTATTTATATATTCTAAAAAAAAAAAATTCATAAGCCTTGCTTGAATTTTCACATGTAATAACATTAATTTTATTCTTATTAACAAGTATAGAATCTAAGCAATTACAATCATTAGCTTTGGCAAATTCAGAATATAAGTACTCAACTTGATTTTCTAAATTAATGCACTTTTCACAAGAAGATGAGGTTTCACATTTTAAAGACATTTCCTCATTAAGAAAAATATATTCATTTTTTAAAGTTTTAATTTCATTTTCAATGAAGGAAATATTTTCCAAACACGATAAGTTTTTCTTTTCTAAATTCAATAAATCATCATACAATTCATTATATGCACTTTGCAACTCATCATAGGAATGACTATAATATAGTTTGAAATTATTTACCTCAAAGTCCTTTTTAGCCATATAGGAAGTAGTTTCAATTTCTAGGGTACTTGCCTCTTTAAGAGAATCACATTCTTCCTCATCAATTTTGTTTTGCTTTGCCTCTTCTTCAAATTGAGTATCATTGTCACCAAGTGGCATTTGGCTCCCTTCAATAGTTTGAGTATCTCTTTGAGGATATTTTTCATGACAAGCTTCCTTCAATGGCGTTTGCTCTTCTTGCTTTCTATATACAACTTTATACACAAAATCATTGTTAGTAAGATAACTAGCATCAAGAACATCCCATATATCTTTAGCACTAGAGTAACTCTTAATTTTAGCATAAGCCTCATCATTCAAATAACTTCTAAAAATTTACATAGCTCTAATGTTTAAAGAAAAACATTTCTTGTCATAGGCATTCCAAGTTTATTTTGGTTTACAAATAAATCCATTTAGCACAACATCCCATAAATCCAAATCAATAGATTGCATATAAAACTCTATTCTAGCTTTCCAATAAACAAAAAGCACACAATCGAAGAATGGTGGTTTATCAATTTCAAAACCTTCCATTTTAAAAAAAAAAACTTTCAAGGTTGCTAACAGACAAGGATCTTTAACTCTAAGCGGTTAAGCTTTCACTAGAGCACGAAGCTCTGATACCACTTGTTAGTCATGGCAACCATTACCCAAGAGGGGGGTGAATTGGGTATTAAAATTTTTTCACAAAAGCTCTTGAAATAAACACAAATATTTAAGCTATTAAATAAAAGAGAAAGAATTGCGAGATGAAGAATAAAAGCTTTAAGAACAGCAAATAAATAAATGTGCAATAATATAAAATTACGTAAAATAAAGAGATTGAGAAGAGAGAAGCAGGCACGATATTTATCCTGGTTCGACCACTAACTCACTTGTGGTCTATGTCCAGTCCTCGAAAACAATTCGAGATTTTTCACTATGTATACAAGCTTCAATAGGTGTTTGCAACCGTTACATAAAAGAGCACTTTTCACACACAGGAAAACTCTACCCTTGTACTAAAGTCTCAGCCTGCAGGGATACCTCACCCTTATACAAACCTTGAAGGGATACCTCACCTTTATACAAATCTTGAAGGATACCTCACCCTCAATACAGAAGAATAAAAATATAGATGAAAAGAAAACTCTCACAAAGAGTAGATGATACAATTTGAAGCTCTATGAAACTCTTTAAGGATATCTCAAATGTTGACGAAAAAGAGCACAGAAATTTGGTATAATATGTATCACAAAATAAAGTAAGAAAAATTATTTCAGATAAATGGGTGGTGTTAAAAGATGTCCTAAAAACATGTATTTATAGTGTTCTAAGAAAAAGAGTCGTTGGGTATAAATTAATATCACATTAAAAGCCTTTGAAAATAGCCGTTGCGTGATTTTGGGGGTGTTTATTCAAATACCCCTTTGGTTATTCAAATAAATCTTCAAAAACACGTTCTGGAACGTTTTCTAGGCTGTGGTATTCGAATACCACATCCTTTATTCGAATACCCCTTTAAAAACTCGTTCTGGAACGTTTTCTGGGCTGTGGTATTCGAATACCACATCCTTTATTCGAATACCCCTTTAAAAACTCGTTTTGAAATGTTTTCTGGGCTGTGGTATTCGAATACCACATCCTGTATTCGAATAGACCACTCTGATTTTGAAAATTGACTTTAAATGATCATAACTTCTTCATTTCTTATCCGTTTAAAGCAAATGACTAGTCATTGGAAAGATCTTTGAGTCTATTTTCAAATGAAAGAAGTTTCAAAATAAAACTCAAAGTATTTTGAAAGATATGATCAAAATAGTGACCAAAAGTTAATTTTACAAAACTCAAACTTGGCTATTTTTCATAGATTTGAACTACCACCATAAATAACTTTCCAAAACTTGTTTATTGGGTATTTTAGCATAGGAAAACCATTTGTAAAAACATATTTGAGATATCCATAAGGCTTCTTACATAAAGACCCTAAGTCCTAAAAGCTATACCATTTAATCTTCCTTTGGACTTGATCTTTGACATGACTTTGATGTTATCAATACCTTCATGAAATAGGCATTTCACATTCTCCTTGTGTTGAGCTTAATAGATATCTTTTGCTTTCTTGTTGCAAGCTCATTCTTGGTACTTGGACTATCCTACAAAGTATTGCTCACTTAAACAAGTATAGTTAGTCCAGAATTGTAATTTAATATCTTCATATGCATGAATCATAAATGTATAACTCTAGTTAGTTTAGCATGCATATAAAACTTTCATAAACACATCCAAAATAAGACTTTTAACAATTATTAATAGATATGCTCTATGTAAGATGCAACAGAACACATTGCACATTTTCATTTAAGCAAGGTCAAATCCAATATTAATTCAATTATAACTCATATAAAATATTATTGGATATATTATATGATGAATGTTACATATATCTTATTGCATGATTATTAAGTGAAATATAACTAGATAAGATACATATCATACATGATACAATATATCACATTAAGCACATCTATCAATTATTAGCATCATTCTATTTGTCTTGTATTTGTCATCATCAAAACTTAACATATAAAACCATTTGGAGCAAACTTTTTTCCACAATTACAACATTGTCCTCAATGTTAACAATTAAATCCAAATTGAAGAAATAATCATCAATATACATCAAAGAAATTATTGGGACAAAATTAAACAAAGTAATGGGGAGAAGTCACATGCCCAAAATGCTTAGATGAGAATAGAATAATTACATCTTGACAATGGTTAGCAATGACAAAAAAAATGAAATAAACAAGCATGCAAACAATTTTTTTTTGGGTTCTTTTGTTTTATAATTTTTTTTTGCCGACGCTATTTACATCCCCATACAAAGGCTCTGAAATTTGGGAGGTACTTAAGCCGATTCAATAAAAATATGAAATACTAAAAACTTACCTCAGCTTTGATAGACAGGATCGTCTACCAAAGTCTCTGCTACATCTAGATCCTTCAACTCAAGTTATAGCTTCAACCGCTGACCATTTACCTTCTTCCAAATTAATTTTATAAGAACAGACCAATGGACAAACACCTTTTCTATCAGTAATGCTCCAACCTTTCTTAAGAAACTCCTTAAACTTTGGTTGCCATGCCTGAGTGTCATGATCTTGAGTTTTATAAAAAATAGTAGAAATATCAAATATATCAGAGGGATTACTGATAGAATCAAACTCAGAATTGACAAGAAAATTCTCAAGGGGATCAAAATCATAGGTTGTAGAAACTCCCCTATCCATGATTGAGTCAATCATGTATGTCTGGTGGCCCTCGTCATCATTTTTTGGCTTAACAAGACTTTTTGTCACCTCAGGTTCCTTGGGTAGCTCAGCATCACTACTATCTTGATTCTTTTCCACATCCTCTAGCTCATTCACACTCAAGGAGTTCATCACTTTGGACACTTGGCTCTTTATCTCATTACTTTCTTCAACAACCTTTCTATTTCTAAGGGTTATCATTAACTTGACTTGATCTATTTGTTGGTTTTCTGAATTACCATCATTTAGACTGTATTGACCCTTGGGATTTAGTTGAGGTTAAGAAGGAAATTTTTCTTTCTCGTGAATGGTGAGTGCAGAAGAAAGTTTAGCAAGAGTGTCTTTTATGTCAATCATGATTTGAGTGTTTAGATTAAAAATGGCATCTTGCTTTTCCATGAATGCATGCAATGTTTCTTCAAGGTTATTCCTGTATGATGGGACAAAAAGTGCATATCCTTTAGAATTTTGAGAGCCCTGTTGTGCCTGAGGAGGTGGTGGTTGCATAAATTGTGCGTGATTATTGTTCTTCCAACTGAAGTTCGGGTGATTTCTCCATCCTGGATTATATGTATGCATGGTTCGCAACAGTTGATTTTCATGCTCATCATGCACACTTTCATTTTCAGCCATTGTGTTTCATGTGTGTGATTGTGATCCAGACAAATCTATATATAAAGTACTAGGATAAATTTTAACTAAACGACTAGAATTTGAATCACGATACCAATTAAGCATAAACAAATAACTTAAAATATAGAATAAAATGTACAAGCTAGCAGTATAAATCGTCCATTAAATATTAACAAAGGTGTGGTATAAACCAACCACCAAATATATATTAACACTTAGTAAATAAATATTAACAAATGTGTGATATAAACCAACCATCAAATAAGTTAATAAGCATAAAAATTAAAAAGTTAGTATACGATAAATTAAAATGTTAGAAGCGAGAAAAAGTAAAAAGTTAGATAGTGATATAAAGTAAAAATTTAGATAGTTAGTAAGAGAATTAGTAAGTTAGTAAACAAAAAAATAAATGACAAAAATAAATAACAAAAAAAAAAATGACGAGAAGATAAATACGAGAAAATAAAGTACGAGAAAGTAAATTTAAAATATGAAAATCTAGAGAATCGGCAAGCCGATTTTTTACTCCAAATGAGAGAGAAGAGAAGAAGAAAGATTATTTTATTAATGATTAAAGATTATAGAAAATTAGAGAGTTTTCCCCACAAGTTAGTATGCAAAATTAAAAAGGAAAAGGTTCCCCACTAGTTAGTATGTTAGTATATATACAAAATTTTTACACCGTAAATTCGGTCTTCAAATCAAGTCCCAAGAACGCGCCAAAAACTTGATACACAATTTTTAGTTTCAAACAAGTCTACAACTTGATGCGAGATTAATTGTTGCATTGCAAACTCAAGTGCAGGTTGTCTCAAGTAATAAATTTCTCGAGAGTTCGAGGTCGATCCACAGGAATTGTTGAAGATTAATTAAGGTGAAGTAAATATTTTATTACTATAGTAAAAATTATTTACTTAGGTTAAAAGATCCACTCTTGGTAAATAAAGTAAATGTAAAATTAATTTCTTTTATAACTTTAATTAGAATCCTCGCACATGGAGGTTCCAATCAAAAAATACAACATTAAAAGTCCATTTAAAATAATATACGTAATTATATTATGTTTCCTAAAAATATTACCACCACTTATAAATGGGTTAAAGCATTCATTGTGCCAATATTTTGTCTACAACAAATCAAGAACTCCTCTTTACAAAGATGGTTTCTAAATTATAAGAAACAAATTATAATACGTATAATGGTTACTAGAAAATATAAATCATTTAAACACAAGAGGAGAATAAATATAACCTTACTTTATTACCAAGAGCTTCATCCTTTCACCCAAGTAAAATGAAACTTAGTTACTCATAGATAAGAAGAAAGAAAGAGAGAAGAAGAAGAAGAAGAACATGACTTTAATTTACAACAAAGGAAAATTACTACAAGAAAACCTAGTAACAAAATGGTATCATTTTGGTAACTAACACCTAACACCCTCAATGATCTGCCAAGGACCCCTTTTATAGAGGATTAGAGATACAAAATGATAAGGGGGTGAGTCATTAGTGGGTGGATGAGTGAAAAATGAGTGAAAAATGCCAAATAACTTTTAGTGAGTAAAAAATTATGGAGATTCCTTGTCTCCAAAATCATGTAGCTCTGAAGTTATTGCATTCGTTATTTTTGAACCAAGTGGTCTTCATGAAAGTTGTAGGCCTGGATCTTAGCTTTCAAATGGCTTTAGTTTGAGTCTAATATCATTTCTATAACTCTAGATACATTCAAATTACTGCACACTACTCAGGCCCAGTCACAGCTCCTCTATTCTGACTTCTAAGCCCAATATCACCTTCAAGAATTCTAATTTTGGAAAAATGTTCAACATGAAAGTTGTAGATATGGGTCTTAACTATTTAGCTTTCATCCCATTTGACAACTTCTATCCCGAAATATGTGATGAACAGTACACGTAAGTTAAGCTGTCAGGAAAAGCACTCTGGTTCTTGCTTCAACCCCAATTTGAGTTATCTACTCGTGTGATTGGGCCTTTGAGGTATTCTTAAAAGTTGTAGAGCTCTCTCTTATCTTTAAAATGCCATTAGATTCACCTCATTTGACCACTTATATCCCAAGATATAGCCCAAATACAGAAACAACGTAAGACGTAAATTATACTGAAAAATTCAATTAAGTCCAATTTGAGTCCAAACTTATAAAACAAAATCAAAATCAATCAATTAAGTATATGGAGAGTGTAAATGACTAAAAATGAAGGCTTATTAATGTATCAAATATGTGATCATCAATAAGCTCCTTCTTCGACATCTTAAAAAAGAAGTTGACTATATGTTCGAGTTGTGAAAGCTTTTGCCAAGAAGACTCTAGCCTCTTGAAGCCCTTATGCTAATATAAGTTAATCATATGGTCACCCTCCAAATTCAAGAAGAATGGGTGATGATTAGGGGTAGCTTCTAAACGGAAGAACATGTCTTTAAAGTGTTTATAAGACTTATCATAAGGCTCAAAGAACTTTCCTCGCAATATGGTTCCTAATGGAGATCTACCCCAGATTTCCACTATCGCAAGTGGAACGCATCACAAAGAATAGGTAGAAGAAGACATTGGTAGAAACAGAAAACCAAAATGATGGCACACAATCTCAAAAGAGAAAATAAATGCCTAACTATTCGGGTGAAGCTGTAAGAGTGTCGTCTCCATCATCGTGAGGACCTCGATCTAGAAAGGTGTAAATAGTAGCTAGATACCGAGGCAAGTGAATAGCTCTACTCATTCATTCCAAGTACAGTTTCCATCCTCATCTCTGATTTTTTGCAGGGGTTCAGAGAGGTATATCTCCACTATCTCACCCTCAGAGAATTATCGTGATATTGTATTGGCTATCCCATGCTCCTCCTCGCCTTTATTGTCATTATGCACTTGCTTCTCCTTTCTTGGTTCACCTCTTGCTAGGTTTTCAATTGCTATGGTTGTTAAGGACTTAGCCATAGGGACACCTAGATCCGGTCCATATCGAGCTCTGGAGCTATCCCAAACTGCTATACTCTTCTCAACTCTACAATTCTTTCATTCATGGCATACATATCCATAGTTGTAACAAAAGCTTGTTGTTTCTTATACTTGATCATGAGCTAGGAATTAGGCAAGTCCTTCCTAGGCAACTAGAACTGCATAGGAAAAGGCTTCTTAATATTAATCAAATTTTTGGCTCTGATGAAACTTTTGAGTAATTTCCTATTTACCATTAGATTTTTGATATCAAGAACACCACTAATTTAGTTGCCTATTTTAGTAGCATTTTTTGAAGACAAACCCTTTAGAGGGAGCCCATGGAATTGCACCCAATACGTCGCATTACCAAAGGACTTTCAAATGCTAACCTGAGGAGACCATCCTTGCATGTAGAGGAGATGTCTTATAACATACCAAGAACTTTCTGCCAATATTTTTCTAGTTGTATTCCTATCCATAAAATTGAACATGAAGATATTGATACCCATGTCCAAAATAGATAAACCTTCAGGTTCACCCCATGCCTTGGCAGCCACAGATTTAACAACGTTTTTGTTCAAGGCTTTCTCAGCCAAAGCTCTCCTCACTAGAGTTCTTCTAGCAACTAAGAGAACATCTTCTTCATTAGCTTCCAACTCCAAGGTTTAACCTTCAAGATCCTTAGGATTTTCCTCATCTTCCTTCAATAAAGACATTCTAACAACCTTAGACCCTTGAACCACTCTTGAAAGCAAGCCAAAAACACTAAGTAAAGGAACAAAGGAGATAGAAAACAAGAGAAACAACACAAGAAGATTGACTTTCAAGAAGAGAGGGAACAACTCCTACATAGGGAGAGAAACTCCTACCTAGCACTATATTTAGATATTTTTTCATTAATAGAACAATATGAAACAAGTGGGAATTTGATGGAAAGGGAATGGAATGAATAGAACATATCTACCTTTATCCTTATTTGAAAGATTAATAAAGGAATGGAATAGAACTCCATTATTTTGTTTAGGAGTTAAGTCATAAAGGAACAGAACGAAACGTAAAATGCTTATTTTTAAGTTTCTAACTTTATTTCCCCCCATTCTACCCCAATTTTGAAGGGAACAAAAAATTTGTATTTGAGGGTAACAAAAAGAGAATAGTTCTCCTTGAGTTCCTTTCCTTTCCTATATATATATATATATATATTAGGTATTATGGTCAGGTAGTGTCTGGGCCAGCTAGCACGCACCTCGACTAATACCTCCTTGGTTTGATCTAAGCTAAGCCATCCATACGGGGACCGGGAGATTCACCAGGATATATCTTGCGGCCTGACCCCAAGAAATTGGCATAGTACACATCACATGCTCTTCTACCACTAAGTCAACCCATTGGGATTACCTTCTTATGTATTATTAAACACACAAACAAGAAAGATTATTCTATTTCCTTTCATTCCCTTTCCGAAAGGATGCTATGATGCACTATTCGAATGACTTATTATTACAAGTTAGCCAAAAAAAATTTCATTTATGCTATTTATTTATAATGAATATATTACAACATTAAAAAAACTTATAAACATCATCGCCTAAACCACCACCTCTTCCCTAATCTGCACCATTCACTGTCGTCAACTACATTAGAACCCAACTAAGTGGCTTATCCAAAGACCAAACTTCTCAAGTTCTATTCCTTGTCTTCCAATCTTCCTTCATGAACATAGGGTTTGCTTTTGCAACAACCACTATAAATCCTTCTTACCTCACTATTTCCCATTCTTTCAACACTCACATTTCCTTTCTTCACTCTCCATTCCCAACCCCACCCTTCTCTGCCTCACCTGTAGCTCCACCCGCATCCAACGACACTGTTTCAAGGTCTCATTCCTTTATTGTTCCTTTTCGTCCTCCTCCTCCTCTAAAGACCATCTTACGTCTTTGCCGCCAATGTCTTCGCCCTGAAACGCTGTGAGGTTGATGAGCTCAAGGGAATTGAGATTCTCATTTACAAGTTGTTGCTGCCTGTGAGGTTGATGAGCTTCGCCATCATCGTTGCTGGTGCAGTGGCTACCGAGTACAGGTTGGGGAAGGAGGAAGAAACCATTAGATTAGGACTTCTTATTTTTTAATACTATTAAATATTTTTAATTTCTGAAACAAAGTGGATTGTTGATGATTACCACTTCACAAGGTTGTTAATTTATGATCCCTACCTTTCCTTTTTTCATTAATAAATCAATGATTATTTATTCTTAGTCCATGCACCACAAAATTTTAGGTGCATGGTAGACGAATTATCCCTTTCCTTTCCCCTTATTTGTTGTCATCCAAACACAGTGTTGTTAGAAGTTAAACATAGACCATTTCACAATTTTACGCCTTCCCAAATAACAAGACAACAAACCATGAAAACTCATTTCTAGTTTATCTTTTGGTCAACTCTCATTTCTAATTTTTTTTTTGTCAACAAACTTTCATTGATTGAGAAACAAAGGCAATAAGTAACTTGCTTACATCAGAGAAACTAGTACAATAGAACTTGATTAAGGATAAAATTAAAACTTAAGATTTGCAATCAATGAAAACACTGCAGAGCAAAAAAAAAAAAAAAAACCACCAGAACAACGACAATTTTGCATCACACAACACATAGACAGTAGTACACAAGTGAGCTTGAAAAATCTCTAATCTTGGTACTTGCAATATCTAAGCACCTAGCTACAGTGACACTAGGGAGAGGTGATTGACACAAGCATCCATACATCAAAGTAGAATAGAAACTAAGCACACAATTCCAATGGTCCGAACACAGGAGCCTCAACCCTACTTTATGGTACACATCGGCTCACCGAAAAAATTAGAACAGTTTTGCATCCTAAGCTTATAATTTATTATGCCACCATCATCACCTCCACTCCAACAAAAAAGAAAAGAAAGGGAATAGAAAAGAAAGATAAAACTTTCACAAAAGTGGAGGGGGAAACTCCCACAAAAGGGGAAGGAAAACTCCTATCAGAGGAGAGGAAGCTCTCATGGGAGAAAGATATTTACAAGGAAAGGGAGTCACTAGAAATCACCATAGAGAGGAAGATCCACTTTCATGTGGCTGATGACTACTCGCTAAGGGTGTGCAAAAAATCTAAAAGAACTAAACCAAACCTTAAATTGGACCAAACTACTCCATAAATAACCACATTTAATGGTTTCCAATTGCTTTAATATCTGATTTTGTTATCTAAAACCCAATGCTTTAATATAAAGATGGCTGATTTGCTCATCTTCAAATTGCTTCCCTACCTCCCTGAGCAAATATTGAATTCAAAGTGTTTGTGTAAGCAAGGAGCTAGGTTTTCAATCTTGAACACCTTGCATATTTGGATGTTTTTTAATGTTTTCATTTTTTCATGCAATGACGCAAGCTTTATTGTTTCTTTTACTTGTTGAGAGTTAATCTCCACATGGTCAATATACCAAATGAAAAGTTGTAAATGTTGGTGACAAATAATGTTTTTGTTGATGCTGCCTAAGTCTTACTATTACTAATGTGCATTTCAAACCATGTTGTCAGGGGAAAAAAACTCAAGGTTATTGGCACGACAAGTGAACTAAATTTCTTGGACTCAATTGGATTTTGTGATACTTTCTCTATCACTTATCATGTCCCTACCTTGAACACAAATGATGCAAAAAAGGTAAACATACCTTCTGCAGGTGTGAAACCTCTTATTATGCACATGCATGCATTCTCTATAACCGGTGCATTACTTGCTTAAATTTCAATATAAGTCATAACATTTCTCTATAACTGGTTTTATGCAATCAAGGCTTCCTTACTTGCCGTAAGCATGCTGAGTGAGCGTATTAATCTTCTTGTTGAGATGTTGCAGGTAATATAAATGTTAGCTCCCTTTAGTCCCACTGTCATATCATATGTTGGGAATTGTTGTTTTTGAACTAGTTTTCTTAATTTGAACCAGTTGAGAATTAGTTTTTAAACATTTTTCTAAAACCTAAACTGGTTCAGAACTGGTTAGAACCAGTTCAAAATCCAAACTGAACTGGTTCGGTTCTAAATCCAAATCGATTCTAAACCCAAACTGGTTTAAGTTCTAAATCCAAACCAGTTTTGAACTAGTTCTAAATCGGTTCAGAACCGATTCTAAACCAGTTCAGAATCAATTCTAAATCGGTTCAGAACCGATTCTAAATCGATTCAGAACCGATTCTAAACCGGTTCGTCAAACCAAAATCAATTTGGCCCTAAAAGAAAATCGATTTGGGTTTTGAACTGAACCGCTTTACCAGTTCGATTCAATTTAGTTCAATTTTTCATGTCAAACCGAATCATGCCTACCCCTATTTTTGCGAGTATTACTCACAGAAAAGGAGACTTTTCTTATTTGCACTCTTCTATGATGCTTTCACTTCTAATTCAAGAAACAAGGATCTTTTAAAGTAATGATCCTTATAAAATAAGTAAATAAGCTCATATCAATTATTAATAATTAATATAAACTTATTTATAAATAATTGATGTAAACTTACTTACTCACTTTATAATAATCTTTACTTTAAAGGATCATTGTCCCAAATTTAAATATGCGCAAACTGCAAAGAATAGTAAGGCCCGGGACCAAATTGATGGAGAAGCCCAAAAGCTTTTTCACCTTAATATAGTAATAATAATAATAATAATAATAATAATAATAATAATAATAATAATATAATCCTGGAATGAAATCGCGCAAAAATTTTCAGTTCTGGATGAGTATTGAGTAACAAGCAATCTCAATATTCCTCTCTCTCTCTCTGCATCTGAAAACCGAACCTGCGGTTCTTGCTGGGTATAATCAGCGGAAAGGATTGGTTCTTCTTCGATCTGAGTATGTCATCCCTTCTTTATTTTGCTTTTTCTGGTCGCTTAGGGTTTTATTTCATTTCCGTTTTGTTTCCACACATAATAATGAAAATAATAATTTAAATTTTGATAGACTGTTTAACCCATTAGCCTGCACTGCAGTGATTGCCGAACTTGCCACCTGTATTAGATGTGAGAACATTACTGTCAGTGTTAGTGTCAATTCTTTCCTTCTAATGCTCAATATTTCAGTTATTAATTATTGTTTTGAATGGAAATGTTTTACGTCAAGCTACTTCTGACTATACGAGACATGGTAGATGTTTCTAGGAAATCCGAATTCCTGCTATGGAATCTGTCTTTGTTGTTTCGTAGTTTTTGAGAAGTAAATACTAACATGAAAGAGTCTAATCTCATATGAAGTCTTGAGACTAGTTGGCATTCCTTAAGAGTTAAAATTGCTACTGATTGTATAGTAAGTAGAGATGCATTGTCTGTCGTGAATCTTTAGTTTCTTAATTTTGTGTCAGTGTTATATGAGTTCAGTTTTTTTTGGTAGCAGAGTGAAGAAATTATGAATAATCTGTATAGGACTATGTAATTATTGTATCTTGATAATTTTTTGGGTCACTTCCTTTAGTGTTTTTCAATATTAAGTTGGTAAAGTGCAATATGAGTAGAAGTTCTCTGGGCTTTGTTGGCTACTTGATATTTTGTACAGGGAATATGCTAAAACGGGTGCAAACCCATCTGTATAGATTATGATGTTAGAGAAGCTTTACTAAAAAGTTAGTTGTTGCAAATGTGGAATGAGACGGTGATCACAGCATGTTGCACGTCCGGATGAT
Organism: Ormosia semicastrata; assembly: GCA_029884595.1. Lineage (NCBI taxonomy): Eukaryota > Viridiplantae > Streptophyta > Magnoliopsida > Fabales > Fabaceae > Ormosia > Ormosia semicastrata. Next base: position 9,428,529 of record JAQQTO010000063.1, on the reverse strand, counting down.
TGGGGTTCACTTGTGAAAAAGTTACTCTGCTTTTCTATAGAAAATAGTGCAAACATAGATCTTCTAAGGTTATATCCTCAGTGTTGGGCTTGGACCTATAACAGTTTCTTAAGAGGGTAGTTTTACAAGATCATCGGAGTTGTGGCGGGATAAATTTAAATCACCAAAGAGTGTGTACATATATATATCCCGTTGCCTGTATTGGGCTGGGTTTGGTAAATACTGTCCTTTGGTAATTCTGGCATAGGTTTTTGTGCTGTTCAGGTTTGATTTTACTGTTTCCAGTAAATGTTTGAAGAGGAATGCTATGGAACTGGTAGGACTGGTTAATGCTTAACTGGTTTGCTTTTCTTTTCATGACCAAATGTCTAGATAAGTAGGGGGGAAATTAAAGGAGGAAAAGTATTATTAAAGAAATCTGAAAACCTGACCAAGGTGGTGTTAAGTTGGCATGGATGTATACAGTAGCAGTAGGAACTTCCTGGTTCTCTTTTGCAATTTCTTATTGTCCTCAAGTTTTTTAATAGCTTATCATAGTTCAAATGAACAATTTCTTTTCCCATTCTTTGATATCCTCTCTGGTTGATAAGCGTTATGTATTTCCTGTTACAGTTAAGTTCACTGTTAACAGTTAAGTGCATAATGACAAAATATGTTTTCTTGCAGAACTTTGTCCAAGCAGCAGCCATGTCTTCATTTCTTCCTGCCACAACAGAGTCAATTGCTCAGGCATTGGAAGCCAAAGACCCATCTGAGTCCATCTCCATTCTTTATCGTGTACTTGATGACCCTTCTTCTTCTCCAGAAGCTCTGCGCATGAAAGAGCAGGCCATCACAAACCTCACTGATCTTCTCAGGCAAGAGAATAGGGCAGAGGATCTGCGCAGCCTTCTCACTCAGTTGAGGCCCTTCTTCTCCTTGATTCCTAAGGCAAAAACTGCAAAGATTGTAAGGGGGATAATTGACTCTGTTGCTAAAATACCAGGGACGTCTGATCTGCAAATTGCACTCTGCAAAGAAATGGTGCAATGGACTCGTGCTGAAAAGCGTACCTTTCTGAGGCAGCGAGTTGAGGCAAGGCTTGCAGCACTTCTGATGGAAAATAAGGAGTATTCAGAAGCTTTGACTCTTCTTAATGGCTTGGTCAAAGAGGTTAGAAGATTAGATGACAAGCTTCTACTTGTAGATATAGACTTGCTTGAAAGCAAGCTTCACTTCTCATTAAGAAACCTTCCAAAGGCAAAAGCTGCCCTCACGGCTGCAAGAACAGCTGCAAATGCTATTTATGTTCCTCCAGCTCAACAAGGTGCCATAGATCTGCAGAGTGGGATTCTTCATGCTGAGGAGAAGGATTATAAAACTGCATATAGTTATTTCTTTGAAGCTTTTGAGTCTTTCAATGCTCTTGAAGACCTCAAGGCGGTCTTTAGCCTGAAGTACATGTTGTTGTGTAAGATCGTGGTGAGTCAAGCTGATGATGTGGCTGGAATTATATCTTCTAAAGCGGGCCTGCAATATGTTGGGCCTGACTTGGATGCCATGAAAGCTGTTGCAGATGCTCATTCTAAGCGATCCCTCAAGTTATTTGAAATTGCTTTGCGACACTACAAGGCACAGTTAGAAGAAGACCTAATTGTTCACAGGCACCTGTCATCCCTGTATGATACCCTTCTGGAGCAGAATCTTTGCAGATTGATTGAGCCATTCTCAAGGGTTGAGATTGCACATATTGCTGAACTTATTGAACTTCCCTTTGATCATGTGGAGCGTAAGTTGTCTCAGATGATTTTGGACAAGAAGTTCGCTGGGACGTTGGATCAAGGTGCTGGATGCCTCGTCATATTTGATGATCCCAAAACTGATGCAATATACCCTGCAACTTTAGAAACCATTTCTAATATTGGGAAAGTCGTGGACAGTCTCTATGTTAGGTCTGCCAAGATAATGGCATGAGTTCTCTTGGTATGTTACTTCACTTGCGGTTTGCTACAATACTTTGTCGCTGTTTTCTTCTTGACGGTGAGTAGCATTTCATTTGTTTAGTTTCTGAATTTGTCAAATTCAAAGATTCTTCTAAGTATTGAATCCATTGATCCCTAAACCACTTCAGGTGGCCTTGAATGATGATTAAAGTTTTATTCCACATGCCTAATGTTAGTATGTATCATAAATACATACATCTCGTGTCTGGTCTTAAAAACTTGGGCTGTGAGGATTGGTGTCAGGAATCAGGATCTCAAGGCATTAGTACATAGGTGAAGTCTTATCAGATTGTTGCGTAGACAGTCTACACGAGGTAGGTGAAGCTAATCTTAAAGCACGACATCAAGTTTAGCTGTTCTCTATAGATATCAGCGGACTTTGCACGCTCTTTCAAGATAGTCTAATCATGGTCTAGCTCGTCTCTTTCAAGATAGGCCTTAGTGTTAATTAAACTATACTGGTGCTTAATTTGAATCAAGCTTGCCTATAATCGTTAAACTCGTATGAAATTTAAGAAAGCTTGTTAGTAGCAGCATCTTATGCTATGCGACCAGAGTATGAGTTTTTTGCCTCGATTTGCATTAATTTGGCAATTAGGTTGGAGAATTTACTGTGTTAGCAAACACAATGGTGCTCCTTTTTTTTCCCCCCGGATGCAACATGGTACTCAATTTATTACTGAAGTAATTGATCAGAAAATTACTAACGAGGATCTGTCAAGTGGGGACAACTCCAGCTTTCTTTCCAGCTCAACAAAGATCACTATGCATATGATGGGCGTTATTTGCTCATAAATTCATAATGATTTTGGCCCAGCATTTTTTTTTTAGTTTTCTTGATTATCTTCTCACCCGATAGGTAGATTAATATCTCAAGATATAATTAGATACTCAAGCAATGATCATTTTTAACGTTATTTTTATATATATAAATTTCAAAATTAAATCTAAGACTACATGTTTAAGAGACTTGAATCTCTTCTACTTGGATCAATACATGTTGGTTGACCAGTTTATTTTAAACCACAGCTACAAATATATTCATCGGCCTGGCCAACGAAAACGCTGTTTTCTTTTTTTTTAACCATTTTTTTTTTAAAAACGTATTAAGTGGTCCACAAAAAAATATTTAATGCTTGCAAGACTAATGCTGTTGAACATTACTTTAAACTACTTTTCAATATTTTTATCTCAAGATCTAGGCTTGTTTTAACTCAAACTACTAGGAAAATTTTGAAACTTAACATTACTAATCTTGCATGCAACCATAAAGGGAAAAAAAAAATCATTCTATGAACATTAACTTGGTTATTGGTTATAATTTTTAATAATACTGATACACAATATTAGATGATTTTATGGACTTAAGTCCAATGGGCGAAGACTTGTGCTTAGTCCAGATCAAAAAGCTTTAGCTTAGCTTCTTTTTCTTCTTTTTTTTTTTTTCATCTCTCAATTATTAAGTTTGTGGGGGATTGCCATGGTACTCATACAAAATCATAAGTATCAGAACTCAAGCTTACATAGACAAATAAAATAGTAACACATGGATTAGGTAACATTAAGGTTGGTCTTTTATAAATTCAATTGTAAATAAATACTCATTAAAAAATTGTAAAATAGTTCCTTTTGATTTCGATTTTTAAATAAGTGGATTAAAATTAAAGGAAGAGGAATTTTAAAAAATGATAAAACTAAAAGAAGATAATCTAGTGGTGATAGTCGCTAAGAGGGTTTGTGTTCTTTGCCGTTGTAGAGTTGTCGCTGCCTACCATAGTCTCTAGTAAAGAAAAGCTACAAGTTTGACCTAATTCTACTCTATCTGTCATGAAGAAAAATGTTTTGAGGTAGATTTAGAGATGCATCTTCTTGCGCAGCAGCAACAAAGCGTGTTGAGACAAGGGGTTGGTACTTGCCAAAGGACTCTAATACTCAAGTCAGGTTGTGCACAAGTAATATTTATGCTAAGGGTGATAAGTTACCTGAAAAAGTGAATAAGTCTGGTATTTATAGAGGTTGGAGAGATACGCTCCCATAATAGTCGCATGATGAGATATGTTCCCTTGTTAGTTGCTGAGGATCCCTATATTATCGGAATGTTGATACTGTAATCATGGGCAGTTATGGGTGCTATTATTCCACAAGATTATAATTGGTAATAATATATATTCTCAGGATTTATCCATTGTGCAGATCTCGCGGTAATGTCATTGCTACCCAATGCCATGGCCTGTGCATATAGCCGGGATCTCATTTACGTGTCATAAGTAAATCCAACTGAGGGTATCAACAACGGACCTGGACATACTGTAGGTCGGGTAGACCCAAGGGACATGTTCCCGTATCACAGTCTAGAACAGTTGCCCTCAACTTGGCACTTAGATAAAATAGCTAAGTGTCAACGTACCAAGTTTAAAAGGAGCACACGTCATGCAGTGAACAAAGGGATCCAGATTAGTCAACGTAAGATCTTATAGTTTTCCAGAAGGCCGAGGTCCGTTATACATTGTAGAATACCTCCAGGGTTGACGTGTAAGACTGGGATTCGAGGCGGATCACTCTGCTTATGTTGTCGTTCCTCCATCCGAGGTATATCTTCTGTTGCCCACATGTATGGTTCAGGGGGTCTTCGTCATTTCTTATAGCTTTACTCTGTAGCTTGTAGCAGTTTGAGTTTTCTTGGGAAAATGTTACTTTAACTTTATTGGGAATTGAAGATCCTTTAAAAGAGGATAGTAGATTCATGTTGTTTCCCAATTGCCCATTACTCTCGTGACCAATTAGAAAGAGAGAGCATTAAAGCGTGACTTCCAATGTGCAATTAGTTCACCTTTTCAGGGGCCAATCAAAATGCTTCGTTCCCTTTATCAATAGGGAATGTTTACATTGAGGCTGACATTCCTTTTGTTAAGTGGCTTTGCTTGAGAATGATCACTTTTTAGAGAGTGATTTCTCTCCCATTTTTTGTATGCATGTGGAGGGTTTTGCCCTATTCTGAAACCATCTTCCTATTCCTCCCCAAATCATTAAAGGTATTCACTTTGTTGCAGTTAGTCCCTCTGGTGGAGGCCTGTTTTTATCGACGTAATGGCTTGGTGAGGACCAAGTAACTGCCCTATGTGGACTGGCCAATATGCATCTGGGTAGCAGAAGCCTTTTTCTCTCGGCATACGTGACAATGTCTAACTTTTCTATGTGTACCAAAGGGGACTCACTGCTTCTGTGTAGTTCTTGAGATGCATGGAGGTGATTTGGACTTCGTCCTCTTCCTTCCCAACTGTTGTGGAGGCATTTAGCCAAGTGCTTCCACAGTTTTTCTTCCTAAGTGCAGTTGGATATGCAAGAAGCTCTAAGTTTGGAAAAATCTCTCCTAGCAACTTGGGGTGATTTGAAGCAACTTAGAGTGATTGTGAAGCATTCTATGGAACAATCTGTTGATATGGAGCTTCCTTTGGCTAGCACGGAAGAGATAAGTGCTGGTTTCTGGAAGAACCTTGGAGGTGGTAGTGGTCGTCATTGTCAACGTTGTCTCCTCTGGCTTCCTTTCTAGCTCTTCCTAGTGGGCATTCTTGACTTCTTCTGTCTTGGAGGAACTTTTGTGTATTCCATTTTCGTTAGAGCTGACGATGTATGGAATATGAATAATAATAAAATTTCTTTTCTTCAATCTTGTATTTTTTATTTTCCATTTATATTCTCTATTTTTTCTTTTTCCTTCGGGGTGAATCCAACGCTCAACCTGTAATGATGTCATGTTGGCCCCAGCTTGGTACTTGGCTAGTATAGCGAAGTGGCAAGATAAAGTCTCTATGCCCCTAGGCGATAATATCTATGTTTCATTTGAAGCCGTGATCCGTGTTACCTCATGGGGTTAAGAGTTCTAACTTGGGGACGTTTATGACCAAGCCTTTTGACCATCCTAGAAACATTGTGGTCTGGATTGACTCTGCGTCATTTGACCACAAATGGACATTGCGGGTGTAGTCGGGGTTTGTGGAAAAAAATATGGAGTCAATAAAAAAAATTCATACTCAACTGTAGAGGTTATGTGATGCTTAGTTTGCTGCGCAACCGTCCTTTCAACTGCTTTGACAACTGTGAAGGCCATGTGGCGCACTTTAATTGGATAGTCGTGCGTAGTGCTTCGCGCACCATGATGAGTGGTTTTGAAGTCTGGAGTGTTAGGACAGAATTGCCCCTTAACCGTCTAGCCTCTATAAATAAGGGTGAAAGCTCTTCTTCTTCATTTTTACTATTCATTTCTAAACTCTGGTGACCTGAGGCAATTTCTAGTGGCTTTTCTCGGTGGAAAAGTGCAGTTTCCAACGGTTTTCAATAGTTCCATTTCTTTCAGTTATCAATTTCACTTCATTTCTTCAAGGTATATCCCCTTTAATCTCTTTTTTTAACTATTTTTAGCATCACAGAGTGGTTTCACCCCTTTATTTTGGGGTACATTCCTTTTCCTTTTTAGTAAAACGAGTTGGGATACCATTGTTCTTGGGTTCCTTCAATGACGTCACTCTGAGGAGCACCTTCTCTGCCGCGTTGTGAGCGGTGAAGGTGTCCATCTAAGGCTTAAGCCTTGGTGGGCGCGGAGGCCAGTATGCAAGTGTGAACTTCCGATTCCTTCCTCGATCCGCCCCCTTCCATGTCCGAATCTGTAAGTTAATTGATTCTGACAATTATTCACCAGCCTCTGTGGGTGTTTCCAGGGATTTAATGGTCAGGAGGAGAGTGGTTAGGCCCCAGATGTCGAGTGTAGAAGCCCAAATGACGGCTAAAGAAGACCCCGTAGTGATTGTCCACGATCCAAGGCTGGTGTACCCGTGGGTCGGGGACGACGCCTACGATCGAGTATCCATCTTTCAACCCGAGGAAGAGCTCGAAAGACTCAAGGGCTACTTGATGCTAACGGAGGAAGGTGAGAGAGATTGCGAGTTCGAGATCTTATCCCCAGAGGATGAGAGGGTGTGCTCATCTCGGGAGGTAGGTGCGCAGTACATGTTCTTATACGAGGATTTCTTCGTCCGACTTGGACTTTGGATCCCTTTAAATGATTTACAGCTTGCGATCCTCAACAATCGTAATGTGGTGCTGATAACACTGTATTTTATACATTTTGTAATCCTCTCACTAGGCTTCTTAAAGTTTAATTAGGCTTAATTAAGTTGGTTTTAACACATTTTATGATTTTGAGCTGAATTGGACAATTAAATAAATTATTGCATAAATTAGCCTTAATTATCTCTTTTGAAGTGTTTAGTAAATTGGTTATAACTTGAGTTGCAAATATCTGATTGATGTAATTTTGGGCTTGTAGGAAAGCTAAGACAATTCTCTACAACTTTCATGTTGAACACTTTTCCAGAATCGGACTCCTTGGAGGTGATATTGGGCTTTGAAGTCAAAATAGAGGAGCTGAAACCGAGTCTAAACACTCTGCAGTAATTGGACCATATCTTGAGTTCTACGCATGATTTTGGACTCAAACTAAAGTCATTTTAAAGCAAATATCCAGGCCTACAACTTTCATGAAGACCACTTCTCTCAAAAATGAAAAAATGACTGGACGCACGGTTGTGTATTTACTCAATTATTATTTTTAAAAAAAGAAAAAAAAAGAAAAAGAAAATAAAAAAACGTCATGGATGACGTTTAAGACTTCATTGTTAAGTTTGATAATTGTGGCTCCTGTAGCCACAGTGGAAATAAATTGCCTATAAAAGGCAATCAATTGCAAATTGAAACACACTTCGGGGAGGGGGGAAATTTGAGGAATTCCTCCTCCCTCCAGTTTCTTCTCTATCTTTTTCTCTTTTTCTTTCTTCTAAATTATGTGTAATTAAGTTCTGTTTTACTTGGGTCAAAGTGTGAAGCTCTTGGTAATAAAATAAGGTTAGATTTATTCATCTCTTGTGCTTTAATGATTTATTTTTTTAGTAATTATTATACGTGTTATATTTTGTTTCTGATAATTTAGAAACTACCCTAGTAAAGAGGAGTTCTTGATTAATTGTAGACAAAATATTGGCACAGTGAATGCTTTAACCCATTTACAAGTGGTGGTAATAATTAAAGGAAATATAATATAATTACGTATATTATTTTATTTCGTATTGTATTTTGTTTCCAATCAATTTAGAAACCCTCATTGTAAAATGGAGTTCTTGATTTGTTGTAGACAAGAGATTGGCACAATGAATGCTTTAACCTATTTACAAGTGTTGGTATTAGAAACTCTCCTTGTAAAGTGGAGATCTTGATTTATTGCAGACAAAATATTGGCACAGTGAATGGTTGATCCCATTTATGAGTGATGATATTAATAAATGATTAAAGGAAACATAATATAATTACGTGTATTATTTTAATGGACTTTTAACGTTATATTTTCCGATTTGAACCTCCATGTTGCGAGGATTCTAATTGAGTTACAAAAATAATTAATCTTACATTTCCTTTATTTACCAAGAGTGGATCTTTTTACCCAAGTAAATAATTTTTACCGTAATCACAAAATATTTACTTCATCTTAATTTTCAACAATTCCCTGTGGATCGATCTCGGACTCACCGAGAAATTTATTACTTAAGACAACCTGCACTTGGGTTTGCAAATGCGACAATTAAAAAGTGTCACAGATCAAGTTTTACGTGCCGTTCTTGATGACTTGTTTTGAATAATAAATTTTTGGTGTAAATATTTTTGTACATAGTAAAAAGTAAATAGTGTGTGAATAATGTGTGAATAGTGCGTGAATAGTGTGTGAATAGTGTGTAAATAGCAACGTGAATAGTATGAATAGTAAAATAATAATAATAATAATAAATTTAAATGAATAGTGTGAATAGTATAAATAGGGTAAATAATATGTGAATAGTATAAATAGTAAAAAAGTAAAAAAAATTATAATAATAATAAAATTAAAAAAAAGGATGTTTGAATAGTGTGAATAGTAAAAAATAAAAATAAAAGTAAAAAGTAAAAAAAAAGTTTATATATTTAAAAAATAAAAAAAAAAAAAAAAGAGAGAAGGTGGTCACACCCATGACCACCCAAAAAAAAACCAAAAATAATAATTAAAAAAAAAAAAACATAAAGGACAAAAAAAAAATATTAATAATGGGGGACAAGGTTATCCCCCTTGAAAAATAATGAAAAAGGTGGTCACACACCAAAAAAAAAAAAAGGAATTGGTGGACAAGGCTGTCCCACATGAAAAAAAAACCAAAAATAATAAAAAAATGAAAAAAAAAGGTTAAGCCTTTTATTTTTTTTGTACATATTAACTCAGTGGGAGAAACTCTTTCTTTTCTTTTCTTGTACATATTAATAGTGGGATTAATTCTCCCTTTTATTTTTTTTTGTACAGTGGGGGTAATTCTTCCTTTTATTTTCTGTATATACTAATTTAGTGGGGGAACCTCTCCCTTTTATTTTCTTTGTACATATTAACTCAGTGGGGGTAATTCTCCCTTTTAATTTTTGTAAATATTAACAGTGGGGGAAACTCTCCCTTTTGTTTTACGCACTAACAGTGGGGGAATCTCTTCCTTTTAATTTTTGTATATACTAACTTAATGGGGGGATCTCTCCCTTTTATTTTCTGTACATACTAACTTAGTGGGGGTAACTCTCCCTTAACCCTCTATAATTTGTAATCATTAATGAAATAATATTTCTTCTTCTCTTCTCTCTCGCTGGAGCAAAAAATCAGCTTGCCGATTCTCCGGTTTTCATATTTTAAATTTACTTTTTGCACTTTATTTTCTCGTATTTTATTTTCTACACTTTATTTTTTTTGTTATTTATTTTCTGTAATTTATTTTTATTATTTATTTTTTTGTCATTTATTTTTGTTTACTAACGTACTAACTTTCTTACTAACTATCTAACTTTTTACTTTACTCGCTTCTAACATTTTAATTTATTTGCATACTAACTTTTTTTTTTTGCTTATTAACTTATTTGGTGGCTGGTTTATTACCACACCTTTGTTAATATATATATATATATATATTTAGTGGTTGGTTTATTACCACGCCTTTGTAAATATTTATTTGATGACCGGTTTATATCACACCTTTGTATATATTTTTTATTTTTTTTTTTTTTTTTATTTCTTCTTCTATTTTGTCATGTGTAATTAAATTTGTGTGTTTTTAGGGTGAAGACGTAACTTGATTCAATTGACATGTATTAAGATTGGAATTCTAATTAACTCTTTTTTATTCAATTTGAGTGTTTATTATGGTTCATAATACTTTTATGAATTGGCTACTCATAAATTGATCTAATGGGTATATGTAGAACCCAAAAGGTTTGTATATGACCTAGATCATAAATAATAAAGTGCCATGATTTATAATCATCTAGGAATAGAGGTTATAGGTTGTGTGGGAGAACTGTGGTATTTTTCCATGAGACTCCATAGAGTAAAAGTCATGTCTTTAAATGTTTTTAATTACTGATTCTCCTCATCAATTGAATGATTAGAGATTGATTAGAAGGAAGGTCCCAAAGCTACTCTATTGTCTATGATAGATTATTGAATCAAGTGAAGTCTAATCCCTAGTATTCTAATTTCATGTGTTTTCATTTCAAAATAAAAATACAAAAAAAAACTTTGCTTTCTCTTTTTCTTCTAATTTCGTGTGTCTTAGTGTTTGTTTTTCTTTTCTTTTTAAACAGTCAACTTTATTTTGACCTTTTGGTCACTCGTCGATTTTCTCAACAAGTTTTTCTAAACCTAGGTTGATACGGTGGATTTTGTTGCTTCAAGAATTCAAAATGAGCCAAAAATGTTTTGTTCATACTTACAATAGGCTCACTTTTTTTTAAATTACACCTATCAATGATTTTTTTTTCTCTGATGAATTTTTAATTTCATGTCTTGTTTTGCCAAAATTGTCAATTTTTCTTGTAACAAGCGAAATTGTTCTTTGTGGATGGTTTCCGCAAATAAAAAAAAGATAAAATATTTTTCATTAAAGAATGGCCTGAGTAAGGAGTCATTAGGTGAAATCTTTTTGACTCTTGAGACGCATTCTTGTGAATTTGTGCAAAGGTGAATTTATTAATTTGTGAAATCTCTTCAAAGGCAAGTAAGCGCGTTACAGTCTTGGGAATCTGACTCAAAAAGACCCTGTTTGTCAATTTATAAGAAAATTGGATGGGAAGCTTATCCTCGACTCATAGAAGGCGTTTAAGCCGTTACTGGACGTAAAACCAGAGGAAGATGTGAGTCACAATCACAAGTACATGTATATATTTTCTTGTATAGAATTTAAAAAAAAAAAAGAGCAAGAAGTGGTCCGAAGGAAATGTTGCGTGAAGCAGTAAGAAAAGCAAGCCAGTTCAGACACTCCAATTGTTTAAATAATTGCAAGCTTTGTTAGCCAAGTGGCCTCTAACTCAAGAGGGGGGGTGAATTGAGTTTATGAAAACTTTTCTCAAACCTTTCGCAAAACGTTTGTTTAACAATTTTTATAGAAGCTATTGGATGATTGAAGTGAATAGATAAATGAGATTGAATACTTCACTCACAAAATAAGTAAACCAAGATGAATAATATTCAAGCAAGCATATAAAGTAAATGCATAAATATAAAGAGATAGGGTTGAGAGAATCAAACACAATGATTTATCCTGGTTCAGCCACCCCTTGTGACCTACGTCCAGTCCTCAAGCAAACCACTCGAGATTTTCCACTAAACTTCAAGCTTGAACGGGTGCTTGAAAACCTTTACAGATTGGAGCACTCAACCACACCTTGGGATACCTCACCCTTGTGCTTTGAGCCTCAATACAGGGATGCCTCACCCTATACAACCTTTGAGGGATGCCTCACCCTCTTACACCTTTGAAGGATACCTCACCTTCTTCTCAACAAGGGATACCTCACCCTTTTTCACTAGAGGGATACCTCACCCTCTTTACAAAAATGAAGGATACCTCACCTTCTTCTCAACAAGGGATACCTCACCCTTTTTCACTAGAGGGATACCTCACCCTCTTTACAAAGCAATTGAATAGATAGAATGAAGCTCTCAATAGAGCAGATGAATACAAATTGAAGCTCTAATATGCTCTCAAAGATTTTTCACGTTTTTGACAGAAAACAGAGCAAGAAAATAATTTGAGGATTGATTCAAGTTTGGACGTATTGATAATCAGTTTTTGGTTCAAGGTCAACCTCAAATAAAGACCCAACTTTGGTATTTATAAGTTTCTCAATTAATAGAGCCGTTGGGGTGGTTTGGGCATACATTTAATGCATTAAAAATAGCCGTTGGACGTTGTCAGGATGCGTGTAATCGATTACATAACTTTTGTAATCGATTACATTGTTGTTCCAACGTGTTCTTGACTTTCTGGGCTCTGTGTAATCGATTACATTCTTGGTGTAATCGATTACATGGCTTCTGACTTTGCTTGTAATCGATTACAATGCCCATGTAATCGATTACATGACTTCTGACTTGCTGTGTAATCGATTACAATATCCATGTAATCGATTACATGACTCGTCGAACGTGTTCTTGCCTTTCTGGGCTTTGTGTAATCGATTACATATATTGTGTAATCGATTACATGGCCTCTGACTTGCTTGTAATCGATTACATTGTTCATGTAATCGATTACATGCTTTCTGTTTGCTGTGTAATCGATTATTTTGGCCATTGAACACATTTTTCAAGTCCAATAAAGCTTGTAAGTCATTTTTAACACCTCAAGATACTTGATTAAACATAAATCCTTTTAAGAGTGTTAGATTTAAGATTGAACTTCTAGTTTTATTGAAAGCCATGTTTAATTTTAAAATTTCCCATTTATTTTGAAATCATATATTGAAAAACCATTTGAGAAATCTTGAGAGCATTTAACATTAATGTTCTAAGACCTATAACTAAATAAACCTTCTTGTCTTCTTTCTTTGATCTTGATTTTTCCTTTTGCGCTTGATCTTCACTATTGCACTTGATCTTCACTTTTGACTTTGTTATCATCAAAAACCCATTTGAAATGCTTCAAGACATAAGCATTCACAAGCTTTGGTTTTGTTCATTGTACATTGTTTCTGTTTATATTTGTGTGAGGTTTCTCTTTTCAGTAATTGCGGTAACAGGTACTATCTTCTATCTTTTTCCTTTCTATTTTTTAACATTGAGGACAATGTTTTGATCTAGTTGGGGGAAAGGATAGTTGTGTGACTAATTGTGTAAAAAAATGTATAAAAAAAATTAGTAAGTGTGTTTCTTTTTGTCGTGTGTAGAGTTGTGTAAAAAAAATGCTTGAAAAAAAATTTAGGAAGTGTGTGTATTAATATGTTTGTTGTGTTTATATGTTTGTCAGTAACTACTAAACCAGTTAAGGATGATAGAGTAAGGAGTAAATTTTACTCTTGAGACGCATCTTAGTTGGGGTAGACAACTAGTTTGTGTGGAAGTAGCAATTCAAATTCAGGAAAATTTGCATGATTGAGTAAATTGTCTTCTTTCTTAAAATTCACATGCTTGATTATGGATGTTGAATTGGTGGACTGAGAATGATAGAATTATGCCTTGTGAGATTTTGAGCCTATTGATGAATGGATTGAACATTTGTACCATTCTCTTCTTTCTTGTGTGAATTTCACTCATGGAATTGTTACTCTAGAACTTGCTTTGATTCTTTTTGAGACTCTATTTTCATATGCATACATAAAAATGATTGAGGTATTTTCTTGAATTAACTACTTTGACCAAATAGCCAACCTTACATATTTTCCTTTGCTTAACCCCTTTGAACTTATTTGACTATTCTTTGTTTCGAACTCATTATGTGCCTTAAATGAAAAACCATGTTCTTACTTAACCTTAGGGAATAAGAGAACATTAGTTTTGTCATTCGATGAGTTCTTGAACAAGTGTGGTGGTGTGTGTGCAGAATGGTTAAAAAAAATGTATATATGATATTCTTTTTGTAAAAAAAAAAATTAAAATCAAAATAAATAAAAAAATGTAAAAAGAAGAGGGTCAACAAGGTAATAAAGGAAAGGAAAAGAATATGTAAAGGAATTTGTATTAGATAGAGTTGGGATGAAGTTTCATGCTTGTTAATTGAACTCAGCTCTCATGCTCTTTTATTCTCTGGTATTTAACTTGTCATATCCATATTACCTCCTTCTTTACCTTGACCCCATTACAACTTTGAATAAAGTCCTTATGATTTGTGTGTGCATGTGTTCTGAGTAGTGGAGAAGTAGAAGATAAGCAAGCTTATGGTAGTGCAATTTTCATGGGTTGAATTGAGTGAAATACCTACCTTTTAAACACTTGAGGGATTGAGAGTGAATCTTGTGAAGATCTATCATTCTTGATTCATTCTTTTCAACTGAAGTTTCCTTGCTTGTTGGTTTGAGATGCGAAGAAATGTTACCTCATGACTATTTTGATCCCTTGATTGTCTAGTTGCTCTTCTTGAGTCATTGAATCCTTTAGAGTTTTTAATTTTTGAGTTTGTGTTATTTTTCTTTATTCCTTGGTTTTTGTCTTTTGTGTTTTGCCCAAGAGTGCAAAAGTTAAGTGTGGGAGAATTTGATAACACTATATTTTATACATTTTGTAATCCTCTCACTAGGCTTCTTAAGGTTCAATTAGGCTTAATTAAGTTGGTTTTGACACATTTTATGATTTTAAGCCAAATTGGACAATTAAATAAATTATTGCATAAATTAGCCTTAATTATCTCTTTTGAAGTGTTTAGTAAATTGGCTATAACTTGAGTTGCAAATATCTGATTGATGTAATTTTGATCTTGTAGGAAAGCTAAGACAATTCTCTACAACTTTCATGTTGAACACTTTTCCAGAATCGGACTCCTTGGAGGTGATATTGGGCTTTGAAGTCAAAATAGAGGAGCTGAAACCGGGTCTAAACACTCTGCAGTAATTGGACCATATCTTGAGTTCCAGGCATGATTTTGCACTCAAACTAAAGTCATTTTAAAGCAAATATCCAGGCCTACAACTTTCATGAAGACCACTTCTCTCAAAAATGAAAAAATGACTGGACGCACGGCTGTGCATTTACTCAATTATTATTTTAAAAAAAAGAAAAAAAAAGAAAAAGAAAATAAAAAAACGTCATGGATGACGTTTAAGACTTAATTGTTAAGTTTGATAATTGTGGCTCCTGTAGCCACAGTGGAAACAAATTGCCTATAAAAGGCAATCAATTGCAAATTGAAACACACTTCGGGGGAGGGGAAATTCTGAGGAATTCCCTCCTCCCTCCAGTTTCTTCTCTATCTTTTTCTCTTTTTCTTTCTTCTAAATTATGTGTAATTAAGTTCTGTTTTACTTGGGTCAAAGTGTGAAGCTCTTGGTAATAAAATAAGGTTAGATTTATTCCTCTCTTGTACTTTAATGATTTATCTTTTTAGTAATTATTATACGTGTTATATTTTGTTTCTGATAATTTAGAAACTACCCTTGTAAAGAGGAGTTCTTGATTAATTGTAGACAAAATATTAGCACAGTGAATGCTTTAACCCATTTACAAGTGGTGGTAATAATTAAAGGAAATATAATATAATTACGTATATTATTTTATTTCGTATTGTATTTTGTTTCCAATCAATTTAGAAACCCTCATTGTAAAGTGGAGTTCTTGATTTGTTATAGACAAGAGATTGGCACAATGAATGCTTTAACCCATTTACAAGTGTTGGTGTTAGAAACTCTCCTTGTAAAGTGGAGATCTTGATTTATTGCAGACAAAATATTGGTACAGTGAATGCTTGATCCTATTTATGAGTGATGATATTAATAAATGATTAAAGGAAACATAATATAATTATGTATATTATTTTAATGGACTTTTAACGTTGTATTTTTCGATTGGAACCTCCATGTTGCGAGGATTCTAATTGAGTTATAAAAAGAATTAATCTTACCTTTCCTTTATTTACCAAGAGTGAATCTTTATACCCAAGTAAATAACTTTTACCGTTGTCACAAAATATTTACTTCATCTTAATCTTCAACAATTCCCTATGGATCGACCTCGGATTCACCGAGAAATTTATTACTTGAGACAAGTTGTACTTGGGTTTGCAAATGCGACAATTAAAAAGTGTGCATCAGGTGCCATCCCAGCTTCATCCTAACAGTTGGGGAAACATCATTGCCATCAAAAGACTTTGCCGAGTATTTGAATTGTGGCACTCAGAAAGGGCGTTCTTCTACCACCACACCCAGTGGAGTCTTCAGGGCGGGGGAGTTGCTCAAAAGAATTAGCTCACAATTCGGTCAAGGCTGGTCGGAAGATCTTTCAGATTTTCCAAGAAAGTTACAAGGACTTCAACGAGAAGTACTTCAAGCTTATGGCAGCCCCAGACACTCATCTTTTCTTTTTGGACGCCGATGGGGAGCCGAGTTTTGACCTGTACTAGACCCAGAAGGCATGGAGAACTCCCCTTAGGTTGATTGAATGGGAGAAGCCTAACCTTGACCAAAATGACAAGTGCGTCAATTTCTTCACCATGTGGGTTCAAGAAGCGGGCTTCATTCCTTGTAAATACGTACTAGATGCCCCTGATGACGCAACTCTCTAGGCCATTCTAGGTAGTGTAGGCTGTAGTCCGCATTTAAATTTTTTATTGTGGTAATTTCTTTACATATCTTTCTTGTTATTTGACTATTGCAATGTTTTACAGTAAGTTTGGCTACGATGGCATCCGAAAATGTCCTTGCAACCCTTGAGGCCTTGAGATCTAAGAGCGCAAGTGGTCCCTCCAATGCTCCTATGGTCACTGCTCCAGTCCCTCCGCCCCTGCTAGTTGAGGATCGGGTGGTCGTGGGGGGCCTGATTCAACTAGAGGATTCCCTTACGCTGCCACTCCAGAGGCGAAAGAGGAGGACTGTTGAGGATGGTAGGGCAGATGACTGAGGGAAGAGGATGGCAGTTGAAGCGGATGACAAGGGCCTGATGAACTTTTAAAATCTCATATTTTTACAATTCATTTTCTTGATTTTTCATCCTCTTTTGATATTTTTTATTGAACTTTGTTCTTAAGTTTTATTATGTTTTTATTATTTTTAATTGCGTTCTTATTATGGGTTTTAATGGTTTTTGATCAGAAAATTTACATAGAAGAAGACTAGACAATTTTTACAAGGAGAAAAAGTACAAATTCTCTTTGGTGGTTCAATGCCTATGCCCCCAAAAGCCAGGGCTCGTAGAAAGTCTCTAATCTCTCTAGGCGTTGAGAAGGCAGCGCCTGAGCGCGCAACGCATTACATAGTGCATTTTTTATTTATGATCTCAGCATTTGAGCACCTAGAAGCCAGTGCCTAGGTGTTAGTCATGTAATAGCACACGTTATTTTTTATAAATAAAAGAGTTACACCATAATTAAGAAAAAAGTGCAAAAAATTCCTAATCCTGATAGACACTTTTGCGACAGCAGACTTTGAGAGACAGATCAAAAGAGAGAATTGCCATGAATCTTTGGAGGATGGTTTCAAAAGGAGGATTTAATTCTCGAAGGCTTGAAAATCATAATCACCGTAAAAGGG
This sequence comes from Ormosia semicastrata, assembly GCA_029884595.1. Classification (NCBI taxonomy): domain Eukaryota; kingdom Viridiplantae; phylum Streptophyta; class Magnoliopsida; order Fabales; family Fabaceae; genus Ormosia; species Ormosia semicastrata. The sequence continues at coordinate 9,410,983 of JAQQTO010000063.1, read as the reverse complement.
ATTTTCATTTCTTTTTCCCTCTAGTTTTCCCTTTTCTTTGGGTTTTCTTTCCATGTATTTGTATTGTGATTTAAGATTGTTTGTATTGAACATGAGTAGCTAATCCCATGGCTAGGGCTATGGGGGATCTTGTTTTCTTAATTAATTGATTTTAGTCTCGAATTTGATTAAGGTAATTTCTTTTAGTGTTTATTATATTGCTTGTATTCTTGTCAGACCTTAATCTCTTTTGGCATATATTAATTCATTGTTTGACTAGTAACCATCTACACTCAATGAGTGGACCTATATGATAAACTTAGGATTAGATTGGTGAATGACCAAACATCAATTTATTCTATCAATGGAATTAATGATTATATTAGTTCATCTCTTGAATTTGGGCTTAATGCATTCTTAATTAATTCAACTAAATGACCAAATAGGTGATTTAATTTAGGAATAGCATATTGTCTCATCCATAACCATTAGGATTCAATAGCAAATAAGAGAATATTGACAAGAGAATTACCTTACATCATAAATAAGTGAAAATATGATTAATTAGATTCAAGTGAACTTTGCGCCCTGATTTCTCCTTATTGGATTATCTCTACATTATTTAACTGTCCATTATTCTTCTTTATTTGTTTTCTGGTTTTAATTTAAATTTCTCTTACACTTTTGATTATTTAAATAACCAAGATTTTTACAAATTTAGTAATTACCATTTATTTCTTGTGGGATCGACAATTGGGACTCAAGTCTTATTTTACTTTACGATAGAGTGCACTTATTCTTAGTGTATTATACGCGTACCAAGTTTTTGGCACCGTTGCTGGGGAATAAGTTTGGTAATATTAGAAGCGAAAAGCTCTAGTTAATTTAGACACACTTTTATTTTATGTCTTACTTTATTTTTATTTTTGTTTTTATTTTTAATTAATTTATCACTTCATCTCCTTGCTTATATTTCTTCTTTATGCTTATTCGTTCTCAATTTCCTAATTTGACATTTGATTCAGAAATTGAGAAAATAGCTCACAGGTTAAGGAAACAATCTAATACTGAAGCTGTGACTGAAGAAGCTACAAGGAAGATAGAGGGAGAGACAATAGTTGAGGGGAATCGTGGACAACGAGCTGCCCCAATGGAGTGAACTATGCTCTAATATTTGGTGCCCACAACTGAAGGGTATAGAGGGAGTATTACAAGACCAGTTGTGGCGGCTAACAACTTTGAGATCAAACTGGCATTGATCTCCATAATTCAAACTTCTGTTTAGTTTGGTGGATCACCTTCAAATGATCCAAATCAACATTTGGCCAAGTTTTTTCAATTGTGTGATACTATCAAGTATAATAGGGTGACAGAAGATGCAATCCGATTGCGACTATTTCCTTTCTCTCTTAGGGACAAGGCGAGTCAATGGTTAACGTCACTACTAAGGGGTTCTATCACCACATGGAATCGGTTAACACAACAGTTTCTAGCTCTCCCTCTAAATCTACTAAGTTAAGGAATGTCATTTCTTCTTTTATGTAATTTGATATGGATACTCTCTATAAAGCTTGGGAATGTTTTCAAGAGTTGATAAGGATATGTCCACATCACAAATTACCCTTATGGCAGCAGGTATAGACTTTTTACAATGGTTTGTCGCCTACCAACCGTTCACTCATTGATGCCGCTGTGGGAGGTACAATATGGAGGAAAACACTAACTAAGATCCATGCATTGATTGAAGAAATGACGCTTAATAGTTATCAATGGCAAAATGAGCGCCAAGTGCCAAAGAAACAAGCTGATGTGCATGTTGTTGACTCCTCTACTACCATTCTGAGCCAATTAGTAACATTGACAAAGATGGTTGAGACTTTGATGGTGGCAAGTAGTGCAGCCCCACCAATCATTTGTGAAGCATATGGTGGACAGGGACATCAAAGTGCAAACTGTCAAGTTGGTAGTACATTTGCCCCTGAACCCGAAGGAGTAAATTTTGTTGGTAATTTCAACTAGCAGTAGTACAATCCATATTCTAATACATACAATCCCAGTTGGAGGGACCATCCTAATTCCAAATGGGGAAATCAACAGGGTAATCAACAGAGCCAGCAGAAAGCTCCACAACCACCTCCAGGTTTCCAAACATCTGAAGAGAAGCCAAGCTTTGAAAGTTCTATAATAAAATAGTCCAAAATTCAGCGACCCGAATGAAGAGCATGGAGACTTAAATTAGCCAGTTGGCTACCTTGATGACAGAAAAGGCACCAGGGACATTACCTAGTAATATCGAGATTAATCCAAAGGAACAGGTCAATGCAATTAACCTGAGAAGTGGTAAGTAGTTTAGTGGTCTTTCTAAGAAAAAGGAGGAGCAATTGCAAGAGCATGGAGATACTCTTGATGAGTCAATTACTGCAGAAACTGAGAAGGTAAGTGAAGCACCCTCCACGATACAGGTAGATGAGCCACAAAAGTTCTCTATTCAATTCCCTCATAGGCTCAAGGACACTTAGCAAGACAATCAATTTGCTAAATTCTTAGAGATGTTTAAGAAATTACAAATTAACATATTATTCGTTGAAGTCGTCTCTCAAATGCCCAAGTATGCAAAGTTCTTGAAGGAAATACTTACAAAAAAATACAAGCTTGAGGAATTTGAGACAATATGTTAAAATGAGGAGTGCTCTGCTATTCTCTTGAAGAAGTTACCACCAAAATTAAAAGATCCAAGGAGTTTTACTATTCCTTACTCTATTGGTAACTCTTATTTTGAGAAAGCATTATGTGATTTAGGTGTTGGTATTAATTTGATGTCTTTCTCTATTTTTAAGAAATTAGGGATGCAGGAACCCAAGCCTACCAATATTTCAGTGCAGCTGGCCGATAGATCCATCACTTACCCTCGTGGTATATTAGAGGATGTTTTGGTAAAGGTAGACAAATTTATTTTTCCAACTAACTTCATTGTGTTGGATATAGAGGAGGACAATGAGATCCCAATCATACTTGGGCATCCATTCCTCACCACTGGAAGGGTAATGATGGATGTCTATGAAGGAAAATTGACTTTGCGATTGAATGATGAGGAAGTAGTGTATAATGTTTTAAATTCTATCAAAAATCCTAGTTCCTTTGATTCATGTAATTGTATAGATTCTACTGATGTTGTGGATAGTGTTGTGTCTTTATATATGCAGGAATCTGTGACTGTTGATATGTGATGCACAATTTTTAGTTTCAAACAAGTCTACAAACTTGATGCGGGATTAATTGTTGCATTGTGAACCCAAGTGCAGGTTGTCTCAAGTAATAAATTTCTCGGGAGTCCGAGGTCGATCCACGGGGAATTTTGAAGATTAAGGTGAAGTAAATATTTTGTTACTACGATTAAAATTATTTACTTGGGTAAAAAGATTCACTCTTGGTAAATAAAATAAAGGTAAGATTAATTCCTTTAATAACTCAATTAGAATCCTCGCAACATGAAGGTTCCAATCAGAAAATACAACATTAAAAGTCTATTTAAAATAATATATGTAATTATATTATGTTTCCTAAAAATATTACCACCACTTATAAATGGGTTAAAGCATTCATTGTGACAATATTTTGTCTACAACAAATCAAGAACTCCTCTTTACAAAGATGGTTTCTAAATTATAAGAAACAAATTATAATACGTATAATGGTTACTAGAAAATATAAATCATTTAAGTACAAGAGAAGAATAAATCTAACCTTACTTTATTACTAAGAGCTTCACCCTTTCACCCAAGTAAAATGAAACTTAGTTACTCATAGATAAGAAGAAAGAAAGAGAGAAGAAGATTTGATCAGGACAATATTTGAACAAATATGGGTCATCCCAAAAGAAATTTTTCACCTCAATCAAAAACTTTTTTCTGTCTTGGTGTGTCCACTGAGGCGGCATCTTACCTGTTACAAGAAAATTGACAATGTTAGCAAACCAAGGCATGGAATTGACAGAAAATAAAAATTCATCAGGAAAAGAATCATTGATAGGTGTGCTATCAAAAGATGAGCCTGTTGTCAGCCTTGACAAATGATCTGCAACAACATTTTCAGCTCTTTTCTTATCTTTTATTGTGATGTTGAATTCTTGAAGCAACAAGATCAACCGTATCAACCTAGGTTTGGCATCCTGTTTAGACATTAAATATCTAACAAAGAATGATGATCAAGTGAAAACAACAAGTGATCTAACCAATTAAATAAGCTCGAAATTTATCTAATGCAAAAATTACAGCAAGTAGTTCTTTTTCAATAGTGGTGTAATTCATTTGTGCACTATTCAAAATTCGACTTGCATAATAAATTACATGAGGCTTACCTTCCTTTCTTTGGCCTAAAACAGCGCCAACAGTTAAATCACTAGCATCACACATCAACTCAAAAGGCAAAGACCAGTCAGGAGATTGCATGATAGGAGCAGAAGTCAAAAGACCGATTAATTTTTCAAAAGATTTCTGACAATCTTGAGTCCAATCAAATGGTGTATCTTTTGTTAGAATATTACATAAAGGTCTAGATATGACACTAAAGTCCTTTACAAATCTTCTGTAAAATCCTGCATGTCCTAAAAAGGAACGAACTTCTCTGACTGTTTTTGGGAAAGGCAAATGAGCAATTAATTCAACTTTGGCTTTATCAACTTCAATTCCCTTAGAAGATATCACATGACCTAACACTATTCCTGAGGTAACCATGTAATGACATTTTTCCCAATTTAATACAAATCCTTTTTCTTCGCATCTTTTAAGAACTTTTTCCAAATTATCAAGACAATTTTCAAAAGAATTTCCAAAAACTGTCAGATCATCCATGAAAACCTCTAAATAATGCTCAATCATGTCACTGAAAATACTTAGCATGCATCTTTGAAAAGTTTCCAGAGCATTACAAAGACCAAAAGACATTCTTCTATATGCAAAAGTGCCAAAGGGACAAGTAAAAGTGGTCTTTTCTTGATCCTCCAATGCAATTGGTATTTGATTATACCCTCAATAACCATCAAGAGAACAATAGTAGGGATGTCCCGCTACTCTTTCCAGAATCTGATCAAGAAATGGCAAAGGGAAATGATCTTTCCTAGTGGCTGCATTCAATTTTCTGAAATCAATACACATACGCCTACTAGATGAGACTCGGATAGGTATTAATTCTCTTTTTTCATTTTCAACCACTATTATTCCTGATTTCTTAGGCACAACTTGTGTAGGGCTTACCCACTGGCTATCAGAGATAGGATAGATAATTCCAACATCAAGTAATTTAATAACTTCAGCTCTAACTACCTCTTTCATATGTGGATTTAATCTTCTTTGAGGTTGTTGAGATGTTTTAGCATTATCCTCTAAATGTATTCTATGTGTACAAATTAATGGATCAATGCCTTTTATATCCTTTAATGTCCATCCAATTGTATTTTTATACTTTTTAAGTACTTCTATCAACTTACCTTCTTGTTCTTTGGTCAGGGATGATGAAATTACCACTGGAGAGCTTTGTTTTTCTCCCAAAAATGTGTACTTCAACCCATCAGGTAATGGCTTCACTTCCAGTGTGGGTACTTCTTCATGGGCATCATCACTCATGGATTTTAGCTCTTCGAATCTTGGCTTCCTTCCTTTGTATTCCATTTCCTGTGTACAGTCAAGCAAAGAGCATATTTCAGAAACATCATCATCTAATTGTGTAGCTGAATCAAATGAATTAATTAAACAGATTTCTAATGGGTCAAAAGAACTCCTGATTTGAAGATGATCATCTATAATGGCCTCAATCCCTTCAATCTCTTCCTTTTCATCATAAACTTCATGTGGTTGCTTGCACATGTTGAAAACATTAAGCTCCAGTGTCATATTTCCAAAAGTTAGCTTCACCACTCCATTTCTGTAATTTATCAAAGCATTAGATGTTGCTAAAAATGGGCGACCTAGATTAACAGGAACTGACTTAGAACTATCAACCATAGGTTCAGTTTCCAAGACAATAAAATCCATAGGATAAATGAATTTATCAACTTGTACCAACACATCTTCTACTATTCCTTTTGGAATTTTAATTAATCTATTAGCAAGTAGAAGAGTTATAGAAGTTGGTTTTAACTCACCAAGATTGAGTTGTTGATAAACTGAATATGGAAGTAAATTAACACTAACACCAAGATCAAGTAAAGCTCGTTCAATTTTATGTTCACCAATAATGCATGAAACTGTAGGACAACCAGGGTCTTTATATTTCAACTCATTATTGTTTTGAATAATGGAGCTTACCTTGTTCACCAAAAAAATGCATTCTTTTTCACATTATGTTTCCTTTTAACAGTGCACAAGTCTTTCAAAAATTTGGCATAACAAGGAATCTGCTTGATAGCATTTAACAAAGGAATATTGACCTTCACTTGTTTAAAGATTTCAAAAATGTCACTGTTATGATTCACTTTACATGAATTGTTTAATGCTTGAGGAAATGGGGGTGAAGACGAGGGTTTGATCTCCTTTTGGCTAGGTGGCTTATCAACTCCTTCCTCATCTTTGGAAATTGACTCATCATCTTTCTTAAAAAGTTCAGGAATTTGTTTTTCAACAACCTTTCCACTCTTAAGAGTTATCGCTGAGTTGAATTGATCTATTTTTTGACTTTCTGAACTACCCTCATTTAGGCTAAACTGACCCTTGGGATTTGGTTGAGGTTGAGAGGGAAACTTTCCTTTCTCATGAATGGTAAGTGCAGAAGAAAGTTTAGCAAGAGTGTCTTTTATGTCAATCAAGACTTGAGTGTTTTGGTTATTGATGGCCTCTTGTTTTTCCATGAATGCATGCAATGTTCCTTCAAGGTTTTTCCTATATGGTGGGATGTAGGGTGCATATCCTTGAGGATTTTGAGAATCTTGTTGTGCCTGAGGAGGTGGTGGTTGCATGAATTGTGGCTGGTTGCTATTCCTCCAACTGAAGTTCGGGTGATTTCTCCATCCCGAATTGTATGTATCTGAAAAAGAAGAAGTGAGTGACTTTTTAAAATTATTCATTGCATTTACTTGCTCATGCATAACTTCTTTAAAAACAGGAAGTTTTGGACATTCATTTGTTGATTGTCCTAATTCATCACAAATGCCACAAATTTCTTCATTTTGCACAGATTTGATCTCTTTTACTTTTCCGGATTCCATGGCTTCAACCTTTCTAGCCAGACTAGCAAACCTAGCATTCAGATCTTCTTCTTGACTAAGATGATATTTTCCTTTACTAGCATTTACAAGGTTTGATATAATTGAATTTTTAGAAGGATTAGTACCATGCCAAGATTGAGAATTTTCAGCCAAATGGTCTAAATAGTGTAAAGCTTCATCAGGTTCTTTATCAAGAAATTCACCATTGCACATTGTTTCCACAAATTGTTTGGTTTCAGGTGTTAACCCTTCATAAAAGAAGCTTATAATGTGCCATTTTTCAAAACCATGATGTGGGCAAGAATTCAACAAATCTTTGAAACGTTCCTAACTTTGAAAATATGCTTCATTTGAATTTTGGGAAAAATTTTGGATTTATCTTTTCAAAGCATTGGTTTTATGTGTTGGAAAAAATTTCTTCAAAAACTCACCTTGCATTTCTTGCCATGTGCCAATTGATCTTGGTTTCAAAGTGTTATGCCAAGTTTTTGCTTTTTCTTTCAAAGAAAAAGGAAACAATTTAAGCTTAACAACCTCTTCAGTGCAAGTTTGATCATGAAAAGTGGTACATACTTCCTCAAATTCTTTTAAATGTAAATATGGGCTTTCAGATTCTAAACCATGGAAATTAGGAAGTAAAGAAATCATACCTGACTTGAACCTAAAATTGTTGGCATTGAGTGTAAATATAAAACACGATGGACTAGAATTTTGAGATGATTGCAAATACTCACGCATGGTTCGCAATGGTTGATTTTCATGTTCATCATGCACACTTTTGTTTTCAGCCATTGTGCTTAATGTGTGTGATTGTGATTCAAACAAATCAATATGTAAAGTACCTGGATTAACTCTAACCAAACGACCAGAATTTAAATCACGATACCAATTAAGCATAAACAAGTAACTTACAGTAAAAAAATAAAATGTACATGCTAGCAGTATAAATTGTCTATTAAATATTAACAAAGGTGTGGTATAAACCAACCACCAAATAAGTTAATAAACATAAAAATTAAAAAGTTAGTATACAAATAAATTAAAATGTTAGAAACGGAAAAAGTAAAAAGTTAGATAGTTGATAAAGTAAAAAGTTAGATAGTTAGTAAGAGAGTTAGTAAGTTAGTAAACAAAAAAAATTGGCGTAAAATAAATAACAAAAAAAAATGACAAAAATAAATACAGAAAATAAAGTACAGAAAAAATAAAAGGGAGAGTTACCCCACTAAGTTAATATGTGCAAGAAAATAAAATGGAGAATTACTTCCAATCGCATTTAAATTAAAATGCGTAAAATAAAGTGCAAAAGTAAATTTAAAATATGAAAATCGAGAATCTAAGAAGCCGATTTTTTGCTCCAAAATGAGAGAGGAGAGAAGAAGAAAGATTATTTCATTAATGATTAAAGATAATAGAGAAATTAGGAGAGTTTTCCCCACAAGTTAGTATGCACAGTAAATTAAAAAGGAAGAGGTTCCCCACTAGTTAGTATGTTAGTATATATACAAAATTTTTACACCGTAAATTCAGCTTTCAAATCAAGTCCCCAAGAATCGGTGCCAAAAACTTGATGCACAATTTTTAGTTTCAAACAAGTCTACAAACTTGATGCGGATTAATTGTTGCATTGTGAAACCCAAGTGCAAGTCGTTGTCTCAAGTAATAAATTTCTGAGTCCGAGGTCGATCCACAGGAATTTTGAAGATTAAGGTGAAGTAAATATTTTGTTACTACGATTAAAATTATTTACTTGGGTAAAAAGATTCACTCTTGGTAAATAAAATAAAGGTAAGATTAATTCCTTTTATAACTCAATTAGAATCCTCGAGACATGGAGGTTCCAATCAGAAAATACAACATTAAAAGTCCATTTAAAATAATATACTTAATTATATTATGTTTCCTAAAAATATTACCACTACTTATAAATGGTTTAAAACATTCATTGTGCCAATATTTTGTCTACAACAAATCAAGTACTCCTCTTTACAAAGATGGTTTCTAAATTATAAAAAACAAATTATAATACGTATAATGGTTACCAGAAAATATAAATCATTTAAGCACAAGAGAAGAATAAATCTAACCTTACTTTATTACCAAGAGCTTCACCCTTTCACCCAAGTAAAATGAAACTTAGTTACTCATAGATAAGAAGAAAGAAAGAGAGAAGAAGAACATGACTTTAATTTAGAACAAAAGAAAATTACTACAAGAAAACCTAGTAACAAAATGGCATCATTTTGGTAACTAACACCTAACACCCTCAATGATCTGCTAAGGCCCCTTTTTATAGAGGATTAGAGCTACAAAATGATAAGGGGGCTAAGTCATTAGTGGGTGGATGAGTGGAAAATGAGTGAAAAATGCCAAATGACTTTAGGTGAGTAAGAAATTATGGAGATTCCTTATCTCCGAAATCATGTAGCTCTAAAGTCATTTCATTCGTCATTTATGAACCAAGTGGTCTTCATGAAAGTTGTAGCCCTAGATCTTAGCTTTCAAATGGCTTTAGTTTGAGTCTAATATCATTTCTATAACTCTAGATACATTCAAATTACTGAACACTAGCCAGGCCCAGTCACAGCGCCTCTGTTCTGACTTCCAAACCCAATATCACCTTCACGAAGTCCGATTCTGGAAAAGTGTTCAACATGAAAGTTGTAGATATGGGTCTTAACTATTCAGCATCCAAATTTCAGCCCATTTGACAACTTCTATCCCGAAATATGTGATGAACAGTACACATAGGTTAAGTTGTCAAGAAAAGTACTCTAGTTCTTGCTTCAACCCCAATTTGAGTTATCTACTCGTGTGATTGAGCCTTTGAGGTATTCTTGAAAGTTGTAGAACTCTCTCTTATCTTTCAAATGCCACTAGAATCACCTTCAAAGACCACCTACAGCCCAAGATATGACCCCAAATACAGAAACAGTGTAAGACATGAATTATGCTGAAAAATTCAATTAAGTCCAATTTGAGTCCAAACTTACAAAATATAATAAAACTCAATCAATTAAATACATAGAGAGTGTAAATGACTAAGAATGAAAACTTATTAATGTATCAAATATGTGATCATCAAGCTAGAGAAGACCTTGCTTAAGGTTATCACCGACTTTGAGAATGCCAAGCTCTGCAAAAAGAGACCAAAGAAGCGGCACGACATGTGTAGCAAGCAGCGTGAGTTTAAGATTAGGGATAAAATTCTTGTCGATAACTCATGTCTACGTCTCTTTCCTGGTAAGTTTTGGTCAAAAATGTGTGGACCATATGAGATTATTCGCGTCTTATAGTATGGTGTGCTTGAGGTGAAGAAAGATGACCCATAAACATTATTGATAAATGGCCAAAGTGTGAGGCACTACTTTGAAAAAGAGAAGGGGTCGTCCTATTTTTGGCACTTTAAGCCACATGATTTACCTGAATAAAATACAACGTCGAGCTAATGACGTTAAACAAACGTTTCACAAGAGGCAACCTGTGTTTCTATCCTTTCTTATTTTGTTTTAGTTTTTGCTTTATTTTATCCATTAAATAAAAAAAATGTTTTGATACTTTTTGTTTTCTTGTGCATTTTTTGACAAAATGTCACTGTTCAATCAGACTAGGTGTTTGAGCTCATGACTACACGCCTCCACCTCTCCCACCACCTTCATGATCTTGTGTTTAATTTTCAGGGAAGTTTCATTGTCCTTTGTTATGTTATTTTTATTATTTTTCTACATTGAGGACAATGTTCATCTTAAGTGCGGGGGGTAACTTTTAAATTTTTTGTGAAAATTTTTGTGAAATCAATGAATACTTGAGTATTGCTAGGAATCAAGCAGAAATTGTGTTTTAATTTCTTGATTAATACTGACTTGATAGAGATATGTTTAATAGGAGAATTCATTATTCATAAGCTGATATTGTGTGAAGCAATCTTGTTCAATTAAGTTGAGTGAAATTTAGCATTTTGGTTAAAAAAATTAGTCATGTCTGTTTGCATTTGTTCTCTCGGTTAACTTTGGCAGAAAGTGAGTTTTGAGCTTTAATGATTGGATTTTTCATAAACAAAATCCTATTTTTCTCTAGAGTGAGATTTCTCTTGATTTATGTGCGTTAGAACTTAGTTTGATATCTTGTTGAGACTTTAATGATTCACATACAAACTTGAACATGATTAAGGCAATTACGCTTAATCCTTTCTTGATTTTCAGAGTTATATTGATAAAGTAATCCCTTAGTTACCCTATTTGAGCCTAAAATTGATTTTTTTGAATACTCAATTAAATAATCAGGTTAAATTCTTTAGAACATCTGATGTGTTAATTAAAAAGTCATTAAGGGTTACTTGTTCTTCAAAGGTTTTTAAAAAAGGAAAAGAAAAAAATATTAAGAAAAATGGAAAAGAAAAAAAAAGATTATTAGTAAAGAATAATGAGAATATTGGGTTGAAAGTGAGACTTTGTTATATCCTTGTGCATTATGCTCTATTTGTCATCTTTTCAACCTAATTTTGTATTGTATTGATTTATCTATGAACATTCTTTACATTTATTTTTCCTTTTTCCTATCTTTCATTGTTCCTCTTGGCCTCATTACAACTAAAGGAAGCCATTTTTCATTCTTGTATTGTATGTTAACTTAGAAGTGGAGATGAGATTGATAACTAAGCCTATGGTATTGCATTCTTCAAGAGAAATTTGAGTGATTTCTTTGTCATTAAATACTTAAGTGATAGAAAGATGAGTGACCTCAATTCGTTAGTCAGGAGAAAAGATGCAAGCTAGACCTAAGCCTTTAATTATTTTAAGTGCTAAATGATCTTACTTGATTGGATTTGATTGCTGAACTTGATTGAATTATTAAATTGTGAAATTTTCCTTGATTATTGTTTCTAGATGTTGAGTGCTAAATTGTGAAATTATTAAATTGCGATAGCAGACTTTGAGAGACAGATCAGAAGAGAGAATTGCCACGAATCCTTAGAAGACGATTTCAAAGGGAGGATTCAATTGTTGAAGGCTTGAAGATCATAATCACCGTAAAAGGGATTTTGATTTCTCTTTTTCTCTAGTTTTTCCCTTCTTTGGGTTTTCTTTCCATAGATTTGTATTGTGATTTGGGATTGTTTGTATTGAACATGAGTAACTAATCTCATAACTAGGGCTATAAGGGATCTTGTTTTCTTAATTAATTGATTATCATCTCGAATTTGATTAAGGTAATTTTTTTAGGATTTATTATATTATTTGTATTCTTATCAGAACTTGATCTCTTTTGACATATATTAATTCATTGTTTGACTGATGACCATCCGCACTCAATGAGTGGACCTATATGATAAACCTAGGATTAGATTGGTAAATGACCAAATATCAATTTATTCTATCAAAGGAATTAATGATTATGTTAGTTCATCTCTTGAATTGGGGCTTAATGCATTCCTAATTAATGCAACTAAATGCCTAAATAGGTGATTTAATTTAAGAATAAAATATTATCTCATCCATAACCATTGGGATAAGAGACTATTGGCAAGAGAATTACCTTACATCATAAATAACTAAAAATTTGATTAAAGTGAACCTTGTGCCTAGTTTTTTCCTATTTGATTATCTCTACATTGTTTAACTATCCATTATTCTTCTTTATTTGTTTTCTGATTTTAATTTAAATTTCTCTTACACTTTCTATTGCCTAAATAACTAATAGTTTTACGAATCTAGTAATTACCACTTATTCCTCGTGGGATCGACAACTGCGACTCAAGTCCTATTTTACTTTGCGATAGAGTACACTTGCTCTTAGTATATTATACATGTACTAGGGCCCAATTAGTTTGTATGGGAACAACTCGGATCCTGTGGATTTCATCAACTTCAATCTCCTAAATAACAAGGTCATGGACCATGTTGCTCAACATAACACAACAGAAATCCTGTCGACGTTTCAAACTTATGTCCTCTACATGGCTGTCGAAGCTCATTTTCTAGAGAGATGCTATGAGGAGTATAATCGGTAGATGGTGGAAAAAATGAAGGTAGCCAAGGAAGGCAAAAATCGGGCCTTCAAGGCCAAGGAAGTGGCTGTGAAGGCCAAGAATGATGTCGAAGCTAGGGCCAAGGACCTAACGGCCTTGAAGGATAATATGAAGTAGAAGAAAGCCAATTCAGTAGAGGTTAAGAGGGAAATCGCCGACCTCCGTGCTGAATGTGAGAACCTCCATACTGAGGACCAGGGTCTCTGAACTGAAGTAGGGTTGCAAGAGGACACTCAACAGATGGTTTGCACAAATATTAGTAAGGAGCAGTTCCAAAATGCAGTCGCCCAAGTCCATATTTTCAATCCCGAGGTGGCCTTGGCATTGGATGCATTGGACCCCAAAAGGGTGATTTGAGGCGGACGTCTTATGCTTCCAAGTCTTGCTCTGGATGATCAAGGTATTGTCGAGGCCCATGTCGCTGCTATCCAAGATTCGAACGTTACCGAAGGCACAGGAAATGCAGCTTATCATGTCTTTAGCTTTTACCCCTTGAGTGGGGTATTTTTTTCACTTGTAAAGACAATTTTCCCTTTTGCTTGTCGTATGTGTTCTCTATCCATGGTCCGTGTTGGGTCCAACACCCATTATAAATGTGCATTTGGTAACCGCTAAAAGGACTTAGGACAATTTTAAATGAATCAAAACCTTGGTTCGGGGTCCAACGCTCATAACATTGAGCATTCGGAAGTCCACTTAGGCAAATTTTTAAGGTGATCCAAAATCAGGGTCTTTAATGTTTACGGTCTAGTGCAGAAAATTGTTTAAGCAATTTTTGCTTTCAAAACCTGTCTAACATAAGACATTCACGGCAGGTAACTAATGACGGGGCACAAATATCGTAGTGAAAGTATTGCCTTAGTCTCCTGACTGTGGTGACAAGTGCGAGGTAACCTTTTCAATTTCTTAATAGCAGAGCTTTGGGCCTTGTAGAAACTTTTCTTACGAAATAGACCGGCTTTTGTCCCTCCTCCATCTCCTGGATTAGTACTAAGTTTATAGCCTCTTCATGAACTGAAAGGTATAAGTACAGTGTCTCACCAGGTTCTAGTCTTGTCAATATGGGAGGAGAAGACAGAAGGTTCTTCAAAGAGAAAAAAACATCCTCACACTCCTGACTCCACTCAAAATCCTTCTCCTTTTTAAGCAGTTTGAATAAGGGAAGGGATTTGTGAGCAGCTTTAACAAGAAAACACATGAGGGCCGCAATTTGACTAGTTAGCTACTGCACTTCTTTAATACTTTGAGGGCTACGCATGTTGAGCACCTCCTGATATTTATTTGATTAGCCTCAATTTTGCAGTGAATTAGCATGAAGCCCAAGAATTTTCCTGTTTGGACCTCGAGGGCACATTTTTCTGGGTTAAGTCTCATGTTATACTTTCGGAGTTGTGTAAACACTTCTTCGAGGTCTGTGGTATGTGATTCTTGTTGTGGGATTTTCACTATCATATAATCAATATAAACCTCCAGCATCTTCCCCACTTGATTTTCAAAGACCCTGTTCATCATTCTCTAGTATGTTACTTTTGTATTTTTCAAACCAAAGGGCATAACCCTGTAACAGTAGCTTGCCCTATAAGTGATGAAGGCGTTCTTGTCTTCATCCCTGGGGTACATTAGGATCTAGTTGTACTTGGAGTATGCATCCATGAATGACAGAAAATGAAAGCCTGAGGAGCTACCCACTAGTTTATCCATATTGGGAAGTGGATATGGATCTCTAGGGCAGGCTTTATTTAAGTTTACATAATCTATGCATATTTTCCACTTCTTATTTGACTTCTTCACCAGGACCACATTAGATAACCATGTGGTATACGGTACTTCCTTAATGAAGCCAACACTAAGCAACTCATTCACCTGTTCTTCAGTAATCTGTTGCCTTTTTGGGCCAACTTTTCTTTTCCTCTGGGAGACCAGCCTTACATCCTCCCTGATAGACAGGTGATGACAAATGAAGGCAGGGTCAAGACCAAGCATGTTGGAGGATGTCTAGGCCAAGAGGTCTTTGTTTTTAAGCAAGAGCTCAATCAGTTGGCGTCTTTCTTCTTCTTCCAGGTTCATTCTGATCTTGGTGACTTAGTTTGGCTTGTACCAAGTTGGATAGGTTGTAGTTCACCCTCCGGTTGGGGTATGGTACCCCGGGTTTCTTCTCGAACATCTAGCTCGGTTATAAAAATGTTGACTTGATCTAGGATCGGACTAGATGTGCCAGCTTTTGCTTTCTTGGGAACCTTGCAAAATTTGAGGCTCTTGTTATAACATGTTTAGGCCATAGTTTGGTCGCCTTTTACTGTGATAACCTTATCACTCTTACTGAGAAACTTTATGACTAAGAGGGTAGTGGATACCACGGCACCAAGTGCGTTTAAGGCAGGGTAGCCCAAGATGATGTTGTAAGCCGAAGGGCAGTCCACGACTAGAAACCTAACCTTGATAGTCTTAAAGAGTTTAAGGGACCCCAATGTTAAGTGAGTCTCATAGTATCCAACTGGGGTGATCATCTCACCGGTAAACCCTATAACCTCCCCATCATAAAGGGTTAGCTTTGTACGTGGGAGTTCCAACTTTTGGTAAAGATCCATGAACATTATGTCTACCGAGCTCCCTTAGTCAATGAAGATGCGTCAGACTTCGACATTGGAAATTATTCTCGAGATAACTAGTGGGTCATCATGATTTGGAGTTATTCCTTCGTAGTCCTCATTTGAAAAAGTGATGGAGGCTGTCTTCTATTCTCCGGTCCATGAGTTAGGCTCGGAGTGGGAAACACTCAGCACTGCCACTTGAGGGCTTTCTTCTGGGCGCCATTGGAAGAACCACCACCAGCGAACCCTCTAGCAATTGTGTTAATGGTTTTGTTGGGCTGGGCATGGTGGTTGTTATTATCATCAGATGGAGTGTCCATGTTCCTGTTTTGCCGATCATTTGTATCACGATAAGGTGAACTCCAAGATCTTCTCCTCGGACTCCGGGTCCTTCTTTGGTGTGGAGATGGGGTTCATTGAGGGTTGCGTCTCTCTTCTCTCTGCCTTTCATGGCGTTCCTTATCTTGAGCACAACTGATGTATTGTTCCAATCGTCCTGCCCTAATCAAGAACTCGATTATGTCACGGAGTTGGTAGCAATCTTCAGTTTCATGGCCATAGCTTTTGTGCCATGTGTAGTGTTTGGAGCAATCTTTCTGTTTGTGTTTCTTCAAAGGAGGTTGCTTCTTAATGTCCTAGAACTCTGTCTGTAACATTTCCCTTAAGATTGTCTCACGTGGGGTGTTCAGAAGAGTGCAATTGGAGTATTTGCCCCGAGGTGGACTATCCTTGGGGTTCTAGGACTGTGAGGAGTTATGGTTGGCTTTTCGGTGAGAGGATTCACCTTTCTCCAAACTCCTTTAGGCCTCAGTGCCTCCTCAAGGTTGATGTCCTTCTAGGATCGTTGTTGAAATTCTTCTATGGTCTCTGGTTTTTTCTTTGCCAAGGACACGAAAAACTCAAAATCGGCCCTGAGGCTACTTCTGGCATAATGGAGGGCAATTTGGTAATCAAAGTTCTCCACATTAATGCAAGTCGTGCTAAACCTTTTAACGTACTCATGAAGGGGCTCATCGCACCCTTGGTGAATCTTGGATAAAGATTCAATAGACCTGGATTATTCTTTGCTAATAGTATACTGAAGCAAGAAACGTCGTCTAAGGTCCAACCAGTCAGTAACAGATTCTCGTAACAATGTAACGAACCATCTAAGGGTTCCCTTCTTCAGGGAAAAGGAAAAGACATGACATAACAACTATGAGGATTCCCCATGGAAGCACATAGATTGAACGTAGACGTCTATATATTCCTAGGGGTCCGTAGTCCCATCGTAGAGTTCTATATTGGTTGGGAATTTAAAATTCCTTAGGACTCTATACTCCAAGAGTTTGGTAAAGAAGGGTTTCTCCTGATTGCCAGGGTCCGGGTTGTCATTAACAAAGTTGAACATTCTAGGATCAGTATACAGCCCTCTCTAGTTATTATCCGTGTTGTGCCTTCCATTTTGACGTTGCATTTTGTGTTGACCTTCATGCGTAGACCGTCCCAAATCCTCCAATCTGCGGTATTGCTCTTCCAACATCGTCATATGTTGCTGTACCATATCCTACAATTGGTTTATGGATATGTGAGATCGACTTGTGTGTTATGGGCGAGACACATAATCATTAACTTCATTGTTCGGGAGTCCTAGGCACTGGTGCACTGGGATTCTGGATCCGCGAATGTCAAAATTGACCTATTGCATGCGGATTCCAAGTCTATACCTTACTAGAATCCTGCGTGATGGGTGAGGGCTCTCATCAGAAATCGAGGTTTCATGCATATCACGTAGAAGCTCTGCGTTGGGTGCTTGGTTTCTCGCAGCAGAGGTTTCAGCAGCTGGTGGTGGAACAGGGTGGGGAGTACGTTGTGTCGTTGGTCCTCACCTTTGGTCTGTAGAGGTTTACGCAGCGTCTTCTCTCCTCGAATTCTATCTTGTGTTCGCCATGGTTGGGTAGGAATAAAGGTTTATGGTTTCCATAGACAACGCCAATGTTCTGAAATGGATTCAGAGGTGTACTTGAGATAGGCACGTCACGGTGGTTTTGTCCTTGTGCAGCAGCAGCTGAGCTTGTCACTACTAAAAATTTCTTAATCAGTGACAGAAACATTCCGTCGCTGATTCATTAAATTCCGTCGCTATAATGATTAGCCACGGAATCTGTCACGGATAAATTTCTATCGCGTAATCGTTGGTGGCTAATTTCTTAATAACGGAAATATAATTTCATCTCTAAATAGCGACAGATGTTTTCGTCACTAATTAATACAATTCCATCCCTAAAATCTGTAACCAAAGTTGTTAATTATTATAAAATTATTATTTTAGTCACTTTTTAGCGACAAAAAATATTTTGTCGAGAAAAATGCAGTGTGAATATATGCTTGTTAGCGACGAAAATATTTCCGTCGCTAGTGACCTAAATTTTTTGATTTATTTTTTTAATTTTTAAACACTCCATTTATATAATTTAAACTTGTATACAACACAACATTACAACAGTCTAATCCAAAATACAGCAACAAATTTCTAAAATTTAAAAATATCATTATCATATCATGTCACAAAGCATTTCAAAAGATCAAAATAAAAATATAATTCAAAAGATTAAGATAAAAATAAATTAAGTTATACAAGTTCCTTATCAAAACAAACATGAAGTCAATGTATCAAACATCAGGAGGAAAAATATCATAATCATCCTCATCCATGTCATCCTCATCCCCATCACCAAGTGGATCATCCTCGTGACCGCTTCCTGTAGCTTGTGAACCACTATTAGATGCGTTCAAGCGCTGTAGGATTGTGTTGATTAAGTTTTCCTATTCCATAACCTGTGTACTGAGACTTGCAACCAGACTCCTCATCGCTTCCATCTCCGATTGTGAACAACCTTCAGCAGATGCAAAGGAAGATGATGCATGAGAAGCAGCATCAGATCCCAAGCCAAAGATGTGTTTCTTGTTGCTAATTCCTCCAACAACATCCAAGTATATGTTGTTGTCAGAGTTGATGTCAATAGTCTCCTCCCCTGGTGGTCGTTGTGAGTCCCTCTCACTGATACGTTTCTGGTACTCATCTTGACAAATGCAATTGTTAATAAATATTTATGCTTACAAATTAACTTAACCATATATTAAAATATAATTGTAGCATTTATACTTACAACAATATTTTTTGCTTTGATGGATATCCACTTCCCCTTGCGTGTATGAAGCTGTGTGAATAGCTCCCAATGCCATGGATCTCTCTTCAATTGTTGTTTCTGGAAAATGGAAACTTAGCCATTAACAATTCAAAGCAGTAGCAGCAGCCCGTGACATGGTGACCACACTGTCTAGAAAGTGGTAACTTAGCCATACTAATAATGCTGTCTGGATTCTTTCTTACTCAGCTACTTGATGATGCTTATAGTTATTTTTTAATTGTTAAATTACCTACTCTATCAATTAACTTCAGCATCTAAACCCAAAAAAAAAAGCAGCAAATCAAAAACGAAAAGAAAGAGACTATAGTCTCTGCAAAACCAGAAACAAAATAGAGCAAAAAGAGAAAAGAAAAAGAAAAAAAATTGAATGAAACAAAAAGCATAAGAAACAGAGAAACAAACAGGAAGATCACGAAGCACAGCAGGGACTTCGGGGTAGTGCAGTGCACAACATTTTGCGGTGGGCAGCGGTGCGCGACTCAGGAGACGGAGCTCGACGGTGACGTGGGCTCGGGTTCGGGCGGTGAGGCGGTGAGGCGGTGGTGCGATGTCAGATTTGACAGGCTCGAGTAGCTAGTGCAGCTTCTTGGATCTGGTCACGGTTGGCACTCGTGCGGCTAAGACAGTGACCTCGAGGCAATCCAGTGGAACAGCGCTGGTGGACTCGCACAGATCTAGTGCGGCGCGTTGCAATTTGATGGTTCAGTCGCGATGAGCTGCGATCTGGTGGAATCCGAGTTCGCCTTGTGCAGCTGGGTTGAGGATAGAGGCATTAATCCTGGAGAGGGCTGTGACGTCAACAGAACTGTCGGTGCAGTCGGTTCACAAAGTGTAGCTGGTTGAAACGGCGGTGTTGGGCAACTCCGTGCGGCGCTGGCTGGACGGTTTTCATGAGGGAGATGGAAGCAAATGGAGATAGGGGTTTGCGGAGGCTGTGGGTGTGTGATTAGTTGGTGAAGATGATTTTAAATGCTTGTAGATTTGCAGAACACAAAAGCAAAGTACGAACTACAAGCAAAAGTATAGCAAAATGGAAACTCAACTACAATTAATAAAGCTCTGCAACAGATCTTAAAATCGTGGGGAGAAGCGATCTCGCAGTGGGGAGGAGCGATAGTGCCAAGGTCCAGCAATGGTGGTTCCGCGGTAGCTCAAAGGAAGCACAGTGGAAGCAAAGTATTTAATTTAGGGTAGATTGAGAATGAGAGGGAATGGAAAAAGAAAGAGGGAAATATATCAAAGTCTTCTTTTAATTATAAAATCATAAAACATGCAAACATAAGCATTACAACCAAGCATGACTTAGTGGTAAGTGGAGAGTTTGTTTTTCCACAAGTTCCAAGTTCCATTCCTGCGTTGGGAATTTTTATAATAAAACTTTCAGTTGTTTATATATAAAGAAATTAGCGACGAAAAAATTTCTATCATCGCTATATATTTCATTAAATTTCGATTCTTACCTTAAGAATTTTTATTATAAAACTTTCATTTGTTTATATATAAAGAACTTAGCGACGAAACATTTTTCGTCGCTATATAATTCATTAAATAAAAAATTTATTTTTCAACAAATAAAGTAAGTTAGCGACGGAATTTGTCATGGATAATATAGCGACAAAATTAATTCGTCGCTAAATTCCGTAGCTAAATCCAACTAATGAAATCAGTTGCAATTTCCGTCTCTATTAGAGACGAATTTTTTCCATCGCTAAATTCCGTCGCCATTTAAGTAATTTTTAGTAGTGAATTGAGACAAGGGTTGATACTTGCAAAGGGATTCAAACGCTCAAGTCAGGTTATGCACACGTAAAGTTTATGCAATGAATGATTAGTTATATGAAAAGGTGAATAAGTATGTTATTTATAGAGTTTGGAGGGATACACTCCTGTAATAGTCACAGGATGAAATACATTCTCTTATTAGTTGCTGAGAATCTCTATATTATTGGAATGTTGATACTGTAATCATGACAGTTATGTGTACTATTATTCTACAAGATCATGATTGGTAATAACATATATTCTCAGGATTTATCCATTGCGCAGATCTCGCGGTAATGTCGTTGCTATCCAATGTCGTGGTCCGATGTGCATAGAGCTAGGATCTCGTTTACGTGTCGTAAGCAAATCCAACTTAGGATATCAACGACGGACCCCGCCATATTGCAGGCCGGATAGACTCAAGGGACATGATCGCAGATCATAGTTCAGTATAAGTTAGTTTGCAACTCTATGGATGCCACTGTTTGAAATTTTCTTTGGGGTGGATTCAGGTCCTGACGAGGTTTACATTTGGTTAATTGGCACACCGTTACTTCGATCCTCTCGGAATCTTAGTGGTCTAGGGGTTAGATGCTAAGCTAGCTAACGTCTCTCTTTTAGAGAAGCTGACTTGGAGCATGCTGCATGACCACAACAAGCGCTTCATTCAGCTGCTAGCTCTCAAGTATTTGAGACATGAAAATGTCTTGGCAACTCATGCTAGTCAGAACTCCTTTACCCTTTGGTGGTCGGTTATGCGAGCTACCCATTTATTTATTGGGGGAAGGGTTCAGGTTGCGTACTGGGAAAAGGAGATGCATCCGTCTAATTTGATCATTGGATTGATGGATGTCCTCTATGTAACCATGTTGACTACATTCACGTTAGTGATCGTGATCTCAAGGTGCGAGATCTTTGGAACTATCATGGGTGTAAACCTGTCCAACCTTACATCTATATTCCTATAACTCTCAGAGAAAGCATTTGCGCTATCCCATTTAATCCTCATGCTTCTTTTGAGCACTGCTTCATCTAGAAACCTCATGCCGCTGGTTTCTTTTCTTCTGCCTCTGCTTATAAGTGGCTCATAGCCCAACATAGGCTACTTCCTAGTTCTCAACCATGGAACTGGGTTTGGCAACTTCAGATTCCTAAGAAGGTAAAGCTTCTGCTCTGGTCCATCTTGCATGATGTGCTTCCTACCAACCTTCTCCGAGCTCATTGTAACTTGGCCACCTCTGATCTGTGTACTACATGTGATGATCACACTGAGACCATTCTGCATTGTCTACGAGATTGCTATAAAGTTTGGGGGCTGTGGCAAAGATTGGGTTTTTCTGAGATTGATACTTTCTACTCGGCCAACTTAAGGGAGTGGATTTTAAAATCTTCAAACGCAAATGGCTCTTTGTTTTTTTGTTAGCCTCTTGGAAGTTTGGTGTGCATGCCCGTACTAAGGAAATACTGTCAAATACTGTTGTTCCTGAACATGAACTTTTCCGACATATTCTGTCCATGCATGACCTCATTACTAAGGTTTTTGAGACTCACACAAGTAGCCATGCCCAACGCCTGGTGTCTTGGAGCCCCCCTCCGAATGGCTTCATCAAGCTAACCGTGGATGGCAGCTCATTGGGAAACCCGGGCAGATCAGGCTTTGGTGGTATTCTTCGTGATGCTCATGGTTCGTGGAATCTGGGATTTCAAGGCACGCGGACTAATCTTGAAATATTGTAGCTGAACTCCTTGCTAAAATTATTGTATCAATTAATCCCCAGTTTATGGCAATACTTAAATAATATAAAATAAGCTATAAGGTTATCTTGAAAAGATGTGGATGAAGTTGTCATGATTGAATCCTTGAAATCGATCTTGATAAGGGAGAGATATTATTCTTATTCCACATAAGTCGCTCATGCATCAGTATCAATTGATCAACTACTAGAGTGGCTAAGAACAGGGATCTCTTCCTAGATATAGAGAATAATTAAAATGGATTAATCCTATCCACTATGGTAAACTCATATATAAGACCCAGAAACAAAACTCACATATGAGTAGTGCTTAACAACAACAGTATCAATAACAATACTAATCATAATTTGAACTAAACAAAATACTTTAATAATTTTGATATCTAATTAATTTG
Organism: Ormosia semicastrata; assembly: GCA_029884595.1. NCBI lineage: Eukaryota > Viridiplantae > Streptophyta > Magnoliopsida > Fabales > Fabaceae > Ormosia > Ormosia semicastrata. The sequence continues at coordinate 9,388,086 of JAQQTO010000063.1, read as the reverse complement.
AGTTTTATAAAATTATAATATGATTAATATCAGTCCATATAAAATATTCTAACATTCTTCCACTTAGACGACATAAGTTATATTACTTTATTTCAATAAGAAAACAATTTTCTAGATTAATCAAACAATATATGGTCACAACATAATGTCAAAATCGAGCCAGCACTCGTAACAACTAATACAAAATGAGACTATAAGCATCTCAACAATACAAAAAATCATACTCGATATAAGTATTGATATCATATATGCAAGATATTTATATCCCAGTGACCCAACAAAATGTAGTATATGGATAATGAGAAAGCACAACAAAATTGCATGCCAATAGGTAATCAAAGTGCATTTCCCAACAAAATGGCCCAAGCATCTGCCCATGATGCTTTTTGAGATTTAACAAACAACTTAACATAATAACGAAATGAGACTGGATCCAAAATGTCTCCACAATATGCCATTATACAAACAAATAAAACTGCGCATATGATAATAATAATAATAATATTATTATTATTATATGGCAACGACAATAGTAGCAACATAATTATTTAAAGTCTCGAGACATATTAATAATAAAATGACATCATAATAAAATACAAACAAACTCTCACCAACCCAAAACATCAAAAGACCTCACTATACCATACGGATTACATGATCAACAAAAACTTTAACAACTAAACATTTGATTAGGGGATCTACAACCATAAGTTCTGTATAGATATGCTCAACACGAGTCAGAAACTCCTGAATCTTCTCTCTAACAAACACGTATTTTGTGTCAAAATGCTTCAAACACTTAGAGCTCTTATTGATTTGAGAGAAGCACACTACAACAGAGTTATCATAATAGATAGTAAGAGGCCTGGAAATACTCTTCACAACACGAAACTCAGTAATCAATTTCTTCAACCACATCACTTGACGCTTAGCCTCATAACAAGCTATATACTCTGCCTTCATAGTGGAAGTAGTTCTAAGTGTCTATTTGACACTTTTCCAAGAAACAACTCCTCCTGCCAACATAAAGATATACCCTGATGTGGACTTGTGATTTTTTGGACAACCATTATAATCAAAATTAGAATAGCCTATTACCTCAAAGGTGATCTAATTTTTTATTGTGAGCATATAATCTTTCGTACCCTATAGATACCTCATAACTCGTTTTGTAGCTGCCAATGAGTCATACCAAGTTTGCTTAAGTACCTCCTAAGTACACTAACGACAAAAATAATATCAATACATGTACAAATCTGAGCATACATAAGGCTGCCAATAGTGGAAGCATATAGGACCTTTACCATTTCAGCAACATCTTTATTATTTTGAAGACACTATATATTAGAGAGTTTTTCACCCTTTTGAATAGGTGTAGTACAAGAATTACAAGATTTTATATTAAATCTATTCAGAATCCTTTTAATATAAGCTTTTTGATATAAGCCAAGAATATCATGAGATCTATCACGCTGAATCGTAATGCCCAAAAAAAAAGTCATCACCAAGATCTTTCATATCAAAGTGCACTGTTAATATCTGCTTAGCCTCATTCAGAAAATTAATATCATTACTAGTCAACAACATATCATCAACATATAAAACAAGAATAATGAATCTGCTCCCACTAAATTTTAGATATATGCATTGGTCAACAGTATTTTCTTTAAAGCCAAGAGAGCCAATATAATCAAATTTCAAGTACCATTGCCTAGAAGCTTGTTTCAATCCATAAATGAATCTTCTCAATTTACATATCATATGATCTTTACCATCTTCAATAAAACTATCACGTTGATCCATATGCACATCCTCATATAAATCACCATTTAGTAAGGTGGTCTTAGTAGCCATTTGATGGAACTCCAAATTAAAATAAGCAACCAAGGTCATTACAACACAAAAAGAGTCTTTAGTAGAGACTGGTGAGAATGTCTCCTTATAATCAATGCCTCCCTCAGGTTATATTCCTTAGCAATAAGTTTGGCCTTATACCTCTCAAGTTCACCTCTGGCATCACGTTTGATCTTAAAGATCCATTTGTAACTAATAGTTTTACAACTAGTAAGCAACTCCACTAATTCTTAAACACTATTCTTTCTCATAGAAGTCAACTCATCCCCCATAGCCACCAACCATTGTGTACTATCAGGACTAACCATGGCCTATTGAAAGGAAATAGGATTAAGATCCTCAACTAAGTTAAACTCATGCTCCTGCAGGTACACAACACAATCCTTAAATCTAGTAGACTCAGTGGATATAGAAACTCGCTCATATCTTCTCAATAGAACCATAACAACATCTAGATTATGTACATTATTTTTTATAGTTGAGGGACATTGACAATATCAACAGGATCAAGAACATCATCATAGATCAGAGGAGATGACATTATCCCTAGAAAAGGAACAACAGGAATAGGAACGACAACATTCTCCTCTCTAAAATCAATAATACCCAATTCTTAAGTTTCATCATGCATTAAGTCCCCTTCAAAATAAATAGCCCTATCGGATTCAATAACCCTAGTAGTATGAGAAGGAAAATAGAACCTATAACCCCTTAAGCCAATACAATAACCAATAAAAAAACTACTGATGGTTTTAGTATTGAGCTTCTTTAATTGTGAGTTATAAGGCCTTACCTTTGACTTACATCCCCTAACACAAAAATACCTCAAAGTAGGCTATTTTCCAAATATAAGCTCATATGTAATCTTCGGCACAGATTTGCTTGGAACATGATTCAATATATAAGTAGCAGTCTTCAAGGCATCTCCCCACAAGAAATATGCAAGAGTAGGATGAATAAGCATACATCTCACCATATCCATAAGACTACAGTTTCACCCCTCAATTTTGTTATGGAGTGCTAGGCATGGTGTATTATGCCTCAATACCACAGTCTTATGAGAACATAGCAAAAAGTTCAGGATTTTTACTAGTTTTATCATACTTGTCATAGTACTCACCACCTCTATCAAACCTCACACATTTGATCTACTTACTAAATTTCAATTCAACAATGGCCTTGAATGCTTTAAAGGCATCTAAAGAGTCAAATTTCTTATGCAGCAAATCAATCCAACCGTATCTAGAGAAGTCATTGATAAAGGTGATAAACTACCTAAAATCGCCTATAGCAATAAGAGTAATGGGCCCACAAATATTTGTATGAATTAATTGTATTATTCCTTCACTCTTGGTAACCCCACTCCGTCTGGCTCTAACTGCAAGTTTGTTTTATACAATTAACAAAAGTATCAAAGTCAGAAAAGTCCAGATCATGAAGAATATTCTCCTTGATCGACATCTTAATTCTCTCCCTAGAGATGTGTCCTAAACGTTTGTGCCATAACATAGAAGAGTTTTCAACAACTCTACCACGCTTGTTCCAAACAACATTATTAATATCTAAATATCGTTGATTAACAGAAAAAGAATCAACATCCAACATGTATAAACCATTAGTCAAAACTCCAAAATTAATAAGACTAGAATCATAATATAAAGAAACCTTTTCATTAATAAAATGAAAAAAGTAGCCGCAATTATCCAAAGCAGAAACTAAAACCAAATTTCCCCTCATAGAAGGCACATAAACTGTATCTTTCAAAACTAAAACATGTCCAGTACATAATTTTAAAGAAACCACTCTTATATGTTCTACTTTGACTCTAGCTCCATTTCCTACTATGATTAACTCCCCTTCACTTAGTCTCATTCTGCTTCTAAAATCCTACAATGAGTTTATATCATGAATAGTTGCACTAGTATCTAACCACCATGTATTTGAAGGAACAACAAGTAGATTTGATTAAAAACACACTAGAGCCAAGGGTTTACCTTTTTTTTTCTCAAGACAACTTTTGAACTTCAAACAATCTGACTGCTTATGCCCATATATGTCACAAAACTTATAATTTTCATTAAATCAATATTTGGGCTTAACACCAGAAGACTCACCAAGACTAGAAGATAGCACAGATGGATATCCATACTTATCATTCCCTTTTTTTTTTCTTAAACTGAGGCTTATTATTCTTCCTTTTAGCAAATTTCTTCTTCTTGTCACCATTCTTGTGGGAAGAAAAGTGAACACTATAGGTCTTTCCTTTCTTCATTGTCTGTTCCTCTTGAGTAAAAACATATATAAGCTCATCAATAGCTCACTCCTCTTTCTAAGCATTGTAAGTAGTCCTCAAAACATCAAAACTAGCTAGAAGAGACTCAAACACCTACTAGATCAGGAAATCTTCTCCCAACTCCACTTTCATGGACCTCAACTTATTGTACCAGTTAACCCACTTTTCATGCTTCTCCCTATATGCAGTGGAAGATACATTTGTGGGTCTCTGAAACTCATCTGCAGTGAGAGTAGCATCAACATTAGAGACAGGAAGAAATAATTTCCCAGAATCCACTCAGTTCTCATAATTAGTCATATTCAGTTTCGTTAAAGCATTCATTTGCATTAATAAAGCTGAAAGAACGATACATTAAAGGGAGATTTTATCAAGCATATCAACATGTATAATATTTGAGCAAATAACCATAATGAAGGTCTATCATACAATTGTAATCTCGCCTGAGAGCCCCGAATTACAACAAATGAGCAAATTCCCACGAACATCAAAATCATGTCCCTAAAGCTAGTATCAAGATGATACTAAGCACTCTAAGGACACAACCTTAATGCTTTAACAAATCATCAGGAATCATATTAATGAAGACAAATTGAGAAGGTAAGTACATTATCAACACAATCTCCAATACAACATTATTAACAAAAATATCAATAAAATGACACCTCAATATAATTGGTTCTGTAAAGGTGAGCTCACAATCATGTAAAGTGTCCCAAAATAGTACCACAACACTTTAAACAACATCTCTCAAAATCAATTTTCATAAATAACAAGATAAAAAGTTTTCAAAACATTACATATTAAATTATGCACAACAAGGCACCAAAAATTATTTTAGTGACCAAACAACATCAACTCTGAGAGTGTACAATATATATCATGCTCAAGAGCATCACAATAATACACAAAAATTTCCAGAGACAAAAGAGGAGAGTACTATACATTTTTAACAATTTTAAACTCTAGAAACTTTGGAACAAATAAAAATTAGGCATGAAAAAAAAAACCCAAGAATTAGTATTAAGCTCGTGGAGTGTATAGGAAAAAATAAAATTAAAAACATGTATTTTCTATGGCTCGCACATGCCCCCATGCGCCTTGGGTGCGATTGCAAGTAGGAGGAAGACTTCGTTTTCCTTACCTGTTTCCTATTTTTATGGTGGATAAGGTCATGCACGATTTCTCCCTCAAATCTCAGCCATTTCATGTAATCCATACCTTATTAGAATCGTCAAAAAGGGATCTACAAAACCCCTAGCTTTATTTTTCAAAATAGTGCACAAAATTTTTGGGTTTTTTAGAGCAATACTATGAAGGATTTTTGGAATTCTTTCAAAAATTTGCACTGCTTTCTCAATGAAAATTCACAATTTTGGTGTTTTTAGATTCAAAAAAAGGAGATAAATAAAACCTCTAACTTAATCTTACAAAAGCATCACACAAAAAGGATTGAGTTTTGAAGAAAATCAAGAGAGTTCTGTGATGTTCTTGCAAAAATTCTTGTTCGATTCTAATCTGTTTGATACGATATACATGTTGTTAAATTCATACGACTTCGATCAACAAAAGCCCTAACTTAATTTTGAAAATTGATCATAAAAAAATTCAAATTGAACATCTTATACATTAGGATTTAGGGTTTCTTCAATTTTAAACCTCATTCATTTTTTTAGGTAAAGCAAAAAAAATTGATAGCCATTATTAGGATTAAAACCACTCTCATACCACTTACTAGAATTCCCAGATCAATTAATTCCAAATTTATGGCATACTTAAATAATATAGAATGAGTTATAAGGTTACCTTAAAAAAATGCCAATGAGATTGTCATAATTGAATCCTTGAAAGTGATCTAGATGAGGGAGAGATAATATTCTTATCCCACAGCAGTCACTCACATGTCATTATCAATAGGGCAACTGTATGCACTAAAGTGGTTAGGAATATGGGACTCTCCTTGTATATATAGAATAACTAAAATAGGCTAAACCTACCCACTATGATAAGCCTATATACATGACACATGAACTAAACCCACATATGAGTAGTGCATAACAACAACAGACTTGATAACAATACTGCTCACAATTTGAGGTAAACAAAATGCTCTAATAATTTTGACATCTAATTAATTTATATTTTTATAAAATTATAATATGATTTATACTAATCCATATAAAATATTATAACACTCCAAGCCATAAGGTTTGGCCTCCAAGTCACTTGGGAGCATGGTTTTCAGGCTGTTATGTGCGAATTTGACTCCTTTAATGCTTTTGAGGTTCATTTTTGCTACATTGTCTCCTTATCACCATCATCCTGTTGTTATTGACTTCATAAATCAAATGCTTACTTTGGACTGGGAGGTTCATTTCATCCTTACTCTTAGAGAGAGCAACAATTGTGTTGATCTCTTAGCTAAGCATAAAACTAAGAATACTGAAGCTTTACTCATTTGGTCGACTCCTCCACTTGAGTTAAGCCATTTGCTGTTGGCTCATCGCATGGGTGTTGCTTTGTCAAGAGTTATCCTTTTTGTTTCTTATCCCTTTACCAAAAAGAAAATTTAGATAAAAAAATTACAAACTTATTAATAGACCAAATTAGGAGAATAAAGAACCTAGTACCAATAATCATGATTGATATTACAATGTAAAATTTTTTGTTCATAACAAAAATAAAAAACATTTTACAACTTAAAAAATAGTAAAAAAATAATTTATAGACAAAAAAAATAAAGTAAAAGAAAAAGTAAAAAATAAAAATAAAAAGTAAATAACATCCTCAAGCCACTAAATCATTTTTACAAACTTAAAAAGAAACAAAAGAACTACAATTATGAGGCAATTAGTATAAAGCCAATAAAATATTCAAATTAAAAAAGCCTTCAAATTTTAAAAAATAGAAATAAGTGTTTGTTCATAATTAGGTTATAAGGTTTACCTGAAGAGGTAATAGGTGGTAGATTCTTCTCGAACGTAGCTTCTTTGATGATGGAGCGAGTGGATGGGTACCTACAAAAGACACTCTTATACTCAAGTCAATAGTTGTGCAAGGAGGGTAGTGAGTTATAGAATTAGGGCATCCCCTCTCTCTCTTACTTATTATATTTATATGAGTGTTTGAGGGTATGTGGTGTCTAAATGATAACTTCATAAAATGTAGTTATTTATGCCCTATATCTATGCTCTATAGATAGCTTAGTCCTTGTTCTTATGTATAAATGGAAGATTTTAGGCTCATATTCATCGAATTCAATTTTTGATATCTTCCTATATGATTTTGAGAAAATCTTGTATATTATTTTTTAAGTGATTAAGTAGATTTGTAACTGTTATTAACTTTGTGATTTCCCAATGGCAGGAAGGGCTCCAAATAAGCAGATTGGTGGAAGATTTGGACCAATATTGGAGGAGAAAGCCCAAGGAGTGATTCAAAGAACCCACGCCACCCAGCATGTTCATGTCACGTTCATGCATCGCCCGACTTAAACACGCGGCTAGCACGCCTCATGTCATGCCGCGGCATAGTGACCTAAATTAATGCACACCGCGGTGTAAGGTGTATCATGTCATGGCGTGAAGTGTCATGCTGAGCCTATAAATACTGTTTTAAGAGCATTCAAACAAGAAGGTTGTTATTAGACAGAAATTAGCAGCTAGAGTTTCATTTTGAGATTGAGAGGAAGCTAAAAGTAGCCAAGTTAGAGGTCATCTTCTTCAAGGAGGAAGATTCAAGCATCAAAGACCACAATCATTGTGCCTTCTTCTTATTCCATTTACTGTATCTCTTCTTTTATCATGAACATAAATATTGTTGTTAAATTTTCGTGTTTCATGGATAGCTAAGTTGTACTTAGGGGTTCCTTTAGATCCCTCTATGAATATTGGTGATTTTGTAACTTCTTGAGTTAACAATGACGATTTGGGTTTTATTTAATCATATTTCTCTTAATTCTCTTGATTGCTTGGCCATCATTTAACGCGATTTGATTGAACCTATTGAACTAGATAGAAGGATTTAGATTTGAGATCATGGATATAGTTGATGCATGTTTAATTTCATTCAAATGGTTGGGTGAGTTAATTAGCTAGTGGGATAGAAATATACCCATTGGTCATGCATAACAAATCTTGAGAATAGTCCTTAATGAGTGGAGTTTATACTAGCTCTCATGGAAATATAGTGAATTAGGCAAATGACACATGGTTAATTGACTTAGAGATAAGTTGTTAACTAAGTTAGTTTCTTAAGCTAACAAAAGCCCTTTCATGTATGTTGATTAAAAAGATTGCATATTAACAATTGAAGTAGTGGGTGAAGAAAGATCCTCTATTCTCTATTATTATCTTTCATTCCCAATTTATTGCATTTAAGTCTTTGACATCATAGTTAACTTACACACCTTTTTCCATATTGAATGTTTTTTAATAGAAGTAATTGAGCTATTAGTCAATATTTAGTAGAAGATTTAGTCCTTATCCTTGTGGGAACGATACCTTACTTATCATTTTATTACTTGTGTGACCTGTGCACTTGTAGTTTAAAAAGGGACAAACGCTAAGCATTCAATGCATGTTGAATGCTGCTACCTGAGATCATGGCAATACAATCGTGGGAGATAGGATTATGGGGACAGGGTCATAGAGACCGCTACCCCTCTGTCCTTACTCATCTGCTTGTACAGGAAACCATCGAGATTTATTCCTATCGTTACGCCCTGCATTTTGGTTACCTCATGCTCATTGTACTTTTTGGTGTCAGCCTAGCGGGTCGAGTTATTCCAGTTCTTTGGGCCTATAAACCAATCCAGAATAGTTGCCCCCAGGTTGGTGCTTTGGTAGGACAGTGAAGTGTCGAGATACGAACTCAACTAGAGTACACGATGCGCGATGGGTAAGGCAATCCATGTTACAATGTTGATGTCGGATCTCACGATATCTTGCCCAAAGGGCCGAGATCTATGATATATTGTGATGGGTTGCCGTGGTTAATGAGCAAAATCGAGGTCTGAGTTAGATCACTTCCGCGTGCATCATTATTCCATTATCCGAGGTATGTGAAGAGTTACCTCCATGTGCAGTTGGGGTCTTGTGTCTTTTTACCCAAACTTGGACCGGAGTTCAACGTGTTATTTTACCGTGATACCCCCCCCCCCGAGGTCCAAGATCTGGGATAGGTGTTCTGGAACGCCACGCGTCGCTTCAATTTTGAACATTCTATGCCATGTCCTTTTAGATGTTTTTGTTCAGAAGTAGTTCAGCATATGGTTGAGAAACAGTGGAGGTCGTTGTTTGGAGTTCATAGCGTCATGATTAGCTATTTTCGAATTTCAAAACTAAAAAGGCATCATAATGAGGTGCTTCGAACCGAAAGATGTATCTGCCCCCATCGATTGTAGCGAATTACAGTGTCTTTTCATGCTTATAAATAAAGGTAAGGTTTTGCCCTTCCCACTTCTTCACTTACTCCTGCACTCTAAATTTCTTTCTCCCCACTTAGGCGATTTCCAGCACCTTAGTGGTGGTCATTGGTGGTTCGGTGCTTTTCCAGTGAGGCTTTTCTAGCATTTTCTTCCTCTTTCAAAGACCTTTCAGAGACTTTTTCCAACCAATATTCAAGGTACTTCTCACTTCACCCTTTCCATCTTTGTCTTTCCTCCTTTTGAGTTGTTTAGTGGGGAAAATGTCTGGAAGTGAGGAGATGGTGCAAAATAGTGGCTTGTCAGTAGAGATCTTAAGTCCTTCTTCGTCTTTATCGCCTTTGCCATAGTGGGGGCCCCAAGCCCACAGTGGTGATTCTGGTGAGGGTCCTGATCCCTTGACTAGAATAAGGATCTTGGAGGCTTTTCGCAAGGCAGGCCAGGCCAGAGAGTTGGCAAGATATAGGCTAGCTAGCCCGCTTTTCAGAGCTTCTGTTGGAAGGCTTAAGTGATTTTTTAGATTTTAACTTGTGTGCATCCTTTGCAGGTATGGCACGAACTCGGAAGGTCATGCCTACGAGGCGGAGGAAGGCTGCCCTTGCAGAGCCAGGGAGAGCTGTGCTTGTAGAGCCGAAGGAGCTTGTCTTTCCCTATGAGACCAGCATATACAAATGGGTTGATAGTGAGGTCTTAGGCACTCCATCTGATGTGAGGATCGAGGATGGGTTACAGGACTAGAAGTTTGTAATCTGACATCCATAAGAGGAAAAAAAGGTGTATTCTATTTGCATTGGGGGCAAGCACTTCTTCTACATGTATAATGTGAATGCTTATGTCATGGATCTCATGAAGACTTTTGATGATAACAAAGCCAAGATGATGACCAAGTCCAATGGATGCAGAGCTGACATAGTTTATAGGACTTATAGTTATATTGTAAGAAGCTCTCTTGGTATCTCAAATGGTTTTCAAAATATTTCCCTAAAAATGTTTCTCAAAATTAATAATGGTTTTAAGCTTAGATAATGGAAATCATGTTTAAATCTTCAAATAACCCAAGTTTTTTGAATTACAATGTTTACTAAACTTTATTTGGGCATAAAATTGAGTTCAAGGATGATTGTAATCTTATCCTTAAGCTTAGTAATCAATTTATAGCTTCTTTGGAAGCTTGTAATCGATTACAAAGGCTTAGTAATCGATTACATTCATGCAGGAATTCATTTTTCAAAAGTCAAAAGCCTTGTAATCGATTACATGAGGCTTGTAATCGATTAGATTACTTCTAGAGGCTTGGTAATCGATTACATAAGGTCTATAATCGATTACAGTCTGCCCAGAAAGCCTAGAATGTGTTTCAAGAACAATGTAATCGATTACACTATATTTGTAATTGATTACAACACGACTATAAGTACGCAAACATTATTTTCTAAACATTTATTGCTTATATTTATTGCCCTAACGGTTTTTTTCTTTCAGAACACTATATATGGACCTTCTTGGATCATCTTTTAAACAAAACAAATATTGAGAAACATCATTCTATTATGCTTAATCCGAGTTCCATCTTTTCCCCCTCTTTTGCTCTATTTTTTGAAATTCTTGATATACTCTTGAGAGAGCTTCATAGTGCTTCAAGTTGTAATACACACTCTTTGAGAGAGTTTCTCCTTTTTCTATTCTTAATTAATTGTAACGAATGTGAGATATCTTTTAGAAAAATTGTAAGGGTAATGTATCCCTGCTATCGAGACTCAAGCACAAGGGTGAGGTATCCCAAGGTGTGAGGAGGGCTTAGGTTTGTAATGGTAGCAAGCACCTGTTGAAAACTTGCATTGATAGTGAAAAATCTCGGGTGATTTCTCGAGGAATGGACGTAGGTCATAAGTGGTTGGTAGCTGAATCAGGATAAACATTGTGTTTGCTTCTCTGAAATCTTTCTCTTTATATTTATATTTTTAATTTCATATAATTGATTGAATATTCTCTTTATTGGCTTGTTGAATTTGTGAGAATTTTTCTATCTTTTCTTTTCCCTCATTTCAATCGATAAATAGTTTCAACAAAAAATTGCTTTTAAAGTATTTGTGAAAAGTTTTCAAAATTTTTTTAATTACTCAATTCGCCCCTCTCTTAAGTAAAGAAACCACTTAGGTAACAAGTGGTATCAGAGCTAGGCTCTTGTGTAAAGAGCTTAGTAGCTTCAAGAGAAAAATGACTTTTTCAAATGATTTTTCTTCAGAAGGATCTTCAATAAACAGACCACTTTTTTTCAATGGGGACGGGTATGCTTATCAGAAAGAACGCATAAAAATTTTCATTGAAGCTATTGATCTAGATGTGTGGGATGCTGTTGAAAATGGCCTTTTTGTTCCTACACGTATGGTTAATGGTGTAAAAGTTGAAACACCAAGAAATCAATAGATTGATGAAGACAAGAAAAAGGTTCAGTATAATTTAAGAGCTAAAAACATCATTACCACGGCTTTGGGGTATGATAAATTATTTAGAATTTCAAACTGTAAAATTACCCAAGAAATGTGGGACACTTTACAAGTTACCCATGAAGGTACTAGTGAAGTAAAGAGGCCGAGAATAAACACTCTCACCCGTGAATATGAATTGTTTAGAATAAAACCGGGAGAAAGCATTTAAGAAATGTAAAAGAGGTTCACTCACATTGTAAACCATCTTGCTTCATTAGATAAAACATTTTCTAGCAAAAATCTTATTAACAAGGTATTGAGATGTTTGAGCAGAATTTGGCAGCCTAAGGTGACAACTATTTCATAGTTAAGAAATTTGGCAACTATGACTCTTACGACTCTTTTTGGAAAACTTCAAGAGCACGAATTAGAGCTCAATAGGTTTGACCAAAATGAGGAACATGATAAGAAGAAGAAGAGGATCACACTTAAAGCCACCTCCTCCACTATTGACGATGAAGATGAAGACGATGGAGATGGCATAGAGAACTTCGAGTTAAATGAAGAGAACCTCAATCTTCTAGTGAAGAAATTTGGAAGATTTCTCAGAAAGAAAGGAACTCAAAGAATGCCACCTTTCCCACCAAAGAAGACTAATCACAAAGGAGAAGGTACTTTATCCACACCTATATGCTACGAATGCGGAAAATTGGGGCATATGAAGATAGAATGTCCCGTTTATCAAAAGAATGTGGAGAAGTTTGAAAAGAAACCTTTCAACGATAAGAAAGGAAGGAGAGCCTACATAGCATGGGACAACAATGACATAGACTTCACGGATAACTCGGACAATGAGGAAGCTAACCTATGTCTTATAGCTAGAGGAGAAGAAGAAGATGAAAGTAACATGGAGGTAATTTCTAACCTTGACTTATCTCCTTCTTATAATGAATTACAAGATGCCTTCGAAGAATTGCATGATGAATCACTAAGGCTTACAAAATTAGTTTCTTCATCTAAGAAAATAATTTATTCTATGGAAAATCAAATTCTTATTTTAAACAAAGAAATTGAAAAACTAAAAATTGAGAATGAGACATTAGGATTAATTGATGCTAATTCTTCTTGTACAATATGTTCTTCACATACTTCAACATCATTTTGTTTATCATGTCAAGCTTTTGAGAAAGAAATTGAAGATTTAAAGAAAACTCTTTCAAAATTCACTTATGATAGAGACAATTTGAATATTTTGCTTGGAAAACAATAATGCATTTTTCAAAAAGCAGGTTTAGGATATAATCCAAAAAATAAACAAAAATTTTACAAAAATTTCTTTGTTCCTACAAGTACCTCAAGCAGTCTTTTTATTAAATGTTTTCATTGTGGAAAGAAGGGACATAGTGCCTTAACATGTAATGTAAGAAAGAACATTAGCACAAAAATGGGGACTAAAATAGTTTAGGTTCCCAAGGGCACCACGACTAAAGCTAACACATAAGGGCTCAACAAAATTTGGGTACCATGTATTGTAAGTGTGCTTGAAGGCCAAGAGCTCAAATTGGTATTTTGATAGTGGTTGCTCCAAGCACATGACCGAAAATGACTCCAAATTTTCCTTTATTGTTACCAAGACACATGGACACATAACCTATGGAGATAACAACAAAGGGAAGATTCTTGGAGTCGGCAAAGTTAGTAAAAACCTTCTTCCTCTATTGATAATGTGTTGCTTATTGAAGGACTTAAACACAACTTGCTTAGTATTAGTCAATTATGTGATAAAGGAAATAGAGTTATATTTGATTCTCACTATTGCATAATTGAAGGTAAAAATGATAAGCATGTTAAGTTTGTGGGTCATAGAATTAATAATATTTATATGATTAGTCTTGATGATATATCTTCAAATGATGCGAAATGCTTTATGAGTAAAGAAGATGATTCATGACTATGGCATAGAAGAATTGCACACATTCACATGGATCACTTAAATAAGTTAGTTTCTAAAAAGCTAGTAACTAGACTACCCAAACTTAAATTTGAAAAACATAAATTATGTGCTGTATGTCAAAAAGAAAAATAAGTTAAAGTCTCTTTTAAAGCTAAAAATGTGATTTCAACTTTTAGACCTTTACAACTTTTACACATGGATCTTTTTGGTCCTTCTAGAATAATAAGCTTTGGTGGCAATTACTATGCATTAGTGATTGTGAATGATTTTTCTAGGTTTACATGGACCTTATTCATATCTCATAAAAATGATGCATTTCTAACATTTAAGAAACTTACCAAAGTCATCCAAAATGAAAAAGGGTTTTGTATTACATCCATTCGAAGTGATCATGGTGATGAGTTTGAAAATCATGATTTTGAAACTTTTTTTATGAACATGACATTGAGCATAATTTTTTTGCCCCTTAAACTCCATAACAAAATGGAGTTGTAGAAAGGAAAAATTGATATTTAGAAGAAATTGTGAGAACTATGCTCAATGAGGCCACTCTTCCTAAGTATTTTTGGGTGGATGCGGTAAGTACCGCTTCTTATGTAATGAATAGGGCCCTTATAAGGTCAATTTTAAAGAAAACCCCTATGAATTATACAAAGGTAAAAAGCCAAATGTTTCAAATTTTCATGTTTTTGGATATAAATATTTTGTTTTAAATAATGGAAATGATAACTTAGGTAAGTTTGATGCTAAGTCTGATGAATGTATATTTCTTGGTTATTCTAATCATAGTAAGGCCTTTAGAATTTATAATAAAAGAACTATGGCCATTGAAGATCCATTCATGTTGTTTTTTATGAAACTAACCCAAATGGACCGAGAAAGGATTTTGTTGATGATGTTGCAGAGGTTTTGACAAAAACACACTTGGACAACAAGAAGAAAGAAGAGAGTAAGCAAGAGGAAAGTCAAGAGGACATCCCAAATCAAGAGGATTCACAATTCATGGATCTTTCCAAAGAGTGGAGGACTTCAAAATATTATCTTTTTGACCAAGTAATAGGTGATGTATCTAAAGATGTAAGTACTCGAAACTCAATTAGAAATACATATAACCATATGGCTTTTGTCTCTCAAATTGAGCCTAAAGACATAAATGGGGCCTTTAACAATGAACATTGAATCTTGGCTATGCAAGAGGAGCTAAACTAATTTGAAAGAAATCAAGTTTAGGAATTGGTTCCAAGGCCCAATGATCATCCAATTATAGGCACCAAATGGGTCTTTAGGAACAAACATGATGAAGCGGACTTAATAACTAGAAATAAAGCTAGGCTTGTAGCTAAAGGGTATAATAAAGAAGAATGCATAGATTATGAAGAAACATGTGCACCTATAGCTAGATTAGAGGCCATTAGAATGTTACTTGCATATACATGTATCATAGATTTCAAATTATATCAAATGGATGTTAAAAGTACTTTTTTAAATGGTTTTATCCAAGAAGAGGTATATGTTGAACAACCTCCTGGTTTTGAAAGTTATGATTTGCACAACCATGTTTTTAAGTTGAAAAAAGCCTTGTATGACTTAAAGCAAGCTCCTCAAGCTTGGTATGAAAAGTTGAGCAAATTTCTTTTGGAAAATGGCTTTACACGAGGGAAAGTTGACACAACCTTTTTTATTAAAAATAAAAAGCATGACATACTCCTCGTACAAGTATTTGTAGATGATATTATCTTTGGTGCCACTAACTAGTCTCTGTGTAAGGAGTTTGCTAATATCATGCAAAGCGAATTTGAGATGTCCATGATGGGAGAGCTCAATTTCTTCCTTGGGCTTCAAATCAAGCAAACAAGGAATGGAACCTTCATTAACTAATCCAAGTATTGTAAGGAGCTTCTCAAGAAATTTGGAATGGATAACTCTAAGCATATGGACACACTAATGAGCACCTCATATTACTTGGACAAGGATAAAGTAGGTAATCTCATAGAAATCACTAAGTACAAAGGTATGATTAGATCCAGTCTTTATCTCAATGCTAGTAGACCGATTATTATGTTTAGTGTATGCATGTCTGCTAGATACCAAGCAAATCCTAAAAAGTCACACTTAAGTGTAGTAAAACGTCTTATGAAATATCTTGTTAGCACTTCACACGTGAGTTTGTGGTACCCCAAAGGTGTCACTTGTAGTCTTATCGGTTATTCTGATTCTGATTTCGCAGGATGCAAATTGGACATGAAAGCACTAGTGAGACATACCACTTGCTTGGAAGCTCTTTAGTTTCTTCACATAGCAAGAAACAAAATAGTGCGGCATTGTTTACCCCTGAGGTAGAATATATTGTAGCTGGAAGTTATTGTGCCCAAATCCTATGGATGAGCAACAATTTCTAGACTTTAGACTTCAACTTGATCACATCCCTATAATATATGACAATACTAGTGCAATCAAATTGACCAAAAACCTCATTCTGCACTCTAGAACTAAGCATATTGAGATAATGCATCACTTCATAAGGGATCATGTACAAAAAGGTGATTGTATGTTAGAATTTGTTGAAACATCTAATCAACTTGTTGATATCTTCACTAAACCATTGCCTAAAGATTCTTTCTTTTATATTAAAAGAGAACTAGGACTTTTGGATCTATCTTGCTTGTAATCATGCTGCATAATATGATTTTGTTGCTACATTCTTCTGCATAATTAGTTATTTTTCTGCATAATTATCTTACCTTTAACTGTTTTTGAATACAATACTGACTTGAGCGTCAGAGGCTCCCCTAAGTTTGTTTTGTAGGTACCCCAATCATGACTACGTCCTCCATTTGCTCAAAAATATCCTCTGCTCATTGTTTTCACCAAGTTCTTGAAGTTTGGATAAATTCAACTACATGGTTTGATTCCTAAAATTATGGCAAGAACAAGTGTTTTGATCTAAAAGTAAGAATATTTCTGGCTTGCAAGAGGTCTTCAATCAATTTGAGAATTTATGGAAGTATTTTGAAGTAAGTTAGTTCAATCTTCTGCTGTTTGAAGTGAGAAAAACTCAAAATAGAAGGCTTGTAATTGATTACATAACTCATATAATTGATTACACAGTTGCCTAGACAATGTAATTGATTATAACTCCCTTGTAATCGATCACAAGGAGGATTTAAAGGGTCTCTGGACGCACGAGGAGCCATTTCCACCAAGCTTTCTCTTCTCTCTCCTTCTCTCTACCCGCGAAACCTACACCCCAAATCTCTCCATTCCTTCATGTTTTCGCCACCTAATCACAAATTTTCACCTCCTAATCACTCGAAAAACACCTCTCCACAGAACCCCTCTCCCATTTCTCACCAAAAATCACTCTATCATCCTCAAATCCTTCTCACCTATAGGTCTTTTATCTCTCTACAAACCAAAAACCAAACTTTCAAATTCCTCCATTTTTCTCTTTTTTCCATCACTTTCCTAACCCACACACTACCAAACACCATTCCCCTTACCCTTTTTCACCATATTACCCTCCCATAGCTAAATCATCATGTCAAATAAAGCGGCCACGGACAGGGGCTGCTAGTGCTTCACCTTCCCAGGCTTCTCCTCTCACCATTCCTAGCTTGGATCTTTCTGCGCACTTCAAGACCTCCAATCAAGTAGAAGTTTTTTGTAAACAATTTCATTTGTGAAAAATTATACAACCCAGGTACCTCACTGTTGAATTTTACTCAAATGAGCATTTAGCATGTCTTTGTCTCCTTGAGCGACTAGATTTGATTTGTTTCTTGAGTATTGAAAAGGATATTTATCTTGATTTGGTTCGAGTATTTTATGCGAATTTAAAATATGAGAATGCCTGTTTGATATCTGAAGTGAAGAAGAAACAAATTGTCATTAATCATGATCTCTGGTATAGCTTAACTGGGTTGAGTTTTGATGGTGCAAATTTCACTGGGGCTAACATGTGGAAAGATGAGTATGATTATAAAACTGCTTTGAACTCCCTACTGAGGACAAGTTACAGACCCAGTCAAAAGGTTATGGCCACTGGTCTCACTATGAAAAATAGGGTACTACACTAAATTGTGGCTAGGGCCTTGATTGCCAAAGAGGGAAATTACTCATAGGTTTTTCATGGCGATGTTCTTACTATGTGGGCTATAAACTCAGACCACTTCATTAACTGAGCTTATTACGTCATTCAACACATGCTAAAAGTGAGGAATGATCCTCATCCTTTACCATATGTTATGCTCATCACAATGATCCTTGAATATTTCCACATTCCTTTGTCTGGTGTTAGGGTCTAAACGTGTTACCCATTTGCTAACTGCAAGTGCATGGGTCGCACAAGTAATACAGATACAGAGTAAAAGTTCATTCCCACGAGGATATTACGATATAAAGCTAAATATCAACCAATAGCTTAATCAATTCTAGACAAGGACATAAAAATATAAAATAATAATATAAACTAAACTAATCTATAAAAGCAATAAACCTAAAAGCGGTTAGGTTTCAGGAAATCCTCCTTCACCCCCTACATCTACCAACAACATGCAATTCCCCTCATAAACACAAATGCATTGATTAGGTTAGCTTGAGAATCTGATGTAGTCAAAAGCCTATGTCTAGGTCAATCAACCCTGGTTTCAATTGCCCAACTTACTAAGTTTCCTTGAGAGCCAGCTCAACTTCCACTCATGAACGATCAATTCTCAATCACACACTATACATGGTCAATAGGTATATTTCTATCCTATTAACGAATCAACTCATCTAAGCCAATTGAACTCGCCGAACATGTATCAACCACACCATATCCATATCAACAAATCCCTATGTCTAGTTCATTTGCTAATATTGAGATCATGCAATTGAGGCCAACCAAGAAGAAGCATTAAGCACAGATAATGATTGAACCATAATCAAACATCCACACAAACTCAGAGAAAAACACATCATTAATATAAATAAAAGGATCCAAAATATTCCTAAACAAAGCTTAGCTATACAAAAGATAAGGAAGAGAAGAGAGAAAGGGAAAAGAGAGAAAGAAGCTCATTGATTTGTCTCTGAAGCTTGAATCCTCCTTCAATCCTTTGATCCTTGACTCCAATCCACCAGCAATGAAGATCTAGCCAAGCTATCTAACCTAAAACTAACCTAAACTAAGAAAAACTATCAAAACCTAAAAACTAGAAATGGCCAGAACAGAGAAAAACTGATAGAGAATGAGAGAAAAACATGTAAAATCTTATTTATAAGCTCAGCAGCCGCCTCCGAGCAGCGGCGCCCACATATGCGCGCCGCGGAGCCCAATGGGTCAGTCTAACTACGTTGCGGCGCCCACTTCACTAGGTCACGGCGCTCTTGCCTCGGGTCCAAGTATGACCAGGCGAAAATCCTCTCGGCACCCACGTGCTCTGCTCAGCGCCGCAGCATTACTCCCAATTTGGCTTCCTCTTCCTCTTTAAGCTCATTTGCTCCATATTTAACCTTGTTTGGAGCCCCTCCTAACATAGAGAAAACACCAAATTAGTAACATATATAAATCTACTCAATCCATGATCATTAAAGCTCAGTTTTGCACAATAACATATCAGAAAGGCTTAAAATCAGAATATAACAAATATAAGCACAAAACCTTCCAATGCATTTTAAACAAGGACTTAGCATTCATTCTAGCACAAGGATAGGGCACAAATAACTGCATTCTATGTAGCTATCATCTGGGGAGGCAAAGGATGAGAGTTCTGACGAGCCTGAGTCCATCAGCGCACACACTCTGAAGAAGCTACAGCTGAGGAAGATTGATGATCGCTAGTATTACCTACATCATGGGGTGGATGGTCACATACCTCGCAAAGCTGAAGAGGATGTTGAGGATGACCCACCAGAGGCTGCTCTAGTTCCACCATTTATGGAACTCCTACTTTAGGAGATCCGCAGCCTTCGCACTCATGTTGATGATCAGTTTTTTGAGCTGCACACTTCTGTCCACCACCTTGAGGAGTGAGTAACTCACACTGATGAGGAGGTTGCCATTATTTGAGCTTTCCTAGAGAGTGATCCGAGTCAAACAAGGAAGCTTCCACCTCCTATGCTCTACCTCCTCCATTCCTAGCTGATGCCATTGTTAGTGATCCTACTGCTACTGCTGGCCCTGACTTTACTGCAGAGGAGGATAGTGAGGCAACACAATGATGATGGGCGACCTAGTCATGATGTTTATTTTGCCATGATACCCATTAGATTTTTTTACTATTTTGTACATGTCTTTGTTTCTCATACTAACTTTGCTATTTATATACTATGATATACTACTTATTACCTATGTTGAGTTGATGACTGCTCTATTATTTTATTGCTTACTGGATATACCATTTATTCTGATACTATGGATTATTGATACTATCTACTATTGATTCTTTTAATATCCTGTTTAGACTATTTTTTTTTGTTTCCACTATATTTGTTGTTTTGTTGGTCTGGTGATCCTGGATATACTATTATGCTGCTAAAACTCTATCAGAATGATTGAATGCTTATGTCCTTTATTCTTTTTATTGTAGCTTTTTTTATGATGTCAAAAGGGTGAGAGATTGCATGAGTAAGGGGAAGTATCTTTATAAAGGAATGTGTACTTCATGCATAAACTCAAGGGAGAGCGATGTTTTTAATCTCTAATATATCATATATATATATATATATATATATATATATATATATATATATATATATTGCTCCTTTTCTGTGTGTTGGTTTGTCATAATAATAAAAAGGAGAATGTAAATGCTTATGTCATGGAGCTCATGAAGACTTTTGATGATAACAAAGCCAAGATGATGACCAAGTCCAATGGATGCAAAGCTGACATAGTTTATAGGACTTAGAGTTATCTTGTAAGAAGCTTTCTTGGTATCTCAAATGGTTTTCAAAATATTTCCTTAAAAATGTTTCTCAAAATTAATAATGGTTTTAAGCTTGGATAATGGAAATCATGTTTAAATCTTCAAATAACCCAAGTTTTCTAAATTACAATGTTTACCAAACTTAATTTGGGCATAAAATTGAGTTCAAGGATGATTGTAATTTTATCCTTAAGCTTAGTAATCAATTTATAACTTCTTTGGAAACTTGTAATATATTACAAAGGCTTGATAATCGATTACATTCATGTCGAAATTCATTTTTCAAAAGTCAGAAGCCTTGTAATCGATTACATGAGGCTTGTAATCGATTACAATGCTTCTTGAGGCTTGGTAATTGATTACATAAGGTCTGTAATCAACTATAGTCAGCCTAGAATGCCCAGAACATGTTTCAAGAATAATGTAATCGATTACCCTATACTTGTAATTGATTACAATGCTACTGTAAGTACACAAACGTTATTTTCTAAACATTTATTGCTTATATTTATTGGCCTAACGGCTCTTTTCTTTTAGAACACTATATATGGACCCTCTTGGGTCATCTTTTAAACACAACAAACATTGAGAAGCATCATTCTATTGTGTTGAATCTAAGTTTTATCTTTTTCCCCTCTTTTGCTCTGTCTTTTAAAATTCTTGAGATACTCTTGAGAGAGCTTCATAGTGCTTCAAGTTGTAATACACACTCTTTGAGAGAGTTTCTCCTTTTTCTATTCTTGATTAATTATAACGAGGGTAAAGTATCCCTCAAGAAATTTGTAAGGGTGAGGTATCCTTGTCGTCGAGGCTCAAGCATAAGGGTGAGGTATCCCAAGGTGTGAGGAGTGCTCAGGTTTGTAATGGTAGAAAGCACCTATTGAAAGCTTGCATTGATAGTGGAAAATCTCGGGTGATTTCTCGAGGACTGGACGTAAGTCACAAGTGGTTGGTGGCTGAGCCAAGATAAACATTGTGTTTGCTTCTTTGAACTCTTTATCTTTACATTTGTATTTTTAATTTCACATAATTGATTGAATATTCTCTTTATTGGCTTGTTGAATTTGCGAGAATTTTTCTATCTTCTTTTTTCACTCATTTCAATCGATAAACAATTTCAACGAAAAATTACTTTTAAAGTGTTGGTGAAAAGTTTTCAAAGATTTTTTAATTACTCAATTCACCCCATCTCTTGAGAAAAAAAGCCACTTGGGTAACATATAAGGCTCTTTTTACCCAGATTGGGGTAAGGTTTCCGTTCACTGAATTTGAGAGGGGCATTCTCCTTCACTTGTGAGTGGCACCTACTTAACTTTATCCGAATGCTTGGGATTCGTTCGGGTGTTTGAGCTTGTATGCCAGGTTTTTAAGTGGCCATACTCAGTTAGGTCATTCTTCTACCTTTTCTCCCAACTGAAGACCTCTGGGAATAAACAAACCAAAGGGTGGGTCACCTTACGGGCGCAGAACGAGTGCACTGTTTTCAAACCCTACTAGGAGTCCTTCAAGAATTTTAAAAAGGACTTCTTTAGAATGGAGGGGGCTCTGGGGATGACACCTTTTTTTTCGCCCAGAGCTCATCCCTCTATTTATACTAGTCAAAGGTTGGTTGGGGGTAGAGTAACAAGGAATTAGAGACTCTAGTCACCCAACTTTCCCCTCCTGTGGTGTGGGTTCTGAAATTTTTGATTGATTAAGGCAAAGAGGGGGCTATGTCTTAGATGAGCCCATTGTTTCTGTAAAGCCCTTGCTAGGTATCTTATTTGTATATTTTTTTCTTGAACTTGTCTCTTCGCACCCAAATTTATTAAAGTGTTGACACTTTTCTTTTTGTTTACAGAAAGCATAGCTCTGGCGAGTGGACTTTGGCTCTTGGCCGAGAAGTTGGTAACTCGGGGGGGGTGAGGTGTCAGGATCTTGGGCCTCGGTGTCAACTCAAAGGTTGGCTATTATTGCACCACACCCTCAAGCAGTGCGGTACCTATTCTTACAGCTGTAGTGATCCCCCACCTTCCCTAAGTGCTAAGATCTGAGATGCTGAACCGAGTTCCCCCGTACCTCCACTATGACTCCTAAAAGAGCAGGCCTAGAGTAGTATGGATGACAGAGGGCAGAGGCTAGTAGTTGAGGACATTCTAAAGGAGCTTGTATGAGGCCAAGCCTTAGTTAGTCCAGGATCTCTGGGATCCTCGGGACTTGTCTTAACTCCACGCCACTTTTCACCGAGGTCGGTGTAGGCCCAGGGCGTGGATCTTGTCAAGTTTATTGACGAACACTATTAATTTCCATTGAAACCAATGTGTTGATGGAGCACGACATGAAGGAAATCCTTCGTAAGGCCCAACTCTAGTGTTTGTGTGCCGCCTCTGCTCTCCGATATGTGGAGGAAGGCTGAGAGTCTATCTGGGAGGTCATCAATTTGGAGAAATAGCTTGAGACTCTTCATGGTGAACTTGTTGAGAAGGATAAGTAGTTAGTTCAGTTTATTCAGAAGGTCGCCAAGAAGGATGGGAGGTTGGCCTAGGCCACCCAGGATATCAACCAGAAGGACGAGCAACTAGTCCGAGCTGCTCAGGAGTTGAATTTGCTCACCATTAAGGTCGATAAACTTTGAGCTGAGGCCACCCGCCTTATTGATGATGCTACTTAGGTCTATTCTCTCCGGGCTCAACTCACATAGGTGGGGCCATTAAGAACCAAGGTTGTCGAGGTGGACAGGCTCCAAATCGAACTTAATGCAGCAACAACTCGGGACGATGTCTTGAACCAGAATCTTGCCTTGATCGAGTATGCCCTTAACGGTGTCTGTGGTTCGTATAGGCTTTGGAAAGAAGAACTTAACCAGACGATCAATGCGCGGTTGAAGTCCGTAGACGAGACATTTGAGAACGCCCTAAATCAACTTTATCTTTTCAACCCTGGCCTAAATGAGAAGGGGGTCGGTCTCAAAAGGAAGTTCGAGATGGCTACAATGTGGACATAGTTTCTTCAGGAGGTGCCCCATGTGACTGAGCAAGTTCTAGGGTGGAAAACATAAAAAAGGTTAGAAGTGGCATCAAAAGCCGAGCAAGAAGGGGGCAATGTGGTCATGGCTGGGACCGTTTAGATTGGGGTGGCCCAGATCGAGGAGATGTGGGTCAAGGCAGCGATGGAGACCTTGGAGGGGAAAAGTCTTATTTTCTATTGCCTTGGTTTTTGTTTTTTCCTTGCCTCCTATGTGGGGCCTCATTTGTGTTTGGACTAATCCCAAACTTGGGCGTTTTACTTTTCTAATGCTTGTTTCCCCACGATAATGTTTGCATTTTTTGCTAAGATGAGTCTAACGCTCAATCTTGGTGTTGCTCTCTTGCTTGTTGAATTTTTTGCCTTCGTAACATCAAGATAGGTTCGACATTCAAGCTCGGTGTTGACTTTACAATTAAGCGATTTTGCTCACGTGATTCAACAGGGTGAGTCCAATGCTCTCTCTCGAAAATAAGGCTTTGCATATGTTGTCCTTTTAGTAGCCTTTGATCTACACCTTGCAGTAGTCTGTGCTTGCTTGGGAAACTTGCTCAGAATTTATTAGGGGATATGACTGTTTAATTACAATAGCAGTTTCCACTCTATTTCTCAACTGCCCGCTACCTTAGTGGCCAATCGCAAGGAAGGAACAATTAAATGTAGCCTTAGTTATGTCGTCATTTCACTTTTTTAGGCGCCAATCAGAATGCACTATTCCCTCTATAAATGGGGAATGTTTGTAGTTGGGTTATCATCTGTTTCCTTCATTCTCCAGTTGTGTTTGGGAGTGGGGTCTTCCCTGAGAATGATCCCCTCTTTATCTCTTGAAGGTCCTTCCCTGAGAATGTTTGGCTCTTCCCTCGCCTACCTTTTCAATGGAGGCCTTTCTTTCCAAGAATAATAGTCAGGTGAGGACCAAGTAACTGCCTTGCATGGCTTGGTCAGCACGTCCCTTGGCAGCATAAGGCATTTGTTCCAGGCATATATGGCGATGGAATGGACGTTCAAATTTGTTGGACAAGCTCGAGGCTCCTGTTTATAAGTCTTGTAAGATGCGGGGGAATTTCACCACCCTTCTTCCTTTGTTCCCCTGATGATTGTTATATCGTAGATGTGCAAGGGTGGCTTAGGAAGTGTAGGGTGGTGAGGCTTTCTCCTCATGTTGATCAGGCAGAAGTGGTTGACTAAAGAAAATATTGTTGCTAAATCGATGGGGTGTTGTGGTTAGCGCTTGGTGGTTATCATAGCCTTCCTCGACTACCTTTGCGGCCTTCCGTACACGTCCATCTTTGCATCAAGGCAAGCTACAGGTTTCTGCCTTGAAGAGCTGTCAAGGTGGTCGTGGTTAGTGTCTAATCATCATTATCTGACTAGATTACTTTCTTGGTTTCCTTCAAAAGGGCAGTCTTTGCAAGCGGGTAACTTCGCATGCTTTCCCTGTAAGGTTGATGATGTTTGGGATGTGAATAATGAAACTTGCCTTTTTTCTGAATGTTTTACTATGCTATGCACTTCCCATGCCGAGATGAGTCCAACGCTCAATCCTCAACAACTTTTCCGCACTGGCCAGGGTGGGTTTGACAATTGATCTTAGTATTCAGATTACTAAGATAGGTTGAACACTCGACCTTGGTAGTTGCTTTGCATGGACGCGAACTCTCATTTTGCCCAACCGAGATGAGTCCAAAGACCGAATCATGGTGGGTGGGTTCGTTTATCTTGGACAAACATATGTTTTGCCAATTAAGATGAGTCTGAAGCTCGAATCTCGATGGTTGGGTTCACTTAATGTACATGACACAAAAGCCTCTGGGCGTGGGGTCCACGATCCCAGGCAACAGTCGATTACGCTTAACCTCTGTAAACTATAGTGGATTTACGGGTTAAGGTTAGGCCATAAGAGTACAAGTGAAAACCCTTGAATGCACTGCTTGACCCCGAAGGGTGTTCAAGTGGCTTCCCCAATTTGGCCGTTATGCAAGGATGCCAGGAAAGATGATCTTTTCGGACCTTGTATTTCTTGGTCCTCTACAAAGCATGGTGACCTTGTGGATTGTGACAGGCCCAAGTATCCGGGGACCTGAGGTCATTGTTAGGATATTAGCTGTAGATATTGTTGAGCCCGAGTACTCAGGAACTCAAGGTCGTAGCTGAGGTATTGGCTTCAAGATAGGGCAATAGTTATAAAGAAATGCCAATTTATTAATATGCAAAAACGTTCATTACATAATGAAAGCAACGATTATAAGGCATTAGATGATTGTGCGGGTTACTTCATGATGGGGATTACTCTCTTAATTGTTGTCCTGTAGTCGCATTCTATCTTGATTAAGAGTGTCATCTCAAGGTGAATGTAAATCGTGATTGCCATTCCTCGTCGGAGAATGTCTTCTCTAGTAGGAAGGAGAGGGACTCCGAGGGATATAGCTTTATTTTCTATAATGACCCTTCCTCTGGTTGCCCTGGGTCTTCCAAATATATCAGCCCAGGTGTCCATCTCGGGCGAGGGATTTAATGGCATCTCGGAGGTTGGTGCAGTCCTCCGTGTTATGGTCAGGGTCATCGTGCCATTCACAATATTGGATGTGTCTCTCCATGCAAGCTTCTTTAGGGGGGAGGCCCAGGTACATCATGGAGCTCTGTGTTCATGACTTCTTGGTAGATCTGATCCCGTGGTGAGTTGAGGAAAGTATAATTATCGTACTTCCCTTTGAGATGTGGCCTTGGATTCCTCCCCTATTGATTCGGTTGCTCCCCGAACTTCGGGACAAGGTTGTGGAGATATCCCTCTATCTTTATTCACCTCGTTTGTACGAGATATCATCGGATTTGTTCTCTAGTTAGGTTGCTCTAGTAGTATCTTCTTTATCAAGATGCTTCTTAGCCTGGAGCACATCTTCAGCATTGATATATTTGTCAATGCGGTCCCAAAACTCATCGATAATTTTGGACTCTTTTCAATCAATCAGTAGAGATTTCTCCAAGCGTAACAAAAAAATAAATTTGAGAGAACTCATCGATAATTTTGGACTCTTTTTTCACTAGCGAGAAGGAGAACTGCCCCGGACGAAGTCCTTCCCTAATTTAAAATAGGCTGAGCCTTTCGTCCAAGTCACAGACATTCACGATTTCCTTGTTAAACTAAGATATGAAGTCCCAAAGAGATTCTTCTTTTCCTTGCCTTATGTAGAAGAGACATGAAATGAATTTAGGCTACACTTTGTTGGTGGTGAAGTGCAGCAAAAATCTCAAGGATAAGTCTCTCCAGTTATCCACAGACCTCGGAGGCAAGGTGGTGAATCATCTCAAGGCTGCTTTCTTTAAAGACAAAGGGAAAACATGACATATGAGAAGGTCATCCCCCCCCATAATATTGAGAGACGTCAGATTCAATTAGCTTATTTATAAGTCAAATTTGCTTCGATCAGAGATAAAACAATTAAGTAAGGCAACAAAATCCCCCTTTGGTGGTAAGGCAAACAAGAGATTTGTCCTTTTTTCTCTCGTGTCCTTTTTCTCTGTTTTTTTCTTAATTCAACTTTTTCTCTCATGATACAAAAAGAGTGTGGATCTAAGCGATGTCTAAATGTTCTTGAGGGTCTGTGGTTCCATCGTAAATTTCAATGTTGAAGGGATACTTGAAGCACTTCGGAATCTCATAGACCATTACTTTGTCAAAAAAGGGTTAGTTTTGTGATATTGTGCCCCTTATTGCATGTGTCTGCTCCTTTGAGTGGGCAGGTTTAGGCTGACGACCGAGGTCCGTGATCTTGGAGATCTCTAGTTGACAATCATCGCACTGGTGCTGGTTTTTCCTGTTTTCATGGTTTCTGGCTAGGGGACAGTTCTCTGCTTCGTAGGCTTGGTTAGTAGTCCTCTTTAGGTTATGGATTCTTTCATCCTGACGGTGAATCCTCTCGTCCTAAAGTCTAACCTAGGAGAGCAATTCTGCCCTAGACAGTTCCTGATGGTCAACCATGCCCTGACGAGACTGAACTTCATTTTCCAAGCGGTCCCCCAAGCATTGTAGCGCTGATACCCGTTGTCCAGCATTCTCGAAATGTGCTCTTTGAGGGCCAAGGTTTTACCTCGCCGGAATCTTCAAGGAAGGAATGGGTATTCTTTCTAGTGAAAGAAGCCTTCTGCCTGTCTTGTCTGTGTTTCGGGTGGGCTATGACCGGCTTCACAATTGGTTGATGAGCTGCGGGGTTAGACGCCAGGCTGCTATTTAAAGAGGGAGGGTTTTCCGTGGCGGAGGCGCGATTCTAGTTGGTTGATGTTTGTCTCCTTCTTGTGCTCACCATGATGGTAATAGTAGGGGGAGTCTTTTAAAGTGAAGTTGAGAGTAAAAATTTATCTCTTCTCATAGACTGTGTCAATGTTCAGAATTGGGTTCTGAGGTTTACCTAAAGAGATGATAGGTGGTGGATTCCTCCGCAGGCATAGCTTCTTCAGTGATACGTACCTGCAAAAGGACCGCACTCCTAACCAATTCCGACGCTCAACTCGAAGAATCGCACTTAGAGACAAGGAGGGTAGTGAGTAATGGAATTAGAGCATCCCTTCTCTCTCTTACTTATTGTATTTATATGAGCATTTGAGAGTATGTGGTGTCTAAGCATTCAATGAGTGTTGAATGTTGCTACCTAGAATTGTGGCAACACGATCATAGGAGATAAGATTGTAGGGACAAGGTTGTGGAGACTGCTATCCCTCTATCTTTATTCACCTGCTTGTACGAGATATCATCAGGATTTGTTCCTGTCGTCACGTCCTGTATTTTGGCTGCCTTATGTGCACTGAACGTTTAGGTGTCAACCTGACTAGTTAGGTTGCTCTAGTTCTGTGGTTCGTAACTCGATCCAGAATAGTGCTAAAAGAAAAACAAGAGAAATATATTAAAAAGAGAAATTCAAAAGTGATAATGAAAGAAAAGTTACACGTACTTTAATAAAGATAAAAAAAAGTATAAAAAATTAAAGATGATGAATAAAAGATTCAATAACTATAAATTAAGAAAAATATTTTTTATCTAACCAAATATCTTTTAATTTTCTTTCGTCGTATTTTTGTATTATGCCACTATCGCTAGCCCTCTGAGAGAGATGTCAAATCAAATTCAAATATTGTATGTAATTATAATATTCCTATGGGATATAGCATAAATTTGTAAGTGAATTAAAAAAAATTAAAATATATAAGTTGGACGAATAACAGGACTGATAAATTAAATACTTGATCAAATCTAATGATTATAATTATTTCCTGCTCAAATCAAGCAAAAAGGAGAACATGTTTATAATAATAATAATAATAATGATGGAGGTAAAAAATATGAAAAAGCCAATATATAATTTGCTTTCCAATTAAAGGATTTTCATAAGTGCTGGCTAACTAAATTTCAATCAATTGTCAGTAGAGATTTCTCCAAGCGTAACAAAAAAATAAATTTGAGTAAACTCATTATAAAAAAACTTTAAATTGAACACTGAAACAAATTTTTTACCTTCTATCATCGAATTATTAAGCGGGTGTTTAAAATTTAATTATTTTAATAATTAATTATTATATAATTAACTATTATTATAATCAATTATAATAAAATTAGTAGGTTTATCTCGAAGGGCACTAGCCTATATCGCCAACTTTATATTTATATATATTAGTTAAAAAATAATTTTAAATTAATTTATTTTATTTAAATGATATAAAAATTATTTTTATATATTAAATTATTAATATAAAATAATTAAAAAATATTTAATAAAAAATAAAATAATATTTATATACCAAAATATAAAAAATAATTTAAAATTATAAATTATAAATTTTAATCTTTAATGTTATAAAAAAATTTATAATACATTAAATTTCATATAAAAATTAAAATTATTTTTATAAAATATAATAAAACAATAAAAAAACTTTTTTAAAAAATAATTTATCTGTTGCGAAACATGGACTACATCTTCATCTTAATCTGTTGTGTACACATTCAAAGAGAGATGTATGGGGAGGGACCATTACCATTCACCATCATGAATTAGGCAGAACTGAAAGGCGCACTGGTAGGGGGAAAGAATCAGATCTTAAACTGCACTGACTTGCGAGATGCTTTCCCTGTAAGCAATCACGTTGTCAAGGTCAACTTTTTTTTTCTTTTGTTTAATATTCTCCACCATTCCATTTCCAAAACCTTTTTGCAGGTAGTACAGTAATGAACTTGTGAACATGACACACAACAACAAAAAGAAGTCGTGCCTTTTCATGGTTTTTTTTTTCCCCCAAAGGGAGTGGGCCCCACACATAATATGTCGCAGACAATTTCCAAATGCTACAAGGCAAGGGGGGCGGTGACGAGCGGGAGGAACATGTTGTCCGTTGCACGTTTTGAATTTCAAATCTCGGAAACGGCCAACACACACAAACACACATGACACAACCCAAAAGACCCACTCAAACAAAAACAAAAACACCACTCTTCTTTTCCAACATCATTCATGATTGCCCTCATAATAATACTCTAAAGAAAAGAAACTTGTTTCTCTCTCTCTCTTTTGATTTTATTTTTCCCTCCCAGTTCAACATCTCTTGAGCTCACTCACTTTGTTTATTCAACAACAGAACGGTTTCTTGCTGCGTCTGACTTAAGCAAATTTAGCAACAGCGATGGGTGGTTCAGGAAAATGGGTAAAAGCATTAATCGGGCTTAAGAAGCCCGACAAGGATGAACACGTAAGTTACTTGTACTTGTATACATGCCAATACCACCATGTGGCAACTAACATGGAACTTGCTACATTAATCATCTCTTGATTCTTGAATGTAGGCGAAGGAGGGTGGGAAGAGCAAGAAGTGGAGGTTATGGAGGAGTTCTTCAGGGGACATGGGTTCTTGGAAGGGCTTCAAAGGAAACCACAGAGCAGCCTCTGAAGGGTCTCATTCCCCACCTGTAGCAACGGATGCTTTTACCGCTGCAGTGGCCACTGTGGTTCGAGCTAAGGATTTTAAACTCGTCAGGCAAGAATGGGCTGCAACCAGAATCCAAACTGCTTTCCGCGCCTTCTTGGTAACACTCTCCTTTGGATTCATTGAATCCATCAACATACTATGCATAAAACATCCTTCTATTTTTATCTAAATGATTTGAAATTAAAATTTGTATCTTTTTAGAAGACTGATGATGAGTGGTGTATTTCAAATTATCTCTTTTTATATTCTTTCTAACTCAAATCAATCATTTATGTTTTTTTCAATGTTAAATGTTAAATGTGTATTGTTGAGTTAGAAAAAAATCTACATTTCATTGTTTGATTCAAGAACTGGATAGAAAGAATATAAGCAACTTGATTTAAGTTTTGTCTTTCCAAAAAATTGATGGGAGAAGGTAAGCTAAGCTAAAGCACAAAACTTGTCTTCAGTATATTGGAAATTAACATAATGCTGAATTATTTGATATTAATATTAAGGTAATTGCTTGATCTTTCATAGAGCTTGTGTGATAAATGAACCCATCTAAAAGGAAAGGAGCTAAACCGCGTTCACCCTGCATGTTCATATCTGCATTGTCTGATTGGATAATCAGAGAAATATGAATAAATGTTCTAAAGAACTGTTTTCTTTCTTCAGTTTTCAACAATTAATGTCTTGAAGCATTTAACTTTCTGTGAGAACAGTGCTTTCTGTTATTAAGCATTGTCCTATAGTCAAGGTCCTTAATTGGTTTTCTATATTTTAATTGCAGGCAAGAAGGGCTTTGAGGGCGTTGAAGGGAGTGGTCAGGCTTCAAGCTCTTGTCCGGGGTCGACAGGTGAGGAAGCAGGCTGCGGTGACATTAAGGTGCATGCAGGCCCTTGTTCGAGTTCAAGCACGAGTAAGAGCTCGTCGTGTGCGAATGTCCATAGAAGGGCAAGCAGTGCAGAACATGCTCGATCAGCGGCGCAGCGAGGCTGATCTCTTGAAACAAGCTGAGGTATCTACCATAATTCATAAAAATACCAATACCATACAAAATTGTTTCACAATAAATAATGTTAGGTACACACGTTTATACACACATCACTTCACATTTGCATAGTTTCCTGGGCTACCAGATTTTTTGCGCATTTGTACTTTGATTCTGCTACCTCATATCTATGAGAGGTGGTGCACACTAACAAAATGTGTAAGAAGCATTATTCTTTTACAATTTCAGTTGCCACGGAACAATATTTTCTAAGAAACTTATTGTGGGAACACGCAGGAAGGGTGGTGTGATAGCAAAGGAACATTGGAAGATGTTAAAACAAAATTACAGATGAGGCAAGAAGGAGCTTTCAAGAGAGAGAGAGCAATTGCATATTCTCTTGCTCAGAAGGTAACATACTGAGAAAGTTTGCAACTTTGCAACTTTTTTTTTTGTTCCTGCTTAAGAAAGATGTTTAATCCTTGGTATTTTCAGCAATGGAGATCAACCCCCATCTCTAATTCAAGAACAAACGCCTCACTTTTCTCTCTCAGTAATTACGAGGTAGACAAGGCTAACTGGGGATGGAGTTGGTTGGAACGTTGGATGGCAGCTAAGCCTTGGGAGAGTAGATTAATGGAACAAACCCATGCTGATGCCTCAGATAAAACCCCTCCACCTCCAAAGAAATGTGTGGTGGACTCATCAAATTCAAAAGCATCAGAACCATGCTTAGTCAAAGTCAGAAAGAACAATGTCACCACAAGGATTTCTGCTAGACCTCCCCATATTGGGCAAGCTACTCGTTCATCCTCAAGTCCTAGTTCCGAGTTTCGGTATGATGAGAGCTCTGCTTCATCTTCAATATGCACATCTACAACACCAACATCTGGGAATGCTGCATTGGCTTGTGACAGGACAGAGGATAGTAGTAACACTAGGCCAAGTTACATGAGCCTAACTGAGTCGACCAAGGCAAAGCAAAAAACAAGTAATCATGTGTACAACAGAGCTCAAAGGCAGCAATCTATGGATGAGTTTCAGTTTCTCAAAAGAGCAGCGGTTTTCTCTAATGGGGATTCCAAAAGCACTGCTGGTTCTGACCCTTTAATCAACTTTTCTAGGCCACTTTATCTACCGACCTACTTGGATAAGAGCTCAGTGAAGCCACGCTGAGGAAGGACTTGATGGAATTGATCTCTGTATTTATTTCCAAGTAGTTCAACACTTCAACATCTTGTTGTTCCCTGGACTCTACTTGAATTTTTTTGCATCTATAGCAGTAGCTTTTGTGCTTTGCCCAAGCAATACTACTTGAGGTGTCTCCATTTGCATAATTGTTAATTTGTGGGTATTGATATCACTCAAAGCTGATAGCTTATCCTGATAAATAATCAGTTTAAGCAAGAGACTGCAAGCCCTAAACTATATAACAAAAGAGACTCAACAATATGGGGAAAACCCGCTTTTGGTAACACATTCAAATTTAAAATACTTTTTCATTCATAAACTTGCATCAAAGTTATTATAGGGTACAATTTTTTCTTAAATATCGGCACATTACATATGTTTGTTTGGATTAACTTATTTTGCTTTTAGAAAAGCTTATAATCAAAATGCTTCAAGAGAGATTTTAATTCATCCACTGCATCACAAGTACAATGTAGATGGTTTACATAGCCACTCTACTATGTTCTTTTTATGACTCTAAGCTTGACACCATGCTTGAAGTTGAGAACTATACCATATTCCAGTTCTACAGGTTTTTCCGTGTTAGAAGAATGACGAAACACATATTTCCGGTATAAATGAATCAGAGAAAGCTTGATCTCTTGTAGGGAAAATTTCTGACCAATGCAAGCCCGAGGACCAATTCCAAATGGTATGAATGCATAAGGATGCCTTCGTTTCATTTCTTCACATTTGGGGTCAAACCTCTCTGGTTTGAACTTTTCTGGCTCTGCAAAGTTCCTTGGATCTTTTGCCAGAACTCCAAGCGCTAACCATACCCATGTCCCCTGTCATATAAAATTACATGAGTGATGGCATAACTAAAAAGCTCTCCTTTTTGAGGAATACACCAAAACAGAAAGCCCTCTGGATATCATGAAAGCAAAGACTGATGCAGTGTCTCCGCAGAGAAAGTTGAAAATTTTACATGAAGACTTAAATAAAATTACATATTATCCCTCCAAATATTATGGTTAAAATACACCTAACCCCATCCAACTATAGGTCAATTACAGAAAACTCCTTATAGTTCAAGACTAAGTAACTTGATTCCATTAAGTTAACAAACCGACTAGAGTAGTGTAAATTTAACCCTTCATACATGTGCAAAAAACTCTTCTAAGGAGTCAATATGCACAGTTTGGCTAGTTCAAAGAATCAAATTGCAAAGTTTTAAACCACACGGGGATGCTCTGCAATTGACCTATGGGTTCCTTGTATTTTAGCCAAATGTTATCAATATCATATGGCCCATCCAAGATTTTTAGCCCAAGATTTGCCAATAGACAGAGATGCATTACCTTTGGAAGAAGGTAACCTCCTATCTCTACTTCATTTGATGTTTCTCTTGCAACTAATGGGGAGACAGTGAAAAACCTCATCGCCTCTTTAATCACCTGCATTGATTAAATAAAGCATAAAATATCTATTTGCTTGGCCCTTTCAACTTCTAAGTTCAAATTTGACTGAAAATTTCATCAAGTTTCAACTAACCTGATCAAGATAAGGAAAACTGTCATGAAGATCCTGAGCAGTGGGGATCCGATCAGCTGGAGCAAATCCATCAATCTCTTGGAGCAACTTTTTCTCAACTTCTAGATGCCCAGCAACCAAATAGACAATGGAAGACAAGGTAAAGGATGTGGTAGCTGAGCCAGCAAGTAGGTGCTCATAAGTAACAGCACTGATGTAGTCAGGTGTGAAGACCTTTTCTGATAGAGTCTTTGATTCTCTTGCATTCAGTATGAGTGACAAGAAATTCTTTGAAGTTCTGTTCCTGTCTTCCATTCTCTTTTTAACAATCTCATCAAGACGACCACTCAATTTTTTATTAGTACGCTCAATTTTCCAGTCCATGGTGCCTGGTATTCTCTTCAAAATCTGCCTAAATGGCTCCTGAAGTATAGGGACAAGTAGACCCAATATGATGGAGAAGGAACCAGATAAGTCCATCTTAAGTTGTGTTGTGGAGTAAATGTGTTGATTGATGAAATCTGATACTTCATCACTAGCACCTGCTGCATCCCCTATATTGTTAACACTTTTGATTGATTCACAAACTGAATGAGGCTTAGAGAGGCAAAAGTTGACACCAAATGCTGCCTCTCCAATCACATCAGTTGCCAGCCTAAGGGAAAGATTAGAAAAGATTATGTCTTCTTTAGGGGTGTCAAGATTTTGTGTTGCAGATTCTATGAATGACTGCATTGTGGGCACTAAGCTGGCTAAGTGTGATGGCTGGTATACTGACAATATAGTGTTTCGCATGGTAGACCACCGTGAATCCCTGCACCTCAAAATTGGCAAGATCAATTTTTGTGTGTTGAAATTTTGTATGGAATCCAAATAATCTTCTTACTGTCTAATAAAAAAATATTAAATAAAATATTAAATATAATTAATATATTAAGAATATAAAAAGTATTTAATATTTTATTTATTTAATAATTAAAAAAATTATTAAAATGATGAGTTAAGAAGATTAATATATATTTTTTTTGTATGTCAAGCACTACTCTTTCTTATAAAAGGACAAAAATTTTGGAGAATCATTGGAATACAACGAATTTGCGGTTCTCAATTTAACAACTTGATGATCACAGAACGGAAATGGCTTTCAACTTAGTGGCTAGGGCCTAGGCTACCCACCGAGAAACCCACAAAATAAAAGGCAATCTTAAGTAAGTAGAAGTTGTACAGACAAAGTATAATCTTCGTGCATAGTATATTTTATATAAACTGGTGAAAAAATTACTAATGTTCTCCTATATAAATCTATAGATAAATTAAATTATTTAGAATATATATTTTTTATTTGTTGTGTCTCTCTAGTGTGACTGCAGCAAGAATTATTACTTCTAGAATTTTATGCTATATTAGTATATTCTAAAACCCTAAATTCTCACCATTTTCACTTTTTTTTTTTCAACTCAGAGAATAGTAACTTGTCTCAATTCACAGTTCTCACACTCGGTGTAATCATATTCTTTATGCTACTGCTAAAAGAATAAAAAAAAAGTCTTTGCACAGTAGTTTCCTAAATAGTACTAATTTTTTTTAATAATGATATTTGAAGTTCCTTAGGTGATTTGGACGTGTAAAGAAAAAAATTCTTAAAAGTTCCTATAAAAAAAGTAGATCACATAGAAGATAATCTAATAATTAGAGGTAGAGAGAAATTAAAAAAAATTATAAGTGAAACAATTAAAAAAATTTTATATTTGAATGATATTTTTGAAAATTTAATTAGTTAATGATAGACACACGATGATGTCGTTTGATCCATGTAACTGATCTCACCTAATGAGAAAAAATTTAATTATTATTGTTGTTGCTATTATAATGATATTTAAAGAAACTTACATTCACACACTCATGTTCTCATAGGCTCTTTTAATGAATAACATTTGTTAAGTAATTCAAAATAAGAAGTTTTATATAAAAAGTAAAGCTTTTTTTAATTATTAATGCATTGAATATTCTATTTTTTTTAAAAAATCTTCTTATTTTTGAATCCTTAACAAGATACTCTTTAAAAAAACATATTCACATATTAGTCCTATTATAGTCATATTTCTTTTTTGTATAAACTGCATATAATTTGTACAAATATCTTTTCCATGGACATGGCAAGTGAGTACTGAGGAGTTTTTGAAAATTTCCAAGCTTCTTAAGAAGGAATATTATAAATTTATAATTATAAAAAATAATTGCAAACCTGTTGAAGAACAGACCCTTTTGATGAAGAGGGGAAGCAGAAATAGGAGAGGGAATGCTTCTGTTTGGAATGTCTTTGAATTTTTTTATTCCGACCTCTTTACAAAGCTCTGCGTCTGCTACAATTATTAGTGGTTGTCTTCCCATATGAAATCTGCTCCATTAAACAATTAGTAGCATCATCAACAATAATCGAAAAATTCATAGAAGAAAGAAACAAAATAGGTAAGAAGAAACAATAAAATTGCTTGGTGTACATCAGCACCAAACACCAAATGCATAACCTCACATCAGTATGAGGTATTTGAATTAGTAGAATAAGAATGTGGGTGTGTAGGGATAAAGTAAGAACAATTATAATCAAATGATAAAAATTATATAAAAATAAATGTAATTACAACAATGTTATTTTTACATATATCCTTTTTTCATTTTTAGATTATCCTTATGTCGTTTAGATATGAGATTAATTCCTTCAAATATGGAATGATATAGTTAGATCATTTATAAATAACGTTTTTATGCTCCAACCTTTGTTCTTCAATAAAAGTAGAATTTACTTAGTACTATATTTAACCTCTTGTGGGTAAGTTATTATTACACTTGAATTTTTTCAATTTTACCTTTTCTCGCTCTTTTTTTCTCATAAAAGTTAGATATAAAAGTGTAGAAATTAAAATGTTAGAAAAAATTTTGTTTTTTATATGGCTGAGTAAGCATGAAATGAAAGGAATAAAAGAGTGGGTAACAATACGACAATGTCGATGAGAATAATATATGAGATCACATTACTTTTATCTTTCCCTTTCTCTTCTTTTCATCTGAAATTATATTAATATATTTTTTTTTATAAAATTAATAATCCACCTGCAAGAAAAGAAAGAAAAGTTTTCCCTATACAATGATTAAGATAGCAGCACAACTATTTCTCTTAGTATCTAAAGCACATTCAACAGAATAACCATGCTCTTGTGCTTTAGAATAGAAGATCAAATACGAGTCAATGACAATGACAAAATGGAAGTTCAGAACGTTAATTACGTGTATAAAATTAAAATATAAGGCAGAATTAATATTTATCGATAACTATTTAATCATGGTGCTGAAAGGACGGTCATGCTGGTCCTAATGCTGGGCCCTTGTCAAATAGAAACAATCAACTTAGCAAATGAGAACAAATAGTGCATTTAGATTATAGAATAATAATTTTTTTTTAATTTATAATTTTAGAAAAATGTTAGCTTTACACTTTTTTTTTAGAAGTGTATTATTATTCATATCTTTTTTAAAAATTATGATTAAGTAAAAAAAATGATAAAAAATATATATAATTAATAGTATGAGAATAAGTGTAAAAAATAATATAAAAAAAGATAGAAAAAATAAAAGGGGTAATTTTATATCTAATTCTTTCCCAGGCACTAAAACACTGACGCACTACCACACCCTTTACAAGTCAAAGGATAGCTGCCATCATGATTCAGCCAAAAATCATCCCCCCAAAAGAAGTTTGAGGCTTTTGAATATCATATCAACAGTAACAGCTTTTTCCTTCTCAGTCATCAAAGAAAGAGAAGAAAAGGAGAATGAGCATAACAAATCAACTGACTCTGGTATACTACTAGGTACCTTGTACAACAGTTCTATGTATGCAAGTACTAACCTGTAGATTGGGCCATATTGCTTGGCGAGGACTGAGAACACTTCAGGGCCATACTTAGCCAGCAAGGGAAGGTGTCCTACCAGTGGTAGAGATGGTGGGCCTGGAACTTTCCTTAACCTCCAATAGGGCCCATACATATAACCGAATAATCCTCCAATTAATGCCAGCAGGGTGAACATTGCTGAAGCCAAAGGGACACTTGGAATTAGACACAACCATTCCAATTCCATTAACTCCATTTTATTTTAATATGTCTATGTATATACCAAGAGAAGAGGGGGGGAGGTTTTGGTTCCTGAAATAGAAGAAGGGTGGGGGGTATAGTCTCAGTTCATGGATTGGTGTTTATATATTAAGATAGGATGGGGAGTGGGATGGTGTTTTGTCCGTATATGAATGATGATATAGGCGAATCAGATACCCCTGTATCCACGGTATTTCCTTTTCTTTATAATATTATAATCTAATTTTTTATTTTATTGTAATTATGTAGTGTGAAGTTTAACTTATGTATACATCGATTAATCTTCTCTTTTTATCTAATCAAAAATAAGTTTTTTACGAAAGAATTTATAAAAATATTTCTTATAGTCTAAGTCAAAAATTGACATAATTAAAATTTAAACCCGTGATAATGTATTTACTCATACATTACGTACTCCCCAACTAAAATACCACTAGGCCAATTGGCATAATATAATCTTTATTTACAATTCTGGTTTATGTAGGGAGGACAAAATAATGGAGCATTCTGCTTCATCCTTTTCCGTTGAAAAGATCGTGCATGTGGAGAAATGGGTGCACATTCACCAGAATCGGGACACACAAGCACACAGCCCACTATGGCGCATACTATTCCCATGCGCATGAACAAGCACGAAAAAGAGGCGTGGGGACTGGGGAGTACTTGGTCACCGAGAGCGAAAGATCAGTGAATAAGATTAAGATAATGATAATTGTCTTATTCTTACCCTAACTTTAAAAGAACATGGATAACTGAGAATTGTCATGAATCTTCTTCGATACTTTGGTGATGTTGATCACTATTTATGCTTTGCATTTCATGGGCAAACATCACTTTCCACACCTATATTGAATAATTGTAATTAAGTGAAAAAAAAATAGAAAAAAATAATATGATTAATGATATAAAGAATAATGTAAAAAGTGACGTGAGAAAAAAATATCATAAGAAAATGATAGTTGTTAATGAATATAACTTAAGATAGAGTTTTTTCTTTTCTTTTTTCTTTTTTTGTGGTGATAAACAAACTTCAGATACAGTTATTAGAATGTTATAAACCTTCGAAGTTCCACCTTTAAGACATAAACATGTACTGTTGAATTCTTCTATTGTATGTTATCTGTTCAGTAGTGGATACTGACATGTACCTAGATAGGCACGTATTGGTATTTTTCACTTTGCGTAGTAACAGAGCGTATTGAAACGGAAGTAGTTAGTACCTACAAAGACACTTCAACGTTCAAGTCTGACTGTGCACAATTAGGGATTAGGTTAAAGAGCAATAGTTACTTGTTGAAGGTGATTGAGCCTGATATTTATAGAGTTAGAATAAGAAGATACGTTCCCTTAATTGTTGCAGGGGATCTCTATAATATAGGAATGTTAATACTACAGTTATGAGCAATCAAAGACGGTTATGAGCACTATTATTACGCAAGATCATGATTGACAGTTACAAACAATCACAGGATTTATCCTCTGCGTAAATCTCGCATTGTTGTTGCTACTACCCAATGTCGTGATTCGTCATGAATAGTATCGGGATCTCAAACGCGCACCAAGTGAATTCCTACTATGGTATCAATGACGAACTTCGGCCAGATACGTCCCGGGTTGACCCATGGGATAGGATCCCGGATCACGATCTAGAACAGGTGCCCCCAGCTTGACGCTTTAATAAGACAAGTAAGTGTCAAGGTATCCAAGTTTATGAGAGCACACAACATGCAATGAACAAAAGGATCCTAGTCAATGTTAACATTGGATCTCACAATATTTTTTCCAAATGGTCGAGGTCCGTGATATATCATAGTATGCCTCTAGGGTTAACGAGTAAGGTCGGGATCCGATTTGGATTGCTTCGCTTACGTCGTCACTCCATCATCCGAGGTATGTCATATATTGCTCCCATGTGTAGTTCAAGAGGTCTCTGATATCCTTTTTGCAGCCTTTGCTCTGCAGTTTGTAGAAGTCTATGCTCGCTTGGGAACCGTTAGTTTGAGTTTATTGGGAATTAAAAATTGCTTTAAAATGGATAGCAGTTTTGTGCTGTTTCCCAACTTCCCGCTACCATCATGGCCAGTTACAAAGTGAGGAGCATTAAAACATGGCCTCAAACGTGCAGCCAGCTCGCCTTCTTGGGAGCCAATTAGAAAGCTTTATTCCCTCTATAAAAAGGCAATGTTAGTAGTGAGACTGGCATCTGTTTCTTTTATTCTCCAATCGTGTTTAAAAGTGATCCATTTTCAAAGAATGATCTCCCTCCTATTTCTTGTAAATATATGGAGAGCTGTGCTCCCTTCTGAAACCATCTTCCTGCTCTTCCCAAAATTCTTAAAGGCATTTTCTTTTCTCCCATATATTCTTCCAATGGAGGCCTTTCTTTCTAAGCGTAATGGTTCTATAAGGACCAAATAGCTACCCTACGTAGGTTGGTCAACATGCCTCTAGGCGGCAGAAGCCTTTCTTTTCAAGTGTATGCAGGGGAGTGCAACCTTTCTACGCTTACTAGGAGGATTCGACGTTTCTACTGTAGTTCTTATGAGGCATGAAGGCTTACCACTCTCACTCCTTCACCCTCCTGATTGCAACCAAAGGTACTAGCTAAGTGCCTTGGTTTCACCCCATTGTGCAACTAGATATGCAAGATTTTGAAGCCTGCTCTTGGGGTGGAACAATCTTTTGGAGTGAAGCATTCTGCTAATGTTGGCTAACATGAAAGATATGGGTATTGGTTTCTAGAAGAACCATGGAGGTGGTCGTGGTCACTGCTCATCATCTTCATCACTGTCTTATCTGGCTTCCTTTCTGGCTTTGTGGGCATTCTTGTATTAGGAAAGTTTATAGGTCTTATTTGTAGAGCTGACGATGAATGGAATGAAAATAAAAAAGTTTCCTTTTACGAATATTCTACTTTCCCCTATCTGCTTCTTTCACCAAGATAAGTCCAACGCTTATCGTGTAAAAATATGGTTAGCCTCATGCTATTGCCCCTAGCTTGATAATTAGCTAATATGGCTAAGTATCACGATAAGTCTTTAATGCCCTCTAGTCTCGAAATTCGTGCTTTACAAGAAGTTGGAGTTTGCAATGCCCCCCAAGGGATCAAAAGTTAACTGGAGGTGCTATCAAGGCTAAGTCACTTGACACTCATGGGCATGCCTTGATCAGGACACCACCTATGCGTCAGATGATCAAAGGTAGACATTCCAGTGTGTAACTAAGGTACGCAGAAAAAATTTGCACTCAAGACAACTAGGCTTGCATGACATTTGGCTTTCTAAGTAAACCGTCACTTCAATTGTTGTGACAGCTGTATTGTCCACGTGGTGCGTTCTGAAAAGGAATTGCCATTAGTGTTTCACGTAATTCTAAGCACCATAATGACGACATTTGAAATTCAAAGTGTGAGGACAGAATTGCTTGCTAGCCTTTTCTCTATAAATAGGGGTCAAAGGTGCCTTCTCCACACTTTTATTGTTTCTTTCCAATTTCTGGTGACCTGAGGCAATTTTCGACAATTGTGAATGACAGAGAGGCAAATTTTTTTATGCACTTTCCAACGATTTTTAGGGGTCTTTGATGGTTAAACACCTTTCAGTCACCTACTCTATTCATTTCTTCAAGGTATACATCCTTCTACCCTTGGTTTCACTATTTTGGCGTCGTCATGAGGCAAAGGGTTTCTGTCCTCCTTGTTTTGGGCAATTCCCTTTTTTTATGCCAAATAAGTAGGGATAACAGCAATTGTGGGTTCAATTCAATGTTGTTGCTCTCTAGAGCACCCCTCCACCATGCCGTGAGCAGCAGAGGTGCCCAACTCAAGTTTATAGAACTTTTAGGGCATGGAGGCCAGTGTCTGTAGACGACTAGAGGCGAAGGGTGGCGACGGATGTAAGCTTTTGATAGGCTTTTCGTTCGTGGTATGCCCTCCTCCATGTCTGAAGCTATAGGTTTTAAGATATTCTTGATTGTCAGCACCTTATTGGCCTCTGTGGATGTTTCCAGGGCGAGTGGTAAGGTCAAGGAGACCAGCTATAGAGAGGCCCTTGATATTTTCCCCCTGGAGGAACATGTACCCCTAGGTTGGAGATGACGTTTGGGGCAGCATGTCCGCATTCCAGACCGAGAAGGACGTTAAAGAACTTGCAAGCTACTTGGAGTTGACAGAGATCAGTAGTCAGGACCATGAATACTAGATCTTGGCCCAAAGCAGGATGAAAGGGTGTGTTAACAGGAATTTCATGTTTTTGTACGAAGACCTCTACATCCGACTAGGGCTCCGATTGCCTTTTACCTACTTTCAGATTACAATCCTCTGCACTCTGAATGTGGCCCCGTCCTAACTTCATCCCAACAGCTAGGGTTTAATTCTGGCTTTTGAAAGGTTTTGTTGGGTGGTCAGACTACGGTACCCAGAGAAGGCTTTCTTTTATTTCTTCACTCGATGGTCCCCTTAAGGGGAGTAAGCAACTCAAAACAAATGGCTCATGCTCCGGTCGAGAAGTAGGTAGAAGGTCTTTGAAGTTTTCCAAGAGAGCTTCAAGAATTATAAGACAAAGTTCTTCAAGCTAATGGCGATTCTTGGAGTCCACCTATTCTTCGTGGAGGCCAATGGGACTCCGATGTTTGACCTATATTGGACTACCAAGTATGGGACACTCTAATTGAGATGATTGAGGTGGAGTGGTCCGAGCTCAATTGAGAGGACATCGAGTGTGTTAGATTCATCAATAAGTGGGGAAAGGAAGTCCGACTTATTATAAAGAAATTCTAGATACCATTGACGATGAAACCTTTAGAGTCCTTCTAGGTACAGTGCAGGCTGCAGTCCATATTTACTTTTTGCTTGTAGTATTCCCCTTTGAATATTCTTCTTTCCTGTTTCTGACTTTTGCTTTGTCTGTTTTGCTGAAAGCATTGCATCTAGATCAGCTTTTATCGCCCTCCAGGCCATGAAGGCCATCTAACATTCTAGCACGCATTAATCGAGATGGCTCCGGCCCAATGAAAGGAGTCTCTTACTCAACCTCTTCAAAGGAAGAAAAGGAAAGTTGAAGGTAATAGGGCGGAGGACCACAGAAAGAGGCTGGCCATGGAACTGGTTGAGGTCTAAGGTCCGATCTCGTTGTACAAGAAGGATAAGTTACTCAGATCATTTGTGGACTTCCATCTTTTGGATGATGACTTCATTGGCCGCAACTCCAAGAAAAGTACATCGGAGATCTTGACAAAGTTCCAGGTCAATGGACTCTGCCTTGTTGCTGAAGCTTATTTTCTTGAAAGGTGCTTAGGATATCTTGAAGAGGAAATAACTAAGAAGACGAGGATGGTCGAGGAGGAAGGGGCCCAGATGATCTTGAAGGATGCCGAGATAGTTTTGGAGGACGTCAAAGTGAAAATTGAAGAATTGAAAAAGAACGTAGCAGACTTTACGGCTAGACTCGGGAAGGAGAGAGCTAGTTCTTATGAGGTTTTGAAGGCCAATGTCGACCTCTATGCTGAGAATCAAGGTCACTAGGCCGGAATGGTGCGGCTACAAGAGGATACCAGGAAGCTGATGAAGATCTGCAGGGGCATAAACGGTGAGCAATTCTAGAACGGAGTCGCCCAAGTCCAGTTCTTTAATCTCGGAGTCGCCCTAGCCTTGGATGGATTGGACTCCCAGAAGTTGATTTTCAACGGCCACCTGGTATTAGCACAAGAAGTTCAACAAACCAAATAAACTTCTATCGGGGTCCTTTCCACCACTAACCGCGATGTTACTTTTATCGAAGGGGATGGTGGTGCAGTGGGCACGAACTGTCAAAGCTCGGAGGGTTGTGATGTTGAAGCTTAGCTTGCTTTTCTCTTTTCTTCTATTCCTTTCCTCTGCCCCCTGTGTGGGGGCTTTTTATTCTTGTAAAGACAATTTTTTCGGTTGTCAGAC
Source organism: Ormosia semicastrata (assembly GCA_029884595.1). Taxonomy (NCBI): domain Eukaryota; kingdom Viridiplantae; phylum Streptophyta; class Magnoliopsida; order Fabales; family Fabaceae; genus Ormosia; species Ormosia semicastrata. The sequence continues at coordinate 9,343,492 of JAQQTO010000063.1, read as the reverse complement.
TGCATTTAAAGGTACTTGCTTCGTCCTTATAACTCGCATTTATCTCCTTTTGTCTGTACTGGGTCCAACGCCCATTATTAATATGCATTGGTGCTCATTTAGGGACTTAAGAGAATTATAATTTCGCCAAAACTTGGCCTGAGGTCCAACACCTAAATCTTTGAGCACTTAAAATTCCTTTGAGGACTTAGGCAAAGATAAAAGGTGATCTATAACCGGAGTCTTTAATGTTAATGGTTTAGTTAAGAAAATCGCCTAACACTTAGAAATTTTCAAGTTCAGAACTAATATAACATAAGATATTTATGAAAGGTACCTAACGGCGGACTACGTATGACATAACCCGTGTTTCCAATTAATTTCACAACCACAAAATGGTTATGGCCAAGTGTTAAGGATTTGGGTATGGGCCCATAACTCACAACAAAAACACACAAATGGGTTTTATGGATTATTCCTCTTAATCTGGAATCTAAGAAGCCTTGGGTCCCATAAGGAGCGGGCTCTGTAGACATTCTCAATGCAGATTCTGGCTTGAGGGTCTTAAAATTATTAAAAGAAGCCTCAAACCCCATAAGGAATGAGCTTTATAGACATTCTCAAGACGGAGTTTGGCTTAAAGGTCCGAGACTTTAGAGAGAGTGCAAGTAGAAAGAAGAAAGCAACGTGGCTCGAGAAGAAAGAAAAAAGAAAAAGGTAGAGAGGACGTGACGACAATGAGACACATTGCAGATAATTTTTGTGCACAATGAAGAATTTTAGTGAGATAATTTTATTGTATTTTAATTTTATTATGTCTTGCTAAATTCTTTGTATTAAGGAGATGATGAAATCTTGATTATTTTGGCATTGTTACGTTGAATTATTTTTACTCAATTTTAAGATTTAATGCTTATTGATTTTATTTTCTCTTCAGATTTTATAAATGAATATTAAGATGAGTTCAGACATGCTTTTCCCATACTTTATAATTTATTTGTGTTATCTAAATGTTAGTAGTAATTGTTAGATATCAATTGTGATTTCTTATTATGGACATTTGATGGTTTAATAATTAGAAAAAATTTATCATACATGTGATTATTATTTTTAATATTTGATTGATATATTTTTACGTAAATATTTACTTGTTCATGAGTTAAATTATGTGGGTATAATAATTTGACATAATTAATGTTAAAATTAATCTTGGTGGATTTTGGCATTACTCATCTTACATCGATATAAAACTCAATTTACTTTACTTTAGTTTACTTAATTTTGCATTTAAATTAATATATGTTTATTTTTAATCATTTGGTATTTTTCTTTAGTTTCTTTGTTTTTTTAGTTATTATTTTAATTTATCTCTCTGTGGAATCGACACCCCAAAACTATGCTACAATTATCACATTATTCTTTAGGCATAATCAAATTTTGGCATTATTGTCAGGGAGACGGTAAAAGAATTGCTAGATAATTTTCCTTTTCAGCAATTTGTAAAAGAGGTAACTTCATTTCCTCTTTTATCTTGTTGCATCTTTCTTTTCTTTTCTTTTCTTTTCTTTTCTTTTCTTTTCATTGTAGATTTTTTTTTTTTTAATGTTGCATTATTTTTCTCTACCTTGCATGCACATGTATAGAGACTTCTTAGGTCGGTTTGCTCTTAAACCTGTGTCAGAGTCGGAGTCTGATTTTTCTATTCAATTATTTGATACTTCTAATTATGAGGAAATGAGTGAACACGGAGATCAGCCCACTAGGACCCTTCAGGATTACCTCCACCCTATACGCACAACCACACCATCATGCATCATGTTTCCAACTAATACTCCCCGATGATAAAGTTACTCCCTACTTTTCATGGCTTGGAAAATGAAAATATATATTTGCACATTATGGAGTTTGAGGAAGTAGTTGTGACTTTTCATAGTCAAAATGCAACTGATGATGTTATGAGACTTAAGTTCCTTCCTTTCTCTTTGAATGATAGAGCTAAGAGTTAGTTATACTCACTGAGACTATGATCTATAGGATCATGGAATGAGATAACTCGAGTTTTCTTTAATAAGCATTTTTCCTAACATAAGACTAATGCTTTAAAAATGCAAATCTCCACTTTTGCACAAAAGGACAGTAAGACTCGGTATCAGTCTTGAGAGAGATTTAAGGAGTTGCTGAGTATGTGTCCTCACCATGGGTATGAGAATTGGCGCTTAGTGAGCTATTTTTATGAGGGATTTACACCTAGAGAGTGCCAATTTGTGGAGATGATGTGTAACTGTGAGTTCTTGCAAAAAGATCCTGGTGAGGCCATAGAATACCTCAATGAGCTTGCTGAAAAAGCTCACACTTGAACTGGACCTAGTGCTACTGAGAGCACATATAGGTCATGACCCGTAGGAAACCTAAATGGAGGTGGAATCTACCATCTTAGGGAAGAGGATAATATAAAAGCTAAGGTTGAAATGCTCACTAGGGAGCTAGAGGTGTTAAAGACTAAGGACTTAAAGCCAACACATGTGACTAATCATGCAGAGTCTTTTGGACCATGTTTTGTGTGTGGTAGGGCATATCACCTCACCCAAGAATGTCTCACATTTGCTGAGATGAGAGGTATGTACAAGAAGCCTTTTACACCTTTCTCTGATACTTATAATTCAAGGTGGCATAATCATCCCAATTGTAGCTGGAAGTCTAAAAACCAACTGTCTGCATAACCCCATAGATCATATCCTGTACCATATCATGCACATTCATCTTCTAAGAGTCCTTTATAAGACACTTTGCATGCTTTTATTGAGGCACAAGGTAAGATTAACCAAAAGATTGAATCTTTGATTACGCAGGTTATTGAAGAAAACAAGGAGATAAAAGACCTAAGTGTCCAAATTGATGAACTCCTTGAGTGTGAATGAGCGAGGTAAGTTCTCTTCTGAAGCTCAATCTGTAACCCATGGTCAATACATCGTACAAGAGAATTTGAAGGATGTGAATGCCACTGTAACACAAAGTGGTAAGTCATTACACATTCCAACAAGAAACAACTCATAGGATGTGGACAAGAATTAGGATAACAGTGATGCTGAGCTGCCTAAGGAATGTGAGGTGACAAAGAATCCTATTAAGGTACCATTCCCTCAAGCATTAAAATCAAGCAAACAAATTCTGGATCCTAACAATGAAATCCTAGAGAATCTTAGGCAGGTAAAAATCAATCTTCCACTTTTGCATGTGATTAAACAAGTTCCTATTTATGCAAAAGTTCTAAAAGATTTGTGTACAGTTAAGAGGAATCACCATGTGAAGAAGACAACATTCCTGATAGAACAAGTTAGTGCTTTAATTGAGCAGCGGATTCCTCCTAAGCACAAAGATCCTGGTTGTCCAATCATTACATGCAACATTGGAAATCATGAGTTTGGGCAAACTTTGCTAGATTTAGGAGAGAGTGTGAATTTAATGTCATATTCTATTTATTTGCAATTGGGGTTGGGAGAACTCAAACCAACCACTGTGGTATTGCAATTGGCTGACCGATCAGTCAGAATACCTTAAGGTGTGGTAGAGGATGTTCTAATTCAAATTGACAAATTTTATTATCTCGTTAATTTTCTAATCCTCGACACTAGCTCTGCTGTTGAAACTACTCCTAAAATTCCTTTGATTTTTGGTAGACCTTTTTCTTGCCACTGCTAATGCTCTTATTAATTGCAGGAATGGGCTCATGAAGCTATCTTTTGAAAACATGACTCTCAAGGTGAATATCTTTCATTTTGAGAAACAACCAGAAGATGATGACGAGGGCCACTAGACATACATGATTGACTCAATCGTGGATAAAGAAGTTTCTATAGCCTATGATTTTGATCACCTTGAGAATCTTCTTATTGATTCTGAGTTTGATTTTATCAATAATTCATCCGATGTAGTTGATATTTGTTCTATTTTTTATAGAATTCATGATCATGGCAGACGAAAATGGTAACCAAAGTTTGAGGAGTTTCCTGAGAAAGGTTGGAGCATTATTGATATAAAAGGTGTTTGTCCCCTAGTCTGTTTTTATAAAATTAATTTGGAGAAGGTAAATGGTTAGCGATTGAAGTCGTAACTTGAGTTAAATGATCTAGATATAGAAGAGACTTTGGTAGGGTAAGTTTTTAGTTTTTTGTTTGTGTTTTTATTGAGTCAGTTTAAGTATCTCCTAGATTTCGAAGTCTTTGTGTGGGGAGGTAAATAGCATTGGCCAACAACAACAACAACCAAGCCTTTTTCCACTAGGTGGGGTCGCCTACATGGATCAAACGATGCCATTGTGCCCTATCATAAACCAAGTTTTCAGATATGTTATTCAGACCTAAATCTTTTTTAATCGTTTCACCTATAGTCTTTCTTGGTCTTCCTCTACTTCTAGCTATTGGGCTATTATCTACTTGATCTAATCTTCTTACAGGGGCTTCTAAGGGTCTTCTCCTTATATGTCCAAACCACCTAAGGCGAGATTCTCCTATCTTTTCCACAATAGGTGCTACCCCTACTTTCTCTCTAATGCATTCATTTCTAATCCTATCTTGTCTTGTATGGCCACAAATCCAATTCAACATCCTCATCTCCGCAACACTGATCTTATGCTCTTATTGGCTTTTTACCGCCCAACATTTAGTACCATACAACATCGCAGACCTTATAGCTGTGCAGTAAAATTTACCCTTAAGTTTGAGAGACACTTTTCTATCACAAATAACTACTGAAGCACTCCTTCATTTCATCCATCCAGCTTGAATCCTATGGTTTACATCTCCCTCTATCTCTCCATTATTTTGTATGATAGATCCAAGGTACCTAAATTATGTGACTTGTGGTATTGTATGATCTCCAATTTTCACCGCTAAGCTATCATTAACACGCCTCTTACTGAACTTACATTCCATATACTCCATCTTACTCCTACTTAGACGAAGGCCATGTTCTTCCAAAGTTCATCTCCATAATTCTAACTTGTCATTTGTTTCCTCTCTCGATTCTCCAATTAAGACTATATCATCTACAAAAAGCATACATTGTGGTACCGACTCTTGGATATGCGCAGTAAGCACATCCAAGACCAAGGTAAAAAGATATGGATTCAAAGTTGACCCTTGGTGCAGTCCTATAGTTATAGGAAAATCTTCTGTGGCCCCACCCTGTGTTCTCACACTAGTTTTAGCCCCATCATACATATCTTGGATTGCTCGAATATAGGCGATACGAACTCCTTTCTTCTCCAAAGCCTTCCACAAGACCTCTCTCGGTACCCTATTGTAGGCTTTTTCCAGATCAATGAAAACCATGTGTAGGTCTTTTTGCTTCCTCCGATACCTCTCCATTAATCTTCGTAGAAGATAGATTGCTTCCATGGTTGACCTCCCAGGCATAAAACCAAATTGATTCTCTGAAATATGAGTCTCTTGTCTTAATCTCCGTTCAATTACTCTTTCCCATAACTTCATAGTATGACTCATGAGCTTAATTCCTCTGTAATTTGCACAGTTTTGTATATCTCCCTTATTCTTATAAATAGGGATTAAAGTGCTTCTCCTCCATTCGTTTGGAATTTTCTTAGACTTCATTATCTCTTTAAACAGCTTTGTGATCCAACTTATACTTTTCTCTCCTAGACACTTCCATACCTCAATAGGTATATTATCCGGTCCGACCGCTTTTCCATTATCCATCCTCTTCAATGCTTCTTTTACCTCAAAATCCCTGATTCTACGATAAAAGGTTTTATTTTGGTCCTCCTCTCTGGTGTTTAGAATGTCCGAGTCCCCTAATGTCCCATGTTCCTCATTAAATAACTTGTGAAAATAATCCTTCCATCGATCTTTAATGTCTTGTTCCGTAACCAAGACTTTACCCTCTTCATCCTTAATGCATTTCACTTGATCCAAGTCTCTTGTCTTCTTTTTCCTACTTTTAGCAAGTCTGTAGATATTCCTTTCTCCGTATTTGGTGCCCAACGATTGATATAACCCATTGAACGCTTTAGTTTTCGCCTCGCTCACCGCCTTCTTAGTATCTTTTTTAGCTGCCTTATATTTTTTCCAATTTTCATCATTTTTACATACATGCCAAGCTTTATAACATTCCATTTTAACCTTAACCTTATCTTGTACACTTGTGTCCCACCACCAAAATTCTTTATCCTTGAGTCCGAAGCCTCTTGATTCACCGAGTGTCTCTTTTTGCTACCTTTCTAATCCCTTCACCATCTCGTCCCACATATCATTAGCACTCCCTTGTACTTCCCAAAATTCTTCCTCCATAATCCTCCTTTGAAAGAGCATTTGTTTTTCTCCCTTTAATTGCCACCATTTGATCCTTGGCTCTCTGTCTCGACAATTTTTCCTTACTCTCATCTTGACCCGTACATCCATAACCAAAACCCTGTGTTGGGTAATCAAGCTCTCTCCAGGGATGACATTGCAGTCCATGCAAAGCTTTCTATCATATTTCCTTATTAAAAAGAAATCAATTTGAGAGCAAGAACTCCTGCTTCTATATGTGATCAGATGCTCTTCCCGCTTCCTAAAACAAGTGTTAGCTATTGTAAAATCAAACATTACCGAAAAATCTAAAATCGCTTTGCCCTCTGCATTAGCTACTCCTAGACCATAACCCTCATGCAAACCCTCATACCCCTTAGATTCGCTCCCCACATAACCATTTAGGTCCCCTCCTAGAAAAATCTTCTCTCCTAATGGTATTCCTTGAATTAAACCTTCTAAATCCTCCCAAAATTTAATCTTGTAGTGCTCGTCTAGCCCTACTTGGGGTGCATACGCACTAATAACATTAAAAGTCTCCTGTTCCATAACAAACTTCAAGGCTATGATCCTATCTCCGAGCTTTCTCACATCCACAACCATATTCTTCCAATTCTTATCTACTATTATACCTACCCCATTTCTAGATTTTACCTTGCCGGTGTACCAAAGCTTAAAACCCGAAGAGTCGAGTTCCTTTGTCTTTTCTCTAACTCATTTAGTTTCTTGTAGGCACATAAAATTAATCCTCCTCCTAATCATGGTGTCAACTATTTCCATATTCTTCCAATAGTTTGCATGCTTATTTATTTCATTTTACTTTATTTATTTTTTGTTATTTTTGTCATTGCTAACCATTGTCAAGGTGTAGTTATTCTCTTCTCGTCTTCTCTTTTTAATCGTTAAATATTTTAAGTATGTGACTTCTTCCCATTACTCTGTTTATTTTTGTTCCAATAATTTCTTTGATGCATATTGATGATTATTTTAAGTCTGGATTTAATTTTAAATATTACGAACAATGTTTCATTTAAGTTAGGGGGTGTTGGTGTTGCGAATTCAGTATTTAAAATGCTTATTAGAACTCTGTGGCATATTTTCATGTGTCAATTTAAAAAAAAATTTGCATCACACATGCATCTTTATCACATGTGTACTCATTCTCATTCATAACAATCTTTGCAAATTCAACAAATACACCATAATCATTTTTGCTTAAACATCCACAGAACATCTAATGCACTCATCCAAGCTTTGTGGTAAGATGGTGGATATACTTGGAATATGACGAATGTCAACTTAGGATTTACGTCTAAGCCTTTCAAACTAACATTTTCCATCATAGACCCCTAGTAGCCAACTTTGAGCAAAAAAAAAAAACATATAACTTTTTCTTTTTATATGCCCACATCATCCATGTCTCTCCACATTGAAGTATAGCCTATATATTGATTTTTTTACTTTTTTTACTTTCAAGTGTATGCCAAGTATAGAATTTGCATTTTTTTTTTCATTTGAGTTTAATAAAAAAAGCAAAAAAAAAAGTCAAAGTTGGGAAGAAATGACCAGAATATCAAAGTGACGTGTGTTTGTTCATCAAATAGTTCCAAAAAAAAGGAAGAAGAAAGACAATCATTATTATTCGATGATCTGAAAAGTTGTATAGTACGTCAAGTGAAAAGTGTGGTCTACTAAGATATTTAATAAGATTCTCTTTGCATGTACTTAGAAGTCTTTTTGAATCATTTTTCATTTTTTTCATATAGCCCCAAAGCTAAGCTACATTACAACATTTTGCGTTGACCATTCTAATCCTGAGTTAGCTTTTGAAAAGAGTGGGAGAAGTCTCATTTGTTGGTGTTTCTATCATAAGATCAAGGTTTGCTTGTTGCTTGTACATAATTGCCTAATTTCTCATGAGGGTGCGTGTACATCCATTATCAACTCTATAGAGAGAATTTTCACACAAAATACTTTTATACCTGTGAGTTATGAAGTTGAACATTTTACTTAAGATGTTCTTGATGTTGCATGTGTCAGAACTTCTGATTAGATGGATATAGTTTAGAACACACATACTTTGTGGACTATTATAGGCAAATTGCTTGTGATACAGTTATTGAATTTTTAAGATTGTTTTGAAATGTGAATATAAGAAATATCAATTGATGGGTTATTTTATCATTTTCTTAGTTTCTTTAGTCTCTTTTACATAAAAATTATTAGAAATTAGTAATAAGTAAGTTGAGGGTGTGATAAATATACGAAAGTATTCTTTAAATATTTTATTATTGAACTAAAATGTTAAAATATGAATAAAAATTATTGAAATTAATGTGTATTTTTAAATTAAATTATATTTATTTTAAAATATTCTAAATATATTTTTATATTTAATTTCAATTTTTATAAAAAGCAAGTAAAAGCTTAGTCAAATTTAAAAGCAGATTTAATTGAAGCTGAAATAATAAAGGAGGTGATGCAAATAAATAAATAAAATAGAAAACCTAATCTTAATAAGTGCCGGCTTTTTTAAGTAGAAGGAGAATAAGCAAAGTGGGGTGTGCCACACTGTGCGCCGGATTGCACCGTGAAGAAAAGAAACAGAGTGGGGCTGCGCCGTGAACAGCAAAAAGAAAAAAAAAAAGAAGAAAAAGAAGGAAGGCCAGGCGCTGCACAACGTGGAGAAGAAACTGAAGATTGAGAAATAGAAGAAAGGCACGCGGCTCGATAAAGAAAAAGAAGAAAAGGAAGAGAGGACGTGACGACAGTGAGACGCACTGCAGATAATTTTTGTGCATATTTAAGAATTTTAATGAGATAATTTTTGTGCACATTTTGAAAAATTTTATCATATATGTAATTATTATTTTTAATATTTTATTAATATATTTTTTGTGAGTATATGTTTATTGTTAGATATTTATGAGTTAGATTATGTAAGGCATAATAATTTGATATAATTAATGTTAAAATTAATTTTTATGAATTCTAAACTATAGTCATTTTATATTTGGTATAAAACTCAATTTGTTTTTTTACTTAATTTTGTATTTAAATTAATATTTATTTATTTTTACTCATTTGGTATTTTTCTTTAATTTCTTTGTTTTTTCAATTATTTTTTTAATTTGTCTCTCTATAGAATTGATATTCCAAAATTGTGCTACAATTACCACATTATTCTTTGTGCGTAATCAGCTCCCTTGCTAGTACTAATCATGATTTGGTCGGGGTCTTCCCAATTTAGGATTAATTTTCCTTGGGAGGCATTCTTGCTGCCAATATCCGTTATTCGAAGTACTAGATCACCTAGTTTGAATTTTTTTGGAATAACCTTTAGGTTATATTGAATCGTCGTCTTCTTTTATTTGATGGCAGCGTTTTGTATGTAAGCGACACACCTTCTTTCTTCCAAAAAGTCTAAGTTTCCCCTGATCAATCTTGGGTTGTCGTCGAGCGAGAACTACTGATGACGCCAACTGGGTTCTCCTATCTCCATCAAGATTATAACCTCAAACCCATAAGTGAGTTTGAAGGGGATTTCGCCTGTTGTGGAGTGAGGCGTAGTATGGTAGGCCCAGAGGACATGGTATAGTTGCTCGGCCCAGTTTCCCTTACCTTCATCCAACCTTCTTTTGATTCCTCCAACAATAATCTAGTTAGTGGTTTTAGCTTGTCCATTAGTTTTGGGATTCTCAACAAAGCTGCAATGATGTTTGATTTTGAGCTTGGCAAGTAATTCTTTGAAGCCATTATCCTTGAACTAGGTTCTGTTATCCATCACAATGGACTCCGGGACCCCAAATCTGGTGATGATGTGGCGCCAAGTAAATTTTTGGATCCGAGCTAGAGGCTCTTCTTCGATCCATTTAGTAAAATAATTCATGGCCACCACCAAGTACTTCAGTTGTCTAAGTGCTTGAGGGAACGAACCCTAGATATTCATACCTTATTTGTAGAATGGTCAGGGTATGGACGTCATAGATATTTCTTTTGGAGGTGCTTGATAATGGTCTGAATATCACTGACATTTATCACAAACTCGTACATGTTCAAGGGAGTCAGCTTCCATTGTTGGCCAATAGTATCCAGCCTTAAGCGCCTTTAAAGCTAAGGTTTTGCCCCCCAAGTGGTGTCCACAACTCCCCTCATGGACTTTGGCCAAAACATATTCTGCCTCATTTGGTGTGAGACACTTCAGGAGAGGTAAAGAGAATCCATGTCGGTATAATTGTCCATTATAGATAATGTACCAGACCACGATTTTGACCAGCTTGGAGACTTCTTGTGGATCGTCAGGCTGAGTTCTAGGTAACAAGTACTCCATTATAGGGGTGATCCAAGTACGCTTCTCTCCTTCCACCTGAAAAATGGCTATGTCCATGATAGAAGGTTGAGAGATGGTCTCCTAGATCACAGAATAGTTATTGTCCGGGCTCTTGGTGCTGTCCAGTTTGGACAAGAGGTCCGTCCTAAAGTTCTGCTCATTGGGAATGTGCTCTATCTTGACAGCTTGAAAATATTTTAGGAGCTCCTGAACTTTGGCTAATTATATCTGAAGGAAGGGCTCCTTAACTTGATAGTCCCCTTGGATCTACAAGGTCGTAAGTTGGGAGTCGCTGCAAAATGTGATCTTAGCTGCCTCCATATCTTTGGCCATTACTAGTCCGGCAATGCATGCTTCGTACTTTTCCTGATTGTTCTAAGTGGGGAACTCAAATTTCAAGGAATTCTTTACTATTACTCCTTCAAAATTTTCCAAGATTAGCCCAACACCACTTCTCTTAGGGTTCGAGGAACCATCAATGTGAACTCTACCAAGAAATCTGAAACCGGCTAAGCCTTAATTGCCAATCGGGGCTCATACATGATTCTGAGCTTAGAAAGCTCAATGGACCAAGTGATCATTCTTCTTGCTAAGTCTAGCTTGTGTAGTATCTGTCGTATAGGTTGGTCCATCCTCACAATCATGGGATGACACTAAAAGTATTATCTAAGTCTTCTGGTCATGGTGATAAGCGCGAAGACAACTTTCTCTATTTTTTGATATCAGAGTTCGGGGTCTTGCAACACCTTATTCACAAAGTAGACCGGCTTTTGTCCCTCTGCTATCTCCCAGATCAGTACTGAACTTATAGTCTCTTCGTGAACTGAAAGGTATAAGTACAATGTCTCATCAGGTTCCGGTCTTATCAGTATGGGAGGAGAGGACAGAAGATTCTTCAAAGAAGTAAAGACATCTTCACACTTCTGAGTCCACTCAAACTCTTTCCCTTTTTGAGCAACTTGAAGAAGTGAAGAGATTTATGAGCAGCTTTAACAAGGAAATGTGTCAAGGTCATAATTTAGCCTGTCAGTTGTTGCACTTCCTTAATGTTCTGTGGGCTATATATGCTGAGCACCGCTTGACATCTATCTGGATTCGCCTCAATCCCGTGATGAGTCAGCATGAAGCCCAAGAATTTACCTATTTGGACCCTGAATGTGCACTTCTACGGGTTGAGCATCATGTTATGTTTCTAGAGTTGTGCAGATACCTCTTTGAGGTCCACAATGTGTAATCTGGCCTGTGAGATTTTCACTATCATGTCATCAATATACACTTCTAGCATTTTTCCTACTTGGCCCTCAAAAACCTTATTCATCATTCTCTGATAAATAGCTCCTGCATTCTTCAATTCAAAGGGCATAACCTTGTAACAGTAACTTGCCCTGTTAGTGATGAAAGCGATATTGTCTTCATCTTTGGTGTACATTGGGATCTGGTTGCACTCGGAATATGCGTTTATGTAAGACAAAAAATGAAATTTGGAGGAGCTGTCAACCAGTTTGTCTATGATTGGAAGTGGTTATGGATTTTTGGGGCATGCTTTGTTCCAGTCCATGTAGTCCATGCACATTCTCCACTTCTTATTTCATTTCTTCACTAGGACTACATTGGATAGCTATGCGGTGTAGGTTATTTCCCTGATGAAGCTAGCAATGAGCAGCTCCTTGCCCTGTTCTTCAATAACCAGCTGCTTTTTTGGCCCAACTTTTCTCTTCTTCTAGGAGACCAACCTCTCATCTTTCTTTATAGATAGACGATGGTAGATGAGGGTGGGATTAAGCCCAGGCATATTGGAGGACGTCCAAGCGAAGATGTCTTTGTTTTTCTCCAAGAACTCAATCAAATGACGCCTCTCTTCTTCATCCAAGTTCGCTCTAATCTTGATGACTTGATCTGACTTGACACCAAGTTGGAGTGATTGCAATTCTCCCTCTGACTGGGGTCTAGTACCCCGAATCTCCTCTCGCACATCTAACTTAGTCACGAGAATATTGACTTGATCTAGAACTAGGCTAGATGTGTCAGCTTCTATTCTCTTAGGAGTCCTGCTGATCTTAAGGCTCTTATTGTAACACTTTCGTGTCATGATCTGGTCCCCTTTAACTGTAACAACCTCATTATTTTTGCTAAGGAATTTCATGGCCAGATGGATGGTAGACACCACGACGCCAAGTACATTCAGTGTAGGACGACCCAAGATGATGTTATATACTGATGGGAAGTTCACCACCAGGAACTTGACCTTAACAGTCCTGAAGAGCTTGCTGCTTCCCAAGGTTACGTAAGTCTCAACATACCCTGCTAGAGTTATCTTTTCACCTATAAAATCGGTGAGCTCGCCATTATAGGGGATCAATTTTGAATCTGGAAATTCTAACTTCTCGTATTGCACCATGAACACGATGTTAGTCGAACTCCCCTAATCCACGAAAATGCATCGGACCTCAGCATTAGAGATTATCCCAGATACCACCAGTGGATCATCATGATCTGGGATAATCTCGTCGTAGTCTTCGTCTAAAAAGGAGATGGGGGTGCCTTCTAATCTCCGGCCTATGGTTTGGGTGCGGAATAAGAGACACTCAACATTGTCATCCTTAGCATTTTCTTTGAGGCTCCGTTGGATGACCCACCACCCACAAAACCACCTGTAATAGTGTTAATGGTATGGTTGACCTGAGCATGACGGTCATCATTGTCGTTTGATGGAGCGTTCTGGTTTTGATCCTGTCAGTTGTTAATATCACAGTGAGGTAGAGTATGGGATCTTCTCCTAAGAATTTGAGTCTTTCTTCTTTGGCACGGAGACGAGCTCCGCCGAGGGCTGTATCTTCTTTTACTTCTTCCTCTGCAACATCCATTATTTTGGACATCACTGATGTATCGATCTAGTCGTCCTACCCTAATCAGGGATTCAATGGCATCACGGAGCTAGAAGCAGTCTTCAGTCTCGTGGTCGCAACCCTTGTGCCATGAGCAATGCTTGGTATGATCCTTCTGCGCATGTTTCTTCAGAGGAATTGGCCTCTTAATATCCTAGAACTCGGTCTGAAGCACTTCCCTCATAATTGTTACACGTGGAGTGTTCAAAGGAGTGTAGCTAGAGCACTTGGCCTAGGGTGGATCGTCCTTAGAGGAGTTCTGAGGTTGGGAAGAGCTCTAATTGCCATTTTGGTGAAAGAGTTCACCATTCTCGAGGCTCTTCTTAGCCTTAGTAACCACTTCTAAGTTTATGTACTTTTGGGACCGCTGGTAAAATTCTTCCATGTTCTCTGGTTTTTTCTTCACCAAAGACTGAAAAAACTGGGAGGCAGTCTAGAGGTTGCTCCTGGCATAGTGGAGAGCAATCCTCACATTGAGGTTCTCCACATTAATACAAGTCGTATTAAACCTCTTAAGGTATTCACGAAGAGACTCGTTGCACCCTTGGCGAATCTCAAAAAGAGATTCAATAGATCGAGGTTATTCTTTACTAGAAGTGTAGTGGAACAAGAAACGCTATCTGAGGTCTTGCCAATTGGTGACGAATCCCCGTGGCAAGGTTACGAACCATCTGAGGGTCGTCTTCTTCAAGGAAAGGGGGAAGGCAGGGTATAGTAATTGTGAGGATCCCCCATGGAAGTGCATAAATTGGACATAGACATCTATGTGCTCCTAAGGGTCCGTAGTCCCATCATAGATCTTAACATTGGCAGGAAACTTGAGGTTTCTTAGAACTCTATGCTCCATTAGTTGAGCAGAGAAGGGCTACTCTAGATCGTCAAGGTCCGAGTTGTTATTAACAACATTCGACATTTTGACGTTAGTGTACGATATTCTTCTCTGATTGCTGGCTGCATTCTGCTTTCTATCATCATGGTGTGGTCTGGGCTAGCCTTCCTACGCAGATCGTTCTAGATTTTCTAATATGCGGCATTGTTCTTCCAACTCTGCGATTTGTTGTTGTACTAAGTCCAGGAGGTGGTTTCTGGATATATCAGATCAAATTGTACCCTCTGGATGGGACACACGATCATCAACTTCTTTGTTCTTGGGTCACAGGTGCTGGTGCACTAGGATTCTAGGCCCATTACCATCAGCATTGGTTCTAAGCACGCGAGGACTAAGTCGATTCCTTACAAAGGTCTTGTGCGATGGGTGAGGGCTTTCACTATAAAGTGAGGTTTCATGTCCATCGCGTAGGTGCCTAATGTTGGGCTTCCGGTTCCTCGCGGTAGAGGTTTCAGTGACTGGTGGATTTTAGGCCACACAGTCATCGTCAGATGATAGGACAAGGTGAGGATGATGGTGCGTCGTTGGCCCGCAAGGTCGTGTGCAGCACCTCCTTTGCTTGAATTTTGTCTCGTGCTCACCATGATTGAGTATGAATAGGAATTTAAGGTCCTTACAGACGGCGCCAATGTTCAGTAGTGGATACTGACATACACCTAGAAAAGTATATACTAGTGCTTTTCTCCTTGCGCAACAGTGAAGCGTGTTGAAACGAGGGTAGTTGGTACCTGTAAAGGCACTCCAACGCTCAAGCCAAGCTGTGCACAATTAGGGTTTAGGCTAAAGAGCAATAGTAACCTATTAGAGGTGATTAAGCCTGATATTTATAGAGTTAGAATAGGGAGATACATTCCCTTAATTGTTACAGGAGATCTCTATAAGATTGAAATATTGATACTACAATTATGAGCAGTCAAAGGCGATTATAGGTGCTATTATTATGCAAGATCACGATTGACAGTTACGAAAAATCATAGGATTTACCCTCTGCGTAAATCTCGTTATGGTCTAATGTCGTGGTCTATCATGAATTGTATCAGGATCTCAACCGCGCACCGAATGAATTCCTACTAGGGTATAAACGACGGATTCCGACAGAATACGTGTCAGGTTGACCCATGAGATAGGATCCCGAATCATGGTTTAGAACATTATCATTAAAAAAAATACGTATTATTTTTGTGTCTAAAAATCAAACAAAAGAAATTAAAAGTGTTTTTCAAACATCCTTTTACAAGCTATTTATTTATTTGTAATTTTTATTTCTTTTTTCAATTAGCTAACAGTTAACAAGATCGTAAATATGGACATAAATAAATGAAAAGGACCGTAAATATCAGTGTCAACTTATGGATATTAAATTGATGGTATTACTTTTAATCTCTCTAATCATGACCATAATAATATTAGTGGATTGACTCCATAAAAGTTAAATTTGTTGCTAATTAAAGTTTCAGAATTTCAAAGACTTAGAAGAAATTAGTTAAAATCTAAAAAAAAAAATTCTCTCTAATTCAAAGTAGAGAAAAATCAAATAACTTTACAAATTGAAATACAAAATAGAGATAACAAATTTTCAATAAAACCATTAAAAGAATCGAAATAAAATAGATAGAAAGTAAAATCGAAATACAGAGATCAAAATTAAAGAACTTAGATCGAAAGTTGAAAAACATCGAATTCTCAGAACAATAAATAAAATCTCAGAAATCGAAATCAAGACAAAAGTAAGTAAAAAAACAAAATTGGCAACATAAGTGCTAATTAATAAACTCATCAATAGAATCATGATTTTACTTGCATATATCAGAATCATTATTTAGCCAAAAATTCATATATTTCTAATAACTATAATATATATTTCCCCTCCTTTAGATTTAAAATCTATACATGGTTGATCTGAATGATGATAATCATAATGCATCATATGCTAATATAAAAACATCATGAACAAATTGAGAATTGAAAATTCTTCTCAATAGAAAATGAACAGTTATAAAAACGTTAGAAAACGCATGGTGAGTTTCAGTTGTGTAATGTACACAGAAAACTTCATGGTAACTCAAGCATGACAAGAATAACACAATTCTAGTATAACAGAACGAATGCTAAATAAATTATGCAATACAACCTTATATATTAACATCAGCAAGTTTCTCAAATATTAGCAAACAAGTACCAATTATCAGCAAGTATCAGTAAACATCAGCAAGATCCTCAAACCTCAATAAGAAATTTTCAAACATTAGCAAGTTCCTCGACGTCAGCAAACATTAGTAAGCATGTTTCTTATCATAGGGAATCCACCACTTACTTTTTTTTTCTTTCCATATCTGCTTATCTCGCATTTTACTTGAATGCTTTTACTTCAATAGGGAATCCACCATATCTCTGGTGTTACTTTAATTTCGTAACAACAAATCCAGACATAACTACACTAACCAAACATGTAACATAAAAGAAAATTCATCTCTCTGCCTTTCAACAGTTAGGTGCAAACTTTTTCATGAATCATTTACTTACCATCACACACAAACATAAGCAATACAAATCATCAATATATCACAAATAAATTCATCATATACAAGTCTATAAACAAATCATGACAATTAAATAAAATTCACAAAACTTAGAATCATTAAATTTAAATGTCAATTCTTCAAGGGACCAACTATGATTTAATTTAATAATTCTTTTAAAAGTCTATATCATAGTCCATAGTTGTATAGTCCTCATTATAGTCCATAGTTTATCAGGTCCTCATCATGGTCCATAGTTTGTCTCAGTCTTAATAGTGCATTCATTACACAAAAAGTCTTTTTTATTGCAAACGGTTCAAAATAAAGGTTATAAAATTATTTCCAAATCAAGATAAATATAAAAAAGTCCATAGAATTGTTGGTTTCTCAATGAGTATGTGCAAGTGTACACAGTCAAACAAGTAATAAGTGTGAGTAAAGATCGTTCCCACGAGGATTTACTTGCATTGAATATAAATTCTAGCATTAACCTCTCCTATTTAATGTAAATAACTATAACGAAATTTTTAAGCAAGTAAAGTAAATGGAGTAATGAGGTATCAAAGCAGCAAGTAATAAATGCAAGGAATTAATGAAAGTGATAAATGAAGTGTTTTAAAACAGAGATGGAAACAGTTAGGATTCTAATCCTTTGTAATTATTAACATCAGGGTAATCTATGCTTCAGGATGCTACAGCATTTAGCCCACGGGATAGAGTTTTGCTTTCCAGCAGTAAACACTGAGTTCATTAAAAGCGTCTTATTCCTAAGTTCAATTTAATTTCCTCAGTGGTCATAGAAGTACGTCTAGCTATTAAAGACTTGAAGGCTATTCCTAGCTCATTTAACACAATTAATTTTCTAATTAATTGTTCTATCTTTATCTTCTAATCAAGTTCACCAACTTGGTTTTTCCAAACAAAATCAGTTGATATTTCAGATTAGTTGATCATGCTAAACAGAAATTAGGCATTAAAACAGAAAAGAAGAAAAATGAATAACATCCATAACATTGGATTACCCTTCAGTACAAATTACAAATTTATAAAATCCTAACCAAAAGAATTTAGCTCATAATGAGCTTGAAGACAAAACAAGCAAAAGAATTGAAAGTTAAAGGCATTCTTCGTAAACAAAGAAGCTATGAAATGACCAAAGAATGAATGACGACTAATTTCCTCTCTCTTTCCAGAAGATGCCCCCTTTTGTACAAAAGTCACTCCCTTTATGTACTAGCCCCCCCCCCCCCCAAAATAGGGTTACACTCTCTCTCATGCTGGACTTTTTGGGCCTATACAAAGTCAAATATTAAAATATTTCTTGGCCCATCTTTCGAAAGTTCACTCGATTCTTTTAGCATTACATTCTCTCTTCCTTTTAATGCAACAGTAGCGGTATTTTGTCATCTAGTGGCCAAGAGCTGAGTTAGAAATGATTTTATCTTATAGTGGCTTTTTCCCCCAAAGCTGCAGCATTCCAAAACGTCCCAGCGCCTTCCTTCAGCAATTTACACCTTAAAGACTTGCTCAGAATTAAATTAGACCTTCATCAATAACAAATCAGAACTTACAGTTTTTCAAGATTAATCAAATTAAACCAGATATTTACTTAATCAAATAAAACTTGAAGTTCTTTTCCTAATTTGATCAAAACAAAAGAAAATAATTAAGCTAAAAGGATAGTAATAACTTTTATTTCTAAGAGTTATCAAGAATTCAAGCACATATATAATTAAATATATTTATAAGTTTTGAGTAATATTTTAATATTATATCAATCTCTAAAAAAGTTAATATTTAAATTATAATGACTCTAAATTCTATCAAATATCATAAACATTTTAAAACTAAACAAATATCAAATTTACATAATATAACATTACATATACGTAATAAATTTAAAAAAAATAATACTATGTAAAAAATACTAAAATAATAAAGTATACACTAAATGTCAATTTAAAAAAAATTAATTCCTACCTCAAATAAACTTTCTTCTCTTTTCTCTTTTCTCTTTTCTCTTTTCTTTTCTCTTCCTCTTTCTTTTTCTTTCTTTTTTCTTCTCTTTATTTTCACCGTACACACACTCCCCTTAATTCTTTATCTCTCTTTCTTTTTTCTCCTTCGCTTTCACACGTTCTCTCTCTCAATTTCACAAATTCAAACTTTGATTCCTTCTTTCTCTCTCTCTCTCTCTTACAGCTTGCTCAGTTTCTTTGCCCCTATTTATAGTCGAAGTGAAGGGCTCCTTTTTACTTTTATTGGTGCATGTTGCACAACAACTTCAAGTGCAACATTATACTTATTATTATTATTTTTTAAATTAAAGTAATAATTACACTCTAATTTTTTTTTTTAATAATTATTAATTATTAATTTTTATATTAAAATAATAATTAATTCATAAATATCTTCTTCTAAATATTTTTTCATAAATATCTTCTTAAATATATCAATTAAAATACTTATAATTTTTATTATTAAGATTAAATACTAAACTTTATTCCAATAAATTCTTATTACTAATTAAATTCTTACAAATTTTATCTAATTATTTTCAATTAAAACCAAATAAAATGTTTCAATTAAATAAATTAAAATTTTATTCTTTACAAAATATTTTATAAAAAATAAGATATTACAATATGAGTAGATTTGTTCTCTCTTAATTTTTATATAAAGTGTATATTTAGATAGCTTATTCACTAATTTATATGAGACTTGTAAGTATATATTTTTTAATTTTTATATATATTATATACTTAGATGCTTTTATACATGTGAGATTTTACAATATTATGTAACATAATGCATGATATAAGTATACTTATTTATTACTTAATATATTACATATTATTAAAATATTATATACTAATTTAACTATAATTTAATTATGATTAAATTAATTATGAATTAATCTCTTCACTAGTTTAATAATCAATTTAATTTTAAAAATATTATTCCTAACTCGTTTTGTGCGCCACAACCCATTGTCTCAACATTTAGAATAATGTTAGGTCCATAATTTTAAGGTATAAATTACTTTTAATCACTGGAAAGTAACATAGTCATAGTATAAATATATAAAAAATAATTACAGTTAATTGTAATTAATGATAAAAAATTATATAAATATAAAATAATGTGTATAAAATTATATGTGAATATCATTATTATAACATTTATAGGCATTGGATTGGAGCTTCTTTGCTCACGACAACAGAAAACAATAGACTTATTTATCGTTATGGTAATTCAATAATGTGCTCCGTTTCATAGCATATGTATATATTGGTTACACAATTTCATAGTATTTTATTTCCTTTTTTTTTTTTTGTTCACTTAGTCCTTTCCTCATACGAGTCAATGACTTGGAAAATGACAAAAAAAAGGCCAGATTCCTCTCCATTCTAATTGCATGAGAGTTAATCACATAATAATATATGTGAAAATACTTATTTAAAGACCAAAATTACTCTGACAATGATAAAGATTCGCGCAACTTTTGTGCCTTTGGTGGAGGACAATAATTATTACTTTTTAAAGTATAATTAGTTTTGCTTCCATCCATTATTTTGTCCAGATAATACTATCTCAATTTAATAATTTCAAAATTCATAATGTTTGCTTCATAGTTGTTCCAGTTTTACAAATAAAAATTCAATCAATTACAGAAAAAAAAACACTTGAACTTATAAAATACATAAAAGAACATTAATTCAATTGATAAGAGTCTCAAATTCATATTATCAAAAACCTAATTTCAACACTCTAAGGCTATTCCACACCTGCGACTTCCCTAGATTTGCTTTAGTCAAACTTATTAACCATGTAATCCCCATAACTCATGCTAAAAATTTTGCCATCTAAATAACTGATTAATATCCTTTTCTAACAACTTTGTTTTTTCAGGGTGTGTATGCATAATAAAATAATAGAGTAAACTCTTAAATTGATAATCTAAAGATTACGATGTTATCACATTAATCATTCAAAGATTTTTTTCACTAAATAAGTCATTCAAAGATATAAATTTTTACCACATTCTTTCTTTTTTTTTAATCCCACATTAGTTCTCTAGAAGAACGGATTTGGTTGACGTTTTATGTCTTTGATGGACTTATTTGGTGAAAGTCTTTGAAGAACTAATTGGTGACACTGTAATCCTTGGAGGACCAATTTAAGAGTTCACTCTAAAATAATATAACATCACAACAAAGATTTTTTTTACGATCAACAGGCAATAATTACATTATTCATTCAAATGATCAAATTAACTTTGATAAACTAATGTAGGTCAAAATTGTGTGATTTCAATTGTAATTCTTTTAGTAAATACAAACCTGACTTCTAACATCAAGTCACTTATTTATGAAAAACAAAACAGTTAAAATCCTAATTTGGTGTTTAGAGTTTAACTAAAGTTTCAATTTAATCCTAAATTTTTTTTTGTATGTTCCAATTTTATCCTAAACATTACCAAATTGTGTCAATGTAGTCATTTTTACTAACGACATCAAATTTACTAATAGAAAGTGAGTACCTAAATCCAACGTGACAAACTGAGATGATTTCCAATTTATACCTTGTACACATTAAATTTTGAAGGAAAAAATGCAAGAAACCTCCTCAAATTATGGTACATGTATAGAAAATCTCCTTGTGCTTTGAAATTTACCAGCAGGACTCCTCAAACTCACAAAACCTTAATATACATTGTTTAATTAGTTTGGGCTACGTTTAGTGTATCGTATAAAGAAGACATGATAGTATAAGTTAATATTATCAAGTCTTATTCAATATTTGGTGCATTCAACTGATAGTATAATAAAATCAGGTCAAGTCATTTTATTCTATTCTAAAGTGATAACTTTATCCCCTCTCCTAGTACATGATAAGACATAATATGATTTCTATTCCAATCTTATCTTCAATTTCATTTTTATCACTCCTCTCCCTTACGCCACCACCACCACCACCACTACTTTTGCCTTTGCCAATAGACCACCACCGCAATTACCACCACCACTATCACCACCACCACCACCGCCATCATCATCATCACCATCACCATTCATACCATGCTTCATCCAGTTTTACCACCACCGCCGCCGCCACCACTACCACCACCACCACCACCACCATTAATTCAATTGATAAGAGTCTCCGCCACCACCACCACCACTATCACCACCACCTCCACCACTCTAGCCTATTCCACCACCACTTCCACTATTTGCTTGTCGCCACCGCCGCCGCCACCACCATACCACCTAAGCCACCACCGCCTTTTCCACCACCACCACCGCTGTACCGCCACCACCATCGTCACCACCACCACTTGCCATCGCCGCCATTACCACCACCACCACCGCTTTCAAAGATTTTTTTCATTAAATAAGTCCATTCACCACCACCACCACCACCACCACCATACCACCACCACCACCACCGCCACCACTACCATCACCACTACCACCACTACCACCACCGCCACCACCACCACTAGCCTTTAATTGTTGTATTTAAGGGTTCACCACCGCCGCCACCACCACCACCACTACCACCACCGCCACCACCACCACTACCACCACCACCACCACCACTACTACCGCCACCACTACTATCATCGTCACCACTACCATCACCACCACCATTACCACCACCGCCACCACCACCACCACCATAAAGCTTTATTATTATTATTATTTAATTATTTTAACTTTTATGCTAAAGGATATTTTGGTTTTAAAAAAAAATATTATACAATTAGTTAATTTATCCTTTTTATTATCAAACAAAAGATAAGATTATGTCTTATCCTATTATTAATTATCTATCTTATCTTATCCTATCATCTTTATCTTATCTTATACTATACTATCATTGTTGCACATTGTAATTAGTTTAAGAGGTTGTGTTGGTGAGTTTTAAAGTACAAGGTATTTTTTGCACGTGACTTATAATTGGAGGGATTTTGTTTACATTTTATCCCATTTAGAATTTATATTACCACCATTTGCATATCCCAACTTCTTCCCCAAAATTAGAAGATTAGGGTTTCAAGGCCACTCAATAGCGAAAGCTTAAGCAGTCCTCTCCAACATAATCTCAACTCTCTAACTCTCCATAGCGTTCAATGGAAGAAGGAAAATGGAGACACACACATAGAGGAATCAATAAAGAGGACAGCGTTGGTGAAGAATACAAGGGGAAGAGATACGAAGGGGGTGGAAAGAAATTTTAAGAGTCCTCTAGACTCATCCATCTAATCTTAACAGAAGACACTCCCCATTACCTCCAAGCCAAAGCCCCCTTGCATCTTCATGTCCAACAAAAAAGACGACATTGAATCCAAACCCAAAATCAAACAAAGCAATCATACCAAAAACCCAAACCCAAAACCAAAATCACAGTCATGCACCATTTCGAATTTCCTAAGCTACCACACGAATCACTTGGAACACAAATCTCAAATAGAAACCCATCCTCTAGTTTCTAACCACACTTGACCAACACCTTAAAATCATTCCCCAAAAATATGAACACTCACATCTATTTACTTAACTAAGAACACCACATTCCACCTAAACTCAACACCCAAAACAAAAAGGTTTTTTTATTGGTTTCCTAATGGTGAACTAGGATAAAAATATTTGCAACAATTAAAAAGTATTGTCTTTCTAAGTAATGTTCATTGTAAAATTATCTAATCATCACCACTGTTTTTCAATTGTAAGAAGCACAATTTCTTTTATCCTACTAAAACTTATGCTTATATACCCTTATGATATCTAGAGCTTACAGAGATCAACCTATATAACTTCTCTAGGTAGAGAAGGCATATGAGTATATCTTTGTTAGCTCTGGATATTATCAAGGTATAAATAAAAGTGTTAGCAGGCTAAGTGATAATCTAATTTTATATATTTTCATATTAAAGGAGGCTTTATTATACCTTAACGTAAGTTAAATTACATTTGTGATTCTAATGAGTATTTTCTTATTTTAATCAATTGTTAAATAATTATGATTGTAGGAATCGTTTATAGATCTACTGGTTCGGGATTAAACGGGTGAAGTAATTAAACAAAAAAAAAACAATTAATGAAAGCAAAAGAGGGGTGGTCGTATTAGTCTGGAGACATGGCAAGGTCAAACCATTATCAAATTATTAGATAAGAAATCGAGACAAAAGGCCCATGTTTACGAAAGCATAAAGGAAGCAATAAAAAGTGGCCCATGAATTTAGTGGAGAAATATAAAAGCCATTTGGGCCCACGTGAAAGCAAAGGTCAGTGCAGTTGGTTCCTTTGTTATGATTGAAACACCAATGGCCTATAAGTCTCCGTTTAGCTTTTGAAATTTAAAATTAAAATTGAATTTTTTAATTTTAATTTTTATATTTAAAATATCATTTAAAATTAGAATTGTAATTTTATAAATTAATTTTATAAATTAAAAAATAATTAAGTTAAGTCTTTCTAAATTCTTAGTCTATACTTTAAGAATTACTAATTTCATTACTTAAAAATTAAATTTTTTTCTCTTTCTTCATATTTATTTATGAATAATCATATTTATTGAAATTTTATATTTATATAAAAATTATTTTTATATTTATATAAAAATTATTTTTATATTTATATAAAAATTATTATAATAGCTATTTATTTTTTTAAATAAAATTATGAAAATTTTATTTACTGAAAAAAATGACTATTATATTATAAAAATATTATTGTATGAATATTTTTATTAATTTTAATTTTTGCAAATAATTTTTTAATATTTTAGATCATATCTTTAAACAATAAAATTATAATTGAATTTAGAATTATAATTTCTTATCATAACTCTTTGACAGCCCCAAATATAGAATTTAAGATTCTGGATCAATTCTAATTATGAATGAATTGGAATTGAAATTAAAATTTTATATTTTAATTCTAATTCTGCTATCCAAACGAACCGAAGTGAAACATTAACAATGTGCTGAAGTAATTGAAACGAAGCACATAGAATTGAAGTAAACGTTGGTGTAGCAAATTCACGGTGCGCTTACCTAGTGTATGTTTGGCAACATACCATCTTTTTTTTCTCGAAAAAACTTTTTTTTATTGTTTAATAATATTTGGCAAAATTAGCACCAGTTTTTGCACAAATTTTAATATATTATAATTTTTTTTACAATGCTTGAGAATATAGTTGATTTAGTTTTAACATGTTTTTAGTGTCAAAAGATTAAACTTTAAATAATTTAGGATAGATCGCCTTCAAAATATAATTAATCATCAATAAGGAAGAATCAATGTTGATCATAATGGGTAATTGTAGTGAATTCCTAATCTAAGGTCTTTAATACTTGATTGAGCTCTATCTTTTGTTAATTGTTTAATCGCTTTTTCTAAAATTTCTTTCAATTTATTATATATTGTTATTTTCATTTGCCTAAACAATTAAATTATCATAGTTTGGTATTCACATGATCCTCATAAAAATGATACTCTACTCATTACTTTATTACTTGTTGACGACATGTGTACTTGTGAATTTATCACAACAACACCCATCTAAGTCCCCGACTTCAGATGGTTTGCAAGTTATTTTTTATAAAAATTTTGGGAAATTGTTAGAAATGAGTTATCAAATGTTGTTTTGAATATTCAGAATAATGGTGGTGACCCTTAAGAACTAAATCATACCTATGTTTGTCTCATCCCAAAAGTTAAAATAACAAAACATACTAGGAGTTCGGACCAATTTCCCTTTGTAATGTGATAAAGAAGTCGGTGACAAAAATTATTACTAACAGGTTGAAATTTATCCTTCCTAATCTGATGTGGGAATTTCAAGGTGCTTTTGTGTCGGGAAGATTAATTACTGATAATGCAATTACAGCTTTTGAAATTTTTCATCATATATAGAAAAAGAAAAGGGGAAAAGTTAGCTAAACTGGATATGGTGAAAGCATATGACCAATTCGAATAGTTGTTCCTAGAACGGGTTCTTTGTTCTATGGGTTTTCCTTATTACTAGGTAGCTCTTATTATGAAATGTGTGAACAATGTCTCATTCTATATTCTCCTGAATGGTAGTCATTGCAAAAGATTTTTTCCAAGTAGGGGTCTTCAGCAAGGGGATTCTCTGTCATCCTATATCTTCATCTTATGTGCGGAGGTTCTTTCTAGGATTGTCATTAAGGCTCAAGAAAGAAAAGCATTACATGGAATTAAAGTTGCAAGATCATCCCTAGAAGTCTCTCATCTATTTTTCGCATATGATAGCATCTTTTTTACCAGAGCCACTAGCTAGAGATGAAGTTATTGATGAATATTCTTTATCTACACTAGAGAGTAGGGGTGAAAATAGGTCAGGTCAGACTAGACTTTATTTTAAACAAGCCTGACCTGTATCTCAATTATAAGGTCTGAGCCTAAACTGTGAACCTGTAATAGGTCAATTTTTAAGGTCTAGTTTGGCCTAGTCTTAAAGCCTATTTAAATGCTTACTTTGCAATAAGACCTTTAAATAGACTAACATACCTATTTTTAAATAGGTCAATATACATTTATATAAGCTAACAGACCTACTTTTAAATAACTCAACATGCCTTTACATAAGTTAACAGACCTAAGCCTTGAAATAGGTCAACGGGCCTACTTAAAGCCAATAGACTTTTGTTATAACTTAACACTCACCTTCTAATTTTATAAATGTTCATCACTTTCTTACTCTAATCTTTGGTCGATGTGAGATTTAGAGATATACCAAGTGACAAAATTATTAGAGGCATATATCTTCAAGTCTCACATCAACTAAAGATCAGAGTAAGAAAGTAGTGAGCATCTATAAAAGTAAGGGATGAGTGTTAACTTATTATTTTCATTTTAAAAAATATATTACATTAAATATATTAATAAACATGTTATTTCTATTCTAACTTATTAACTTAAATTTTAGATACTTGACTTTTATTAAAATTTAATTAAAAATATATTAATATATTATAATAAATTAATAATTATAATTATAATTTATAATTATTATAATACTATATATTATATTATATTATATTATATATAATTAATATAATTAAACAGGCCAGGCATCACTGTCAGGCTTAAAAAGCCTATTAGATGACCTAACTTAACTTGTTTAGTAAACAGATCAGGCCTCAGACAAGTCAAACCATAAATTCCTAACGAGCAGTCTGTCCTATTTTCACTCCTACCAGAGAGCATCAGACCAACTTATTAACTTGCATAAATTGAAGCTTTACTTTAGCCGAAATGTCCCCACAGTAAAAAAAAATGAAGTCGAAGGATGGATGAATATAAAGACAGTAGAAAGTCACTCAAAATATTTGGGGTTACCTACTTTTGTTGGCTATCCAAGAAGCAGGCTTTTTATTTTATCCAAGAAAGAGTTTGGAAAAAGCTCAAAGGTTGAAAAAATAAAGTTCTCTCTAAGGTAGGCAAGGAGGTTTTAATTAAATCAGTAGCTCAGGCGATCCCTAATTATATTATGGGGTGTTTTTTCCTCCCAAATGAACTCTGTAATAAAATTGAATCAATAATAAGCAGCTTTTGATGGGAAAGCAAATTTGGGAAGACAAAGATTCACTAGACTCCCTGGTCCAAACTTTCTGAAACAAAGAAAAATGGTGGTTTGGGTTTTAGAAGCTTTAGAGCTTTTAATTTGGCTTTACTAACAAAACAAGGGTGGAGACTGATGGAAAATCATTACTCTCTAATGTCTAGAGTTTTGAAAGCTAAGTATTTTCCTAAGTCCTCTTTTATGAATGCTAGTAGGGGATATCTTCCAAGCTATATTTGGAGAAGCATTTCTAATGCCTTGTGGATTCTGAAGAAAGGTGGCTATTGGCGTGTTGGAACATGTGATTCAATCCATATTTAGTCGGATGGCTGGCTCCCCAATCAGTTTAGCGACAATGTTTGTTCACTTGTAAAAAATGTTACTGAAAATGTTGTGGTCAAGGACCTTTTTGAAGATGGCCACCGATGATGGAATCATCAACTTATTATCTCAACCTTCATGCCATTTGAAGCTTCACAAATTCTGGACATCCCGTTATCTCTCAGTGTTGTCTCTGACAAATTCATATGGGGTGAAACAAAAAGGCAATATAAGGTAAATTCGAGTTATCACTTTGTTAAAAAAATATGAATCCAATGATGATACATCTTCTAGTAATTCTACTGAGCAATCTCAGATTATTTGGCAAAAGATTCAGAAATTAAAAATTCCCCCAGAAGTATGCCACTTTCTTTGAAGACTATTAAAAGGAACATTCCCTGTTCATAAAAATCTCTTAGCCAGAGGAATCTTTCTAGATACAACTTGCCCCTAGTATAACCAAGCTTAAGAGTCTCTATGCCACGCCTTTTGTGATTGTGAGTGGGTAAGAAAATTCTGGTTCACCTCACCTATTGGTCTTCGTATAGGTCCGACAATCTCATCATCTCTAGAATCATGGTTCTATGCTATGCTGAGTGTGCTGCTAGATTTTGGTGTTGAAGAGTTAGTGTGTTTAGTTCATGGTTTATGGCTCTCTAGAAATAAACTATGCTTTGAGGGAAAAAATTTTCCTTCTGAGATTGTCATCTCAAATTCAATGTCCAGTCTTGTCAGCTATATGCAAATTATATTTTCTGTTGGTCAGGGTAGGAAAATTTAGAATCCTCCTCTTGGTAGTGCATATAAGCTTAACACAGATGCTGCTGAGGTTGGAGAAAATGAATAGGGCCTTGGTGCCGTAGTTAGAGACTTTGAAGGAAATATAATGGCCTCTGCTACTTGGCATATCCATCATAAAGGGGATGCTAAAATGGTGAAAGCTATTGCAGCTAAACAAGGTATAGTTCTTGCCATGGATCTTTGTTTCTTGGAGATTGTGATTGAAACAGACTACTTAGAGGTGGCTTTGGCTCTACGCAAAATGTCTCCCTTGAATACATATTTTGATTTGGTTTTAGGTGACTGTCTGAGCTTGAGTAACACTTTCCTTTCTTGTTCCTTTTCTCATATGGGAAGGGAGGGCAACAGGGTAGCTCATAGTCTAGCTAAACTAGCTAAATTTTCTGGGGACTCTATCTGGATTGAAGAGGTTCCTTCAGAAGCTAGTAGCTTAGCCTGTCTTAATGTATTAGCTTTTTCTGCTCTATTATATACCATGTCTTTTACCATAAAAAACAATAACATATATATTACTATATTACTATATACAATTATACAATTGATGAATTAATTTAAGTTTTCACTTTACGTAATTCGTAGCTTTGTAACGATGACTCATATATTTGTCATTCTTCTTTGTTCGAAGTCATCATTCATTTGTAAAATCTGTCACACTATCCTCATATCCTCGACCATGCATATATACTTCGTACATTTGACAGTTGGTCACACATTTTTATAATTAATTATTGACATTTATTGAATTAGTTATTTTATTTATTTAATTAATTATATTTAATTTTTTACTTAAGTATAGAACAATAGGACAAGTTGATTGCACATTTTTTCACTTTTTAAATTAATATTATACACTTCATAAAATTATAATTATATTATTTAGAATTTAAGCATATATATATACACATTCTTTTAATGATTCCAAGTTAATAATTTGACATTTATATAGTTCAAATCTTCAATTTCTTTAATTTTATTTTTAAATATTCTATTAATTTTATTAATTATTCTAGTTTAATATATCAATTATTAAATTAAATAATCTATCAAGTTTTTCACTTAAAATTTTAAAAATTTCATATTACTATTCTTCTCACCATTTTTTAAAATGGTCACCTAATACTATATTATTTTTATAATGAAGTAATATTAGTCTTATACAATATAATATTATTATTTAAATCCTATATCGTCATAATATTTATCATCTATCATACCAACACACAAACACAAATAAATAAAAATATACCATACATAAAAACATACATTCAAATATATACATAAACACATATTTAAGATATAAATACCATATGCATACATGCATATATATTTTAAACAAATAAACATTCAAGTGAAAAAAATAAATTAAAAAAGTATGCCATGCATATGTTATGCGCCCGATTCACCCATGCTCGCGCCTATCCCCTGCCACCACTGCCACTGATGCCACCATCTACTATAAACTGCGCGCTTCTCCGCCTGCATCACTTATCTGTCCTGCCACCATAATCACACTCTTCCATTAAAGTCAAAATCTTAGCCACTACCCACCACAAACTTGGAGCCTCGACCCACGACCATTAAAGCCCCATCTCGCCTAAATCACTCTCCTCTATTCCCTGCCAAGACCATCTCAGCCACCCAAAACCTTGCCTCAAATCGAGCCCGAACCACATCGTACACATTTGATTGGATGGGATGGAAGGTTTTTAAGAGAAAGTTATGGTGGAGTTATGGTGGAGGAGTTGAAGAGAGTGTAGAGGAAGAGAGGAGATGAAGACAGAATAGAAAAATGGAAGGGAAACATCTGCACATGTAAGTTATTAGAAAATTACTAGCTAATTTAAACATGACAGAAACTTTTATTAGCAAATCTAATAATATTTTTGGCGAATAATTTGTCAAAAAATGTACGACGCTTATATCTCGAAAGCTGGATAAAGTTTATGGCAAATGGTATCTGTCGCAAACTTCACAAAAAAACTGAACGTTATTTCTCTATTCATTTTTCGGTGGACATTTGTGTCATTTTTATTTTTGGCTGATTATTATGTTAGAAATTTATTCAATTTCATTTATTTTCCCCCTTAACGATTCGTTTTCTAATAGATTTGATTACCAGAAATATCTTTCTTTATCGACTGTTTGGTATCCATAAAAAATGTCCTTCGGTAAATCACAAATTTCTTGTGGAAATGCTCAAACACTTAGAAGAATTTGTTTTTGATCTTAAACAATGCTTGGGAACCTTTTGGCATTGTGCTACATGGCTATGGTGTGTCCTTGGATACGACCATGTAGCCAACATTGTCAATTTAGTATAGAACTTGAGAGCTCCACATCCAGGCTATGGAATAGGACATGGTTATGGAGTTGAGCGTGTACAAAAAAAAAGGAGACCTTCTTATGTACTTGGTCATGGCCGTGGGGCAATTTAATGAAAAACCCAAGTGATCCATGCCCAAGATGAAGTCAGTTTTAGTATACATAAAAAATGGTTTTCTCTCCCATATCTAAATGAGAAATTATTGTATGCTCTGGAGTAAACAATAATTTCCCTATGGGAAGCATCAAATAATTGCTCTATTATGAAGTTATCGTAGAACTGCCATGTTCGGCAAGATACACCATTATTGCTTATAATGAGGATTTGAATATTATTTAAGCATCTCCAAGTTGCGTAAGTTTGCAATTGGACTCTAAGAAGCAAGTGGAGATGAGAAGCTATTCTTGTAAAGGCATTTGACGTTACATGCTCACCACCATGGTCATGTACTTTGTGTGTATAAGGATGTGAATTGGTGCACATGAGGTGTTTGATTCTTAAGCAATTACTTATGAATGTGAACTACTAATTGTTCTGGGATTTAAATATGTTTTTAATCCTTATAAATATACTATCTTTTAGTTTTAGTCCCTCTTTAATCTTGCTTTCAGTTTGAGTTCAAATTTTTTAAAAAAATGTGAGCTTTTGGTCCCTGCCATTATCACAGATCCGTTAAGTGATGACATCGCTAATGAATCACAAAATCATATTTACATGTGTTAAATAGTCCATGTGACATTAAACCATTTGTCACCTTTTCTCCATCTGTCCCATCTCGCTATCCCTCTTCTCTTCCTCTCATTTCTCTCTTCACCCCCACCCCCACCACCACACAACCCCATAACCCTCCACCTCCACCTCCACCTCCTATCGCCACTATGGTACCACCATTGTTTTCCTCTCCTCCACCTCCACAACTCCACCCCATACACCAAAACCCTTCTTTTCCTCCCTCTCCTATCTCCTACCCTCTTTAAGCTACAACATTTCCTCTCAAAATCTAACCTTTGCACAACTCAGAACCTCGCCATCTTCACCAATCCAAACAAACACAATCCGTAAATAAAGCACCTACCTCCACCCAAGCCGCCATTCATCCATCGCACCACATCCTACCCTCGCTTGAGCCACCACGGAGAAGTTGCTAGCAACTCATGAATGAAGCCACCAACTACCTCAAGCCACGATGAGCTATCCACCCTACCTTCCTCACTAAACCTGTCAAACCATTACCGCCAAGATTCACCACACTAGCCATTGCCCATCCACTGTTCCATGTAGGGATGGCACCCGTGCGGGGTGGGGCGGGAAGTACCTCCTTGCTCCCTATCCCCGCAAACTAATTATCTCACTATTCCCTACCATGGGGGAATTTTTCCCCTATCCCTGTTCTCCAAATCCCCGATATTCGCGGGGATTCCCACAATGTAAAAAAAAAAAATAAAAAAATAAAAAAAATGAAAAACAAAAAGGAAAAAGAAAGCTAAAGCATTATATTACATCTACAAGTTGGTTCCGATCCTATTGGAGCTGACTGATGAACAATGGACGACGGCGTAGCTGAGAGAGAAGGGATAATGAGGTGACGCCGAGATCTGGGATGAGTGGCGTAGATCTAGGCTGGCATGATAGAGTAGTAGAGGGCTCGACAGAGTGACGCAGATCTAGGCTCGGCACAGCAGGACGGGCAATGGCATAGTAGAGCAG
This sequence comes from Ormosia semicastrata, assembly GCA_029884595.1. NCBI lineage: Eukaryota > Viridiplantae > Streptophyta > Magnoliopsida > Fabales > Fabaceae > Ormosia > Ormosia semicastrata. The sequence continues at coordinate 9,310,834 of JAQQTO010000063.1, read as the reverse complement.
CAGATGACTTGGCAAAGTAGGAGTGCAGGATGGCACGACACGGCAGGACGGTACAATAGAGCGGCATATGGCACGACATGACATGACAAAGCGATAAAGCGATAGACGGCATGACTGAGTGAGTGTGCTAGGGGGATTTGGGAATTTGAGAGAGAAATTAGAGAATAAGGAATTAGGGATTTAGAATTTGATTTGGGAAAGTGGAAGGCCAGGAAGGAGCTGCGCACAACGCACCACACAGGGGTAGGTAAGGTAAGTGAGGATGATTTGGTAAAATCATATAATTTATATTATTTTAATATTTTAATTTTAAATAAATATAAAATTCAATAAAAGATGAAATTATTAAAATATATTTATTTATTTATAATATATATATTATGAAGGATAATTTGGTAATTTAATAGGACAGGGACCCCGTGGGGCGGGGAGTATGGTCCTCATCCCCATCCCCACCCCCGAATATATCACAGGAGAACTTTTATCCATACCCCCATCCTCACGGGGAGAAAAACCTCGTATTCGGGGCCCTATTCTGGTTGTCCTCGCGGGGATTCCTGAACTCTGAGGATTTTTGCCATCCCTAGTGCCATGCAACCAACCATATCACTTACAACCTAAGTCCCACGAGTCTTAGCCTTTTGTCCATCTGACCCATGTGCTCTATTATTATGCTTCACTATTGAGCCTATTTTTCTTTATTTCTCTAACTATCTAGTGCTATTGAAGTTGGATTCAAGGTGTGGGTTCATAAATCTATCATATTCTTTTGCTACTATTTCAACATTTTTTTCCTTTTTGCAATTACAATAAAGTGTCTTCATCAATGGAGGAGGTGGCGCTTGAAAATGGTAAATAGGTCATTCTGCAAACTCAATGGCATGTGACATGGTGGCTAACAGGTGAACCATCTTAATAGCAAGGGGTAAAAATATTATAATCTTTTCCCAAACAACACATCTCCCACGATCTTTCATGTAATGAATCTTATCAAATATAACCCAAGCAACTTCACAGTCAAAATAACAACAACAAAAAATCAAGTAACTTCTTTCAAAACGTTGGAACCACTATAAAGCATTCCTTACTCGATGGTCATGACTAGACACGTTGCATTAGGCTAAATGGGGAAACAAAAAAGGGAATGGGACAAGTCCAAGTGCTCTATTTTTGGGAGAAGAAGCAGGTTGGGATGTGGCAAAGGTTTAATGCCACATTGGACAAATATGACATATGACTAGTGTGAGTTGGAAGTTTGTTTATCGTGTCAACAATTAAAAAACTCATATTGATGGTATAGACTAAAATAGCACAATTGTGAAAAAGTGTGGATCTAAACCAAAGTCAAAATTAAAGATATACTGAAACCAAAAAGAGGTATATTTAGGGACCAAAAACATACTTGAGCCTTATTCTAGAGTGGTTTTTGTGAATGCGGGGGCATATATAATTTTATTGTCCTTTATTTTCTTATATTAAAGAAACTAAACCATCATTTTAGTATGTGGTCAACCATCATTTTAGTATGTGGTTAGGTGGTGTCTAGGCCCGCTTGCGTGCACCTTGACTAATCCACCTCCCTGGTCCCATCAAAGACAAGTCATCCACGCCAAGACTAGGGGATTTACAAGAATATTTCTTGTGGCCTGACCCCAAGAAATTAGTATAGTTGGGACTCGAGCCTGTGGTCATACGCGTACATATCACATACTTGTCTACCGCTAGGTTAACCCCTAGGGTTAAAACTAAACCATCTTTTAGTACTTGCATTCAAATCTTTTTATTGGAATGATATTTGCTGTATATTGTGCTTACTCGCTAGTAATGTGCTTTTATCCTCTTGATTTTATTGCTTTGTTTTATGACATTGAGGATAAAGTCAGTTTTAAATTTGGAAGTGCAATCATTTCATTCTTACGTTTTTTTCCTTTTTTGTTTATATTTTCTTTCATTTTATTTTTACTTGCTTAAATTTTTTCTATTTCCATTTGCCTTTTGTTTTTTGCTTAATTTGCTTTTTTTTTAGATTAGTATTTTTGAGTCGCCTTAAGTGCCTTCCCAAGTTTAGAGTTTTTTGTATGGAGATGTAAATAGTATCAGCTAACAAAAAAATAAAATTTTGAAAAAAAAGCAAAAAAAAAAGATAAACAAATCCCTTTGAGATGACACAATTTGCATTAGAAAATGATTTAAATGGTATTTAGGGATGTGATATGTCATTGGTTTGGAGAAGTACAAATGGGAGAAAATTCTTAAGTGTATTCATGTCGGCTTGGTACATTTTTGTCAAATTTTAACTTAGTGTTTAATAAGCTTGTCTCATTGGATTTGTGAGCTCTTGACCACTCGTGTATGATGTGTTTTTCTAATAGCCTCCCTAATTGTGAACAATTCTTCTACTCTTTTTGAAGCAAGTTCTAAAAAGCACTAAGTTAAGGAGATTTAGGTAGTAAAAGAAAATAATAAATAAATAAAAATTTTCACCACTCAAGTGCATAAAAGAAAATAAGTTTGAGAATGGTGAGAATGAAATGCAAATAATTGAAAAGCAAAAAGTTTGGATTAGGCTGGGAGTAAGAATTCTTGATGTGTGGGTAAGGTGCATAGTCATGAATTTGAATCCTTAACAAGAGTTCATAATGTGTGGTTAGGTACACAATTACGAATTTGAGTGTTACCAAGTCTATGTCTCTATTGTGCATCCGATCACACGCAAGGGAAAGAGAGAGAGATGAAAAAGTGATTGAAGTGAAATCCTAATGATCCTTGGCATGAAGTGGATTTGAATTAGTGAAGAATTAGTAGCGATTTTGGTTACTAGATTTGGGAAGGTGTTTAGAAGTTGCTAAATATGCTTGTGTTATTCAAGAGAGCAAGTGAGTTCGTGGGATTTATTTTTCAAAGTTGGTTTTAATTGATTATTTGTATTTGAGTTTGAACATGGATGCATGATAGAGTGATTGACCATTTCAAGCTTTAAAGAGCTTTTGGCTTATCAAGCTTTCTTGAAAATTTTCTTAAGATTGCATTTGCAATTGTGTTTGTCTTAAGGAAAATTTCCCTCTTTAATGCTTAATTTGATTCTATTTTTGTTGCTTGAGGACAAGCAATGGATCAAGTTTGAAGGATTTTGATGCGATGCAAAATTAAACATATCTTTGGATTTATTTATTAAGATTTTATTTTATTTTAATTAATTTTATTTAGATTTTGGATAATTATATCTTCCATATACCTTTTATAATTTTATTAGAATTTTTAGGTGTAATCTAGAAGGCTTTTTAAAATTAAATTGGGAGTTATCTTGAAGATCAGATTTTAATTGGGAATTTTATTTAATCATAATATTATCCAAAGCCTAAATTGTTAGTGAAGACTCAAAAAAGATTCTGATTGAGTTGTTATCCTTATAAAAAAGTCAAGCAGTTAGAAGGAAAATAGGATTAGAAGATCAAGATAATAATAAGCAAAAAAGAGGATATTACACAACACTCACTCTCACTCTCATTCTCTCACCGTAAAAAGAGCAATGAAATGGCAAGGAATGAAGAGCAACAAGGAGGATCAAAGAGCTACAATGAGTTTTATCTTTCCTTCTTCATTGATTTTCTTATGTTGTTCTTTAGATTTATGATTTGTTCCATTATTATGAGTGGCTAAGCACTTAGTTTCTAGGATTGGGGAAGTTAATTGGATCTATTTATTCTCTTTGTTAATTGAAATATTGTTTCTTGGTTCAATTATAGTGCTCTTACTACTTGCTGCATGTTGGTTCCTATATACGTATAGATGTGAAATATTTTAGTGAAAAATTAAGAGATGAAATCTAAATATTGGAACCTCTAATGAACCTAAGAGCTTTAGACTTAGAGATAAACTGACCATTTGAGGAGACATGAATTATCAAAGAGCTTAATAAATGTCAATTAATGTATTACCTTTGAGAGTAGATATTATTTTAAGAGGGATTTAAATTACATTAGGATAATTCACCTTCAAGAATAATATTAACCTTGATTAAGAGAGAGAATAATAATAATTGCTATTAATTGATGTAGTAAGATCCAGTCCTAAATGTTTAATTAATTAAATTTTCTCCTTGACAAACTCGTTGCATGCTTAATTACTAGTTTATTTATGTTTTATTTAATTTGTTTTAAATTTAGTTTACTATAATTTCTCATTTTCATCCTTTTCTCGTCAATCCGTTAGTTTAGATAATTAGGATTTCTATAGTACAATTTTTAATTCTAACTTTTGAGAGAATCATATTTTACTCATTACTCTGTTATTTATAATGATCCATATACTTGAGGTTCAATTGATAAAAAACTAAGATTGCATTGAAGTGATTTATGTTTGAATATATTTATTTAAAGAGTATTTGACCATAAATATTTCTAAATCAATGTAAAAGTAGCTCTGATATTTTTTTTCACATTCACTCATTATAGTTTGAGACTATAATTCCGTGGAATACGCCCCTAACTGAAAATTTACAAAACAAATTAATTTTAGAATGAGAAACTCAATTTACATCCTCTAAAGTCTAAACCATAATTCCAGTTACCCAAAGGCCTATCTAACATGCTCTAATATGCTGCGAAAAACATGATGGATTAAAAGCACAAAAAATCTAAATATATCATTAATTCACTTTCATATATCAAAAGTTTATATTTTATTTCTGGAAAGTTGAATTTTCTCTTTTATACATGAGAGTAATTTGTCTATTAAATACATGAGAGTAAATTTTTTTTTTTCATCTTTGACCAAAATAGTCCCACAAGTTATTATGAGAATGAAAGCTCAAAATTAAGACATTCCCTCAACAATTGTCTTTTATAAAGTTTGAATTTTGGTTATCTCCTAAAAATATGATTCGTTTAGCATCACATCTAATCTTTGTTGACATACATGAGAGAGATTGAGTTTTCTTGAAAAGTCTAGTTGATATTGTTTTTTCCCCCTGTTAAAAGAGATGATATATTAGGTATTCATTATGTCATATTTGACCAGTGGGCTTCCTTTTGTACCCAACAACAAAACAGCGGTCTTCTGCGCATGGACTCTGGACAGGATGAATCAGTGCAATAGCCAAAAATTGATGAGTTCAACTTTGAACTTCTGATTTGAACCAAAAACATGTTGAACTGCAGTGAACCCCCAAATACTGTTGAGCCCAAAACCTGAACTGAACAACATATTTGTCAACAAAGGCTTTTCTTTAGTCAATATGAACATAGACTGAATCAATATGCTCTCCCAATACAGATAACTAGGCTTAAACCCAACCCAAAGTTTGCAAATTGACACCCAATTAAGCACCCAGAATGATCCAAGTCCAACCTTGGATATTTCTGCGTTCAAGGTGGGTAAGTGCAATTTTTTTTTTTGGGTGGGTAAGTGAAAACAATCAACATTCTGTAAAAAACAACTTGATAGGCTCGAAGGAAAAAATGTTTGTTGGAAAATGCTATTTTATTGTTTTATGTTAAAAATTTAGAAACACATAATAATAATTTGTATATATATCTGAATTATTATATACAAGAGGATTAACATCTATTTATAGAAGAATGTTATTATATAGAAAAGGAAATAATAAAATATAATTATGTAATAAATCAATCTAATTCTATACTAAATCAATTACAATCATCTCTAAAATCAATCGTAATCAATCATAATATCTATTATAATAAATTACGCTAACATCCCCCCTCAAACTCAAGTAGGTATAGAAGAAACTAACTTGAGTTTAGAAATTAAAGTGCGAAATTGGCCAGGATGATGATTGAGTCTGAAGTCTGGAGTTTGAAGTCTAGATTGAAGTTTAGAGTCTACAATAGAAATGAAGTCTGAAACAGAGTCCTACCATCATAACAAAGTCTGGAATTTAAGATGAAATCTGAAACGAAGTCTTGCCATCATAACGAAGTTTAGAATCTAAGCCGAAATCTAAAACGAAGTCTAGCATCAGAACAAAGTTTGAACGGAGCGGAGGAGCACAATAAGGGAACGCAACAGAGGAGCGCAGCGGAGATGCGCAACAGAAGAGCTGAATGATTGGACCGGAGTGAAAAAAGATGAAGAGAATAACAAAACTAAATCTAGATTTGATGGTAATTAGTAACTATTCTAACGAGTTCCACGAACTCTACGTACCGAAAAGGAGAAACTCTCCTCAAGGTGGATACCATGTCTCTGATATCATGTTAAAAATATAAAAACAAATAATGATAATTTGTATATATATCTAAATTATTGTATACAAGATGATTAATATCTATTTATAGAATAAGGTTGTTGTATAGAAAAAAAAAAAATATAATTATGTAATAAATCAATCTAATTTTATACTAAATCAATTATAATCATCCCAAAAATTAATCATAATCAATCATAATTTTATTATAATTAATCACACTAACATTTCACATGAATTTTTTTTTAAATTATGATATATAATTATATATGACACAGACCACAAGGTATGTCAACTAAGCTGTTGAATAATAAATGGTGGTGAAGTAGGAGAAAACAATAGATAAGGTTCCTCTAATATAAACTTGTCTATAAAATAAATAACTAAAAGTATATCTATCATTATATTTTAATGAGTTAAAATCATAATGTAATTTAAATTAAATTAAGGGTGAATATACATATATTTAATCACTTTAAAAATAAGCTCACTTATAGAAACTTTTTCTACAAACAAAGTTAGTAATCAGCAATAGCTTTGATGTTGCAACATTTTGTGCTAATTGATCTATTTTTTATTATATGTTAAAATTTAACACTTTATTGGGAAGAATGAGGCAACAAGGATCAAAATCACGATCACTTAGCTATAGAAATCTGATTCCATTTTTAAAAAAAGATTAAATATGATTTTGATATCTAAAAATATAACACTTTTGATTTAAGTATTTATTATTATTATTTTTTGTTTCGGTCCAAGTTTTTTAAATATTTTTGTTTTTGTCATTACTGTTAGTGAGACTCCATTAAGTGTTACTTGACAAACAAAGCCATTGACTTATGGCATTAGTGAGTAAAACCTTTATTTGTCACGTAAGCACTTAATTGAAGCCCACTAACGACAAAATTAAAACAAAAAATATTTGAACAACTTGGAAAAAATAAAAGGAATTAATAGGGACATAAACCAAAAAAATACTATATTTTCAAGAATTAAAAATATATTTAAACAAGAAAAAAAATCTTAAAAGTTTAAGTTATTAGGTAAATGTTCATCAATAATTTTATTACATCTTTAACATCACTCACCAACCATGGCCATTCGAAGGGGTGGAGGGTCATTGAAACTTAGGAGGACATGGTTCATTGATAAAATGGTTTAGTTCTGTCTCTAGTTATTCGTGATGCATGATCAAACTACATATTTTCAACTGTGACTTTTAAGGTGGATCATTTTGTCAATGAACCACCAATAGACCATTAAATTTAGGGAAGTGCTATAAAAAGTTTGAGTGCTTATGTGCTTGAGCATTAGCACTCACATTATTTTTTTATATTTTTTTTTGTGTTACAAAACACAATACCAATAACATTTTTACAATCCAAAGGTCAAAAAACTCGGGTGGATAACCGCTCGAGTGTTTAGTAACAACTTCCTTAAATTTACTTGATATAATAAGTTTAGAGTATTTATAAATGAGTTCATTAGTTGATTTACAAAGAAGTTTCACATGTATTGAAAATTGCATTTTAATTTTTTTTATAATTTATACATATTACATCATTAGTTACAACTTTATTCACAAAATATCATATTTTATTTTAAATTTCAGGTAATTATTTTTTTTCTAGAATTCAAGCCCAATCCCAGCCAAAGCTTTCATGGTGGACTTGTCTAATGTATAAACCGTATGCACGTTTTCAACCATTGTGTACGGAGTACGATATCCCAGCAAGTTAGCAACCCATTACTGCACAATTGTTTCTGAAAGTGGGGTTTGAGGATTCAACGAAAATTTAGAAATACGGAAATGGGGAGAGGAAAAAGCAAAGATTTAGAAGCAAGCACCATCTTCGAACCACCAAAACACAGCGCCCCTCGACACCATTTTCGAGCAGCAGCACCAACCAAGCCCCACCACCACTCCATCACACTACTTAGGAGTGATAAATAAATGGATTAATTTGATTTTGAATTAGATTATAATGAATAAATTTAAAATACACTATTACTTTATTTAAAATATATTATAAAATATTTAATATTATCTAATTTATCTATGATATAATTTAATAGATAAATATTTAATTAATTTATTTTAATGAATTAGAATAGATGAATATTCACTCTACTCATTTAAAAAAAATTTATCTCTAAAAATTTTCATTCTCTATCTAAAAAATATTTTTTTCTCTCAAAATTTTCTTTCACTTTAAAAAAGTTTAATTTTCTTAAAAAATTTGATATTTAAAAAATTTCATTCTCTATTTAAAAAATATTTATTTCTCTAAAAATTTCTCTCAAACAAATTCTTTTCTTTCTAAAAATTTTTTCTCTTTAAAAATTTTTATTCTCTCTTTAAACAAGGTTTCTTCACGCTCTAAAAAATCTCTCTCTAAAAAATTAGATTCACAAAAATTTAGTACTCATTAATTAAAGAATAAAATAATCAATGCATTAGATATCAATTAAATTAATTTTTAATTAAATATTCATTAGATATTTAATACATATTTTAATTGAATTATTAACTATTTATAATTAAATTTAATTCATTATATCTAATTTAATAAAATATATTATTTTAATTAAATAAATTAAATTAATTTTAATATAAATAAATTAAATAGATTAAAAATTAATAAATTTTATTATCAGGTCTAACACCACCGTCTACAGCCAAATCAAACCAAACCCCTGCAACAAACACCAAACCTCAACATGGCAGGGGCTTAACACAGAGGAATGATCTTTGGTTCATTTAGGGGCATGACGCAGAGGCTATAGGATGCTGCGAATTAAAGCTCTACTTTGGTCTTGAGCATGCAGTTAGAAACGGACGGGGTCGGGTTGCTAGTAATTGGAGCAGAGAGATCGGCGGTGTTGCTCCGACAACGTTTCTGGCTCGAGCAGTTGGGGGTGACAGGTGGCTTGGAGCTTTCTAGGTTTGGATTTTTGCTTAGTTGCCTGTTAAGTGAAGCTATGGGGTTTGTTAGCAACTAAGGACTTCTTTGCAAATCCTATAAAACTCACATCTTAACCTGTATAATAGGTTGTTTGTATTCACTCACAGCCATTGATCTATTTTCAATTCAGATCAATGGTAAGTGGTTCATTGGTGGACCATTGACCATGTGGTCCATCCATTTTCAGCTATTACTGCATACACATAAGTCCGAAGAAAATCCGCTAAGGTATCCCACATCATATCATATTTCATTACCTTACATATGTACGAAACTTTCACTGCAAGGGATGGCTATTCTTCGAATTTCATCTAATATAATAATTCTATGTAATGCATGTGGGGGATATATTTAATTTTGAAAACAGTTTTAGAAGACCAAGCCTATGGGACACATTAAATTTAGTCAAAGAATCCGATGCCATTGTTTAGCCCTTTGGAGAACATATAGACAAGTGGTAAATAATGCTCAACGAAAATCTCCCACTTCCACCCATTGTGTGACTGAGTGTGATAGCTAGACAGTAAGCTCAACTAATTAAGGCATGGCCTTTTTTATGGTAACAATCCTCGGGGGCCGGGTGGCGGTGACCTTACATTTGCGGTCCACTCAAAAGAGGAGGGAAAAAATGATTTATGGGTCCAATGATAGCATAAAATAAACTTTTGTAAAAAAGAATGCGTTGGATATTGAGTTCAATGTTAATATGATTTGGATTGGACAATTGAAAACAAGTCTCAAAATTTGAAGATATACCAAAAAGTAAAAACTAGTTTCTCGCAGGTTAAAGGGAATCGTTGCACATGTTGTGTAACCGGATCGTATAAAATATCAAATATTTAAAAAATAAATAAAGCCCAAGTATCACTTAATAATTGGCATAATTGAATTGTAAATAATACGTACACCCAAAAAAATTGCAAAGAATATATTTATGTGAATAATATCATTCTACAACAAAACAACAAATTATGAAATAACTATTTTTTAAGAAAATTGAACTAAGCGGAAGCAAAAATATTTTCTCCCAATTGAGTAGATAAATTGGCACTACAATATCTTTTCACAAAATATATCAACTACACATAATAAATTATTTCAACAATAACAAAAAAAAAAAAATATCAAAGACATCACAAAATTCTCTTAGTGTAAGAGGAAAAATCATGGGACTAAATCTAATAAAAACTTCTATTAATAAATCAATGGGTACACAAATCAATTCTTTTAGTAGCACTAAGGAATATTATAGTCAACAATACATCACCTAATAGGTAGATTAACTAAGCAACAAAATAGGAATTCCACAAAAGTGGGTATCATAGATCTACCAAAAGAGAATATGAAACAATAAACAAGGAATGCCAAAACATAGCTTTCAACATCAAGAACAACATAATAAAATTTCATTAAGAATGGTAAGAGTGTACCCATCTAATATTGAGTTCAAAGAGGCCAAAACCCATTTTCTTCTCCTCTGACGTCGCTCTCTCTCCTTCTATTTTCTATCTTTTCGTTTCTTTTTCTTACTCTCTCTCACTCTTGCTTTCTTTTTCATTTCTTTTTTCTAAGCCCTTCAAAGGCTTTTCTTTTTTTTTTTTTTACTTTTCACTTGGTGGATCCCACTTAGAGGAGGGAATCCACCCAATAAACTTCCCCCTTCTCGACTTAAGTGGGGAGGTGTTGCTCAACCAAGCCTGCTTTCTTTCTACAAGAAATCAACTTTGTCATAGGTAAGGTCTTAGTCATCATATCCAAACCAGTGTCATTAGTATAGATCTTGTCAAGTGAAAACAACTTCATCTCTAGTACTTCTTGTATCCAATGATACCGCACCTTTATGTGCTTTGACTTGGAATGAAAGGTTGAGTTATTGCAGATATGGATGACACTTTGACTATCACAAAATAACACAAATTTCTCTTGCTTAAGTTCCAACTCTTGTAGGAATTTCTACATCCACAAAAGTTCTTTAGAAGTTTCAGTAATAGCAACATACTCAATCTCTGTGGTAGAAAAAGTAACATATTTCTATCACTTAAATTTCCAAGACACCGCTCTCCTTGCAAAAGTCATCAAGTACCCAAAAGTAGATTTCCTATAATCAATATCACCAGCCATGTTTGCATCTGTGTAGCCATCTAATACAAGTTGACCACTCCCAAAACATAAACAAACTTTAGAAGTACCTCTAAGATACCTGAGGATCCACTTCACTACTTGCTAGTGTTCTTTACCTGGATTAGAGAGAAAATGACTAACAATACCAATAGTATGAGCAATATCTAGCATTATGCATACCATGACATACATCAAAGCTACCAACTGCGAATGCATAAGGAACATTCTTTATCTCTTCGTTGTCTTTCTCACTTGTAGGGCATTGTTGTGAACTCAACTTGAAATGACCTGCAAATGGAGTACTAACTGGTTTGGAATTGTTCATGTTGAGCCTCTCTAACACCTTCTCAATGTACCTTTGTTGAGATAGCCACAATTTACCATTCTTCCTATCACAAGTAATTCTCATGCCAAGGATTTACTTTGCAGAACCTAAGTCTTTCATGGCAAAGGACTTGCTGAACTCCTTCCTCAGATTCTCAATTTTCTTAGTGTCATGACCAATAATCAACATGTCATCCACATATAACAAGAGAATAATAAAATCACCATAAGAGAATCAAACTTCTTGTACTATTGTCTAGATGCATGTTTGAGTTCATATAAGGTTTTCTTTGATTTTCACGCAACCTGCTCCTTTCCTTTGACCTTGAAGTCCTTTGGTTCTTCCATGTAAAGTTCCTCCTCTAAGTCACCATGAAGGAATCCAGTCTTCATATCAAGCAGTTCAACCTCCAAGTTCAAGCTAGTTGTCAATCTAAGCATAACTTGTATAGAAGACATCTTCACCACAGGTGAGAAAATTTGTTCAAAGTAAATACCCTTCTTCTGATCAAAACCTTTCGCAACCAACCGTGCTTTGTATCTTGGCTATAAAATATTCTCTTTTTTCTTCAGTTTGAACACCTATTTGTTCTTGAGTGCTCTCTTGCCCTAGGCAACTTCACTAACTCAAATGTGTGATTCTCATACAAGAATTTCATTTCTTCTTGCATGGCTTTCAACTATTCTTCCTTGTGCTTATTTAAGATGGCATCTTGGTAGTTTACTGGCACTCCACTATTAGTGATCATCACATACTCATGTGGAGGATATCCTTGAGAAGTATGATGCTCTCTAGTAGATATTTCCAATTGAGGCTCAATTGGTGGTTCAAGTGGAACTTACTCAATTGGAACATCAAGGTGAGGTATAGGTTTATCAGTTGTGTTCCCATCATTTACCTGTAAATCTCCCCCATCAACAAAGGTTCTAGCAGAATGCTCTAGTGCAAAATCAATGTAACTTCTAACAATTAGTTTCAAGTTCTCGGTTTTGTTAAAGCCTTCAATGGTTTGGTCTTTAAGAAAAATCACATCTTGACTTCTGATAATTTTCTTGTCAACCAGATCCCAGAGTCTATAACCAAACTCTTCATGACCATAACCAAAAAAAAATACACTATTTGGATTTTCCATCAAGCTTGGACTTTTCATCTTTTGGAATGTGAACAAAAGCCTTGCAGCCGAACACCCTCAAGTGATTATAGGAGACATCTTTCCCTGTCCATACTCTATCTAGAACATCACCATCTAGAGCCACTCAAGGAAAAAGGTTGATCAAATGTACTATAGTTCTCACTCCTTCACCCTAAAAGGATTTAGACAATTTTGCATGGGAAAGCATACTTTTACTTCTATGATGGTATGGTTCATTCTCTTTGCCACTCCATTATGTTGAGGCGTCTTTGGAACTATTTTCTCAAACTTGATCCCATATTCTCTACAACACTTTTTAAATGGACCACTGTATTCACCACAATTATTTGCTCTAACACATTTAAGCTTCCTTCCATTTTCTATTTTAACACTTACATGGAAGTGCTTGAAGACACCGAGTACCTAGTCTTTAGATTTCAAAGCAAAAGTCCACACTTTTGTAGAGTGATCATCAATAAAGGTAACAAATATAAAACACCAACAAGAGATCTAAAATCCATAGTGCAAACATTAGTGTGAACAAAATCTAAAACATGTGACCTCCTATGAAGACCAGAACTATGAAAAGAAACTCTATGCTATTTTCCAACAAAACAATAAGTACAAGTCTTTAAGGGTCACCTCTTAAATGAAGAGATTTTTGCTCGGCAAGGATGCTGAGTCCTTTATCACTCAAGTGGCCAAGACATATATGCCATAAGTCAGTAGAGGAATCTTCAAATGCACCTCTTCTTTGCACAATTTCCTAGCATCCTGTACAGAGTAGTGAAACTATCTCCATTTGCCACCACTAATGACCTTTTGGTGAGCTTACATTTAACATCACCAAAGTAAGTGTGATAGCCTTCAATGTCTAGAGGTTTAACATAAATCATGTTGAGATAGATATCAGGAACATGTCTGACATTCTTCAACTATACCTTGCATCCAATGCTAGTTTCAAGACAAACATCTCCTATACCAATAATCTTGCATGCCTCTTCATTCCCCATCTTTATTGTACCAATATCTCCAACAATATAAGATGTGAAGAAATCACTAGGAGTGACATAATATGAGGCACCAAAATCTACAATCCAACTAGAATTATAACATGTAAGATTAACAAATTTATTATCATAAACAATAAAGACTTTTCTATCAGATGCAACTGCAACACTATCTTTATCATTCCCCTTTTCTTTGTCTTCGTCTCTTTCCCTTGACTTCTTGATGAGTGTTAAATACACTCATCTTTTGGGTTTATTTATTAGGATTTTTAATTGATTTTTATTTGTTTTTGTTTATTTTTATTTTTAATTTATTTTTAAATAATTATCTTTCACCTAGTCATATTTGAATTTTTAGGATAAATCATCAGATTTTGTGTAAAAATTGAAATTCTTAAAGATAAATATTTAAAAGATTCTTATCCTATTCTTAAATGCTAATTAGAGTTCTAATTGGATACAAAATCTTATATTGGAGATTGGATAAAGATTCTGATAGAGATTTGATTTGGAGCAAAATTCAGATTTCCGCATTATCTTAGCCATTTCTCATTAATTGAGCTATATCTTGGGCTACAGAGATCAGATTGACGCACTGCTTATGGTATTGAAAAGATAACAGAAAATCTTAAACTTCTCTGTTGAGATCAAGGGCAAATTCGCCCATTTGAAGGGTGAGAAAAATTGTGCAAGTCAAATACGAAAAGCTGTCAGCTTATCTATAAAAAGAGAAAAACGAGTTTTGCAAAAGAACTCTCTTTGGTTCAGATCATCCAGCAGAAATTTAGAGAGAGAGATAGCAAACTTTGAGAGATAATTCAAAAGAGAAAATTGTTACGAAGAGAGGATTCAATTCTTGAATACTTAAAGATCATAATCACCGTAAAAAAGGTTTTGATTTCTCTTTCCCTCTACTTTTCCCCTTTCTGTGGTTTTTCTTTCCATGAGTTTGTATTGTGATTTGGGATTGTTTGTATTGAACATGAGTAGCTAATCACATAGCTAGGGCTATGGAGGATCTTGTTTTCCTATTTAATTGATTTTCATCTCGAATTTGATTAAGATAATTTCTTTTAGGTTTATTATATTGCTTGTATTCTTATCAGAACTTGATCTCTTTTTTGGCATGTGTTAATTCATTCTTTAACCGGTGACCATCCACACTTAATGAGTAGACCTATATGATAAATCAGGATTAGATTAGTGAATGACTAAACATCAATTTATTTTATCAATCGAATTAACGATATGTTAGTTCATCTATTGAATTGGGGCTTAATGCATTCCTAATTAATTTAACTAAATGACCAAATAGGTGAATAATTGAGAAATAGAATATTATTTATCCATGACCATTGGTATTCAATAGCAATTAAGAGAATATTGACAAGAGAATTACCTTACATCATAAATGAGTGAAAATATGATTAATTGGATTCAAGTGAACTTTGCTCCCTAGTTGCTCTCTAATTGATTATCTCTACATTGTTTAATTGACCATTATTCTTCTTTATTTATTTTTTGATTTTATTTTGAATTTCTTTTACACTTTTAATTATCTAAATAACCAAGAGTTTAGCGAATCTAGTAATTATCTATTATTCCTCGTGGGATCGACAACTGGAACTTAAGTCCTATATTACTTTGTGATAGAGTGCACTTGCTCTTAGTGTATTTTATGTGTATCAATTTTTTAGCGCCGTTGTCAGGGAATAAGTTTAGTAATATTAGAGGCGAAAAGTTCTAGTTAATTTAGACGCACTTTTATTTTGTTTCTTATTTTATTTTTATTTTTATTTATTTAATTATCACTTCATCTCTCTGCTTATATTTCTTGTTTATGCTTACTCGATCTCAGTTTTCTGATTTGACGTATGATCCAGAAATTGAGAAAACAACTTGTAGGTTAAGGAAGCAATCTTATATGGAAGTTGTGACTAAGAAGCTACAAGAATGATGGAGCGAGAGATAACAGTTGAGGGGAATCGTGAAGCACGAGCTACCCTAGCAGAGCAAACTATGCTTGAGTATTCTATGCCCACGATTGAAGGGTATGGAGGAAGTATTATAAGACCAGTTGTGGCGACTAACAACTTTGAGATCAAACCAACATTGATCTCCATCATTTAGAATTTTGTTCAATTTGGTGGACTGCC
The DNA here is from genome assembly GCA_029884595.1 of Ormosia semicastrata. Taxonomy (NCBI): domain Eukaryota; kingdom Viridiplantae; phylum Streptophyta; class Magnoliopsida; order Fabales; family Fabaceae; genus Ormosia; species Ormosia semicastrata. The sequence goes on along the minus strand of JAQQTO010000063.1, from coordinate 9,294,916 downwards.
TTCGGATGATCCAAATCAGTATTTGGTCAGGTTCTTGCAGTTGTGTGATACTATAAAGTACAATAGAGTGACGGATGATACAATCCGATTGTGAATCTTTCCTTTCTCTCTTAGGGACAGAGTAAGTTAATGGTTAATGTCACTACTAAGGGATTCTATTACCACATGGGATCAATTGACACAATAATTTCTGACTAAGTATTTTCCTCCCTCTAAATTTGCTAAGTTAAGGAATGATATTTTTTCTTTTGTGCAGTTTGACATGGACACTCTCTATGAAGCTTGGGAACATTTTCAAAAGTTGTTGAGGAGATGTTCACATCATGGATTTCCCATATGGCAGCAAGTACAAACTTTTTACAATGGTTTGTCACCTGCCAACCGTTCACTTATTGATGCTGCTGCGGGAGGTACAATTTGGAGGAAAACACCAATTGAAAAGTCATGCATTGATTGAAGAAATGACGCTTAATAGTTTTTAATGGCAAAATGAGTACTAAGTTCCTAAGAAACAAGCAGGTGTACATGCTGTTGATTCATTTACTGCTATTTTGAGTCAATTGGAAGCATTGACAAAGAATGTGGAGACTTTGATTATAGCAAATAGTGCACCCCACTAATTATATGTGAAGCATGTGGCAGACAGGGTCATACAAGCTCAATCTGTCAAGTTGGTAGTCCTTTTGCCCCCAAGCCTGAAGGAGTAAATTTTAATGTTAATTCCAACCGGTAATAGTACAATCCATATTTTAATACGTATAATTAGAGGTGGCAAAACGGCCAACCCGCCCCGTCCTGCCCTGCCCCGCCTTCAACCTTCCAAAATGTGGGGCGGGGTGGGTTAGCCCATTTTGGAAAATGGGTTGGAAGAGCCAACCCACCCCGTTTTAGGATGGGTTGGCAGGTTGACCCGCATAAAAGAGAAAATGAGAAAAAAGTAGGCAGGTTGGCGGGTCAACTCGCCTAACCCACCTAAAAATAAAAAAATGTATAAAAAATAAAAAAAAAATTCATAAAAATTTTAAAAAATAGAAAATTATAATTTATAGAGACTAAAAAAATAAAGAAACAAAATAAAATTAGTATAATATCCATAAAAATATGATAAACACAAATAACAAAAGACTCATTTATAATAATTAAAAAAAAAAAACTCAACCCAACGGGCCAACCCGCCCCCGCCCCCGCCTCGCTTAACCCACGGGTTATGCGGGTTAAAAAATAAAAGTGGGTTCAAAACTTAAACCCAACCAGCCAAAAAATGACGGGTTGGCGGGTTAACCCAGCGGGTTGAACCCATTTTGCCACCTCTACGTACAATCTCGGTTGGAGGGACCATCCCAATTTCAAATGGGCTAATCAACAGGGCAGTAAGCAGAGTCAATAGAGAGCTCTGTAACCACCCCCAGGTTTCCAAGCACCTGAAGAGAAGCAAAATTTTGAAAACTTTGTAATGAAGTACATGCAGAATTCAGAGGCCCGAATGAAGAGCATGGAAACTCAGATCAGCTAGTTGGCTACATTGATGATAGCGAGAGCACCAGGGACATTGTCTAGTACTACTGAGACTAATTCAAAGGAACAAGTCAATGCAATTACTCTGAGAAGTGGCAAGATTTTGGAAGGTCAGATGAACGAAGCACATAGCTCCTTAGGAATTGAGAAAAAGAAAAATGTTGTTCTTACTGAAGATGTCTGAATTCAAGATGACAATAAAAAAAGAGTGGTTGAGCAAGAATAGCCCAAGTGGCAAAGAGCGAAGAAGGATCGTATGCAGAATATAGTATATGAATCATCACCATATGCTAAGATCCCATTTCCTTAGAGGCTCAAGAACACTCATCCAAATAAGGAATTTTCTAAATTCTTGGAGATGTTCAAGAAATTACAAATTAATATTCCGTTTGTTAAAGTCATCTCTCAAATGCCCAAGTATACAAAATTCTTGAAGGAAATATTTATAAAGAAATGTAAACTTAAGGAATTTGAGACAGTATGTCTAAATGAGGAGTGTTCTGTTATCCTTTTGAAGAAGTTACCCCCAAAATTAAAAGATCAAGGGATTTTTACTATTCCTTACTCTATTGGTAACTCTTATTTTAAGAAAGCATTATGTGATTTGGATGCTAGTATTAATTTGATGTCTTTCTCTGTTTTTAAGAAATTGGGAATGCTGGAACCAAAGCCCACCAACATTTCATTATAGTTAGTTGATAGATCCATCACTTACCCTCACGGTGTGGTGGAGGATGTTTTGGTGAAGATGGACAAATTCATTTTCCTAATTGATTATGTGGTACTGGATATGGAAGAGGACGCTGATATTCCTCTCATTCTTGGAAGACCGTTTCTGGAAACTTCAGGAGTCATGATTGATGTACCTCGGGGTGAGCTTATCTTGAGAGTGGATGGAGATTATATGACCATCAATGTCTTTAGGGAGGCTAAATCTTCCCCAATGTCAAATTTTCATGCCCTTATCAATATCGTTCAAGCTAAGATGTGGATGTTGACCTTCCTAAAACACAAGTTATAGAGAAAGGTCCTCCTATGATCCATGCTCTGTTACAAATTGGTCATTTATCTGTTGATTGATTGAACCCACCATGGCCTAGCGGAGCCAAGGCACAATTGGGACAACCAAGCTCTTATCAAGTTCAAAATGTTGTTAGCAACATTCCCATTGACGAAGGATGGAAACACTAATTTGAAATGAAGAAGGCGTCATCCTATTTATCTTGCTTTAAGCCACCTTGATCAATCTGAAAAAGGCAACGTCAAGTTAATGACGTTAAACAAGCGCTTCACAAGAGGCAACCTGTGTTTCTTCTTGATTTATCTTATTTTAATTATTTTTATTTTTTTGTTATATTTGTTTTTCTTTTAGATGCTACTCATTTGTATTGGGATTTTTTAAATTCTGTTGCGGCGTTGACTCTTGTGCTTATCCTCTGCTTGACATTGTATCCCTTTTCATCAGGATGTGTTGCTCTTTTCTTTACTCTTTTATTTCTTTTTCTTCCACATTGAGGACAATGTTTATCTTAAGTGTGGAGGGGGGTACTCCTAAATTTTTTTTTTGCACAACTGATAAACACTTGAGTATTGCTGGTAATTAAGTTGGAATTATGTGTTGATTTATTGATTTATTCTGAGTTGATAGAGATATATTTTAAATGGGATTCCATCATTCATGAGTTGATTTTGTGTGAAGCAATCTTGTTCAATTAAGTAAAGTGAAGTTTAGCATCTTATTTGGAAATTAGTCATATCTACTTGCTTTTGTTCTCTTTATTAACATCAGCCAGAAAGTGAGTTTTGAGCCTTAATGATTGGATTTTTCATAAAGATAAGATCCTATTTTTCTTTTGGAGTGAGTTTTATCTTGATTGATGCGCACTAGAACTTGCTTTGATATCTTGTTGAGACTTTAATGATTCATATGCATACTTGAATATGATTAAGGCAATTAGGCTTAATATTTTCTTGACTTTTAGAGTTGCATTGATAAAATAATCTCGTAATTGCCCCATATGAGCCTGAAATTGATTTTTTTGAATACCCAATTGAATAATCAGGTTGAATTCTATGGAGCATCTGATGTGTTAATTGAAAAGTCATAAAGAGTTGTTGTTGTCTTTAAGGGTAAAAAAAGCATGAAAAAAAAGAAAAAATGGCAAAGGAAAAATAAAGAAAAAGAGAAAGGAATTTTTGGTGAAAAATAATGAGAATATTAGGTTGAAAGTGAGAATTTTTTATATCTTTGTGCATTATGCTCTATTTGTCATCTTTTTAACCTGATTATGCTTTGTATCGATTTATCCATGTGCATTCTTCACCCTTATTTATCTTTTTCATACCTTTCATTATACCATTGGCTCCGTTATAATCAAAGGAAGTCATTTTGATTCTTGTTATGTATGTGAACTTAGAAGTGGAGATGAGATTGATAACTAAACCTATGATATTGCATTTTTCAAGAGGAAATGGAGTGATCTCTTTGTCCCTAAACACTTGAGCGATAGATAGATGAATAATCTCAATTGGTTGGTAAGGAGAAAAAATACAAGCTAGACTCAAGCCTCTAATTGTTTTAAGTACTAAATGATCTTGTTGAATTGGATTTGATTGCTGAACATGAACTTGAATTTTTTAGATTATGAAATCTCCCTTGTCGCGACCGATGATTGCGGCGAAAAATAGCAACTCACGAGATTTTTAGAAAATGAAAAATGGAGTCACCACCAATTTTATTTGAATTTGAAAAAATTAGAAAATATTTCTTAGAAAAATAGTTTTTGAAACCAGATTGGATTCGGGAGTCAGTTATGTATAGGGAAAGATGGAAATTTAATCCCACAGCACCCCTAACACACCCGTCTTGAGACGGTACCTTAAGTTAGTTGTGCAAAAACTTGATAATCTCAAATATATTTATTTTACTCTTTTTTTTAAAAAAGCAATGTAATTTTTTTTAAAAATTTTTTAGGAAAAGAAAGAAAAGACAACCAAATTGAGAAAATTTAATTTTTGACTTGCCAGAATAAAAATTATGCTCTTACGTATCCTTGGGTGCAGTGGAGAACTCAAAGTCACATAATTCTCTAGAAAATAATTGTAGGTTGTTGTTTGTATGTGTTTATCGTGCGGGTTTGGAGGGTGGCAAGGTGGAGGCAACCTCGTTGTGGAAGAGCGGGGTGGTTTTATGGTTGTTGATGGAATGAGTGGTTGTTAATGGTGAAGGGTGGAGTGGTTGTATGTGGTAGTGAAGATGAAGGAGGTTGAGTTGGTTTTGTTGAAGATTGGTGAAGGTGAGAATGGTGATCACGGTTTAGGGGGATGGGTGAAGGATTGAAGTGATGCTATTGGATGGATGGTTATGGTGTGGGGAGGACACCGGGTGGATGTGAAGTTTTAGTCATGGAGGCTTGATGGAGAAATGGTTTGGATGAATGGGTGTCATTTAGGTTGAAAGAGAGTATAGAGGCGTGGTTGATTGCTTATTATAGAGGCTATGGTAGATTTTTGGTTGCTGGGTTGTTCAGAGATTTATATTTTTTTTTTCATCGAGTTTTATCTTTGAAAAGATTGTTGATTTGTTCCATTCTTCTTGTGGTTTGACGTGGTGGTGGCAATTGAAGAATATGTTCAAGGTGCAATTGAACAGAGTGCACATCAACCAAAATCAAAAGAGAGAAGACCCTATTTCATGTTGAACACAAGGAAACAAAAGAGTTCTTACCTCTGAATCTTCAAGATAAAAAGGAAGAGCAGAAACTCCAAGGATCACAAAGATTGTAATTGAAGTTGTTGAGTTGTTCTTGTTGAAAAATCAGAGAAATGTCCTCACTTTTATCTCCTCCTTCACTTTCCTCTCTGTTCTCCTTTAAGGAAATCTCCCAAAAGCTCTCTGTTTCTCTTCAACTCTTACTCTGAAATCCCCCAAAAAATGTTTCACCCCTTTTTCTAGTAAGTAGAAAACAACTTCTGTAACCCCAATGAAAATAGCTTCGGTAGATAGAGTTGCTCATTGTAGATGTAGGTGTTTCCATTCTCATGTATTTTCTTTATGATTGTGACTTTCTCCAAGTTTCAAACCTCTGCCAATTTACCATTTTTGTGTTGCCTTGAGCCTTGAGTTGCAGACATGTAAAAATGTGATAACGTGATAGATTTGGTGATGGGTTGATATGGGTTTCAGTTGCATTTCAACTAATAGTTGAACTTGTTTTTGTTGAAATACCTTGAATGAAGGAACAAGCTAAAAACATAACAGGAAACTCTAAACAGAAACAAGCTGCAAATGTAACTTGTTTGGTAGAACTCTTTTTTTTTTTTTAAATCGAGATCTTTTTTTATAATCCCTTTTCTTTTATTTTTTATTTTTTATTTTTATTTTTTTTGGGAGTCCTATTAAAATTGAGTATTTATAGTTGCCCTCTTTACATTTTTTTTTTTTTTCTTTCTAGATAATCATTTGGGAGTCGATGATCAAAAAGGAATTTAAAATTGGAGTATATTTAAAATGCATTAAGTTGATGTGCTCAAAAGTATTGCCCTCTTTACTTGTTTCTTACTAGATAATAAGAAAAATTGTAGTTTTTCACATTATCATCGTAAGAAACAAGTAAAGACATGCGTTTCAATTTTGTTCGGCAATGCATAAGATGATAAATGCAAAACAAAGCAAGAACAATGAAAGGAATTTAAAATGCATGGAGTCAATGCGCTCAAAAGTAAATGACAAGAATACATGCATTCATGAATGAACATAAATTCGTTGAATGAACAAACTTCCTTTTATTTGATTTTGGTCGATGTGTTCAAAAGTAAATGACTAATCAAATGATAGGAAATAAAATGCAGTTAAACATAAAAATCTTTTTATTCTCTCTTTTTTTCTCTCTCATTTTCTTTGTTTTACACTTTTTTCTTTTATTTATTTATAAAAGAACTTTGTTTACTTTTATTGCAGTAAATGATTGAATCTAATCAAATTGTTGGCCATAAATTTATCTTATTTGAGACATAACTTAATGAGTAAACATGCATCATGAATGAATATAAATTCGTTGAATGAACAAACTTCCTTTTATTATTTTGGTAATCTAATCGTATATGAACTTTTAGCAAGGCACATACTTGAAATATAAAAGCCTAGAAACAAAAGAAAGTTACAAAGGATAGGAAAAATTTGCCCCAGTATTGGTCCCTTGTTCCTCATTCAATTGACTCCCTGCAACGGCTTGATAGTTCAACTACTGTCTCTATTTCTACTTCATTCAACACATCTTCTCTTTTAATCCTCCAGAAAATTTGCCCTAGTATAACTAGTTGAAAGCAAGCAAAAAATTGCCCCAGTGTAACCAATCAGACGCAAATAAAAATTTGCCCCAGTTTGGTGACCCCTTGAAGGAGTTTCCGGCCTAATTTCTCTGAGATTTTGCCTATTTCTTTACCCTAACTTTTGCTTAGACCGCCTTTTTAGGTTTTTAGCCTAATGGGCTCTTTTACTCTTTTCTTCCCCTTTTTTATATTATTGCTCTAACTTTTGTCTAGGCCACCCTTTCGGCTTTTCTACCTAACGAGCTTTTTTTCTTTTAGGCATATAATCTCTTGACAACATCAGTGTTCACGAGCCTTGGCAATTCTTCTCCATCCATATTCTGCAAAATTAATGCTTCTCCTGAAAATGTCTGTTTGACTATGTATGGGCCTTCATAACTCAAAGCTCATTTCCTTCTGGCATCCTCTTGATTAGGGAGAATCTTCTTCAAAACCAAATCTCCTGAACAAAATTCTCTAGGACGAACTTTCTTGTTAAAAGCTCTGGCCATTCTTCTTTGATATAATTGTCCATGACAAATAGCTGTCGGTCTTTTCTCTTTTATCATATTCAACTGTTCATATCGAGTCTTCACCCATTTGGATTCTTCTAACTCTGCTTCCATTGAAACCCTTAGAGAAGGAATCTCATTCTATGGGATAGACGACCTCCAACCCATACACCAAAGAGAAAGGTGTTGCCCTAGTACTTAATTGTATATTGGTACGATACGCATATAAAGCATAGGGTAACATTTCATGCCAGTCTTTGTAATTCACTACCATTTTTACAATAATTTTCTTGACATTTTTATTTGCTGCTTCAACTGCACCATTCATCTAGGGCCTGTAAGGAGCTGAATTGTGATGCTTGATTTTAAAACTTTCACAAAACTTTTGAATCTCAGCACCGTTGAGATTAGTAGCATTATCTGTAATTATCTTTTCTAGAATTTCATATCTACAGACAATATCCCTTTTGAGGAATCTCAAAAACACTTTTTAAGTGATATTGGCATACGAGGAAGCTTCTACCCACTTGGTGAAATAGTCAATCACTACTAAAATAAAGCGATGACCATTGGAAGTTTTGGGATTGATGGGTCTAATGACATCTATTTCCCACATCGAGAAAGGCCATGGAGAAACTAAATTGTGCAAGGGACATGGTGGTGCATTAACTCGATCTGCATATATCTGGCATTTCTGACATTTTTGAACATATTCTATGCTGTCTGTTTCCATGGTAGACCAATAATAACCACTCCTTAGAATTTTTCGTGCCACTATATGACCATTAGCATGAGTTTCACAGATTCCTTCATGGTGGTGCATTAACTCGATTTGCATATATCTGACATTTCTGACATTTTCGAACATATTCTATGCTGGCTGTTTCCATGGTGGACCAATAATAACCACTCCTTAGAATTTTTCGTGCCATCATATGACCATTAGCATGAGTTCCACAGATTCCTTCATGGACTTCAATCATGATTATACGAGCTTCACGAGCATCCACACATCTAAGCATAGTGCTATCATGACTTCTCTTGTATAAAACCCCTCCATTCAAGAAAATGGTCATTGTCAACCGACAGATAGTCTTCTTGTTCACCTTATTTGCCCTAGTTAGGTACTCTCTATGCTGAATGTACTGCTTGATATCATGATACCAAGGTTTACCATATGGCACACCTTCCACATTAGCACAATATGCAGACTCATTGTGCATCTTTACTTGGATGGGTTGGACATTATTGTGAATATCCAACTTGGTCATTACAGCTAAAGTAGCTAAGGCATCTACAAACTGATTCTTGTCTCAAGTTAAATGGGAGAAGGTCACCTCCTTAAACTTCTCAATTAACTGGGTCAAATACTTTTGATAAGGCACAAACTTTGAGTCTTTGGTTTGCCATTCACCATTCACCTGATAAATGATGAGTGCTGAATCTCTAAATACCTTTAGCTGTTTGATTCCCAAGTTGATTACAACTTATAAACCACTAGCACAGGCCTTATATTCCGCAACATTATTGGTGCATTCAAAATCTAGCTTGATAGTGACTGGGTATTGCTTTTCAGTTGGTGAAACAACCATGGCTCCTATGCGACTACCATACATGTTGATTGCTCCATCAAAATACATCTTCCAAGCAGGCTCCTCTCCTTCCTCTTCTCCCTCCGCCATAAATATTTCTCCATCAAGTAACTCAGATGTTACGAGTTATCCACCCTCAAGAGGGTTTTTAGTTAAATGATCAGCAATCACACTTCTTTTGATGGATTTCTGAGTCATGTACTTGATGTCAAATTTTGATAGCATTACCTGTCATTTTGAAACCCTTAATGAAACATGAGGACTTTCAAATATGTACTTCAGAGGGTCTATTCAGGAGATCAACCAAGTGGTGTAATACAACATGTATTGCCTTAACCGTTTTGAGGTCCATTCTCATTAGCCATGTAACGGGCTTCATAATCATTAAACTTCTTAATCAGACAATAAATTGCCTACTCTTTCTTTCCTGATTCATCATGCTGCCCCAGCATTGCTCCCATTGAGGTTGGCAGTACGGTTAGGTACAATATCAAAGGACGACCCGATGTAGGTAGTATTAAAATAGGAGGATTCATTAAATAAGCTTTTATCTTGTCAAATGCTCCTTGACATTCCTCATCTCATTCACCTGGCTAGTGCTTCCTCAACAGCTTGAATATAGGGTCACAAGTGCTGGTTAAGTGGAATGAATCTAGCAATGTAGTTAAGTCTCCCGAGAAAACTTCTCACTTCATGCTCTGTTTTAGGGGTAGGCATCTCCTATATTGCTTTCACTTTATCCAGATCCACCTTTATTCATTCTCTACTAATGATGAACCCGAGTAACTTTCCAATGGATGCTCCAAAAACACATTTAGTAAATTCAACCTCAACTTGTACTTTCTGAGTCTTTCAAACAACTTATGCAAAACCACCACATGACTTTCCCCTTCTCTAGACTTGGCGACTATATCATCCACGTACACCTCAATTTCCTTGTGCATCATATTAAGAAACAGTGCAACCATAGTATGTTGGTAAGTAGCCCCAGCATTATTTAATCCAAATGACATCACTGTGTAGCGAAATGTTCCCCAAGGAGTGATGAAAGTGGTTTTTTCTTTGTCATTGACATCCATAGGGATTTGATTGTACCCAGAGTATCCATCCATGAACGAAAACCTGTGATTCTTGGCAGTGTTATCAACCAGAACATCAATATGAGGGAGTGAAAAATCATCCTTCGGACTGACCTTATTCAAATCCCTGTAGTCTACATATATTCTGACTTTTTCATCCTTCTTAGGCACAGGCACAATATTGGCTACCCACTCTGGGTGTCTTGACACTTCCACAAATCCTGCTTCTAGTTGCTTAGTCACCTCTTCTTTGACCTTTAGGGACATATCAGGATGCATCCTCCTTAGCTTTTGTTTCTTTGCCTCAACATTTAGATATAGTGGGATCTTATGTGATGCTATCTCTAGATCTAATCCTGGCATATCTCGATAAAACCAAGGAAAGACATCTATATGCTTTTTGAATAGTGCAATTATTTCTTCATGTTCGGGGTTTCCCACCATTTTTAATTCCTTTTTCTCTTCTTCTGTCCCCATGTTAATCACCTCAGCTTCCTCGTCATTCAAGTCAAATCCCTTCTCTGAATACTCTAGTAATTTTATGAAATCTTCCACAACTTCCCCTCTTCATCAGATCTAGGGTCTCCTTCATCAATCATCGCAGGGGAATCAATTGATGAGTTTGAAGGTCCCTTTCATGAAGTGGACTTTCTACAAGACTCAAATCCCTGGAAAGTAATTTGTGTAGAATTGGAAAGGCAAAATAAAATAGGAATGACAAAGGAAGAACAAGATATTATACAAAAATGTAAAAAAAAAATTAACAAATGCAAAAGGACAAATCAAAGGTGCAATGAGGAGGAATGCTGAATATTCATGCAAATTCATTTAATTAATGTTTAAAATAACATAAATCATAAGCTCAAAACATAGCTAGTCTTAAATATTTGCTTAGCACAATATGACTAGACAATTACTTGGAAACAATCATATCAATCATTGGCTCAGACTATTAGTTCTTCAGTGGCTCCTCATCAGTAAAAGGACAGATTGCCTTGCACTCTTTTGAGCCTTCTTCATGAAATGCATTAATAGTGGAATAACATTGGGGGCGAATGACTTCTCCAGACATGATTATCTCGGCTGGTGCTTGGAATGTTTCTCTCAAGTGGGGAATATGCTTTATCTTACCCTTACCTTTTTTTTTCCTGAGAGTCATGCTTGTTATTCTTTCTTCTAGAGATGCTTCATACCCTAACAAACTTGTCCAACTTTTTTGGGAACAACACTGGCGACCGAGTACTTTGCAATTGTGAGCTCAAGCCTTTTCCTTCTTCGTATCCACTACTTGCCATAATCTGGGCCACCACTCGATCCACACTCTACGTTTGAGATTCATCCTTACCAAATCCAGTCTCAACTACTTCAAAGCTATGCCGCAAATTTTTCTCATCTTTCTCTGCACTCTCCACACATGGCACTAAAACTGGTTTCGATAACACAATTTATTCTTCTCCGTGTATGGTAATAACCAACCCATTTTTAATGTATTTAACACTTTGATGCAGGGTGGAAGGAACAACACCAGCGGTATGGATCCATGGTCTCCCCAGGAGCATGGTGTAGCTAGACTCAATATCCATGACTTGGAACAGTACTTAAAAAATACTTGGACTAATTTCTAGTGGTAACATCACCTCTCCCAAAATGTCTATCCTATTTCCATCAAAGGCTCACACCATTATTTCTCGAGGTGACAATTCATCCTCACTTATTGACAATGAGGTTAGAGTCGACATAGGTAGGATGTTCAGTGCAGCCCCCCGTCAATCAAAACCTTTGAAACTATATACTCTTTGCATTTGAGGGTTATGTGCAAGGCCCGTGGATTTTTCTCAAATCGAGAGATGATCTCTTCATCAATAAATGTGATCATGTTGATGCATTTCACCGGGTCCACCATATTGACGACACTTTCGGGGGTAACATCAGGCTTAACATATGCCTCGTTTAGAATTCTCAATAATGCCTTCCAATGTATCTCAGATGTCAAAATGAGTGACAATAGAGATATTCTGGTTGGAGTCTTCTTCAACTGTTCCACCACATCATATTCACTTTGCTTCATTATCTTCAAGAACTCTTCTTCCTCTTCCTTCCTTTTCTCTTCTTCTTTGTATGTTTCTTCCTTACTCCCTTCTTTAACAATTTTCCCCTTTTCCACTTCTCTTGGGCTAAAGCATCACCCACTCTTTGTAATTCCTCCTACTCCGATTATGTTAGTCACTGACTCTTCCTCCTTATGCATTTCTGCAATTCAGGCCTTCGAAGTCCCTTCCCTGACTCCCTTTGTCTTTACCCTGGTTTCATAACTCTATGGCACTGTGTGGGTGTCATCATTAGCAAATAGTGTTGGCTTCTTAACTGTCAATATTACTTTCCCTGGTGTCGAGGCTTGGTTGAGAGGTGGCATCTTGAGTACAAAGCATTTAACCACATTGACCTCTTCGGAGGAAGCTACCCCTTGTCTTGCTTGTATTACTCCTAAAGTGAGCAATCCTTAGACTCAAACTTTAAAGTCCCAATAATCCTCAATATCATGTCCCATTGCCCCACCATGATAAGTACAACTTGACTCTTTATCATGCTTCTCCTCTTCTTTCATCGTAGCAGCTGGTACAATGATACTATAACCTACTTTCTTCAACCCCTCGAATATTTTGGCTATTGGCATTCGTAAGTTCATGACCTTTCTTATTGGTGGTCCTTCCATTTCCAAAGCGTTTACCACATTCCTTCCACCATGATTGGGAATTAGGTTGTTGACAATACTGGGTCCAGCCTCTTCTTGAATGTCAAGCTTCCCATAAGCTATAAGCTTCCTTACTGTACAGTCTTGAAAGCCTCACAATCTTCAATTGAATACCTTGAGATATCTATGTGGTCTTTGCAAGTCAAATTTGAGTTATACCACGTTGGGAATGGTGGTTCTAAGGGACGTACAAGATTTTTCGAAATGAGGTGAGCATCAAACAACCTTTGGAATAGGTTCGCGTTTGAAATGGACAGTCTTGGGAAATGGGGTAGGTTTTAAGGACGAAAGTGACCTTGATTCTAGAGGTTTGGCTGAGGTTGTGGGTGGTTTGGGTAAATTTGTGGAGGTGCAGGTGGATATCAGGTATAGGTTAGGCGAGTTAGTACATATGGTTGTGGTGTGGGAACATTATTGATTTGGAATTGTGGGGTTGGGGTAATGTTTGTGGTTGACATAACTTGGTGGGGTAGGTAATAAGGAGGTGTAGGTGTTTGGTACGGAAAGTGAGGGTTAGGGTTATATAGTGGTTGATGACTTAGGTTTCGTGGGGAATATCGAGATCTAAAATTCTGTTGGCATTGGACATAATTCACCTCGGGTTTTTTCTTTTTCGGTTGGAATCCCTTCTTAAAAGCAGTATTCTCCGTATTGCTCATCGAAAACTTCCTAGCTTTAGCCAAAATTTCAATCATTTCTCCCACCATTATCAAGTCTGCAAAATCCTTATAGGCTACCCCGGCCATTGTCCCGATAAAAGGATTTCCCAAGGTTCCTAGGAAATACAAACATATCTCGGATAATGTCAATGGGGGCTAAACTTAAGCTGCCAAGGCTTACCACCTCTGTGCGTATTATTTGAAAGGTTCATCATTTCCTTTCTACATCGAGCTCAATTGTTCCCTGGTAGGAGCTGCATCCAGATTGAATTTGTATTGGTCCATGAATAGATCAGCCAATTCCGTCCAACGAGAAATCTTAGAGTGGTCTAATTGAAGATGCTACTCTAAAGCAGGGCTTGTAAGACTCTTGTGGAAAAAGCTAATAAGGAATTTATCCTCCCTGGACCAAACAACCATATTGGTTCCATAACTGATTAAATGAAACTGAGGGTTGCTACTCCCGTCATACTTGGCAAAATTAGGGATCTTGAAGTCTTTAGGGATTACGACATTTGTGGTAGGACATAATTCTTTTATTCTAAGAGGTCCATAAGCACTGGGACCCTTGATTACCTTAATCTGTTCTTCTATTTTCTCAATCCACTCTTCCTTCATCTTGTCTTTCTCGGCATGATGTGGCTATTCCCAAAGTGAGGCATTGTTGCTTTTCCTATAATGGACACATGAAGTTGTTCCCAGGTAGGGCCAGCATAACCAGGAATTTCATTATGAGCACATTCCAAGGCGCGATATCCTTCTCCAATAGGCATAACAATCGATGTCGTTTGATATGGTTGCTCATGGATCCCCACAATGATGCCTGAAGTTATAGTCGAGAATGTCGAGGCGGTTATCGGTGGCACATTTACACATGCTTCAAACCTATTTGCACCTCTATTTCTATTGATTAAGTGGAGAGACTCCCTCGCATCTTGCAATATTGCTTCCAACCTTGCTTGGGTCTCAGTCATCTCATTCATCCTTCCTGTTATTTCATCAACTTCCCTGCTCAAGTTTCTCCCTGCCTCAAGATCATTAGCTGCCATTCTGGTCTAAGATCTGGTGTTGTGAACTCGGGTTTAATTGGTCTCTTCTTTCCTTGGTCTCACAATGGTTTCGAATCTCCCTGTGAACAACCAAAGCACAATGTTATTAAAAACAACCATTATTATTGTCGATTTGTTAGAGGACCATTATTTGTTTGTGCTAATTAGGCTTGAGTAGGTATCTTTGATTATGACCGATTCTTAGAACGTCTCGTTCAAAAGCATTGGGTCTCAAGTAAAACATGGGATCAGAAAAATAAGAAGACATACTTCATTCCATTAAAAAAACATCACTTGAGAAGAATACATCATTTTCATCCTATTTGAAATACATCATTGTCTAGTCTAATTCATCCTTCTCAGCAGAATGAGCCTTGATCATCTGCTTCATTTGTCTAATAAGACTTTTGCAATATTCAATGAAATAATTAATCGCTGCTGGTGTCTTAAGAGGATTGACCATCCTATCAGCCATCTTTAAGTAATATGGAATGTCTGCAATTATTATGTTGGCTAGACATGCTAGTCTCGCGAAGCGGTCCATCCAAAAGTGTACTTCTCCTTTCTATTCACTGATGTCATTGTCCTGTTGTTTCATTTGATCTATCAGCTTCTGCAAGTCTTCTTGTCCTTATCGTAATGCTACTTCATATCCTGCAATCACCTTATCTATGCACAACCTCTCAGTTTTGATTATGTCCTCATATCCTATTGACACTATTTTTATTTGTTACTTCATGCTATCCACCTGCTGAAGAGCATTATTCTGTGCCGCTTTGGCATTTATGAGCAACTCAATTACTATGTTGGCTAGACATGCTAGTCTCGCGAAGCGGTCTATCCAAAAGTGTACTTCTCCTTTCTATTCACTGATGCCATTGTCCTGTTGTTTCATTTGATCTATCAGCTTCTGCAAGTCTTCTTGTCCTTATCGTAATGATACTTCATATCCCGCAATCACATTATTTGTGCGCAACCTCTCAGTTTTGATTATGTCCTCATATCCTATTGACACCATTTTTATTTATTACTTCATGCTATCCACCTGCTGAAGAGCATTATTCTGTGCCGCTTTGGCATTTATGAGCAACTCTTTAAGTTGTTGATTTTCAGCCAGAGCCCTATCTCTTTCTTGTCCTCGGAGTCTCAATTCCTTGTTTATAGCTTCCAAACACCTTTTGGTTCTTGACATATGATCTTGTTCTGTCTTTTGCCTCTTGTTAGCTCTTTCAAGAGCGTGGTCCTTCTTAGAATTTTCACGCTTTAAAACTGTGCATGCTTGGCGAGTCTTTTCTAGCTCTACTTCTAATCTCCTTTTTTCTTCATTGGCTTTTGCTAACTTTTCCCTTATTTCTTCATCTTCTATTGGGACAGGAGGCAGAGATTTACCAACTGTAGAGGCTGCTGAAACTTTGAAGGGCATTTTGACTTCCTGAGCCCAATTCTTGACCCACTACCGATAGCTTTCTTTGACTCCACAACTTCTAATTCCCAGCTCTCTAAAATTTCTGATGACTTTCTTCGAAGAGTCTCGGACCTTCCTGAGTGTCTTAGTACACTTCATCTTCATGTCATAAATAAATGGAGTGGTTTCCAATTTCGAGGGTGGTCCCTTCATGGGATAGTCAATGCCAAATTTGAAGCACCCCCAAGTACCTATGAGAAGGACATTAGGCAAGGCTTCGCACTGATAAACCATAGTTTTCCATTCTTTCTGGCGTGGGTACCATATAATTTTCTTCTCCTCAAGCTTGGCCAATTCCTCAGCCCATTCACGGCTGTTCATGATCTTCAACTGGAGTATCTTGAGATTTGTAATAGGATAGGGTTCTTCATAGCCACTCTTGAGCATGTGAGTCCCATACAAATAGCATCGATAGGCAACATAAGATCCGCTTATCCTTTTTTTCATGGCAGAAATTCAAAGTGTAGTAAACATTAGTAAGAATGGCTGGGACAGGATTCGCGGTATCATTTCTTCGAGCAAGGAACACATCGATTACTGCAAAATCTACCAAGTCTTCATTACTTGGGAAGAGGATGTTACCATAAATGGTGAAGGCTAACACATCTATGAAGGTACTCCAGTCTTCAACCTCGTCTAGGTGATGCATGTGCTTTTCTAAATATTTCCTTGGAAACCCCTCTGTTTTTTTCCTAATTTGTTTTGCCTTCTGTAGATCCTTTACGTGAATCTTCAAGACATCTGCTATGGTTGGCACAGATTCATAATGGCCTATATACTGGTATGGCTTTTCCTTTTCCAAAGGTAAACCCAAGATTTGCTGAAACTCCTTTAAGGTGGGGGCTAGCTGAAAATATTGAAATGTGAAACAACGTAATGGTGGATCATAGTATTGAGCTAGTGCAGTGATAGCTTTTACTTGCACACCCACTTCTAATAGACTCAAGATCCTCCCATATATTGGGTTGAAGGTCAGACGTTGTGTCTTCTTCAATATTCGGTCCAAACTCACTAAGCTTTCTGTGTCAACTTTCTTGGCCTTAAGTTGCAGGGTCTTTTTCAAAATTACATCCTTATGATCTGATCCCATGACACTTTCCATTATTAATCAATGATACTCACTACTAGTCCTTAGGTACTTAGTTTCAACAATTCTCCAACAAACCTGGGTTCAACACATAAGAATCATTAATGCATGGTTTTCAGAGAAATATAATGTGGAAAATAATGATGATAATGAATGGGTGATTGTTGATCCTTTAATAGTAACTCACTTCCTCTTTTGGGAAATTTTTTTTCTTTTTTTTCTTTTTTGAAAAGAGGGACATAAGTATGGTTTGTCACATTAAAGAACTAAACAGCTCACAAGATATGGATAAATCTAAAGGTAATGAAAAGTAAGCTCACTTTGTGTCCTAATAGGATTGCCTTAAACTTGGGGATTTATATCCTAAGGATCTATAGGCTCTTTTGACTCATGAGAACTTTCATTGGATGACTCTTCTATTCTAAAGGTCTTTAGAGTTAAGTCCCATTTCAGAATGTTGACCACAAACAGTGGGTAAACCACTAGGTGTGGGACATTCGTGAAAAAGGCATACTTTAGATGAGGTTTTCGCGATAACTAAACGGGATGTACATTCAAAATAGCTACCACTACGCAACCTCTACCTAACTTAGGGTTCAACCTGTGTATATGCGGTAAGTGTAGGGAGCATACAACCTTTCATGATCCTAAAGGCTACACATATCCTGTAAAACAAAGCAAACACAAAATAAACTCCAAAAGTATTCTACCCTAAGGTTTACATAATAAAACAATTAACAATAATAATAAAAATCATCAAAAAAAAAAAAAAAGAAAAAGGGTAAAATAAACATATAAAGATCACAAAAATTTTGCACAACTAACTTTTATAGGCTTGACTCTCCAATATCTCCAGTGGAGTTGCTATCTATCATGACCGATGATCGTGGTGAAAAATAGCAACTCACGAGATTTTTAGAAAATGGAAAATGAAGTTGCCACCAATTTTATTTGAATTTAGAAAAATTGAAAAACCTTTCTTAGAAAAATAGTCATTGAAACCAGATTGGATTCGGAAGTCGGTTATGTATAGGGAAGGGTAGAAACTTAATCCTACCGCACCCTTAACACACCTGTCCTGAGACGGTACCTTAAGTTAGTTGTGCAAAAATTTGATAATCTCAAATATATTTATTTTACTCCTCTTTTTTAAAAACAAGCAATGTAATTTTAAAAAAAAAATTAGGAAAAGAAAGAAAAGACACAACTAAATTGTGAAAATTTAATTTTTGACTTAACAGAATAAAATTTTTGTTCCTACGTATCCCTAGGTACAATGGAGAACTCAAAGTCACGTAGTTCTCTAGAAAATAATTGTAGGTTGTTGTTTGTGAGTGTTTGTGGTGTGGGTTTAGAGGGTGGCGAGGTGGAGGCAGCCTTGTTGTGGAATAGTAGGGTGGTTTTATAGCTATTGATGGAATGGGTGGTTGTTAATGGTGAAGGGTGGAGTGGTTGTGTGTGGTGGTGAAGATGAAGGAGGTTGAGATGGTTTTGTTGAAGATGGGTGAAGGTGAGAATGGTGGTGACGGTTTGGGGGGATGGGTTAAGGATTGAAGTGATGCTACTGGATGGATGGTTATGGTGTGGGAAGGATGCTAGTTGGATGTGAAGTTTTAGTCATGGAGGCTTGATGGAGAAGTGGTTTTGATGAATGGGTGTCATTTAGGTTGAAAAAGAGTATAGAGGCGTGGTTGATGGCTTATTATAGAGGCTTTGGCAGATTTTTGGTTGCTAGGTGGTTTAGAGATTTATATTTTTTTTCTTCACTGAGTTTTATCTTTGAAAAAATTGTTAATTTGCTCCATTCTTCTTGTGGTTTGACATGGTGTGTGGATATTAACGAATGTGTTCAAGGTGCAATTGAATAGAGTGCATATCAACCAAAATAAAAAAAGAGAAGACCCCATTTCATGTTGAACACAAGGAAACAAAAGAGTTCTTACCTGTGAATTTTCAAGATAAAAAGGAAGAGCAGAAATTCCAAGGATCACAAAGATTGTAATTGAAGTTGCTAAGTTGTTCTTGTTGAAAAATCAGAGAAATGTCCTCACTTTTATCTCCTCCTTCACCTTCCTCTCTGTTCTCCTTTAAGGAAATCTCCCAAAAGCTCTCTGTTTCTCTTCAACTCTTACTCCAAAATCCCCCAAAAAATGTTTCACCCATTTTCTTGTAAGCAGAAAACAACTTCTGCAACCCCAATGAAAATAACTTCGGTAGATAGAGTTACTCATTGCAGATGTAGGTGTGGTTTCCATTCTCATGTATTTTTGTTGTGCTTGTAACTTTCTCTAAGCTTCAAATCTCTGTCAGTTTACCATTTTTGCATTGCCTTGAGCCTTGAGTTGCAGACATGTAAAAATGTGATAACGTGATAGATTTGGTGATGGGTTGATATGGGTTTCAGTTGCATTTCAACTAATAGTTGAACTTGTTTTTGTTGAAATACCTTGAATGAAGGAACAAGCTGCAAACGTAACAGGAAACTCCAAACAGAAACAAGCTGCAAATGTAACTTGTTTGGTTAAACTCTTTTTTTTAATCCCCTTTTATTTTATTTTATTTTATTTTATTTTTACATTTTTAATTAATTTTTTTTGGAGTTCGGTCAAAATTAAGTGTTCACATCTCTTGATTCATGTTTTTGGATGCTGAGTTTAATCTTGTTTTTGATTTATATTCTTTGCTTGAGGATAAGCAATTCTTGAAGTTTGGATGCATTTGATGAATGTTAAATATACTCATCTTTTGGGTTTATTTATTAGGATTTTTAATTAGTTTTTCTTTATTTTTATTTTTAATTTATTTTTAAATAATTATCTCTTCACCTAATTATATTTGAATTTTTAGGATAAATTATTAGATGTTGTGCAAAAATAAGAAATTCCTGAAGATAAATATTTAAAGGATTCTTATCCTATTCTTAGATGCTAATTAGATTTCTAATTGGATACAAAATCTTAGATTGGAGATTGGATAAGGATTCTAAAAAAGATTTGATTTGGAGCAAAATTCAGCTTTCTACATTATTCTGACCATTCCTCATTAATTGACTCATATCTTGGGTTACAGATATTATATTGACACACTGTTTGTGGCATTGAAAAGATAGCAGAAAATCTTAAAACTTCTCTGTTAAGATTAAGGGCAAATTCGGCCATTTGAAAGGTGAGAAAAATCGTGAAAGTTACATACGAAAATCTATCAGCTTTTCTATAAAAGGGGGAAAACAAGTTTAGCAAAAGAGCTCTCTTTGGTTCAGATCATCCAGCAAAAAATTTAGAGAAAGAGATTACATACTTTGAGAGATAATTCAAAAGAGAAACTTGCTACGAATCTTTAGAGGACGGCTACGAAGAGAGGATTCAATTCTTGAAAGCTTGAAGATCATAATCGCCATAAAAGAGGTTTTGATTTCCCTTCCCCTCTAGTTTTCCCCTTTCTTTGGTTTTTCTTTCTATGGGTTTGTATTGTGAGTAGCTAATCCCAAAGCTAGAGCTATGAGAGATCTTGTTTTCTTATTTAGTTCATTTTTATCTCGAATTTGATTAAGGTAATTTTTTTTGGGTTTATTATATTGCTTATATTCTTATCAGAACTTGATCTCTTTTGACTTGTGTTAATTCATTCTTTGATCGGTGACCATCCGCACTCAATGAGTGGACCTATATGATAAATCTAGAATTAGATTGGTGAATGACCAAATATCAATTTATTCTATCAATCAAATTGATGATATGTTAGTTCATATTTTGAATTGAGACTTAATGCATTCCTAATTAATTCAACTAAATGACCAAATAGGTGAATAATTGAGGAATAGAATATTGTTTATTCATGACCATTGGTATTCAATAGCAATTAAGAGAATATTGGTAAGAGAATTACCTTACATCATAAATGAGTGAAAATATGATTAATTGGATTCAAGTGAACCTTGCAACCCTAGTTACTCTCTAATTGATTATCTCCACACTGTTTAATTGTCCATTATTCTTCTTTATTTGTTTTCTAATTTTATTTTGAATTTCTCTTACACTTTCAATTGTCTAAATAAACAAGAGTTTAGCTAATCTAGTAATAATCTCTTATTTCTTGTGGGATTGACAACTGAGACTCAAATCCTATATTACTTTGCGATAGAGTATACTTACTCTTAGTGTATTTGACGCGTATCACTTCTTGATGTGTATGAAACAACATCATATTTTGTTCTTGTTTTGCATGCATTCTTGAGCATTTTAGGCATTTTAGTTTCCCTTTTGGTTTGTTTTTCCCTTAGTTCGGATAACTGCGGTGTTTTTGGTGTTCTTGTGCAGGATTAATGTTGAATTGGCCTTGGAATGAATGGAAGCTTGCATGATTGAAGTTGGAGCTTTATGGAACTAATTTAGGGAAAGATAAGACAATTATCTACAACTTTCATGAAGACCTCAAAGGCCCGATCACACGTTTGGATAACTCAAATTGGAGTTGAAGCAAGAACTAGGGTGCTGATCTTGACAGCTTGACCTTTGTATACTATTCATGACATATCTCGAGCTACAAGTTGTCAAATGAGCTGAAATTTTGATGGTTGATAGCTAAGATCCAAATCTACAACTTTCATGTTGAGCACTTTTCCAGATTCGGAGGTCTAATGGGTCATATTGAGCTTGGAAGTCCATTCCAGAACCAACCACGGCCTGGCCGTGGTGGCCTACGGCCGTGGTTCGGGGCGCGCAGCAGCAATTCTCCAACTCAGAACCAACCACGGCCTGGCCGTGGTGGCCACCACGGCCGTGGTTCGGAGCGCGCAGCAGATTTTAGTTTTCTGTTTTTATTTCTTTTGGGGGCTTTTAGCCCATAAAAACCCTAGGCTATAAATAGATGTTCTGATTGCTATTAGGGTATTCTAGCTTTGATTAAAACCTTGTTCGAAAGGAGGCACAAAGGAGGCTTGAGTTCTTCATCTTTCTCCCTTCGTCTTCCATTGTTACGGGTTTGGGATGTTTTTAAGTTTGATTTACTTTTTCTTCTTCTCTATGTCTGAGTAGTTACTTTTGTTTCTAGGATTGGGCAATGCCCTTTGATACATTGATAATGATTAATTGACGTTGTTTTTCCCTTTTATTAATCTTGATTGTTTATTGATTCAATTCTTATTGCTTTTATTCATGTGAATTTGTTGGCCACTTATTTGCATCTCATAGGCATTTAGGGACGTATTGAGAGTGAACCTAAGTGTTGGAACCATTAGAATTGAACTTAAGGTCTAAATCACGAGAGTAGTTTTAGCCTTTCGAGGAATCAATGAATTACCACAAAGCGTAATGGGTTCAATTTAAATTCAATTACCACGAAAGTAGGAATTGGTTTAATTGGGCACGGATCTTGTATCTTGAAAGAGAACATTAACTAATTTTGGGTAATTCACCTTCAATTGAATTTCAGGTTTAATAAAAGGGTTGTCGATTAGGATTTGTCTTGTATCATTGTGGTATCCCAATCTTGGAAGCTTTCTTTAATCTGAAAACCCCTTTCTTGATAACTTGCTATCTTTGTTCTGAATTCTGTTTTCTTTATTTTTATTTAATTGTTTTGTTACTACGTTCTTCTTTATCAACAATCATATTTCCTTTTGTTTAACTTAATTAAATTAATTAATTAATTGGTATTCATACACACAGTCCCTGTGGATTCGATCTTTTTATTACTTGACGACATTAAACCGCACACTTGCGGATTTCACGCATCAAGTTTTTGGCGCCGCTGTTCTTAGGATGTTGTGTTTTTCTTGAATATCGGTTTAATTTTTAATTTAATTATTTTAAACCTTTTTATTTTTACCATATTATCACGTTCTTGTTTTCTCTTTGACTCTCTGCAGAAATTTCTTTGGTTTATGCAAAGTACTAGACGTTTGGGACTCTTATTGAAGCTGATCCCGAAATTGAAAGAACCTTGCATCAAAGGAGAAGACAACGAAGGCAAAGAGCGAGAGAAATATCTGAACCAATACTTGTCATGGCAGCAGCTGAGGACAATAAACCATTGAAAGAGTATGCAGCCCCTAATGCTCGGGGTTTGCGATCTGGGATTGCTAGGCCAGACATTGAAGCCAGGCACTTTACCATACCTCCTGCCTTATTGTCTATGATAAGGCAGAACCAGTTTGGAGGTTTACCCTCGGAGGACCCAAATGATCATGTGGAGATGTTCTTAGAATTCTGTGAGACTCTCAAAATTGAAGGTGCCTCAGTTGATGCCATTCGCCTCCGATTGTTTCCATTATCATTAAGGGACAAGGCTAGAGCTTGGTTGAAATCGGTACCCACCGATACTTTAACTACTTGGGACCAATTGGAGCAAGCCTTTTTGGACAAATTCTTTCCACCTTCCAAGACTGCTCACCTAAGGACCCAAATCACAAGCTTCGTTCAGAAAGATGAAGAGTCATTGTCAGAAGCTTGGGATAGATATAAGGCTTTCTGGAAGCTGCCCCACACCACGGGTTAGAGAAGTGGTTGATTGTTCACACCTTCTACAATGGATTAGAATATTCTTCGAAGGTGTCTCTTGACTCACAGTGGTGGAGCTTTGATGAACGAAGGGTGACGAGAGGCTTATGAGATTATTGAGAGTGTTGCTTCAATCATCACCAATGGGCCAGTGAAAGAGGTAACAACCCTAGAAAGCTCTCGGGAGGTAAGTTTGAGGTAGATGGTGTTGATTTAATTATGTCAAAGTTTGATTCTTTGAATAAACGTTTTGACATGCTTGAGAAAGCTCATGTAAATGCCATAGGTGCCTCTAACAATTTTTGTGAGATTTGTGGAGCACAGGGGACATATTGGTGCTTTGAATGCCAAGTTGGAATAGGATCCTCACATGGTGCACCGGTGGAGCAAGTGGAATCGTGCCACAATTTCTATGACATTCCACCAAAGGTGCGCAATGATCCATATTCACAGACTTACAATCCCGTTGGAGGTCTCATCCCAACTTCTCCTATCGAACAATCAATATCAAGTCGCCAAGGTAGTGCTCAAATACTTCTGGATTCCCTCAGGTACAAAAGTCTAAACTCGAAACTCTCCTTGAAAATTTTGTAGAGAGTCAAACCAAGCAAAATGAAGAGTTTAGGCACCATGGTCAAGTTGTTAGTGAGGCCATTAGAGAGTTGTCAGCTAAGGTTGACAATTTGGCCATTCATAATAAGATGTTGGAAACCCAGATTGCCCAACAAGCTAGCTCTTCACATAGACCACATGGGAAATTTCCAGGACAGCCTGAAATAAATCCTAATGAACATTGTAAGGCTGTGAGTTTAAGAAGTGGAAAGCAACTAGAAGATTCCAAAGTAAAGGGGGAAAATGACAAAGATGGGAGGGATGAAGAAAAAGAAACAACTAGGACACAACCCTTAGAAGACAAAGAGACCAATGAGAGAGTGTCTAAGTATGTACCCCCTGAGCCATACCAACCCCCGGTGCCCTTCCCTCAAAGATTGGCCAAGGCCAAGCTTGATAAGCAGTTTGGGAAGTTTCTTGAGGTCCTTAAGAAGTTGTACATTAATGTACCCTTCACTGAGGAATTGCAACAAATGCCTACCTATGCCAAATTTCTTAAGGACATTTTGTCTAACAAGAGAAAGCTTGAGGAATATGAGACAGTAGCTTTAACTGAGGAGTGTAGTGCCTTAATTCAGAATAAATTGCCTCCTAAGCTAAAAGATCCAGGTAGCTTCTCTATTCCCTGTTTGATTGGTAACACAATTTTGATAAAGCCTTGTGTGATTTGGGGGCTAGTGTTAGTCTTATGCCCCTTTCGTGTGTAAAAGTTGGAAGTGGGTGAGTGAAACCCACAACAATCTCACTTCAATTGGCGGATCGGTCGGTCAAGTACCCCGTAGGCATCTTGGAGGATATTCCCATTAAGGTTGGTAAATTTTATATGCCTGTGGATTTTGTTGTGCTTGATATGGAAGCTGATGCTACAATGCCGATCATACTTGGGCGCCCATTCCTTGCCACTGGACGGGCGATCATTGATGTCCATGAAGGAAAATTGACTTTGCGATTGAATGATGAGGAAGTAGTTTTTGATGTTTTTAAATTTGAAAATAATTCTAATTCTTTAAATTCATGTAATCGCATTGATGCTACTAAAGTTGTGGATAGTGTTGTGCTTTTAGGTATACAGGAATCAGTGACTGATGCTATGCCCTGCAAGGAAGGACCTAAGAAGCGTGAATTTAAAATCGGGGATAAAGTTCTTGTTAATAACTCGCTTCTACATTTCTGTCCTAGTAAGTTATGGTCGAAATGGTCTGGACCATACGAGATTGTTCGAGTTTTATCCTACGGTGTGCTTGAGGTGAAGAAGGAAGGCCATAAGCCTTTCATGATAAATGGCCAGAGAGTGAAACACTTTGAAGGAGTAGGGACTGAGCACTACTCCGTTGACGTCACCTGAGCACAGAAACTAGACCAAAGTCAAGCTAATGACTTTAAACAAGCGCTTCTTGGGAGGCAACCCAAGTTTCTTTGTTTTTGTTTTTCCTTTTTATTTTTATTTTTATTCTTTTGATTTTGTGTGTTAGATTGTTGTTTTGATGATTGCCTTTTGGATTTTGTTTAGGTTTGACCCTTTCTGAAGTTAAATTTAGAAGAAGAGTGAAGTCAGAAGGTTCCACACCCGGCTCATGAAAAATTCCATGGTCATGGATTGAACACCAGAAGATTTTCCACCACCGCAGTGAGTTCATTTCTTTTCTCCCTTCTCTAGTTTAGGATTTTTACATTGGGGACAATGTAAGTTTTAAGCTTGGGGGGGTATTTTCATTTTCATTTTCGTATTTTCATTCTCATTAGTTTCATACATTCTTATGTCTTGTTTTGCATTGCATTTTCATGTTGCATTTTCATACCATCATATCTCTTGGGTTTTTTGTTGAACTTGTGCCCCTCTCTTTTGAGGATTTTGAGATGATATTGATTTGAAACTCAATTTGTTGATTCTTGTGATTGGCTACAGGCATTTTTTTTAATTGATAGTAGAGGTGATCTTTTGATAGTTAATAATTAGCATAATGTTCTCTGAATTTGTGCTTCTCATTGAATTTTTAAACCTCTAAATGTGAGTTTTGAGCCTATATGGGATGTATGCACTATATGATTTTTATTTCCATTCTTTGTGTTGAGTGATATTCCTCATTGATCTTGTGCTCTAGAACTTGATTTGAAACCTTTTTGAGGCGAAAATTTTGGTTGCATGCTTGAATATGATTAGGGCATCTTAGGTATTTTTCTGGCCTTCTGAAATTGTTACACTTTCATCCTCTAGTTGTCCATTTTGAGCCTATTGCATACTTGTTTTCTTGATACCTATGCTGAAACATTGTTGGTTATCATTTAGAATTTTAAATGGAGCAATTTGGATTTGAAAGTTGTGTAAAGATGTGTTGGGAATTATATGTATTTGAGCTTCTCTTTCTCAAAAAAAAGAAAAAAAAAAAGAAAAAGAGAAAAGGAAAACAAAAGAAACATCATGAGTTGAAAGCTTGAAAAAGAGGAGAAAGAGGAGAAGGAAAAGCAAGGAAGAAAATTTTTGAAATGTGGAGTTATGTTTTAGATTGAAAAATTGCCTTTGCTCCATTGATGTTCTATTGGATTTCTTGTGCTTATTGAAAAAAAAATTGATGAGCCATTTGTGTATGCCTTCCTTTCTCTTCCTTACCTATCATCATTCCCATGGCCCCATTATAACCCTTGAAAGACCTTTTGATTCTTGCATGCATGCTGATTATTAGTGGAAATCTGGTTTCTTATCAAGCATATGGAAGTGCATTTTCTTTGATGGATTTTGAGCGCATTGTCTTCACCCTTAAAAACTCTGAGTGTGGTTAATGGAGTGAACTTAATACAATCAGTGATGATGCATGATTTTTGAGAACTTAGCCTCTAATTGGACTTGATTTTGATTACCTCTCAGATTCTTTGCTTGCCTTAGCCTATTGCTTGGATATTGTTTTCTCGGGTTCCTTATTCTTTATTGTCTTTTGATCCCACGTCTTGGTTTGACTTTAATTTTTGCTTGAGGACAAGCAAAGTCTTAAGCTTGGGGGGATTTGATGTGTATGAAACAACATCATATTTTGTTCTTGTTTTGCATGCATTCTTGAGCATTTTAGGCATTTTAGTTTCCCTTTTGGTTTGTTTTTCCCTTAGTTCGGATAACTGCGGTGTTTTTGGTGTTCTTGTGCAGGATTAATGTTGAATTGGCCTTGGAATGAATGGAAGCTTGCATGATTGAAGTTGGAGCTTTATGGAACTAATTTAGGGAAAGATAAGACAATTATCTACAACTTTCATGAAGACCTCAAAGGCCCGATCACACGTTTGGATAACTCAAATTGGAGTTGAAGCAAGAACTAGGGTGCTGATCTTGACAGCTTGACCTTTGTATACTATTCATGACATATCTCGAGCTACAAGTTGTCAAATGAGCTGAAATTTTGATGGTTGATAGCTAAGATCCAAATCTACAACTTTCATGTTGAGCACTTTTCCAGATTCGGAGGTCTAATGGGTCATATTGAGCTTGGAAGTCCATTCCGAACCAACCACGGCCTGGCCGTGGTAGCCACTACCGTGGTTCGGGCGCGCAAGCAGCAAGCAATTCTCCAACTCAGAACCAACCACGGCCTGGCCGTGGTGGCCACCACGCCGTGGTTCGGAGCGCTGTAAGCAGATTTTAGTTTTCTGTTTTTATTTCTTTTGGGGGCTTTTAGCCCATAAAAACCCTAGGCTATAAATAGATGTTCGATTGCTATTAGGGTATTCTAGCTTTGATTAAAACCTTGTTCGAAAGGAGGCACAAAGGAGGCTTGAGTTCTTCATCTTTCTCCCTTCGTCTTCCATTGTTACGGGTTTGGGATGTTTTTAAGTTTGATTTCTGTTTCCTTCTTCTCTATGTCTGAGTAGTTACTTTTGTTTCTAGGATTGGGCAATGCCCTTTGATACATTGATAATGATTAATTGACGTTGTTTTTCCTTTTATTAATCTTGATTGTTTATTGATTCAATTCTTATTGCTTTTATTCATGTGAATTTGTTGGCCACTTATTTGCATCTCATAGGCATTTAGGGACGTACTGAGAGGTGAACCTAAGTGTTGGAACCATTAGAATTGAACTTAAGGTCTAAATCACGAGAGTAGTTTTAGCACTTTCGAGGAATCAATGAATTACCACAAAGCGTAATGGGTTCAATTTAAATTCAATTACCACGAAAGTAGGAATTGGTTTAATTGGGCACGGATCTTGTATCTTGAAAGAGAACATTAACTAATTTTGGGTAATTCACCTTCAATTGAATTTCGGTTTAATAAAAGGGTTGTCGATTAGGATTTGTCTTGTATCATTGTGGTATCCCAATCTTGGAAGCTTTCTTTAATCTGAAAACCCCTTTCTTGATAACTTGCTATCTTTGTTCTGAATTCTGTTTTCTTTATTTTTATTTAATTGTTTTGTTACTACGTTCTTCTTTATCAACAATCATATTTCCTTTTGTTTAACTTAATTAAATTAATTAATTAATTGGTATTCATACACACAGTCCCTGTGGATTCGATCTTTTTATTACTTGACGACGAAACCGTACACTTGCGGATATTAATCTTGATTGTTTATTGATTCAATTCTTATTGCTTTTATTCATGTGAATTTGTTGGCCACTTATTTGCATCTCATAGGCATTTAGGGACGTACTGAGAGGTGAACCTAAGTGTTGGAACCATTAGAATTGAACTTAAGGTCTAAATCACGAGAGTAGTTTTAGCCTTTCGAGGAATCAATGAATTACCACAAAGCGTAATGGGTTCAATTTAAATTCAATTACCACGAAAGTAGGAATTGGTTTAATTGGGCACGGATCTTGTATCTTGAAAGAGAACATTAACTAATTTTGGGTAATTCACCTTCAATTGAATTTCAGGTTTAATAAAAGGGTTGTCGATTAGGATTTGTCTTGTATCATTGTGGTATCCCAATCTTGGAAGCTTTCTTTAATCAAAACCCCTTTCTTGATAACTTGCTATCTTTGTTCTGAATTCTGTTTTCTTTATTTTTATTTAATTGTTTTGTTACTACGTTCTTCTTTATCAACAATCATATTTCCTTTTGTTTAACTTAATTAAATTAATTAATTAATTGGTATTCATACACACAGTCCCTGTGGATTCGATCTTTTTATTACTTGACGATGAAACCGTACACTTGCGGATATTAATCTTGATTGTTTATTGATTCAATTCTTATTGCTTTTATTCATGTGAATTTGTTGGCCACTTATTTGCATCTCATAGGCATTTAGGGACGTCTTCGAGAGGTGAACCTAAGTGTTGGAACCATTAGAATTGAACTTAAGGTCTAAATCACGAGAGTAGTTTTAGCAACTTTCGAGGAATCAATGAATTACCACAAAGCGTAATGGGTTCAATTTAAATTCAATTACCACGAAAGTAGGAATTGGTTTAATTGGGCACGGATCTTGTATCTTGAAAGAGAACATTAACTAATTTTGGGTAATTCACCTTCAATTGAATTTCGGTTTAATAAAAAGGTTGTCGATTAGGATTTGTCTTGTATCATTGTGGTATCCCAATCTTGGAAGCTTTCTTTAATCTGAAAACCCACTTTCTTGATAACTTGCTATCTTTGTTCTGAATTGTTTTTCTTTATTTTTATTTAATTGTTTTATTACTACGTTCTTCTTTATCAACAATCATATTTCCTTTTGTTTAACTTAATTAAATTAATTAATTAATTGGTATTCATACACACAGTCCCTGTGGATTCGATCTTTTTATTACTTGACGACGAAACCGTACACTTGCGGATTTCACGCATCACTTCTCTCTCTTGAGGAACCTGGAATTTCTTCTAAAATGCCCTTCTTTGCCAAAGTAGTAGTAAGTTACTTCTATTCTAGTCTTGGACTTACTTCTTAACTTGCTACGACTATCAGATTTTTAAGATCTATGGAGATTTTTGGTTTAGTTTATCCCCTATGACTATGCAACTAATGCTTTTAACTGAGTGGAGGTACCAATCAAACCACACTCTTTCTTTTTGGCTTCTTCATTCAACAGCTCTCTTTCACCATTGATATTGTCAGCTTTTCATTTGGAGCCGAGTTAGTCATAGTAACAACTAGAACTTCCTAACTATCAAGTAAGGAACTAAGCAACAACAATGCTTGCAACTCATCATCTAATGTAATATCTATGGCTATAATCCGATTCACAATATCTTGGAACCTGCTCAGACGCTCTGTCATTGAATCCCCTTCTTTATATTTCATATTCATCAAATTGTGAATCATAAATGCTATATTATGTACATTCTTCCGCTCATATAGCTTGGCCAATTTCTTCCATAAATCATGGGCATTAGTCTCTTTATCAGCATAAGGATACACACTAAGATCTAACTGCTACCTGATCAACCTAACAACTTCTTTATTCATCCTTTTACAATCACTGTCAGATTTATCACTAGGTCGAGCAGTGTCCTCCACAACGGGTTCATACAAGTCTTTACTATATAACATATTGATAACTCTGTAGAGTTAAGTTATTATTGCCCTATATCTGTGCAACATGGCAATTTTAGTCCTTGTTTGTAAGCATTGATGGAAGGTTTTAGCATCATTTCTATTTGATTTCATTCTGATGACTTCCATTGTGATCCTGAGTAAATACTTTCAAGATTATGATCAAATTGAGTACATTTGCATGATTTAAAGAATTGATAAATTCTCTTATATAGACAGGTCTTAAAAGAAGCATGGAAATGAAGAAGTTGAAGCAGCTTTGGACTAAGAAGCCTAAGAGAAGCTCAAAAGTGCAGATCAGCACTCAACGCCGCGACGTGGATATGGTTGCAGCCACGGCCTCCCCCTGCATTAGTAGATAAAATCGAGGCCGGAGCGCCGCAACGTTGAAGAGTATGCGCCTCGGCGCCTGTGACCTAATTACACGCGCGCCGCGGGCGGACATGTTGGACGCCCAGCATGCGTGACCCTGTTTTATTCACTTATAAATAGAGTTGCACCGAATTTCTACGAGAGTTTTCATCATTTTTGGAGAGCAAATTTCTTGGTTTTTGGTTTTTTAGACCTAGAGGAAGCAGAAAAGGCTAAGGTTGGAGGCCATCCTTCCTATGGAGGGTGAATCAAGCTTAAAGGATACAATCTATTGAGCTTCCTTCCTTTCCTTTCTTCTTTTCTCTCTATATTGCTGCATGATCATGATTTATATGTTTGTACTCTCATGATTCATGGCTAGCTAGGCTGTATATAAGTTTTACTTTGTAGTTTCTTATAGATACTGAGAAATTTGTAATCTTTTGAGTATATATTGAAGTTTAGTTGAGTTCAATCACAATCTGTGTTTAATGCTTGTGGTTGGCTGATCACTAATTGCATGATGTTAATATTGACAAATGAACTAGACATAGGGATTTGTTAATATGGATATGATGTGGTTGATACATGTTCGGCAAGTTCAATTGGCTTGGATGAGCTGATTCATTAATAGGATAGAAATATACCTATTGGTCATGTATAGTGTGTGATTGAGAATAGATCATTAATGAGTGGAGTTTGCACTTGGTTCTCAAGGACACTTAGTGAAATGAGTAAATGAAACCAGGGTTAAATGACCTAGACATAGGCTTTTAACTAAATTAGATTCTCAAGCTAACTAAACCAATCTTTGATTTTGCTTGTAAGGATTACAATTCATTAGTTGAAATAGGAAATGAAAAGTAATTTTTATTTCTCTATTTATCTATTTATCTTAGAGTTATTGCTTTTCAGTCTTTATATTTCTTTAACCATTCATTTATAAATTTAATGCTTTTGGATAGCATTAACTAGACTATTGGTTAATACTCAACTTTACTTTGAAATACGTTTTCCTCGTGGGATCGATCTCTTACTCTATAACTCGTATTACTTGTGCGACCCGTGCACACTGCGGTTAGCAAAAAAAGGGCAACACGTTTGCACCTCAACAAGTTTTTGGCGCCGTTCTTGGAATTACTGTTATTTCGTTTAGTTGATATTAGCAATGAGTCTAATTAATGCTAATTCAAATTTTGATTTGTACATATTATTCTAAGTTTTCGGTTTATCTATTCTGTATAGGTACTAACATGGCGGAGACGATAATGCTTTGCACTCCGATTGGAGGATGATAGTCATACAAGACCATTAAGGGAGTTTGCAACCCTCACATGGAGAACTTGTAGTCCAAAGATAGGCGGCTGCCATCCGTGCTAATAATTTTGAAATCAAATCGGCCATCATTCAAATGATACAGACATCTGTGCAATTTGGCGGTTGCCTAAGGAGGATCCTAATGCTCATCTTTTCAATTTTCTGGAGGTCTGTGACACGTTCAAGCATAATGGTGTCTCTGATGATGCTATTCGCTTACGGCTTTTTCCCTTCTCTCTTCGAGATAGAGCCAAGAGTTGGTTGCGCCTCTCTACTGCGGGATCCATCAAGATTTTGGAATGACTTGTGTGGTAAATTCCTAAATAAGTATTTCCCACCGGCCAAGACTGCTGAGATGGTGAATGATATCACATCATTCACTCAAGCTGATATTGAGTCCTTGTATGAAGCATGGGAGAGATACAAGGATTTGCTTCGAAGGTGTCCTCATCATGATATTCCACCATGGCACCAAGTTTATTCATTTCATAAAGGATTGCTACCCCACCATCGACCGATAGTTGATGCGAAGGAGGCTCTTTATTGAGCAAGTCATTTGATGATGCATTCCAATTGCTTGATGAATTGGCGGCTAACAGCTACCAATGGCCTTTGGAACGAAATACTTCAAGGCGAGTGGCTGGTGTGCATGAACTTGAACCAATGGCAGCATTATCAGCTCAGGTGGCAACAATGCAAGTAAAGTGGATCGTTTGGGGATTAGCCATCAACAAAGCCCATTTGTGCTGTGTAACAAGTGTGGAGAGAATCATTCCAGTGATAGTTGCCCTTTCAGTACTGAAACTGCTCAATATGTTGGTAACTACCGCCCGCAACAAAATAATCCATATTCTAACCAGTACAACCCAGGATGGAGAAATCATCCCAATTTTTCCTGGAGGGACAATCCAGGGGCTTCCTCATCTGCTCAAATTAATGACAGACCATATAATTCATCAGGTTATCCTTCCCAATCAAGACAACAGGGCCAAGATCGAAAACCCTCTTTGGAAGATATGTTTTCACAGTATATGGTCAAGATGGATTCTTACATGACAAAGACCGACTCTCAGTTGGCAAAACATGAAGTGATGTTGCAGAGCCAGACTGCTTCCATGCGAGCCTTAGAAACTCAAGTAGGGCAGTTGGCTAGTGCTATCAATAATAGGCCTCAAGGCACCCTTCCTAGTGACACTGAGAATAATCCAAAGGGTGTCTCGAATGAGCACTGCCATGTCATTTCATTGAGGAGTGGGAGAACCATTCAAGGGAATCCAACCAGTACCGCTTGAAGAGGATCATGCAGTTGTCAGAGAAAAGGAAGTTGAGAGACCGAAGTCAGGCAAAGTCAAGATATTGCCAATAGGAATGGAGAGGAAAAAAAGAAGGAGTTCAAGCCCTATGTTCATCCTTTGCCTTTCCCTAATAGGCAAGTGAGTAAAAAGCTTGAGCACCAATTTCGAGAATTTCTTGAAGTGTTCAAAAAGCGCAAATCAACATTCCATTCGCAGAAGCTTTAGAACAAATGCCAAGCTATGTTAAGTTCATGAAGGAAATTCTATCAAAGAAGAGAAAGCTTGGTGACTTTGAAACGGTTACCACGACAGAATGCAGTGCCATTCTTCTTAACAGAATCCCTCCTAAGCTCCAAGATCCCGGAAGTTTCACCATACCATGTACAATTGGTGATAAGTTCATTGGCCATGCCCTGTGCGATTTAGGAGCCAGTATCAATCTCATGCCCTATTCTATCTACCAAAGATTAGGTTTGGGAGAAGTTTCGCCTACTTCAGTTACACTCCAGTTGGCGGACCGAACCCTTGCTCATCCGAAGGGGGTTATTGAGGACGTGTTGGTTAAAGTGGATCAGTTTATCTTCCCTGCGGATTTCGTTATACTTGATATAAAGGAGGATAGCAAAGTCCCTTTGATTTTTGGCAGGCCATTTCTCGCAACAGGAAGAGCTCAGATCAATTTAGAGAAGGGTGAACTCATCATGAGGGTTCAGGATCAAGAGATGAAGTTTAATATATTTGATGCATAGCAAAGCCCTCACGATCTAGCAGATTGTGCATTGGTGAACACTTTTGATGGGAAGAAGATATCCAAGGAAGGAGGTGTCAGTGAAACCTGTGTTCCTGCCCAAGGTCCAGTCATTTGTGATAGTGAAATGAACCAGATACAGGCTACTATGGTGGTACCTTTGTTAAATGCACCTGTTAAGCACACTCCAAACTTGGAGTTGCAAGTCTTGCCATCCCAATTGCATCAAACTTATTTTTTAAATCAGGAGGAAGCTCCTCCTTATTGATAGAAATGCATTTGGAACAATGAGACAAGTCCTGCCGGGACTATAAATTAGGCCCTTTTTGGGAGGGAACCCAAATTTTCGCTTTTTAGGTATATTTATGTAAATATTTCGCTTTTTAAGATTTTGTATATTTATGTATTATATTGTGTAAATTAATCTTGTAGGCAAGTTTTTGTGCTGCTAAAGGCTACATTTAAGTCAAAATCACAAATGAAGTGAATTTCTTTGCATAATTATGCAAGATGATCGATAACGCCATGGCGTGGCAATGATAAGCGCCGCGACGTGATGTGTGTTGGGCTTCAAAACAGGGAGCTGGCCACAAGCGACTTGGCAGATCCTAATGTCGCGGCGCTATGAGCACAACAAATAAAAAAAAAAATAGAAAAGTAAAAAAAAAAGGATAATTAGTAAATAGTAATAATTTAAATAATTAAATTAGGAGGGAATTAATGCACGCCGCGGCGTTAATAGGTTTCACGCCGCGCGCGTGTGGGCGGTGGTGTTTATTGCGTAGGCGCTTGGGTATCTTCATTTTCTTACCCTTTTTCTCTCTCATTTTCATTTTCTCTGTTCTTTCTCTTTCACGTTACTCCGCGCAACTCGCCTTTTTCTCTCTTTTCACCACGCTCTCCTCTCCTATAAGGTATGTTTTACATTATTATTAGTTTTTGTCACTTTTTACTTTATTTTCTTCTTATTTTTTTTTCGGTTGTTTTGGGTTTCTACTTATAGTTTTAATTTTTACTTTATTAAATAGTTAGTATTTGTTAATTAGGTTTAGGTTTTATTCACTTTTAGTGTTTCACAATGCCTGTATGCATTATTGGGTTGGATTGGACGCCCTGAGGTGTGCGTTCCTGGAATTTTCAGAGATGCGCGCCGCGGCGTTAGGTTGAATGCCGCGGCGTTGGTAAGAACATATTGAATGTCGCGACGTTATGTTGAATGTCGCGACGCTGTGTTGTGTTTTGCACGCCGCGGCGCCCTTTGTGCATGTCGCGGCGTTGAGTCCTAAAAAAAAATTGGCAGAATAGTCCATTGTTTTCCATATGCTTTCTGTTTTCTATTATTCCTTATTCTGATTTCTGCCATTTTTTGTTTCAGGTTATGGCTCCAAAAAGAGGCCGCGTAATGTTTAGAGGTTCATCCAGTCATCCACCTAGGGAGCCTTCTCCCCCTCCTGCTGACTTTGACAGGAGGCGCTTTATATCAGCTGACGCGGCTGAGCGATATACTCTTCTTATCACCCGTCCTCTCATATTGGAGCGAGGCTTTGCCTTTACACGCACTCTACATTCAGAGTTGGAGCAGAGATTGAACCACCTAAACTGGAGCACCTTTGCTCAACATCCAGAGTCATCTGCAGTGCTTCCAGTTGTTCGCGAGTTCTACGCGAATGCTGTTTTCCTAGCTGAGGGGAGTACCACGGTTTGAGTTCGTGGTCGTGTGGTTTCATTTTCTCCAGCTGCTATTCGAGCTGCGTTGGGACTTCCTCCACCTCCGGAGATTTGCGAATATACTGAGTTTTGTAGATGGGAGCCGGAGGAGGGTTTGGATGTTAACGTGGTCACGGCACGGATTTGTTTGGCTGAATCTCAACTTGTCATGTGGACCATGAGTATTCAGACAAACAGGCCTAGATATTTTGCACGTACTCATTTGACCCCAGAGGCTCGGGCGTGGTACCATTTCATCAGCACCCGCATCCTGCCGTCGGCTAACCTTTCCGAGGTTACCCGCGATCGAGCCATTTTGATTTATGCTATTATGGAGGGTCGATCGATTGATGTTTCTATGCTCATCTTCCATCAGATCCAGCGGTCTGCTAGGGAGTATCGGAGTCTCTTTTTTCCATTTCTCATACATACCCTGCGGCGGGACATCGTCTGGCTGGGGACCTCATGAAGAACTTACCGACGTTCGGCGGCGGTGAAACGATACATTTATTGAGCGAGTCGGGCAGCTCTGCTGCGGTAGACGCGCGCGGCTGCAGGCGAGCTCATGGAGAGCCTAGACCAGCATTTCGACCACCTCATTCTCCTGAGACTGTTGCTCCATCCCAGGCAGCACCTACTGACGATTCTGATTGGTGTTCTAGGATGGAGGCTATGATGGTGTATCAGATGCAGACACAGAGGTGGATGGCGGAGCGTCTAGGGCTTCCGTTGCATGATTATCCAGTTCCTTCATTTCCACCTACTTCGGTCGCTGCGCCCACTCAGGCTGGTCCATCTCGTGCACCTGATGCTGATGTACCTGATTCTGATGATGATGATGATGATGAGGATGGTGATGGTTCTCCGCTACCGAGGGTCCCGAGAGTGATGACCGCCTCTTTCTAGATCCGCATCCAGGGCATTATTTCTTTCGTTGTATTTACTTTTTGATTTGTGTATGTCTCTTTTGTACAAGATGGGACACTTTGTTTCCCTCGGGTTTGGGGGGTGTCTTTAACATTATGTTTTGATTATTTATGCAAAGACATTATGTTTTCCGTATTATGTTTATATGTCTATGTTTTGTTATTATGTATGTTTGTTAGTATTGTA
Source organism: Ormosia semicastrata (assembly GCA_029884595.1). Classification (NCBI taxonomy): domain Eukaryota; kingdom Viridiplantae; phylum Streptophyta; class Magnoliopsida; order Fabales; family Fabaceae; genus Ormosia; species Ormosia semicastrata. The sequence goes on along the minus strand of JAQQTO010000063.1, from coordinate 9,257,770 downwards.
TTTCTTGTGAAAGTTTATATATATGTTATAGTATTTTAGCTTAAATATTAACTTTAGGAGCAGTTATCTTGAAAGTTTTGATGAAAATTTCATTCAAGATACAATCGTCGTTCCTTTCACTTGGTGTGTTGTAATGTTTAAAGGCTAGTGTGTATGGTTGTTCCAATGATAGATTTGGATACATTTGACCTTCATTGTTTTGTGAATTCATATGTAATCTTTAGTGCATGCTTAAGCATTCTAGTTTCTTTTTATACTTGGTGAATTTCCCAATTGCATGTTTTTTGAACTTTGGATAGGATAAGAAAGTTTGCTTGAAGAAAGTTTATGAATGATACATGTGAAAAATTTGATTATCTTTGAAATTGTTTGGCAACTCTCTTGAGGCGAAATCCTAGGTTGTGTTTGATTGAGGAAATGATTAGGGCATTGTTTGGATCGATTGAGCCTTAAAAAGCTTACCTGATATGATGATATCCTTAGGTTCTATTTTGAAGCCTTATACTGTTTGGCCTTATTTGTTTTTCATACCCATTGTGTTCGTTATCCTGTTAGCCGTTCTAATGCATGTGAAAGCATGTCATTTTCTTCCTACCTTTATTGTTTGTTGAGTGCATTATATATATTATTTCTTGAAGTGATTCTTATGATTAGGGGTATAAATATTCAATTCAAAATGAGCCTGAAGGAACCAGATGCAAACCAAAGAAAAGAAAAAGCATTGCTTTGCAAAAATAGACAAAGAAAAAGAAATGAAAAAAAAAAAAAGAAAAGCAAAGAAAAGCAAAGCAAAAGTGAAGTAAAGTTTGTAAAGCATCCAAGTGGTTCTGGCAAGTTTTCTGATTACATTGTTGAATACCCTGCTATATCATTGTTGACTCATGAATTGGAATATTATATTTATGTTTCTCAATGTTTGTGTTAATTCTATCCGTTTATTCTGTTACCCATTACCCTTGGCCTAACATTATAAGCTAATAAAGACCCTTTTGATCCTTAATCTTGCATGATTTACATTAGTGGAGAGAGAGTTGTATTACAATCTTGTGGATTTTGTGAATTATGTTCATTTGTATGTTTATAACCCCATTTGGGTGAATTGGAATTGAATGAAAGAGGTTTTTCTTGCATGGTTTGGGAAGAGTATCTTGTATGAAAGGAAGCTATGAATGCTAGCATGATGAGGATTGTGTATGCTTGACACTTATTCTAAGGTATCTGTATTCTTTGAGGTTTAAGCATTCATCATATACTAGCTTTGAGTTAAGTGAAAATGGAATGTTTAAAAATGGTGAAAATAGGTTGCCGCTTGATCTTTGTGAATGTACTTTGTTTTGCTTGAGGACTAGCAAAAATCTAGGTTTGGGGTGTGATAACTCTGTAGAGTTAAGTTATTATTGCCCTATATCCGTGCAACATGGCAATTTTAGTCCTTGTTTGTAAGCAATGGAAGGTTTTAGCATCATTTCTATCTCGATTTCATTCGATGACTTCCATTATGATCCCGAGTAAATACTTTCAAGATTATGATCAAATTGAGTACATTTGCATGATTTAAAGAATTGATAAATTCTCTTATATAGGCAGGTCTTAAAAGAAGCATGGAAATGAAGAAGTTGAAGCGACTTTGGACTAAGAAGCCTAAGAGAAGCTCAAAAGTGCGACGGACTCAACGCCGCGACGTGGATATGGTTGCGCCGCGGCCTCCCTGCATCGAGATAAAATCGAGGCCGGAGCGCCGCAACGTTGAAGAGTATGCGCCTCGGCGCCCGTGACCTAATTACACGCGCGCCAACATGTTGACGCCGCGGCGTGACCCTGTTTTATTCACTTATAAATAGAGTTGCACCAAATTTCTACGAGAGTTTTCATCATTTTTGGAGAGCAATTTCTTTTTGGTTTTTTAGACCTAGAGGAAGCGAGAAAAGGCTAAGGTTGGAGGCCATCCTTCCTATGGAGGGTGAATCAAGCTTAAAGGATACAATCTATTGAGCTTCCTTCCTTTCCTTTCTTCTTTTCTCTCTATATTGCTTTGCATGATCATGATTTATATGTTTGTACTCTCATGATTCATGGCTAGCTAGGTCAGTATATAAGTTTTACTTTGTAGTTTCTTATAGATACTGAGAAATTTGTAATCTTTTGAGTATATATTGAAGTTTAGTTGAGTTCAATCACAATCTGTGTTTAATGCTTGTGGTTGGCTGATCACTAATTGCATGATGTTAATATTGACAAATGAACTAGACATAGGGATTTGTTAATATGGATATGATGTGGTTGATACATGTTCGGCAAGTTCAATTGGCTTGGATGAGCTGATTCATTAATAGGATAGAAATATACCTATTGGTCATGTATAGTGTGTGATTGAGAATAGATCATTAATGAATGGAGTTTGCACTGGTTCTCAAGGACACTTAGTGAGCTGGGTAAATGAAACCAGGGTTAAATGACCTAGACATAGGCTTTTAACTAAATTAGATTCTCAAGCTAACTAAACCAATCTTTGATTTTGCTTGTAAGGATTACAATTCATTAGTTGAAATAGGAAATGAAAAGTAATTCTTATTTCTCTATTTATCTATTTATCTTAGAGTTATTGCTTTTCAGTCTTTATATTTCTTTAACCATTCATTTATAAATTTAATGCTTTTGGATAGCATTAACTAGACTATTGGTTAATACTCACTTTACTTTGAAATACGTTTTCCTCGTGGATCGATCTCTTACTCTATAACTGTATTACTTGTGCGACCCGTGCACTTGCGGTTAGCAAAAAAGGCAACACGTTTGCACCTCAACACATATCTTCCATGAAGGTCTTCCAAAGTATATAATTTGTGGAGTTCAATTTAATCATATTTGACCTTTGACTTTCTTCCATTTAAATGCATAGATCAAAATAACCAAAGCTCTATATACCAATTTATTAGGGGAAATTAAACTAAGAGGAATCAAAAATATTTTTTCCTACCTGTGCTAATAAATGGACACTACAATTTCTTCTTATAGGAATATTATATCAACTACTTAGAATAATCTACCTCAATAATTGTAAAAAAATAAATATCAAAGACACTATAATTTTAACATGAAAAACCCCTTAGCATATGCGAAAAAATCATGAGACCAAGTCGAGTAAAAACTTCCACTAATAAATTAATGAATACACAAATTAGTCCTCCTACTAATGGTAGGAAATATCATAATCAACAATGCATCACCCAATAAGTGAATTAACCAAGCGACAAAATAGAAACTCCACAAAAATGAATATCACATATCTACAAAAGAAGAAGTAAAACAATAAATAGCCCTCAACTTCAATAACAACACACTAAAATTTCATCAAATGAAAAGAATTTACCCATTTAATATTAAACTCAAAAAGAACAAATCTCTTTTTCTTTTTCTCCTCTCACATCGCTCTCTCTCCCTTTGTTTTTCCATCTTTTCGTTTCCTTTTCTTACTCTCTCTCTCTCTCTCTTGCTTTCTTTTTCGTTTCCTTTTTCTAAGCCTTTTAAAGGCTTTCATTTTTTTTAACTTTTCACTTGATAGGTCCCATTTATAGTAGGAACCCACCCAATACTATTATAATAGTGGTGTCTAATCAACCCAAATAAACGAGTAATTGAAAATTAACTATGTAAGTCCACACACAGACATTTTAAAATTAAGTCAACATTTCTAACACTATAAATTTTTTAAAAATTTGTAACTGAATTATTATAATTTTAAGAATTTTTAATTAGAGCATAACCTATTGTTAGAGCAACATTAAAATTTCTAACGGTGTTCAAATGATAGAAAATAATTAAAAATTCTTAAAACTAAATAAATTTAATTACAAATTTTTAAAACATAAGTACTTATATGAGCATTTCAAAAAGTATAAGAATCTACAGTTAATTTAGCATTAACATTATCTAAACCTTAAATAAGAGCTTTTTACCATTATATTATTAAGCATGTACTATAGGAGTCTTTTAGGGTTCATCATGCTCAAGAACTATCTTTCATTGTGGTTTAACTTAACCTAATAATGGCACAACTTGACATCAACTACATAACTCTTCCAACTCGAAATGTCACACATTATTATGGTACTAATATATTGGAATTTGCTCATGTTTTATGGATCTTATTCCATCTTAGATAACACCATCGTGCAACCGAGCCTACGCCAGTAACTTCTGGAACCATGCATGCACGAGAACTAGCTTCAGCATCTTCTAGATCAGCTTTAGTATCTTTTATATCACATTCTAACAAACTTTAGTCTACGTGGCAATGTTAGTTACCCAGCTAACCAACTTCTGATGCAAGTTGTATACGCAAGCTGATGTATTTATACTATTCTCTTAGAGTAATGAAACTAACTTCGTTCATTCTCCTTAAATAGTTTTTCTATATGGTATCCGAGGGCATTCTTCTGCTGTGCATACTCTCTTTTTTACCATTCTTCTCTCACCTTCATTTCCAAGATTCTTTGAGCTTCATCAATGGTTGATAGTGTGAGATTCCAACCTAAAATCAATTGGCATTCAATGGAGTGGTCCAACAGATATATAAACCACACTCGACATATTGAGGCAAGCGATGTGGGACTCTTAACACCCCCTTCCACAGATGCTTGGACAACACAGGAGAGCCTATCGAAGTAGGCGAATAAAAAAACTAGCCTAGCGAAATAGGTGGGAAACAAACAAACTTAGCGAAGTAGGAAGAGATGAGATATTGTCTCTGATACCATGTGAGATTCCAACCTAAAATCAATTGGCATTAAGTGGAGTGACCCAATAAATATATAAATTGCACCTTAAATATTGAGGCATGTGATGTGAGACTTTTAACACCAGACTCTCTGATACTAATCCTAAATTCTATTTTTTTTTTCAGACACCATCTTCAGACACTGTTCCCTATCTATTTTTTGTTGACCAATTTTGGTCTCTATTTTTTGCTTGCTTTACGTTTTCAAGCTACACATATTTCTTTGTTTTGGTGTGGGCCACTGCCTTTTGTTAACCATTTCAGCTTTTATACTATATTACTTTTTGCTGCACAAGCACATTCAATATTTTTTGGTGTGGCCTACGTTTTTTGTGTGGCCTACGTTGCTGTGTGTGCACATCTTGTGCACCATTTTTTGCAAAGATCCGTACGCATCTTCTATAGTGTTCTATTTACTTCTTAAGACGTGCATTCATTATTTTTTTGGTGAGATCTTTTTATTTTTACAATTCTTTTCTATTACTTCAGCTCCGAAAGTTCAAGTTTTTTACATTCTTCTTGGTATAATGGAGAAACTAGATATTGTTTAGTCTCTTTTAGTTGTGCTTACTGCCCCCAAATGTTGCAGATATTGTAAAGACGCAGGACACTTAATTGAGAATTATCTCACATGTCCTCCAAGGTCTGATCAAAACTGGTTTCAATTTTATTCCAGTTCTTTTAAGTCTGTGCTTGTTCCTGCTGCTGCAAAAGGATCCCCATGTTCTTTAGCCATACCATAGGCTGCCTTTTCTACTGATGATTTCTTATCCTTCTTTAAGCGTCTATTATCTAATTCTGGCAATACCTCTTCTGCTTTATCAATCACACCAGGTAATACTAAATGATACTTTGACTCTACTTGCTGTAACCATATGATGTCCACATCTTAATCTTTTTCATCCCTGTCTATTAATGACACTGTACATTCTACACACACAGCCGATGGATCTCTTGTGAATGTTAGTCATAAGGGTTCTATCTGTTTGCCCACTTTTAGCTTACCTGATGCATATCTCATTCCCAAATAAAACTTTAATCTCATTTTTGTTGGTCAACTATGTGACCTTGGTTACGAAGTCATATTTTCTTCTTCTAATTGTCGTGTGCAGGATCCACAGATAGGACAAGTCATAGGGACTGGATGTAAAGTCAGAAGGCTGTTTGAGCTCACCAACCTTTATGTTACTCTTGCCTCAAATCTTTGTGCAGCATCTACCTCCATCCAACTATGGTACCAATATTTTGCTCATAGTTCTCTAGGGAAACTGTGTCTTCTCTTATCTCAAGGAGTTCTAGCTAGGTTCGGTCAATAATGAGTCTTTTCATTGTATTTCTTGTCAAACTGCTAAACAACCTGCCCTTTCCTTTAGTAAAAGTACCTCTATTTATAAATCTCCTCTTGATGTTGTGTACTCTAATGTCTGGGGGCCTATCCCCACACCAACTATAGGAGGTAATCAATATTTTATAATATTTATTAACGATTTTTCTCGTTTTACTTAGATATATTTATGAAAAATCGTTAAGAACTTCCTTAAATTTATATTAGTTTTGCTACTATGATCAAAACTCATTTTTCAAAAATAATTAAAGTTTTTCATCGTGATAATGCTTCTGAATATCGTGATTCAAAACTTTTCGCCTTTCTTGATGAACAGGGTACACTCTCTGAGTTTTCTTGTCCTGGTACATCTCAGCAAAATGGTCATGCTGAAAGAAAACACTGTCAAATCCTTGACTCTGTTCGAGCTATGCTCATCTCCTCCTCTTGTCCTGAATATGCTTGGGGTGAAGCCACTTTCAACGCTGTCTATGTCATCAACCGTATTCCTTCCTCTATTCTGGGTAATGTATCTCCCTTTGAACGTCTTCACCATACTTCTCTAGATTATAAATCTATTAAAGTTTTTGGCTGTGCTTGTTTTGTTCTCCTTCAACTTCATGAGTACACTAAACTTGAGCCCCGAGCACGTCTCTGTTGCTTTGTTAGTTATGACACTGAACATAAGGGTTATCGCTATTGGGATCCAATCTCTCAACGCATTCGTATCTCCCATCATGTCGTATTCTGGGAATACATTATGTTTTCCTCACTCTCAAAGTTCAAGTCATTCATTTCCACTTCGACTCCATTTTTTACTGACCCTTTATTGATCTCTTTCCTAGTGATTCTAATACAGGTTCCTCCAGTGAGCTTCCAGTCACTTCTGATGTTTCAGCCACTCCCGATGACATTGTTCTAGACGTAGATCCTACACCTGTCATTACACCCTCTCTTCCTTCTGAGCGTCCAACTAGGGTAAGAACTCAGTCTATATATCTTCATGATTATTATTATTTTTCTACTATGCTTCACTTACATGAACCTTAGTCCTATCACGAAGCCTCCAAAGATCCTCATTGGCAGCATGCTATGCAAGAAGAGTTACAGGCTTTGGAGAATAGTAATACTTGGAACCTTATTAATTTTTCATCCTCATTATTTTTCTATAAGGCTCGTTTAGTTGCCAAAGGTTTCACTCAAGAATATGGCATTAATTATGAGGAAACTTTTGCACTTGTTGCTCGCATCACTTTCGTTCGTACTTTCCTTGCTTTTGCAGCCACTCAGAAATGGACTCTAAATTAGATGGATGTGAAGAATACCTTTCTTAATGGTGATTTAGAAGAGGAAGTTTATATGCGTCCACCTCCTAGTTGCACTTGTCCACCAAATAAGGTTTGCCATCTTCGAAAGGCTTTATATGGTCTCAAACAAGTACCTCGAGTCTGGTTTGCCAAGTTTCACAGTACTATCAGTCAGTTTAGTTTTTCATCCAGTGCACATGATTCTGCCTTGTTTACTCACAAAACTGATAGAGGTACTGTTATGTTACTTCTCTATATTGATGATATGATTATTACTGGTGATGATACTACAAGTATTACTGAGCTTAAACAGTTCTTGAGTTAGCATTTTGAGATGAAAGATCTTGGACCTCTCACTTACTTTCTGTGGCTTAAAATCCTTTTTTCTGTTGATGGTATTTCTCTGTCTCAAGTTAAATATATTTCAGATCTTATCTCTCGAGTCGGTCTCTCCGATAGTCACACCGAGTCCACTCCTCTAGAACCTATTGTCAGATTTACACCTCTGGATAGTACTATACTTGATAATCCTACTCTCTATTGGCAGATGGTTAGTAGTTTGATTTATCTTACTGTTACTTATCCAGACATTTCATATGCTATTCATCTAGTCAGTTAGTTTATGTCAACTCTTCACATTACTCATTATGCTGCTGTTCTACGTATTATACGGTATATAAAAGGAACTCTTTTTCATGGACTTCATTTTTCAGCCAACTTCTCCTTGGTTCTCCAAACTTATTATGATGTTGATTGGGGTGGAGATCATACTGACCAACGATCCACTACTAGTTATTGTATCTTTCTTGGTGATGCCTTTATTTCATGGAGAAGTAAGAAACAAACCTTAACTGCACGTTCTAGTACTAAAGCAAAATATCGGGCACTAGCTGACACCACATCTGAGATACTTTGGTTACATTGGCTTCTTGAAGACTTTGGATTTTCTCAGTGCTTTCCCACTGCTCTTTATTGTGATAATCAAAGTGCTATTCAGATTACTCACAATGATGTTTTTTATGAGTGCACCAAGCATATTGAGATCGACTGCCATTTCATCTGTCAACACATTTTTCGTGGTGCTCTTCATCTTATTTCCATCGACACTCTTCATCAACTAGCTGATTTGTTTACCAAAGCTCATCATCCTGGCCATTTTCGCACTCAGATTTCCAAACTCAAGTTAGTTTCTTCTATACTCACTTGAGTTTGAGGGGGGATGTTAGCGTGATATGTTATGATTGATCATGATTGTTTTTAGGAATGATTGTAATTAATGTAGTACAGAATTAGTTTGATTTAGTACATAATTATAAATTATTATTTTCCTTTTCTATATAGCTGCCTTCTTATATAAATAAATGCTAGCTCTCTTGTATTCATTCATTAAAAAATATATACAGATTATCAATATTTATTTTCCTATTTTTGTTTCTAACTGATAGCTCCATTACTAATCCATCCAACCCATTCTTCATTCATCCGAATGACAATCCCGCCCTCATTTTGGTTTCACCTGCCCTAATACGATCCAACTACCATAGTTGGTCCCGTGCCATGAAGATGGCATTTATTTCCATGAATAAACTTGGATTCACATATGGTTTGATATCTATTCCTGATGCCTCCAATCTATTATATGCAGCATGATTTTAAAATGTGAACTGCATCACCTAATGTGACCACAATATTACGAATGCGGCCACCACCGCAACCACATCAGGTCGTAATTTCAGTGTGAATGGAAATCACAAAAAAATTTGCAACATAAAGGTGTTGCAGTCGCAACAAATGGCAACGGGACATAATAGTGCTCTATTTCATTTTTTTAATTAAAAAATTTCATAGTTCCCCGACACATGATTCTTTCTTCTGAACAATTTCATTCACAAAAAAAAAAACTACCAATACCACACTACCATTTACTTAGTGTCATAAATCAGAATCAAACTATCACTACTACTTAGCCTCAAATACTCACCTTTCAAGCTTGGAGCTCAGTCTCTATCCTTCATTCTCTTTGAAAACTCCTTCAATCCCCATCTATTTACCTTCATTTTACAAATCGACAACCATCAACTCCTCCATCAGATCGCAGGTCTGAAGTCTACATCCATCACTCCATTAGGCTTCTATCGCTCATCAAATATCAGGTGAGGTCTCTTAGCTCTCTCCTCTCCTCTATTTCTATTTATGTTGTAGGGTTCTTTGGTGAGATTTGAGGATGAGTGTTGTGAGGGGGAGGCCAAGAGGGACCGAGGAAGAGGGAGACCAAGAGGGACTGAGAAAGGAAGAAGAAGATGGATGTAGAGGGGTAAAATGTAGTTATTTATGTCTTATATCAGTGTCTTATTGATTCCTCAGTCCTTGTTCTTAAGCATAATTGGAATACTTTAGCCTTATTTTCATTCAAATGTTTGTTGATGTCTTCCTCTTTGTTTTGTGAACATATTTCTGATTCTTTCGTTAGATTATGTTGATTTTGCACTTGTGATTAACTAGGTGGACTATAAATTATAGGATGGGCTAAAAAATAGATGAATTGGAGCAACCTATAGCCTAATATGGGAAGAGAAGAACTAGAAGGCATCTTAGTTTCTCACGCCAGTGGCAAAGCCATGTCCACACCACGATGTGGAGCTTTCAGGTTACAGCGTACAGAGAGGACAGAGGCTGGCACGCCGCGGCGCAGGTAGAGTGCACGCCGCGGCACGTGGATGTCAGCAGCGTCTATAAATACGATGCTATCAGATCAGAAAAAGAATAGAGGAGTTCTGGGTCGTGAGAAAACACAGCTAAGGCTCATTTGCTGGCATTTTGAAGAGCTGTGAAAAGACTAGAAGTGGAATCCACTATTCTTCAAGGAGGATCATTCTTCCAAGCGCCAACATTATAGTGTTTCCCCTCTTCTCTCTTTACTCTCTCTCATTCTCTAGGTCATGGGCATGGAAATGGCTGTGGCATTTTCGTGTTTCATGGCTAGCTAAGTTAATTTTAGGGATTCCGTTAGATCTTTCTATATAAAGTTGATGATTTTGTAACCTTGTGATTTATTTATGATGATGTAGTTTGTTCATCCATATTTCTCTTAATGCTCATGAATGTGTGGCCAACATTTATTATGTCTTGATTGAATCTATTGAACTAGACATAAAGATTTAGGTTTTAGATCATGAATATGATTGATGCATATTTAATTTCATTCTAATGGATGAGTGAGTTAATTAGCTAACAAGATAGAAATATACCCTTTAGTCATGCATGGTAATTGTTAAGAATCAATCTTAATGAATGTAATTTGCTCTAGTTTTCATGGGCACATAGTGAGCTAGGCAAACAACATATGGTTAATTGACCTAGACATAGGCTTTTAGCTAGTAGAGTTTCTCAAGCTAACAAATTCACTCATGTATAATGCTCACATTGGTTGCATATTATCAAGTCAAATAGTTAGTGAAGAAGGCGTCCCTATTCTCCAATCCTTGACTCTTAATCTCTTATTAAAGCTTTCTAGTCTTTTAATCAATTCACACCTTTTCTCCCTATTTGATGTCCTTGAATGGAATTTCTTAAACTATTGGTTAATAGTTAGCTTAGATATTAATCCTAATCCTCGAGGGAACGAACTTAACTTCTCACTTTATTACTTGTGCGACCCGTGCACTTGCAGTACACAAAAGTGGTCAACAAGTTTTTGGCGCCATTGTCGAGTATTACAGCTAATTTCTGCTTTGCTAATATTGACAACAAGTTTGATTAGTTCTAGTTCAAGTTTTTCTTTTATTTTATTTTAATTCAAGTTTCATTCTTTGTCTGTTTTAGGTACACTTACAATGGTAGATCACAATGATCACACAAGGCCTTTGAGGGAGTTTGCTACTCCTCAGATGGATAATCTTCAATCGAGTATCACAAGGCCTCCCATCCTAGGTAATAATTTTAAAATCAAGCCTGCCATCATACAGATGATACAAATATCGGTGCAATTTGGTGGCTTGCCAAGTGAAGACCCAAATGCTCATCTGTCAAATTTCTTGGAGATATGCTACACTTTCAAGTATAACGGTGTTTCTGAAGGCGCCATCCATTTCAGGCTCTTTCCTTTCTCTTTCAGGGATAGAGCCAAAAGCTGGTTGTAATCTTTTCCAGCAGGATCTATAGGCACTTGGAATGATGTATGTGGCAAGTTTATGAACAAATACTTCCCACCTGCCAAGACTGCGGAGATGGTGAATGATATCACCTCATTCACACAAGCTGAATCTGAATCCTTGTATGAAGCTTGGGAGAGGTACAAGGATCTTCTGAGAAGGTGTCCTCACCATGAGATACCACTATGGCACTAAATCTATTCATTTCATAAGGGCTTGCTGTCTCACCACCGTCCAATTGTGGATGCAGCTTCTGGTGGTTCATTACTTAGCAAAACAATTGATGAGGCATACCAATTGTTGGAGGAATTGGCCGCTAATAGCTATCATTGGCCATCTGTAAGAAACACCACAAAAAGGGTGGCTAGAGTGCATGATGTAGATGCAATTACGTCATTTTCTGCTCAAGTGGCTACAATTGCTAACAAGTTGGACAATTTAGGTGTAAGCTCTCATTCATGTTGTGTGACCGATGTAGGGATAACCATGCAATGGATAGATGCCCATCTAATATGGGGAGTGCTCAATATGTGGAAAAATACCATCCTCCTCAGAATAACCTTTATTCACAACAGTATAATCCTAGGTGGAGGAATCACCCAAACTTCTCATGGAGGGATAACTAAGGAGCAACTTCTTCATCAGCTGGAAATAAGAGACCACACTATCCTCTCGGTTTCTCTTCATAAGCAAAACCACCACCACAAGAGAAGAAACCATCACTTGAGAACATGTTCATGTAGTTTATGATTAAATTTGATACTTATATGTTTAAAATCGATGCTCATTTGGTTAGAAATGACATAATGATTCAAAGCAAACAGCTTCAATGAGAGCATTGGAAACACAGATGGGGCAATTGGTAAATGCTATAAATAACTGACCTCCGGGGTCATTTCCAAGTGACACCGTCGGTAATCCAAAAGGTGACCCAAAGGATTGTAAAGTTATTTCCCTTAGAAGTGGGAAGAACATAGAAGGGAGTCTAAGACCAAACTGCTTGTTGATGATGCTGAGGTGACACAAGAAAAAGAGATTATGTACAAGGAAGACCAAAGGAGTAAGATGATTGCAAAGAGCAAAGATGAGCCAAATAAGGAAGAAATCAAGAAGAAAGAAGAAAGCACTTCTCCTGCCTTGCTGTTTCCTAATCGCTTTGCCAAGCATAAAATGGATGCACAGTTCAAGAAATTTTTAGAAGTCTTCAAAAAGCTTCAAATAAACATTCCATTTACAGCGGCATTAGAACAAATGCCTAGTTACGTGAAGTTCATGAAGGATATATTGTTTAAAAAGCAGAACTGGGTGAGTTTAAGATAGTGGCATTGTCAGAAGAGTGCAGTGCTGTTTTGCAACAAAAGCTTCCTCCAAAATTGAAAGATCCAGGAAGCTTCACAATTCCATGTGCAATTGGAGAAAAATTCTATGGACAAGCCTTGTGTGACTTGAGGGCAAGTATTAATCACATGCCCCTATCCATTTTCTAGAAACTAGGTTTGGGGGAATGTAAGCCGACATCAGTTACCCTCCAACTAGCAGATCACTCCTACTCTTACCCAAAGGGAATTGTTGAAGATGTCTTACTCAAGGTGGATAAGTTCATATTCCCTGCAGACTTCATAATTTTGGATATGGAGGAAGATCGAAACATGTCTCTAATCCTTGGCAGACTATTTCTGGCCACAGGAAGAACACTCATTGACGTCCAAAAAGGTGAATTGATTATGAGAGTTCAGGATCAGAAGGTAACTTTTAACATTTTTAAGACAATTAAATTTCCTCATGATCCTGAAGAGTGTTCATATATAGGCATGCTTGATAATATAATTGTTGATGCATTTCATGCTAACTTTCCTGATGAACCTCTTGCATTAGCATTGACTACTTCAACTGACCAGGAAGATGATACTAGAGATGTTGTACTTGATTTTGTTAAACGATTTGATGCTCTTCCTAAGTATTTCAGGTCATCCAAGTTTGAGCCTCTGGAGTTCCAAGCATTTAAGGAGTTGCCTAAGCCTTCTATTGAGGAACCCCTAAAGCTTGAGTTGAAGCCTTTGCCGAATCACTTGCAATATGCGTACTTGGGAGCAATGTCTACCTTGCCAGTAATCATATCATCATCACTCACTGATGAGCAAAAGGAGAAACTTCTTCGTGTGCTCCGGAAGTACAAACATGTCATTGGATGGACTATTGCTGATATTCATGGCATTACCCCCTCCATTTGTATGCACAAGATTCTGTTGGAGGATAATCTGAGTAGAGTGTTGGAGCACCAAAGGCGACTGAATCCAATAATGAAGGAAGTGGTGAGGAAAGAGATAATTAAATGGCTTGATGCTGGCATAGTCTATCTTATTTTCGATAGCCCATGGGTTTCTCTAGTCCAATGTGTTCCAAAGAAATGAGGTATGACGGTGGTTACTAATGAAAATAATGAGCTCATCCTTTCTCGCAAGGTCACTGGATGGAGGATATGCATGGATTACCGAAAATTAAATAAAGCTACCCAGAAGGATCATTTCTCACTCCTTTTCATTGACCAAATATTGGATAGATTGGCTGGAAAGGCTTATTACTGTTTCCTTGATGGTTACTCTGGATACAACCAAATTGCCATAGCACCTGAAGATCAAGAAAAGATAACATTCACATGTCCCTATGGTATGTTTACTTTTCGAAGAATGCCATTTGGGTTATGTAATGCACTAACAACCTTTCAGCGTTGCATGATGGCTATCTTTACGGATATGATTGAGCATGGCCTGGAAGTCTTTATGGATGATTTTTCGGTGTTTGGAGATTCTTACAATAGCTGTCTGTAGCTTCTTTCTTCTGTGTTGAAAAGATGAGAAGAGACCAACCTAGTCCTAAACTGGGAGAAATGTCATTTCATGGTTCAAGAAGGCATTATTTTTTGCCATAAGGTTTCTATCAAGGGGTTGGAGGTTGACAAGGCAAAGATTGAGGTGATTGACAAACTTCTTCCGCCAAATTTAGTGAAAGGAATTCGTAGCTTTCTCGATCATGCTAGTTTTTACTAGAGATTCATAAAAGACTTCTCCAAGATTTCTAAGCCCCTTTGCAACTTATTGGAGAAGGACATCCAGTTCGACGTCGATGAATCATGCCTAGATGCATTTGTGGAACTAAAAAGGAGACTAGTGTCAGCCCTTGTGATAATCACTCCAGATTGGGAATTACCTTTCAAATTGATGTGCGATGCCAGTGACTATGCTGTTGGTGCAGTTTTGGGACAGAGGAAAGGTAAGGTGTTTCGCTCCATATACTATGCAAGCAAAACTCTCAATAATGCGCAACTAAACTACACAACAACAGAAAATGAACTTCTGGCAGTTGTCTTTACATTTGACAAGTTTTGGGCATACTTAGTGGGCACTAAGGTGATAGTCTACACGGATCACTCCGCAATTAAATACCTGGTGAGCAAAAAGGATGCAAAACTGTAGTTGATTCATTGGGTCTTATTGTTGCAAGAATTTGATTTAGAGATTCGGGATAAGAAAGGGGCAGAGAATCAAGTTACAGATCACCTCTCTAGATTGGAAAATAAGGAATACAAAGTTGAACTAATCACAATTAATGAGACATTTCCCGATGAGCAACTTTTTGTTATAGCAATTTATCCATACCCTTGGTATATTGACATTATAAATCACATAGTGGGTGGTGTGTTGCCTCCATATCTTACCTCTCATCAAAAGAAGAAGTTCTTGCATGATGTCAGGCACTATCTTTGGGATGAACCATTCTTGTTTAAACAGTGCCCTGACCACATGTTGAGGAGATGTGTGCCTATGGAGGAAGTTGAACAAATTTTGAACTAATGCCATTCTCTCTGTATGGTGGACACTATAGTGGGAGAGGACAGCAACCAAGGTGCTACAATCTGGCTTTTATTGGCCATCTCTCTTCAATGATGCGCACTTTCATGTCAGCAAATGTGATAGATGCCAAAAAACAGAAAACATCTCAAGGAGAAATGAGATGCCCCTCAATTCTATTCTTGAGGTTGAGATTTTTGACATATGAGGCATTGACTTCGTGGGCCCCTTTATCCCCTCCTATGAGAATCTGTACATTCTTATAGCAGTGGACTATGTGTCAAAGTAGGTGGAAGCGTGTGCATTTCCTACCAATGACTCTAAGGTAGTGATAAACTTCATGAAGAAACAAGTCTTCACCTGCTTTGGTACTCCTAGGACCATTATTAGTGACGGAGGATCACATTTTTGTAATAAGTACTTTGATGCTCTTCTGGCCAAGTATGGGGTAACTTATCGAATTACTATCGCGTACCATCCACAGACAAGTGGGCAAGCAGAGGTGTCCAATCATGAAGTTAAGTGAATACTTGAGAAAACAGTATGTCCATCCTGTAAGGATTTGTTAAGAAGACTTGATGATGCACTATGGGCATACAAGACAGCTTATAAAAACCTCATTGGTATGTCTCCATACAAGCTTGTATTTGGGAAGGCTTGCCATTTGCCCGTTGATTTGGAGCATCATGCTTATTGGGCCATAAAGCAGTTGAATTTTGATTTGCAAGCTGCTGGTGAAAAGAGATTATTGCAGCTCAATGAACTTAATGAATTTAGGCCTTAAGCCTATGAAAATGCAAAACTATACAAGAAGAAGGTGAAGTGTTGGCATAACAAGAAGATTGTGCATAACAGATTTGAGCAAGGCCAAAAAGTCCTCATTTATAATTCCAGGCTCAAACTCTTTCTAGGAAAGCTAAAATCAAGGTGGTCAGGTCCATTTCAGGTGGAAAAGGTGTTTCCCTATGGAGCTGTTGAAGTTGCAGATCTTGAGGGAAAGTCAACCTTTAAAGTCAATAGCCAGCGCTTGAAGCCTTATCTAGGAGGAGAAGTTGATATGGAGAAGACCTCCCTCACATTGACTGCCCCAGCATAGTAGCAGAAAAAGTCCTGCCTGGACTATAAAAAAGGCCCTTACCTTTTTTGAGAAGGAACCACCTTTATTCTTACCCCTTTGGTTTTGAGTCTAGCACAACTAATGCCTTTAATTTTAAGGTTTCATGCTATTTTGATCATGCTTACAGCAGTTGTGCTAGTTGGACTAATTTTGCAGGTGGTGGAGACCTCTGGGAAGCAATTGTAGTTGATGAATCAGGTTTACTGCATAATTTAGTAGTTTGGTGTCTCACGCCGCGACGTGATAATGTGCACATCGGTCTCTATTTGATCAGGATTTTGAGGCCGCGAGCAGCATGCCGCGGCACAAGTAGAGTGCACGCTGCGGTGCGATAGTGCCAGATCTAAAAAAAAAAGGGGGCGTGAATTGTGAAGCGTGTATTTCACTGAGAGCCCTAGCTGCGTTAAAATGGGCATGAGCCCTCATTCTTCCATTTGCTCTCCATTTCTTCTTTTTTCCCCTACTCTCCCCACATTCTGCTCTTGATTTGGTGCATTTTTCTTCCACCTACACTCTCACTCCCCCTCCAGGTAACACTTCGTTCACTCTCTTCTCCTTTCATTTTGGGTTTATTCCCTTTTTATTTGTTATTTCATAATTTATTTGCTTTTTGTTATGATTTTTACTTTTAATCTCTGTTTTTGATCGATGATAATGAGAGAAAATGCTTTTTGAGGCTGTTTATGTCTATTTTTGGTGGAAATTGAGGTGCCATTGGTGGCTGCAACCCCTGGCCGTCGCTACACATGCGCGCCGCGGCGCAAGAATGTGCACGGCGCGGCATGGACCCTTTTGTAGGCCTGTTTCCAAGATTTTTAAGCCTATTTCGATTTTTGTGTTAATGGCTTTGTTATTTTTTGCTTTATTTTACATGTTTTATGCAATTGCCACCATGTTTTGTATTTAACTTAATTAGTTTTTTCTATTTTTATACATATCTTAGACACTTTGGCAATTTTTTGTTCTAACTTTGGGACTTTATTTTTGACAGAACTAGGTACCGTATTTTCGCTACACCATGACTCATAAGTGCCAGAAGGGTGATAGTAGTTGGTGCAACAGGGAGTCTTCTCCCCCTTTCCAATTTGATATGGTGAAATTCGTTTCAGCCGAGGCTAAAGCGAGGTACTTCGCACTGGTCACTAAACCAGTAATTCCTGAGAAGGGATTCAGCTTCAAGCAGGCTATCCACCAAGAGATCCAGTGAACCATTGACCATTACAAATGGAAGAGGTTTGCAAAACACCCAGTGTCTGCCGTTCTTTCGATCGTTCACGAGTTCTATGTGAATGCTGCATTCTCTGACCAGCAGACTTCTATAGTCAAAGTGCGTGGCCTCTAGGTCTCCTTCTCCATTGAGGATATTCGGCGAGCATTGGGTTTACTTGCTCCCAAGGAGATATGTGAGTACTCGGAGTTCCTCCGCGTGGGGCCGGAGGAGGGCCTTGACCCGGATGTTATCACTTCCCATATCTGTATCCTAGAGGCACAACCTGTGCAATGGGTCCTCAGTGTTCAAGATCAGCGGCCAAAGAACTTCTCGCGCTCATATCTGACTCCCGAGGCTCACGTTTGGTACCATTTCATCAGCGCCCGGATCATCCCTTCTGCTAACATGTCCGAGGTGACTAGGGATCGGGTCATCCTGATCTATTCCATTCTCAACCATAGGTCCATTGATGTTGCTAGGATCATCCATGAGCAGATTAACAAATCAATAAACGAGTCCAAGAGCCTCTTTTTCCCGTTCCTCATCCACCAGCTTTGCAGCAAATGCCAGGTACTGTGGGGCCCTCATGAGGAACTCGTTGACATCAAACAGCCTCTTAATGATACCATCCTGTAGAAGCTTAAACATCCTCCAGCCCCAAGACAACGGCAGAGGCGGGGGCAGAGAGTAGCCAGAGCGGCCCCTCCGTCTGACGATGAGTGGCGTGCTTCTGTGGATGCTCGACTAACTCAGATGACTGCCATGCTGAGATGGTTGGCTGAGCATACATGGTTTCCTATGGACAGCTTTCCAGTGTCCGACTCTTCTCCCTATGATGGTGCTAGACCCTCCCATCAGCCCCAGGATCCAGCAGTTGATGATTATAATAGCGGTGGTGATACTGAGATCATCCCAGATGACTTGGACGATGATGATGCGTAGTTATGGAGCAGCCAGGGCATTTTTCTATCTTATTTTGTTGTTACTTTTCAGATATTTTGATCAGTGAGGACACTATTTCCCTCAGGTTTAGGGGGTGTCTAACATGCTTTGTTATTTTTATATTTGGACTATTACTGGTAGTAGTGCTGAATCTTTTTAATTTTGAAGTTAGATGGTGCACATGATTGTTTTGTTCTTAATGCATGTTGAAAAGCAAAATCTTCTGGAATGCATTGTTTATGCCAATTGCTAGGGCATTGATGGTTGTCCAATGATGAGTATGGATGCGTTTTGATCTCATTATTTATATGAATCCATATGCAATCTCTAATGCATGATGAAACAATCTAGTATAAGTTACATCCCACTTGTATGCATGTATAACTTTGAAGTGGTTTGAGTGCGAATCTAGAAAATGTTTATAAATTGTACATGTGGAGATTTCTTTTATCCAAAAAATTGTCTTGCAACTCTTTTGAGGTGAAATCCTAGGTTGTGCTTGATTGAGGAAATGATTAGGGTATTGTTTAGACCGATTGAGCCTAAAAAGCTTACCTTTACATGATCATATCCATAGGTCCCCTTTGAAGCTTTATAAATGTTTGGCCTTCTATTTTCTTTCATCACCTTCATTTCTCCCAACCCATGTAACCATTCTAATGCATATGAAATTTCATTGCATTTTTATCTTACCATCAATGTTGTTTGTTGAGTGCATAATATGTTATTTCTTGATTTAAGTCTAATGACTATGGTGTTTATGTTGTTCAATACAAGAGTGACTTGAAGGAACCATTTCTGTGCAATAAATTACTTTTGTTTGTAAAGAAAAGAAAAGAAAATAAGAAAGTCAAAATTAAAAACAAAACAAAAAAAATAAAAAATAAAAAAAATGCAAGAAAGGAAGCAAATGTGAAAGTGCATCAAGTGGTTCTGGATAGTGTTGTTTATATCATTTTGTGTACCCTTGTTGTGGCTCAAGTCTTGAAATGTTATGTTATGTTCTCAATGTTTGTATGTTTTCCTTTCCCCCTTGTTCTTCACCCCATCACCTTGGCCTTACATTACAAGCTATTAAAGTCCCTTTTAATCCTCAGTTGTGTGCAATTTACATTAGTGGAGAAAGAGATGATTACAATCTTGTGGATTCTTTGATTCATATCGAAGTTTATGCTCATAAACTTATCCGGATGAATATGATTTGATTAGAAAAGTTGGCTTGCATGCTTGTGGGAAAGGTGATTTATATGAAAGGAAGCTGTGATTGTTAACATGATAGGGATTGTACATGTGTGGAGTATATTGTGAGGCATGAGCATTCTTTGAGGATTATGCAACCATTATGCACTAGGAGAGGTGAAAGTAAATTTGGAATCTATGTTAGCTGCTGGATGCATGATGGGTAGATTTTATCAATGCATGTGCGCTCATATTTGGTTTTGCTCGAGGACTAACAAAAATTTAGGTTTGGGGGTGTGATAACTCTATAAAATGTAGTTATTTGTGCCCTATATCAGTGCCTTATTGATTGCTCATTCCTTGTTCTTAGGCATAATTAGAATAATTTAGCCTTATTTTCATTCAAATGTTTGTTGATGTTTTCTTCTTTGTTTTGTGAACATATTTCTGATTCTTTTGTTAGATTATGTTGATTTTGCACTTGTGATTAACTAGGTGGACTATAAATTATAGGATGGGCTAAAAAATAAATGAATTGGAGCAACCTATAGCCCAGCATGGGAAGCGAAGAACCAGGAGACATATCAGTTTCTCACGCCGCGGCGAAGCCATCTCCATGTCGCGGCATGGAGCTCTCAAGTTGCAGCGTACTGAGAGGACAAAGGCTGGCACGCCGCGGCGCAGGTAGAGTTCACGCCGCAGCGCGTGGATGTCAGCAGTACCTATAAATACGATGCTATCAGATCAAAAAAAGAAGAGAGGAGTTCTGGGTCGTGAGAAAACGTAGCTAGGGCTTATTTGTTGGCATTTTGGAGAGCTGTGAAGGAACTAGAAGTGGAATCCACCTTTCTTCAAGGAGTATCATTCTTCCAAGCACCAACATTATAGTGTTTCCCCTCTTCTCTCTTTACTCTCTCTCATTCTAGGGCATGGGCATGGAAATGGTTGTGGCATTTTCGTGTTCCATGGCTAGCAAAGTTAATTTTAGGGATTCCTTTAGATCTTTTTATGTAAACTTGATGATTTTGTAATCTCGTGATTTATTTATGATGATGTGGTTTGTTCATCCATATTTCTCTTAATGCTCATGAATGTGTGGCCAACATTTATTGTGTTTTGGTTGAATCTATTGAACTATACATAAGGATTTAGGTTTTAGATCATGAATATGGTTGATGTATATTTAATTTCATTCTAATGGATGAGTGAGTTAATTAGCTAACAGGATAGAAATATACCCTTTGGTCATGCATGACAATTGTTAAGAATCAATATTAATGAATGGAATTTGCTCTAGTTTTCATGGACACATAGTGAGCTAGGCAAATAACATATGGTTAATTGACCTAGATATAGGCTTTTAGCTAGTGGAGTTTCTTAAGCTAACAAATTCATTCATGCATAATGCTCACATTGGTTGCATATTATCAAGTGGAATAGTTAGTGAAGAAGGAGTCTCTATTCTCCAATCCTTGATTCTTAATCTCTTATTAAAGCTTTTTAGTCTTTTAATCAATTCACACCTTTTCTCCCTATTTGAATGTCCTTGAATAGAATTTCTTAAACTACTAGTTAATAGTTAGCTTAGATATTAATCCTAATCCTCAAGGGAACAAACTTAACTTCTCACTTTATTACTTGCGCGACCCGTGCACTTGCGGTACACAAAAGTGGTCAACAAATGGGGAGCGGGTTACAGGACTGACGCAAGAAGAAGAACATAGAGGTAGAGTGGGGGAGGCGAGTCGCGGGTCTGAGCAAGCAGGAAGAAATGGAGGCATAGGAGTGGACTAATTTTGAATAAGGAAGAAGAAAAGGGAGGCAGTGAGGGGGGCGGAAGGGGGCAAGGGATTTGGGGGGGGGGAATGGGATTTTGGTCTCTCATGTCCTATAATGAATTTGGGCTTTGGGGAAAATAGGAGGCCTAAGGGTACTTGGGGAAGTGGGATATGGAAAAGATTGGGGAAGAGTGGGAAATATTAGTGAGAAATGTGAAGATTTTGGTGGAAGAGGGATCCTGAAAGATTTTAGGAGAAGAAAATATGTTATTGGACATTAGGAATAATGATAGTTAATCAAAATTTATGATAATTAAGTTAATTAATTAATTATTGGTTAAAAAAAGATAATTAGTAGCCTATATTAAAGTTTAAAGTTTAAATTAATTGTTGATTGATAATTGTTATAATTTATTTTTGTAAAATATGTTATTGGACATTAGGAATAATTATAATAATTAAAATTTATGATATTTAAGTTAATTGATTAATTGTTAGTTTTGAAAAAGATAATTAGTAGCCTATATCCACTACTACAAATTTGAGTTTTAGAGACCGATTTATTTTGGTCTCTATGGAGACCAAAATAAAGACCGATTTAAAAAAAAAATTACTATCGAAATAAAATTGGTCTCTACATCAGTCTTTAAATTTTTTAGATACCGAATTAGAGACATAAAATTATGTTATAAAAGAAATTAAAAAGATAAAAAATGTCTTATTGTTAGAGACTGATATTTCGGTCTCTAAATAAAAAAATTTACAAAAAAAATAGTAGAAACCACAAATTCGATTTCTAAAAAATAAAAAAAATAAAAAAGGGTTAGAGACCGAAATATCGATCTCTAAATAAAAAAATTATAAAAAATAATAATTAGAGACTAAAAATTCGTTTTCTAAAGAATTCTTCTCGAATATTTCCCAAATATTTCCCATATGCTCTGATTCTCTCTCTTACTCAATCCCCCTCATTCCTCCAATCTTTGGTCCACCGTCAAGGCTCCACGGTGTGGTCCGCCGTCTTTGGCTCCATGGGCCACACACCAAAAAATGGAAAGGCATCAGAACCACGCCAGAAACAGTCGAATCTGTGCTAGCACCGAACAACAGTCGATCCACAAACAGCCACTCGAACTAGACCGGCGACGCCTAGAACAGCCCTCGCATCCGACTCCCACCCTGAATTTGCACCACCCCGGATCTGCTCTAACTGCATCTGTCCGACGCAGCCCTCCATCCGCACCTCTGACCGCCGCTCGAACCAGACCGGAAATGTCGAACTGCCGCTGACTAGCTAACTCCCCGACTCTCTCGCGTTGCCTCCTCGTGCGCGAAGCTAGAGGTCTAAGCCTCACTTTCAGTTTTTTCTCATTTCATTTCTCACTATGTGATTTTGTTTTCTAAAGCATGCTTCTCTTGTGTTTTTCTGAAGCAAATTTTTTGGTTTTTTTTAATCATGAAAAGAAAAGAAAAAAGAAAATAAAAACAAGGGGATTTGGCTTATTTTTAGCACCAGCCCACTTATACGTGATTCACACTTTTTTAGGTGTTGTACTATGTTAAAAATTTATTTTTTTGAATTTGAGTTGGCCTGATTAGATGATATGTTAAGTGATAATTGCTCATTTCTAACTGATAGATTTTTGCTGCGTATGTGTTATTTGTTTTAATCTTATTTGAGGCGTTCTGCACATTGTTTTAATTTTAATCTTAAGTGTTATTTGTTTTAATATTTATATCATTGTTTTCCCTCTTAAATTAGCATTCTTTCCATCAGAATGATACAAAATTATGGGGGTGGAGTCAAATGGGTTTTCAATTTATTGTGCATTGCTTTGTGGTCATGAGTTTAGGGTTTAAACAAAGTAACTAGTCAGTAAAATTAATCCTAAGTTCATGTACTAGTTTATAGGATTGTAAATTGTAATGATCTTGCAATTAATTCATGTTAAATCTTATTAGTAGATAATGTATTAGTTAAAAAATATTCAATAAGTAATTTCTCTCTTGTTAATTCATTTTTTTAATTTAACTCATAAATCTCACCCATTTGTTGTATCTTAAATTTATATAATTTTTGTTTAAAAGTAATGAACTAATGTCTAATTTTTAGATTAGTTTTAGAAATTTGTTGCTTATGGTTAAACTAAATTTTACTTATAGCTTTAATATTTCATTTTGATTATGTTACAGAATATGGACATTCATTAATATCGGGCTTGGATGTACTTTTGTTGGGTAGGAAGGGACTTGCTATATGTTTATAGAAGGGATAGAACAATTTGTTTCCTTTGCATGCCAACAAGCACATTTATCAAATTGAAATATTAGATGCCTTTGTTCTAAGTGCAAAAACCTGAACTACTTGACTCCTGAGGATGTTAAAGTTCATCTTTATCAAAAGGGGTTTACACATGATTATTGGTATTGGACAAGTCATGGAGAAATTGATCTGACTTTGATTGGAGCTTTTAATAGTCATCCAAGCACCTCTACCACTACACAAATGGGTAATAATGACCATTTAAATAGATTTGAGGTCATGGTTTATGATGTCGTTGGTCCAGAGTTTGGGTTCCATTACAATCAACCCTTAGAGAAGCCTCCAAATAAAGATGCTCAAAAATTTTATGATATGCTTCATGCGGCCCAAAAGCCTTTGTGGCCGGGATGTGAAGATGAAACTGAATTATCTGTTGCTATTGAATTATTGAATATCAAATTAGAGGGAAACATTTCCCAACAATCTTTTAATCAAACAATAGCACTTATGAAAATGACACATCCTCCTAGAAATCTCATCTTAGAAAATTTTTATAAGGTGAACAAAATAGTTTCCAAACTAGGTCTTACTGTAAGGAGAATTAATTATTGCATGAATGGTTGAATGTTGTTCAATGAAGAGGGAGTTACAAAATGCACATTTTGTGGTGCGACTCGATATAAAATAAAATGGATTAGTAAGGGAAAAACCAAGGAGATACCTGTAAAGAGGTTTATTTATTTACCTCTCATTCCTAGGCTGAAAAGATTATATGCTTCAATGAGTTCTGCTCCGCACATGAGATGGAATTATGAAAATAGACAAGAATTAGGAGTGTTATGTCATCCATCAAATGGAGAAGACAAGAAACATTTGGATGAAACATATCCTGAATTTAAAGTTAAACCAAGAAATGTTAGATTATGCTTAAGTGCTAATGGTTTTACTCCATATAGTCATTCAACTATTCCTTACTCATGTTGGCCTGTAATTGTCACTCCATACAATCTTCCTCCAGAACTATGCATGACAACTCCATATATATTCTTGACTTTGATTATTCCTGGGCCACACAATCCGAAAAGTAAAATAGATGTGTATTTGCAACCTTTGATAAATGAGTTGAAATTGTTGTGGGAACAAGGTGTCCTAACTTATGATATTTCAAAAAAAGAAAATTTCATAATGAAAGCTGAATTAATGTAGACAATAAATGACTTTCCTGCGTACAACATGATTGTCGGGTTAGAGTATAACAGGGAGATTGGCATATCCATATTGTATTAATCGAACAAAGGCTTTCACTTTGAAACATGGTGGCAAATGTTCTTAGTTTGATTGTCATCATCAATTTCTACCTATAGATCATGCATACTGCAGAAATAAGGATGCATTTTATAAGAATATATAAGAGAAATTTATATCTCCACCTAGGTTGTCTGGGCTCAAGGTATGGGAAGATGTTTGTGATGTTCCAAAGGTAATTGAGGTGGGTCCATATATATATGCTGGGTTCGGGGTTACTCATAATTAGATAAAGCAAAGTATTTTATGGGAGTTACCATATTGGGAAACTAATATGATCAGACACAATCTTGATGTGATGCATATTGAGAAAAATGTGTTTGATAATGTCTTTAATACAATGATGGATATTAAAGACAAAACCAAATACAATGTTAAAGCTAGAATGGATATGAAAGAGTATTGTAGGCAGAGGGAACTACAGTTGCAAGAATTGCCTAATGAAAAAATTTTGAAGCCTAAAACAAAATTTGCATTGTCCATGGAGCAAAAAAAGGCTGTATGTAAATGGGTTAGTGAATTAAAAATGTCTAATGTATATGCCTCTAATCTGTATAGATGTGTAAACATGAGAGAGGGGAAGCTATTTGGGATGAAGAGCCATGATTGTCATGTGTTTATAGAGCGGTTGCTACTAATTGCTTTTGGTGCATTGCTAGATCCAGTGTGGAAGCCTTTAGCTGAGTTAAGTAAATTCTTTAGAGATTTGTGCTCAATAGTGTTACGTGTGTTTGATTTGTTGCTAATGGAGCAAAACATCGTCATTACAACATGTAAGTTGGAACGAATCTTTCAACCTAGATTCTTTAACTCAATGGAGCATTTACCTATTCATCTGCCGTATGAGGCAAGAATAGGAGGCCCTATTCAATATCGATGGATGTATCCATTTGAGAGGTAATCATATACTTTATTACGTTTTAAATGTGGTAATCTTTTTATTTCAAATTTTAGTAATTAATGATATCATGTTTCTTTTAGGTACTTGAATAGGTTGAAACGAATGGTTAAAAACAAATCACATGTGGAAGGGTCCATATGTGAGGCATATTTATGCCAAGAGACTTCTCATTTTTGTGCTTACTATTTTGAATCACATGTGCAATCAATAAGAAATAAAGTTAGTCAAAATGATTATGGAGGTTGGTGTGGTGTGGAATGTGATTAAAAATAAATATTAAAAATAGTTGCCAAGTTCCACCAAAAATATAAAAACCTTGCAACCAGTTGTAGTAAGCAAGGGTCGATCCACAGAGAACTAATTCAATTAACACTATCAATCCAATTCCTAAATTAAACTCTAATGAAAAATAAACAGTAAAAGTAAAAGAGGGTTTTGTTGATTAAAACTAAAAAGAGAAATTAAACTTAAACCAAAACAGTAAACACAAATTGAATTACGAAGTTAAAGACATTGGTTAAGAGATGGAATCCACCACTAGATTTATGTGATTATGCTAACTTACATACTCTTTATACCAACATGATCAATTATGTTCTTATGTGATTGTGAGATAAATTCCCTATTTTCCTTAAGTGTTGGCCAATTTAGCAACCGCTCAAATCAACTCCTAATCATCGATTAGTTATAAAGCAACCGCTCTTACAACTATCCAACAATTGTATTAAGATTTAGAAAATCAAACACACTAAGATCTAATCACACACCAGGATTAAATTACTTAGAACATATATTTCACTAGATCTATTACCGTAACATAGCATAATATATCCAGATCTACCACTTTTACAATTGGTAAATAGCATAAAGATAATTATACCCACATGAACATCATACATTCGCTAGATTTACTACCGCAACCGCGCATAATAAACCCAGATCTACCACTTTGAAAGCGGGAACAAGTATAAAAACCTTCATACTAACAATAGATTCATAAATATATGAATAAAAACATAACTGTATTGATATAAAGAAATATGCAAGATTCACATAATCAAAACTAGGGTTTCATCTTCCCTTAACCAAATAAGAAAACTAGCCACACATGGCAAATTCAAAAATAGAAGAAAAACATAGTTCAGAATGAAAGTGCAAAAGAAAACTGAAGATCAAACTAGTTTCCACAGGTTGGGGATGATCGATCTCCGATTGCTCGAACCCGAGACTCCAATCTTCGATCCACTTCCTCTCTTCTTGTTCTTTGAATCCTCTTGTTGGTGCTCCCAAACCTCTTTTTAGGGACTCTAAGCAACCCTATTTATAGGTTTGGGAACCTAATTTAGCATTAAAACACGAAATTAAACTTCTAATGCGAAGACACGGTAGCCGTGTCATATTACACTTGCCCAACCCGTGTTCAATTCTGATGATAGATTCTCAGCTATTCCAAAGTCAGAGAAGAACACGGCCCACCCCATGTCACTTGACACGGGCCGTGTTCTCGGTCAAGGCTTGAAATTGACTCTTCCTCATGAAGTCAGAGAAGTACACGTCCTACCCCGTGTCATTGGACACGGGTCGTGTTCTTCAAAACCTTCCAGTCTTCAAAGTCAGAATAATACACGGCCTACCCCGTGTCATTTGACACGGGCCGTGTTGATCATTTTCTTCTAATCCAGCCTTGATTCTTCATGAATGCCCTTCTTCCTTTGCTTCTGAGGGTAAAACTGATCTTCTTAAGTATTCATCTCTCTCCTCAAATGGCCATCAAGCTTGGTTTGATGCTAATGGACTCAAACACTCAAAGATATCCTGAAAAACATAATTCATTTATGAGTGTTTATAACCGCATTTAGCATAGTTTCACAATAAACATCCAAAGACAACTCTAAATCAGAAACTTAGCTAAATGTCAACAATTGAGCACATATAGAGTCCAATTAAATCAATCATAAGGTATTTAAAGTATGAAAATAATTGACAGATCAAAGGTTTAGATTAGACAATCCAACCTACTTTATCAATTTTCAATCATCTTGGTTGCTTAGCTTGAACTTGTAACTGTAGGTATTTACTGGATAAGGAAGTAGCTGCTGCACATTTACATATCCTACTTAATTGTGAAGAGGTTCAACCATATATTGGGTAAGTGAACTAAATCATTCTTGAATTGTTCATTTTAGTATGTATATGTAATTGGTTCATATTTAGTAACCTTGTGCATGTTGTTAGAGTTTTTGAGGAATATTTGAAAGCAACTAATCTAAACATTAGTTACATTGATGTTGATAGTATGATTGCATCTGAATTTTTAACCTAGTTCCGAAGTTATGTAAGTGTCTTAACACTTTTTTTTAATGATATAAATACTTGATAGTTATGTTATAAATTATATTGATTTTATTATTATCATTTGTATGCTCATAATAAAAATAAATTAGTACAAAGTCAATTGTTGCACCATTTAGCATGGGGTCCTAAGAGAAAGGTTCATACATTGCCTATCTACTTTATCAATGATTATAAGTTTCATACAAAAAATTGGAGTATCATTAAAAAAAACCATCAATTGTGGGATTTGTGTTAAGGGTAATGACAAAGTAGAAGAAGAGAGTTCTTATTATGGCATCATTAAAGGAATTGTGGAAGTAGAATACCCAGGAGAACCAATGAAACAGTTAGTGTTGTTTAATTATGAATGGTTTGATGTTGTACTTAATTATGGTGTGAAGGTTCATAAACAACATGGAATTATGGAGGTTCGACATACTCGACGGTATCCAAAATATGACCCCTTCATATTTTCTCAAAATGCAATTCAAGTGTATTATGCACCTTACCCTGAAAAAAATAAAAGACAATGCTAATTGGTGGGTTGTCATTAAAACCAAACCAAGAGGTATTGTTCATGCTCGATATGCATTAGAGGTTGCATATCAAGATGCTGCAACCTATGTGGATTTTATAACAAATGATGACCTTCTTGATAACTTGAGAGATGAAGAAGATGATAATCATGAGGTAGAAGCTGATGTCAGTGAGGATGATGAGGAAGATGAGGTAGAAAGTAATGAAGGAAAGGATAACGAGGAAGATGAAATTGATTTTGATAATGATTCTGAAAATGACAATGAAGATGAAGATCTTCAACAATATGAATTGCTTGATAATGATCATGATGACGATGATAATGATGAATATGATGACTATGATGATGATGATCATCATCATGAATATGATTAGTGTTTTTTTTTCAAATGTTAACAAATGGTAAATTAATTGTGTTTTGTATTTTGCACAAAATAATTATTATTTATTTAATAAGCATTTTAATTTACATTCCATTTGTGTTCATTGCAGATGTTCGAGAGAGATTAAGGTAAAGGAAAAGTTTCTAAGGGTCACCCAAAAAAGCAACAGCCGGTGCGACCAGTGCGACATTCTACTTCTCACCCACCTTTAACACCTCTACTAGTTCTCCATCTCCTGCTACTACTCCATCACCCACATTACCCATATTTACTTATTTCATCCTAAGTGCACTTTCACCACCTCGTACTCAACCATCTCACCGTGTGATGCCTTCGATAGAGGAGTCTCATCACAATATTGGATTATCTATCCCTCCAACAGATGTAGGATCTGCACCTGGATCAAGTCATACTCAGGATGCATTAGATGCACAAATGCCTAGTAGCAAACTAATTTTATATCTAGAAAGAGATGGGTATGTATAAGTTTCATTTTAGTTTAAATTACATTATTATGTTTGATATATTATAACTAAACACCTATATTGTTTGTAGATTTTTGCCTTCACACCTGGTGGCAAATGACATCAGTGATATCTTCAGGAGCCATTATTTAGAGTCATGGAC
Organism: Ormosia semicastrata; assembly: GCA_029884595.1. Lineage (NCBI taxonomy): Eukaryota > Viridiplantae > Streptophyta > Magnoliopsida > Fabales > Fabaceae > Ormosia > Ormosia semicastrata. The sequence continues at coordinate 9,227,787 of JAQQTO010000063.1, read as the reverse complement.
ATCATGGAAAAGGATAAGTAATACCACAAGAGATATGTGGTTTGCAGAGTTTATGGTAATTTTCAAATTTTTATTACTATAATTTAAAATTTGATAGACTTTTTTTGGTCATAAACAATTTACTTACTCATATTTATTGCAGAGGAAGTATATTGTCATTCCACCATATAATTATTGGGCTCGAAGAAACTTTGAAAAACGGGGTGCAGCATTGTTAAAGAATGTTATGGAAAAGGCTCACAAGAAAATGGAGAGACCAAGTTGGCTTGGGGATGAGATATGGGACGCATTGTGTACACATTGGGAAAGTGAGACTTTCAAGAAGAAAAGTGCAATTGCAAAAGCCAATCGGGCATCTGATTGTGGAGGATATGGAGCTTCATATCACACCAGTAGCTCTATTACCTCATCTCAGCATAGAGATAATCTGGTTAAGTTCACTATTATCTTTCATTATTGTCAAAGTTGTCTAATATGGTTAAATTTACCAATATGATTTTGTTACAATTGCTGCAGACTAAGTTGAATGGTGTTGTTCCATCAGCACCGATATTGTTTCACCACACACATCGACGTAAGGATCACACATGGGTGGATAGGAGATTAGGACATATATTTGTAAGCAATTGTTTTATCTAATTTGAACACTTGGGTTTGAAATAATGATGTTTAGTAATTGTATTCTTGTTGCTATCTTGATGTTTAAAGGGAACTCTAAATATAAGTCATAATTTTTTTTATGTGTGTGCTTACAGCTTTTGACATGTGATTAAAACCACGTTTATTCTTATACTTTATGTCATGACTTATATTATGTTAGACTTATATGCTACTTTAACTTTTTGCATTAATTAGTGTCATATTGGTATTGACAAATGGGTTGACTGATCGAGTCATTCCCATTTTGCCCTCTTTACTTTTTTAATCTTCTTCGAGAAAAAAAAATGACATATGCTCTTACCTAACCAAATTTGCAAACAAAATGCAAGAAATGACCCAAAGAGCATCAGAGCAGGGAACTCCTCCCCCAGATGAGTTGGATGTGTGGCATAATGTGGCTAGAGTGAAAAAAAGGTAAAATATATGGTCTTAGAATTGAGTCAACTGTAGTGGCTAGAAGACCACAATATTGTGGCTCAAGTTCTTCATCATTTGACTGGGTGCGAAGAGATGAACTTGAAGAATTAAGAGGTGAGAGAAATGAGCTTCGGGCTCAAGTGGCAGATAATAGGAGACAAATTGAGGAGACAAACTAGCTGGTACGAGAGATGATGCTGTCGATGAACTTTCAATCTTCTCAAACATTTCCCGTGAGTGATGGAGCAGAAGAGGAGGACGACGAGGACGAGGTCGAGGAGGAGTTTTTATGATTATAGTTTAGTTTGTGTTGTGCTCAATTTTCTTATATTTGAAATGTTGTAGTAATGAGATATTGTAGATAATGCTTAGTTTAGTTTATTCTAGAATGTCTTGATGTTTAAATGAGATATTCTAAATACTGAATTAGTTTAGTTTACGTTATTTTTTATTTATGTATTTGGTTATATATGAGATTGTTGACTGTTGTTTATTAGGTGTTTTAAAAATTTGATTTTTAATAAATTTAAAAATAATTACAAATTCATATCACTAATTAGAGACCAAATTAGGGACCGAATATATAAAAAAGACATTTAGTGACCGATTTAGAGACAGATAAATCAGTATTGTAATATTTTCAACCTTTTAAAGACCGATTTAGAGACTGATAAATCAATCTCTAGTTTAGAGACTGATTTAGTGATTAATGTTATAAAATATATAATATATTCAGAGTTTTAGAGACTAATTTAGAGACTGATTTAGAGACTGATAAATCGGTCTCTAGTTTAGAGACTGTGTTAGCGACCGATTTTATATAATATATTCATGTTTTTTAGAGATTGATTTAAACACTTATTTAGAGACTGATATAGAGACCAAAAAATAGGTCTCTAATGCACTTTTTTGAAAAATAATTGACCAATATTTGAACAAAAATTAGTGACCAATTTTTTTAAAAAATCGGCCTCTAAATTTAGAAACTGACTAATATCAGTCACTAATATTTAGCGGTGAGGGGTTTAGAGTCCGATTTAAATCGGTCTCGAAATCGATTTCTAACTATTTTAGAGACCGATTTTCTTAATTTAATCGGTTTCTAAAATCCAAATTTCTAGTAGTTATCAAAGTTTAACATTAAAATTAATTGTTATTTTATAACTGTTATAATTTATTTTTGTGAACAGGTATTATAAAATTTAAACAATGCCACTAAGAGAAGAATTACCAACAAGATGGTTGGAGGGTGCTCTAAGTGATGATATTGGATGACATTTCAGATCACCTATATCTAGAAATCAAAACAACATCACATGCAAACGCAAACTTTGTCATAAAGTAATAAAGGGTGACATTATTAGATTGAAGCAGCACATAGCACATTATAAAGGACAAGTAGCATTATAAAGGACAAGTAGCAGGTTATCCTAGAGTCAACTCATTTTTCAGGGAGAATATGATGAAACTCATGAATGGGAAAGCAAAAGAAAAAATTCTAAAAAGTAGAAGATTTCAATGAACGCTTAAGGGGAAATGTTGAAGAGGAAAATATGGAAGACTTTATTGATGAGCAAATGAGGCTAGCTACACAGGAGACCCTTAGATCACACCGTGAATGGGAATATAGACAAAGATTCAGACAACAAATAGAAGAATTTGGAAATAAATGTGAACAAGGTGGAAGCTCCCATGCAAGTGTTAATGGACCCACAAGGCCACAAGATGTTTCTTTTGCTATGAGGTCTACAAATGTTGACATTATCAGAAGAGCGTGAAGCAAACCAAAATTAGCGGTTCTTGGATAAAAACACTAAGAAAGCAGCTTGGATTAGCAGTAAGCAAGTTTATAATTTATGAGTGTTTACTTATGAATTTAGCTAATTCTCCTCTGTTGCATAATTTGATTGTCAAATCAGTTAAGGTAGGCAAGGGAGTCAAGTACCCAACTCCTTATGAAGTTTCAGATGTGTATTTGGAAGTTGAATATAAAAAAGACACATGAATGGACAAATATATTAAAAGGTGGAAAGAAAGAAGAGTCATAATAATGAACTTTATTATGAAAGAAGAGTCACAATAATGTGTAATGAAGTATAAACCACACACATATTATGAACTTTATTGTTTACTGTAGTAATGAGACAATTTTCTTAAAGTCTATTAGTGCTTCTAGTGTTGATTCTAGAAATATAGATTATCACTTTCAGTTGCTTGATAAAGTTGTAGATGGAGTTGGAGAAGAATATGTAGTTCAAGTGGTTATAGACAATGAAAAAACACTAAAAGCAGCTAGTAAAAAACTGATGAAAAAGAGACCACATCTATAATGGTTTGCATGTGCAACTCATTATTTGGACCTTTGCTTGGAGAATATAGGAAAAAAGTAAAATGTGACAAAATTATTGGATGATGCAAAAACAGTGATAACTTTCATCTATAACCACGTATGGATAGCAAATTTGATGAAGAAATACACTGAAGGTAGAGAAATTGTCCATCCTAGCATTACTTGATTTGCAACACAGTTCTTGCAGTTTCAAGCTACTGTGAAGCAAAATCAAGGTTTAAGAAAACATGTTCAACTTAGAAAAATTTAAAAGATCTAAGTTTAAGAAAGAGAAAAAAGGACCAGCATATGAAGCACAAAAATTTATTGTGAGTAGTGAATTCTGGAGTAAGGCCATTGATATACTAAAAGTATTTGAGCCTATTGTAAAAGTATTGAGGCTGGTCGATGGTGACATGAAGCCAACTATGGGTTTTATTTATGAAGCCATAGATCGAGCCAAATAATCTATCTAGAAAAATTTTCGATATCATACAAGCAACAATGAAATAATTGACCAATGTTGGAGATTCATGCATTATGATCTTCATTATGCGGGTACGTCAATAAGTAATATAATTTATAATTTTATGTTTTGTTATAAAATTTTACATTCATGGCTTTATGCACAATAATTGATTAACTTTCCTTTTACGTTATTTTCTTAATCCACAATTTCAATATGAAGTTGAACATGGGTCTGATGTTTATAAAGAAACTTTTGATGGAACTAGTAATGTCATAATAAAATTGGAAAGAAACATAGATCATCAAATCAAAGCTTTGAATCAAGTTAGTAATGAATGTTTATATTTAATCTTATAAATTTATAATTAAATATTATATATTTATTTATTGACATATTATATTATGTTATGCAGATGATGATTTTTAGAGAAAAAAAAGTGAATCATTTAGTACACCACAAGCTCAAAGAGCTTGGGCTAAAATAAATCCAAGTAAAATAATATTTTTTCTTTTTTTTACAGGTAAATCTATTTTAAAATTATTGTTTATACTTTATATGACAAATAACTTATTCATTTTGCTTGTTCATTTAAATAACTAAATGGTGGTCGATATTTGGATTATGTGCTCCTGAACTTCAACGCGTGGCAATAAAGGTTCTTAGTCAAACAACTTTAGCCACAAATTGTGAGAGAAATTGGAGCATATTCAGCTACATCCATATGAAGACAAGGAATAGGCTCAAGTACAAAAAGTTACAAAAACTTGTCTTCATATTTTACAACATAAAGCTGAAAATGAGACATGAAAAGAGGAGACGTCAAGAAGAAATTGAAACTGATTTTAATCCATTTAATCTTAACTACATATTTTAAGAAGATGATTCATTATCTCCTTGGATTGAAGAAAAAGAAGGCCCTTTATTAGATGGAGTACAAAATTCAAAGTGGTTACTTAGAATTGATACTGATGATGAAGATATGGAAGCTAAAGATGATGATGATATAGGTTCTAATAAAAATAGCAGTGCGTTTAAGTCCTCTAAGTAACAATAGTGGTAATGGTGGTGTTGATGTAGAAGCTAAAAAAAGTGATCATGGTGATGATGAATATAGATAAAATGATCCATATAAGGAGATTCCATACAATTGGCGTGACAAAAACCTAATGATTGATATGACAACATCTAGGCCAAATATGGTTCCTTCTAATAGTTCATTTGGTGATAACAAAAGAGGTGGATCACAGTCTAAGAGAGGAAGAATGCAACAAAATGTTACACTTGAATATTCTTCCTTTTTGAGTTTGCACAAAGTTTTAATGACTTTGGTATTGGTGAATCATCTCAAAGTAGTCAATGATAATATCCACCATCTTATTAGTATCCTTGTTTTGATGCATATGATAAATATGCCAGTAGTCAAGCTCCACCATAACATCAATCTTCAATGAACTATCAAGATCCTTATTATTAATAATCAAGTGGTGGATTTTTTTTTTATTTTTTTGGACAATGAGCCACACAAGATGATAGTCAAAATGAAAGTGGAGGTTATGATCTTCTAGGCCATTCTATCATGTGGTAGTAATTATCATGTAAATTCTATTTATATTATCTTTAAGTAATTTATTTATATTTTTATTATTTTAAATTTAATAATTTACTTTATTATTATAAAGGTCTTTTAAGTAAGGTTTACTTTATTAATTGTGAAGTGCCAGTAAAAAAAACTTCTTTTGTTGCTTCTAAATTTTTAAGATATTAACTATGAGTTTATATCATGTTTTCTTTTGTAATGAAGTCATATATCTAAATAGTGGCTTTGCTCCTTGGATAATTGGTGGCCTAATAAAAATCGCACTAGTTGTATTCCTTTAAGTGAGTTCAATTCTTTTTTATCTATGTAAAAAATATGACATATTTATGTGAAATATATTTGAAACTTGTTTAAATTTATATACTACTAAATTTCTTACTCCCTTACATTTATATATATGTGTGTGTGTGTGTGTGTGTGTGTGTAATTGGTGGCCTAATAAAAATTGCACTAGTTGTATTCCTTTAAGTGAGTTCAATTCTTTTTTATCTATGTAAAAAATATGACATATTTATGTGAAATATATTTGAAACTTGTTTAAATTTATATACTACTAAATTTCTTACTCCCTTACATTTATATGTGTGTGTGTGTGCCCAAATAAAACTTTAAAATGCCTATTTATAATCATTGTGACAATAATTATGTTCCTTTAGTTAGAAATTCAATTTTGTTGTAAATAAAGAAGAGAAAATATAGAGAGATCAAGACAAGAATGGAATAGAGAAGAGAATATAGAGAGATCGAGACAAGAAAATATGGACTCAAAATCTAGTTCTTCAGGAACTAGTTGTATTCTATCTTCTTATTTCTTTATATGAAATCATGTCCTTATATAGGACTCCAAATATAAAGAATGAGAGAGTGGTTACATTTCTCAATACAATGCACCATTATGTGCAAATGATACAAAGTAAGTGTCATGGTTACAAAGCAATTAACCACACCAAAGGTTTTAACTATCAACCCATACTTATGGTTTCCTTTAAATCAAATTAAGGTAGTCATCCACCACATACAAAATGTGCATGTTTTATAATATTTCCCCTTGGATGACTATATACTATGAATATGCCTCGTTAAAACCTTGCTAAGAAAAACCCAGTGAAATAAAAACTTAGCAAAGGAAAAAGAGTACAATATTCATAGGCAATTTCCCCTCAAAATATAACCAATTATGAAAGGTCCTTAAGTTGACGCATTTCAATGTTATGCACATGCTTCTTGAAAATTGAAGTTGGTAATGCCTTTGTGAATAAATCAGTTGGATTGTCACTCGAGTGAATTTTACAAATATCAATATCACATTTCTTCAGGAGTTCATAAGTGTAAAAGAACTATAGTGAAATATGTTTAGTTCTATCACATTTTATGTAGCCTCCTTTGATTTATGCAATACATGCTGCATTATTCTCATGCAATGTTGTTGGCTCATCATTTTCCTTCAATAATCCACATGTTCCTTTAATGTGTTGGATCATAGTTCTCAACCATATACACTCACGACTTGCTTCATGAATGACCAATATTTCTGAATGGTTTGATGAGGTAGCAGTGATTGTTTGCTTTATATACCGTCATGCGATAGTAGTATTTTCACATATGAACATATAACCTGTTTGTGACTGAGCTTTATGTGGATCAAAAAGATAACCAGCATCAGCATATCCTACTAATTTTGACTTTCCTCCCTTTGGGTAAAACAAACCCATGTCAGATGTGCCACGGAGATAATGAAGAACATGGTTTACTCCATTCCAATGTCTTCGAGTTAGTGCAGAACTAAACCTTGCAAGCAAATTGACTACAAAAGCTATATCTGGTCTAGTGCTATTTGTAAGAAACAAAAGAGCTCCTATTGTACTAAGATATGGTACTTCAAGACTAAGAATTTCTTCTTCATCTTCCCATGAACGAAAATGATCTCTTTTTACATCAAATGAACGAACAATCATTGGGGAGCTTAATGGATAAGATTTATCCATATAAAATTATTTCAAGATTTTTTTTTATATAAGATGATTGATGCACAAGAGTTTTACTTGCCAAATGTTCAACTTGAAACCCAACAAAACTTTGTCTTTCTAAGATCCTTCATTTCAAATTCCTTCTTTAGGTAGTCTGTAGTCTCAAAGATGTCTTCTAAAGTCCCTACTATGTTAAAATCATCAACATAAACTACGACTATAGCAAATGCAGAATTTATTTTCTTGATGAAAACACAAGGACAAACAAGATTATTTTCATATCTATTTTTCAATAAATATTCACTTAAATAATTATACCACTTGCGTTCAGATTGCATTAACCCATACAAGGATCTTTGAAGTTTAACATAGTACAATTGTCGAGGTTTTGAATTATATGCTTTAGGCATCTTAAATCCTTTAGGGATTTTTATATATATGCCATTATCCAATGATCCATATAAGTAAGTTGTCACAACATCCATTAGACGTCTGTCAAGTCCTTCAGAGACTGTCAAATTAATCAAATATCTGAAAGTAACTGCATCCATAACAAGGGAGTAAGTCTTTTTATAATCTATACCACGCCTTTGTGAGAAACTATGTGCTGCAAGTCGTTCCTTATATCTCATAATTTCATTTAGTTCATTTCTTTTTTGTACAAAGACTCATTTATATGTAACGGGTTTGACATCTTCAGGTGTCTAGACTACTAGTCCAAATACATTACATTTGACTAAAGAATCTAACTCAGCTTGTATTGTTTCTTTCCATTTTGGTCAATCACTTCAATATCAACATTCCTCTATACTTTGAGGCTCAAGCTCATTATCATTGATAATTTCAGAAGCAATTGGATATGCAAAAACATTATCAACAACAACTTTATCTCTTCCTCTCATATTTCTAAATTTTAATGAGATCTCATAATTTGCTAGTACCATAACCACTTCTAGGGTTGCTTCCCTAGAAATATGGAGTTATTTATCTATATTGCTTTTGACCTTTTTAGGAGTGTCGATAACCTCTTCTAGACCATCATTTTGAAGTTTTTTCATTTCCTTCTTTTTTTTGAGGAACAGTGTCCTTTGTACCAATAGGTGTACCATGCTTCTAGCGTGTTTTAGATTCATTAGCTACTATACCCACAAGATGTCCTGCAAGGATAACTAATCATACAGGAGTATTTATTGTTGGCACATGTGATTTAGTGACCTTTTGGGTGTCAACAAAAAATATTTGGCAATTGATTTGCAGCGTTTTGCAAATGAATTATTCTTTGAACTTCAAGTTCATATTGATTTGTGCGTGCATCAAGATTGGACAATGTTGGTGTGTTCCAACAAAATTTTTTGTGCTTTGGACCCTTTTCCTTTTTCTTCCCCTAATGATGGGAAAGTTGACTCATCAAATTAATAATCTAAGAATCTTGCTCTAAAAAGATCATCAGTTAAAGGTTCAAGATATCTAATGATAGATGGGGAGTCAAAACCAACATAAATACCAAGGCGACGTTGGGGGCCCATCTTAGTTCGTTGAGGGGGTGCAATAGGAATATAAACAGCATAATAAAAAATTCTAACATGAGATATATTATGTTGTTGATCAAATATAAGTTGTAAAAGTGAAAACTTGTGATATGCAGATGGTCGGATGCAAACCAAAGAAGCAGCATGAACTATAGCATGTCGTCAAGCAAATTCAGTAAGTTTTGATTTCATAAGCATAGGTCTAGCAATAAATTGTAAATGCTTAATAAAAGATTTAGCTAATCCATTTTGAGTATGAACATGTGCAATGAAATGCTCAACACTAATTCCTATTGACATGTAATAATTAGAAAAGGCTTTTGAAGTAAACTCACCTACATTATCTAAACGAAATGAAATACTGGAATAGTCCACAAGATGGATCGATTAGGCCACAAATGTCACATTGTATTCTTTGTAGAAAATCAAGAGACTCCAAAGATAATTTAGACGGGGAAAGTCTAACAATTAATTTACCTTAAGCATAAGAGATACAAAAATAATAATTAGGCAGAAGAATTTTCTGATCCTTTAAGGGGTGTCCATGTGTATTTTCAATAATACGTTGCATCATAGTTGAAATTGGATGGCCAAGACGATCATGCTAGAACATAAAAGTTTTAGGATCTGAACACTTCTGATGCATATAATTTGACTCAACAACCCTTATTTTTGTAAAATATAATTCAAATGAGAAACTTGGAAGTTTCTCTAATATGAACTTCTGGTTCGAAATTGTAGAGGTCATATATAGATATTCTACATGTGCCTTATTTATGGTTTCAACATGATACCCATTACGACGTATATCTTTGAAACTTAGTAGATTTATTCGAGGTCTACTAGAATACAATGTATCATCATTATACAATTTTGTCCCATTTGGGAACATAATTTGGACCCTTCCAGAGCCTTTAATTACATTTGCAGAACCAGAAATGGTATTAACATTAATTTCAACTAATGCTAATTGTAAGAAATATTTTTTATTACGAAAAATTATATGAGTTGTGCCACTGTCCACTAAACATATGTCATCTTCCATTATATCAAGTTTATTTTGCATTATCTAGTAACACAAAAATATATTTGTAAGAATTAGAAAGAGACAATAAACAAGAAATATGCAAATCATTGATATTCATGTTATACATAAAACTTTAATGAAAAATTACAAATGATAAACTTCAAAATAACATAAACATAAACATATTTCAATAGTAGACATTTTCATCCCCAATCAAAAGATCAATCTTGCCACTATGGTCTTCCAAAAATATCAGAAACATCAAAATTAACATTCATAGGAGACTTATTATCGTAAGTAGGATCAACAGGTTCAAAAAAATTCATTTCAACATTTTTTTCCTTTTTCTTTTAATGATGCTTTGTAAAGTTCAACTAGGTATTTTGGAGTGCAACATTATGCAAGACCAATGATCTTTTGTTCCACATCTATAATAAATATTATCATTATTTTGATCTTCTTCAAGATTTCAACAGGTTCAAAAAAATTCATTTCAACATTTTTTTCCTTTTTCTTTTAATGATGCTTTGTAAAGTTCAACTAGGTATTTTGGAGTGCAACATTATGCAAGACCAATGATCTTTTGTTCCACATCTATAATAAATATTATCATTATTTTGATCTTCTTCAAGATTTTCCTCATTTTTGGCCCATTTCTTTTGATTCCTTTCAGTACCTTTAATTTGCTTTTAAAACTTTGAGGAGGATTAGCACGAGTCCAATAATTTTTCCTATCACAATCCCTTTTATTACTACAACCTCGTCCACGACCTTGAGAAAACGTCACATTCACTTTAGGGAATGGTATTAAGTCAGTTGGACGAGATTGATGGCTTTTCATCAAAAGCTCATTGTTTTGTTCAGCCACAAGTAAACATAAAATTAGCTCAAAATATTTTGTGAATCTATGCTCTTGATACTGCTATTGTAGGAGCACATTCGAGGCATGAAAAGTAGAATATATATGTTTTTTCTAACATCCTTATCAGTAATTTTTTCTCCACATAATTTTAATTGAGAGCTAATCTTAAACAAGGTTGAATTATATTCACTTACAGTTTTAAAATCTTGCAAATGTAAATGAATCCAATCATAGTGAGCTTTTAGAAGAATTATCATTTTTTGGTGTTCATATCTCTCATTCAAACTATTCCAAAGGGCTAATTAATGGGTCCTTAACAGTAAGGTACTCTGTTTTCAATTCTTTGTGCAAATGATGTTGAAGGAAACTCATTGCTTTTGCACGATCAGCCTGGTTTCCTCCTTTTATAGCATTCCCAAGATTCATAGCATTAAGATGAATCTCAGCATTAAGTACCCATGATAAATAAATTCTTCCAGAAATATCAAGGGCAACGAATTCAAGTTTCGTGAGGTTTGACATTCTTGATATAAGAATAAAAGCTTGAAGGATTATACTACACCGGAGAGACTTGATCATACTGATAACATGTTGTAAATAAAGAAGAGAAAATATAGAGATATCAAGACAAGAATGGAATAGAGAAGAAAATATAGAGATATCAAGACAAGAATAGAATAGATAAGAAAATATAGAGAGATCGAGCCAAGAAAATATGGACTCAAAATCTAGTTCTTCGGGAATTAGTTGTATTCTATCTTCTTATTTCTTCATATGGAATCATGTCTTAATTTGATTTAAATGATACCATTAGTAAGTGTTGGTGGTTATAGCATTTGGTGTGCTTAATTGCTTTGTGACCATTGCACTTACTTTGTAACATTTGCACATAATGGTGCATTGTATTGGGAAATGTAACCGCTCTCTTATTTTTTATATTTGGAGTCCTTTATAAGGACATAATTCCATATGAAGAAATAAAAAGAAGATAGAATACAACTAGTTTTTGAAGAACTATATTTTGAGTCTATATTTTTTTGTCTCGATCTCTCTATATTCTCTTCTCTATTCTATTCTTGTTTTAATTTCTCTATATTTTCTCTTCTTTATTTAAAACAAATTTCAATTATTCTTTAAGATAATACAAAATCTTACAAAATGAGTAAAAACTTATGCAACATTATAAATAAGGATATATGAAGAGTTATAATAATTATAATTTTTTTATATTTTGTGTAAACTTTAAAAAAATTCATGTTGAATCGACCGCAATATATATCGCAACAGTCGTAATGTCCATCATCTGAGCAACTGTAATCGCAATTTAAAACATCGTTTGGAGCTCGGACTCACTGCAACATGATTGTTCTTTCATGGATCCATCATTCCATTTCCTCTTCGATCGCACAGAATATTTTGTGGATAGAAGCAGCTTCTGATGCTTGGCGTGATCTGCATGATCGTTTCTCGCTAGCAGACGCATCTTCTACATGGCTTCTCTTCAAGACGAGATCTGCAATCTTCAGCAAGGAGATCGCACCGTTTCTGATTACTTTACGGAACTGAATATCCTTTGGGACGAGTTGGAAATTCTGCGTCCTCTCCCTTCTTGCACGTGTTCTGCGTTTGGCGTCGTCAAGTCTCAACATCAGAATGATTACGTGATCCATTTTCTCAAAGGTTTGAGGGACGAGTTTGCCATTGTTTCTTCACAGATCATGTTGATCGAGCCTCTCCTAGGCATCAACTAAGTTTTCTCACTTATTCTTCAACAAGAAGGCCACCTCGCCACTCTGGTAACTTCTCAGATTCTTACTCATGCTTCTGAAGGTGGTTTTCCGTTGAACCCACCCATGCATTGGACAAGCTAAAGTGACTTATGGTCTATATGTGATTACATTGCCTATATTTTCTATTTCCCCTTTGTGTAATACTCCCACTGTTAATATACCATTGTTCCCTCCACTCTTAATTTGTGGCATTTTCGCTTAGATCATGCTTCACATGATAGAATAAATGTATTGCATAAACAGCATCCTTTTATTGCTTCACAAATAACAATGTAGTATGCGACATTTTCCATTATGTTAAACAAAAGAAACTCCCCTTTCCCCTTAGTACTTCTACTGTTACTGCTACTTTTGAACTACTGTTGCATTTAGACAGTTGGTGTGATATCCTTATTTTGTTTTTTAAAGCAATAAGATGAATAATGAAAATAGACAAGGGCCATTATGGTTTTTTTTTTAAGCAATAAGATGAATAATGAAAATAGACATGGGCCCATTATGATTACAGAACTCTTAATTTTTGGCACGCTTGACCTTCGTATAAGAAAATAAATTTGTATTTGACATGCTTTTACCGTATTTTTGCTAAAGAATGGACAAAAGTCTATTCTCTCATTTGAAGAATGTCTCTATTGCAAGTTTAACTTTCACGCATAAAAATAAATGTTAGTATGCTATGTTTCATCTTTGTTATGTGAAAGAAGCATGTGAAAAATGGACGGTGAGAATAGGTTTTGAAAATGAGTATCTACATTATTATTATTATTATTATTATTATTATTATTATTATTATTATTATTATTATTATAGCACTCGTACAATGCATGTGATAATAAAAAAATATTTAAATATGATATATGATAATTATGGTATTACTATAAGAAAATATATTTATAATTTTTATAAGTAATCATGAGTGATGTTTAAATTTCATGTTGATATTCAAATATTTATTTTATTTTTTAAGGCATCAAATATCATGTTTATATATAAAATTTTGAGAATATTTTAAAAGTTTCAAAACTTATCAAAATAGTGTTTTGAGCTTTAGAACTATGGTCACAGATCAACTCGCTTAGCTTTATTTATGTATATTATTGTATGATTTGACATCATTACAAAAATATTTTTATTTTATAAAAAATATCTCAAAAAGGATTTCATATATATATATATATAACTTTATTATTACATTAATTAGATAATAATAATGAAATTCTAATTCAAATTTGCAATGAGTTATTAATAACATAACCTAAAAGTGACACTTGTAAAAAATAATCCTGAAATAATTTACATTTTTCTTTAATTTTTATTTAAAAATATAATAATAAAATTCAAATTCAAATTACATTGGTAGCACAACCTAGATATTACAATTGGCAAAACTTTTATATTTTTCTTTAATTTTTCTAAATAGGATAATAATAAAATTTAAATTTGAATAACATTGGTGTCACAACCTAGAATTGCTACTTGACATAATTTTACAAATCAGGATTCTTTTTTATATATGATTATTATTATTATTATTATTATTATTATTATTATTATTAGCAACAAAGAAAATTGTGAATGGAGAAAAGTCCATAGTTGAGCAAATATATATGGCAAGCCATACTTTCATACAAATAAGTTAATAAAACTTAATCGTCTACCATGTAGACATATTTATTACAAATGGACAAATCTCACTCATGTATTCTTAGGCAGGTTCATTCTTTACAGTTAAATTCATTTATGCATATTTTGCGAAACACAATCTACATTTTGGCTTCCACATGACTCATGAACATTGAAGCATGTTACGCATTGATGGCAATGAACCATCACCAGCCTAAATTTTTAGATACATTGCTAAATTCCCCCATCTTTCATTTCTAGGATTTTATTTCTTAAACCATTAGAAGATGAGGAGGTTCTTGGATACCACGTACTCTAGCAAGTTTTCACCCAAAGATCTTTGTATTGAGTACTTAGAACACTATTGGGTTACTACCCTAGCTAATATCACTCTGCTTTAATTAAGTTTTCTTAAAAGTTTATAGTAATGATATTGTTGTGATTTAGATTCCAGCACTACAAAAAAAGCGGAGTTTAGCCACGGTAAAAATCATGGCCAATTTACAAGAAAAAATGTGGCTTAAATATGTTAGCAACGGTTACTAACACCATGGCTAATAATGGCATAACTCCAATTTTAGCCATGATTTTTTTAACCGTGGTAACATTAATTTAGCTACCGTTAGAGTTCTAATTTACCACGCTTATGACCGAAGGTAATCATTATAGAAGAAATGGAAAAAATCCAAAGTATCGTGGCTAAATTCGAGTTTCAAATAATTTTTTTTACCCAATTTATTAGCCACATTTAACCATGGCCAAAATTTGACTTTTGAATAAAAAAAAATTCATTTATTTGCAATGTTTTAACCGTGGCTAATTTAATGATAGTTTTCAATTTGCAATTAACCACGATTAATGTTATTCTTTTTTTAAAAAAAATTAAGACAAGTTAATAGAGAAAGAAATGCTGAAATTTTATAATTAGACTAATAATACATCAATCAGCATTTCTTCATTTTAAACTATTAAGTAATGGTTGAGTCACCGGCACAGAGGAAGAACCTGTCTGAGCTGCAGATATTGGAGGTTGACTATGATCAGAATCTTTCTTCTGCTTACAATCACGAGCAACATGACCATAGTAACCACTGGAAGTGCAAATGCGATGGAGGCCTTCATATTCAACATGATACCAATATCCTCTCATCCAAAATCTACCCACAATTGGTTTTTGAAGATCAATTTCCACACAAACACGAGCAAAACGATCGCGTTTGACATCTAAAGTGTTGCTATCAACCCTAATAGGCCTCCCAATAGCAGTGGCTAAAGCCAATAAAATGCTCTCATCATAATAGTAAAGATTCAAGCCAGGAAACCGAATTCAAACCAATGTCTTTTCTATCTTTGCATCTGGAGAAATAAATTACGGTGTCTATGTTTGCGCCATGAGATAGTGATAAAAAATCATCCACGGTCCCTTTTCCATAACTTTCATACGATCTTCCTCATTATCAAATTTTACCATAAAGAAGTTATTCCCTATGTCCATGATGTCAAAATCAGACTTCAACCTCCACAATTTCACCAACCTTTCTTTCATGGTATTATAACCAATGGTCTTTCTGAGAAGGCTAACCACTAACGCTTCATGCCATGGAGCACTAAGGCCATAAAAAACTGAATCATAATGGAACCAACAACGAGGCAGCAGTTACGGATCATAATAAAATGCAATCAAAGCATGATAATGATGGAGTGAAAAATGAGGAGCAATTACATGGGGAATGGATGGTGGTGAAACATAAGAATCGTAAAAAGTCAGCTCCAAATAAAGAGCAAATTAATGAGAAAGGCAAGAATATAATGGGCAATAAAGAGAGGAAAGAGAAAAACCATGCAGATAAGGGCATGGTTGAGTTACACACAAATCACATGCAAATTAAAGATAATAAGGTGAGTACAAACAACAGTGGTCCCCCACTAAATCCAAACAATAAAAATAAAAGACAAAGGTGGGATGTGGCCAGTACATCTCGGGCCCAAAAGTTTTCTAAAGAGAAGGATATGGTTACTAATGACACTTCAAACATGGGTCCAAAGTCACATCAGAATAAGCAGGGGGTGCATACGAATTCTCCTATTGTTTATGATGTGGGTAAAGGAGCCAAATCTACAGTTAAAATGAAAGCTGTATCAGATTGTAAATTTGTTCTTCTTCATGATGATACTGAAGATACCCAAGAAAATGTTATGAAGGTTGTTCATGATCATGATCGACTACCTCAGTAAGATGAGAATCAAAGTATGGTGCCTGAGACTCAACTTACCTTTATGGGAAGCTAATAAGGTTGTCTCGCTCCATCCTCCCCCATTTAATATGTTTTTTTTATGGATTTGTTTAATGATTTTTCAATAATGTCTTGGAACATCCATGGCGCCTTTGGCAAGGGTAGGAGACGCCATGTTCGTGACATCGTGTCTAAGCATCATCTTTCTATTTTCATGGTGTTTGAGACTCATGGTCTATTTCAGAAAGTTGAAAAGATGTGGACCTCTTTAGGTTATAAAATGTTGTATGCTCAGGAAGCTTGTGGGCATTGTGGTGGCATTTAGGTGTTTACCAACAGAGTTGATATCAATTTTGGTCTTGTACATAGCATGCACCAGGCCATTACTTTTTCTATCAATAAAGGGAATGCAACTTGGTATTGCTCTACTATTTATGCTTCCCCTACATACTCTGTTCGTATAGGTTTTTGGGATTATCTCATTGGTCTTAGAAGGAACATTCTCGGTCCTTGGATTTTTTTAGGAGACTTTAATGAAGTGCTCAACATTTCAGAGGTTTCTGGAGGCTCTTTTAGTCTCACTCGTGCAAATCTTTTAGCCAACATGATGACTGAATGTGAGTTAATTGATTTTCCTGTTGGTGGTGGTGTCTACACTTGGCGCAAGAACATTCAGAATGGTAGACATGTGAGAAAGAAGCTGGACTAATGCATGGCTAATGTAGATTGACGTATTAATTTTCCTCATGCTTTGGTAGAGATGCTGCCTCAACATGATTCTAATCATAACCCCATCTTCCTTAGTTGTGAAAAAGCTCACAGCACTAAGGCAAAGGGTTTTCATTTCCAAGCAGCTTGGATTTCGTATCCAGAGTATGAAAATTTGGTTGCCAACACTTGGAATAATTCAGATGGCAATGCCATTTCTAAATTGGGAAGGGTCCAAGAGAAGTCTATTCTTTTCAATGAGGTGTTTGGTAATATCTTCAGAAATAAGAGACATCTAGAAGCTAGAATTAAAGGTGTTTGTAGGGAGCTTGATTATTACTCCTCTTCTGATCTTATTCGGTTGGAAAGGGACCTTCAAGTTCAATGCAATCAGATTCTGGCTTAGGAAGAACTTCTCTGGTATAAAAAATCCAGGGAACAATGGGTCAAATTTAGCAATAGAAATCCAAAGTTTTTCCACACTCAGACTATTATTCACAGAAGGAGAAATAAGGTTACAGGTCTTTCTTTTGATGGCTTCTGGTGCTCGGATGAAGAAATCTTGAAAAAGGAAGCTTTGCCTTTTTTTAAGAATATCTTTCAATTTAATGATTATTATGATCCTCAAAGCATACAGTTGCAGTATATCCCTCATATTGATCAGGATCTTTATGCTAAACTCTTGCTTCTTGTGTCCTTTAGAGAAGTTAAAGATGATTTGTTCTCTATGAGTTCTTATAAGGCTCCTGGCCTGGATGGCTTCCAACTTATTTTCTTCAAAACTTATTAGAATATTGTTGGAAGGGAGACCTAGCAGCTGATAGCTAATGCTTTCTCAATAGGTGTTATTAATCCAACTTTAACAGAAACTCTTATCGTTCCTATTCCTAAAGTTGATGTTCCTGCCACCTTGAGAGACTTCAGGCCTATAAGCTTGTGCAACGTCCTGTTGAAGCTCATATCTAAGGTGCTTGTTAAGCGTATCAGGCCTTATTTAGATTTCGTTATTGGTCCTCTGCAAAGCAGCTTCATCCCCAATAGAGGTACTGCTGATAATGCAATCATAGCTCAAGATATTGTTCATCATATGCATAAGAAAAAAGGCAAATCTGGTTATCTCCTTTTTAAGATTGATTTTGAAAAGGCCTATGACCGAGTAGATTGGAACTTTCTGAAGCTTACTTTGATGGAGTTTGGTTTTCCCCAGCAGACTATCAATCTCATCAGAGCTGTATCACTTCCTCTACCTTGACTTTGAGATGGAATGGTGAGAAGATGAAGAGCTTCTCTCCCAATCTTGGTCTGAGGCAAGATGATCCCATGTCTCCATACTTATTCGTCTTATGCATGGAGAAACTTGATCTACTGATTCAAGAAAAGGTTCAGAATAAAGAATGGCTTCCTGTTAAGGTTTCTAGCAAAAGTCCAACCATTTCTCACCTTTTTTTGCTGATGATTGTCTGCTCTTTGTCAGAGCAAAGACATCTCAGGTTAAGATGGTAAAAGACGTGCTTAATGCTTTCTGCTGTGCTTCTGGGCTGAAGATAAATATAGATAAGTCAAAATTTCTTCCATCTAAGAATATTCCTAGAACCAAAGTGATGAAATTTGCTTCTGTTATTGAGTTCCACCATACTTATAATCTTGGAAGATATATTGGTTTTCCTCTTCTCATATGAAGAGTTAAGCATTCTGATTTTGCTTATCTGATGGAGAGGATTAATAATAGATTGGCTGGTTGGAAAGACAAGCTTTTGAGTAGAGCAGGAAGGGTGACTTTGGCAAAATCTGTTATCTCCTCCATTCCTATCTACACTGTGCAGAACTTGTGGCTCCCTTAATCCATATGTGAGAGTATTGATGAAAGTGTGAGACATTTCATTTAGGGAAGTAGCTCTAAAAGCTGGGTCAACTGGAAATTAGTTACTCAACCTAAAAAGATGGGTGGCCTTGGGATCCATACATCCAGAGAAACAAATATTGCTTTATTGGGGAAGCATCTTTGGGACTTAATCCATAACTAGCATAAACTTTGGGCGAGGCTTTTGTCTGCTAAATATTTGAATGGTAACCATATTTTCAATGTCCCTAAACACCATGCTACTTCTTATACTTGGAATTCCATATTGAAGGCAACTTCTTCTCTTAGGCATGGTTTTACTGTTAGAGTTGGTAGAGGTGATGTGTCTATGTGGTATGATAAATGGTTGGAGGATGTTTATATCTGCCATCTGGTGCCTTATATTCATGTGAATGACTTAAACTTGAAGATCTGTGATGTTTCTTATAATGGTCATTGGCATTTGGACAACCTTTCTACACCTATTTCTCCTGATATTAGGATGAAAATTATGAGCTATTTTGTTGACAACGATTCGGATGATGTGCTGATTTGGGGAAGCTCAAATTCTGGTTCTTATGCTGCTAGCCATGCTTATAAATGGCTTGTCCAGCAGTCTATCTCTCATAATACCCACATTGATTCTTGGTTCTGGGTCTGGAATCTTAGCTTACCAGAAAATATCATTCACTTCCTTTGGCTTTCTCTGCATGATAGCCTCCCTACTAACTAAACACGTTTTAATAGACATATTACTAATGATCCTTCTTGTCACAGGTGTGGAGCTGTTTAGGAAATAATTATTCATACTCTAAGGGACTATTCCAGCTCTAGGAGGATTTGGGATAAGCTGCAATTTGATCCTAATATCTTATCTATCAGTTCCTGCGTGGAGTGGATTAAAACTAGCTCAACAGACAAGAATGGCACTTTGTTTGCTGTTACATGTTGGATCCTGTGGAAGGCTCGCAATGAGGTGGTGTTCAATGATTTACAATGGACTCAATGGAATATTCTGAATAAAATCTACTCCTTGTTGGAAGACATCTCTAAAACTCTCGGTTCAGGGTCTAAATCCAAAGAGAGCAAGGAGGTCCGGTGGCATCCTCCTATTGGTGACTCTGTCGAACTTAATGTAGATGGAAGTTCTTTTGGCAATCCTGGAATTTCAGGATTTGGTGGCCTTCTACGCAATTCTAATGGAGAGTGGCTCATTGGTTTTTCTAGTTTTGTGGCATTACAACAAACGCTACATCAGAGTTGTTGGCTATCTACAAGGGCTTGGATCTAGCTTGCAGAAAAGGCTAAAAGGATATGGTTTGTGAATCTGATTCAACTTTTGCCTTATCTTTGATTATGGATGGTGCTCCTTC
Source organism: Ormosia semicastrata (assembly GCA_029884595.1). NCBI lineage: Eukaryota > Viridiplantae > Streptophyta > Magnoliopsida > Fabales > Fabaceae > Ormosia > Ormosia semicastrata. The sequence continues at coordinate 9,207,362 of JAQQTO010000063.1, read as the reverse complement.
ATATCATCCTAATGCCTCTTTGGTCAACAACATTAGGAAGTTCATGTCCTTCTCTTGGAAGTTATCTTTTCAACACACCTTTAGAGAGGAGAATGGTTGTACTGATTGGCTTGCTAAGTATGGTGCTAAAGAGGGTGCTGCTATGGAAACATGGAATGAATGCCCACATCCTCTTCAGCTCACTCTTCTAGCTGATGCTTTGGGCATTTGTAGATTGAGAGCTTAGGCTTTTTCTGTTTTTGCTTTCTCTTTCAGCTTGATAAAAAAAACTATTAAGTAACCATTTTTAATTTTTGTAAGTTATTCTACAAAGATTCATTATAAGCAATTCTAGTGCACAATTCTTAAGTAGTTCAGTTCTATAAATCAAATCATAAGTCCAAGTTAAAAATTTTGAGAAAGCAAAAACAGAGTTACTTATTCACATTCTAAATCCTTACTACATATAAGTTAGCACAAGTTTGAGTTTTGCAATATGTATCTCAATTATTGTCTCAAAATTTATAGTTACTTATTCAAATTCCAAATTGCTATGATCTACAAGACACACAACTGCTCACACTAATCACAAAGATACAAAAGAAAAAGGGAGAAGATAAATATGACAATGGATAGTAAATAATAATGGTGAAGAGATAGTGGCAAAACCTGAGTGAACAATTTGAGTTTTTCAATCTCAAAGTTACTACCAGCAGCAAGGATGTCCAAGGTAAGATTAGTGGTTAGAAGCAATGTGTGTATTGGCAGCCTCTCTTACCACAACTAGGCCTTGTAATGGTCTGCTTGCATATAATGACAAGAAACGGAGCCAAATCAATGGTACTTAACTAAGAGAGAGTTAAATTATAGGAAAACTATTAAATATGTAAGTCCAAATTAAGAGAATCAATTAAGAAAAATATATTGGGGCAAATATAGTGTCAAACTAAATCAATGATGACTATGCCTTCATTACTCTCACTATTTGAAGTCTCTATGGTACATGCCCATAAAATCTTTAAGATTTTCAATGACAGATCAAACATATGTGCAACAAAAAGTGATTAGTGGACTTACCTGGAGTCGAACAGAGTTGCAGAAGAGGAACCCCAATCAATTTTTAAAATAGAATAGGACCCCCTATCAATCTTCATAACAGAATAGTACAATTAGAGATGGCTTAAATTTAATTGAAATGGGAAAAAAATAGTCCTCAGCTTATAATAGCAACCAATAGAAGATGCACTGCAGCTTATAGCTGATTTCTTAACTGACCAAATGACCATTTTATCTACTATGATTGATCAAACGAAAATTCTACAACAATTTATAAATAATCATAAAAATCAAACCTGTGATAATTCACGTAAATTATTGAATAATTGAAGAGTAGTTTTTCATAACTTGTATGAAATATGTTGATAACTTTACACAATCAATATATAAATGTTTTAAATAGGACGGTAATATTATGTTGTGATGAAGTTTCTGTCATGCTTTACGAAATATCATAATGTTTTATGGAAATTCAGTCAATGATTTTTATTTTTTTATTTTTTGGTTTCTCCTTTGTTTGTGCTTTGGCCTTATGAAGAATGTCCCTATATAGCTAAATAAACTTGTAAGAGAAGATATTGCAATGCATCAAATGACAATGAGTTAATTACAATTTGAGGGCATAATTGCAATGTTGGATGGATATAGATGGATCACATCTCATGTTATTTGTTACCTTTTATTTTTATAAGCCACTTTTGAGTGTTTGCTAAAAACCTATGGTTTCTTAACGCCTGATTTCTGGCGGGAGACTCGGTTCTCGAAATCTCCATTCCAAGAATACATGGATCTACCAGCAAAGCCTACTGGAAAATCACTAATCCTAGGAGGACAAGGTTGATGCTTGAGGTAACTATCAATTTTGATGTTACGGGATGCAGAGGAATTTAAGAATGTTTTGCTAGGAACTAGTAATTAATATTTTGCTGCTTATGTTGTTTCCTTTTGTTCTGAGACAGTATTTTTCTTGATTTTGAACTATTTTAATTTTTAAGTTCAAATTGATGGATATTTAGATGAGTTTTGAATACATAAATCTATTCCATTATTACATTTTACCAATTCTGCGAGTGGAGCCATTTTATTTTGTCTAGATTATAGGTGCATTGAACAAATAATTCACATATAAGATTAGCATGTACAATATATGTTGGTAACTTTAGCATAACCAATAAAGAAGATAAAATAAGTTGCATAACATAATTTTTTAGAATAATAGGAACCAAACATTTTGTACGTAATTAGGAAGAAAAACACAGATTAAAAGGAAGATATTTGAGAAAGTAATCACTCCCATTTGCACCTAATTCGGTGTTTGTGCTTGCAATCATAAGTTAGCACCAAGCTTCCATCCATTCTCGTCAGTAAAAAACTGTCTACCAGCACATAACATCCAAATTCTCATCTAGCAGTTTCAGAGAATTCTATAATGCTCACAAAAATTTGGTGAGCATTCCAAGCCATTGATTAAATAGTTTTAAAGGTGATAGTTGAGATATGTCACTTAGAACTTAGAAAACCTATTAGGATAAAAGTTGAAAACTATAAAGTTAGTCTTATAATTCTTTCTTTTTACAAATAAACCCTTTAAGTTGTCTTGTTCAAGAAACATTATTTTTTAAAAAGAAAATCAAGTTCTAACTTTGCTCCTCCATTGTTTTGAAAAATATCCACCAACAATGACTGGTGCAAAACCAAAGAGGAAGTAAGAGAAGTTGTCAGTGGTAGCATCAAATTTTTTGTGTTTTGATCTTATTAGTGACTTTTTTATGGGCTTTCATAAACTTTTTGGTGATTTTTTTTGGACATTTTTGGGTATTTTTCGAAACTCAATAAATGCAATTCCAAGCTTCCAATAGGAACATACAAGAATCAAGAGAGCAAAAATGGAAGAAAGCTTACAATGACCCCTCTATAAACATAGTCAGAAGTGAGAGAAGACATTTTGCAAATGGAAAAATGATTATGACAGCAAATGAGTTTTCCTAATATTCTATTCCCCTAATTAAACCATGGCTCATACCTGAACGAGGAACAATTGTAGGTGGCTTACTGGTGAACAATAAACCATGAAATCAAAGGCAGTAGCGACTATGGCGACGGCTGATTGGAGAACGACGGGGTTTCGATGGTTGGGACGCAATGAGATTGGGGGAAGAGAGAGGGATAAAGACAAAGATGGTGCATAGGAGATGGAAAAAGAAACAAAAAAAAAAAAGCAAATGCTTAACAATAATAAGGAGGGAGATGGAAAAAGAAAAATGAGGGAGAAGAGTGGCGCGCTACTTTGCCATGATGGCCTAACTTCGTAGCAGATTTGGACTATTTTAGTTGGATTTGCTATGGTTATTATAACTGTAGCTAAAAAACCGTGACTAAAACCTATTTTTTTTTTGTAGTGCGGAATTTTTATACACTGCATGAATTATGAATTATGAGCTAGAGTTTCTAAATTTTATCTTGATTTATTACATATATTGTTATAATATATTTCTTTGTAGCTAATCGGATAAATTTTGACATCGTGAACTGAATATTAGTTATAACGTATATTTTGATCATTTATAATTATCTTTTCTTAGTTTTTAAATTTTGAGTATTTACTTTTACAATAAAATGCATGAACTGCGATGATGATATTGAAAATATATTTTGAAATATCAAAAGCACTAGAAGGAACCATTGGTATACCGTGGTATATAATGATTGAATAATAAGACTGTTATATGATTATGAGACTTTTGTGTGCCTAATGTCTGGGCGAAAATACTTTTGTGTGCCTAATGCCCGGGCAGAAATGCTTGGGGTTATAGAGATGATTGCTTGATGCTCGAGTGGAAATATTTAGGGCTATGGAAATGGTTGGTTGATGCCCAACCAAAAAAACTTAGGGCTATGGAAATGGTTGGCTAATGCCCGGCTAGCAATATTTGGGGCTAATGATTTGAGATGTTTACCTGTAAGTAAATGTTGTTCTTCTAGTAGAGATTGAGATTATTCCTATAAGTAATATTTAATATGAAGGGGTTTCCAAAAGAGAGATTTATTATAAATATGAAATTCCTTGAAGAATGATTTCTTGAAAAAAAATATTTCCCATAATTTGGAGTTTGAATTCATTAATATTTTAGTAAATATCAAGCAAAAGCAATGGAATACATTTTTGATACATAATCCTTATTATCTGTATAAAGCATACTTATATTATTTTTAGTTAGTATTACTTGAGTGTCCTTGTATTCATTGAGTTATAAAACCCACTCCATTATATTTTAATTTTTTCCAAAGTCTGATAAGATATTTTCTATACTACTAATGTAAAGGACTTGTTCACTTTTAAAGTAAGACAAGTTTATTTTTTAGAGATGACTTGAAGACACAGATACTTAAATTTGATGGCATAGGGTTGGATTCATTTATCTTTCATAATGGTCTTCAATCTTCATAAAAGTTGTCTGTAGTTAAATAAGTATTGATGAATAAATCTAATCTGCTTATGTGTGCTCAAGTTATTATAACTGTAATGTCATATTATAATAGGAAGTCTCCCATCTTTAAGAAGGCTTTATCCAGGATACTTATGTAATTATGTTTAAGTGATAAGAGATTTGTTATAAATAATGCTAAAGTCAAAATTCTTCGATCTGATAATGATCTTGAATTTCCACTACCTCAACTATATGCATCTAAGGGTATTATTCATCACACTCCTTGTGTGGAAACTCCACAAACAGTGCGGTGGAGCGAAAGCATCAACATATATTGAATATAGCTTGTGTGCTCTTGTTTCAATCTAATCTTCCTAAACTTTTTTTGTGCTATGCCATTGCACATTCTGTTCATAACATAAATCATTGGCCCTCTCATGTACTTCAAGATCTTAGTCCTAGGAAGTCTTAAATCAATGTTCCCCAGATTTGTCCAAGCTACGTGTTTTGGGTGCTTTTCATCGTGCCAAGTTTGACCATAGAGCACGCAAGTATGGGTCTTTGGGTTTCAAGTCCGACACCAAAGTTTACCTCTTGTTTGACCTTCATTCTCATGAAATATTCATTTCAAGAAATGTTATATTTTATAACACTCAATTCCCTTTTCATTTAGTACCCAAGCCACTGCTCCTATGTGTTGTCCTACTCCTCCCATTAGAATATCCACTAGACAATGACATAGAACCCCATTATCTAGAGGATTATCTCTGTAACTGTTTAGTCATTGACGCTTGCTCCATGCCATCTTCATGTAATGCATATCCTCACCTATTTTCTAGTTTCTTTTCTAACCACTACTTGTCACATGAACACAAGAACTTTGTCCTTTCAATTTCTTCTATCATAGAACCTACATCCTATAGCCAAGCCATGAAAGAAGAGTGTAAAAGATAACTCAAATTGGGTTATAAAATTGCAACCTTGGAACAGAATTGCACATGGGACTTGACTGATCTTCCTCCAGGCAAAATTCTCATTGGATATACATGGGTATACAAAGTGAAATATAAAGCTGATGACATTATAGAACGTTGTAAAGTTATACTTGTAGCAAAAGGGTTATACTCAAACCGAAGGTGTACACTATTTTGAGACATTTTCACGTGTTGCAAAAATGACAACTGTTCATGTTTTTCTATCTCTTGCTGCTTCTTTTGGTTAGCACCTCAAATAGTTGGATGTCAACAATGTGTTTTTACACAGGGATCTCTATGAAGATATCTACATGAAATTGCCTTTGAGTTTTCCCTCACCAAAGTTAGGACAAGTATGTAAACTGAAAAAGTCGCTATATGGTCTAATACGGGCTAGTAGACAATGGTACAATAAGCTCTCCACTTCCTTGGTCTTTTATGGTTTTATACAATCCAAGTTTGATTACTCACTCTTTGTTAAGAAAACCTCTTCTTTTACTATAATTTTAGTGTATGTTGATGATCTGATTCTCATGGGTATCAACATGTGTGAGATTGATTCCATTAAGCAAAAGTTGGATATGTAGCCTTTCATATTAAGGATCTTGGGGACTTAAAAGTAATTTTTGGGGCTTGAAGTGGCACGCTCGAAAGAGAGCATTGTGGTTTGCCAGAGGAAATATGCACTAGAATTTTTGAGTGATTGTGGCTTGTTGGCGTCCAATGAGTGTTGTTACTCCCATGCAAACCAAGCTCCATTCTACTAGCCAACCATTCTAGGACATATCTCTTTTTCAAAGATTGATTGGTTGTCATTTATATTTGACCAACACACATCCTAATATCACCTATAGTGTACAACAATTCAGTTAGCACCTTGCCTACCCCATTGAGCATCATTATCATGTAGCTTTAAGGATCTTGCGTTATGTCAAAGCTCATCTTGGTCGTGGCTTGTTTTTCCCAGCATCCAACAATGTCAAGATTCATGCCTTCACCTATTCAAACTGGGTAAGTTGCCCACAAATGAGGAAGTCAATAATTAGATTTTGTGTTTTCCTTGGCTCCTCCTTGATGCCTTGGTAGTCGAAGAAGCAGTCTACGGTGTCACGGTCTTCCTCCGAGGTAGAGTACCACGCCATGACTGCCACTGCCTGTGAGCTTCAGTGGTTGGTCTATCTCTTCCGTGATCTTTATGTCGACTTGTAGCTTCCTGCCTCACTCTACTATAACAACATCTTTGCCATTTACATTGCTCAAAACCCTATTTTTCTTGAGCGAACAAAACACAAAATTGGATTGCCACTTTGTACGTGGGAAGCTCTTTGTCTGGGTTGCTTCATCTCCTTCCTATTCCTTCTACAACTCAACTAGCAAACATCTTTACTACGTTACCAGATCTTGGTCTGTTCAAGTCATTGTGTTCTAAGCTGCCATTACGAGACCTCTACATACCAGCTTGCCGGGGGGTTCTTATATGACACCATCCATGCAACAAAGCCTACTCACGTTGTTAACATGATTTTAGTTATGTATCATGTTTTGGTCATGTATTAATTAGACCTTGATTGTAGAGCTTTATTTCTAGCTTGTTTTCTAAGTCTTGAATAGCTTATTTTCTAGGACTTGCTTATTTTTAAGGACTTGATTAGCTTGTTCTCTAGATCTTGATTTGTACAACCATTACTGCATGTATTCCTATAAGCATGAAGTAAACTCATGTATCAAACACACTTCAAGCAATACAATATATTTTTTGAAGCTTTTCTAATATGTTATCTGAGTATGTCCTTGGGTTGCTCCTGCTATGCATTATTCTGTCTCCTATTGATTGATATTTTTATATAAGTTTTGGTTCCTTTTTCTTTTATCTCTGTAAGACTGTTACAGAAATTTTAGTCCTTCTATCTTTTGTATTCCCATTATTTTTTGGTCCATTTTTTTTACCTTTTTCTTATTACAATCAATTCCTCCTACCATTCTAGTCTACTGCTATAGAAAAAGTTAAAAGTTATCAACCTATAGAGACTATTCTTGATTGTTCAAACTATAGCCAATGGACTCAAAGCATGAAAAGTTTGTTGAATGCTAAAAAGCTTTGGCGTATTGTCACTAGAGACATCACCACACCAGTCCGCGAAGAAAATGAAGCTGCCACCATGTTCGTTGAACGACTTGAAGATTATGATAGCAAAAACAATCAAATTATCACCTAGTTTCACAATACTTCGGTACGATCTACTCATATTCAATTTGTTGAATTTGATATCGCAAAAGAAATTTAGGATTTCTTAGCTAACAGGTATAAGATGACTAGCCTTGCTTATTACTACCAACTGTGGACCACTTTTCATGGTATCAAGCAAGAACCTGGTCAATCAATCAATGATTTTCTTGCAAAAATACAACCAATTTGGCATTAGCTATCTCAAGCAAAAATCAGTGATGATAATCTTCATCTTATTCAAGTTCTTATGGATCTTCACTTCGATTATGAGCTTGTTCGAGCCTCTCTTTTGCATCGCCATCCTACTCTAGATGATGCCGTGAAAGAACTAATGTTTGAAGAAACTTAGCTTGACTTAGTAAAACCTCATTTATCATATATTGCTTGTGCCACTCATCAATCTCAGCCATTGACGAACAAAAGATAAAGATCCATTTTTTATAGGTATTACCGACAACATAGACATGTTCTTTCAAATTGTCCTACTATTGAGTACAAATATTGTCATGAACTTGGTCATATTCTTGAGAATTGCTCCAAACGACCACCTAGGCCTAAAGGTGCTCCATCCTAATGTAAGTCAAATTTCAAAGCAGGATCTTCTTTTATCGTTGTTGTTGTTGCATTTGAAGGAACTATTTCATATGTCTTTAGCCTTAGTGATCTTGAATCTCTTCCCAAACAGGTTATATCTTCAAATAGCTCTCATTCTACTACCTTGTTTGTCATCCCGTGTAATTCCTCTTAGTTTTTTATTCAGCATGTTGCAATCATATGACCTCTAGCTCATCCATTATGTCATCAAAATTACCATGTCATTCTTTCTGTATCATTCATACTGTAGATGGATCCCAGATGAAAGTTACTCATGTTAGTCATGCCTCTTCTAGTAATGTTAGCCTTACAAACACATATTTTGTCCCTCATTTAGCCTTGAACCTCATTTCTATTGGACAATTTTGTGATCTTGGACTTACTATGACTTTTTCCTCTAATGGTTGTTAGGTACAAAATTACTATGTCATTCTCTCTCTATCATTCATATTACAGATGGATCCCAAATGAAAGCTACTCATGTTAGTCATGCATCTTCTAGTAATGTCAGCCTTATAAAAACATATTTTGTCCCTCATTTAGACTTGAACCTCATTTCTATTGGACAATTTTGTGATCTTGGACTTACTACAACTTTTTCCTCTAATGGTTGTTAAGTACAAAATCTACAAGTGGGATAGATTTTTGGGACAGGACGTAAATTTGGAAGATTGTTTGAGCTCATTTCCTTTCATATACCTTCTCATCAACTCATTTCTGCTGTCACAACAGAGTCCCCTTTTTATCAATGGTATCTTCATCTTAGTCATGCTTCTCTCAGTAAACTTTGTCCTTTAGTTTTTGGTGGTCAATTAGGTGCAATTAAAATTGTTTTTTTTTGTTGTTCCCATTGTAAACTTACAAAATAATCAACTTTGTCTTTTAATAACAGTACTTTTGCTTCTGATACTCCCTTTGGATTAATACATTCTGATATTTGAGGTCTAGCTCCACATTCTACTTTAGGTGGTCTTAGATATTTTGTTGTGTTTTTTGATAATTATCAATTTACTTGAATCTATTTATTCAAGCACAGATCAGAATTACCCCAAATTTATCTTAATTTTGCTATAATAGTCAAAACTCAATTCTCCTACACCATAAAAACTCTTCGGACAGATAATGCTATGGAATACAAAGATTCCAGTCTATTACACTTTCTCCTTCAACAAGGTACTCATGTCCAATGCTCATGTCCTGGTACTTCTGAACAAAATGGTCGAGTAGAAAGAAAACATCGTCATATCTTAGATTCTATTTATTCCCATTTCCTTTCTACATGCAGAACATTTTTTGGGAGAAGCAGCTTTAACTGCAATTTATGTCATAAATCACTTACCTTCTATTTTGGGTCATGTCTCTCCTTTTGAGAAATTATATAGTGAATCTCCTGATTATACTCAGCTCAAAGTTTTTAGATGTGCTCATTTTGTTCTTTTGCAGCCTCATGAATACACAAAATTAGAACCTCGAGCACGATTGTGTTTATTTTTTTGTTATGGAATTGAACACAAAGGTTATCGTTGTTGGGACCCAATTTCTAATTGGCTCCGTGTCTCTCGACATGTTACCTTTTAGGAACACACGATGTTCTCCTCAGTGTCCAAATTTCATACCTTATTCTTCTGATCTTCTCTTTTCTTTACTTATCCATTATGTGAATTGTCTCTTGATTCCACTCTAGTATCCTCTGATGAGCTCAATACATCTTCTTCAATGGCATGTACTCCCTAAGATTCTTCAACATTTGCGGATCTTGTTCCTAGCACTCTTGATGGTCATCCCATAGTTCGTTGTTTTGATTAGGTAAGAGCACCTCATTCTTATCTTAAAGACTTTCATTGTTTCTCTACTATTTTGACCTTGCATGAGCCTCACACTTATCATGAGGCTAGTTCTAACCCTCTTTGGTAGCAAGCAATGGCAAAAGTAATCCATGCTTTAGATAAAACTCTCACTTGGGACCTAGTTGATCTTCCCTCTAGCAAAATTTTAATTGGTTGCAAATGGATTTACAAAATCAAAACTCATTCTAATGGATCCATTGAACGGTATAAGGCACGACTTGTGGCTAAAAGGTGTTACACCTAAGAATATGGTATTGATTATAAAGAGACATTTGCTCTTATAGCTCACCTAACATCTGTTCAAAGTTTGATAGTTGTTGCTGCAATAAAAAGGTGGAAACTTTTTCAAATGGATGTGAAGAATACTTTTCTCAATGGCAATTTATAAGAAGAAGTATATATACAACCTCCTCCAGTGTATTCTAATCCACTTCATAAAGTTTTTAATCTCAGAAGAGTTCTATACTATGGACTAAAATAAGCTCCTCGAGCTTGGCTTGCAAAATTCAGCTCTATTATTGCTCAACTTGGTTTTAATTCTAGTAAGCATGACTATGCCTTGTTTATTCAAAGAACTAATCGAGGCATTGTTCTCCTCTTACTATATGTTGATGACATGGTTATTACAGGAGATTACAATTAATATTGGTATATTTGAATTACAAAACTTCCTTAGTCAACACTTTGAAATGAAGGATCTTGGCTCTCTCAACTACTTTCTTGATCTTGAGGTCACTTCTACACATGATAAAAACACTTTTTCTCCAGGAAAATATACTTTTGATTTACTATCTCGAGTTGGTATTTCTGATAGCAAAACTAGTTCAACTCCTTTGGAGCCTAATGTCAAACTCACTCCTCTAGATGGGACACCACTTTCTAATCCTACTTTATATTGCCAATTGGTTGGGAGTTTGCTTTACCTTACTATCACTAGGCCAAAAATAGCTTATGTTGTTCATCTTGTAAGTCAATTTACTGCTGCTCCTCTCTCCACTCATTTTGTTGTTATCCTTCGAATTCTTTGTTATGTCAAAAGAACACTATTACATGGGCTATATTTTTCTTATCACTGTTCTCTTATGTTGACTAGTTTTATTTATGTTGATTGGGCTGGTGATCTCACAAATCATCGTTCTACCACTGAATATTGTTTCTTTTTGGGTGATTCTCTTATTTTATGGCATAGTAAAAAGCAAACAGTTACTACTCGCTTTAGTATAGAATCTAAGTATCATGCTCTAACTGATGCTACATCTAAATTACTCTGGCTTTGATGGTTACTAGAAGATATGGGCTTTACACACTCCAATTCTACTATTCTTCATTGTGATAATAGGAATGTTATTCAAATTGCTCAAAATGACATCTTTTTATGAGTGTACAAAACATATAGAGATTGACTGTCACTTTATTTGACAACATCTTGTACTTGAAACTCTTCAATTGGCTTCTATTTCTTCATAAAGTCAAATCGCTTATATCTTTACAAAAGCTCACTTCACCAAGCGTTTTCTTAACTTATTGACGTGATTTTGTCATGTATCATGTTTTAGTCATATATTAATAGGCCTTGATTTTAGAACTTTTTCTAACTTATTTTCTGAGACTTGATTATTTTGTTTTCTAGATCTTGATTTGTACGGTCATTACTATATGTATTCCTATAAATAGAGAGTAGGCTCATGTATCAAACACACTTCAAGCAATACAATTTATTTTCTGAAGCTTTTTCTAATACTCGTGACTTTTGGAACCATGCCTTCACGGGAACCAGCTTCAGCATCTTCTCGATCAGCTTTAGCATCTTCTAGATCACATTCTAACAAACTTTAGTCTACGTGGAAATGTTATTACCAAGCTAACCAACTTCTGATGCAATACGCAAACTGATGTATTTATACTATTCTCTAAGAGTAATGAAACTAACTTTGTTCATTCTCTACAGACAGTTTTTTTTTTTTTTGGCATTCCACAGTAAATACTCCACTGCCACAAGGACAAGGAAGCTTACAAAATATAAATAAAGCTCCTCACTCTAAGTATGAATGTATGATTATCTCACTTGACCTTTTTAAGTTATATATTCTCATTCTCTCCCTTATTGTGGCGGCAGAGTTCTTTTGTAAGTTTCCACCCTAGCTACAACAGTTCAGCTCAAACGTTTCTTGAAGAAATATTAGTTTCCTTCTCTTATTTTAAGAAGGAGACGTCTACTATTCTCCATTAATTGAACATGGATGCTCCATTAAATTTACTTTCAATTATTAGTATTGAGTATTTATTATAAGTTCTTTTATTATTTATTTTTTAACCACTCATCTCTTTTTTTTTAAAGCCTTTCAAACAAAAAACACCACCTTCAACGACAAAGATGGCATTAAAAAACACCACTCATCTCTGACTGATCCAAACCCCTCTGCTCATGCAATCAAATACTGAGTAAATAAAATTCCAATGAAGTGAGGACCAATAAGAAGCTTCACTGCAACATGAACAGAATGAAAATCTGAGAAAAACATCTAAAACCAAAGACTTGATCTAAAATGTCGAATCAGTCGCACCAAAAAATTCAAGAACCAACAACAAGTTTGGATAACTAAGAACAAATTTAAACCATGAGGATCACTTTTTTTTTTGCTTAAATTTTATCGACAAATAAATTATAGTATATGTTATTTATTATAAAATTTATAATTACTCTAATTTTATTTATTTGATAAAATTTAAATAAAATAACAAAAAAAAGAACAACAAAAAAGGACAAGTGATCCTCCATATCCGCAACCACGTCTTCAAATCTTAAAACAAAGCCATTGCCAAATCGGACCCGAGTTCAATGGGTAGACGGCTCCTTTTACAGTCAGTTTTCATCGCTACAGCTACACAGAACCAATTAGATTCGACAACCAAATCCCTCAGACCCGAGTTTTCCATCACAGGACTCGTGCTCCATGGCCACTGAACCACTAAATCGAGCCTCACTTGACCTGTACCAACCACCGCGCCTCGACCCATAGCCACAAACCAGTGGCCTTCGCTCTGCACGCTGACACCAACCTTCAACCGCATGAGTTTCACCGTGAGCAACCACCGTGAAAACCAGCCTCTGTCCACAACTCCACATACCCTGTTCATCACTTGGATTTGAAGGGATAGAGAAAGAATATCATTTAAGATCAAAAAATGAGGAAGAGTTTAGGAACCATTTTGCAAATGCTCAACATATATTTTGAAGTTTCCAGGGACTAAACTTGAAATGTGCTACAGCTGACAGGTTACAGGTAACCAACAACAACCGTTGATCGATTTTTAACTCGTATAAACGGTTCACAACGGATGGAGCATGGACAGGGTAGGACGAGGCGGGTTGACCGTTTTGCCACCTCTGTATGGAAGGCAAAAGTTCGAAGACCAAAAAATAAAAATAAATTACGTGTCAAGTTGGTTTTTATGTTACAAATAGGTAATCAACAAGTGTTTTCCAATTACTTCATATTGACTACATGCACGATTGAGGAAAAACGTTGAAAAGTCAATTTTTTATGTTTGATTTAACTTGATTATTTAGGAAAACAACTTTTTCGTCTCATAAAAGTTGTTTTCACCATTTGGTAATATGTTTGAATAGTTAGATTAACTTTTGTTGATTAAACTTTTACACCAAAATAGTTTTTTTTATTATCAAAAGTTATAATTTGTGCATTTTTCTTATAAGTACTTATGATTATTTTACATTTATAAGAGATAAATATTATTTTATCTTTAATTAAATAATTTTTTAATCTTTTTAATCTTTTTTAATAATTTATTACATAAAAATAATTTTTATACAATTCCAACAAATATATTATTTTGAAATTATATTTTAATTAATATATTTAAATAAAAAATTAATTTTATTATAATTAATTATTAAAATAATATTTTTTTTACAGTTAATATAAACATTTGTTATCAATTATTATGATAGTAGTAATATATATTGTAAAAATAACCAACAATACAAATTGTAGTAGTAGAAGTAAATTGTAATTCTAAACAAATTTTATATGTTATATTAAAAATTTGAATTTTGTAATTGTTATTTTAAGAAAAATTTTATCTAATCATTATCTTAATCTAAAATGTAGAGGTGTCAAAATGCAATGGCTTGACTCATTCGTAATCTTACCCATTCGGAGTCGGATTATTTCGATTGATCTATTCGGTCATGATAATTTCGGAGCAACATTTTATTGGTCCAACTCAACCCATTTAACTAAATATAGTGTTATTATAACGGATTAGTCCAGCCCATTCGGACTTGACCTATTCGGACTGACTCATTTGAACTATTTTTAATTTTGTGTTTATTTTTACTGATCCAATCTGTCCCATTTATCGAGTTATTCAAATTGACCCATCAGACTCGACCCATTTTAACACCTTTACTAAAATTGTGTAAATAATTTATAAATAAATAAATCAACAACATAAAGTAAGTGATAGACTGAGTTGTATTTACTTTCCCCGTAGATCTAAAAATTACAAATAACCTCTTTAAGATGACATAAATCTGTCACTTGCAGTATCGGGATGAAAGCACTACTATCACCAATACAGTGATAGAAGATCAGGTAGTACTAGTTTTTACCCAGGACAGGAACAGTCACCCTGAAATTTCCATACGGTTATGCTGAGGCGACAAAGATTCAGAAGATGAAGTCATGGTGTCCCCACCAACGACATGACACTGTCATTTCCGATTGCGTCACCCATGTGTCACACCCAGACCCAATGAGGCTTAGTCAACCAGCTTAATTTTGCAGCTTCAACACAATTGAATCCTCTATATATAGTCCATCCATTCAGCAGCGCCGACAGGATTGCATTATAAATGACGAGGCATAGGGTACCAATCCACGCGCAATAAACCCATCAAATGTCAACATCCAAGCTTAATACAATGTATTCATTCATTCGGGGATACTTCAATTAAGGGAGTTAACAACTATATTATTTTGAAATGAATTTTGTTATATCTTCATAAAATATCTTTTTAATAATTTTTTATTATTTAATAAAAATATTAAATAAAAAATTAAATTTAATTAATATTTTAAAAATATAAAAATATTTATTATTTTATTAATTTAATAATTAAAAAAATTATTAAAAAATAAGTTAAAAGATTAATAATTTTTTTTTAAATTATAACGTTAATTTTTTTGTCATCACCTGAGACAAGTAATTAAGAAGATGGATAAATAAATAAAAAAAAATTATCATACATCTTTTTTAAAATGTATATATTAATAATATTTTTTTAAAAGTATCAAATTTAATAAAAAATTAATATAAAAAAATAAATATAAAAATAATATTAAGAAAAATATGAAAAAATATATATATTATTAATAATAAAAATATTAGAACTATAAATAAATTACTTTATTTTCTAACCCAAGCTTTTGTAAAAAGTAAAGAGTAATTTTTATGAAAAAATACTGTGTGGATTGAAGATTGAGTTTTAAGCTAAGATACACGTGAACCTAAATTTATTGGAAAAATGCAAAAAATTAAGTGGCTATTAGGAGTGAACTATAATAAATATGTAAATAAAATAATATATAATAGTACATAACAAAAACAAAAACAAAAATTGTAATAGTACGTGCATGGTGACCGTGAGTGCCGCTTCCACACACAAAGGCGATGGGTAATTATAAGACGAAAAAGCCTTTTGGTCCACTCTTTAGCATCCATCGTGCATTATTGGATCCGCTATGACGCCACATCATTTATTCTCACTGATTTGAGAATCCACTCATCCAATCAACATCAAACTTTTGCCAGAAAAAGTCGTAATAAAGTAATGAACTTATAATTCAATTAGTATTAATTAGTTTGAGTTATGTTAGTCGCATAATAAAGAATTAAAAATAAAAATATTAAATAAAAAATATTTAATATATTAAAAATTTAAACCACCTTATTTTTAATTTGATATTTTTTATTTTTTATTTCTTAACTAATGCATTTTGTTTACTTACTAGTAAGAATGTTTAAGATTTGATATGTTTTACTAATTTATTTTGACTCAAAAATTAATTGAAATGAGTTTAAGTTTTATAAATTAGGCCTAATGTTTTTAGGTCGAATTCGGATCATAACTTAAGTCGTCTCAACTTGATTCAATATTGTATATTATTTAAAATTTATATTTTTTTATTAATAATTATAAATAATAAATTTTTTGATTTAAATTAATAATTTTTGTATAACATGATAATATATTTATATTAATACTATTTATTTTAAAATATATATTATAAAATATATCTTAATTTTAATTTTTTATTTCTATAATTTTAATTATGACTTAATTATATATAACATTTAAATTTATACATTATGTCTATATATTGAATCAAACATTTTAGCCTGGTCATTTTCAGGCCATGATCGTCATTTTTTAGTCTAGAAAAATGATTCGACCAAAAAATTGGGTCAAATTCGTGGCAAAATAAACTTGCCCCAACTTGTCTCAATAAAACCTTTACTTGCTAGTAAAACTCTTAGTTTAATTTTTTAAGAGTTAGATATGATGATGACATGGGAGATGATTTTCATTTTAGCTACTCATCGCATTCCCCTACCTGATTGCTTAATTACAACTCCTATCAAACAAAAACTAAAAAACAAAAAACAAACAAATAAACAAATGTACTAACAAAAACTCAAGTCCATAGTGTTAAAAGAAATTATAAAACTTAGATAAAATTCTTTAGGTATTTATAGTATTTTTTAATAAAAATATAACATATATATTTTTTCTAACTTATCAATAAAAATTTTAAAAAAGATGATAAAATGACTAAAAAATAAATCACATATTATATTTTTATTAAACAATAATACCACATACACCTAAAAAAATTTACCTAAATTTTATCCTAATGAAAACCACGTCCTCACACTTGTCGTCTAAGGTATATCCCCTAGTATATGCTCATTAATTAATTATTAGGTACCTCTCCACTCCATTACCATTCACCACCTTCACATTTTAACACTGCATTCCAAAATTTCAACCCACAATACAATTTTCACCTATGAAGTATAAAAATAGACATAGACACGGATACAATATGGACATAGATATAAAGATACATAATATATATATATATATATATATATATATATATATATATATATATATTACTATCAAAGTAAATTAAAGAACTTAGTTTATGTATATATATAATTACAAAATTTAAAAAAAATATTCATCATTCATTAATACATTTCTTTTAACTTGAAAATTTACAATATCTTAATATATGTTATATGTGTCAATATTTGCTATCTACTAAACTTTTTCCAAAAAGTATGGAGCATAATTTTCTATTTACATTTTCTAAAAAATCTCTTAAACTAACTTCTCCTAATAGAACTAGTCATGTATAAGTATGCATCTAAAAAAATTAACTAAAAAGAACAGTGGTGTAAGATAAGCTTCGTTGACGATGAAGTGAACGGCTTGCTACGAGAAGAGGTAGAAATAGCAGATGAAAATAGTGGTGTATGAAAAGATAAAATTTAAAATCTTAATAGTGTCGTGTGAAAAGATAAAACATAAAATACTGATATGTAAAATTAGTGACTTGAGATGTCAGTCATGTTATTAATCTTTGGTAGATTACAAGCTTACTAATTAGACATTAGTCATGAAACTAAATTTTTTAAAAAAATATTAATGAATCGTGTTCTATATATGTTCAAGCGTGTCCAAATCAAATAATAATAATTTTTTAATCAAATACATTCAAACACACAAAACATATATGTCATACATGAAAAATGATCATCTTACACCCTAAAAAAGGGATGTAATTACTGTTCCACCATTTTGAATGGATGTGATTGAGTGAAAGAAAGTGATAGAAAAAAATATGTATAATAAATAGTATTAGATGAGGTGTGAAAAGATAAGAATATAATTGTTGGTCATACATACATTTCTATATATTTAACATAAATACATGTTCAACATAAAAATATATCTCAAAAAATAACATATTCGTGCTTGATAAATTTTCACACAAATTATTTGGTTATATATTTTGAAGTTCTTCCAATTCATTACGTCTGATGTTACTTGTAACGGAAACCCCAATGCAATGAGTTGTATATTCTTAAATAAAGCGGTTTAAATTTTTGTACGAAAAAATAAAAGCGGTTGAATTTGATAATCAACCATGTCTCTAGGTTAAAATTAAGAAATGCACAGTACTACGTGTGAGTGTATATACGTGATTCCCTTCAAGTAAACATGTAAAGCCATCAAACGTCAATCATGTTCTCATTCACCAGTTCATGTATTGCAAAAGTTAATAATATATTTTTCTTCATCTTCACGGCCAAACACAACTCGAGAAATTCTAACATATTATTGTAGTATAATACATATATATTTTAAGAAAAAAAATTTATTATTAATTTTAAATAAATTTATATAAAAATTTAAATCATAAATTTTAAATTAATAATAAAAACTCATCTTAAAATATATATTTATCAATTATGATTTTTACACATTATTTTTATTATATTATTTTTAGATATATTTATTTTTAAATAAAAAATAAAAAATACATTTTCTAATACACTACCTCTATATTTTTCTTTTCCTACAAAGGTGGTATAAAAAAGTGTAAAAAAATTAGTGTGAATTGATTATTTTTCATATTTATTATACTTCAAAACATGCAATAATTTCTCCACCAGCACCGGTTCAGAAGAGCAGATATTCAGTTTGCTATTCCTAAATAAGTAATCATATTCGGATGATTACTAATTAACAATACCAAAATTTGAACATTTTCTCCCTTCCATCGGATGGTTTAAGGATTGTAAATTCGTATAATATACACGATCCTACAATTCACCAAAAAAAAAATACACGATCTTACAAAAGGGAAAATGATACTACATAAATTTGTAATTTAGAAGAGCAACAAGTTGCTTAATCCAAAGTTCCATCAAAATCTTAAATTATTATAAAATTTTTATTTAGATAGGAAGAATTTTTTTAAAATTGGTGAATTGAATAATTTAAAATATATTTTATACCCCCAATGAGGATAGTCTCAGGTTGAACAGCATCGACAAAATAATCTTGAGACTTTTGACATGCTATAACCTTGAAATGCCACAATTTGCCTTCCTCCTAAATTTTTATTCATGAAGAAATATATTTTATACAATAAGCTTAAATAAATTTTATGGAACCCAGTAGAAATGTTAAAATTGGAAAAGAGGTGATGAGTTGAGTGAAGAAGGCTAAACCGTTAAAGTGAAGTTGGAAGTTTTGGCTTTGTTTTTTCCAAGAGGAAGGAGGGTCCCTTTTAAAGGGTGACGCAAGCCGTAGTCATCATACACCATATGGCAGACACCATATTTACTTATTTAGCACCATCAACGGTGCAACTTTGCGCTCGAGTGTGAGGGCTCTATGACTATGACTCTTAGATACATGATGGTGGGGACCACACTCCACACAAGGTCACCCCCCCACCCATCAATCCCAATTACCAGCGAAAACGGACAACCACGTGGGCTGATTTCATTGGTGGGTCCCCGCCATTGGAGCCCAAAAGGGTGGTGGAGCCCATGGCCCAAAGCCCACTCCCTGCCTGAAGGAAAGTAAAAGATCCCGCCACGTGTCAAGCGGGGAACGTCACGATGACAAGGAAAGTGTAACTCTCTTCCGATGATTATGTCACGGGAGTGGGGCCCATTAACCCCTCCCTATGTCATCCACGTCAGCAAGACTTGCTTTTTAGGTTTTTTTACTACGACCATGGGCTATTACTTTTGGTTACGTCACGGTTCAATCTTACCGTTCCACGTCCAAGTCAATGTGACGTCACCGTCCCTCACAACCGTCACCCCATGTGACCGCCCCATGCCATTTTACCGGCAAATTTCCCGTTTTCCAGAACTACACAAATATGTGGCCCACGCGGGCCAAGAACTCGTGGCTCTCACTGTCTTTCTCTCTTTTTTTATTTTTATTTTTTTCCTCGCAATCATTCATGGTCCTTCAGAAAATAACGTACCCAACCACTGGGAATGGGAATCTTTGAAGATTTCTTATCCATGATGTATCCACCATAGTTAATATTCTGTCGTATGCAGTTAAACTGTTAAAGATAAGTAGGGTTGTTAAAACGAATTTAACTGGTCAACTTGTAATTTTTTTACGGATTGGGTTTAATTCTTAAATTTATATATTTTTTAAGTTACATAATCAGTCTCGGTTAACCAGTGGATTAAGCAGAATGGGACAGGTTCACTTGTTGGATTAGTTTTTTTTTTTTTAAAAAGTGACAAGTGATATTATAAATAGATATTTAATTTTTAAATATTTAATATTTAATTTTATTCTTTTAAAAATTATTTTTTAGATATGTAATTTATAATTTTTTATTATTATTATTTATTATTATTTTAAAATTTTTATAGTATTTTTTGTTTTTTATATAATTTTTTTTTTTTTTTAAAGTAGGATTAAGTTAGTTGACGCCAAACCTCAGCAACCCATTATTTTTTTTATTTTATCTTTTATGCTGATCAACCTACCAATTCACCTTAAAACAAGATAAATTGACTATTTTAACTCATTTATTAAAACAGATCAACTCACTCCACCTCATATTTTAACAAATTAAAACTGATCGAGACAAATCGAGGCGGGTTAGTCTATTTTACCAACTCTAAAGATAAGTGTGATATGTCTCTCAATATAATGTAGATGTATGTTCTTCTAGTCACATTAGATTAATATTTTTTTTGTTACAAGAGATAATAATAATTGAATTCATAAAATTAAAGTTGATTCGAATATTCTTATGTACTTGTAGTATTCCACGTATTTGCGTTTCTTTTCAACATCTTAATAGAGAAAGTAGTTCGTATTTGAGATTTGGATTAAATTATTTATTTTTAAAATTATTTTAATAAAATTTTTATTATAAGTTATTTTGAATATAAAATAAATTAATTTAAACATACACTTAATTTATAAACTAATTCACCAATCATAAAAGTGAATTGATCAAAATGAATTTTATTTTATTTTTTGTATTGTGGTAAGTGGTAATTTAATGGTTTTTCTTAATAATCTTTTCTTGACTTAATTTATTAAAGTTTAAACACATTGTTTTTTTAAAAAAAAATTGATTTTCATTGTATTAAATTAAAACTACATGAAAAAAAAAGAAAGAAGACATACTTGACTTATCTCGATAATCCTATTGCATTTAGAGTGACGAAAAATTCTTATATGCTTTGGAGTAATACTTTCAGCAGTTCTATAATTGTTTAAATCAAATTTAATAATATTTTATTTTCAATACAACAACTTGTATAGTTATATGATGCCACAATGACGATAGGATATGTGAAGGATATGTACTAGGTGTTAATCAAAGTTTAAACACATTTTTTTACATTAAATTTAGTGAGTTTATGAGCATTTTATTTTATTTTGGTAGAACAACATTTTACTTTTTGCAATTGCTTTCAGATAACATAGTTTGGGCTTGAAATAGAATATCCACTCCTTCTTTTAACCCTTTAACTTTCAATGCAAGAAAAAGAAAAGTTTCTTAAAGGGAACGATCCCCGCTTGAGCAAAACAATAGATTTTGTTCACTTGACAAATCCCATTGATCTGTACCGAGGTGAAGGTGGTGGAAACTGCTTAGGAAAAATTGTTGCTCGCTATTGTAGTTAGTGTGTTTGATTGAGGAGTTGAATACTTGTAAGACACTCCAATGTTTAAGTAAGAAAGAGTATAAGGAGGTAGAGGGTAAGGAAGAAGATCCTTGCCCTAGGGATTAGTGTTACCATTTGTAGATAAGAGTGTTTTGGGGACCAAGTAGGGCATGAGGACAAGTTAGTCCTTCAAGGTACCTTGTGAATATCTTAGAGGAAGCTTCTTAGGACTTTCCGTATTTGGTGTGATGGCCAATCATTGACATTTAAAAAGGAATATTCCTTTGATGGATAAGGATGGTGACATCCTCCAATGATGAGGTGTCACATCTAGAAAGGCTACCAGACTTGACTTTATTAGGCCTAATATCCAGTCCAAATCATTGCCCTTAGCTTAATGCTTTGATAGTCATCATATTGTGGAGCTCCATGGTGATCAATATGTTAGGTTGCGCTTTGTGTGCCTCAATCCATGTGAGTCTTGGCAAAATGCTGTGGTCAAGCTCATTTGGCTCTTGACCACAAAATCTGTATTATCTACACACACACATGGATGCAAGTTTTAGAGTGCGAGCCTGGACCACGAAAGGAATAAGGAGGACTTGGGCTGGGAGTAGTCTAAGAGAATTCGTAGTCCACCATTATGCAACGAAGGATTTCGAATGTCATAGGGTTCGCGTATGTTCCATTGTGCTTCACTCTTACGGGTCCAAAGTGCATCGTTGCTGCGACTCTTAGCTTGCTTTGGACATTTCTCCTGCTATGTTGACATCTTTTTGTCTACATGCCAGCAACTTTTGCCATGTGGCAAGAGAGGGTGCATTCATGTATAGCTGTTGCTTGGAATTCTCACCCATCAATCATTTCAAATTTTGAATTATATCCAAAAATGCCCCTGAGTGTGGGTGATAGTTGACACTTTGTTTCCTTAAAAGTAAAGGGCAATGGAATGGTTTCACCATTTTGCATCCTTTGCCAAAAAACCACTCCATCTCTCTCTTATCTCTCTTTGTTTTTCTTTCCTGACCACCATTTCACAGTGGCACGTTTTTGGTCTAACGGCTGCAGTAGCTTTTGCATGGAGGATTTTGTCATCACTTCGAAGCTTAGAAGCTTTAGGTAGGCCTTCCCAGTTTCCTGCTATCCCCTTACAATTTCAGAGCACCTATCGCGACATCATTTTTCCCATTCTTCGACAATTTTACCTTCTCCCTTTTTTCATTCACAAGTACTATCTCTTCTTTTACTTTTTCTCTTTCCATTTTTAAATTTCATGGTTAGTATTAGGAAAAAAATCAAAAATAATTGGGAAGAGCAAAGTTCTCTGGAGGTTTTTTTACAACCTTTGCCTCTGGGCCCCAAAGGCCTTTTCTGCCCATTGGTTGTAGAGGTTGCCTACTCTTGCCGAGCTACATGCTGAGAGTGATAGAAGAAGAAAGTTCTCTAGAGGTTTTTTTGCAACCTCTACCTCCAGGCCCCAAAGGCCTTTTCTGCCCATTGGGTGTTGAGGTTGCCTACTCTTGTCGAGCTACATGCTGAGAGTGGTAGGCATTTTGAGACCACGAGGCTCGAGGAAACTCTTCGCAAAATTCATTCGTTTTTCGAGCTCAAGGGAAAAATAAAGAAATACCTTGGGCTTGAGAATAGTGATTATGACAATTCTCCAATCTTTGTAAGTTTTGATCCTCCTTCATTTCTCGTGGTCATGGGATGAAAAAAGCTAGATTGGGGGAGAGGCTAAAGAAGTTCCCACCTCCACCCGATAAGGATGTTTACCAATGGATGGACTACGAGCCGCTAGGCACACATTCCATCATTCGAACTCAAGAAGCTGCAGATGTACTACTGGAGTACATGTAGCTAACGATGAACAGAAAGCAAGAAGACAATTTCATTTTTGCCCCCTGCACCATTGATGAGTGGATCTGTAGTCAAAGGCAAATGGGGGCGCATTTTTTGAATATGTACTGAGACTTTCTTTACTTGCCTCGAGGTCCACCTTCCCTTACGCCTTCACATATCAAGGTATTAGAGAAGATAGAAATGGCTCCTTCGCAGCTATATCCCAATAGTTGTGCATCCATACAATCTTTCAATATTATTTGCCATCATTTCAACTTCCCGATGTCTACCAACGTCTTCTTTTTTCCTATTCTCCATCCTCTAGTCGACTTGTGAAAGTGGAAATCTAGGGTGGATCTCTATTCGAAACCACATGGGTCATAAATGCTTCAAACTCTATGATAATTTGTACAAGGACATCAGGAGAACTTTTATCTTGTGGAGGCTACCAAGGGTCATCCTACGTTTATTTTTACTTTGGAAGGTGAGTCAAAATTTAATCTGTACTAGAACAGAGGATTCCAAATCAAGAAGCTGGAAACCAAGTGGAGCAAGATGTCAGAGCTCGAGCATGAGCTTGTCAGGTTCTTCTTTGAGATGACGAAGGACCAGAATCTGAAGTGCTCATAGCTTATCAACTATGTTAAGAGCGACATGGTGGGCATCTCAGGTAAATTTTGTGGTATGTGATGAGTAATATATGTCCTTTTTAACTTAGCATTTTCATGTTTCTATTCTCGTTAGCATTCTATGTTTTATGCTTTCTTGCTTTTATTCTTTTTTGCCTTTGACCATGGTTCACTTTGCTTTATGAATAGAGAGAGCATGGCACCAAGATAGAACCTTAAGAAGTAAATTAATAAATGAAGTAGAAGGCGACTGTTTTTTATTCTGAAGCTACTTATATGGATTCTAGGGTCCAGGCTATAATTGGTGAACAACTTGAGGTAGCTATTAAGGAGACAAGCTCAAAGCCTTCTGATCCTCAACCACTCGCTTGTAAGCGCAAGGCTTCTAATCATGCATGTGAGAGTCTGCTCAAGAATGTGGCAATGATGGAGGACAGCTATGCTTTAGAGACCATGGTAGAGACCTCAGCTATAGGGGTTCCTATCGATATCATGGAGACTTCGTTGACTTCTTCCACGCCCATCTGGGGGCATTCCTTTGATGATGAGAGGTTCAATGTCCAAATTATTAGTCTGTGTCAGTATCTGAAAACTGTTATCTTTGATGTAAAGAAGGTGAAGGAGATAGAGTCCAATCTCAAGCTACTCTAGGAGAAGAGCATGTCTTGGGAGAATGAAAAGAAATAGCTGGAGGACAACCTAGCCAAGATCCATGATAATTTGAAAAATACTAAGGACAAAGTGGTTTCTATCGATAATCATGCAGAGAATTGAAAGAATAAGGTGAAGGACGCTAAGGCCAAGGAAAAAGAAGTAGAGCCCAAGGCATTAAACCTCGAAAAGGAGAGCTCGACTCGAGTGGTGCGCATCGTGAAGCTCAAGAATGCCTTAGAGACCGAGCGCAAGGTCTAGGCAGAAGAGAAGACCAAGCTATCCAAGAACTAAGAGGACACCAACACAAAATCTTTTAACAATGCTCTGGACTAAGTGTTGGTTCTTTATCCTGGCCTTAACCTTGCCGAGACTAGTGATATGAAAATAGTGGTGGACGGTAAGATTGTTGATGTCTTAGATAAGGAAGGAGATAACAAAAACAAGGAGGAGGCTAATGTTGAGGCCAATGTTGAGCCTGAGGTGGGCAAAAAATATCCTGTTCACAAGGTCTTTTCAGGCAAAAGATCTTCATCCGAGATACTTACCACAGTATCCTTCATGGATCTCAACTAGGACAAACTGGCCTTCATTAGAGGTGAGGTACTTAAGCAATGAGATATAAAAGCCTCTTTGATAGAGCTTATCATTCATTAGGATACACCAAGTTACTATCCTAATGATTTTCTTGGCTTCTTTTGGATCTGAAAAGCGCTCTCCACCTTGGAGGTATGGTATAATTGGCCTAGTCCAATTATTTTCCTTGTCCACCGCCATCACCACTTCTATGTCTACTATGCTGGGGTGGGCAGTGTTTCTTAGATGACGAACCTATTATTCTCGAGGCTCTTAGTACTGTCCAATTTGGATAATATATCCACCCTAGAGTTCTGCTCTTTAGGAATAAGACATATTTTGACCTAGGAGAGCCTTTCCATAAGCTTCTTCACTTTCATTAAATACTTCTATAGTTGAGGGTCTTTGGCTTGTTACTTCCCCAAAACTTGGGAGGTCACCAATTGCAAGTCATTGCATAGCTTCACCTTGGTAGCTCCAAAGTGCTTGGCCATGAGAAGTCATGCAATCATTGCCTCATATTCAGCCTGATTATTCGAGGTGGAGAACTCGAACCTCAAGGATTATCCTATGGTCACACCATTGACATTTTCCAAGATAATGCCAACTCCATTTCCCTTGGAGTTAGATGCTTCATCCACATATATGGTCCATTCGCTGCCTTGGTCAAAGGTTGGGCAATAGGTCAACTCTACAATGAAAATAGATAGGGCTTGCTCCTTTATTGCTTGACAGGGCTCAGATATGATTTTGAATTTTGACAACTCAATTGACCAAGTGGTCATCTTTCCTACCAACTCAGGTTGATATAACACTTGCCTGATGGGATGATTTGTCCTTATGACCACAAGGTGGCATTAGAAATATTGTTTTAGTCTTCATGCCTAGGTATAAGGAGGTAGAGAGTAAGGGAGAAGATCCTTACCCTAAGGATTGGTGTTACCATTTATAGATAAGAGTGTTTTGAGGACCATGTAGGGCATGGGGACAAGTTAGTCCTTCAAGGTGCTCTATGAATATCTTGGAGGAAGCTTCTTAGGACTTTCCTCATTTGGTGTACTGGCTAATCATTGACATTTAAAAAGGAATATTCCTTTGATGGATAAGGATGGTGACATCCTCCAATGATGAGGTGTCATATCTAGAAAAGCTACCGGACTTGACCTTATTAGACCTTATATCCAGTCCAAATCATTTCCCCTAGCTTAATGTTTTGATAATCATCATAATGTCGAGCTCCATGGTGATCGATATGTTGGGCTGCGCTTTGTGATCCTCGACCCATATGAGTCTTGGCGAAATCCTGTGGTCAAGCTCATTTGGCTCTTAACTACAGAATCTGCATTATCTGCACACATACACAAGGATCCTAGTTTTGAAGCGCGAGCCTGGACCACGAAAAGAATAAGGAGGACTTGGGTTGGGAGTAGTCTGAGAGAATCTGTAGTCCACCATTATGTAACCACAGATTTCGAATGCCATAGGGTTAGCATTCTATCTTTTATGCTTTCTTGCTTTTATTCCTATTTGCCTTTGACCATGGTTCACTTTGCTTTATGAATGTAGAGAGCATGGCACAAGGCTAGAACCTCAAGAAGTAAATTAATAAATGAAGCAAAAGGCGATTGCTTTTGATTCTAAAGCTGCTCACATGGATTCCAGGGTCCAGGCTATAGTTGGTGAACAACTTGAGATAATGATTAAGGAAACAAGCTTGGAGCCTTCTGATCCTCAACCACTCGCTTGTAAGCGAAAGGCTTCTGATCATGCATGCGAGAGTCTACTCAAGAAGGTAGCAATGATGGAGGACTGTCATGCTTTAGAGACCATGGTAAAGACCTTGGCTATAGAGGCTCCCATCAACCTCACCGAGGCTTCATCGACTTCTTTTGCACCCATCTGGGGGCATCCCTTTGATGATGAGAGGTTCGACGTTCAAATTATTAGTCTATTTCAGAATCTGGAAATCATTGTCTTTGATGTAAAGAAAGTGAAGAAGATAGAGTCCAACCTCAAGCTGCTCTAGGAGAAAAGTATATCTTGGGAGAATGAAAAGAAATTGCTGGAGGACAGTGTAATATCCCAGAGAATCATGTTAGGCTTGTATAAGGTTACATAGGTAGTATGATACTTGTTCAGTATGTTAGTTAAGTTTCGTGACAAACTTAGTTAGTTTAGGCACTTTGTTGTAATACAGAATGTGGTAAATGACCTGAAATGACTCAAAAATAGCACAAATTACTATTTGGAGGGAAACATGGTGGATAACTTATTTCTAAGTCACAAATGAGTTAAGTAAGGTGTGGTTAAAGTTTCAATACAATTTGAGTTTGTTTAATGCTTTTAGGCATACTGGTTGTGCATTTACATACTGAATTGACTATCAGCAGATATGAAAAATCATGAAAATGGTGAAACAATAATTTAGATGAATCTTATGATTTATTCTAAATTTGTTAGAAGCTGAAAAACTTGAATTAGCATAATTCGAGTATTCTTAACAGATAAGAAAGTTACAGTAAAATATTTTAAGGTTATTTTGATAAACTCTCATTTCCTCTCCCTCTCACGTATAAGTAGGTGTTGCTGCAAAATGAGAAGAGAAATAGAAAAACAGAGAAAGAAAGAAAAGAAGGAAGAGAAGAGAGAAAAGGGAAGAGGAAGAGGAGAAAGAGAAAGAAATCAAGGGAAGTTCAAGGACAAAGGCCAAGCTTGAAGATTTTCATCTAAGATCATATGTAGGGGTTTATGTCCATATTCATCTCTTTTCTCCATTTTCACCGTAGATGCACCTTTGGTGCTTAAGATGTCAAAATGAGTTCTAGAAATGTTTGATGAGTTTGCCTTGCATGAATGTGTTTCTTTAGCCATTTATGACTTATTCATAGCATAAGTTAAGGCTAGAAGCTTAGAACATCTCATTTAGGCCATTGATGCCTAAAAAGAGGGGTTAGGTCAAGCTAAGTGTGATTATGATCCATAATCTAAATTAAGAGGTTTAAGTTAGTGATTGATGATTCATAAGTGTTTAATAACTAATGAGGGACCTAAGATTACCTAAAAATTAGATTGAAATAACCAAAATTCAAGAAAAGAACTAATGGAACAGTACCACGGTTCTACAAAAGTTCTCTGGTTGAGATACACCGGGGGGAGTCGTGTCCTTCTCTACTTGTTCAGTTTGTGAAACAGTGTTCACAGAGTAAGACACGGGTGGGGGGCGTGTAATCATACATGGCCCGTGCTTGAGGCCAGAATCTCTAAAAATGTCATTTTTGATGTTTTTAAGTTCTTAGTTATATGAGATCATTAGTATATATTTCTTAAAGTGTGTTAAGGTACAAATGAGGATATTTTCAAGAGAAAAATTATCACCTAACATGTATGAGGAAGTATAGACCTTTGAGCATTCAAGAGTTATAGTTTACCTTAGGTAAGTATTTAGCACCTTAGGCCACTTTTGTAGTAAAGTATTTCACTTAAGAGTAATGAGTGATGAGTTGGTGTAGATTAAAGTTCAACTTATGAGTGACAAAGTGTTGCTTAGATATCACTTGAGATGTGATAAGAAAGTAAGAAACAAGTGCCTAATTAGCAAGAGTTAAGGGCTAAAGTGCATGGTTAGTAAGAGTTTAGGGCCAAAGTGTCAAGTTGCAAGAGTTGAGTGTCATAGACCCTAGTCTGCAAGGGTGAATTCCATAGTTCGTGAAAGCTCTTAAAGAGTGAAATAGAGTTAGTAATGCAAAGTTAGAAAGTGTACTAAGTCTAGTTGACATTTGGATAAGTGTCGTAGTACATGAATTGCTCTTACAGAGAAGAAGTAATCTTAATAGTGCAAGATGGACTTAGTATAGAGTTATGTGGTAGTTATGTCAGAGATAGGATATAACTCCGCATTATCACACACTTCACTTGGCATATACTTACTATCCCTAAAGATTAGTGAGTGGAGGCATCCACTCAGTTTGGTGGCCATATCCACCTAGTTACGGTAGACTATTTGGTAGACTACTTAGTAGTAGAAGGAGAATACTTGTTATGGTAATAGACTTTACTCCTACTAGGTAGGCTATAAGAGGTCACATGTTATTATGGTAGAGTATCTCCTTGAGCAGGGGGAATAGTTAAGTATCACGACACTACACCTACACTGTATATACTTTTCTTTGAGCATGCATCATCTCACTATTTCATTATTCATTATTTTCTTAGATTGGAATTTGTGTTCTTGTTGTGTATATTTTGTGATTGCATTGTGCCTTTGGTGACAGCTGTATGAGCGGTTGTCTAGTCGATGATTTCCAAATGATTGTATGAGCAGTTGTTTGTTATCATCGTGGTTTCGGATATCAGATCAGAAGTATAGATTGCTTAGGAATGTCACATAGAGAGAAGAGGTCTTGTAATGGTTTTTTATACAATGAGTTTTAGTATATTTATCAGTTTAAGTTAGGTTTATTCATTTTCAAATGTTTAGACTACTGGTTTTGGTTACTTATACTGAGAAATATAATTTCTCATCCCGTTTGTTGCCATGTAAATCCAGGTGAAAGTTTGTCCAAGGGTAAAAAGAAAAAGTATGAAGGTTAGGATAGTTTTTATGGTTAGTAGTTAAAGCTTTATATTTATTTACTTTGCTTTTAGTTTGTATAAAGTTTATGTATACAATGAGCCCTTTTTATGGCAATATGTATGTATATAAATTTAGTTTTCGCTAGGCTCTCCATTATTATTTGCTTAAATGATATGGATTAGTATGATGTTTAAGTTAGAAGTAGCATAACTAATGCTATTTATCCTAGAGTATGCTTGATATACTAGGATATCAGTATTAGGGTGTTACAATAGCCTAGCCAATATCCGTGATGATTTGAAAAATACTAAGGACAAAGTGGTTTCTGCCGGCTACTGTGTTAAGAATTGAAAGAATAAGGTGAAGGACGCTAAGGCCAAGGCAAAAGGAAGCAAAGCCCAAGGTGTTAAACCTCGAATAAAAGAGCTCGAATCAGGTGGTGCGCATCGTGAAGCTTGAGAATACCTTAGAGACTAAGCGCAAGGTCTAGGCAGAAGAGAAGGAAAAGTTGGCCAAGAACTAAGAGGACACTAACACAAAATCTTTTAACAATGCTCTGGCCCAAGTGTTGGTTCTTTATCTTGGCCTTAACCTTGCCGAGATCGGTGATATAAAAATAGTGGTGGATGGTAAGATTGTCAGGGATTGTTCGGGGTGGGGAACTCAAACCTCAGGGATTGTTCTACGGTCACACCATTGACATTTTCCAAGATGATGCCAGCTCCACTGCCCTTGGGGTTGGATGCTCCATCCACATATATAGTCCATTCGCCGCCTTGGTCAGAGGTTGGGCAATAGGTGAACTCTACAATGAAATTAGATAGGGCTTGTGCCTTTATTGTTTGACAGGGCTCAGATCTGATTTTGAATTTTGATAACTCGATTGACCAAGTGTCTTCCTACAAACTCAGGTCGATGTAACACTTGCCTGATAGGGTGATCTTTCCTTACGACCATAGGGTGACATTAGAAATACTGTCTTAGTCTTCATGCCGAGGTGACTAGTGCAAAAGTCAGTTTCTCAATCTTTTGATAGTGGAGCTTAGGTCCTTGTAGGATTTTGCTGACAAAATAAACAGGTTTTTGACCTTCTCCTATTTCCCTTATGAGAACTGAGTTGACTACCTCATCCCTAACTGAGAGGTAAAGGTACAATGTTTCCCTGTCTTACGATCTAGTTAAGATGGGAGATATTACAAGTGCAATCTTGAAATTTTGAATAGTTTTTTTGCATTTCAGGGTTTACTCAAAGTCCTTTCCCTTCTTCAAAAGCTTTAATAAGGGCAGGGCTTTTTGTGTTGACTTGGATACAAATCTGGTTAGGACAGCGATCCATCCTATTAGTTCCTAGATATTTTGACACTGTTAAGGCTTTCCATATTGATCACGACTTAGCACTTGTCCAGATTAGCTTCAATTCCCTAGTGTACATAAATCCCAAGAACTTTCCAGCATGGACCCTAAATGGGTATTCCTCCAGGTTGAGCCTTATGTTGTGTTCTTAACTGCTTAAAGACCTCATCAAGGTCCTGCACATGATCTTTCATGTTGGGAATCTTAACTATTATATCATCTATATAAACCTTCATTGTCTTTCCAATTTGTTCCTAGAACGCCTTGTTCATAATCCTCAGATAAGTTGCTTTTGTATTCTTCAAATCGAAGGGTATCACCTTGTAATAGTACCTGACTCATTCAGTTATAAAGGTGGTTTTCTCTTCATCATTCAGATGCATAGGTTTTTTATTGTACCTTGAGTATACATCCACAAATGAGATATATCAATAGCTGGAATTCCATCCACTAACTTATCTATGTTGGGAAGAGGGTAAGGATCCTTGGGGCAAGCTCTATTAAGGTCAATGTAATCCATACACATCTGCCACTTCCCTGAGGATTTCTTAACCAAAACAACATTAGATAGCCACTTGGTGTAAGTTACTCTTTGATGAATATGGTGCTAAGAAGCTCCCTTACTTGTTCTTCATTTACCTTTTGGTGCTCTAGTCCTACCTTCCTCCGACTTTGTGACACCCTTTTAGCATCAAGGGAGACTGATAATTGACGACAAATGAAGATGAGATCAAGGTCAGGCGTGTCTGCTATTGTCCAAACAAAGAGGTCTTTATTCTTCAACAAGAGTCTAGTAAACTTTTCGCATTCCTCTTCTGAGAGGCTTGCTCCGATCTTGGTGACTTAAGTGGGCTTTGGTCCAATCTGAACCTCAATCAACTGACCATTAGATTCTAGCCTTTTCTCTTTCATATCATTCTAGAAATCAAGTTTTGTCATCAATATGGTTGAGGTGCTTTTAAGGTGTTGAAGTGAATCACGTTTTCCATTTTCGGCTTTGGTTATAGTAGTTCTAAGTTAGTATTATAGCATCTCCTTGTGTTGGCTTAGTCCGATTTTACTGTTGCCACCTCATTTTTCTTTGCGAGGAACTTCATTGCTAACTGATGGGTGGAAACGATTGTTCTAAAGGCATTCATGGATGGCCTCACTAGGATGATGTTGCACGTAGAGGGGCAATCAACCACTAAAATTTTAACCCTTACCATTTTATCTAGGGGGCTTGCCCCTAATGTGAGGTATAGTTCAATGTGCCTCTCTGGTTTCATTTTTCCTCTTGTAAAGCCCACTAAGTCCCCTTCAAAGGGTGTGAGATCAGAGAACGACAATCCTAGATTTGGAAAGTTATCCATAAACATGATGTCCATGGAGTTTCCATGGTGTATGAAGATCCTCTTGATTTGTGCATTGGCAATGACCTCATAGATCACCATAGGATTGTCATGGCCAGGGATTACCTCGTCCCCATCTTTATCAGTAAAGCTGATTGCTAGGGTCCTATAGGGTCAATTTTCCTTCTTTTAGATTAGTTGTGATATTACACTAAGCACTCCTTTCGATTGCCTTTTTCTTGCAGACCTCATTTTTTTGCCTTTAGCAAAACCTCTTGAAATAGTGTTAATGGTCCTGGTGATTTCACATCGCAGACACTCCTGTGGCGATGATTTGCCTTTTGGGGATGATATTCGTTGTCTAGGGCTATAACTCATTCTCCCTTTATCTTTCTACTAAAATTGTGAGGATTCATCCTCTAAAAGTTTCTACATATAGTTCTAGAGCCAACCTCAGTAGATCAACATTTCAATGACATCTTATAGGTCGATACAATCCTTCGTGTTATGTCCATATGCACTATGGTAATTGTAGCGCTTAGACTTATCCACCTGTCCTTTAGGTCACAGGGTCCTTAATATTGGGAGATTGGAGATTTTAGTGTGGTACACCCCCTCAAGAATTTTACTATGGTACCTTGAAGGGGTGTACTCATCGAATTTTCCCCATGGTGGTCCCCTTTGGGCTTTGCAAGAACCTTGTGACTTTGATTCTTTGTCCTTCCTTCGAGATGCTTCATTTTTCTTGTATGCTCCGCTCTTGGCTTTTAGGACTTGTTCCATGTTTATGTACTCCTCAGATTAATTCTTCAAATCATCTAGGTACGTGGGTGGTCTTTTTGCCAGTGATTTAGTGAACTCCCCTGGCCAAAGTCTGACCATAATCTCGTGCATCTGCATATCTTTGTTGAGGTCTTTAATCTATATGGATTCTTTGTTGAACCTTCCCATATAATCGTGGGAGTGACTCGTCCTTGCCTTGCCTATAGTTGATGAAGCTAGCCAATGCCTTGGGTTGGGCCTTGCTCATTGTGAAGTGAGTCAAGAAATTCAAAGGTGGCTCAGAAAATTCATTATTATACTTGGGTGGCAATGAGGAAAACTACTTAAAAGTAGCTTTCTTAAGAGTTGTTGGAAGGCGCGATACATTATAGGGTCGGTACCCCCCCCCACGAGGTACATGGATGACATAAATGCATCCAAGTGTTCCTCGAGGTCCATCATCCCATGGTAGGCTTCTATACTAGTAGGGATCTTAAAGACCTTTGATAGCATGACTCCCATGATGAAGTCAGAGAACGAGTAACTGAAATGATATTGGGCCCCTTACTGGTGCGAGGGGTCAGAAACTATGGAGGGTTGTGGCCCTCTTTGCAGATCCCGGATCACCTAACGTTGTGGATTCCCCCGAGGTCTTGGTTCAACGTGAGCTTCGATGCTATTTTTAGCCACTTGTTTGTGGTTCACCATGTGAAGGAGGTCTGTGATATATTATTGTTGTTGTGCTGTAATCATTACATGAAGGAGTTTCGTTGTGCTAATGATCTCGCACCTTGGTGCCCAAGTGCTGAGGAGAGGATCGATTGTTCTTGGGCAATAGGTCTCACCCTTTGAACCATATAGTGCCCACGAAGGGTGGGTGTGGCATATCATGGGCTTGACTCTCTGTCATGGACGCCTCTGCCCCATCTTGCAACTGCACTTAGTTGGTGGTTGCTTTTCTAGCGAGTGTTGGCCATGGAAAAGAGAGTAGGAATAGTAGTTTGTCGATTCCCACAAACGACGCCAATGATCTGTACCAAAGTGAATGTGGTGTAAATTGCTTGGGACAGATGGTTACTTGTTGTTGCAATGCCTCCTTAGTGTGTGAGTAGGAGCTTGGGTACCTGCAAAATATTTCAATGCTCAAGTAAAAAAAGGTATAAAGAGGTAGAGAGTAAGGGAGAAAATCCTTACCCTAGGGATTGGTGTTCCATTTATAGAGGAGAATATCTTGGAGACCAAATAGGGCATGAAGACAAGTTGGTCTTTCTAGGTGTCCTGTAAATATCTTAGAGGAGGCTTCCTAAGACTTTCTTTATTTGGTGTGCTAGCCAATTATTGACATTTAAGAGGGAATATTCTTTTGATAGATAATGATAGTGACATCATCCAATAATGAGGTGTCACATCTAGAGAGGCTGCTAAGCTTGGCCTTATTGAGCCCAATATCCAGTCCAGATCTCCAATATTACATAATATATACATGCTAATTAGTCATTAGAAAGAATAGGCTAATTAAAATAATTGAATTTTGATCGGAAATAGTAAATAGGTAATTGAATTTTAAATATTGTCACATTCACTAGAAAGCTTTCTCTTATGCACATTCCTACAGGGAGAGTTACTACAATCCCAAATGTTGTGTTGCAAATCACTAAATCGAAAATGATTTAATTTGATTTCATTTAAATTGATATGATTTGATTCTAAAATTAAATTTTATGTTTAAAACTCAATATAAAAAAAGAGATTTGAATTATTTTAAAATTATTTTTTGTATTTAGAAATCATTAAAAATAGAATTAATTTATTTTAATTTAATTATTTTATATTTTTACCTTTATGAAAAGTAAAATAAAAAATTAATAAAAATAAAATAATCTTATTTATTTAAAATCAAATCAAATCTTAATAAATCTTACCATATTTGATTGGATTTATTAATCAAAAGCAATGAAATTCATAATATTTTAAAAATTAAATTACTTTTTTATTTTTTAACATTCAAACATAAAATTTAATTTATAAATCTAATCAATTAATGATCATTATTTCATAAATTCAATTTATAATTTTTATATAAGAAATCAATTCAATTCAAAGTTTGTAATCACTATTTTATCAATTAATGAATTCAATCAATTATCAATTATTATTATTATATCAAGAATTCAATTAATGAATTTTCAATCATCATTACGTTTCAAATTTGAACGTATGATTATGGGAATCTCAATCATTTCTGTTCGTTTGTGTATAAATATAAAATCGTTTTAATTCATTTCAGTTTTTTTAGTCACCTTTTTTGTTATCTTTGAATTTCTTCTTTCTCACCATCCAATATATATATTTTTTCCAATTGTAGCTAGATTTATATAATATCATCGTACTTATCTTCTACACCTCTATTATTTCGATGCCTCCTAAAAATCCAAACCTAAGCATGTAAGAATGACATTTTTATTTTTATTTTTAATCTTCATAATCTTCATGTTCCAGTTTTTTAATCTTTCTCTTC
The DNA here is from genome assembly GCA_029884595.1 of Ormosia semicastrata. NCBI lineage: Eukaryota > Viridiplantae > Streptophyta > Magnoliopsida > Fabales > Fabaceae > Ormosia > Ormosia semicastrata. The sequence goes on along the minus strand of JAQQTO010000063.1, from coordinate 9,171,256 downwards.
TATATTTCCATTCAGATCTTTCAAATTGCACTTCCATCATGGTATTGTTCTTTTTCTGCATTTATTATTTTCCTTATTATGATTTTTTCATTTATAAGTGTTTTAGGTTTTAAGTTTTTAGAGAAACTCTCTCCATATTCATATTTGAAATCAGTTTTTTCTTAATCATTAACTTCATTTTTTATGAATTTTATTCTTTTAATACTTCTTCTATCAAATTCTAATTCTTATCCAATTCATCTGATCTATTGCTTTTTCTTTTGATTTTTGATAAGGATATTACAAGTTGTTTTGTTCTTTTTTTTTTTTTTTTTTAGTTATTGGAGGCTTCTATATGCACAATTCAAATGTAAGTTCTTATATCATTATTAACATCTTTTTCTATGAATCTTCAAAATATAATGTGTATTTCTGTGAGAAAATAATTGTTTGTATATTACAGATAACATGTTTTTGTACTATTTAAGCATATTAGAGAAGCTTCATATTATTCCTCTTCCCAATCAAATCAATGGATTACTTCCTCTTCACTATTTCATTGATTATAATAAGAACTATATGTGTGTGAAGTTTTGTTTGATGAGTTCTCTTATTCTTCTTCAACAAATATTTTTAGGAACTTCATGCATACATATGATACAACGACTTCAAGAAAGTTGTTACTCCTTTACTTCTCAACGAGTCTCATCTAAAATCCTTAACACAAGGGCTAAGCCAGATTCTCAGCCTCTGTTAGGAAGCTAGATGTTAGAAAAGCTATAGTCATTTGCCCAATGGTCCTTGAGAATATGATAGTATGTTGGCATTCTTTGGAGCTCCAAACATAGAGAATGGGTCATGATAAAAAAAAAAAAACTAAGTATCTATGTTAATAATAATTTTGGAATTAGGTTTTTTTTTTTTTACTTATTGTATTTTTTTTACTTTTTGAGAACAAAGAATTTTTTTATTATCAATATTTTTTAAGATTTTCTATTATTATAATTATTTTATTACTAAGATTAGTTTTGAATTTTAGATTCCAAATCTTATATACAAGAACTTAGGATGTCGATTTCTTTCCACTATATCATGATGGTAAAGAAGAAGGTTATAGTGTTTTCTCATTGAATTTTTGTTTGATATAATAGCTACTTATTTTATGTGGCACTCGAGTATTGATGTTAAACTAAAATGGGGGAGAAAATTAAGAAAATAATATAATTAAACTAAAATGTACTTAATGATATCATAAAATAAATAAATAAAAATATTTGTAAACAAAACTATTGAAGGAAAGCATATAGTTATAACAAAGTTTGTTGTTTACTTTAAAAAAAATCTTCATCACACAAGAGTGAAATTTTTACATGAAATCATGACGAAATTAATTAATAAAATTTATTAAGAAAATATGTTAATTAATTATATTTTTTAGAATAATTTTTTAATATATATATTTAAATATATGTTTTATTCTATAATATGTAAATATTTTAATATTTACATCGCACAGGGTGAATACTTTACATGAAAACATGTAATATTTTAATTTATAAGAGAGAAAATTTGACAAGAAAACATAATAAAATTAATTGAATGATATATATTTAAGAATTTATCTTTACCTTACCAATTTTTATACAATCACTAGCAAGCTATGGTTTTTTAATATCTTTATTATTTGATACCTCTTAAGATATTTTTTTAATATATCTTGCAAGGGGTAAAGTTTTTACGTAAAAACATAATAAAACTAAGTAAAATATAATTTATTATTAGAAATATTTTTAAATTGATTATATTTTTAAAAATAATTGTTTTTATTTTGTTATATGTATTGTTTAATAATATTTAAATATTTTAATGCTTATATTGAATTTAAAAAATAATTACATGAAAAAAACATAGTATATCTTAGGAGTGATTCTTTTTCATGAATTTATAATAAAATTAATTAAATATAATTTTGTTATGAAATATTTTTAATTATATCAAAAAATAATTTCATAAATAAAAAGTTTAGTAATTAACCCGTGTATATCACGGGTACAAAAGACTAGTTTTCTTACATTCTAAACACAGAAAAAAAAAAGCAGTAATATATTTAGAGTATTTATATGAAAATTAATTTAAAAATTAATTCTTGTGTTTAGAAAAAACAATGCTATTTGCTACAAAGTTATTTTCTCATGAATGAATACAATGAAGTTACAACCAATAAAATAGGAAGATAAATGGAAATCATGGGTCGGTGATAACTTAAAGTGAGAAAAATGAAAAAATTTGTCCAATAACCGTGTACAATTCTCGAATTTCTATTCATGAAAAACATCATTTCTTCGAAATTATTAAAAATAAAATTGATTTGATTTGATTTGATTATTTTATATTTTATAAAAAATATAATAAAAAATTAATAAAAATAAAATAATATATCTATTTAAAATTAAATTAAATTATAAAAAAATAATTATATTTAATTAGATTTATTAATAAAAGTAATGAAATTGACAAGATTTTGAATATTAAATCACTTTTTATTTTTAACATTCAAATATAAATTTTATTGTTGAAATGATATTTTAACCGCAATAGTATCAAATAATTAATCTTATAATAATATTTATAAAAAAAAACTTGGTCAAAGTCAAAAAAACATATATTTTTATTTTATAAATCAAATTATTTTTTATATTCTGAACAGAAAGATAAAAAAAAAAAAAAAGAAGCAGTGATATATTTTGATCACAAAAATAAATAAAATAAAAAGGCATAAGCGCGCGTGGGGGAGGCACTGTACGAGTGTGTAAGAGAAGAGTTGAGTTGAGGAAATACACTAGTAGTTTTGTGATGTAAGCAAGCACGAAGTCCTCATCCTTCCATTTTATAAATAAAAACTCTTCCAGCACCTCTTATTCTCAACACTCAACACCCCCCCCCCCCCCCCCCCCCCCCCCCAACTTGCCTTCCCCCTTCTCTCCCCTTTCCGTTGACATCAAATCAAAAACCCACTTCTATTTTCTACAGCGATATGCAAGGCCTTCGCCGTTGCTCAAACGACGTCGTCCACCTGGACCTCGCCACCACCAACACCTCCTCCTCTTCCTCCTCCTTGTCCATCGACGTGGACGAATCCACGGAGGCCAGAATCCAACGCCTCATATCGGAGCACCCGGTGATCATCTTCACCCGATCCTCCTGCTGCATGTGCCACGTCATGAAGAAGCTCCTCGCCACCATCGGCGTCAATCCCACCGTCATCGAATTGGACGACCACGAGATCGCCGCCCTCCCCCACTCCTCTTCCTCCGATAATCACGAAACCACCACCACCGCCGCCCTCCGCAGCCGCACTCCCGCTGTCTTTATCGGCGGCACCTGCGTCGGCGGCCTCGAGTCCCTCGTCGCCCTCCACGTCAGCGGTCACCTCGTCCCCAAGCTCGTCGAAGTCGGTGTTCTCTGGGTATGACTCGTCATCTATCATCTATATATATTACTTCAAAAAAAAAAAGCAAAAAAATTATAAGTAATTGTATAATTTTGGTTAATCTCTGTTAAATGAAATCTCAATTTCAATCTTAGTCTATGAAAGTTTTTTCCTTTACCATTTCTATCTTTTTTTTTTAATGGACGGTGAGTATTGAATGAGTGATAAAATTGGCAAGAAAAATGTTAATAACAAATTTTTTAAATATTTATTTTATTATTAATGTAAAAATAAGTATTATTAATATTTTTTAATAATTTTTTAAATATATAAAATAGAGTAATAATAAAATAATTATTAAAAAATATAAAAAAATGTGTTATTCCTCAATAAGTAAACACGCTTCAAATCAATCTGCGAGTATGGTTTTGGTGTGAATGGTACTCGCCGTTTACTGAGGGAACACGTGTCTGGGGGAGAGCCTGAGTATTTGTCACAGTGACTGTGATAACGTTGTTTGTGTTTTTTTTTTTGGTGTTACAACGTTGTTTGTTTTGTTTGGCTTGTGCTCTGTTCAATGTTCTACTCAGTGGGTTTGTGTGTGTATGGGTTCATTATTTGATCCCCTCAATAGATTGGGTCCCATTTCCCAATTGTTATGCAATCAGGTCCTTGTAGGATCATAAGCTTATGCTTATCCATCTATGTGATAGAAAGATGGGAATTTCTTCTTCTTCGTTTCTTTTTTCTTTGTCTTGATTGGGTGTGACCATTGCTACACCTGCCATTAGTAATGGCCCAGTACCAATGATAGGGACAATCATGGCCGTCCAAATGAGTAAGATTTTGATTTTATTTTAAAAAATATTTTTTATATCATTAAATTTAACATCTCATATAAATATCATATATATATATATATATATATATATATATATATATATATATCATATTTTGAATTAAAATAGACGTATCAAGACGTGAGAGTGCAGTAAGTTGAGTATAAAATTTTGGGTATACAAATATCAAGATTGTTTTATTTTTTGGGGTTCTTGACTTCTTGTCTCCTGTGGGGGGTTAAGCCGTTAAGGAAGAAGGGGGTTCTCAAATACTTTGAAAAATATGATGAGTGAAGGCTATGAAAGACATAATTTTTTGATAACGGCACGCACACATCTCCAATTATTGCAAAACAAATACTGTTTAAATCCAGCACGGCTCTTTTTTTTTTTTTTTCCCTCAAAAAGTATTCCTTCCCCCTTTTGGTGCTTTTCTGCTTTCATAAACTTCCATAGAATAACATCCATAGAATCAAATCCCCATGGCTGTGTAATACTGTCCTCTAAAAAGGAATTACTGTAACTACTTTAGGGACTCTTCAATAGTTAATTGCGCTGTTATTTTCAAGCCAGACTCATTTGCATAAAAAGGAGTTGGAATTGGAATTCTAGCTCCTGCTTCTTATTCTTCTTTCTTTTTTTGACTAGATCATGAGTATAAATTGCTTTTTCTTTTAAAAATGATGATAGAGAGAGATCTTATTTTTTTACTTTCACCCCAAAACCTCACTTTTAAAATGCGATGGTGGTTACTATCACCAGATTATAAAATATTATCGTTTCCTTGAATTTGCATTTATGGTGCAATCTATCGCGTGGGCACTGTTACAGATATTTTAATAATTATTATTGAATCTAGCATTCTCGAATGATAAAAAAAAGCTCAGATAGATTCAAAGCTTAAAACAAGGGTGCAAGGACAAGCTTAAATTACTGTCATCATGCCAAGAGACAGCTTTGATGGGCCTGTGCTTGATGGCATGCATAAACCTCATCTCCGGTCTCAAGTCTCAACTCTCTAGTCTAAAGTATCAACCACATGACCACCATAAGCATATTCGCAAGAATCAAAATCTCTACTTTCATTACCCTCTAAGCCAAGCCCACCCACAAATTGAAACTCTCGTAGGAACAAAAACAAAATGGTTAGCACTTAGTAGCTGTATCACTTGTTTACTCAGTACTATAAACAAAAAGCACTTTGGTGCTGGTCATTGATAAGCAAAGCATCTTAGAAGCTGGAGTACAGCCAGAGGAGGAGCATCTTGGTGCTTCCTACATATTTGTTAATAATATATGAGTATATATGTTGCAGCAAAAAGTACTACAAAAACCAATAATTTAAGGTAATTTATCAGTTAAAAATCTGTAACAAAAACAAATTTAAAAAACATCAATAGCCAAGCATAGTATTGTATTGGTATGGTATCAGAGAGGCTGCAAATTTAGGGGGAAAAACAAATGTTATGGAAGGATCTTTTCCCATATAAGGAAAAGGAAGGAGGCGTGAGAGGTGATAATTAAGGGTAAGACCATGAGTCCTAACTCCACTTCCGACCAAGTGGTATTGTATTGGTTTGGTATCAGAGAGGCTGCAAATTTAGGGGAAAAAACAATGGTTGGAAGGATCTTTTCCCAATTAAGGAAAAGGAGGGAGGTGATAATTAAGGGTAAGACCATGAGTCCTAACTCCACTTCCCACCAAGTGGAACCCAATTAGTTTTTCCTTTGGGTTGGGAATGCCGGTCATGACATCAACCACTACAACTACAACCACAATCCAAGAGTGAGTGAGTGAGTGAGTGGGGTTTTCATTTTCCAATTTTTAAGGCTTTCTTTAATACAAGATCAGACGTGGCATGCATGCCATGGCATTGATTAACAACATTGGCGGGGCCCATTTTAGAATCTTTTACAGCCTAACGTAAGAAGAATCTCCTAATGATTCTCTTTCCACTCAGAACTTTGGACAAACCGAATACAACACGTTACTTAAGATTTTAAAATATGAATTTATGTTTATAAAAATTCGTAAATAAACAATATTAGGCAGATGAAAGTGGCAATATCCCCCATGGCCCCATCAAAATCATAAGTTCCTTGTTGCTTGGGCTTTAGGTTTTGCACTCTCGACTCACCTTAAAACGTAGTCCAAACATCATAAAGCCTCTTTAATTATTTTATCACTGTAAATTAACGTTACATCAGTTTACATAAGCATGAGCGAATAATTTTTTATTTTTTAATTACAAGGCTGGGAGATCCATTTTAATGGTTACTTTAGAGTTTTGCTAAAGACTCTACGGAGCCCCCACCTCATCTCTCTTTTACAATTTCTTCTTAGTTTTTTCAGTTACAAGAATTTCCTTCAAAGTATAACTAAATTATTGCATGAGTTTTCATTCTAATTTTAATATTTATAATCTATTTTCTTATTATAAAATGTAACGGAGATCATTTGTATTCAACAAAATTATTATTATTCTAAAAATGTAATATGGTTTGACCCAAGTAAGCTCTAGGCGTTTAAATGAAATCAATGCCCATCACTTTGTCTCCACTCTCCTACCACATGTTCCCACAATTTTTTAACTGTGATACTAAACCTGATTGTATCATGATGTGTCCATAGCCACATGTATTATTGTATTATGACGTGCCATGCCCACATGTACTTTCACTGAAATTCGAACCATGCTGCTACAATGACACCAATTCATAAATTTAAGGGAAATGCTATCAAAAGGTCATGCATGCGAATGCTCAAGCTATTCACTATTTAATTCATTACTTAAATATATTTTAAAAAGAAATGCTATCAAACACTTGAGCTTCTTAATGCCGAGTGTTTCATGATTGTTAAAATTAACTTTAAAATAAAATAAAAAAAGTTTTGTTGATCTCTAAAAAACAATCAATCATCTCACAACTAAAATACTCTTGTATCTCAACGCTCAAATATTTCATAGCATGGTCTTTATTTTGGACCGGATTATGGATTTATAGATTTAGAGCAATCCGACTCGCTAGGATGACATCTAGACGTTACTGAGTGCGTGAGATAATCTATTTACCGGTCGTAACTTTCTAAACTGATATCAAATCTAATCATGCCCCGCATAAAATAGGATAATATATAATAAGGAATAACGATCTCCACGATTTCAAGCAACATTCAATACGCACTGAATGCTCAGATCCTTCACACCCTAAAACATTCATATATATGCACTCAGTAAGGTAAAAAAGGTAGGACATAAGTCCTAATTCTATACACTACCCTTTTTGCGCAGTTGAAGTGCCTTTTGTAAGTACTCACTATAGAAGTGTTGACCTAGTCATAGCTTGATCTTATCTTGTTACTATTTGTTATTATTCCTGATCTTGTTACTATTTGTTATTATTCCTGCTGCATATCAGCAAGTTTGTTATATCCATTAGTTAGTGATTGTATAGCTATATATATCTCTTTGTATCATACGATTATTGATTTAATGAAACATATACCTTTATCACATTTCTTTATGGTATCAGATTTCTATTTGGCTTAAAAGCTTTTCGATCCTAATGGCCGCTACTTCTACCACCTCTACTACCACCTCCTCTGCCTCCTCTGAACTCAAAGATCTAGTGGAATTTAACACCTCCACCCAGCTTCCTATCAAACTTAACTCCACTAATTACCCTGCTTGGTATAAACAAATTCATTCCCTTCTTGTTGCTCGTGATCTTGTCGGCTATGTTACTGGTGACACACCATGTCTACCTGCAACTATTGGCACTGGTGCTTCTGCCACCCCTAATCCTGCATATTCTTTGTGGGTTCGTCAAGACAAATTTCTCTACCTTGCTTTTCTTGGCTCTTGTGATCCTGAAGCAGGATCAGTCATGTCCTCTGCCGATACATCTCGTGATGCTTGGATTTGTCTTCAACGAGCCTTTTCCAACAAATCTCGATCTCGTATTATGTCTCTTAAGGAGCGTCTTAGCTCTATCTCAAAGGGTACTTCTTCTGTATCTTGTTATTTACAAGCTATTCGAACCATTGCTGATGAATTGGCTCTTATTGGCCATCCTCTTGATGATATTGACTTGGTTATTCATTCCTTGAATGGTCTGGGACCATCATTTCAGGAGTTCACTGCCTCTGTTCGCACTCGTGATACTCCTATCTTCTTTAATGAGCTATATGACAAGCTTGTGGACTTTGACCGCCCACTCTGCCTCAGATTCTGCTGTCTCAACCAACAAGCCTTCGCATTCCAATGCTTCTGTTGTCTGTCATTTTTGTGACAAGGACGGTCACACTACTAGAACTTGTTATAAGATTAATGGGTATCCTAAAAAATAACGTTTTCCTACTGCCCATGTTGCTCAGGCTTTTGGTCCTTCACAGGTCTCTGCTGAACACTCTAATGCTCCTACTTAGCTTTTTGACTCTGGTGCCTCTCATCATATAACCAATGACATCAATAACCTCTTCATAAAGAGTGATTATACAGGTGATGATCACTTGCAGGTTGCCAATGGTAATAATCTCCCCATTACACACTTAGGCACCACCATTATTTCCACTTCCTATCAACCTTTACATCTTTCTAATATATTATGTGTTCCAGATGTTACTCAAAATTTAATATCTGTTTCCCAATTATGCTAGACTAATAAAGTGTCTATTGAATTTTTTCCTTGGCATTTCGAGGTGAAGGATCTGGGCAAGGGGGCGATACTTTTGCGAGGATTGAATGAAGACAATGTGTACAAACTTTCCACCGGTAACTCCACTCCTCACACTTCTCTTGCCCAGTCGTCAGCTTTTCTCCAACTTTGGCATCATCGCCTTGGTCACCCAGCTTCTCCCACTCTTCTTTATGCACTCAAGTCCTGTCACATTCCTTTCACAGGCTCCTACAATAAGTGTTCTGGTTGTCTCTCCAATAAAAGTCACAAGTTGCCTTTTTCTAGGTCCACTTTGACTAGTAGTCATCCGTTAGAAATTGTGTATTCAGATGTTTGGGGCCCTGCTCCTTTTAATTCAATTGATGGTTTCCGTTATTATGTCATTTTTATTGAACATTTTTCAAAATATGTTTGGCTTTATCCCATGAAGTTCAAGTTTGATGTTTCTCTAATCTTTCCAATTTTTAAAAAATTAGTGGAAAACCAATTCAATAATAAAATTAAAATCTTTTACTCTGATAATGGTGGTGAATTCATTAAACTATGATCTTTTTTGCAACAACATGGCATCTCCCATTTAACAACTCCTCCACATACACCTGAACATAATGGTCTTTCTGAACGTAAACATCGTCACTTAACTGAAACTGCCCGCTGTTTACTAAATCATGCTTCTCTTCCCCTCACTTTTTGGACCTATACCTTACAAACACCTGCCTATTTAATTAATCGCTTACCCACCCCTGGATTACACATGCGCTCCCCTTACCATGTCCTTTTTAATCATAATCCCAATTACACAAAATTAAAAATCTTTGGCTGCCTTTGTTTTCCTTGGCTTAAACCTTACACTAACAATAAACTTGAACCACGTTCTGAACCCTGTGTTTTCCTTGGATAAAGTCTCACTCAAAGTGCTTACATTTGCTACAATTTCAAAACTCACAAACTTTTTTACTCTCGCCATGTTCAGTTTTTAGAACACATATTTCCCTTTTCATCCTCTAACAGCCACGCCATTCTTCCACACTTCACATTGCCTTCAAATTGCACTAAGCCACAATCACCTGATTGTTCTCCCATTATTCCTCTTATTCAAACTCACCCACTTTCAAATTCAAAACCCACCAACCTTATCCATAACCCACCGCAAACCACATTAAACACACCTAATACTCTTCCTATTATTCCTCTAATTCAAAACCAACCTTTTTCAAACTTAAACTCCAACAACCTGACACCTATTCCACCACCAACCACATTAAATCAAAACCCACCGCCAAATGTGTCAAGTCCTTCTAATCCTTTGCATTCAAACTCATCCTCTATGTCAATCCCTACTAGCAACGGTTCTCCATCTTTGTCGGGTAGCTCTCCTAGTCAACCTCATATGGATTCCTCTACTTGTCCAGCGTCTGTCCCCTCTATGTCAAGCACCCCTGAAAATGTTTCTAATGAGTCATGCACACATGCGTCAGTCTCTCATGAGTCGTGCACATTGTCTGATCCTCAACACCTCGCAGTGGTTTCTTCTCCACCACCCTCCACTTCGGTTGTGCCCACACACCCAATGACTACCCATGGGAAAGCTGGTATTTTCAAACTAAAGAAGCTATTCTCGGTCACTAAATATCTCATTCCATCATCTGTGGAACCTACTTGTGTTACTCAGGCTCTGCGTCATCCACAATGGAAGCAAGCCATGTCTGATGAATTTACGACTCATGAAAAATGGCACTTGGTCTCTTGTTCCTTTCCAACCTCATTACAATGTCATTGGTAACAAATGGGTGTTTCGCTTGAAACGTAATCCAGATGGTTCAATTGCTCGGTACAAGGCAAGGTTAGTCGCCAAGGGATTTCATCAACATCCTGGCATTGATTTCAAAGATACATTTAGTCCAATAATTAAACCTCAAACAATAAAGTTAGTTCTCTGCATTGCTCTTTCTAAAGGTTGGTCTCTTAGCCAGATGAATATTAATAATGCCTTTTTGCATGGAACCTTATCTAAAGAAGTCTACATGTCTCAACCTATGGGGTTTATTCATGATAATTTTCTTACTCATGTTTGCAAGCTTCATAAAGCTCTATATGGTCTCAAGCAGGCTCCACATGCGTGGTATCATGAATTAAAATCTTTTCTTGTAGATTATGGTTTCTTTAATGCAAAGACTGATGCATCCTTGTTCATCTATAAAGAAGGTAACATCACAGCTTTTTTTTCTGGTATATGTTGATGACTTGCTTCTTACAGGGAATGATCCTATATTTCTCCAGCGCTTTCAGCAAGCTCTTGCACTTAAATTTTCTCTCAAGGATCTTGGAACCCCGAGTCACTTTCTTGGTGTTGAACTTCTCCCCACTTCTACTGGTATTTTTCTAATGCAACATCATTATATTAGGGAGGTTCTACAAAAGGCAAATATGCTTGATGCCAAGCCTGTTTCAACCCCTATGTCTACTTCTTGTTCACTTGCTACTATTGATGACTCCACCTGTGATGCATCTTCCTTTCGTAGCTTGATTGGTTCTCTTCATTATCTTTCTATAACACGTCCTGATGTTGCATTTGCTGTCAACAAACTATCCCAGTACATGCAGGCACCAACCGCTACACAAATGCAAGCTTTGAAGCATGTCCTACGCTATCTTAAGCACACTATATCTCATGGCTTACATTTGGTCAAAACTGATAGCTTCAATCTTCTAGCCTTTTGTGATGCAGATTGGGGTAGTGATACAACTGATAGAAAATCCATAGGTGCTTATATTGTATATCTTGGTTCCAATGCTATTTCATGGTTGTGTAAGAAGCAATCCACTATTGCGCGTTCCTCAACTGAAGCTGAATATCGCACCATTGCTTCTACCACCACTGAAATTTTATGGTTATGACAACTTTTGCAAGAACTTGGGCTGACTCTTTCTCAACCACCTACTATCTTTTCAGACAACATTGGTGCCATTTATTTATGTGCCAATCCAGTATTTCATTCAAGGATGAAATACTTAGCCATCAATTATCATTTTCTTACTTCCAAGATTGGAGTCGTTGAATCCTCCTCCATCTTGCGGAGGCGTATAGGAGTGTTGACCTAGTCATATCTTGTTACTATTTGTTATTATTCCTGATCTTGTTACTATTTATTATTATTCCTGCTGCATATCAGCAAGTTTGTTATATCAATTAGTTAGTGATTGTATAGCTATATATATCTCTTTGTATCATACGATTATTGATTTAATGAAACATATACCTTTATCACATTTCTTTACTCACCTCCTTACCTCATTGTTGTTATTGTTGCGCTACGAAAGAATCCACCATCATATATCTTCTCAAGTAATCTTTAGAACCTAGTTCTAAACAATCCGGCCTTTTAAAAATAAGAAGGACCTCACATAAAATTGATTCTTGACCAATAGATAAATTAGGCGCTTGTAAGCTCGATAGTTTTGAGGCATCATCCTAAATTTAAAGAGTAAGATAGCTGCTGCCCCCATGCTCCTGAACATACCTGAAAAGTGCCCGAGCCCTGTGCAGTTGAGACCACTCAACTCTTGCACTAACGCCAATACAGGTTTTGATTCTTCTGACAATATAAATATAGGGTTAGGATCAATTAACATCAATGTAAGAATACAATTGTTACATCAATTTTAAACCATTGATTTCACTTTAATTTAATGACTCAAGATCTTGTTTGTCGTATCAAATTGTGAACCACCATACCATTTAAAGAAGCAGGAATGCATGTACAATGTAAATTGCCCAAAGCCTGTCCTTCTATCATATGGTAGCCAAGTAATGGTAAATGCCTCGAAATTGACGCATATCTATAGTGTTCTTCCAGTTGACCAATATCAGCGGCAAGCGGAGAAATATGTGTGTAAATATGGTTTATTTAAGTTAAGAAGACTAAAATAATAATTTACACATTAATACTTTTAATATAAAATAACTATGTACCATAAGAATTTATATAATTATTTAAATTTTATTGATCTAATTTAAATAATTGTGTATATAAGATATACATAAACATTTCTCAGCAAGGTGGATGTGTTTGATATCAAGTGAGTGTGTGTTGAATCTCTAACACAAGTAAGTTTTTTGGTCAAATTAGTTTTAGAATTGAAGAATTTAAGTAGAATTTAGATAAGTTTTCATTGTTTTTGAGTATTATAGGTTTTTGTGTTCACTGACTAATGAGATTTAAATCTTTGATTGAAACAGGTTTGGATTTAACTTAGAAGAAAGGAAAAGAGTGGCTTACTCAGTTCGTCGCCTAGCGATGAATCAGTGTCGCAAGGCGAAGCTTCCAGTCGCTCCATCGCGAGGCGACAGTTCTCCATCACGAGGCGAGAAGATGAATGAAAGGATTAATCGCGCCATCGCGAGGCGATAGTCTTCCATCGCTAGGCGAGAATGCGTTCCATCGCGAGGCGAGGAACATCCATCGCGAGGCGAGCTGCTGGATGGAAGGATCTCTGGAGCTGCTGAATCTTGCTTCACACGCGGGCCATCGCGAGGCGATGAAGGGCCATCGCATCCAGCCAAGTTTAAAAATAGCCAGACTAAACACTTTTTACGTATCTTCCGTTTTGTTCCTTTTTCTGAATTCTGAAATATTGGGGTTTTACCCATAGCTCTGCTAGGGTTTCATCTTCTTCCATCTCCATTGATTATTCAAGCTTGGGAACAAGATTTTGAAGGATCAATGGCTTCTTCTTCCTCCATTTGTTTGATTTCTCTCATCTCTTCTTCTTCCATCATGAGTAGCTAGATCTTTTTGAGTTAGGGTCAGATGAACATTGTAGATACTCTTATGTAATCTGTTTTACTACTTCTTTACAAGTTAATTTCATGTAGTTGAGCACTCTACTCTTTGTTTAATGCTAATCAATACTTGATCACTATTGATTTGAATTTAGGTATTTCTTCTAATTGGAAAATTAGTTGTAATGCTGGAACTGAGTTGAGTTGGCATGATTATGATTGAATATAGGAATATATCATTGTAATTATGTGTTCCATGAAATCATTGCTATTAATGCTTAATCTGAATTAACAATTACCTAAGGAATTGGGAATCGTATTTTGGGTTAAAGGGGCTTTGAATCAAGGAATTGATCTAAGTCTAATTTGTTGATTGGAACTTCAAATGCATGATTATCACTTGTATTGAGGGTAAATCAGTAGCATAAGAGGGTAAACAATGAGATTCAGAACCTAGCCGCTTTTCTCAATAGACTTTCTTCTCTTTAAAAATCCAAAAATATTCTTTAATTTGATAATTGTTCTATTTTAATTCATTCCATTTATACTTGTTTTAAACCAATACATTCCAAGTTACCAAAAGTTTATTTTCAGTTCAAGTAGAAACACCCTTTTCTTTTGTGTTGATAAAATAATTACAATCCCTGTGGAGACGATATCTCTTTTCTCATCATTATATTACTTGTTGCGATTCGGTGCACTTGCCGAGTTTGTTTTGATCTTCAACAGTGTACCAAGACAAGCGTTGTACAACAGGCAGCAGCCCCGGTAGTAAAATTAACAACACACATATTTACACACACCACCTCGGCACAATTTTTTTTATTTATTTAATTTCAGTTGAATTTTTCTTATTTTTTGTATATTTATACTTTAATTCTGTCGCATAAACAAATATAAGAGATATAAAAATATGGATGACATGTGATTAACATTTTAGAAAATTAGCCGATGCAGCAGAAAAATTATTATTATAAAAAGCTTCCACTCTTATCATGCTTCTGAAATGAGTCTGTTGAAGAAATTAGAAAACGATCTATCAAGACTCTGCATCAACTGTAACCTTACATATTAAGCTTCGTTTATAACCTTTCACCAATTATATGAGTGAAAGATAAGCGTAACAACATGAAGAAATGCCATATTAAATTGAAAAAAAAAATATATATATATATCTCAGTTTCGAAAATGAAACATTGTTTTTGCCCTAAAATGTTGCATGTTATATTTCACTGAACAAGTGTTCTTGCCCCTATAACTGAAGAAAAGTTGGTCAGTGGTGAGTTTGCTTCTACACAGGAACGAAGACTTTTGAGAACAAATATTGAACCGGAAAGAAGAAAGGGAAAAAGTAAATAAAGTCCAACGCATATGGCACTAAAAGGAAATCCAATTTCAGTATGCTTTGATATTTACTTGTAAAATGTCATGATAGCAATTGAACATAGATACAGAATTGAATCTTTATTATGAACTGAATTGAATGAAACCAACAAGAAATGCTGAAAGTATCTATGAACAAGAATACACAAAGATCCCCTCCTTCGAGTTCAGGGTGAGAACTCCAAAACTTCCACTATAATCTCCTTTTTCTTACAGATTACAAAGCTTGATAGCTATTTATATTGGTGCAGATACATGGAACAGGGATTGTAATCTGTTGCCCTCTGGCAATTTCAATTTGTAGGCCACAGGGCCAATCTTCTCTATAATCTCATATGGGCCACAATAACGCTTTGTTATTTTAAGATTGAACCTTTGGGCGAGAGAATGCTATCGATATGGTTGCAGTTTGAGTAACACAAAATCCCGTACTTGAAAGGGCTTATCGCCTCTCTTCTTATCTACAATTGCCTTCATTTTGGCTTGTTCTTTTTGTAAATTATGTTGTAACTCACCCTGTAACTGATCCCTAACCATCGGTAGTTCTTCCACTTCAGCCGAGGTTTCACCCCATACAGTGCTTCGAATGAAAACATCTAAATAGCTTTATGATATGAGGCGTTGTAGCAAAACTCGAGCCAAAGCAAATAATGGAAGTAGGCTTATGGATACTGGAAAGTGATGGCCCTCAAATACAATCATAATTTTTTTACATTACTTTTCTTTTACATTATTTTTTACATTACTTTTTATATCATTAATTATATCACTTTTTTTTCACCACTTTCTCTCATCTATTCATAACTATTAAAAAATATGATAAAATGTGATATATCATAAAAAATGATGTAACATCATTTTTCATGGTATTACTGAAGGCAAGTGCCACTGACTTAGCCGAATAACCAAATTTCAAGGCAGTAAAATGAAAATACTTGGTAAACCTGTCCACAACCACTGAGATGGTAGTATGACCTTCAAACTTAGGTAACTTGACAATGAAGTCCATGCTGATATGCTCCCATGGTCCAGAAGATACAAGAATAGGTTGTAAAAGGCCCTGAGGTTTGGCAGTCTAGTATTTAATGACCTGGCAGGTGGAACAATTCGCTATAAAATGCTGAAAATCTTGCCTGAGAGTAGGCCAATAGAAACTGTAGCAATTCTCTTGAAGGTTTTGTGGACTGGATACCTTCACGACCCGCCACTGGTACATTGTGGAATTACACTAGAATATTATGCCTTAGATCAGCAGTTGAAGGAACCCAAATACGGTTTTTAAACATAATCAAATCATCCTTGATACAATAAAAAGAATACATAGAACCTGTCAAAATCTGCTACATCAATATTTGAGCATCGGGATCATAATGTGGGGCAGATCGGATATCCTATAACATACTACAACAGATAGTGGAATAGGTGCATAGGTGACTAGTGGTTGAAGATGGGTGAAATTCCTCCAACCTAGACAGTGCATCTGCAACTTGGTTTGTCTTACTAGGCCTATAGACAATGTCAAAGTCAAAGGCAAGTATAAATTGCATAAAAAGAAGTTGGAATTGGAATCCTAGCTCCTGCTTCTTATTCTTCTTTATTTTTCTGACTAGATCATGAGTATAAATTGTTTTTTCTTTTAAGAATGATGATAGAGAGAGATCTTATTTTTTGACTTTCACCCCAAAACCTCACTTTTAAAATATGATGGTGATAACTATCACCAGATTATAAAATATTATCGTTTCCTTGGATTTGCATTTATGGTGCAATCTGTCGCGTCGGCACTGTTACAGATATTTTAATAATTATTATTGAATCTAGCATTCACAAATGATAAAAAAAAAGCCCAGATAGATTCAAAGCTAAAACAAGTGCGCAAGGACAAGCTTAAATTACTGTCATCATGCCAAGAGACAGCTTTGCTGGGCCTGTGCTTGATGGCATGCATGACTACAATACAACCCCATATGTCTCATCTGCGGTCTCAAGTCTTAACTCTCTAGTCTGAAGTATCAACCACATGACCACCATAAGCCTATCCGCAAGAATCAAAATATCTACTTTCATTACCCTCTAAAAGCCGACCCACAAATTGAAACTCAAATAGGAACAAAAACAAAATGGTTAGCACTTAGTACCTGTATCACCTGTTTACACAGTACTATAAACAAAAAGCACTTTGGTGCTGATCATTGATAAGTGTTTTGAATAGGATTAAGATGAATACCTGAATAAGGTTAATAAAAATAATTTTTTTTAATGTACGATGGTTGGGACGATGGTGCGATAAGGTAAGTTTTTGCAAAAAATATTTTGAAACTCAAGTTAGACCGTGTACAAGATAAATAATTTTTTAAAATTAGATCCGTATCTTTACTAGCTTGTGTGGTATTTACAGGAGCATCTTGGTTGATAATAATCATAATTAAATTTGAATTAAATGTTATTAATTAAGATAAGAATTCAATGAGATTATTATATTTTATAACTAATTACTCTATTTATGAGAAATATAATTGATTTTCTTTTCAATGAGAGATTATATGAGAGATTCACTCATCATAAATAGGTAGATTTACTTATCTAATAATACTCATAAATATCTGATATCCAATTCTAGCGGCCTGAGTTGCTCCTAAACTGCTAACCCAGAGCTAGGTCCAGAACAGTTGTCCCTAACTTAGCGCTTAGATGTGATAATTGAGTGTCAAAATATCTGAGTTCAATAGGAGCAAACGGCACACAAAGGACACATGGATCCAAGTCATAATATAAATGTTAGATCTCGTGATATTTTTACCAAAGGGCCAATGTCTGTGATATATGGTAGAATGCCCCCAGTGTCAATGAATAATGTCGGGATCTTGAGTGGATTTCTCTGCATAAAGTCAATACACCGTCATCCGAGATTCATAGTAGGTTACCCCAATACATTTTTTGTTTGTGGGACTCGTTTAACTCTGAAAGTAATTTGATTTCGAACCGAGATCCATATTTTAAAAATATCATTATATCATAACATGAGTCCGTAATCTGGTTTGAATATTTTCTTGCAACGTCATACATCGCTTCAACTCTGAGCGCTATCCTTTCGAGTGCTATGTCAGGTACGTTCAACCATGTGGATAAAAGGTATTAGAAGCCATCGTTTGGGTTTCATGCCGCCATGATTACTATTTCAAATTCAACGCGAACTTCCAATTTTACCCCTCCTTATGGCAATGGTTGGGGGATGTTTATTGTCGCTTATAAATAGGGAGTAAGGGAAAACCCCTTACTTTTTTTCTCTTCTTCCCATTTCTGCCTATTTCTCCTGCGACCTTAGGTGATTTTTGGCAAGCAAAAGCGGCAGTTATATTGAGGTTTACTACCCGGGTTTTGTATTTGGCAGAATAATACAATGCAGCTTTGTGTTTGATGGGAATGAAGTCTAGACATGCAATGCTTACCAAACCATCCATGTGTCTTGTGTTCCTCCTCCTCATGGCTAGATTCAGGTCAATGTTAATGGCTCTTTTGTGGCTCAAAGGCAAAGTGTAGCTTGTGGTGGATTACTTAGAATTGAGAATGGTGAGTTCCTAGCTGGCTTCATAGTGAATATTGGTAAGTGTACCATTAGTATGGAAGAATTATGGGGAGTTTTTCATGGCTTGCGTCTGGCTTTTGACATGGGTCATAAAAGAGTTTTACTTGATGTTGATTCTCAGGTAGCTGTTCATTTGATTCAGACTGGATGTGATCAATGGCATCCATGTACCCCTCTTATTGCTATTATTCTTTAGATCCTAAATAGAGACTGGTTAGTACAGATCCAACATGTTTATAGGGAGAGTAATGGGTGTCCTGACTCTCTTGCTAGGCATGCTCATGATCTTTGATACGCGTAAAAAATACTAAGAGCAAGTGCACTCTATCGCAAAGTAATATAAAACTTGAGTTCCAATTGTCGATCCCACGAGGAATAAAAGATAATTACTAGATTTACTAAACTCTTGGTTATTTAGATAATCAAAAGTGTGAGAGAAAATCAAAATAAAATAAAACTCCTTTTACAGTGATTATGATCTTCAAACCTTCAAGAATCGAATCATTCCTTTGAATCCTTGCTCCAAAGTCTATTGTCACGAAACTAGTCTCTCAGATTAGGCATTTTCTGCGTTGTATGCCAAGTGTGTTAAATTTGGCATAACTCTTCAATTTAAAGAAAATAATGTCTACTGTTATGCGACCAGTGCCTAGGCAATGGCTTATGGGCGCTGAAGCGCTAAGCCACTTAACCATATGCGCGCTGTGCAATGCGTTGCGTGCTCAGGTGCTCCATTCCCAAAGCTCAGGTGCTTGGACACTAAATCACCGCTGCTGCATATGCTTCGAGCTCTCAAGCGCTCCATTCTCAGCACTCATGTGTTGGACGCCTGATCAGATTTTGTGCTTTTTCTTGCTTCTTTGAATATCCAGTCTTCTCCATGTGTAATTACCTGAAAAAAAACACACAAAACACATAACAAGAACAAAATCAAAGAATGATAAAAACAAAACAAAACAAAGCATAAAAATAAAGTTCAATAAAAAATATCAAAAGATGATGAAAAATCAAGGAATTGAACCGTAAAAATATGAGATATTGAAGGTTCATCAACTCCCCTTCACTTGAGCATTGCTTGTCCTCAAGTAAAGAATAGGAATAAAAAATAAGATTATACTCAATATCCAGAAACACGAGTCAAGGGAAATTCCACAATTTAAAAATTCAAGTTCAACAATTAAATCCAATCAAGCAAGATCATTTAGCACTTAAACAATTAGAGGCTTGAGTCTAGGTTGAAACTTTTCTCTTTACTAATCAATTGAAGTCACTCATCTTTCCATCGCTCAAGTGTTTAAGGATAAAGAGATCACTCAAATTTCTCTTGAAAAATGCAATATCATAGGCTTGATTATCAATCTCATCTCTACTTCCAAGTTCACATACAACACAAGAATCAACAGGACTTTATTTGGATGTAACGGGGCCAAGGGTAAAATGAAAGGTAGGAAATAGATAAATAAGAGTAAAGAATGCTCATGGATAAATTGATACAAACCAGAATCAGGTTGAAAAAATGATAAATAAAGCATAATGCACAAGGATATAACAAATTTCCACTTTCAACCTAATACTCTTATTATTCTTCACCAATAATTTTTTTTTCTCTTTTTCTTTTTCATTTTTTTTCTTTTCAATTTTTTTAGCCTGAAGTTAAAAGTAACCTTTCAAGACTTTTCAATCAACACATCAGATGTTCCAAAGAATCCAACCTGATTAATCAATTGGGTATTCAAAGAAATCAATTTCAAGTTCAAATAGGGCAACTAAGGGATTATTTTATCAATACAATTCTAAAGTCAAGAAAGAATTAAGCTTAATTGCCTTAATCAAATTCTAGTATGCATGTGAATCATTAAAGTCTCAATAAGATATCAAAGCAAGTTGTAGTGCACATCAATAAAGAGAAATCTCACTCCGGAAGAAAAATAGGATTTTATTTATGAAAAATTCAATCATTAAGGCTCAAAACTCACTTTATGACTGAGTTGATAAAAAGAATAAATGCAAGCAAACATAACTAATTTTCAACTAAGATGTTAAATTTCACTTTACTTTAATGAACAAGATTGCTTCACAAAAAATCAGTTCATGATCAATGGAATCCCCTTTAAAACATATCTCTATCAGCTCAGAATAAATCAAGAAATCAATACACAATTACAGCTTAATTACTAGTAATACTTAATTATCGGCAATACTCAAGTGTTCATCAGTTTGTGCAAATTTTTTTTTCAAGAGTACCCCCCACACTTAAGATAAACATTGTCCTCAATGTGGAAGAAAAAGAAATAAAAGGGTCAAAGAAAAGAGTAACACAACCTGATGAAAAGTGAGATAGTGTCAAGCAGAGAAGAAACACAAGAGTCGACGCCACAACAGAATCTGAAAAAAATACCAAAACACATGAGTAGCATCTAAAAGAAAAACAAAAATAATAAAAATAATTAAAATAAGATAAATAAAGAAGAAACACAGGTTGCCTCTTGTGAAGCGCTTGTTTAACGTCATTGGTTCGACGTTGCCTTTTTCAGATAAATCAAGGTGGCTTAAAACAAAAGAAATAGGATGACGCCTTCTTCCTTTCAAAATAGTGCACCCTTCGTCAATGGCCTTGGGAATACTTCCAACAATATTTTGAACTTGATAAGATTTTGGTTGTCCCAATTGAGCCTTGGCTCTACTAGGCCATGGTAGGTTCAATCGATCAACAAATGAAGGACCAACTTGTAATGAAGCATGGATAATAGGAGGACCTTTCTCTAATTCAACAACTTGGGTGTTAGGAAGGTCAATATCCACATTATATGATGGTGGTGGGATCTTTGATAGCTAAGGCTTCCTACTTCTTAGCTTGAACGATATTGATAGGGGCATGAAGATTGGATATTGGGGAAGATTTAGCCTCCCTAAAGACATTGATAGTCACATAATCTCCATCCACTCTCAAAATGAGCTCACCCTAAAGTACATCAATCTCGGCTTCTGAAGTTTCCAGAAACGGTCTTTCAAGAATGAGAAGAATATCAATATCCTCTTCCATATCCAGTACCACAATATCAACTGGGAAAATGAATTTTTCCACCTTCACCAAAACATCCTCCACCACATTACTCGGGTAAGTGATGGATCTATCAGTCAACTGTAATGAAATGTTAGTAGGCTTTGGTTCCTGCATTCCCAATTTCTTAAAAACAGAGAAGGGTATCAAATTAATACTAGCACTTAAATCACATAATGCTTTCTCAAAATAAGAGTTACTAATAGAATAAGGAATAGTAAAACTCATTGGATCTTTTAATTTTGGGGGTAACTTCTTCAAGAGTATGGCAGAGCACTCATTTAAACATATTGTCTCAAATTCCTCAAGCTTGCATTTCTTTGTAAGTATTTCCTTCAAGAACTTTGTATACTTGGACATTTGAGAGATGGATTCAACAAATGGAATGTTACTTTGCAATTTCTTGAACATCTCCAAAAATTTAGCAAATTCCTTATCTGGCTTAGTGTTCTTGAGCCTCTAAGGGAATAAGATCTTGACATATGGTGATAGTTCATATACTGTGTGTTGTTCACTTTTCTTCTTCGCTTTCCGTCACTTTGGTTGTTCTTGCTCAACCTTTCTTTCTTTATTGCCATCTTGAATTGAGACATCTTCAATAAGAACATCATTTTTCTGTCTCTCAATTCCTGATGAGCTAGGTGCTTCATTAATCCATCCTTCCAAAATCTTGCCACTTCTCAGGGTAATTGCATTGACTTGTTCCTTTGGATTAGTCTCAATAGTACTAGGCAATGTCCTTAGTGCCCTTACTGTCATCAATGTAGCCAACTAGTTAATTTGAGTCTCCATGCTTTTCATTTTGGCCTCTGAATTCTGCATGTACTTCATCACAAAGTTTTCAAAAATTTTCCTCTCTTCAGGAGCTTGGAAACCTAGAAGGGGTTGCGGAGCTCTCTGCTGATTCTGTTGATTGCCCTGTTGATTTCCCCATTTGAAATTAGGGTGGTCCCTCCAATCGGAATTGTCCGTATTTGAATATGAATTGTACTGTTGCTAATTGGAATTACCAACAAAATTTGCTACTTTAGGCTCAGGAGCAAAAGGACTACCAACTTGATAGTTTGCACTTATATGACCCTGTCCACCACATGCTTCACATATGATTGGTGGGGCTGCACTATTTGCTATCATCAAAGTCTCCACCTTCTTTGTCAAAGCTTCTAATTGACTCAAAATACAAGTAGAGGAATCGATGAACCTTCAATATCTCATATTTTTACAGTTCAATTCCTTGGGTTTTCATGTTCATTTTATATTTTTTATTGAACTTTGTCCATAAGTTTTGTTATATTTTTAGTATAGTTTAATTGTGTTTTTATTATATGTTTTGTGTGTTTCTGTCAGGTAATTGCACATGAAGAAGACTGGACGTTCAAAGAAGTAAGGAAAAGAGGAATTTTTCATCAACGTCCAACGCTTGAGCACCGAGGAGCGCTTGAGCGCCCAAAGCGTATGTAGCAGCAGTGATTCAGTGGCCCAGTTCCTGAGCGCTGGGGAAGAGCGTTGGAGCGCGCAGAACGTAATAGCACGCGTCCCTGCTTTAGTGGTTCAGTGCTTGACTGTTAGGAAGCCAGCGCCTAGGTGCTGGTTGCGTATCAGAGGACATTGTTTTCAATAAGTGGAAGAATTTATGTCAAATTCAGGATACTTTGCACATCATGCATAAAATCCCTAATCCTGAGAGAGTAGTTTCACGACAGCAGACTTTGGAGGACAACTTCGAAGGGAGGATTCGATTCTTGAAGGCTAGAAGATCATAATCTCCATTAAAGGGGTTTTGATTTCTCTTTTCCTCTAGTTTTTCCCTTTCTTTGGGTTTTCTTTCCATGAGTTTGTATTTTGATATGTGATTATTTTTGTTGAACATGAGTAGCTAAACCTATAGCTAAAGCTATGGGGGATCTTGTTTTCCTAATTATTTGGGTTTGATTTCTAATTTGATTAAGGTAATTTCTTTTAGGATTTATCATATTGCTTGCATTCTTGTCATAACTTGATCACCTATATGGTAAGCCTAGGATTAGATTAGTGAATGATCAAATATCAAATTTTTCTAGCAATGAAATTGACAGGTATGATAGTTCATCTCTTGAATTGAAACTTAATACATTCCTAATTTATTCAACTAAATGACTAAATAGGTGATTTAATTTAGGAATAGAATATTGTTTCATCCATGACCACTGAGATTTAATAGCAGGTAAAAGAATATTGGCAAAAGAATTACCTTACATCATAAATGAAAGAAAATTTGAATAATTGGATTCAAGTGAACCTTGCGCCCTAGTCTCTCTCTCATTGATTATTTATTCTTTATTTGATTGTTCATTATTTTGTGTTTTTAATTTGAATTTCTCTTTACTTCTGATTGTCTAAATAACAAAAAGTTTTACAAATCTAATAATTACCAATTATTGCTCGTGGATTGATAACTGGGACTCAAGTCCTACATTACTTGGCGATAGAGTGCACTTGTTCTTAGTGTATTTCATGCGTATCAAGTTTTTGGCGCCGTTACCGGGAAGTAAGTTTGTTAATATTAGAAGCGAAAAGCTTCAATTATTTTAGACACATTATTATTTTTTTTTCTTATTTCTTATTTTTTTTTATTTTTATTTTTATTTTATTTGTCACTTCATTTCTCTGCTTATATTTCTTGTTTATGCTTACTTGATCTCAGCTTTCTAGTTTGACATTTGATCCTGAAATTGAGAGAACAACTCATAGGTTAAGGAAGCAATCTTATATTGAAACTGTGACAGAATATATAAATAAGATGGAGAGACAACTAGTAGTTGAGGTGAATCGTGAAGAAAGAGCTACCCCAGCAGAGCGGACTATGCTTGAGTACTCCATGCTCACTATTGAAGGGTATTGAGGGAGTATTATAAAACCAACTACGGTGGCTAACAATTTTGAGATCAAACCAGCATTAATCTTCATGATTCAAAATTCTGTTCAGTTTGGTGGATTGCCTTTGGATGATCCAAATCAGCATTTGGCCAAGTTTTTACTGTTGTGTGATATATAAATTACAATGGGGTGACAGATGATGCAATCCAATTGTGACTCTTTTCTTTCTCTCTTAGGGACAGAGCAAGTCAATGGTTAACATTAGTACCAAGGGGTTCTATCACTACATGGGATCAGTTGACATAATAGTTTCTGACTAAGTATTTTCCTCTCTTTAAATTTGCTAATTTAAGGAATGACATATCTTCTTTTGTATAGTTTGATATGGACATTCTTTATGACGCTTGGGAACATTTTCAAGAGTTATTGAGGAGATGTCCATATCATGGATTTCCCGTCTGGCAGCAGGTACAAACTTTTTACAATGGTTTGTCACTTGCAAATTGTTCACTTATTGATGCCGCTGCGGGAGGTACAATTTGGAGGAAAACACCTACTAAAAGCCAAGCACTGATTGAAGAAATGACGTTGAACAGTTATCAATGGCAAAATGAGCACCAGGTTTCTAAGAAATAAGCAGGTGTACATGTTGTTGATTCCTCTACTACTATTTTGAGTCAACTGGAAGTATTGAATAAGAAGGTGGAGACTTTGATGTTTGTAAGCATATGGCGAATAAGGTCATATATGTGCAAACTGTCAAGTTGGTAGTCCCTTTGCCCTTGAGTCTGAATGAGTAAATTTTGTTAGTAATTCCAACTGGTAACAGTACAATCCATATTCCAATACGTATAATTCTGGTTGGAGGGACCACCCTAATTTCAAATGGAAAAATCAACAGGGAAATCAGCAGAATCAGCAGAGAGCTCCGCAACCACCTCCAGGTTTCCAAGCATCTAAAAAAAGGCAAAATTTTAAAAACTTTATAATGAAGTATGATGAACCGTCAACATATCCTATTTTTACGGTTCAATTCCTTAGTTTTTCATATTCTTTTATTTATTTTTAATGAATTTTGTTTATTAGTTTTGTTATATTTTTAGTATTGTTTAATTGTGTTTTTATTAAGTGTTTTGTGTATTTTTGTCAGGTATGTAAGGGGAGAAGATTGAATGTGCAAAGGAGCAAGAAAAAGAAGAATTTTGTAATAGAGTCCAGTGCCTAAGCGCTGGTGTTGGGGCGCCTGAGCGCCCAGAGCGTATGCAGTAACAGTGATTTAGTGATTCAGCGCTTGAGAGCTGGGATGGAGCACTTGAGCGCGCAACATGTAGCAGCGTGCATTTTGGTTTAAGTGGCTAAGTGCTTAAGCGCTCAGAACTGGGCGCCTAGGCACTGAGAGCGTAACAGCAGACGTGAATTTCAATATAATGGGAAAGTTACGCCAAATTTAACACATTGAGTACATTATGCAGAAAATCCCTAATCCTGAGAGAGTTGTTTTGCGACAGCAGACCTTGGAGGACGGCTTGAAGGAGGAATTGATTCTTGAAAACTTAAAGATCATAATATCCATTAAAGGGGTTTTGATTTCTCTTTCCTTTTAGTTTCCATTTTTCTTTGAGTTTTCTTTCTATGGATTTGTATTCTGATATGAGTTTATTTTTATTGAATATGAGTAACTAAACCCATAGTTAGGGCTATGGGGGATCTTGTTTTCTGAATTATTTGGATTTAATTTCTAATTTGATTATGGTAATTTCTTTTTGGGTTTATCATATTACTTGTATTCTTGTCAGAATTTGATCACTTTTGGCATGTGTTAATTCATTGCTTGACCGGTGACCATCCGCATTCAATGAGTGGATCTATATGATAAGCCTAGAATTAGATTGGTGAATGACCAAACATCAATTTTTCCTACCAATGGAATTGATGGTATGTTAGTTCATCTATTGAATTGAAGCTTAATACATTCTTGATTAATTTAACTACATGACCAAATAGGTGAATTAAATTAGGAATAGAATATTGTTTCATCCATGATCATTAGGATTCAATAGTAAATAAGAGAATATTGGTAAAAGAATTACCTACATCATAATTGAAAGAAAATCTGAATAATTGGATTTAAGTGAACCTTGCGCCCTAGTCTCTTTCTCATTGATTATATTTTCTTTGTTTAATTGTTCATTGTTTTTCTTTAATTTTTATTTTGATTTTAATTTGAATTTCTTTATATACTTTCGATTTTCTGGATAACAAAGGATTTTGCGAATCTAATAATTACCATTTATTTCTCGTGGGATCGATAACAAGGACTCAAGTCCTATATTAGTTGGCGATAAAGTGCACTTACTCTTAGTGTATTTCACGCACACTAAGTTTTTGGCGTCGTTCCTGGGAGTAAGTTGGTAATATTAGAAGCGAAAAACTCTAGTTAATTTAGACGCTTTTTCTTTTATTCCTTATTTTATTTTTATTTTTATTTTATTTTTATTTTATTTTATTTTATTTTTAATTAATTTTTAATTTTTTTGTTTATATCTTATTTTAATTTAGTTTTTTATTTTATTTTATTTTTATTTTATTTTTCTCTTCTTATTTTTATTTATACTCACTCGATCTCAATTTTCTAATTTGGCTTTTGATCCAGAAATTGAGAAAATAGCTCGTAGGTTAAAAAAATAGTCTTTTATTGCAGCTGTGGCAGAAGACATAAGCAAGATGGAGAGACAACCAATTGTTGAGGCCAACCGTGAAGAAAGAGCTATTCCAGCAGAGCGAACCATGTTTGTGAAGTCTATGCCCACTGCTGAAGGGCATAGAGGGAGTATTATAAGACCAGTTATGGCAGCTAATAATTTTGAGATCAAACTAGCATTGATCTCCATGATTTAGAATTCAGTTCAGTTAGGTGGATTGCCTTCGGGTGATCCAAATCAGCATTTGGCCAGGTTCTTGCAGTTGTGCGATACTATCAAGTACAATGGGGTGACAGATGATGCAATTCGATTGCGACTCTTTCCTTTCTTTCTTAGGGACAGAGCAAGCTAATGGTTAACGTCACTACCGAAGGGTTCCATCACTACATGGGATCAATTGACACAACAGTTTCTGGCTAAGTATTTTTCTCCTTTTAAATCTGCTAAGTTAAGAAATGATATATCTTCTATTGTGCAGTTTGAAATGGACACTCTTTATGAAGCTTGGGAGCGCTTTCAGGAGTTATTGAGGAGATGTCCACATCATGGATTTCCCGTATGGCAGTAGGTTCAGACTTTTTACAATGGTTTATCGCCTGCAAATCGTTCACTCATTGATGCTGCTGCGGGAGGTACAATATGGAGGAAAACACCTACTGAGAGCCAAGCATTGATTGAAGAAATGGCGTTAAACAGTTATCAATGGCAGAATGAGCGTCAGGCTCCTAAGAAACAAGCAGGTGTACATGCTGTTGATTCTTCTACAGCAATTCTGAGTCAATTAGAAGCTTTGATAAAGAAGGTGGAGACTTTGATGGTAACAAATAGTGCAGCCCCACCTATCATCTGTGAAGCATGTGGAGGACAGGGTTATACAAGTGAAAATTGTCAAGTTGGTAGTCCTTTTTCCTCGAGCCTGAAGTATCAAATTTTGGTTGTAATTCCAACCGGTAATAATACAATCCATATTCAAATACGTATAATCCTGATTGAAGGGACCACCCGAATTTCAAATGGGAAAATTAGCAAGGCTATCAGCAGAATCAGCAGAGAGTTCCACTACCACTTCCAAGTTTTCAAGCACCTGCAGAGAAGCCAAGTTTTGAAGATCTAATTATGAAGTACATGCTGAATTTTGATGCCAAAATGAAGAATATGGAGACTCAGATCAGTCAGCTAACTACATTGATGACAGTGGGGGCACCAGGGACATTGCCTAGCACTACTGAGACTAATCCAAGGGAATAGGCCCATGGAATTTTCCTTAGAAGTGGTAAGGAACTTGAGGAGTCCTCTTAAAAGAAAGAAATGCCAGAGCTTAGAGATTCTCTTGTTCAGTCAGTGCATGAAGATGAGAAGGCAATTGAAGCACCTAGCTCATCAAGAATTGAGACAAAGAGGAATGATGTCCTTGCTGAAGATGTCAATCAAGAAATAGAGGTTGAGAAGAAAGCACCAAAGTGGCAGAGAGCGAAGAAGGATCGTGAGCAGAGCACAGTTTATGAACCATCCTCATATGTCAAGATCCCATTCCCTCAGAGGCTCAAGAACAATCAGCCAGATCAGTAATTTGCCAAATTCTTGGAGATATTCAAGAAATTACAAATTAATATTCCGTTTGTTGAAGCCATCTCTCAAATGCCTAAGTATGCGAAGTTTCTAAAGGAAATACTTATAAAGAAATGCAAGCTTGAGGAATTTGAGACTGTATATCTTACTGAGGAGTGTTCTGCCATTCTTTTAAAGAAGTTATCCCTAAAATTGAAAGATCTAGGGAGTTTTACTATTCCTTGCACTATTGGTAACTCTTATTTTGATAAGGCATTATGTGATTTGGGTGCTAGTATTAATTTGATGCCTTTCTCTGTGTTTAAGAAATTGGGAATGCAGGAACCGAAGCCCACCAACATTTCACTACAGTTGACTGATAGATCCTTCGCTTACCTGCGTGGTGTGGTGGAGGATGTTTTGGTGAAGGTAGATAAATTCATATTCCCAGTCGATTTTGTGGTGCTAGATATGGAAGAGGATGCTGATATTCCTTTCATTCTTGGAAGATCGTTTTTGGCCACTTTTGGAGCTGTGATTGATGTACCTTAGGGTGAGCTCATCTTGAGAGTGGATGGAGATCATGTGATCATTAATATCTTTAGGGAGGCTAAATCTTCCCCAATGTCAAATCTCCATGCCCCTATTAATTTTGTTCAAGCTAAGAAGCAGGAAACCTTAGCTATCAAAGACCCCCTGCCATCATACAGTGTTGATGTTGATCTTTTTGAAAGTCAAGCTACTGAAACAGATAAAGGTCCTCCTAAGATCCATGCTTTTTCATAGATTGGTCCTTCATCTATTGATCGAGTGCGACCACCATGGCCTAGTGGAGTCAAGGCGCAATTAGGACAACCCAGCTTTTGTCAAAGTTCGAATGCTAATGGAAGCAGTCCCAAGGCCATTGTTGAAGGGAGGAAGAACTGTTTTGAAAAGAATAAGGCGTCCTCCTATTTCTCTTGCTTTAAGCCACCCTGATTTATCTGAAAAGGCAATGTCGAGCTAATGACATTAAACAAGCATTTCACAGGAGGCAACTTGTGTTTCTTCTTCCTTTATTTTATTTTAGTTGTTTTGTTATTTTTGTTTTTCTTTTAGATTCTACTCATGTATTTTGGAATTTTATTTTTTCAGATTGTGTTGCTACGTTGACTCTTATGCTTCTCTTTTGCCTGACATTGTGTCATTGTCCATCTGGTTATGTTGTTCTTTTCTTTACCCCTTTTATTTCTTTTTCTTCCACTTTGAGGACAATGTTTATCTTAAGTGTGAGGGGTACTTTTATAATTTTTGTGAAAAAAAAAAGTTTGTTGAAGCACTTGAGTAATGTTGGTAATTAAGCTGGAATTTTGTGTTGATTTCTTGATTTATTCTGAGCTGATGGATATATGTTTTAAAGGGGATTCCATTAATCATGAGCTGATAATGTGTGAAGCAATCTTTTTCATTGAAGTAAAGTAAAATTTAGCATCTTTAGTTGAAAATTAGCCATGTCTGTTTGCTGTTGTTCTCTTTATTAACTCTAGCCAGAAAGTGAGTTTTGAGCCTTAATGATTAGATTTTTCTTCTGGAGTGAGTTTTCTCTTGATTGATGTGCGCTAGAACTTGTTTTGATATCTTGTTGAGGCTTTAATGATTCACATGTGTACTTAAATATGATTAAGATAATTAGGCTTAATTCTTTCTTGACTTCCAGAGTTGCATTGATTAAATGACCCTTTAGTTGTCACATTTGAGCCTGAAATTGATTTCTTTGAATACCCAATTGAATAATTCTTTGCAAGAATTGATGTGTTGATTGAAAAGTCTTAAAAGGTTGCTTTTGTCTTCAAGGGTTGAAAAAAAATTTGGAAAAAAAAGGAAAAAAAATGAAAAAGAAATAAAGAAAAGAATTGTTGGTGAAGAATAATAAAAATATTGGATTGAAAGTGAGAAGTTGTTATATTCTTGTGCATCATACTCTATCTGCCATCTTTTCAGCCTGATTCTGCTTTGTATTGATTTATTCATGAGCATTCTTTACCCTATTTTATCTTTTCTTCTTACCTTTCATTATACCCCTAGCCTTGTTACAACCAAAGGAAAGTCCTTTTGATTCTTGTGTTGTATGTGAACCTAAGTGGAGATGAGATTGATAAGCAAGCCTATGGTATTGCATTTTTCAAAAGACATTTGAGTGATATCTTTGTCCTTTAAATACTTGAGCGATGGTAAGTTGAGTGATTTAAGATGTTTGATGAAGAGAACAGTTGCAAGCTAGACTCAAGCCTTTAATTGTTTAAGTGCTAAAAGATCTTGCTTGACTGGATTTGATTGCTAAACTTAAATTTCTTTTAACTGTGGAATTTTCTTTTGATTCATGTTTCTTGATGTTGAGTTTGATCTTGTTGTTGACTCCTATTCTTTACTTGAGGACAAGCAAAGCTCAAGTGTGGGGGAGTTGATGAACCATCAACATGTCCTATTTTTACGGTTCAATTCCTTAGTTTTTCATATTCTTTTTATTTATTTTTAATGAATTTTGTTTGTTAGTTTTGTTATATTTTTAGTATTTTTTAATTGTGTTTTTATTAAGTATTTTGTGTGCTTTTTGTCATTTAATTATACGGGAGAAGATTGAATGTGCAAAGGAGCAAGAAAAAGAAGAATTTCGCAACAGAGTCCAGCGCCTAAGTGCTGGTGTTGGGGCGCCTGAGCGCTCAGAGCATATGCAACAACGGTGAGTTAGTGATTCAGGGCTTGAGCGTTGGGAAGGAGGGCTTGAGCGCTAGGAAGGAGCACTTAAGCGCGCAATGTGTAGCAGCGCGCATTCTGGTTTAAGTTGCTGAGCACTTGAGCGCTTAGAACTGGGCGACTAGGCGCTGAGAGCATAACACCAGACGTGAATTTCAATATAATGGAAAAGTTACGCCAAATTTAACACATTGAGCACATTACGCAGAAAATCCCTAATACTAAGAGAGTTGTTTTGCGACAACAGACCTTGGATGACGGCTTGAAGGAGGAATTGATTCTTGAAAACTTAGAGATCATAATATCCATTAAAGGAGTTTTGATTTCTCTTTCTATGGATTTGTATTATGATATGAGTTTGTTTTTATTGAATATGAGTAACTAAACCCATAGCTAGGGCTATGAGGGATCTTGTTTTCTGAATTATTTCGATTTGATTTTTAATTTGATTATGGTAATTTCTTTTTGGATTTATCATATTACTTGTATTCTTGTCAGAATTTGATCACTTTTGGCATGTGTTAATTCATTGTTTGACCGGTGACCATCCACATTCAATAAGTGAATCTATATGGTAAGCCTAGGATTAGATTGGTGAATGATCAAACATCAATTTTTCCTACTAATGAAATTGACGGTATGTTAGTTCATCTATTGAATTGAAGCTTAATACATTCTTGATTAATTCAACTACATGACCAAATAGGTGAATTAAATTAAGAATAAAATATTGTTTCATCCATGATCATTAGGATTCAATAGTAAATAAGAGAATAATGGTAAAATAATTACCTACATCATAATTGAAAGAAAATCTGAATAATTGGATTCAAGTGAACCTTGCACTCTAGTCTCTTTCTTATTGATTATCTTTTCTTTGTTTAATTGTTCATTGCTTTTCTTTAATTTTTTATTTTGATTTTAATTTGAATTTCTTTATATACTTTCGATTGTCTGGATAACAAAGGGTTTTGTGAATCTAGTAATTACCATTTATTCCTCGTGGGATCGATAACTGGGACTCAAGTCCTATATTACTTGGTGATAGAGTGTACTTACTCTTAGTGTATTTCACGCGCACCAAAGTACATGCAAAATTTAGAGACCAGAATAAAGAGCATGGAGACTCAGAATAGTCAGTTGGCTACGTTAATGACAGAGAGGGCACCAGGGACATTGCCTAGCACTACTAAGACTAATCCAAAGGAACAAGTCAATGTGATTACCTTGAGAAGTGGCAAGATTTTGGATGGAAAGATGAATGAAGCACCTAGCTCGTCAGGAATTGAGACAAAGAAAAATGATGTTCTTATTGAAGATGTCTCCATTCAAGATGTCAATAAAGAAGGAGAGGTTGAGAAGAAAGAACCAAAGTGGCAGAGAGCGAAGAAGGATCGTGAGCAAGGCACAATATATGAGCCATTACAATATGCTAAGATCTCATTCCCTTAGAAGCTCAAAAACACTAAGCCAGATAAGAAATTTGCTAAATTCTTGGAGATGTTCAAGAAGTTATAAATTAACATTCCGTTTGTTGAAGCCCTCTCTCAAATGCCCAAGTATACGAAGTTTTTGAAGGAAATACTTACAAAGAAATACAAGCTTGAGAAATTTGAGATAGTATGTCTTAATGAGGAATGCGCTGCCATTCTCTTGAAGAAGTTAACCCCAAAATTAAAAGATCCAGGGAGTTTTACAATTCCTTACTCTATTGGTAATTCTTCTTTTGAGAATGCATTATGTGATTTGAGTACTAGTATTAATTTAATGCCTTTATCTGTGTTTAAAAAATTGGGAATGCAGGAACCAAAGCCTACCAATATTTCATTACAGTTGGCCGATAGATCCATCACTTACCCTCGCAGTGTGGTGGAGGATATTTTAGTGAAGGTGGACAAATTCATTTTCCTAGTTGATTTTGTGGTGCTGGATATGGATGAAGATGACGCTACTATTCCTATAATTCTTAGGAGACCATTTCTGGCAACTTTAGGAGCAGTGATTGATGTACCGCAGGATGAGCTCATTTTGAGAGTGGATGGAGATTCTATAACCATCAATGTCTTTAGGGAAGCTAAATCTTCCCCAATGTCAAATCTTTATGCCCCTATCAGTCTCATTCAAGCTATCAAAGACCTCTCACCATCATATAATGTTGATGTTGATCTTTCGAAAACTCAAGTTGCTGACATAGATAAAGGTCCTCCTATGTTCCATGCTCCTTCACAAATTGATCCTTCATCTGTTGATCGACTGAAACCACCATGGTTTAACAGGATCTTTTACGACAAGGCACTTCCAGAGCAACCAAGTCTTTATCAAGCTCAAAATGCTTTTGGAGGAATGCTTTTGGAGGCACCTTAAAGGTCATGGACATAGGATGGAAGTACTGCTTTGAATTAAAGAAGACGTCATCCTATTTCTCTTGCTTTAAGCCACCCTGATTTACCTAAAAGAGGCAACATCGAGCTAATAATGTTAAATAAACGCTTCACAAGAAGCAACGTGTGTTTCTTCTTTATTTGTCTTATTTTAATTGTTTTTGTTATTTTTTTGTTAATTTTATTTTTCTTTTAGATACTACTCATGTGTTATAGGATTTTTCAGATTCTATTGCAGTGCTGATTCTTGTGTTTCTTTTATGCCTAACATTGTATCACTTTTCATTAGGTTGTGTTACTCTTTTCTTTACCCCTTTATTTCTTTTTCTTCCACATTAAGGACAATGTTCATGTTAAGTGTGGGGGGTACTCCTAAAAAAAAATTGCACAACTGATGAATACTTGAGCATTGCTAGTGTGAACACCATATTTCGACCAGGACCTCTTTTTTTTAATTTAATTTATTTTCTCTACAAAAAAAAAAAAAAACAAAAACAAAAAAATAAAATTAAAAAATTAAAAAATCAAAAAATTGTTGTTCACCTTTTTGGCCCAAATACATAAGCCCAAAAAAAAAAAAATAGAAACAGAAAAATAAACAAAATAAAAAAAAATAATAAATAATTAAAAAATAAAAAAAAAAAGATTTGTTGCTGATTTGTTTTTCTTATTTTGGTAAAAATCGGTTTGTTTCTTCTTTGTCCTTTGTTTTTTTCCTTTTTTTTGGGCATGCATTTTCACTATACACTGCAGCACACAATGTGTACAGGGGGACAGTGCAGCTTTACCCCCACTCACTTTTACGTTTTCACACAGCACTGCTGCACACACATCCACCATTCACGTCCTCACCTGCACGTAGCACACACCACTCATATCCTCACCTGACACTGCTGCACACACCCACCCACTCATATACACACTGCAGCATAACAGAAAGAAAAGAAAGAGATTGAGAAAGAGAGCTAAAAAAGAAAAGAAAAAAGAGGGATAGGCAGAAGCGGAAACAAAAGGGAAGAGAGACAAAGGCATATAAAAACTGAGGAGTTTTGTTGGAAGAGGGGGGATTATTATTTTTGGAGCTGATCTTTCGTGGTAGCTGGGAAGGAACAAAAAGGCAGAGATACTGGGGAGGCTTTTGGGACGAAAGGAAATTTTGGTTTTTGAGTTTGCAATTGGTAGCACAGAAGAGGTAAGCCATTCCTTACCACTATCCTTGCACTGTTTTGAGTGAATATAATGTTCAATGCATGCTTTGATCCTGGCTGGTTAGTTATGTTGTCCATTTTCTTTTCCTATTCATTTTTTTAGACCATGAGCACCATACACACACTTGCACTTCTTTCATTCTGCAACACAGTTCTCAAATCACCAAAAATGAAGAACAAGATCATAAACACTCAAACCAACCCCCTCTCATCTCTAACAGAAATGTAATAACAATAACCCCACCCAAAATACCATCTTCAACCCGTAAAGCCTCACCACCCCATCTTCCTCATCCTTCATCTTCTACATCTTCACTTTCCACCATCCACGTAGCCTCTCTACACTCCCACCGTGATTCACTCCACCATCAACCCATACAACACCTTCCATCTTTCTCTACCTTCTACCCCTCACCCTCCACCTTCCATCAACCCTTGCACATGTAACCACCAACTCCGCCTCATCCCTCCCAACCATCGACCATCTTCTCCCAACCGTGAACAACCCAACCAAACCGTTACAAATCCATCTGTTGTAACCTCCATCATCACACCCACACCATCATCCACCACACCACATCTACGAATGCCACCCTAACCATTCGCACCTCACCATCTCTTCCAACCAACCACCATGCAACCGTGAAACACCATCACAAACACCAACCTTCACCATCCTTCAACCATCCATCACGTGAAATCACCTCTCAAACGCATCCCTTACTTCCCCATCATACTCTCTCCACCGACCGTCAAATCCCCCTAAATCGTGACCCAAACTCCATCACACCCTCTGCACCGACCGTCGGACGTGAACAAAACTCCATCATACCTTCTCCACCGACCGTCGAATCCCCCTAAATCATGACCCAAACTCCATCATACCCTCTGCACCGACCGTCGGACCGTGAACCAAACTCCATCATATCCTCTCCACCGACCGTCGAATCCCCCTAAATCGTGACCCAAACTCCATCACACCATCTGCATCGACCGTCGGACCGTGAACAAAACTCCATCATACCTTCTCCACCGACCGTCGAATCCCCCTAAATCATGACCCAAACTCCATCATACCCTCTCCATCCCGTCGGACGGTCCAAACTCCATCATACCCTCTCCACCGACCATCGAATCTCCCTAAATCGTGACCCAAACTCCATCACATCCTCTCCACCGACCGTCGAACCCCTCGTGACCCAAACTCCATCATATCCTCTCCACCGACCGTCGAATCTCCCTAAATCATGACCCAAACTCCATTACACCCTCTGCACCGACCGTCGGACCGTGAACCAAACTCCATCATATCCTTTCCACCGACCGTCGGACGGTGAACCAAACTCCATCATACCCTCTCCACTGACCGTCGAATCTCCCTAAATCGTGACCCAAACTCCATCACATCCTCTCCACCGATCGTCGGACCATCACACCCTCTGCACCGATCGTCGAACCTCAGAAACCAGATCAATACCCTTTCACCTCCAAACCGTGAACTCCACTCCCCTCACTGACAGCCCAAAACAGAACCCAAACTCCTTCTTCATTCATTTATCCTAACCTTCACTTCACTCCCCAGTCAACTCACCAACACGAACGGGGACTCCACCCACCACGCACTGAATCCAACAGCAAACACATATCTAGTTTGTGCTCTGTTTCTTCTTCTTGTTTCTTTGTTTCTTTGTGTTTTTTTTTTTCGTTTTTGTATTTTTTATTATTAAAAATCTAAAAAATAAAAAATAAAAGTAATAAAAATAAAATGATAAAAAAATAAAAAAATAATTCAATATTTTTGAGAAAAAAATAAAAATGAAATTAGCTGAATTGTGACAGCTTGCTAATTCTATAATTTTCACAATCATCTAAGTTGTGACAATTTGATGATTTAATGGGTGATGACTCTAGTGTGATGCCGAGTTTCACCTATTCAAATCTCAATTCGATTAACTGAGTCGCGACGACTTGTTAATTAAAATTTTTAAAATTAAGTTACTTATATAAAATCAATCAACCCATAAGTATTTTTTTTTAGAACTACGTGACTTTGAGTTCCTCATTACACCTGAGGATATGTAGGAGCAGAATTTTTATTCTGTCAAGCCAAAAATTAAATTTTCACAAATTATTCATTTATTTTTAGTGTTGTTTTAATAAAAGGGGTAAAGTAAATATATTTAAAATTATCAAGAATTTGCACAATTGACTTAAGGTACCGTCTATCGACGGGTGCGTGAGGGATGCAGTGGGATTAAGTTTCTACTCTTCCCTAAGCATAACCGACTCCCGAATCCAATCTAGTTCTCAAAGACCATTTTCTAATAAAGGTTTTTCAATTTTTCCTAATTTAAATAAAATTGGTGGCGACTCCATTTCTTTTTTTTTTAATTTTAAGTTGCTATTTTTTACCGCGATTAATACGGTCGCGACAGCTGGTAATTAAGTCAGAATTGTGTGTTAATTTCTTAATTAATACTAAGCAGATAGAGATATGTTTTAAAGGAGAATCCTTTGATCATGAACTGATAATGTGTAAAGCAATCTTTTTCAATGAAGTAAAGTGAAATTTAGCATCTTAGTTAGAAATTAACCATGTTTGCTTGCTTTTGTTCTCTTTATTACATTACCCAGAAAGTGAGTTTTGAGCTTTAATGATTGGATTTTTTATAAACAAAATCTTATTTTTTCTTTTGGAGTGAGTTTTCTCTTGATTTATGTGCGCTAGAACTTGCTTTAGTATTTTATTGAGACTTTAATGATTCACATGCATTCTTGAATATGATTAAGGCGATTAGGCTTTATTCTTTCTTGACTTTCAGAGTTGCATTGATAAAATAATCCATTAGTTGCCCTATTTGAGCCTGAAATTGATTTCTTTGAATACCCAATTGAATAATCATGTTAGATTCTTTGGAGCATCTGATGTATTGATTGAAAAGTCGTTAATGGTTGTTTGTTATTTAAGGGTTGTTAAAAAGAAAAAAATAGAAAAAAGAAAAGAAAAAATGGAAAAAGAAGAAGAAAGAAAAGGATTGTTGGTGTAGAATAATGAGAATATTGGGTTGAAAGTGAAAATCTACTATACTCTTGTGCATTATGCTCTATTTATCATATTTTCAACCTGATTCTGATTTGTATCAATTTATCCAAGAGCATTCTTTACCTTTTTTATCTTTTTCCTACCTTTCACTATACCCTTGGCCCCGTTACAACCAAAGGAAGTCCTTTTGATTCTTGTGCTGTATGTGAACTTGGATGTGGAGATGAGATTGATAAGCAAGCCTATGGTATTGTATTTTTCAAGATAAATTTGAGTGATATCTTTGTCCTTAAACACTTGAGCGATGGAAAGATGAGTGATTTCAGATGTTTGGTGAAGAGAAAAGTTGCAAGCTAGACTCAAGCCTCTAATTGTTTAAGTGCTAAATGATCTTACTTGATTGGATTTGATTGCTAAACTTGAATTTTTAAATTGTGAAATTTCCCTTGATTCATGTTTCTGGATGTTGAATTTGATCTTGTTGTTGATTCCTATTCTTTTCTTGAGGACAAGCAAAGCTCAAGTGTATGGGAGTTGATGAACCTTCAATATCTCATATTTTTACGATTCAATTCATTAGTTTTTCATGTTCATTTTATATTTTTTATTTAACTTTGTTCGTAAATTTTTTATATTTTTAGTATTATTTAATTGTGTTTTTATTATGTGTTTTGTGTGTTTTTGTTAGGTAATTGCATATGAAGAAAACTGGACGTTCAAAGAAGTAAGGAAAAGAGGAGTTTTTCATCAACGTCCAGCGCTTGAAGCGTCCAAAGCGCATGCAGCAACAATGATTCAGTGGGATTATTTTTGTTGAAGATGAGTAGCTAAACCCATAGCTAGGGTTATGAGGGATCATGTTTTCCTAATTATTTGGGTTTGATTTCTAATTTGATTAAGGTAATTTATTTTAGGGTTTATCATATTGCTTGCATTCTTATCATAACTTGATCACTTTTGGCATGTGTTAATTCATTGTTTGACCAGTGACCATCTGCATTCAATGAGTGGATATATATGGTAAGCCTAGGATTAGATTAGTAAATGACCAAATATCAATTTTTTCTACCAATGAAATTGACAGTTATATTAGTTCATCTCTTAAATTGAGGCTTAATGCATTCCTAATTAATTCAACTAAATGACCAAATAGATGATTTAATTTAAGAATAGAATATTGTTTCATCCATGACCATTGGAAATCAATAGCAGGTAAGAGAATATTGGCAAAAGAATTACCTTACATCATAAATGAAAGAAAATCTGAATAATTAGATTCAAGTGAACCTTGTACCCTAGTCTTTCTCTCGTTGATTATTTATTCTTTGTTTGATTGTTCATTATTTTTCTTTATTTGTTTTTTGTTTTTAATTTGAATTTCTCTTCACTTCTGATTGTCTAAATAACAAAGTGTTTTACGAATCTAGTAATTATCATTTATTCCTCGTGGGATCGATAAATGGGACTCAAGTTCTATAGTACTTGGCGACAGAGTGCACTTGCTCTTAGTGTTTTTCGCACATATTAGGAATCAACAACATGCACACCTGCTTATTTTTTTGACACTTGGCGCATATTTTGCCATTGAAAATTATTAAGCGCCATTTCTTCAATCAGTGCATGGCTTTCAGTCGGTGTTTTGCTCCAAATTGTACCTCCCGCAACGACATCAATGAGTGAATGGTTGGCAGGCGACAAACCATTGTAAAAAATTTGTACCTACTGCCATACTGAAAATCTATGATGTGGACATCTCTTCAACAACTCTTGAAAACGTTCCCAAGCTTCATAGAGAATGTCCATGTCAAATTGCACAAAAGAAGAAATGTCATTCCTTAACTTAGCAGATTTAGAGGAAGAAAAATACTTAGCCAAAAATTATTGTGTCAACTGATCCCATCTAGTAATGGAACCCTTTAGTAGTGACGTTAACTATTAACTCGCTCTGTCCTTAAGAGAGAAAAGAAAGAGTCGCAATCAGATTACTTCATCTGTCACCCCATTATACTTTATAGTATCACACAACTACAAGAACCTGACCAAATGCTCATTTGGATCATCCGAAGGCAAACTACTAAACTGAACAGAAGTTTGAATCATAGAGATCAATGCTGATTTTATCTCAAAGTTGTTAGCCGCCGCAGTTGGTCTTATAATACTCCCTCCATACCCTTTAGCCGTAGGCATAGAATATTCAAGCATTGTTCGCTCTGCTGGGGTAGCTTGAGTTTCACGATTCCCCTCAACTGTTATCTCTCTCTCCATCTTTCTTATAGCTTCTTCAGTCACAGCTTCAATATGATATTGATTCCTTAACTTGCGAGATGTTTTCTTAATTTCTGGATCAAATGTCAGATTAGGAGATTGAGAACGAGTTAGCATAAACAAGAAATATAAGCAGAGAGATGAAGTGACAAATAAAAATAAAAATAAAAATAAAAAAAAAATAAAAAAAGAAATAAAATAAGAAATAAAATAAAAGTGTGTCTAAATTAACTACAACATTTTGCTTCTAATATTACCAAACTTATTCCTAGGCAACGGCGCTAAAAACTTGATACGCGTAAAATACACTAAGAGCAAGTGCACTGTATCGCAAAGTAATATAGGATTTGAGTCCTAGTTGTCGATCTCACGAGGAATAAGAGATAGTTACTAGATTTGCTAAACTCTTGGTTATTTAGACAATTGAAAGTGTGAGAGAAATTCAAAATAAAATTAGAAAATAAATAAAGAAAAATACAATGAACAATCAAACAATGCAAAGATAATCAATAAGAGAAAGACTAGGGCACAAGGTTCACTTGAATCTAATTAATTAAATTTTCACTCATTCACGATGTAAGGTAATTCTCTTACTAATATTTTCTTATTTGCTATTGAATCTCAATGGTCATGGATGAAACAATATTCTATTCCTAAATTAAATCACTTATTTGGTCATTTGAATTAATTAGGAATGCATTAAGTCTCAATTCAAGAGATGAACTAGCGTACCTGTCAATTCCACTGGTAGGATAAATTGATGTTTAGTCATTCACCAATCTAATCCTAGATTTATCATATAGGTCCACTCATTGAGTGCGGATGGTCACTGGTCAAACAATGAATTAAAACATGTCACAAGTGATCAAGTTATGACAAGAATGCAAGTAATATAATAAACCCTAAAAGAAATTATCTTAATCAAATATGAGATCAAACCCAAATAATTAAGAAAACAAGATCCCCCATAGCCCTAGCTATGGGTTAAGCTACTCATGTTCAATACAAATAAACACATATCACAACACAAACCGATGGAAAGAAAACCCAAAGAAAGGAAAAAAATTAGAGGGAAAGAGAAATCAAAACCTCTTTTACAGTGATTATGATCTTCAAGCCTTCAAGAATAGAATCCTTCCTCCAAAGTCTGCTGCCGTGAAACTACTCTCTTAGGATTAGGGATTTTCTGCGTTGTGTGTCAAGTGTGTTGAATTTGGTGTAATTCTTCAATTTAAAGAAAATCATGTCTGCTGTTACGCAACCAGCGCCTAGGCGTTGGCTTATGGACGCTCAAGCATTGAGCCACTTAACCAGATGCACGCTGTGCAATGCGTTGCACGTTCAGGCGCTCCCTGAGCATTGGGACATTAAATCACCGCTGCTGCATACGCTTCGAGCGCTCAGGCGCTCCCTTCTCAGCGCTTAAGCGCTGGACTCCTGATCAAATTTTGTGCTTTTTCTTGCTTATTTGAATGTCTAGTCTTCTCCATGTGCAATTACTTGACAAAAACACACAAAACACATAACAAGAAAAAAAAAATCAAAGAATGATAAAAATAAAACAAAACTTAAAAACAAAGTTCAATAAAAAATACCAAAAGATGGTGAAAAACCAAGGAATTGAGCAGTATAAATATGAGATATTAAAGTTCATCAATCTTCCTTCTAGTTCTCATGTAGTACATGCTAAAGGACAGATGCAAAAAATATTCAGTGAATGGGCCGAAAATCAGGAATCATTGTTAAATATAGGAAAAAAATTAAAGTTAACAAATAAAGATGTATTCATCCTTAAATTATTTAGTGGGTTAAGATCAAAATGTACTATTTTAAATCAATGGTAAATATACTCTTATTTGCTCACTTTAAAATAGCATTTTCCTTTCATAATATAGAAAGATTTTATGAATAAAGTGAAAAAAGTAAAAAAAAAATTATATTAGATATTAAACGCATCACAATAGTAGTTGTCATTTACACCATGATTCATAAACAAAATAAAATTTATATATATATAAATTTTAAAAAAGGAAGAGAGTGAAGTTAAAAGTGAGAAGAACTAGTAAATTTATTATATAAAGATTTAAAATTAATAGAAAATGAGTTGAAATTGTAATATTAATGTAAATAAAATAATCATGAATTACATATCAAATACATATCAAGTATAAACTATTTTAACTTCACTATTTTTATCTTTAGTATAATTATCTTGACTTTTCTTAAGATTAGTACTTATAATATTGACACCTTTTTTTGTTTGAGAAATTACTCATACCTCCCTTACTTTATATTTTCAATGAGATTTTATGTAATATTTATACATAAAGTAAGAGAAGTATATGTAACTTAAGTAAATAAAGAAGAGTGTTGAAGTGTAATAATAATATATAAAATTAAGAATATAGATATAATTTTTAAATAAGAGTGTCAATATAATAAATACTAACTTTATAAAATATTAATGTAATTATTCTTTTATCTTTTAATAAATTAAATTAAATTATTAGTACTTAAAAAAAAATTGATGTGAAAAAGGGAAGCCAAGGCCATGCTCCCCCTTACATGCTTACCCTCAATTTCTCTCTATTCCTCTTCTTTCGGATGTTAGTAGAGTAGTTTTGATCTGTGTAATCTTTCTGTTTTTTGGGCTCTTTAGCCCCAAAGTATTACAAAAAAAAAATCTTAGTTTTAATTTTTTACTTCTATACTTTATTATTTAGCTACGTATATTAATTAAATTTATAT
This sequence comes from Ormosia semicastrata, assembly GCA_029884595.1. NCBI lineage: Eukaryota > Viridiplantae > Streptophyta > Magnoliopsida > Fabales > Fabaceae > Ormosia > Ormosia semicastrata. Next base: position 9,128,031 of record JAQQTO010000063.1, on the reverse strand, counting down.
ATTTTGTCTAAATTTTAAATAACTCAATCTCAATTAGTCATTATTCAAGTTATAACTGAGTCTGAATTTAAAAAATTTATCTGATTAAAATATCAAATTCAGGTTGGGTCAAATTAGACCCAACCCAACGGAGCATTCTAGTAGTTTGGTATTAGGTATCGTAAATTTTTCAACAAAAAAAAAAAGTATTGTCCTTTCACCTAACGATGATCAGGCTCACGATTCCACGTTAAATAAAACAAACAACAATGCCCAATAAATAACTAGAGGCATTTCCACAACACTAGCAACATTTAGGGAGTTCATTATAAAATTTTCAGAAATTTCTCAAATGTCTTTTATCTTATAGAAAATTCTCTGGAATTTTTCACCAAATCCTCAAGACTGAACAGGGTTTTATATTTTCCTTCTTCTGAAGCAGCAGATTTACTCAAGACTGAACAGGGTTTCATATTACTCCCGGGATTCATCAATTCCTCTTTCCCCTTTCAACATGATCCATTATATTGATTTGGGAAAATGATAATCGTAAGCTTGATATGGAAATTGACAAGGTCAGAGAATAAGATTGCAAATATTGATTAGGCAAGTTCTTTATCAACTTTGGTGAATAAGCTCATTAATCTGCAGATTCACGGTACAATTAATTATTTAATAAAAAATAGACAGCAGATTTTACTTCCCAGATACAATAATCATGGAGAGACCAAGAAAGATGGAAAAACAAAAGTTAATACAAACAATAATTTCTAAATAAATGCTATATGATTCTCTTCAGGCACAGCTTATATTCCCCTCATGGCCGATCTCTGCTTGCTTCATGCTCCAAGCATTCAGTTTTGAGATTTGTACACTCTGAGTTCCATTGTTAAATACAAAAAGATGGGCCTCTTTGTTTATAGCTAAGGAGGGATAAACCCTACTGGTGATACAAACTCTCCCTTGCTCCCCAAAACTCTCAATAATGGAGCGGTCAATCTGCATAATAAGAATCCATAAATATTAAAATAGCTTGCACATGATGAAACAAAGAAGAGAACACTTATCATTACCAATAAACATACCAAGCTTCTAAGTGAAATCGTTTTGAGCTTGGGATCTATGTCAAAGAAAGTTCCATATGTGGTTTTATCAAGGTCCTGCCGCAATGAAGACCTGTAAAGTGTAGGCAACAATCTAAGTCTCAACTACAAATTATTAGGGGAGGTTCAATCTCAAGGAAAAGAGAAATTATATGCACTAAAGATTAAGTTAGGAGTGTCAGAAGCAACCTGCTCTGGTCACTGCACATGAGGCCTACATATCTATTGGGAGCTCTATATATTCGGAAGAACACTGCAGTCTGCTCTGTGAGATCCTCTGAAGCAAAAGCTAACAAACCAAATGGCCCTAGTATACCACTTCTTGATGCATGTTCTTTGCTACAGAGTAGTTGAGGATCAACTCCACTGGGATCTAACCACTCAGCGCTTTCTAGTTCAGGTATCTCAAAAACTACTTCTACATCGGCCTTTAAAGTTCAAAATTTAAAAATAATCACAACTGATGCTGCACTTGCTCTAAAAATTTATGAAGAAAATCACAGCACCAGTTTACTTACCTGTGATGCAGTGATACCTTTGACTTCAAGAGTTGATCCACAGAGGAGTTTCTCTCCAGTAATACTAATTTGCTTGTGACGTAGTTTTTCTACCTCTTCAATTGGCCACTGCATCAATTGCTTCCCACTTTTATCAAGCCAGACTTGCCTTGGAATCGACTACAAAGCCAAACAACAGTGATCATTCATCATTCATCAATATGATCCTCTTCCACATTGACCACAATATAAAAATCTAGACCTTATTATATGAATATAATTGCGTTAAAAACAATTTATAACAATGAGGCAGCTGAAATAACTAAAAGAAGGAAAATAAAACTCTTCTCTAAAGTGAATTTGTCTATAAATTGAGCAAGTATGAACCTATCTGCTCTTAATTTAATCTAAAATGCATTAAGATCTTAATTCACTAAAATTTAATAGTAGATACACTTTTACTTATTTAATTTAGAGACAAGTTCCTCTAACCTAAAAGAAAAAGCCCAACATGGAACTAAATTACCTGTAGACCAGCCCATCCTTTCTCAATATCATCTTGCGAGGTGTCAGACTCGTTCACCCATCCCCACAATATTCTCCTGTTCTTGGCATAGTCAAAAAATGACTTGGAAGCATAAAATTTACCGTAGTCATACCTTAAGTCTGAACTAGTACCAGTAAACTTAACATCAGGAATAAAGATTTCCTGATCAGAAACATATTTACCAAGAAAATAGTAGTCATGAGATCTTCTTAGATAGCTTATCTTCAAGACATGCCTAACACTTGGATTTTGGACAGATGTATCTACCCCATTTGTGCTATTGATGGACACTGGAAAGAAGTCTGGGCATTCACAAACTCCAGTATTATCTGATGCATAAAAAGGATTTGGATCTACATCTACTATCCACTTAACAAAATCCTCACTTTGGTAGAGAATAGCCTTCCCTTCGTCACCATTTTGAGCACCAATGACTACCCTCCATTTTCCATCCCTTCCCTGCCAAGCAGTTGAAGGGTCTCTAAAATTGTTCAATTCAACTCCACTAGGTGAAGTCATGACAGGGTTATGAGGGTGTTTAACCCATTCCCTTAAGAACGGGTCTGATAGATTCTTTGCCAAAGCCAAGTTCTGAACTTGATGTTTATTATCATCAATACCTGTATACAAAATAACAGGTTTTTCCCCTTGGAGTATGGTGGCTGAGCCTGACCAGCAGCTATTGATGTCATAAGGCTCACTTGGTTCAATAGCATTATTCAGATGAATCCAATTGATGAGATCATAAGATACAGAGTGAGCCCATACAATCCTATCTCCAAAGGTTGCTGCATAAGGATTATGTTGGTAGAAAAGGTGGTAAACACCTTTGTAGTACATCGGCGCTGCGAGAGGTAAATCAACACTAGTCATCAGATCAGAATTTGGGTAACATTAACAAAGAATGATTGCTTAATTGCTCAAAGAAACCTTTTGATCAAATTTGAAATGGAACAGAGAAGAACATGACAGTTTTGAGATGTATATATATGCTATGATGATGTGCTGGGGAGGTAAATAAATTCATGGGTTTACCATTTGGATCTGCATAATGAAGACATCCATTGTCAATTTTCTTCAACAAAAACATGTGAAATGACATAGAGAAAAGAATTAGACATATCAATGAATTAGAACAAAAGGAACAGAACAAGTATACTAATACTAGTGCTAAAAGTAGATTCACAAATGTTGGTGGGAATAATACCGTTCATCCAATTTTGTGGGGGCTGAAAGTGATAGGAAGTTCGGTAAGGCTGTTTTTCAGGTACCATTTTCTTGATAGAACTCGTGCTGTGTGGGGATGCTTCAACTCCAATTCCACTGTTTAACAGAAAAGGAAACAAACCAAGTAATACTAGTGCTGCAAAGATCTTCACTGCTAGCGTGAAGGAGAGGGGAAAGTCAACAAGAACAAGATGGCCCATGAGTTTTAGGAGAAATTCTTATATGGATACATTAGGCGCATCCACTTAAAAAGGGACTTACATATGCACAGTACATCAGAAAAAAGGACTAATATATGCACAATGGATCTATCGCTCTGTGGAAAGAGCACCACATATGTACAATGATTCCTGGAGACAAATCCAAAACCAATTAGATTTTAAATCTACACCTGCTTGAGTATATTTCAATTGGAAATTATATTTATTGGTGACAAAGTGTCTAAGTTTATGAATGTTGAATTTCATACTCTGCAAATTAATTAGGTTTTCTGTTTTAAATACCATAATTTTACAATTTTGTTTTAAACACTCAAAAGACAGATTCAACCTTCAAAAGAACTTGAGTAGTATTCCAAAATCTTATTGCTGCAAGTTAACCCGCAGTGTTTGTTTCAGACTCAGTTGCGTGGTATTATATAGCATGTAGATTTGAATGCACTCTGCCCTTTAGTAGAACGAAGGGACAAAATAAAAGAGGAGAAATTTTTTTTACGAAGAGTTTAAACATGATAAATTTTTTATATTTCCATTATGTTTTCTTAACGAGCCATTAGAGAATTAGGTATTTGGTTTGTTTTTATAATTTTTTTTAACAAAATTTCAGAAACAATGGATTAAATGAAAATAAGATAGAGTTTTTATAATTAAAATAAAAATATATCAACTCAAAATAAAGGTAAAAAATATAAACCAAACAGCCTCTTAACCTTTCTTTTATGTTTTTATTAAGTTTATTTAGAAATTAGAGTAACAATATATATTTTCAAATGCACTGCATCAATCATATAAATCGTGAGGGATTTAGTATACTGTAAAAGTTTTTTTATATTATTACTTAATTATATATTATTAAATTATTAAAAATATTTAAGTTTTATAATAATTATTTCAAAAATCATGTTTTTTAATAATATAAGAATATATGATTGAATGAGAATATTAAAAACTTTACATTAATAATAAATCAAAATTTAACTCAATTATGAGATGAAATGTGATTGAATAATTAAACATAAACTATTTTAAAATATAAAAAGTATACCATTGAATATACCACAGCTAAACAATGAGTTGGCAACATAAACCGATAAAAGTGCACAAGGGAACACTTGTCATGTGAATGGGAAATTTCATAATCTAACTCATTGTTAATTATAATTTATTTGCTTATGGCTTAGGTCTTTCTAAACAAATATTTTAGAGTTTATTTCATCAATCTCTCATGTGAAAGATGACTTTAATAATGGGGACCCTATTGTTTGTTATGAAACCCTAATCTTAAAGTCTTCTAATTAAAAATATTAAATAATATTTGAAGTCTTAGTCTTCCCAGAAGCATTTTTATTTTAGTTGATTCCTCCAACGTGCATTTGCAGGAAACAAGTTCGACAACCACGCATGTGCAGAGGAACATGGGTCGGTGGTTTAGAATCTATTCTTTTTTTTTTTTTTATATTTTAAAACTTTACATAAAAGTTTAAATTAAGGGAGACATTTTCTATTTTAAGATTACAATAAATCACCAATTTGAATGAAAATTTATCGTGATACTATAAATATTGCATACTTATGAGAATTCTAAATTCAAATCTAAATCATACAATTACTATAATTCATGAACAGAAAATCGGCCAAATAAATAAATTTCTAATAGCAATTTAGACTTTTTTTAACATGACAATTTTGACTCTAATATAATATAATTAATTAATCTAAAAATTGAGAATTGAAATGACACCAGATAATAATAATAATAATAATAGCGAAATATTCAATTATACAACAAGTTGCTTACTTTGGCTAACATCAAAGGCTAAGGTCAATATACTCCAAAACGGAGTTTTAAATATCAATTATGAAATGCCACAAAGTTCCTTTTTTTAATTTTTTTTATAGACTGAAAATTTTGTAACCTAATTCTCTATTATAATTTATTGAGTAAATTATACTCTGCTCTCTTGAGAGATACTTAAATTATATTGTTTTCTCTTTATTTTGAAAAAGGGAAAAAAATTTCTAACCTACACCCATGCCACCCCAATAAGTCGAGTCCAAAATTAACCTAAAAAAAAAATATGAAAAACCCTAGCAACCATTTCTTCTCATTATACAAATTTCTCTCGTCTGCCCAAGTTCCTTAAAGACCAAGACTTGTCGTCACAATGAATGACATTGAAGGCTCATAGACTTGCAGCCACACCACCATCAGTCTGCTCTGACAACAACACTTTGTTGCCACCACCAAACTGCTCCGACAAGGACCGTATCTCCACCCTTTGGTTTGCCATTGACACATACAATGGACACCATTTGTGGCCACAACAACACTCTGTTGCCTCTACTAGTCCACACATGGGTAGAGCAAGCAACGAACAATGTCGATGAGCCACCTTCGCAAGCTATGTACAATGAGCCACCACCATGAATGATGGAGTCATCTCTATGAACGACCTTGGGTGTTGATGATGAGCCATCTTGATGGCTACTATGGATCTCCTCTACAGGTCCATGGCTACCACACACTAGTGTCCAACAATGTAGAACAGAAAGGAAAAAAATAGAACAAGGTGCAGGTTGCGGGCTAGCTCACAAACCCGTGAACCAAGGCGATGCAGATGAGGGCTATTGTTTTGATGGCGTATTTAAAATGCGGGCTAACCTGAACCGATTCATTTATCATCAACCCACCACAGACCAAGTCGATGTGAACTGGGTTGGCCTGTTACCCACCTCTACCAGCCAATAAGTTTGAAGTCGCAAATGTTAGTCGTTGGGCACGATGATGGCATTGTTGGTGCCATTTTGTCTAGTTAACTAAACACTGCTAGAAATATACCTCAAAAAAATTCTTAAATACTTTCTTAATCATCCCTGACCTGCATTGGTAGTGTTGTCACATACCCAATAGCTACACCTGTGACTTCGACCCTACTGACTGGTGGCTGCTGCGACTTGAGTCTTTGACCCTATGAGAGTTTTAACGAAAAGCATAAAAATGGACTAAACTATAGCGAATTTTTATCTCTCAAGGGAGGGGAGTATAATTTTTCAAAATAGATGGGAGGATGATGTAATTTAAGCATCTCTTAGAGGAAGGGTGTGTAATTTACTCTAATTTATTTGCTTATGGGGAAGGTCTTCCTAAACAAATATTTCAAAGTGGATTTCATCAACCTCTTATGTTATTGTTTAGGGTGTAGATTTGCACTTATCTTTTCAATTTCTTATTGCATTGGATAACTTTCTTTTGCCTTTAGGCTTTAGCAAGCCACATGTAACAAGATTGGGGAAAATTATTTAGAACTTTTGTATTTATATATATACATATAACCATAAATAGAATTTTATTCAAATAATAACTCAATGGTACTTACAAATTAAGTAAATGATTTAATTTGAATGCACTTTCAGTATAAATTTTTTTTATATTATCATTTAATCATACATTGTCATGTCATTAAAATTGTTGGACTCTCACAATAATTACTTTAAAAGTCACACATATGATAATGTAAGACTAGTTGATGGTGTAAAAAAATTTATACTGATAGTGTATCAAAATTAACTCATAAATAAAAAGTAATAGATCTATTAAGAGCATACACACACACGCACATACACACACATGCGCACGCCCACATGCACACATACACACACACAAATTTCACTCAAGACTAACCATGATTTGCATAGTTGCTTGTAGTTTGAAGATTACTAATAACGATGTATCTTTTATCAGATCTCTTATCTTAGAAAATTTGAAGTTCTAACTAATACACAAGGTCAAAGTATGAAAATGGTATAAGAAACCAAAGCTAAACAATTCAGATTTAGCATAATGTGAGATAGATTTGAGACACTTAGAACTAAATTTTTCAAATATATACAAAATATACCATATTTGAAAGATTTGGATAAATTTATTGAACAAATTACTATAACAAAACAAGAAAAACAAGAAAGAAAATAGAAGGGACTACGAAGAAAGGTGAAGAGCAACATTCCCCATTAAAATCACCCAAAAGAGGAAATCAAAGTATCACAAAGGATATAAGAGAATACTAAAAGGGAGAATTGTGTATGTATATGTGTGTGTGCACGCGCATGCGAACGTGTTTATATGTATATACATATTTTAAGAGTTTACTTTTGATGCACTGTTAATGAAAAAAAAATTTACATTATCATCAAATGTTGTATTGCTATATCATTTAATGAGTTTGATATCACAATTATGTTTTAACTCATTAAATGTTGGTGTAACACATCACTGGATGATAATGTAAAACTTTTTTACATTGATAGTGCTAAAAAATAAACTCATATTTCAAGATTTTTTACATTTTTATTTTTATGCTAAACATATGTATATTAATGTTTTTTTTATCATATTGTTATAAATACATATAATCTATATGTATGTACAAAACCAGGTTCAACCTCGGTATGACCATGGTTAAACCTCAAAACCTTCAACCTCTTCTTTTATTGATTCAATGTCCAGTTCGATTCTAAAAACATTGTTATTATAAGAGTGAGAAGAGTAAATTTTGACTATTGAATCATGCATGTATGATCAAAATTAGAAATTTAAATTGTGTGACCTTTAAGTAAATTTTAATCCTAACCATAATGATTTGACATTCGTAACACAATTCATATGGAAAAACTTTATGATAAATAACATTAATCTTTCTGGTTACTTATATCAATCTAAAAAAGACGATGAATGTGAGAAATAATTTGATGTTTGTGAGTAAACCCCTAAATTCATTCTTGAGAATTTAGGCACCGTACACATTAATTTTTGAAAAATTAAAATTCAATCTAAGGTTCTCGACAACCACGATTGTCAAACACGTTAGCCCATCCATTAACGTGACTCTTTTAAACTTAACAGAATCACCCATATGGCATGTTAAGTGTGTGATGTGGCACACGACTTTTCCACTTGGAATTATGTTTTTTAGGTTGGCTTTGAAAAATGACATCATTTCAAAAATTCCCAAATTCTTTTTCCTCTCCTTTTACCCCCAAATTAAAGCATTATGAAACTCAACCAAACTTTTTCCCCTCTTTCACCTGCAAATCAAGGCAGCATGAAACCCAAACCCCAAATCCTTATTTTTCTTCACTCTTCTTTCCCTACTTCACCCCAAATCAAAGCACCATGAAACCCAATCACAAAATTCTTCTTTCCTTATCTTTGTCCCCTCAATCATATTCACAAATCACTTCCCTAATTTTTCAAAACCCAAAATTTCTCCCAACGCTTATCAATACAATAAAGGTCAATTGGGTGGTAGCAAAACATAGGAAGGGAAGTCGTGTGATGGATTTTTCTTGAATAGTGGTTGAGAAGGATTATGTCCATGGTTTGAAGGGGGTTTGCATGGCTCTTTTTCTAGTACATTTGTGACTTGGCTTTGGGTTGGAGGCGGTAGTTCACAAGGATGTTGTAGGGGCTTTTTAGGTTGAAAACACATAGGCTATGCGTGCTATGGCTCGAAAGGTTGTTGTTGGTGAAGTTTTGGGGTTACAAGGGGATTTTGTGGTGGTTTAGGGTTGATTTGAGATGATGGTTGTTGTTGTATGAGGGACATGGGAAATTCGGAGACCAAGGTGGTTTTATTTTTTGGTGCACTAGATCTTGGTGCTTAGTGGTTGCCTGAACGGTGTGGTGGTTGTGGTTTGGAAAGCTGCAGGTGTGACGTATAACACAAAGGTGGGAGGTCTCTGGTTTTATGGTTAGGTTATTGGTTTTTTCTCATGTGTGGGTAAAGGAAGAAATCAAAGGAGGAGGATTGAGAGAGAGCTTTGGTCCCAAGAACTTATGGTTTTTGGTCCTGTTGATTTGTTTGCTATAGCATGTTTTGGCATAAGCGGTGGCTCTTGGCGAGGCTATGGGTGATTGATTAGGGAGAGTTAGAGCCTTGGAGTTGTTTCGTTGAAAACTAATTTAAAGGCAACCTTGAATGTTGGATGTGGAAAACTAGAAAATATAATTCTAGGTGGGAAAATTGTGTGCCACATCACACACTAAACATGGCACGTGGGCGATTCTGTTAAGTCTAACATAGGCACATTAATGGAGGGATTAATGTGGTTGACATTCCTAATTGTTAGGGACCTTGGATTTGATTTTAATTTCTCAAGGACTAATATATCGAGCATCTAAATTTTTAGAAATGAATTTAGGGGTTTACCAGATGCCTAGTTAGTCAGATGGTGCCTCGAGTAGTCAAGAAAACCTTCTCATTTATTTTTCTTGGGAGAAGAATAAAGAAAATGATAATCATAAACTTGATAGGGAATTTCTAAAGAATAGGTAAAGGGATTGCAAATATTAAAGAAAAAAATAGGACTATAAATATTAATTTAGCATGTTGTATATCCAATAAGGTGAATAACTTACGTCAATGATCTTCATTGACACAATATAATTATTTTTTTATTTTCTTTAATAAGAAATGGACAACACAATTATTTACGGGATGAGTTCTATTATTTGAACATTTAAAATACAATACTTAGACAACACCTCACTCACATTTGCATATGATACATCACACTCACAAAAAAGTAGGTGTCCACCCAGGTGTCTAGTCCTGGGTGTACATAAAATATTTTCCTTTATTGGATACAACAATCATAAAGAGACAAGGGGAAAACAAAAATCAAGACTCACATCACATACAATAATATAGCATCTAAATAAATGTTGTATGATTTTCCAAATCCTTGTTACCTACAACTTATGAAATCTATTTTTCTTGATGGTCAAACTTCGCTTGCTTCATGCTCCAAGCATTTAGTTTTGATATATCAGCACACTCTAGCTTCCATTGTTAAATACATAAAGATGAGCATCTTTGTCTATAACCAACATAGGATAAACTGTATTGGTGATGCAAACCTTACCTCCCTCCCCAAAACTCTCAATAATGGAGTTGTCAATCTGCATAATAAGAACCTATATATATCAAACTAGCAAGCACATGATGAAGCAAGGAGGAGAACACTTATCATTACGAATAAACATACTAAGCTTCTAAGTGAAATCGTTTTGAGATTGGGACTATGTCAAAGACAGTTGCTTATGTCATTTTATCAAGGTCTTGCCGTAATGAAGACCTGTATAGGTAGGCAAAATCTCATGTCTCAGCCATAAATTACTAGTTAAGGTGCAATCTTAAGGAAAAGTGAAAGATATGCACTAAAAATTAAGTTGGAAAATGTCAAAGTTAGAAGCAACCTGCTCTGGTCACTACACATCATGCTAAAACTCCCAGATCAATTAATTTCAAATTTATGGCATATCCAAATAATATATGATGAGTTATAGGATTATCTTAAAAAGATGCCGATGAGGTTGCCATGATTGAAACCTTGAAAACGATCTCGATGAGAAATAGATACTATTCATGCATTACAGTAGTCGCTCACGCATCAGTATCAATGGGAAACTGTATCCACTAAAGTGGCTAGGAATAAGGGCTTCTCCCTATATATATAGAATAACTAAAATGGGTTATACCTACTCACTATGGTAAGCCCATATATAGGACCCATAAATAAAACACACATATGAGCAGTACTTAACAACAATAGGCCCAATAATAATATTGATCACAATTTGGGCTAAACAAAATACTCTAATAATTTTGACATCTAATTAATTTAGGTTTTACAAAATTATAATATGGTTTATGCTAGTCCAAATAAAATATTCTAACATTTTCCCACTTGGACAACATAAGTTATATTACATTATTTTAATAAGAAAATAATTCTCCAAATTAATTAAGCAATATGTGACAGCAACATGATGTCAAAATTGAGTCAGCACTCTCAACATTTAGTCCAAAATGAGACTACAAGCATCTCAACAATGCAGAAAATCATACTTGAAGGAGTACTGATATCATACATGTAGAGTACTCATATCTCGATGACCCAACAGAATGTGGTATATGGGTAATGGGAAAACATATCAAAATTGCATGTCAATATGTGATCAAAGTGTATTTTCTAACAAAATGACCCAAGCATCCACCCAAAATGCTTTCTGAGATTTAACAATCATCTTAGCACAATAATAAAATGAGTTTGGGCCTAAAATGTCTCCACAATATATCATAATACAAATAAATAAAATTGCACATATAATAATAATAATAACAATAATATTATTTGGCAATGACAATAGTAGTAACACAATTGTTTAAGGTCTCAAGACATAATAATAAAATAAGATCACAATAAAATACAAAACAAACTCCCATTAATCCAAAACATTAAAATATCTCATTATACCCATACAAGTTACATGATCAACTAAAACTTTAACAACTAAACTTTTGGTTAGGGGATCTGCAACCATTAGTTCTATAGGGATATGCTCGACACGAGTTAGAAACTCCTGAATCATCTCTTTAACAAACATATATTTTGTGTCAAAATGTTTCGAGCACTTGGAGCTTTTATTGATTTGAAAGAAGCACACTACGATAGAGTTATCACAATAGATAGTAAGAGGTACAGAAATACTCTCCACAACACGAAATTCAGTAATCAAATTCTTCAGCCATACTGCTTGACGCGTAGTCTCATAATAAGCTATATACTTTGTCTCCATAGTGGAAGTAGTTGTGACTGTCTATTTAACACTTTTCCAAGAAATAGCTCCTCATGCCAACATAAAAATATACTTTTATGTGGACTTGTGATCATCTGGACAACCACCATAATTAGAATCAAAATAGCCTATCACCTCAAGGTGATCCAATATCCTATATGTGAGCATATAATTTTTGGTACCTTATAGATACCTTCTAACTCATTTTGCAGACTACTAATGAGCCACACTAAGTTTGCTCAAGTATCTCCCAAGTATACTAACAACAAAAACATTATTAGGACGTGTACAAACTTAGAGCATACATAAGGCTGACAACAATAGAAGCATATGTGACCTTCTCTTTTTTAGGAACATCTTTATCATTTTGAGAACATTGGGTATTAGAAAGTCTTTCACCCTTTTGAATGGGTGCAACACAAGGATTATAATATTTTATATTAAATTTATTCAGAATCATTTCAATATAAGCTTTCTAAGACAAGTCAACAATATCACGAGATCTATCACAGTGAATCTCACTCAATGCCTAAAACAAAAAATGCATCACCAAGATTTTTTATGACAAAGTGCACTGTCAACTTCTACTTAGTCTCTTTAAGAAAATCAACATCATTATTAGCCAACAATATATCATCAACATATAAAACAAGAATGATGAATCTGCTCCCACTAAACTGTATATAAATGCATTGGTTAATAGTATTTTCTTTTAAGCCAAGAGGGCCAACAATATAATCAAATTTCAAGTATCATTGCCTGGAAGTCTATTTCAATCCATGAATGGATCTTCTCAATTTACATACCATATGATCTTTACCATCTTCAATAAAATCATCAGGCTGATCTATACACACATCCTCATACAAATCAATATTTAGGAAGGCAGTCTTAACATTCATTTGATGAAACTTTAGATCAAAATGAGAAACCAAGATCATCACAACACAAAAAGAGTCTTTAGTGCAGACCGGTGATAAAGTCTCCTTATAATCAATGCATTCCCTTTGGTTATATCACTTAACAACAAGTCTAACCTTATACATCTCAATTTCACCTTTGGCATTATGTTTGGTCTTAAAAATCCATTTACAACTAACAATTTTACAACTAGTAGGCAACTCCACCAATTCCTAAACCTTATCATTCTTTCTCATAGAAGTCAACTCATCCTCCATAGCCACCAACCATTGTGCACTCTCAAGACTAACCGTGGCCTCTTGAAAGGAAACAAGATCAGAATCCTCAACTAAATTAAACTCATACTCTTACATGTACACAACATAATTCTTGAATCTAGTAGACTTAGGGGATATAGAAACCTGCTTAGATTTTCTTAGTGGAGCCACAGCAACATGTAGATTTTGAACATTATTTTTGACTTGTTGAGGGATATAGATATTATCAACAAGATCAATAACATTATCATCATGTATCAAAGAAGATGACATTATCCATAGAAAGGGAACAACATGAATAGGAACAACATCATGCTTCTCTCTAAAATCAACAATACATAGCTCCTGAGTTCCACCATGCTTTAAGTCCCTTTCAAAATAGAGAGACTGATCGGATTCAACAACTTTAATAGTAAAAGAAGGACAATAGAACCAATATCCTTTTGAGCCAATACAATAACTAATAAAGAAACCACTAATGGTTTTAAGATCAAGCATTTTTAATTGTGTGTTATAAGACCTCACATCTGCCTTATAACCCCAAACACGGAAATGCCTCAAAGTAGGTCGTTTACCTGACATAAGCTCATATAGAGTCTTCGGCACAGATTTACTTAGTACTTGATTTAATATATAAGCAACAGTTTTCAAGACATCTTCCCACAAGAATTTTGGAAGAGTAGAATGACTAAACATATATCTTACCATATCTATAAGAGTACAGTTTCTCCTTTCTACAACTCTGTTTTGTTATTGTGCCTCAATACCACAGTCTTATAAGAACCTAACAAAAGGTCTAAGATTTCTACCAGTTTCATCATACCTAATATAGTATTCACCACCCTTATTAGACATCACAAATTTAATTTGCTTACTAAATTTCAATTCAACAGCGACCTTAAATGCTTTAAAGGCATACAAAGAGTCATATTTCTCACACAACAAATCAATCTAATCCTATCTAGAGAAGTCATCAATAAAAGTGATAAAGTACCTAAAATTGCCCATAATAATAGGAGTAATGGGCCCACCAATATTTATATGAATTAACTATAGTATTCCTTCACTCCTGGTAACCCCACTCATTCTGACTCCAGTTGTAAGTTTTTCTTTTATACAATAAACAAAAGTATCAAAATCAGATAAGTCCAGATCATGAAGAACATTCTCCTTGATCAACTTCTCTATTTTCTCCCTAGAAATGTGTCCTAAACATTTGTGCCACCTCATAGAAGAGTTTTGAGCAACTCTACCATGCTTGTTCCCAACAACATTATTGATATCCAAATGTCGTTGATTAATAGAAAGGGAATCAACATCCAACATGTATAGACCATTAGACAAGACTCCAGAACCAACAAGACTAGAATCATAATATAAAGAAACCTTTTCACTACAAAAATGGAAAGAGTAGCCACAACTATCTAAAACAAAAATTGAAACCAAATTCCTCATCATAGAAAGTATATAAACTGTATCATTCAAAACTAAAACATGTATAGTATATAATTTTAAAGAAACCACTCCTATATGTTCTACTTTGACTCTAGCTCTATTTCCTACTATGATCATCAAATCCCCTTCACTTAGTCTTCTTCTGCTTCTGAATTCCTATAATGAGTTTGTAACATGAATAGTTGCACCGGTATCTAACCACCATATATTTGAAGGAACATAAACTGGATTTGACTCAAAACACACTATAGCCAAAAGGTTACCTTCCTTTTTCTTAAGCCAGGTTTTGAACATCAAACAATTAGACTGCTTATGCTTATATATGTCACAAAACTTATAATTTCCATTAAAACGATATTTGGGCTTAACACCAAAAGACTCACTAGGACCAGACAGTGGCTCAAAAGGATATCTAGACTTATCATTCCATTTTTCTTATACTGGGGCTTATTGTCCTTCCCTTTAGCAAATTTCTTCTTCTTGTCACCATTCTAGTGGGAAGCAAATTGAACACTATAAACATTTCCCTTCTTCATGATCAGCTCATCTTGAGTAAGAATAGATATAAACTCATCAATAGTCCACTCATCTTTCTGAGCATTGTAAGTAGTCCTTAGAATATCAAAACTAGCCAGAAGATACTTATTGTGGATATTGACAAGTGCACCAAATCAACATAAGTAATAAAGAGTGAGTAAAGTATCGTTCCCATGAGGATTAAGTTATCAATTACTAAGTTTGCCAAATCAATACTATTCAAGTTATCGAAAAGAGGGTTGTTGCAAATTCAATTAAAAAAGAAATATAAGTAAGCAAACAATAAATCAAAGGGTGAAAAATAATGATGTTAAAGAGTTAGGGTTCAGATTTTACTTGAACTCTTTAAATGCATATTCAAATATTGGTTTAACTATATTCTATTTCGATGATTTATGGTCAATTCTCAAAATTAATTAATACTCAATCCCTTAATATATTGATCCTCTTACACTGTTTGGAATTAACTAATCCCTTAGTCTAACCCAAAATAGAAAGACATTGTCAAGAATGAGGGAATCAAAAGAAAGACCACATAACCCACAACGTCTATTCCTAGCAATTGCAGAAATTATGATGTTTATCACATGTTCTAGGTTCATGCAAATTTTCTCAAATTATACATCAACCCAAAAGATCATTCTCAAATTAATCAGGTTCAGAAAAGCATTAAGAATAGAGATAAATATGTAAATCATAAAATAGAAATATAAATTAAACTCATAAAAGAAGTTACATCATCCAATAACAAGATTCATCATCCCTCGAACAAAGGAAAATTAGTTACATATGAAAAAAAAAAGAACACAAAGAGAATAATATGACAAACTCCATTGTAGAAAGATGAAAAATTGAAAAAAAATTCTTAATTTTCAAACCTAATTACGCCCACACCACATTAGGGTTTGTGCCTTTAGAAGGCTACTGCGTTCTGTCCAAGTGTGTGTTGAAATTGACGTAACTTATGTATTTATAATGAAAATAACGTGACAGGTTACGCGGCCAGGACTCAGACACTGTGTTTCCAACACCTAGGCACTAACGTTCTTTCTTGAAATTCTGATGCGTAACACGTACTCAGGTGCTGTGTCTTCATCGCCTAGGCGCTGAATGACCAGAAATAAAATTCCTCCTCTGCCTTGCCAGCGTCTAAGCGCTGGATTTCAAGCGCCTAGGCACTAGACCATCGGAATGCAAATTCAACTTTTTTGTTTCGTGCAATCGTCCAGTCTTCTTTCATGCATAATTACATATTAAAATAAATAAAACACACAATTAAAATATAATTTAGAAAAAATAAAAACAAAATAAACTTAAGAACAAACTCAATCAAAAAGATTAAAAGAGAATGAAAACCCAAGACTTTTGAACCGTAAAAATATAAACTTTTAAAGGTTTATCACTCCCCAAAACTTAAGATTTTTGCTTGTCCTCAAGAAAAAGAAAAAGAAAAACAAAACAAAACAAAATACTAAACAAATAAGAACTCAAAACACATAGACTCAAACACAGCAATACCAGTTATAAAAAGTCATTCATATCATTAGAAAATTGCTTCACAATCTAAATTTAAAGTGTCACACATGAACAATCCAATTATCATATCGTCTCTCACATGCAACTCTCATGCATAAATGACTTCCCAAAAACATGAATGAAAGAATCAATCTTTTCATAAAGTACAAACCCGAATAGATTTATGAAACTGTAAGTGCACATGAAACCCACACCCATAGGGTTGTTCTTCATCTCTCTCTCCACTAATGTAAACAGCACATAACCAAGGATCAAAATGGTCTTTATAAGCTTGTAATGTAAGGCCAATGATGAGGTTAAGAAAGAAGGGGTATGATAAATAAAACAAAAGTTGAGATACATAATCAAGCACAATTCAAAATTCAAGCCTCAAAATGTAGGACAAGTACAGAACGGAGCATAAGAAACAATATATCATTCTTTTATTTTTCTTTCTTTTCTTTTTTCAATAATCTTCACTCCCAAACTTATTTCTTTGCAATACTTTGGGTGAACTTCCTTTTTTTATTTTTTTGAAATTTTTCAGCTCTACAAAACTTCATGCACAAAAATAACAAAGACTTGAATAATAAAATAATACAAGATATGCTCTCAAAAAAGGTTATGTAAGAGAGGAATAATTTTTTTTCATGGGTATGGGAAAAGGAAAATATGGGTAAAAGAAAAGAATAAAGGCCAAATAATAACAAAGTTGCAAAAGAGACTTAGGGATATACTGTGTTTACAGGTTAGCTTGAAAAGCTCAAATGGTCCAAAGAAGGCCCTTATCATTTCCTTAATCATGCATTGCCTAGGATTTTGCCTCAAGAGAGAATCAAACAACTTCTAGATGCAAATCATCCACACACATGTAATCTCATAACTTTCTCTAAGCTTGACATACAATTAAATTCCAAGGTCTATCAAACATAAAGATGAGAAGAACATCCATACACAATTGAAACAGTAGAGATAAACATAACTCATGGATTCTCATGTGCTATCCCAAGAAAATAAATTAATCCACAATACAAGTAATCATTGGATATTCAATTCAACAAATCAGTATGCACAATATCAACACAAAGACTCAAAACACAAAATGGGTGATGATGACAAAATCAAAATCAATAAAAATAAATAACTAAATGAAATAAATGCAAGAAAGGAAAAGAAAAACTTTTTTTTTGACCGACAACTATATACATCCCCCTACAAAAGCTTCGAACTTAAGGAGGCACCTAAGCCGACTCAACACTAGGTAACTACAAAACAAAGATAGAAAAATGTTAGTTAACAAGAAATAATGAAATAAAAGCAAAAACAAATAACTAACTGAATAAAAATAAACAAATAACAAAATAAAGAGCGAAGGAAAAGAAAGAAAATTTGGGTTGCCTCCTAAAAAAGTAGTTGTTTAACGTTATTAGCTTGACATTGCCTGTTATTATTATGGTGGCTTGAAGCAAGAGAAGTAAGATGACACATTTCTTTTGTCAGATCTTTGCCTCCATACTCTGTCACTAGCCTTGGAATCGCCACAGGCATTTGGAACTTGAGTTGAACCAGATTGTTCTGAATACACCTTAACATACGAAATCTCATCAGGCAATGGAGGTCTCAATTTTTCAATAGATGACAAATTAGGTTTCAAGTTGCCAAAAAATTTCAAATCCTTTTGCAATAAATTCTGAGAATTGGGAGGACCTTTCTCTTTCTCATTAACAATCTTGGAAATAGGAAAATCAGCATTGATTGATGATGAAGGGCTCTTACTAGCCAAATCCTATAGAGGCTTATCTTGAATGCATTTTCCAGAAGCATAGAGATCTGATATCAATACAGATTTATCAAAAACGTTGATGGTCACCTGATTTCTATCCATCCTCAAAATAAACTCACATCTCGGTACATCAATTAACGCTCCTGAAGTAGCTAAGAATGGTCTTCCAAGAATAAGAGGAATATCAGCATCCTCATCCATATCTAGAATTACAAAATCAGCTGGAAAAATAAATTTATCCACCTTTACTAACAAATCTTCAACTATACCATATGAATGTTTGATTGACTGATCAACTAATTGAAGAGACATTGTAGTTGGCTTCACTTTATCAATCCCAAGCTTGCGAAGAATTGACAATGGCATTAAATTGATGCTAGCCCCTAAGTCATATAGAGCTTTCTATATAGTCAACTCGCCAATAATGCACGGAATGGTGAAACTACCTGGATCTTTCAATTTAGGTGGTAATTTCCTCTGAATTATAGCACTGCACTCTTTTGTAAGTGCCACGGTTTCATATTCCTTGAGTTTCTTCTTCTTTAAGAGCAAATCTTTCATGAACTTTACATAAGAGGGCATTTGGTCAAGTGCTTCAGCAAAGGGAATGTTAATCTATAGCTTTTTGTAGATATTTAAGAACTTTGAGAATTGCCTCTCTTGGTTCTCCTTATTTAACCTTTGAGGAAACGAAAATCTAGTATATAATGAAGAGTCAATTGCCATATTCTGCTCACAGTCCTTCTTTTTTCTTCGCCACTTTGGTTTCTCTTCTTTAACTTCTTCATTACAACACTCTTGAGTTGAGACATCCTCAACAGGAACATCAATTTTTTCAATTCTTGATGAATCAGGTGCTTCTTTAACTTGTCCTTCCAAAGTCTTGCCACTTCTCAGTATAATTACATGACAATGCTCCTTTGGATTGACTACAGTATCACTTGGAAAGGTGCCTGGAGGTCTCTCTTTAAGCTGTTTTGTCATTTGCCCCACTTGATTCTCTAAATTCCTAATAATAGCTCCTTGATTCTAAAAATTTGCCTTTGATTCCTCCATAAAAGTAGAAGTCTGTTGCACAAAAGCAGAGGTCTGTATAGAAAGTTTCTCAAGTGCAATCTCAAGATGATACTTCTTCTTTAGTTAAGGATTCAATGGCACCGTTTGATTGCTCCAAGAAAAATTAGGATGATTCCTCCACCCTGGATTTTATGTATTTGAAAATGGAATACCTTGGGGTTTAGAAGGATTACCCATATAATTTACCTGCTCTTGAGAACTGAAACCAAAATTGCTTGCCTCATAATCCACCATTAGCATGGTTACCTCCACAGAAATCACAAATTAACACTTGGTGGTTCACAGAATTTACCTGCATACTCTCAACTCGTTTGGTGAGGTTGGCTAACTGCTGAGAAATACTTTTGTTTTGAGCAAATAAGACATCGAGAGTACCAAGCTCCATCACTCCTTGTTTGACTACTGCTCTCCCACTAGGAAACTGATATTCATTGGTCGCCATGGTCTCAAATAGTTCTTGAGCCTCTTCAGGAGTTTTAGTATTTAAAGATCTACCTGCAAATGCATCTACCATGGCCCTAGTAGGATGATTTAAATCATTATAGAAAATTTGCACCTACTGTCAAACCTCAAATGCATGGTGAGGACATCTCCTTAATAGCTCATTGAATCTCTCCTAAGATTCATATAACGACTCCCCTTGATTTTGAGTGAAACAAGTTATTTCACTCCTTATCCTCACAAACATTGATGGAAGGAAATATCAAGTCAAGAATTTACTAATCAGATCCTCCCAAGTAGAGATGCTCCCTTGTTGTTGGGCTTATAGCTAACTCTTTGCTTTGTCTCTAAGAGAAAATGGGAACAGTCATAATCTAATGGCATCATCAGTTACGCCATTATACTTAATAGTATCACAGAGCTGCAAGAAATTTACAATGTACAAGTTTGGATCTTCTGCCTCATCTCCCCAAAACTGATTTTGTTACACCAGCTGTAGAAGTGCTGGTTTAATCTCAAAGTTATTGGCCTAAATAGCAGGATGCACTATACTCGTTGAAACATTTTCAGCAGATGGAGTAGCATAATCACCCAACGTGTGTCTTTGCTCTGCAATTACAGTTACTTTCGTCATCTTTTCTTTCACTTCTTCAAGTTTCCTCCTTTCTCTAATTGCTTTCCTGTTTGCTCTAGCTGTTCTCTCTATCTTTGGATCAAAAAATCAATTCTTTTGACTCCACAGAATCTTGCATAAACAAACAAACAAACATGCAAACTAGAGTGAAGTAAAGAAAAGAAAAGAAAAGAAAAACAAAAACAAAAATAAAAATAAATGACTACTAAAAACAAACAAAGAAAAATAAGAGTGAATAAAAAGAAACAAATTAAAAAAATTAAATACAAAAAAAAAACACAAAATTAAATAAGAAAATTAAGTGCCTAAATTAGTGTCTCTTCAACTACTATTTAATATGGAAAACAATAATCCCCGAAAATGGCGTCAAAAACTTATTGTGGATATTGGCAAGTGCACCAAATCGACAAAAGTAATAAAGAGTGAGTAAAGTATCATTTCCACGGGGTTTAAGTTATCAATTACTAAGTTCGCCAAATCAATACTATTCAAGCTATTGAAAAGAGGATTGTTGCAAATTCAATTAAAAAAGAAATATAAGTAAGCAAACAATAAATCAAAGGGTGAAAAACAATGATGTTAAAGAGTTAGGGTTCAGACTTCACTTGAACTCTTTAAATACATTCAAATATTGGTTTAAATATGTTCTATTTCAATGATTTATGGTCAATTTTCAAAATTAATTAATACTCAATCCCTTAGTATATTAATCATCTTACACTGTTTGGAATTAATTAATCCCTTAGTCTAACTCCAAATAGAAAGACATTATCAAGAACGAGAGAATCAAAAGAAAGACCACATAACCCATAACGTCTATTCCTAGCGATTGTAGAAATTATAATGTTTATCATATGTTCTAGGTTCATGCAAATTTTTTCAAAGCATACATCAACCTAAAAGATTATTTCCAAATTGATCGGGTTAATAAAAGCATTAAGAATAGAGATAAACATGTAAATCATGAAATAGAAACATAAATTAAACACATAAAAGAAGCTACATCATCCAAGAACAAGATTCATCATTCCCTTAATGAAAGGAAATTAGTTACACATGGAAAAAGAAGAACACGAAGGGAATAATATGACAAACTCCATTGTTGAAAGATGGAAAGATTAAGAAAATTATTAATTTTCAAGCCTAATTGCACCCACACCACATTAGGTTTTGTGCCTCTTGACAGCTGCTGCATTCTGTCCAAGTATGTGTTGAAATTGGCGTAACTTATATATTTATAATGAAAATAACTTAACAGGTTACACGGCCAGTGCTCAGGAGCTGTGTTTCTAGCGCCTAGGCGCTGGCGTTCTTTCCTGAAATTCTGATACGTAATGCGTGCTCATGCAGTACGTCTTCAGCCCCTAGGTGTTGAACGAGCAGAAATACAATTCCTTCTTAGGCGCTGGATTTCAAGCGTTTGGGCGCTGGACCACCAGAGTGCAAATTCAGATTTTCTGTCTTGTGCAATCGTCCAGTCTTTTTTCATGCATAATTACCTATTAAAATAAATAAAACACACAATTAAAACATTATTTAGAAAAACTAAAAATAAAATAAACTTAAGAATAAACTCAATCAAAAAAATTAAAAGAGAATGAAAACCCAAGACTTTTGAACCATAGAAATATGAATTTTTAAAGGTTCATCAAGACTCAAACACTTGTTAGACCAAGAAGTCCTCTACCAACTCCACTTTCATGGACCTCAACTAGTTGTACCAGTTCATAAGCTTCAAGACATGTCCACTCACACCATCATATGTAGTCTTTGCTAACAAAGAGAGGTAGTAGGCCTTTTTAGTTTTATCAAACTTCTTGAATTTCTCACCAATAAACTTGAGAAACTCCTTGATATTATTTATTTCAGGAATGCTTTTTTTTATTTTCTTATCCATGCTATACTTCATGGTCATCAAATAGACTTTATTGGATTAAACCCACTTTTCATACTTCTTCCTATTTGCGGTGGAAGATGCATTTGTAGGTTGCTGAGGCTCATCCTCAATGAGAGCAACATCAACATTAGAGACAACAAGGAACAATTTCACAAAATCTACCCAGTCCTCATGATTAGTCTTATTCAATTTTGTTAAAGCATTAAATTGCATTGATAAAGCTGAAAGAACTCTACATTAAACAGAGATTTTATCAAGTATATCAACATGTACAATATTTGAGTAAATAAAAACACATGAGCAAACTCCCACAGAAATCAAAATCATGTCCCTAAAGCAAGTACTGAAAGAATACTGAGAACTCTATGATACAACCTTAATGCCTTTGACAAATCATCGGGAATCATATTAACGAGGACAAATCGATAAGGTAAATGCATCATCAACACAATTTTCAATGCAATATTATTGATAAAATATCAACAAAATGACACCTCAACATAATTGGTCTCACGAAGGCAAGCTCATAATCATCCAAAGTGTCCCAAAACAATACCACAATACTTTAAATAACAACTCTCAAAATTGAATTGCATAAATAACAACAAAATAAATATCTTTCAAAACATTACATATTAATTTATGCACAAAAAAGTACTAAAAATTATTTCAGTGACCGAACAACTTCAACTCTGATAGTGTACAATATATATCATGCCCAAAAACATCACAATAACACAAAAAATTTTAGAGACAAAAGATGAGAGTATCATATATTTTTAACAATTTTAAACTCTAAAAATTATGAAATAAATAATAAATAAGCATGAAAAAATAAATAAAACTCACCAAAAAACAAATAATGGCGTGTGGAGAACAACTCAAAAAATAGAATTGAAAAAGAATACCTGGAATTGCTTCACGCGCCTATACGCACTCAGAGCGCGCATGGGCATAGGAAGACAATTGCGTCTTCCTTACCCATTTCTCTAGTAACGAATTGCGCGACCCCTTTCCAGGTAGAATGGGTCATGATCAAACTCTCATTGAGTTTTCAACTGTTTTAAGATATTTATATCTCTATAGAATGGAAAGAACAAGATATATATTATCCCTAAATTAATTTTGAGAAGAAATCACAAAAAAATTGGGATTTTAGTGCAAACCGTGATACATATTCATGAGTTTGAAATGAGATTACTCATTCGTTTCTTAATCATTTAACACAATTCTTGTGTCTATAGATTCACAAAGACGAGATATGTAAAATCCCCGAACCAATTTTAGAAAATAATACACCAATAGAAAAAAGGATTTTGGAACAAAAGCAACAGGGTTTCATGAGTTTTTGCAAAATTTCTAACCAAATTCTAATCTTATTGATACAATACGCATGTTGTTAAATTCAAGAAACTCCAATCTACAAAAATCCTAACTTAATTTTCAAAATTAATCATAAAAATAAAATTTTGAATTACACATCATATTTGTTAATGTTTCGGGTTTCTTCAATTTTAAGCCTCATACAATTTTTGGAAAATCAGAAAATTGATAGCCATAATTAAGATTAAAACCTCTTTCAATACCAATTGATAAAACTCCCAGATCAATTAATCCCAAAATATGATATACCCAAATAATATATGATGAGTTATAACGTTACCTTGAAAAGATATCGATGAGGTTGCCACGATTGAAACCTTAAAAACAATCTCGATGAGGGAGAGATATTATTCCTATCCTATAGTAGTTGTTCACATGTCAGTATTAATGGGACAATTATATGCACTAGAGTAGCTAGCAATATGGACATTTCCCTGTATATATAGAATAACTAAAATGGGCTAAACTTATCCATTATGGTAAGCCCATATACAAGACCTATGAACAAAGCCTACATATGAGTAGTGCTTAACAACAACAGGTCCAACAACAATGCCAATCCCAATTTGGCCTAAACAAAATGCTCTAATAATTTTGACATCTAATTAATTTGAATTTTATAAAATTATAATATGATTTATGCTTATCCAAATAAAATATTCTAACACATCAGGCATGTATATATCCATTGGGAGTGCTATATATTCAGAATTAAACTACAGTTTGCTCTATGAGATCCTCTGAAGCTAAAGCTAACAACCTAAATGGCCCTATTATGCCACTTCTTCACTACAGAGTAGTTGCGGATCAACTTCACTAGGATTTAACCACTTCGAACTTTCTAGTTCAAGTATCCCAAACAACACATCTACATCAGCCTTGAAAGTTTAAAATTAAAAATAGAGTAAATCCACAAATTTATATTTAAAAATTTAATGATTGACATATTTCTCTCTAAGAAATGAAAACCCTAAACTTGGTCCATAAGAATCTCAAATGCCAGTCAAAGTAGTCATTCATTTCTCATTTCTCAAGGACTAATATGTTAGCCACTAAATTTTTTAAGGACCAATTTAGGAGTTTGCTCTTAAAAATAATCTACATTGATAAGCACTTGCTCTAAAAATTGATTAATGGAAATCTGAGAAAAGAAAACACAACACCATTTTACTTATCTATGATGTAATGACACTTAAGACTTCAAGAGTTTATCCACCCACCAGTTTCTCTCCAAAGATAGTGACTTGCTTGTCACGTAGTTTTTCTACCTTTTCAATTGGCCACTACGTCAATTGCTTCCCACTTTTATCAAGCCAAGCTTACCTTGGAATTAACTATATTGCCAAACAACACTGATCATTCATCAATATGATTCTCTACCATATCTTAAAAAATCTAGACCACTTTATGATATGAATATAACACGAAAACAATTTTTAATATTAAGGCAGCTAAAATAATTAAAAGAAAATGCTCAACAAGGAACTAAAAATACCTATAGACTAGCCCATCCTTTCTCAATATCATCTTGTGCAGTGTTAGACTCTTGTACCCATTCCCACAATATCCTCCTGTTCTTGGCATAGTAAAAAAATGACTTGGAAGCATAAAATTTACCATGGTCTAATTTTAAGTCTAAACTAGTTCTTGTAAATTTAGTATAAAGAATAAACTTTTCCTGGTCAGGGAGATATTTACTAAGAAAAATAGTACTCTTGTCTGCTTTGATAGCTTATCTTCAAGACATGCCTAGCACTCGAATTTTGGATAGATGTATCCACCCAATTTGTGCCACTGATGGACACTGGATAGAAATCTGGGCACTCACACGTTCCAGTATTGTCTAATGCTTATAAAGGAATGGAATATAATGTCCAATTAACAAAATCTTTACTTTGGTAAAGAATTCCTTTCCCTTCATCACCATTTTTAGCACTAATTATTACTCTCAATTTACTAACACCTCCCATCCAAGCAGTTATTGGGTCTATGAAATTGTCTACTTCAACTCCACTAGGTATAGATATGACAGGGTTTTGAGGGTATTTGACCCATTCCTAAGGGTGTTCATCGATTCTTTTTCTTGGTCTTAATTGATGGCTCAGAGTCTTCATCGATTAGTTTGCCTAAGTAGCTGGAAGGAGGAGTAGAATAAAGAGTATGGAAAATTGATGGCCACCAGTTGACATATTCAGTCATTTCAGTATGGTGGAAAGTAAACTTAAAGTACTAGAATCCATTCAGCTTGCCATAATTAGTCTGCCACAAGGCCTTAAGCCTAGGTTCTGTTAGTGTAGGCTGATCAAAATCTTGATTCAAAGATTCAAAGGGACATGGAATGCCTTGGACAAGTCCAAATTATCTTGCAAAGCACTAGGGGTTGTAAGATTTAGCTGAGCATTTATGATATCAGGATGTGGGCTTGACACCATAAAGAAGGACTCTAGCCATTAAAAAACTACTCTAGCCAAGGATAAGTTCAAATAACTCTTGTGGGGGTGATCGACTTGAGGGTCAAGTCTCATCCAAGCCGGACCATAATTGCCTTGTAGGTAAAGAAAGAGATCCAGAGAAGGCTGGGCTTGAATATAGAGCAACTTGTTAACGAGTTCAAAAATGGATTTTCCAAAGGAAGGGATCAGTTAAAGGACTTCCCCAAAGATAATGGGATTTTTGGGCTTCTCAATAGCCGACAAGGTTTCAGGGATAAAGCTCTAGAAAGTAATGGTAGATCCACAGAACTAGAAACTAGAGAGGACTAGCTACAATTCTTAATTATTCTCCTTTGCAAGGCTAATCTACCATTGTGAATAGACTCTAGTATATCAAAGATAAAAACAAAGGAGCCAGAGCAAGATTTCATCCAAAAGCAATAGCTAATATTATAGATGAAAATTCAGTAACTATAGTTACCGAATTAGAGCAAATAAAGTATTTACAAAACTAGTAGAAGAGAAATGCCTTGTGTTCTTCATTTTAATTAGTTTCTTACCTTTTCGATTAGCCAAGATAAAATTGGAGTAAGAGGAGCTTTGCTTCGAGAATTTTATCTTAGGGTTTCCTTCAAAGAAAGAATACATGGTGTAAACTGAGTCACCATCAATTGGTAACCCTAGGATAGTCAATACGTCCAGTAGGGTGGGGAAAGAGTGGCGAACGAAAAGAAGAATTTGTTAATAGTCGTGGACTATAAGCCAAGTAAGGCAAAGATGAGGTTGATGTCCATGGGGATGTCATGCTGAGAAAGCATGATCATGTCATAGATTCCTTATTTGTGTCAATCAGCTGCTTTGTCTTTCTCCATACGTTCCAACCAGTCGATGTAAGTCTTTGGCCAAGCCCTGAAATCATAAGGGCATATTGCCAAGGTGAACTAATCATAGGTAATCAGAGGATCAAAACCTTTTAGGCTATAGAAATGCTTTATAATAAGCTTTTGTTCAAAAGGATCAAGGGTAATAGGACCTAGGATGAAAATTTGCTAGTTTGAAATATAGGGAACCAAGCTGGATATCTTGGGAGCTGAAGGTGTAGGGGAAGACTCACTAGATTTGGAAAGAGCCAAGCTTGATGAGGAGCCATTATCATTATCATTTTGGTCGTCCCCACCAATCGAGTAGCTCTAATTCTAGGAATCTAAAGCATCCGACATGGTTGCTAGGTTTTCTAGGTTCTAGGTTTTGAATAGAGGAGAAAGAAAGTTAGGGATGATGAGGAGCTACAAACTGAGTGAAGAAAGACTATCACACTATTTTTAAAAGAAATTTTTGGGATTCAAAATTGAGTTAATGGATTAGACAGTTAGGCAGGTAGCCATCATCACTTATAAGTTGTAACAACCTTTTGAATTTATGTTCCTAATCAGAAATTGAAAGCATCAAGCATGCGCATGGAATCTCATAAAATGAAGAAATTCAAATTGTCAGGTGCATCTCTTCAACTTACTTCACATAAGCTCATCAATCAAAGGATGCAGTGGGCAAAGTGTTAACACCAAAAAATATAGTCTCAGTTGAATTAGCTAATGCAGGAAGCGACTGATGGAATGAAGATATAATCAGCTAAAGGTTGATGATGGGTTGACATGCAGAGTGGACAAAAACTGGGGTGAATTCAACAATTGGGCCTAGAATGTTAATTCAAGTCTACATCGGGTTTTATAAGTTAAGGTGAAACGAGTAGTTTTGGCCAAACTAATGTAATCCCTGAAGAATAGGGGCAGTTGCTAAGGTAGGTGATGAACGTTGAAGCTATTTTGAATAGATAAGCACTAGATCATCGGTAACGTGTCAGTTTTCCTAGTTTTAGGTTGTTAGGAAAACCCTCCACTGATATATTCTTTGAATCTAGAAATTTATCATGTCAAGCTCAGCTGCAGGTTAGTGGTTAAACATGTGTTGTTCAATTGGCAAGTATAACAAATTGCAAAAGTAATATAATGATGAGTGAGTATAATCCCACAGAGATTACATTATCAAGTACTAAATTCACCAAATCAATAATATCTAGGCTATAGGAAATTAAGATTAAAAAGAGTTCAAAGGAAAACAAGTAATTGAAGGAAAAATAAAACAAGGTAAAAACATATAAATTAAAAATAGTAAGAGAGCACGATAAAAAATTAAACTGTAAACAAGTAATGGTAAAGATGCTAGGGATCCGACTTCACTTAATTCAACAATCTATCATAGATAATAGAGTAGCTTTGAAACTTTCATTGTAATTAATTTCTAGTCATTCAATTGATGAAGAGAATCTCTTAATTAATTAAAACTCAATTCCTTAGCTGATGAATTCTCTTTAATTATCAAAAACTAGTCAATTCATTGATCTAAACCCTAACTCTTAAATGCATGACCTTCACTCTATAGATTCTCATGAAAAATATCACAATTCTCCCATACAACCTATAACATCCATTCCTAGATGATTATAAACCATGACACTTATTATTTATGGTCTAAGTCATATGCAAACCTTCAGATTCTACATATATTTCACTAGATCAATTTATGAAGGATGCCTATTTCCTAAAAGCATTAAGAACCATAATAAGCACTCAAACTGAATAGGAAAAAATTAATTAAAAATTCAATCTGAATACATGTCAATTGAATTAAGTTACAT
Source organism: Ormosia semicastrata (assembly GCA_029884595.1). Classification (NCBI taxonomy): domain Eukaryota; kingdom Viridiplantae; phylum Streptophyta; class Magnoliopsida; order Fabales; family Fabaceae; genus Ormosia; species Ormosia semicastrata. Next base: position 9,098,792 of record JAQQTO010000063.1, on the reverse strand, counting down.
CTTTACCCTAACAAGAGAAGAGTTTAGCAACTTATGGCAAAAGAAGCACAAAACAAATAAATGGGTAGAAGAAACATCATGAAGAAGATCCTAGAAGAGAAAGATCTTTGAAGTCTTTAATGGTGAACTCCTCTAAGCCTCCGCAGCGAATTCTTTGCCTCCGCTACCGTTGCCACCCTCCAAATCCTTAGCCTTACCTTTTATTTTATAATAAATTCAAGGAATCTAGGGTAAAATAGGTCAAGCCTTGCTTTGTTGCTACTTGGGGCGCAAATCTCACATTAATGGCAGCTTAATTAAGGAAAATTGTCAACATGAGATTTGTAGATCTCTTTCTTAGCTTTCAAATGCCACTAGAATCAATTAAATCACATACTTATAGAGAAAGTTATCTTTAATTTACTGAGATAGGTTTGATAGTGATATCATCCTTAATTAATCTTTGACCAAATCTCTTGTTTCCTATTTTCTTTTGTTGAATCCATATAAATTAGGAAACAAAAATCTCATTCAAATTAGAAAACTCCTTGAGATCCTTACATTAAATACAGATATACTTAGTCACCAAGTAGAGAATACTTATACTCTAATTAAGAATCTAACTTGATCCTTAAAATTTATGAAAGCTAGTTGAGTTGGTCAAACTTCTTTAGCCACTTTGCACACAGTTTTTCACCTTCTCAATGCATGAACTGGACTTCAAAGTCTTCATGAAAGTTGTATAAAATTTTCTCATCTTTCCATAAATACCAAGATTAGTTTAATCCGAGCTCTGTATTAAAAGTTATGCTTAAAATACCACAAAAGTCCTTAAATTCCTACAAAACACAATAAAAAACCATTTAATTCAATGAGTCTAGAACTCACTCAATATCATAAAAAAAATGACATAATTCTTATCTCAAAGCATTCAAATTCATAACAAGTATAAAATGTGAGTTTTATACACACATCAACATGTTGTTAGCTACTTGCCAAAACGTGGAGTTATGGTTAGTGTTAGTGGCAGATAGTGTGCTTAGGCCAGTAATGGTTAATTTTTTACCTATAAATACTTGGAGAGTTTCAATTATATATACATGATAATAAACACACAAATTAATCAATGCAAAGTTAACTTTCCTCTATATCGAGCTTTAGTAAGTGTTAATTTTCTGCACTTTTAAGTTATTTTACAACTTTTACTTGCCAGTTGCCTTTTTATTTCGTTAAAGTCTTGCTATTTGCTTTAGCCAAATTGTTAAAAGCTTTTCTATGCCATTGTCTATGTAAGAGTTTTCTTTAGTCGTCTTAGAAACCTACAATCGAGGGACATAATCCTTTCGTTGACGATAATCACTTTTAGTTGGGAATCAAGAATTTGTGAGTAATAACTAAGGGTGGAAATAGGTTAGGATGCCCGTCAGGGGCCTATGGCCTGGCCTACCTGAGACCTGACCTGACTTGACCTGTTTACTAAATAAGTTAGGCTAAGACTTTTTAAAAGTTTGTTTAACTAAAAAGGTCAGGTCTCAAGCCATCTAATAGGTCTTTTAAGCCTAGTAAGTCAACTTAGCCTGTTTAACTATGTATAATATAATATATATTATTATTATAATTATAAATTATAATTATTAATTTATTATAATATATTAATATAATTTTTAATTAAATTTTAATAAAAGTCAATAATTAAAACCTAAGTTAATAAGTTAGAATAGAAATAACATATTTATTAATATATTTATTAGAATGAAAATAATAAGTTAACACTCACTCCCTACTTTTATAGATGTTCACTACTTTCTTACTCTATTCTTTAGTTGATATATGACTTTGAGATATATGCATATAATAATTTTGTAACTTGGTATATCTCCAAATTTCACATCGACCAAAGATTATAATAAGAAAGTGGTGAACATTTATAAAATTAGAAGGTGAGCGTTAAGTTATAACAAATGCCTATTGGTTTTAAGTAGGCCAATCGATCTATTTCAAGGCTTAAATATATTAGCCTATGTAAAGACATATTGACCTATTTAAAAGTAGGTCTATTAACTTATATAAAAACATATTGACCTATTTAAAGGTAAGTCTGTTAACCTATTTAAATGACTGATTGTAAAGTAGGTCTTTAAATAAACTTTCATATCAGACCAGACTTTAAATTAGTCTTTAAAAATTGACCTATTATAAGTTCACAAGATAGACTTAGGCCTTATAATTAGAATATAGGTCAGATCAATTTAAAGCTAAACCTAACCTGACCTAACCTGTTTCTACCGAATAACCGATCCATTTCGGTTAGCAGAGTAAAGAACTTTAATCGCTAACAGTTCTACATCAATTTTGGTGAATAACTAAGGTCAATGATATGCATTGACACAATACAGTTATTTCTGATTTTCTTTAATAAAAATTGGACAGTATAATTATTTTCGGGATACAATAATCACGGAGAGACGAAGGGAAAAACAAAAATTAAGACTCACATCACATTCAATATATAATATCTAAATAAATATTGTATGATTTTCCAAATCCTTCTTAGCTACAACTTATGTTTTTTATTTTTCATGATGGCCAAACTCCGCTTGCTTCACGCTCCAAGCTTTCAGTTTTGAGATCAGCACACTTTGGATTCCATTATTAAATACATAAAGATGGGCATCTTTGTCTATAGCCAACGTGGGATAAACTCTACTGGTGATGCAAACCCTACCTTCCTCCCCAAAACTTTCAATAATGGAGCGGTCAATCTGCATAATAAGAACCTATATATATCAAACTAGCAAGCACATGATGAAACAAGGAGGAGAACACTTATCATTAAGAATAAACATACCAAGCTTCTAAGTGAAATTGTTTTGACATTGGGATCTATGTCAAAGACAGTTGCATATGTCGTTTTATCAAGGTCTTGCCGCAATGAAGACCTGTAAAGGGTAGACAAAATCTCATGTCTCAGCCACTAATAACTAGCTGAGGTTCAATCTCAAGGAAAAGTGAAATATGTGCACTAAAAATTAAGTTGGGAAATGTCAAAGTCAGAAATAACCTGCTCTGGTCACTGCACATCAGGCAAGCATATCCATTGGGAGTTCTATATATTCGGAAGAAGACCGCAGTCTGCTCTACGAGATCCTCTGAAACCAAAGCTAACAACCCAAATGGCCCTATTATGCCACTTCTTGATGCATATTCTTCACTACAGAGTAGTTGCGGATCAACTTCACTGGAATCTAACCACTCCGCACTTTCTAGTTCAGGTATCTCAAACAACACTTCTACATCGGCCTTGAAAGTTTAAAATTAAAAATAGAGTAAATTTCTAAATTCGTCCTTAAAAGATTTAATGGCTGACACATTAGTCCCTAAGAAATGAAAAGCCCCATCTAGGTCCTTGAGAATCTCAAATACCAGTCAAATTTAGTCTTTCATTTCTCATTTCTCATTTCTCATCGACTAATGTGTTAGCTATTAAATTTTTTAAGGACCAATTTGGAAGTTTACTCTTAAAAATAATCACCATTGATGTGTACTTGCTCTGAAAATTGATCAATGAAAATCTGAGAAAAGAAAACACAACACCATTTTACTTACCTGTGATGCAGTGATACCTGAGACTTCAAGAGTTGATCCACCCACCAGTTTCTCTCCCAAAATAGTGACTTGCTTGTCACGTAGTTTTTCTACCTCTTTAATTGGCCACTGCATCAGTCGCTTCCCACTTTTATCAAGCCAAACTTGCCTTGGAATCGACTACATAGCCAAACAACAACCATCATTCATCAACATGAACCTCTACCACATCTTAAGAAATCTAGACCACGTTATAATATGAATATAACCCTAAAACAATTTTTAAGATTTAGGCAGCTGAAATAACTAAAAGAAAAAGCTATGGAACAAAAGAATACCTGTAGTCCAGCCCATCCTTTCTCAATATCATCTTGTGCGGTGTCAGACTCTTCTACCCATGCCCACAATATTCTCCTGTTCTTGGCATAGTCAAAAAATGTCTTGGAAGCATAAAATTTACCATGGTCCAATTTTAAGTCCAAACTAGTTCCTGTAAATTTAGTATCAGGAATAAACTTTTCCTGGTCAGAAAGATATTTACCAAGAAAATAGTACTCTTGTTGTCTGCTTTGGTAGCTTATCTTCAAGACATGCCTAACACTCGAATTTTGGACAGATGTATCCACCCCATTTGTGCCACTGATGGATACTGGAAAGAAGTCTGGGCACTCAAACATTCCGATATTGTCTAATGCATATAAAGGAATGGGATCTAATATCCAATTAATAAAATCCTCACTTTGGTAGAGAATTGCCTTCCCTTCATCACCTTTTTTAGCACCAATTATTACTCTCCATTTACCATCACCTCCCTGCCAAGCAGTTGTTGGGTCTCTGAAATTGTCCACTTCAACTCCACTAGGTACAGACATGACAGGGTTTTGAGGGTGTTTGACCCATTCCCTTAGGAACGGGTCTGATAGATTCTTTGGCATAGCCAAGTTCTGAACTTGATGATTATTGTTATCAATCCCTGTATACAAAATAACAGGCTTTTCACCAGGGAGGATTGTGGCTGAGCCAGAAATGCAGCTATTAATGTCATAGGGCTCACTTGGTTGAAGAGCATGATTCAGATGAATCCAATTGATGAGATCATAGGATACAGAGTGAGCCCATACCATTTTCTTACCAAAGGTTGGCGCATAAGGGTTATGTTGGTAGAAAAAGTGGTAAACTCCTTTGTAGTACAAGGGTCCTGCGACAGGTAAATCAACATTAGTCATTAGATCATAATTAATTTTGGATGTCGTTTCACGGAATTAAGAGTTGATAAGTGGATGGGAAGTAGTGTAATAGCTCCTATTTTATTGGGGGTAACATGAACAACAAATAAGTGTTTATTTTGTGGGATTTTTAATCTTATATGGAGTAGGAAGGACACATATTTACTGAAATTTAGAGTAATTGAATATCAAATATTGTGAAGCATCTATTGATTAGCCCATAATGATCACTTTTGCTATTGATATTTTTTATAAGAATTTAAATATATTGTAAACTTTAAGAACATGTATATTTTGTATGAGTTTTTGTGATGAATATATTAAATTAGAATATGTAGTATAGTTGTCCTATCGAGACCATAGGACTTTTAAGCATATAGGAATTGCGAAAAGTTTCTCTCCTTCACACAAGACCTTCCAAATCGATATCTCCACGGATTCTATTGTAAGTTATTGATTTGGTGCTTTAAGTTTTCATATAATCTGTTATTGAGATTTATCTCTAGGTTATTTTCCCAAAGAATCTATTTGGGCAAATTTCAAGTAGAACATAGAAGAACAGGACAATTTTTATTTTCTAGTTATACTAGGATGATGTAGACAAGAGGTAAATAAATAACTGAAAGTCCGGGAAATTCATGGGCTTACCATTTGGATCTGCATAATGAAGGCATCCATTTTCAATTTTCGTTAAAAAAACCATGTCAAAACACATAGAGAAAAGAATTAGACATGAGCAATGGATTAGAATAGAAGGAACAGATACTAGTTGACCTTGATAGCTTGACTGCTAAAAGTAGAGTGACAAAGCTTGAGTTATTAGATTTTACCGTTCATCCAATTTTGTGGGGGCTGAAAGTGGAACTAAGTTCGGTAAGGCTGTTTTTCAGGTGCCTTGTACTTGATAGAATTGATGCTGTGTGGGGATGCATCCTCTGCAAAGATCTCCATGATGCTAGCGTGAAGGTTATGAGAAGGTCAACGTGAACCAGATGGCCAGTGGCTTGGTTTGATCAAGGACTAATATATGCACTCAATGGATATTTCACTTTGTGAAGAGCACACAAATGTAAAATGAATCGTGGAGACAAATCCAAAACCTATTAGAATTTAAATCTTCACCAACTTCAGAACATTGCTACTGCAAATTATATTTGTTGATGACTTGACTTTCATTATCTTAGCAAATTGGATTTTTTTTAAATATAAACTATTTAGTATATACCATCTTTCTATTTTGAAATTCTATTATCATATTTAACACGCAAAAGACAGACTCAAATGTCAGAAAGGAAAGTATTCCAAAATCCTTTTTGGTCCTGCAAGCAACCCCTTTGTGCTTAAGGCTTTGTTTGGTACAATAAGTTGAGACAAAAAAAGGAAAGGATATTATATAAAATTAAAAAAATAAGGGAGAAATGGAACTTGTTTAGTATCATTTAACAGAAAAGAAGAGATAATTTTTTCTTTTTTTTTATTTCATAAAGAAAAAGAAAGAAAACATATGTAAATAAATGTCAAATTACTTTATTATCTTCTATTTAATAAAATTAATTTACATGAAAAACTTATAAGATGGGTAAAGTGAAAAAAAAAATGATGAGACCCACAATAATACATCTCTTCCTTTCCATCCAAGAAGGGAGTAATTTAAAAAATGATGGGTACATGAAAATTCTTTCCATCCGACTCTCTTCCTCTCTACCTTTCAACGGATACCAAACAAAGTAGTTATCTTTTCTTTTGCCTTTTTTTTTTCTTTTCCACCCAAATTTTTCATACCAAACAAAGGCTAAGTATTATGGCAGTATACCCTTCAGTAGAAGAAACGAGGGAAAAAAGAAAGAAGAGAAAACACTTGCTCTGTGAAAGGGAAATATCATACTCCAATAATTATATGATAATTTATTTGCTTGGAGGGACTTCCTAAAAAAATATTTCAAAGTTGATTTCATCAATCTCTTATATGAAAGATCACTTGGAGACGATTTTTAATGAATAATCTCAAAGACTCAATCTCTTAATTTATATTTGAAATTTTTATATCAAAAGTGAGTTATACAATTTTAATGCAAAAGCAACATTTTGTTGCCTTTCAGAACGATTTTTAAAATTCAGTTGAAGAAAACTGAATTGAAGACATCCAAACATGCTGTTTACGTCGTTCAAGAATTTTAAAAGCAAGTTTGGTGACCCCAACGGGTTTCCAAACACGCTCTCAGTCTTCCAGTTAAAAATGTTAAAAGAAATTTAAAGTCTTGGTCTTTAATAAGCATTTTTCTTTTGGCTGTTTCCTCCAACTTGCAGTTGCAATGCTGCAGAAAACATGGAGTTCGAAAAAGAAACAAGAGAAGAGTAAAGCTCAAGTTCAACCAAAGTTGGGTTTATATAGTTTTTTTCTTTCGACATTCATCCCTGTAATTTTACTTATTTGGACATTGGTTCTTATCATTAAAGTGTCATTTCCTGAAATTTTCATTCATTTAAATTTTAATCCATATAATTTTTACTTATTAAGATACTAATTCTTATTTTTACGAAGGATTGATCCCTCTAGCTTTAACCTATTAAGGTATTAGTTTATGATAGACTAAAATCTAAATGAGAAAACATATAAGATCGGATATAAAAAAAAGATTATAAGGATCAATATCTAAATTGGCAAAAGCTATAAAGACCAAAATATTTTTAAAAAAAAATGGAGAGATTTTCCATTTTAAGTTAACATTCACTTTATTATTTAATAATTTTTTTAAAATAAGAAGAGTAAAATAAAAAATAACCATATAACTTTATGTAAATTAGTTGTATTATCTTCTTTTAATTATTTTTTATTATTTTTAACATTTTATAATTTTTAAATTTAGAAATAGAAAAAATATTCTTTATTAGGTGTTTGGTTTGCTTTATAATTTTTTTAACAAAATTTTAGAAACAATAGATAAAAAACAAGATAAAGTTTTTATAATTAAAATAAAGATATGTCAACTCAAAATAAAGATAAAAAAAAAAAACCAAATAGCCTCTTAACCTTCCTTTTATGTTTTTCTTAAGTTTATTTAGAAATTAGAGTAACAATATATATTTTCAAATGCACTGCATCAATCATACAAATTGAGAGGGATTTAGGATACTATTAAAATGTTTTATACTATCATTTTGATCATATATTATTAAGCTATTAAAATTTTTAATTTTTATAATAATTATCTCAAAAATCATATTTCTTTGATAATATAATAATATATTATTATGATTGAGTGAGAATATAAAAAAAAATTAAGTTAATGATACATCAAAATTTAACTCATTTATGATATAAAATGTGATAGAATAATTAAACATAAACTATTTTAAAATATAAAAAAGTATACCATTGAATGCACCACAGCTATAAAAAGATATGGCAACATAAATCGATAAAAGTGCACAAGGAAACACTTGTCATGTGAATGGGAAATTTCATAATCTAACTCATTGTTAATTATAATTTATTTGCTTATGGCTAAGGTCTTCCCAAACAAATATTTCAGAGTTTATTTCATCAATCTCTCATGTGAAAGATGACTTTAATAATGGGGACCCTATTGTTTGTTATGGAATCCTAATCTTAAAGTCTTCTAATTAAAAGTATTAGATAAAATTTGAAATCCTAGTCTTCCTAGAAGCATTTTTATTCTAGTTCATTCCTCCAACGTGCTGCTGCAGGAAACAAGTTCGACAACCACATATGTGCAGAGCAACATGGGTTGGTGGTTTGGAATCAAAACTTCTTCTTCTTTCTCTTTTGTTTTTTTTTTTTAATTTTTAAATTTTTTCATAAAAGTTTAAATTAAGAGAGACTTTTTCGATTTCAAGATTACAATAAATCACCAACTTCAATAAAAATTTACCGTGGAATTATAAATATTGCATATTTATGAGATTTCTAAATTCAAACTCAAATCATACAATTGTGTCATAATTCATGAACAAAAAGTCGGCCAAATAAATGAATCCTAATAGCAATTTAGACTTTTTTTAAACATGACAATTTAGACTCTAATATAATATAATTGATTAATCTAATAATTGAGCATTAAAATGACAACAGAAGAAGAAGAATAATAATAATAATAATAGTGAAATATTCAATTATTCAACAATTTGCTTACTTTGGCTAACATCAAAGGCTAAAGTCAATAAACACCAAATCGAAGTTTTAAATATCAATTTAAAAAGGCCACAAAGTTCTTTTTTTTATAATTTTTTTATTGACTGGAAATTTTGTAACCTAATTCTTTTTTATAATTTATTGAGTAAATTATATTGCTCTCTCTTGAGAGATACTTAAATTACATGTCCTCTTTCTATTTTGAAAAATTACACTCCTTTCTCTTAAAAGAAGAAAATGTGCTACACTTTAATTCATTTTTATATTTTTCGTTAAAAACCCCATAAGGTTGAACATTCAAGGTCACAGTAGTCACCAGCCAGTAGAGCTGGGTATACGGGCTTGGACCCATTTAACCCACAGCTCGTACGAGTTAGGACCAATCATTTTACAGGCTTGTATAAACGTAGACATATGAGCACGACCTTTTTAACATGGGGGTTAAACGAGTTGGGGTCCACTAATTCATGGGCAAGCTCACAACCCGCTATATATGTATTATATACATTTTTTTCAAACTCTTTTAAGTTTAGGTTTTTTCTATTTGGCCAACCCAAAAAGGGGAAAAGAAATCTAGCCTACACCCATGCCACCCCAACAACTCTAGTCCAAAATTTACCCAAAAAGAAAAAAAAAAGAAAAACCCTAGCAGCCATTTCTTCTCATTCTACAAATTTCTCTCATCAGCCCAAGTTCCTCAAAGACCAAGACTTGACACCATAATGAATGACGTTGAAGACTTAGATACTTGAATCGCTACCAGTCTGCTCTGACAATAACACCTTGTTGCCACCACCAAACCGCTCTGACAAGGACCGCATCTCCACCCTTTGGTTCGTCATTAACATGTACAATGGACACCATTTGTGGCCACAACAACACTTTACTACCACCACCAGTCCACACATGGGCAGAACAAGCAACAAACAACGTCAATGAACCACTTTCGCAAGCTACATACAATGAGGCACCACCATGAATGACAGAGCCACCTCCATGAACGGCCTTGGTTGTTGATGATGAGCCATCTTCATGGCTACTATAGATCTCCTCTATAGGTCCATAGCTACCACACACCAATGTTTAGCAAAGTAGAACAGAAAAGGGAAAACAATAGAACAAGGTGTAGGTTGCGGGCCAGCTCGCAAACCTGTGGACTAAAGTGATGCAGATGCATGCTGTTACTTTGATGACCTATTTAAAACGTGGGCCAACCTAAACTGGTTCATTTACCATCAACTCGCCATGGACCAAGTTGATGCAATCTGGGTTGGCCTGTTACTTGCCTCTACCACCTAGTAGGGTTAAAGTCACACATGTTAGTTGTTGGGCACGACGGTGGCACTACTGATGCCATTTTGTCCAATTAACTAAACATTGTTTTACTTAATCATCCCTGACTTGCATTGGTAGTGTTGTCATGTGCCCAATAGCTACACTTATGACTTTGACCCTACTGATTGGTGGTTGCTACAACTTAAGTCTTCGACCTTGTGGGAGTTTTAACGAAAAGCATAAAAAATGGACTAAAGTATAACAAAATTTTATCTCTCAAGGGAGGGGAGTATAATTTTTCAAAATAGAGGGGAGGACGATGTAATTTAAGCATCTCTTAGGGAAATGGTATGTAATTTACTCTAATTTATTTGCTTATGAGGAAGGTTTTCCTAAACAAATATTTCAAAGTGGATTTCATCAACCTCTTATGTTATTGTTTAGGGTTTAGATTTAAACTTATCTTTTCAATTTGTTATTACATTGGACAACTTTCTTTTTTCCTTTAGGCTTTAGCTAGCCACATGTAACAAGACTGGAAAAATTATCCAAAAGTTTTGCATATATGTATATACATATAACCATAAACATAATTTTATTCAAATAATAACTCAATGGTACTTACAAATTAATTTTTTGCTTCAAAAGTTCTACTAATCCATTCCAGATTCTTACTTGGCTTTTATCAAGGTGCAAGAACCATGTCAACGCCCCGCTGGGCAAACTTTGTTAAAAGTAGTGGATTATTAGTTCCTCATTCTTACAATAAGCAGTCATGCTACTAGTGTACATGGTCAAGTGGATCATAGGGTCTGTCTTTCCTTTAAACTTCTCAAAGTCAAGAACTTTGAATTTTGATAGTATCTTAATATCAAGGACTAGGAAAAAGTCTTGCATATCCAATCTCACATAACCTTCTAAGCCTTGCATGGCTCTCACCTTCTCCTCCAACAATTCCATTTTGGTCAATATCTTGGCATCCATCTCTGAAGTTATTTTGTCTTGAGCATGGGTTCTTTTTATGGCCTTTTAGGAGTGAGAACCACAACAAATTAGTTGTGTCCTTAGTCTGGGTTTCAACATCAGAGTCTCCTCTAATAGTTATATCATTGTGTAGTATAGAAGAATTGTAGAGGAGTGGGAGGAAAAGCTTTTTGTGCCCTTATTCGAGATATAGTGCAAAGGTACAGAGCTGAGTTGATTGTGCTTGTTGAAACCCATGTGAGTGGGCCAAAGGTTAGGAGATTGATTAAACAAATAGGATTTGATGGATTTCATATAGAGGAAGCTATGTGGCATGCTGGTGGAATTTGGTGCCTTTGGAAGCATAATATGTGGAATGTGCATATTTTAACTTCTCATTGTCAGTTGGCACATATGAAAGTTGACAGAGGAGTTGAATCTTGGTTTTTCACTGTAGTGTATGGAAGTCCTCACCTAAGCCCTCGAAGAGATCTTTGGACTTTGCTTAATGGCTTAGCTAGAACTGTGAATGGGACTTGGTGTGTAGGTGGTGACTTTAATGCTATTATTGATAGTTGGGATGCTTCCATGGAAGGTTCTTCTAATGATGCTGAGGTTTTTCAGGAATGTCTCTTTAACTGTGGTCTTTCTGATTTAGGTTTCTTGAGTTAGAATTTCACTTGGCAATGAGGCTTACTTCGAAAGAGACTAGACCGATGTGTTGTTAACTTGGGGTGGGGTAACAGATTTATGGATGCTAATGTCATCTCCCTAAAATGAAGTTAGACCATGTTCCTGTTTTATTATGTTTTGACTCTCTCAGACAACATCATGGTGATCCTAAACCTTTCTGGTTCCTTGCCCCATGGCTTTTACATGATGGTTTCAAAGATTTTGTCAAAGAGTCTTGGGGAGAGGGAGATAATTTTGTTAACAATATTACTAAATTCACTACAGAGGTTAAGGTGTGGCATAAAGACGTTTTTAGGGGCATAGCTAGCAGGAAGCAACACATTCTTAGAAGGCTGGAGGGAATTGCTAGGAATTTAAAATGTAAGAAAATGTCTTCCTTGAGAATCTACAAAAAGACTTGTGGAGGGATTATCATAATATTCTTATGCAAGAGGAGCTTCTTTGGATGCAACAGTCTCATTGTAAATGGTTACAAGTAGGAGATAAAAATACCAAGTATTTTCATAGCTTGGCTACTGTTAAGAGAAGAAAAAACTATATTGTTTCCCTTAAAAATGAGGAGGTGATTTGGCAGCATGATCAGGAGGTTATTAAAACTTTGGCTCGAGATTTCTATGTCCATTTATATAGTAGTGATGGGATTTATACGAGATATATGTTATCAGGAGGTTTCCCTTCTCTTCTACTAGATGAATTACAATTTCTCTAAAATCAGGTGATAGATGAGGAAATTAAGAGAGCTTTGTTTACTATGATGGGCCTTATAGCTCTAGCTCCTAATGGTATCTATGTAGTTTTTTTATCAATCTCAATGGGACATTGTTGGTAAGTCTATCTTGGAGTGGGTTAAGGAGGTTTATGAGCATCCGTTTAAAATCAAGGAAGTTAATTCTACTTTTCTCACGTTAATTCCCAAAGTTGATCATTCAAAGAGTATTACTTAGTTTCGGCTAATTGATTTTTGTAATGTTAATTATAAGCTCATTAAAAAGATCATTGCTTTCAGATTAAAACAGGTAATGAGTAAGTTGGTGGCTCCTACACAATGTAGCTTTGTCTCAGGAAGGAACAATTCAGACAATGTCATTATTGCTCAAGAGGTTATCCATTCAATGAGGGGGTTGAAAGGAAATAAAGGGGTTATGACTTTGAAAAATGATTTAGAGAAGGTTCATGACAAATTAAATTAGGAGTTTGTTCATGACACTTTGTTGGATATTGGTTTACTTGAACACATGATTGATTTGGTGTAGCATTATATCTCTAGTCCTGTGATGAATGTCCTCTATAATGGAGAGGAAACTTCTTCTTTCTCTACTTCTAGAGGTATTCGCAAAAGAGATCGTCTTTTGCCATATCTTTTTGTTCTTTGTATTAAAAGAGTTTCTTAATTGATATATATGATGGCAGAAAATGATATTTAGGAACCTGTTAAACTTTCACGAGAAGGTCCAAAGTTATCTCATCTCTACTTTGCTGATGACTTAATCCTCTTTGCCACTACCTCTATGAGTCAAGTTCAAGTGATCAAAGGTGTTTTGGATCTTTTTCATCAAAGCTTTGGACAAAAGGTGAATAATAGTAAGTCTTGTATATTTTTTTTCTAAAATTATCCATGGATCCCGAAGACAAGAGATTGGTAATGCTTTTGGATTTAGATAGACATCAAACTTAGGTAGATATTTGGGTGTTCCTCTTCTTTATGAGAGAACAAATAGACACACTTATAAATATATCATTGATAGAGTCTATAACAAGTTAAATGGTTGGAAGATAAATTCTCTCTCTTTGGCGGGCAAATTTACTCTTGCTAAAGTGATAGTAGCTACTATCCATAGTTATGCTATGCAAACATCTTTTCTTCCTTTGGAGATTTGTGACAAGGTGGATAAGGTATGTAGAGATTTTGTGTGGGGTTCTTCTGAAAATAGTAGGTAGATACATTTGTTGAGTTGGAAGAATCTTTGAAAATCTAAAACTTTGGATGGGCTAGGACTTCATCATTCAAGAAGTATGAATTGTGCCTATATGATGAAATTAAATTAGGAGCTTATTCATAGAAGTGATGCTCTATTGGTCTAAGTTTTGTGTTTTGAATATGGTTATGGAAATGATCTTTTGCCAGTAATGACAAAGAGTCCAAATGCTTCAAGAGCTTGGAGAGGTATATTTAATGTTTTCATAATAATCTTATATGGAGAGTTAATAATAGGTCTTCTATTAAGTTTTAGATTGATCATTGGATCTCCAGAATCCATTACTTAAAGGATTTTGCAATCATCCCTATTGAGTAGATTGACCTTAATGCCTCAGTAGCTGACTATTGTTTAGATACTGGAGCTTAGGACTGGAGAAAAATTGGAAATGAATTGCACCTAGATTTTCATGACATCATTATTGGCCAGAGACCATTTTTTTCAATCTGGGAATGATACTGTAGCTTAGCTTCTAAATCATGAAGGGAATTTTTCCATTAGTTCTACTTATGAGGTCTATACTTGTTGGTGTATGCCCTAATGGCCAATACATTTTGTTTGTATTGACATACATTATATTATGTTATTTTTGATATATGAGGCATTTCATTTATTGTGTTCTTTTTGATAGACATAATAAAGTCCTTAGAATAGTAAGTTTGATACCATAGGACATCAAGTGGATGACTTGATGGTGAGATCCTATTGGATAAAATACTATTCTTAAATGTCCCTAGTCAAGTATTATTATTAATTAGGACAACAATAATGCATTGAGACTAGTATGTGCGTAGGATCGATGACCACATCTCACGGGTCATGGATATGAGATATCAAGTCTACACATGGATACATATTAGAGTAATGATGTATTGGACAGACCCGCCATGAGAACGCTACGTGGATCGTTACGTGAGTGTCATAAGCGATCCTCATAGTGATAATGGTGTATGTGGTTCTTTGACCTGAAATCACTACGATTCCTACATGAGGAGTTGTGTGTTTTAAATGCCATCAAACGTCATCTGTAACAAGATGATTATAAAGTTGGTTATTAGACATATTGCGATGCATGTGGAGGAATGTGAGTAACCTAGATGGGATTTGTCCCTCCTACATAACAGGAGTGATATCTTCGGGCCCCCTGATTGAGTGAGACTATGAAATGCATGGCCATGCTCAAATGAGTCAATATGAGATATTGATCTCATTTGTTATTACTATGTCTACTTGGGAATCGAAACCGAAGATTGAATTAAACAAGGGTGACACGTTCCATGCCTTGTGTTCAATCTGGATATCTGGACAAAGGGACTAAACTACACGGAAACATTGATCACGGATAGGTTATGTCAAATCACTGACATTCTCATTACTTGGGTAGCAGTGATGTGTTGCTAGATACCGCTCATCGTTTGTAATATTAAAATGAGATTTTAATATTACTACCAACGTCATGAGAACCTGCAGGGTCGCACACTTAGAAATGTACTAAATTGGAGCAATAAGGATCCAAGTTGGACTCGATTCAATTGTGAGCCTAACTCATGACAGATGGGTTTTAGGGTTGCACACTTACCTTGCTACGCTCACACTCACTTAAGGCAGCCACTATTATAAATAGTACTTGTAAGGGGCTGCTATAGATGTTACATCACAACCCTAGCCGCACCTAAGAAAGTGAGTGAGAGACAAAGTGAAAGGTTCTTCTCTTCTATTCGCAGCTAGCACCGCGAAACAGAGGCGTGACTCCTTTTGCAAGTTTGTTCGTGTGGATACCGCAGAAACATCATCGCTATTACGGTATTGGTGATTCACCTCGCTTGTGTTTATCACGCTTCAAGAGGTAAATTTTAAAAAAACTCGGATTATGGACTTTTCGCATGGATCCTGTGTAGGAATCCTATTATTCCGCTGCGAGATATTTTGATCCGCAATTCCCAACAATACTAACTAGGATATGAGTGGAACTGATTCCCTATTCTCCTCAGCAAATTAGAGCTTCTATGTGGCTTGTGGTAAATGAGGCTCTACTCACGAACCAAGAGCGAGTTCGTCGTCACCTCACTCAAGATGATACATGTTCCTTATGTCATCAAGGTGGGAAATCTATCCTACATGCTATCCGTGATTGCCAAGCAGTTGTTGAGATATGGTGTTATTTGGTTCATCCTTTTAAATTTCAGTAATTCTTCATGGCTCCCTTAAGACAGTGGCTTTTGATGAATCTTAGTGGCAATTTGGGTTTATCATCTAGGATCAAATAAGACATTATTTTTGCTACTACTTGTGCTTCATTGTGGCAAAAGAGAAATGCTATAATCTTTGACAATTTTACTGAACCTATATCCAGGTTTACTACCCGGGTTTTGTATTTGACAGAAGAATACAATGCAACTTTGTGTATGATAGGAATGCAGTCTAGACATTGCCATACTTACTAAACGATCCATGTGTTATGGTTTCCTCCTCCTTGTTAAGAGTCTCGCATCGCCTACCTCAATCTTTTGGGTATGTTTTATATATCTGTTGAGCTACTTCACTTAATGTCAATTAGTTTTAGGTTGGAATTTCACTTAGTGTTAGAGAGTCTAGGCTCTCGGTCTAATCCTAGATTCTAAATTCTGGACTCCAGACTTTAGACATTACTCTAGATTTCCGTTCAGACACTGTTCTAGACCCTTCCTAAAGTTTTTTGGTGAGTTCTTTCCATTTTTTGAGGTTCTTTGATGTCAATTCAGTTCCGAAAGTTCAAATTTTTTTTTTTTGTATTCTTCCTTGGTACAATGGAGAAACTATATATTGCTCAGACTCCTTCAGTTGTGCTCAACGCCCCCAGATGTTGCAGATATTGTAAAGACATAGGACACTTGATTGAGAATTTTCCCACATGTCCTACAAGGTTTAATCAGATTAGGTTTCAACATCATCCCAATTCTTCTAAGTTAGTACTTGTTGCTACTGCTGCTAATGGATCCCCAAATTCTTCAGCTACATCCCAGGCTGCCTTTTCTACTAATGATCTTGTGTCTCTCCTCAAGCGTCTACTATCCAATTTTGGTAATACCTATTCTACTTTATCAACCATACCAAGTAATACTAAATGGTACTTTGACTCTACTTGTTGCAACCATATGACATCTACATCTCAGTCTTTTTCATCCCTATCTGTTATTGACATTTCATATTCTATACATACAGTCAATGGATCTCTTAAAAATGTTACTCATAAGGGTTCTGTCTCTCTGCTCACTCTTAGCTTACCTGATGCATATCTCATTCCCAAATTAAACTTTAATCTCATTTCTATTGGTCAATTATATGAACTTGGTTATGAAGTTATATTTTCTTCTTCTGGTTGTCGTGTGTAGGATCCACGGACAAGAAAATTCATAGGGACTGGATGTAAAGTCAGAAGTTTGTTTGAGCTTACTAACCTTTATGTTTCTCTTGCCTCAAATCTTTGTGCAGCATCCACCTCATCCACCATTCAATTGTGGCACCAACGTCTTGCTCATAGTTCTCTAGGGAAGCTGCATCCCCTTTTATCTCAAAGGGCTCTAGGTTCAATTAATAATGAGTCTTTTCACTGCATTTCTTGTCAAACTACTAAACAACTTGCACTTTCCTTCAGTAAAAGTATCTTTGTTTCTAAATTTCCTTTTGACCTTGTGCATTCTAATGTCTGGGGGCAGGCCAACTATGGGAGGTAATCGATATTATGCAATATTTATTGATGATTTTTCTCGTTTTACTTGGATATATTTAATGAAAAATTGTTCAAAACTTCCTCAGATTTACATTAATTTTGCTACCAAAACTCAATTCTCAAAATGAATTAAAGTTTTCCTTCATGATAATGCTTCTGAATATCGTGATTCAAAATTTCTTACCTTTCTTGCTGAATAGGGTACACTCTTTGAGTTTTTTTGTCTTGGTACCTCTCAGCAAAATGGTCGTGCTAAAAGAAAACACCGTCATATTCTTGACTCCGTCTAAGCTATGCTCTTCTCCTCCTTTTGTCCTAAACATGCTTGGGGTGAAGTCGCTCTCAACATTGTCTATGTCATCAATTGTGTTCCTTCCTCTGTTCTGGGTAATGTATCTCCCTTTGAACATCTCCACCATACTTCTCCATATTACAACTCTCTTAAAGTTTTTAGTTGTACTTGTTTTGTTCCTTCAACCCTATGAGTACACTAAACTTGAGCCCTGAGCACGTCTCTATTTCTTTTTTTATTATGGCTCTAAAGATAAAGGTTATCACTGTTGGGATCCAATCTCTCAACACATCTGTATCTTCCGTCATGTCGTCTTCTGGGAAGACACCATGTTCTCCTCACTCTCGCAGTTCAAGTCTTTCCATTTCACTTTGACTCCTATTTTCACTAACTCTTTTGTTAATATCTTTCCTAGTGATTTTGATGCATGTTCCTCCAGTGAGTTTCTAGTCACTTCTGATGTTCCAATTACTCCCGATGATATTGTTCCAAACGTAGATCTTGCACCTGTCATTGCACCCCCTTTTCCTTCTGAGCGTCCAACTAGGGTAAGAACTCAGCCTACCTATCTTTGTGATTATTATTATTTTTCTAACATGTTTCACTTACATGAACCTCAATCTTATCAAGAAGTCTCCACAGATCCTCATTGGAAACATGCTGTGTAAGAAGAGTTACAGACTTTGGGGAATAGTAATACTTGAGACTTTGTTGATTCTCCTTCTAGTAAGGAACTTGTGGCATGTAAATGGGTGTTCAGTATTAAGACTTATTCTGATGGCTCTATTGAGTGCTATATGGCTCGTTTGGTTGCCAAAGGTTTCACTTAAGAATATGACATTGATTATGAGGCGACATTTGCACCTGTTGCTCGCATCACTTTAGTTCGTACTCTCCTTGCTATTGCAGCCATTCAGAAATGGACTCTAAATCAGATGGATATGAAGAATGTCTTTCTTAATGGTGATTTGGAAGAAGTTTATATGCGTCCACCTCCTGGTTACACTTGTCTACCAAATAAGGTTTGTCGTCTTCAAAAAGCTTTATATACTCTTAAACAAGCTCCTTGAGCCTGGTTTGCTAAGTTCAGTTCCACCATTAATCAGCTTGAATTCTCCTCTAGTTCTCATGATTTAGAACTCTTCATCCCTAAGACTGATAGTGGCATTGTGTTACTGCTTCTTTATGTTGATGACATGATTATTATAGATGATGGTACTTTTGGTATTGCTGATCTTAAAGCATTTTAAGCTGCAATTTTGAGATGAATGATCTTGGCCCTTTCAGTTATTTTCTAAGTCTTGAGATTCTTTTCTCTGTTGATGGTATTTATTTGTCTCAAGCTAAATATGCTTCATATCTTAATTCTCAAGCCGATTTCTCAGACATTCGCACTGAGTCCACTTCTCTAGAACCTAATGTCAGGTTTACATCTCTGGATGGTACTATACTTGATGATCCTACTCTCTATCGGCAGTTAGTTGACAACTTGATTTATCTTACTGTTACTCATCCAGACATTTCATATACTGTTCATCTAGTCTATCAATTTATGTTAGCTCCGCGCACTACTTATTATGTTGTTGTTTTACGTGTTATTCGATATATAAAAGGAACTCGGTTTCACGGGCTTCATTTCTCAGTTAACTCCTCCTTGGTTATCCAAGCTTATTCTGATGCTGATTGGGGTGAAGATCCTATTGATCACTGATCAACCACTAGCTATGGTATCTATCTTGGTGATGCACTTATTTCATGGTGAAACAAGAAACAGACTTTAACAGTATGTTCCAGTACTGGAGCAGAATATCAGGCATTAGCTGACACCACATTTGAAATACTTTGGTTACATTGGCTTCTTGACGACTCGGGTGCTTCTCAGCCCTCTCCCACTACTCTTTATTGTAATAATAAGAATGTTGTTCAGATTGCTCACAATGATTTTTTCATGAGCGCATTAAGCATATTGAGATCGACTGCCACTTCAATCGTCAATACATTCTTCGTGGTGCTCTTTGTCTCCTTTCCATTGACACTCTTGATCAGTCAGCTAATCTGTTCACTAAAGCTTATTATCCTGGCCGATTCCGCACTCTGGTTTTCAAACTCAAGTTTTTTTTTTCTATACCCACTTGAGTTTGAGGGGGAATGTTAGCGTGATTAATTATAAATAAAATTATGATTAATCACGATTACTTTTAGGAATGATTGTAATTGATTTAGTATAGAATTAGATTGATTTAGTACATAATTATATTTTATTATTTTCCTTTTCTGTATAACAGCCTTCTTGTATAAATAGAGACTAATCCTCTTGTATACATTCATTCAGAAATATAAACAAATTATCAATATTTGTCTCCCTATTTTTGTTTCTCACATGGTATCAGAGTCAAGATCCCATCTCCGTGGCATATTTCGCTAGGCTTCTCCCGCCTCTTTCGCTAGACTCATCTGTTCCGTCTAAGCATCTATGGAGGTAGGGTGTCAAGAGTCCCACATCGCCTACCTCAATCTTTCGAGTTTGATTTATATATCTATTGGGTCACTCCAGTTAACGCCAATTGGTTTTAAGTTGGAATCTCACACTCCTCATAGCTAGATTAAGGTCATTGTTGAAGGCTCTTTTGTGGCTCAAAGGTAGAGTGTAGCTTGTGGTGGATTACTTAGAAATGGGAATGGTGAATTCCTAGCTGGCTTCATGGTGAATATTTGTCAATGTACCATTATTATGGCAGAATTATGGGGAGTTTTTCATGGCTTGTGTTTGGCTTTTGACATGGATCATAGAAGTGTTTTACTTGATGTTGATTCTCAAGTAGCTGTTCATTTGATTCAGACTAGATGTGATCAATGGCATCCATGTACCCCTCTTATTGCTACTATTCTTCAGATGCTGAATAGAGACAGGTTTGTGCAGATCCAGCATGTTTATAGGGAGAGTAATAGGTGTGCTGACTCTCTTACTAGGCATGCTCATGATCTTCCCTCTGGTTCTCATGTAGTACTTGCTACCCCTCAGTTTCTTTCTATTCCTCTTCTTACGGATGTTAGTAGAGTAGTTTTGATCATATTGTTCCTGTTTAATCTTTATGTTTTTTGGGCTCTTTAGCCCCAAAGTATAGATAAAAAAATCCCTTAATTTTAATTTTTTATTTCCAAACATTATTATTTAGCTACTTATATTATTTAAATTTGTATATTTTGTCTAAATTTCAAAGAAGCCGATCTCATCTAGTCATTATTCAGGTCATAATTGAGTCAAGATTAAATTTAAAAAATTGATTCGATCAAAATATCAATCTTGAATCGGGTCAAATTAGACCTAATTCAACCTAGTTGACAAGCATTCTAGTAGTTTGGTATTGAACTTGATACGTCAATTTTTCAGCTTGAAAAAATTGTGTTATCCTTTCACTTAGCGGTGATGAGACTCACGATTTCACATTAAATAAAACTAACAACAATGCTCAATAAGCAACTAGAGGCATTTCCACAACACTGGCAACATTTAGGGTGTTCATTAGAAAATTTTCAGAAATTTCTCAAATTTTTTAATTTCTTTTATCTTATAGAAAACTCTCTGGAATTTTTCACCAAATCCTCAAGACTGAACAGGGTTTTATATTTTCCTTCTTCTGAACAGGGTTTCATATTACTCCCGGGATTCATCAATTCCTCTTTTCCCTTTCAACATGATCCATTATATTGATTTGGGAAAATGATAATCATAAGCGTGATATGCAAATTGACAAGGTCATATAATAAGATTGCAAATATTGATTAGGTACTTTCTTTATCAATTTTGGTTAATAAGCTCATTAATCTGCAGATTCACGGTTCAATTAATAATTTAATAAAAAATAGACAGCAGATTTTACTTCCCAGATACAACAATCATGGAGAGACCAAGAAAGATGGAAAAACAAAAGTTAAAACAAACAATAATTTCTAAATAAATGCTATATGATTCTCTTTAGGCACAGCTCATAATCCCCTCATGGCCGATCTCTGCTTGCTTCATGCTCCAAGCATTCAATTTTGAGATTTGTACACTCTGAGTTCCATTGTTAAATGCATAAAGATGGGCCTGTTTGTCTATAGCTAAGGAGGGATAAACCCTACTGGTGATACAAACTCTCCCTTCCTCCCCAAAACTCTCAATAATGGAGCGGTCAATCTGCATAATAAGAATCCAATTATATCATAATAGCTTGCACATGATGAAACAAAGAAGAGAACACTTATCATTACCAATAAACATACCAAGCTTCTAAGTGAAATCGTTTTGAGCTTGGGATCTATGTCAAAGAAAGTTCCATATGTGGTTTTATCAAGGTCCTGCCGCCATGAAGACCTGTAATGTGTAGGCAACAATCTAGGTTTCAACAACAAATTACTAGGGGAGGTTCAATCTCAAGGAAAAGAGAAATTATATGCACTAGAGATTAAGTTGGGAGAGTGTCAGAAGCAACCTGCTCTGGTCACTGCACATGAGGCCTACATATCTATTTGGAGCTCTATATATTCGAAAGAACACTGCAGTCTGCTCTGTGAGATCCTCTGAAGCTAAAGCTAACAAACCAAATGGCCCTAGTATACCACTTCTTGATGCATCTTCTTTGCTACAGAGTAGTTGGGGATCAACTCCACCGGGATCTAACCACCCAGTACTTTCTAGTTCAGGTATCTCAAAAACTACTTCTACATCGGCCTTTAAAGTTCAAAATTTAAAAATAATCACAATTGATGTTGCACTTGCTCTAAAAATTTATGAAGAAAATCAGAGCACCAGTTTACTTACCTCTGATGCAGTGATACCTTTGACTTCAAGAGTTGATCCACTGAGGAGTTTCTCTCTGGTAATACTAATTTGCTTGTCACGTAGTTTTTCTACCTCTTCAATTGGCCACTGCATCAATTGCTTCCCACTTTTATCAAGCCAGACTTGCCTTGGAATCGACTACAAAGCCAAACAACAGCGATCATTCATCATTCATCAATATGATCCTCTTCCACATTGACCACAATTTAAAAATCTAGACCTTATTATATGAATATAATTGCCTTAAAAACAATTTATAACAATGAGGCAGCTGAAATAACTAAAAGAAGGAGAAAAAAAACTTCTCTAAAGTAATTTTGTCTATAAATTGAGCAGGTAAAGGCGTATCTACCCTTAATTTCATCTAAAGTGCATTAAGATCTTAATTCACTTAAATTTAATAGTAGATACACCCTTACTTGCTTACTTTAGAGACAAGCTCCTCCAACCTAAAAGAAAAAGCCAACATGGAACTAAATTACCTGTAGACCAGCCCATCCTTTCTCAATATCATCTTGTGAGGTGTCAGACTCGTTCACCCATCCCCACAATATTCTCCTGTTCTTGGCATAGTCAAAAAATGACTTGGAAGCATAAAATTTACCATAGTCATACCTTAAGTCTGAACTAGTACCAGTAAACTTAACATCAGGAACAAAGACTTCCTGATCAGAAACATATTTACCAAGAAAATAGTAGTCATGAGATCTTCTTAGATAGCTTATCTTCAAGACATGCCTAACACTCGGATTTTGAACAGATGTATCCACCCCATTTGTGCTATTGATGGACACTGGAAAGAAGTCTGGGCATTCACAAACTCCAGTATTATCTGATGCATAAAAAGGATTTGGATCTACTATCCAGTTAACAAAATCCTCACTTTGGTAGAGAATAGCCTTCCCTTCATCACCATTTTGAGCACCAATGACAACCCTCCATTTTCCATCCCTTCCCTGCCAAGCAGTTGTAGGGTCTCTAAAATTGTTCAACTCAACTCCACTAGGTGGAGTCATGACAGGGTTATGAGGGTGTTTGACCCATTCCCTTAAGAACGGGTCTGATAGATTCTTTGCCAAAGCCAAGTTCTGAACTTGATGTTTATTATCATCAATACCTGTATACAAAATAACAGGTTTTTCCCCTTGGAGTATGGTAGCTGAACCTGACCAGCAGCTATTGATGTCATAAGGCTCACTTGGTTCAATAGCATTATTCAGATGAATCCAATTAATGAGATCATAGGATACAGAGTGAGCCCATACAATCCTATCTCCAAAGGTTGCTGCATAACGATTATGTTGGTAGAAAAGGTGGTAAACACCTTTGTAGTACATCGGCGCTGCGAGAGGTAAATCAACACTAGTCATCAGATCAGAATTTGGGTAACATTAACAAAGAATGAATGCTTAATTGCTCAAAGAAACCATTTGATCAAATTTGAAATGGAACAGAGAAGAACATGACAGTTTTGAGATGTATATTTATACTATGATGATGTGCTGGGGAAGTAAATAAATTCATGGGTTTACCATTTGGATCTGCATAATGAAGACATCCATTTTCAATTTTCCTCAAGAAAAACATGTGAAATGACATAGAGAAAAGAATTAGACATATCAATGAATTAGAACAAAAGGAACAGAACAGGTATACTAGTACTAGTGCTAAAAGTAGATTCACAAAGATTGGTGGGGATAATACCGTTCATCCAATTTTGTGGGGGCTGAAAGTGGTAGCTAGTTCGGTAAGGCTGTTTTTCAGGTACCATGTACTTGATAGAACTCATGCTGTGTGGACATGCTTCAATTCCAATTCCACTGTTTAACAGAAAAGGAAATAAACCAAGTAATATTAGTGCTGCAAAGATCTTCACGATGCTAGCGTGAAGGAGAAGGGGAAAGTTAACAAGAACAAGATGGCCCATGAGTATTAGGAGAAATGATATTTCACTTTGTGAAGAGCACCACAAATGTAAAATGAATCGTGGAGATAAATCCAAAACCTATTAGAATTTAAATCTACACCAACTTGAGAACATTGCAACTGGAAATTATATTTATAGATGACTTGACTTTCATAATCTCAGCAAATTGGATTTTTTTTTAATACAAACTATTTAGTATATACCATCTTTCTATTTTGAAATTCTGTTATCATATTTAACACGCAAAAGACAGACTCGAATGTTAGAAAGGAATCCTCTTTGGTCCTGCTGCAAGCAACCCCATTGTGCTAAAGGTTTTGTTTGGTACGATATGATGAGGAAAAAAAAGAAAGGATATTATAGAAAAGAAAAGAAATGAAGGGAGAAATTGAGGTTGTTTGGTATCATTCAACATAAAAGAAGAGATAAAATTTTTCTGTTTGATTTCATAAAGAAAAAGAAAGAAAATGTATGTAAATAAATATCAAATTACTTTATTATCTTCTATTTAATAAAATTAATTTATATGAAAAACTTATAAGACGGGTAAAGTGGGAAAAAAATGATGAGACGCACAACAATACATTTCTTCCTTTCCTTTCTCTTCCTTTCCATCCAAGAAGGGAGTAATGTAAAACATGTTGAACATGTGAAAATTCTTTCCATCCAACTATCTTCCTTGCTACCTTTAAATAGATACCAAATGTTCAGTAGTGGATATTGACACGTACCTGAATAGGCACGAACTGGTGATTTCTTCTTTGTGCAGCAACAGCAAAGTGTGTTGGAACCGGGGGGGTTGGTACCTACAAAGACACTTCAATGCTTAAGTTAAGTTATGTACAATTAAGGTTTATGTTAAAGAGCAATAGATACTTGTTAGAGGTGATTGAGCCTAGTATTTATAGAGGTTAGATAGGGAGATACGTTTCCTTAATAGTTGCAAAGGATCCCTATCATGATTGGCAATTACAAACACTCATGGGATTTATCAACTGCGTAAATCTCGTAGTAATATTGCTATTACCTAATATCGTGGTCCGACATCCGTTGTGATGAGATCTCAGCAGTGTACCATGAATTCCTGCTGGGGTGTCAACGATGGACTCCGACTAGATGCGTGCCAAGTTGACCCATGGAACAGGATCCCAGATCATGGTCCAAAATAGTTGCCCCCAGCTTGGCGCTTAGATGGGACAGCTAAATGTCAAAGTATCTAAGTTTGATAGGAGCACACGACACACAATGGACAAAAGGATCCAAGTCAGTGTTAACGCCAGATCTCGCGATGTTTTCCAAAGTGCCAACGTCTATTATACATCATAGTATGCCTCTGGAGTTAACGTGTAAGGTCAGGATCCTAGTTGGATCACTCTGCTCACGTCGTCATTCTACCATCTGAGGTATGTTATATGTTGCCCTCATGTGTAGTTCACGGGATTTGTATTGTCCTTTCTTGTAACCTTTATTCTGCAGTTTGAGCTGGCTTGGGAACCGTTGCTTTGACTTTATTGGGAATGAAAACTGCTTAAATGACGGTAGTAGTTTCAGGCTATTTTCCAACTACCCGCTACTCTTGTGGCCAATCATGTGGAAAAGGCATTAAAATGTGGCCTTAAACGTGGAGCCAATTAGCCTTCTCAGGAGCCAATTAGAATGCTTTATTCCCTCTATAAATAAGGGATGCTTATAGTGAGGCTGGCATCTGTTTCTTTTGTTCAATAGATCGTGTTTGAGAGTGATCCTTTTTTAGAGAATGATCTTTCTCCCATTTCTTGTATACATGTAGAGAGTTGTTGGTGTACTACAGATTGTGATTAAAACAATTTTTAAGTTCCACAAAAAATATAAAAACCTTACAACTAATTATAGTTAATAAGAGTCAATCTACAGAGAACCAATTTAATTGACACTATTAATCGATTCCAAATTTTAACTCTGATGAACAATAAATAGTAAAAAGGGGGTTTTGTTTATTAAAACCAATAACAGAAATTGAATCTAAAGTAACAATAATAAACACGATTTGATTTACTAATTTAAAGACATTGGTTAAGAGATGGAATCCACCACTAGATTTATATGATAATGCTAACCCACATATCCTTTTATTCCAACAAGATCAATTATGTTTTTACGTAATTGTGAGAATAAATCTCTGTTTTCCTTAGGTTTTGGTCAATTTAGCAACCGCTCAAATCAACTCCTAATCACTGATTAGCTATAAAGCAACTGCTCTTATAACTATCCAACAATTGCATTAAGATTTAGAAAACCAATCACGCTAAGATCTAATCATACACCGAGATTAAATTACTTAGATCATATATTCCTCTAGATCTATTACCGCAACCACACATAATAAACCCAGATCTACCACTTTTAAATTGGCAAAGAGTATAAAAACCTTCATAGCACAATATGTTAAAAAATATATGAATAAAAACACAATTGCATTGGAATAAATGAATATGCAAGACTCACAATATCAAAACTAGGGTTTCATCTTCCCTAAACCAAGAGAAACTTAGCCACACATGGCAAATACAAGATCAAATGAAAAGTAGAAAAGAAATATCATATGAAATGAAATTGCAGAAGAAAAACTAAATATCAAAAGAATTTCCAAGGATTAAGGATGATATATCTCTGATTGCTCGAACTCGAAACTCCAATCTTCAATCCAACCCTCCTCTCTCCATTTCCTAACTGTTTTTGAGCTGCTTCCAGGCCAGAACTCCTTTCCTAAGAGTCTAAGCACTCTTATTTATAGGTCTTTTGACCTAACTTCTCGTGAAAGCCTAAAATTTTCCTTTTGATGCGATAACACGACACGGCCCACCCCCTGTCCTAGTCTGTCAACAGATTCACAGAATTGCAAGTCAGAGAAGGACACGACCCACCCCTGTCAGATGACACAGGTCGTGTCACATGTTCATGGGCTGGAATTGGACCAATTGAGATTCTAGAGAAGGACACGAACCACCCCCTGTCAGGGGACATGGGCCCTGTCATTTGATTCCTTCATTTTCAGTTCGGATTCTTTACAAAGACTTTTCTTTCATTGTTTTAAGAGGTGATATTGATCTCCTTGAATCCTTAGCTCTTTCTTCAAGTGGATAGTAGGCCTAGTTTGAGGCTAATGGACTTCATCACTCATACATCTCCTGAAAGACATAATTCAATTATGAGCGCTAATAAACACATTTAAGCAAAGTTTCGCAATAATGTTTCAATTAAGCTTGATATCAGAAACTTAGCTAAATGATAACAATTAAGCACGAATGGAAACCAATTTAATTAATTATAAGGCACTCAAGTGTAGGAATAATCGACAGATCAGTTGTGCCCCCTTCTAAAATCATTTTCTTATTCTTTCCAAAATTCTTAAAGGTGTTTCCTTTCCCCAACACATTCTTCTGATGGAGGCTTTTCTTACCAGGTATAATGGTTCAGTACAACCAAGTAGCTGCCTTGCGCGGGTTAGTCAATATGTATATGGGAAGCAGGAGCTTTTCTTTCCAAGCGTACGCAAAAGTGTGCAACCTTTCTGCGCTTACCGGGAGGATTCACCGTTTCTGCTGTAGTTCTTGCGATGCATGGAGCTTTACCACTCTCACTCCTCTGCCTTCCTTACTGCACTGAAGGTACTAACCAAGTGCCATGGTTTCACCGCGATGTGCAGCTGGATGTACAGGATTGTGAAGCCTGCTTTTGGGGTGGAACAATCTCTTGGAGTGAAATATTCAACTCATATTGGCCAATAGAGGAAAGATGGGTGTTATTTTTTTGAAGAACTATGGAGGTGGTCATGGTCAGTGGTCTTTTTTATCATTACTATCTTATCTGGCTTCCTTTTTAGCTTTCTCCAATGGGCATTCTTGTATTAGGGTAGTTCATATGCTCTTTTGTTAGAGCTGATGATGTATGGAATGTGAATAAAAAATCTTCTTTTGCTTCCTTTTGCTTTAAATGTTCTATTTTTCATTGTGTTCCCTTCCTCGAGATGAGTCCAATGCTCATCATTGTAATAATATGCTTAGTCTGGTCATGTTGCCCCCAGCTTGATGTTTGACTAAGATAGCTAAGTATCAAGGTCTCAATGTCCCTCGGGTGGCAGCATCCAAGCTTCATGAAGCCGGAACCCGTGCTGCCCCCAAGGTATTAAGAGCTCTAATTTGGAGGCGTTAATAACTAAGTCATTTGACATTCGTGGACGTGTTGTAGTCCGGGAAGGATCCACGCATCGGGTGACTAGAGGTGGACATTCTGGGGTGTAACTGGGGTCCATAGAAAAAATATGTGCTCAAAATAGCTGGGCTTGCGTGACGTTTGGCTTTCTAAGCAATCGTCGCTTTAACTGTTGTGACAACTGTGAAGTACATATGGCACGCTTTGACTGGATAGTTGTGGATAGTGTTTCATATAGTTTTGAGCGCTATAATGACTTTTTTTTAAATTCAGGGTGTTAAGATGGAATTGCCCCCCAACCATTTTGCCTCTATAAATAGGGGTCGAGGATGCCTCCTCTGCATTTTTACAGTGCCCTTCTAATTTTTGATAAATTGAGGTGATTTTCGACAACCGTGAATGGTGGAATGGCAGTTGCTTTTGTGCAATTTCCAATGGTTTTCGGCGATTCTTGGCAATTAAACCCCTTTCAGTCACCTATTATGTTGATTTCTTCAAGGTACATGCGTCTCTATCCCCTATTTTCACTATTTTTAGCATCATTTTGAGGCAGAGGGTTTTTGTCTTCTTGGTTTTAGGGTATTCCCTCTCTTTTTCTAGCAAAACGAGTAGGGAAACCTATATTTCTGGGTCCATTCATTGGTGTCACTTTGTGGAGCACCTTTTTCATCGTGCCTTGAGCGGCAGAGGTGTCAAACTCAGGTTTAGACCTTTGAGGGCATGGAGGCCGATGTCCATGGTTCTAGAGATGGAGGGCAGAAGTGGACGTGGACTTTTACGAGTTCTCTTCATAGTCCGCCCCCGCCATGTTTGAATCTATAGACTTGAAACATTCTTGATTCTGAAAATGTCTAACCGGCCTTTATAGTTGTTTCTAGGAATTCAATGGTCAGGAGACAAGTGGTAGAGGCCTTGAGACTGGCTGTAGAGAGGCCCCTGATATTTGACCCTAGGAGGAGCGTGTACCCCTAAGTTGGAGATGACGTTTGGGGCATTATGTCCACATTCGGGACTCCAAAAAAATTTAAACACCTTACGAGCTACTTGGAGCTGACAAAGGACGGCAAACAGGACCATCAGTACCAAGTCTTGGCCCCAGAGTAGAATGAGAGGGTGTATTCCACTCGAACGAAGGGTGAACACTTCATGTTTTTGTACGAATACCTCTTCATCTGACTGGGGCTCCGACTTCCATTCATCGACTTTCAAATTGCCATCCTCCGTACTCTAAACGTGGCTCCATCCCAACTTCACCCAACAACTGAGGTTTCATCCTTGCCTTCGAAAGGTTTTGTGAAGTGGTCAGACTTCGGTATACAGAAAAGGAATTCTTCTATTTCTTCACTCGGTAGTCACCCCTAAATAGAGAGAGCAGCGTAGAAAAATTGGCTAACTCTTTGGTCGAGAAGCGGACGGAAAGTCTTCGACATTTTCCAAGATAGCTTCAAGAACTATAAGACAAAGTTCTTTAAATTGATGGTGGTTCCCAGATCCTGCCCATTTTTTTTGGATGCCGAAGGGACCCCGGTGTTCCATCTGTACTGGACCACACAGGCTTAGGACACTCCCATCAAAATAATCGAGACGAAGAAGTCTGAACTAGGTCGGGAGGACACCGAGTGCGTAGATTTTATCAATAAATGGGCAGAGGTAGTTCAACTCATTTCTTGTAAAGATGTTCTAGACACCACGGATGACGACACTCTTGAGGCCTCCGGATAATCTCTTTTGGCCCTTCAAGCTTTGAAGGCGAGGAAAGAAGAGGTCGAAAGTTCAAATATTCCCACATGCATTACTCCAACTCCCGCCACCCGGGATTCGGTTGTTGAGGTGGCTTTGGATTAGCCTGAATCTCTCGCTCAACCCCTTCAGAGGAAGAGAAAGGTTATCGAAGGCAGTAGGGCGGTGGATCATGGAAAGAGAGTAGTGATGCATAATTTTTTGTTTCAAACAAGTCTACAAACTTGATGCAGGATTAATTGTTGCATTGCAAACCCAAGTGCAGGTTGTCTCAAGTAATAAATTTCTCGGTGAGTCCGAGGTCGATCCACAAGGAATTGTTGAAGATTAAGGTGAAGTAAATATTTTGTGACTACGGTAAAAATTATTTACTTGGGTAAAAAGATCCACTCTTGGTAAATAAAGGAAAGGTAAGATTAATTCCTTTTATAACTCAATTAGAATCCTCGCAACATGGAGGTTCCAATCGAAAAATACAACGTTAAAAGTCCATTAAAATAATATACGTAATTATATTATGTTTCCTTTAATCATCTATTAATATCATCACTCATAAATGGGATCAAGCATTTACTGTGCCAATATTTTGTCTACAATAAATCAAGATCTCCACTTTACAAGGAGAGTTTCTAATACCAACACTTGTAAATGGGTTAAAGCATTCATTGTGCCAATCTCTTGTCTACAACAAATTAAGAACTCCACTTTACAAGGAGGATTTCTAAATTGATTAGAAACAAAATACAACACGAAATAAAATAATATACGTAATTATATTATATTTCCTTTAATTATTACCACCACTTGTAAATGGGTTAAAGCATTTACTGTGCCAGTATTTTGTCTACAATAAATCAAGAACTCCTCTTTACAAGGGTAGTTTCTCAATTATCAGAAACAAAATATAACACGCATAATAACTACTTAAAAATATAAATCATTAAAGCACAAGAGAAGAATAAATCTAACCTTATTTTATTACCAAGAGCTTCACCCCTTCACCCAAGTAAAATTAAACTTAGTTACTCATAAATAAGAAGAAAGAAAGAGAGAAGAAGAAGAACATGACTTTAATTTAGAACAAAGAAAAATTACTACAAGAAAATCTAGTAACAAACTAATATCATTTTGGTACCTAAAACCTAACACACTCCATGATCTGCCAAGGACCCCTTTTATAGAAGATTAGAGATACAAAATGACAAGGGGGGTGAGTCATTAGTGGGTGGATGAGTGGAAAATGAGTGGAAAATGCCAAAAGACTTTTGGTGAGTGGAAAATTAAGGAGATTCCTTATCTCCGAAATCATGTAGCTCTGAAGTCATTGTATTCGTCATTTTTGAACCAAGTGGTCTTCATAAAAGTTGTAGGCCTGGATCTTAGATTTCAAATGGCATTAGTTTGAGCCCAATATCATTTCTATAACTGCATATACGTTCAAATCACTGCACACTGCTCAGGCCCAGTCACAGCTCCTCTGTTCTGACTTCCAAGCCCAATATCACCTTCAAGGAGTCCGATTCTGGAAAAGTGTTCAACATAAAAGTTGTAGATATGGGTTTTAGCTATTCAGCATCCAAATTTTAGCCTATTTGACAACTTTTAGCCCGAAAACTGTGATGAACAGTACACATAGGTCAAGCTATCAGGAACAGCACTCTAGTTCTTGTTTCAACCCCAATTTGAGTTATCTACTTGTGTGATTGGGCCTTTGAGGTCTTCATAAAAGTTATAGAGCTCTCTCTTATCTTTAAAATGCCATTAGATTCACCTCATTTGACCACCTACATCCCAAGATATAGTCCAAATACAGAAATAACGTAAGACGTAAATTATGCTGAAAAATTCAATTAAGTCCAATTTGAGTCCAAACTTACAAAACATAATCAAAATCAATCAATTAAGTACATGGAGAGTGTAAATGACTAAAAATGAAGGCTTATTAATTTATCAAATATGTGATCATCAAATTCCCCCACACTTAGCTTTTTGCACTCCTGGGCAAAACACAAGACCAAAACTAAAAAAAACGAAACAGACTCAAAAGTTAAACACTCTAAAAGACTTAATTTCTAATAATATTTAAAAATGAAGAGCAACCAATCATTCAAGTAATCAAAACATTCATGAGGTAATATATCTTCACATCTCAAATCAACAAGCAAGGATCTTTCAATTAAAAAGCATGAGTCAAGAATGATAGATTTTCACAAGATTCACTCTCAATCCCTCAAGTGTTTAAAAGGTGGGTATTTCACTCAATTCAACCCATGAAAATTGCACTACCATAAGCTTGCTTATCTTCTACTTCTCAACTACTCAGAACACATGTACACACAAATCATGAGGACTTTATTCAAGGTTGTAATGGGGTCAAGGTAAAGGAGGAGGTAATATGAATATGACAAGTTAAATACCAGAAAATAGAAGAGCATGAGAGCTGAGTTCAATTTACAAGTATGAAAGTTCATCCCAACTCCACCTAATACAAATTTCCTTTACATATTCTTTTCCTTTCCTTTATTACCTTGTTGACCCTCTTCTTTTTACATTTTTTTTATTGATATTTTTTTATGATTTTTTTTTTTTTACAAAATGATCATCATATATACTTTTTTTTAATCATTCTGCACACACACTCCCACACTTATTCAAGAACTCATCGAATGACAAAACTAATGTTCTCTTATTCCCTAAGGTCAAGTAAGAACATGATTTTTCATTTAAGGCACATAATGAGTTCGAAACAAAGAATAGTCAAATAAGTTCAAAGGGGTTAAGCAATGGGAAATAGGTCATTTCTAATGCTTTATGTTGGCACGAATCAGAGAATTTCCAAGAAGTCATAAGAGTGCTTGATATCATATTGAGATAATATGCTGCTAAGCAAGGCTGGCTATTTGATTAAAGTAGCTATTTCAAGAAAAATGCATCAATCATATTTATGTATGCATATGAAAATGTAGTCTCAAAAAGAATCAAAGCAAGTTCTAGAGCAACAATTTCATGAGTGAAATTCACACAAGAAAGAAGAGAATGGTACAAATGTTCAATCCATTCATCAATAGGCTCAAAATCTTACAAGGCATAATTCTATCAATCTCAGTCCACCAATTCAACATCCATAACCAAGCATGTGAATTTTAAGAAAGAAGACAATTTACTCAATCATGCAAATTTTCCTGAATTTGAATTGCTACTTCCACACAAACTAGTTGTCTATCCCAACTAAAATGCGTCTCAAGAGTAAAATTTACTCCTTACTCTGCCATCCTTAACTGGTTTAGTAAATTACTGACAAACATATAAATACAACAAACATATTAATATACACATTTTCTAAATTATTATTTTTTTGGTTTTTTTTACACAACTATCCTTCCCCCTAACCAGATCACAACATTGTCCTCAATGTTAATAATTAAATCCAGACTGAAGAAATAATCATCAATATACATCAAAGAAATTATTAGGACAAAATTAAACAAAGTAATGAGGAGAAGTCACATACTCAAAATGCTTAGATGAGAAGAGAATAACTACATCTTGACAATGGTTAGCAATGACAAAAAAAATGAAATAAAATAAAATAAACAAGCATGCAAACATTTTTTTTTGGGTTCTTTTGTTTTATAATTTTTTTTTGTTGGCCGACACTATTTACATCCCCATACAAAGGCTCTGAAATTTGATTGGCACTTAAGCCGACTAAATAAAAACACGAAATACTAAAAACTTACCTCAGCTTTGGTATATAGGATCATCTACCAAAGTCTCTGCTACATTTGGATCATTCAACTCAAGTTATAGCTTCAACTGCTGATCATTTACCTTCTTCCAAATTAATTTTATAAGAACAGACCAAGGGACGAACACCTTTTTATCAGTAATGCTCCAACCTTTTTTAAGAAACTCCTTAAACTTTGGTTGCCATGCCTGAGTGTCATGATCTTGAGTTTTATAAAAAATAGTAGAAATATCAACTACATTAGAGGGATTACTGATAGAATCAAACTCAGAATTGACAAGAAAATTCTCAAGGGGATCAAAATCATAGGTTGTAGAAACTCCCCTATCCATGATTGAGTCAATCATGTATGTCTGGTGGCCCTCGTCATCATTTTCTGGCTTAACAAGATTTTTTGTCACCTTAGGTTCCTTGGGTAGCTCAGTATCACTACTATCTTGATTCTTTTTCACATCCTCTAGCTCATTCACACTTAAGGAGTTCATCACTTTGGACACTTGGCTCTTTATCTCCTTGCTTTCTTCAACAACATTTCCATTCCTAAGGGTTATCACTGACTTGACTTGATCTATTTGTTGGTTTTCTGAATTACCATCATTTAGACTGTATTGACCCTTGGGATTTAGTTGATGTTGAGAAGAAAATTTTTCTTTCTCGTGAATGGTGAGTGCAGAAGAAAGTTTAGCAAGAGTATCTTTTATGTCAATCATGATTTGAGTGTTTTGATTAATAATGGCATCTTGCTTTTCTATGAATGCATGCAATGTTTCTTCAAGGTTATTCCTATATGGTGGGACAAAATGTGCATATCCTTGAAAATTCTGAGAGCCCTGTTGTGCCTGAGGAGGTGGTGGTTGCATGAATTGTGCCTGATTGTTAGTCCTCCAACTAAAGTTTGGATGATTTCTCCATCCCGGATTGTATGTATCTGAAAAAGAAGAAGTGAATGGCTTTTTAAAATTATTCATTGCATTTACTTGCTCATGCACAACTTCTTTAAAAATAGAAATTTTTGGACATTCATTTGTTGAGTATCCCAATTCATCACAAATGCTACAAATTTCTTCATTTTGCACAGATTTGACTTCTTTTACTTTCCTAGATTCCATAACTTCAATCTTTCTAGCCAAACTAGCAAACCTTCAATCTTTCAGTTGTTGTAGTATAGTGGTGAGTATTCCCGCCTGTCATGCGGGTGACCCGGGTTCGATCCTCGGCAACGGCGCCAAAAACTTGATGCACAATTTTTAGTTTCAAACAAGTCTACAAACTTGATGCGGGATTAATTATTGCATTGCGAACCTAAGTGCAGGTTGTCTCAAGTAATAAATTTCTCGGGAGTCCGAGGTCGATCCACAGGGAATTGTTGAAGATTAAATAAGGTAAAGTAAATATTTTGTTACTACGATAAAAATTATTTACTTGAGTTAAAAGATCCACTCTTGGTAAATAAAGTAAAGGTAAGATTAATTTCTTTTATAACTTAATTAGAATCCTCACAACATGGAGGTTCCAATCAAAAAATACAACATTAAAAGTCCATTTAAAATAATATACGTAATTATATTATATTTCCTTTAATTATTATCACCACTTGTAAATGAGTTAAAGCATTTACTGTGCTAATATTTTGTCTACAATAAATCAAGAACTCCTCTTTACAAGGGTAGTTTCTAAATTATCAGAAACAAAATATAACACGCATAATAACTACTTAAAAATATAAATCATTAAAACACAAGAGAGGAATAAATCTAACTTTATTTTATTACCAAGAGCTTCACCCTTTCACCCAACTAAAATAAAACTTAGTTACTCATAGATAAAAAGAAAGAAAGAGAGAAGAAGAAGAAGAAGAACATGACTTTAATTTAGAACAAAGAAAAATTACTACAAGAAAATCTAGTAACAAACTAACATCATTTTGGTACTTAAAACCTAACACACTCAATGATCTGCCAAGGACCCCTTTTATAGAAGATTAAAGATACAAAATGACAAGGAGAGTGAGTCATTAGTGGGTGGATGAGTGGAAAATGAGTGAAAAATGCTAAAAGATTTTTGTGAGTGGAAAATTATGGAGATTCCTTGTCTCCGAAATCATGCAGCTCTGAAGTCATTGCATTCGTCATTTTTGAACCAAGTGGTCTTCATGAAAGTTGTAGGCCTAGATCTTAGCTTTCAAATGGCTTTAGTTTGAGTCCAATATCATTTCTATAACTCCATATACGTTCAAATCACTGCACACTACTCAGGCCCAGTCACAGCTCCTCTGTTCTGACTTCCAAGCCCAATATCACCTTCAAGGAGTCCGATTCTGGAAAAGTGTTCAACATGAAAGTTGTAGATATGGGTCTTAACTATTCAGCATCCAAATTTCAACCTATTTGACAACCTCTAGCCCGAAAACTATGATGAACAGTACACATAGGTCAAGCTGTCAGGAACAACACTCTAGTTCTTGCTTCAACCCCAATTTGAGTTATCTACTCATGTGATTGGGCCTTTGAGGTCTTCATGAAAGTTATAGAGCTCTCTCTTATCTTTAAAATGCCATTATATTCACCTCATTTGACCACCTACATCCCAAGATATAGCCCAAATACAGAAACAATGTAAGGTGTAAATTATGCTGAAAAATTCAATTAAGTCCAATTTGAGTCCAAACTTACAAAACATAATCAAAATCAATCAATTAAGTACATGGAGAGTGTAAATAACTAAAAATGAAGGCTTATTAATGTATCAAATATTGTTACCAAGTGGCTTCCAGTACTCAAGAGGGGGGGTGAATTG
Organism: Ormosia semicastrata; assembly: GCA_029884595.1. Taxonomy (NCBI): domain Eukaryota; kingdom Viridiplantae; phylum Streptophyta; class Magnoliopsida; order Fabales; family Fabaceae; genus Ormosia; species Ormosia semicastrata. The sequence goes on along the minus strand of JAQQTO010000063.1, from coordinate 9,061,714 downwards.
AGTATAAAACTTTTTCTCAAAACCTCTTTTTAACAAAAAAACAAATATTAAAAACTTAATAAATAAATGCACAGAAGGAATGAGAAGAAGAAAAGAAACAATAAAAACAGCTGAAAAATAAATATGCAGTAAATTAAAATTGCATAAAATAAAGAGATTAAAAGAGAGAAGCGAGTACGATTTATCCCGGTTCGACCACTAACCCACTTGTGGTCTACGTCCAGTCCTCGAAAGCCGAGATTTTTTACTAAGTATACAAGCTTCAATAGGTGCTTGCTACTGTTACACAAAAGAGCACTTTTCACACACAGGGAAACTCTACCCTTGTGCTAAAGTCTCAGCCTGCAGGGATACCTCACCCTTTATACAAACCTTGAGGGATACCTCACCCTCGAAGCAGAATAAAAGAAAGTAGATGAAAAGAAACTCTCACTCAGAGTAAATTATATAAATTGAAGCACTATAGAGCTCTCTAAGAATATCTCAGAATTTTACCAAAAGAGCACAGAGAGAAAAAGAGAATTATGTAAACAGCGTTTTAGCACACCCAAAATTAATTTCAAGGATTCGTGTGTTTCAGTCGTGAGGCAAGGTCTCTATTTATAGAGCCTTTGATCAGAAAATATCGTTGAGGAAATTAATGACATGATAAATGCAAACCCGTTTGCATATCAAATTCAAAAACCAGAAGCAGAAACTCGTGGGTTATTCGAATACCTTATTGTGGTATTCGAATACCACTGATATCAATATATATAAAAACAGTTCAGACTTAGGTTATTCGAATACCATTATGAGGTATTCGAATGCCACTGATATCAGTATATAAAAAATTGTTCAGACCCAAAGTATTCGAATGCCATAATATGGTATTCGAATACCACTGCTTAAAATACGTTTATGAAAGCATTTTTGGAGGGATTGTATTTGAATGCCTTTAATGGTATTCGAATGCCTCTGTTCAAATTATCAGAAACATGTTTAGGAACTAGATTATGTAAGTTTAGAAAAACCACAAACTTTTTGATTATCAAAGCCACATTAAAACTTTAGTTTGTAGAAAAACACGTTCTTAGATCTTTTGAGTTAAACACTGAGATATCCTATGAGAGCTCTGTACAAGAGAAATCCTAAGCCCTAAAGCTAAACTTGAAGAACTTGGACTTGATCTTCTCATCATCTCCATATTTGTTATCATCAAAACTCATCATCAATGTTGCATGGTAATCACAAATATGTGATCATCAAGTAGCCACAGAGGCAAATAAAGAAAGAGAAGGTTGGATCGCCCTGTTTAAGAAGGACATGGAGCCCGGATTTTTCATCTACTAGCAACTCCTGGATGACGAGGTAGTGAAACATATTACCCAGAAGAGCCCGCTTGAGATTCTGTCAAGGTTTCAGACCTTCACACTCCAGGACGCTTGTGAAGCCCACTGTCTTGAAAGGAGCTTTGGTGGAGTATGAGAAGGGATTGATAAAAAAGCTGAGGGTGGTCGAAGCGAAAGGAGTTCAACAACTTAACTTGGCTCTCAAGGCCAAGGAAGAAGTTGAAAAGGCCCAGGAGGATGTTGCATCAAAGGTTAGTGAGCCAAAGAAGAATCTAAAAGAATCCAAATCCAAACTCAAGAAGGAGAAGGCCACTCTAAAAAGACCATCGTTAGCCTCCAAGTTGAGATTCAGTAACTAGAAAAGGATAATACGGAACTGGAGATGATCTGCACGAACATAAGCGGCAAGCAATTCTAGAATGCAGTCACACAAGTTCAGTTCCTTAATCCTGAGGTTGCCTTAGCCTTGGATGGATTGGATTCTCAGAAGTTGATTTTTAACGGTCACCTAGTATTAGCTCAGGAAGTTCAACAGGCCAATCAAGCTTCTACCGGGGTCCTTTCCACGACTGACCGCTATGTAACTTTGGCTGAAGGAGATGGTGGTGCAATGAGCGCGGATCACTGAAGCTTGAAGGGCGTCGATGCTGAACTTTAACTTAATTTTCTTTCCCCCAATTACTCTGTGTGGGGCATTTTATTTTGTAAAGACAATTTCCCTATTTCTCGGGTTTTGATATAATTGGTTACATTATCTCTGTGTTGTATGTGTTGCATGCTTTTTTGCTTTCCATGGTCCGTATTGGATCCAATACCCATAATCAATGTGCATATTTGATCACCATTTAGGGACTTAGAAGAATTTTATTTGCGTAAAACCTTAGTCCAGGGTCCAATGCCTAGAACTTTTGAACACTTGAAATTCCATTGAGGACTTAGGCAAAATAAAAGGTGATCCATAACCTGGGTCGTTGGTGTTAACGGTCTAGTTAAGAAAATTGCCTAACACATGAATTTTCAATTGTAGAACCAATTTAACATAAGACATACACGGTTAGTACCTAATGGCAGATGACAAGTGTCGTAACCCGTGTTGCCAATTCATTTCACAACCACAAAATGGTCATGACCAAGTGTTGAGGATTTGGGTATAGGCCCATAACTCGCTACTAAATCACACAAACGGGTTTTGTGGATTATTCCTCTTAACCTGGAAGCTAAGAGACCTTGGATCCTATAAGGAACGAGCTCTAGACACTCTCAAGGCATTTTCTGTCTAGAGGGTTTTTAAAATTGAAAGAAACCTCGGATCCCCTAAAGAACAGGTTTTGTAGACATTCTTAAAGCGGAGTTCAGCTTGAGGGTCTTTTAGCCTTAGAAGCCCTAGATCCCATAAGGAGTGAGCTCTATAAACATTCTCAAGGTGGAGTCTGGCTTGAGGGTCTTTTGAGACTAGAGAGTGCAAGTAGATGTATGAAAACTTTCTCATTTTATTGATTGAATGAAAGACCGAAGTCCATACAGTATATACTGATACACGTAAAATACACTAAGAGCAAGTGTACTCTATCACCAAGTAATACAGGACTTGAGTCCCAGTTATCAATCCCACAAGGAATAAATGGTAATTACTAGATTCGTAAAATTCTTTGTTATCCAGACAATCAAAAGTATATGAAGAAATTCAAAATAAAATCAGACAATAAATATATAAAAATAATGAACAATCAAACAAAGAATAGATAATCAATGAGAGAGACTAGGGTACAAGGTTCACTTGAATCAAATTATTCAGATTTTTTTTTCATTTATGATGTAAGGTAATTCTTTTACTAATATGTCTTACTTGTTATTGAATCTCAATGGTCATGGATGAAACAATATTCTGTTCCTAAATTAAATCACCTATTTGGTCATTTAGTTGAATTAATTAGGAATGCATTAAGCTTTAATTCAAGAAATGAATTAACATACCTGTCAATTCCATTGGTAGGAAAAATTAATGTTTGGTCATTCACCAATCTAATCCTAGGCTTACCATATAGATCCACTCATTGAATGCGGATGGTCACCAGTCAAACAATGAATTAAAACATGTCAAAAGTGATCAAGTTATGACAAGAATGCAAGCAATATGATAGACCCTAAAGAAATTATCTTAATCAAATTAGAAATCAAACCTAAATAATTAGAAAAATAAGATCCCCCATAGCCCTAGCTATGAGTTTAGCTACTCATGTTCAATACAAACAAACCTATATCAAGATACAAACCTATGGAAGAAAAACCCAAAGAAAGGAGAAAACTAGAGGGAAAGAGAAATCAAAACCCCTTTTATAGTGATTATGATCTTCTAGCCTTCAAGAATCGAATCCTCCCTTTGAAGTCGTCCTCCAAAGTCTGCTGCCGCGAAACTACTCTCTTAAGATTAGGGATTTTTTCACGATGTGCAAAGTGTGTTGCATTGTGGAGTAACTTCTCTATTTATTATAAAATCACGTCTGCTGTTATGCAACTAGCGCTTAGGCGCTGGATCATGGGCTCTCAGGAGCTGACTCACTTAACCAAAGATGTGTTGCGTTCATGTGTTGCACGCCCAGGTGCTGCATTAGCGCTGGGACACCAGAAAAAAGTTTGTGCTTCCTACTATGTAATAATGGCCCAGTCTTCTTCCATGGAAATTCTCCAAACAAAAACAATTAAAACCGTAATAAGAACATAATTAAAAACAAAACAAAACTTAAGAATAAACTTCCATCAAAAAATATCAAAAGATGATGAAAAACTAAGGAATTGAACCTTAAAAATATGACATATTGACGGTTCATCATATACCCACAAAAATTAGGGTAGATCAAACAAAGTAAACTAAGAGACTAGACCTTAAAAGATATTTAGCTATAGTACTTTCTGAGTTTGTCCGCATTCTAATAGTTTTTTATTGGCTTGCCTATTAGTGTCTCAAGGGTGTAAGCTCTCTTGCCCATACTGATCACGATCTAGTATGGGTCTTCCTAATTTGAGGCTAACTTCTTATGGGAGACATTCCTACCATTGATGTCTAATCTTCGTAGTACTAGATCACCTGGTTTAAACTTCCTTGGGACAACTTTCAAATTATATCGAGTCATTGTTCTTTATTTGAGGGCGACGTTACGTATGTGAGTAATGCACCTTCTTTCTTCTAGAAGATCCAAGTCTTCTCTAATCAATTTGGAGTTGTTGTTAGGTAAGAATTGTTGGTGACGCCAGCTGGGCTCCTCTATCTCCATCGGGATCATAGCCTTGCACTCATAAGTGAGTTTAAAGGGGGTTTCACCTTTTGCGGAGTGAGGCGTAGTCAGGTAGGCCCAAATGACATGGTCAAGTTGCTCAACCCAATTTCCCTTGACTTCATCCAACCTCTTTTTAATTCCTTGAACGATAACCAGGTTTGCGACTTCAATTTGTCCATTTGTCTTGGGATTCTCAACAGAACTACAATGATAATTGATTTTTAGCTCAGCGAACAACTCTTCGAAACCCTTATCTTTGAACTGAGTTCCATTGTCCATCACAATAGACTCTAGAACCCCAAACCTGGTGATTATGTGACGCCAAGTGAACTTTTGGATCTTGGCAGAGGTGATCATGACTAGAGGCTCTGCTTCAATCTATTTAGTAAAATAATCCACAGTCATCACCAAGTACTTCAATTATCTAGGTGCTTGAGTGAACGAACCTAGGACATCTATACCCCATCTGAAGAATGGCCAAGGTATAGACGTTGTGAATAGTTCCTCGAGAGGAGCTTGATAATGGTCCGAGTGCCATTGATGATAATAACATATTTGATACATTAATAAATTCTCATTTTTAGTCATTTACACTCTCTATGTACTTAATTAATTGAGCTTGGTTATGTTTTGTAGGTTTGGACTCAAATTAGACTTAATTGATTTTTTTTAGCATGATTTACGTCTTACACTATTTTTATATTTTGGTCATATCTTGAGTTTTAGATGTCTAAAAATTATGTATTTTACCTTGTTGGAAAGATAAGAGAGAGCTCTACAACTTTCATAAGAGCTCGAGGTCAAAGTCAGACATCTAGTGGAACTAATTGGGTTTGGAAGTTAGAATATGAGTTTTGTGATTGGAACCTGAATAGTGTGCAGTAATCAGAGCATAACTCGGGCTGTAAGATCTGGATTAGGCTGAAGTTTTAGTATCTATAATTAAGACCTATATCTATAACTTTTATGAAGAATACAAGACTCAAATCGGACTCCTTGGTGGTCATATTAGGCTTGGAAGTCAGAACAAAGGATCTGTAACTAGGCCTAAATACTGTGCAGTAATTGGGCCATATCTCGGCCTATAGGTGGCTTTTTGAGGTGATTCTAGTGGCATTTGAAAGTTAAGATCTACGCCTACAACTTTCCTGAATATCACTTGGTCAGATTATGAAGCATTCAATGACTTCAGAGTTGAATGATTTCAGAGACAAAGAATCTCCATAATTTTCCACTCATCAAAAATCATTTGACATTTTCTACTCATTCACTCACTCATGACTCAGCCCCATTATCATTTTGTATCTCTAATTCTCTATAAAAGGGAGCCTTGGCTGATCATTTGGAGAGTCTTGGTGTTAGATACGAAAATATGCTATTTTATTATTTGATTATTTTGTTGTAGTTTTCTTTTATTCTAAATTGAAGTTATATTCTTCTTCTTCTTCTCTCTTTCTTTTTTCTTGTCTATGAGTAACTAAGTTTCATTTTACATGGGTGAAAGAGTGAAGCTCTTAGTAATGAAATAAGGTTAGATTCATTTCTTTTTTGTGCTTAAATGATATATTTTTAAGTGGTCATTATACGTGTTGTATTTTGTTTCCAATCAATTTAGAAACCCTCCTTGTAAAGTAGAGATCTTGATTTATTGTAGACAAAAGGTTAACACAATGAATGCTTGAGCCCATTTATAAGTGGTGGTGTTAATAAATAATTAAATGAATCATAATATAATTACGTATATAAATTTTAATGAATTTTGATTGTTGTATTTTCCGATTGAAACCTCCATTATATGTGGATTCTAATTGAGTTATAAAAAGAATTAATCTTATCCTTATTTTATTTACCAAAATCGGATCTCCTAACCCAAGTAAATCTTTTTTATTTGTGACTAAGTTTTATCACTTTTATTGTTGTGACAAAATATTTTTCTTACTTCAAATAAATTTTTCTTCATCAATTCCCTGTGGATCGACCTCGGACTCTCGAGAATTTATTACTTGAAACAACCTGCACTTGGGTTTGTAACTTTTAATCCGCATCAAGTTTTTGGCGCCGTTGCCGGGGACTTGATTTGAAGAACAAATTTATGGTGTAAATATTTTGTATATATATATATATATTTATATTTTTTCCTGTGGATCTTGTATATATATATATATTCTACTTTTTTAATTTTTTTCTTTATACTTACTAACGTACTAACTTAGTGTGAAAAACTCTCCTTTTTATTTTTTGTATTTTACTTTTTGTATTTTATTTCTAACTTTCTAACTTACTTGCTAACCTACTAACCTTTTAATTTTCTTGCTTACTAACTTATTAACTATCTAACTTTTTACTTTATTAACTATTTAACTTTTTACTTTACTTACTTCTAACATTTTAATTTTCTTGCTTCTAACATTTTAATTTATCTACATACTAACTTTTTTAATTTTTTGCTTATTAACTTATTTGGTGGTTGGTTTATACCACACCTTTGTTAATATATATTTGGTGGCTGGTTTATACCACATTTTTATTAATATTTAATGGACTGTTTATACCACCAGCTTGTACATTTTATTTTATATTTTAAGTTACTTATTTATACTTAATTGATATCGTGATTCAAATTCTGGTCGTTTGGTTAAAGTTAATCCTAGTAATTTACATATTGATTTGTCTGAATCACAATCACACACATTAAATACAATGGCTAAAAATGAAAGTGTGCATGATGAACATGAAAATCAACCATTGCGAACCATGCGTGAATATTTGCAATCATCTCGAAATTCTAGTCCATCATGTTTTATCTTTCCACTCAATGCTAACAATTTTATATTCAAGTTAGGTATGATTTCTTTACTTCCTAATTTTCATGGTTTAGAATCTGAAAGCCCATATTGATATCTAAAAGAATCTGAGGAAGTATGTACTGCTTTTAATTATCAAACTTGCACTGAAGAGGTTGTTAAGCTTAAATTGTTTCCTTTTTCTTTGAAAGATAAAGCAAAAACTTGGCTTAACGCTTTGAAACCAATATCAATTGGCACATAGCAAGAAATGCAAGGTGAATTTTTAAAGAAATTTTTTCTAACACATAAAACCAATGCTTTGAAAAGACAAATCCAAAACTTTTCCCAAAACTCAAATAAAGCATATTTTCAAAGTTGGGAGCATTTTAAAGATTTGTTGAATTCTTGCCCACATCATGGTTTTAAAAATGGCGCATTATAAGCTTCTTTTATGAAGGGTTAACACTCAAAACTAAATAATTTGTGAAAACAATGTGTAATGGTGAGTTTCTTGATAAAGAACCTGAAGAAGCTTTAGACTATTTAGACCATTTGGCTAAAAATTCTTAATCTTGGCATGGTACTAATCCTTCTGAAAATTCAATTAGGTATAACCTTGCAAATGCTAGTAAAAGAAAATATCATCTTAGTCAAGAAGAAGATCTAAATGCTAGCTTTTCTAGTTTGGCTAGAAAAGTTGAAGCCATGGAATCAGAGAAAGTAAAAGAAATCAAATCTGTATAAAATGAAGAAATTTGTAGCATTTGTGATGAATTGGGACACTCAACAAATGAATGTCCAAAAATTTCTATTTTTAAAGAAGTTGTGCATGAGCAAGTAAATGCAATGAACAATTTTAAAAAGCCATTCACTTCTTCTTTTTCAGATACTTATAATCCGGGATGGAGAAATCACCCAAACTTCAGTTGCAAGACCAACAATCAGGCACAATTCATGCAACCACCACCTCCTTAGGCACAGCAGGATTCACAAAATTCTCAAGGATATGTACCTTATGTCCCACCATATAGGAAAAACCTTGAGGGAATATTGCATGCATTCATGGAAAAGCAAGAGGCCATTAATAACTAAAACACTCAAGCTATGATTGACATAAAAGACACCCTTGCTAAAATTTCTTCTGCACTTGCCATTCACGAGAAAGGAAAATTTCCCTCTCAACCTCAACCAAATCCCAAGAGTCAATATAGCCTAAATGAGGGTAGTTCAGAAACCTAACAAACAAATCAAGTCAAGTCAGTGATAGCTCTTAGGAGTGAAAAAGTTGTTGAAAAATAAATTCCTGAACCTTGTGAGAAAAATGATGAGTCAAGTCCCAAAGATGAGGAAGGAGTTGATAAGCTACCTAGCCAAAAGAAGACCAAACCCTAGCCTTCACCCCCATATCCTCAAGCATCAAACAATTCAAGTAAAGTGAACCATAACAGTGACATTTTTGAAATCCTTAAATAAGTGAAGGTCAATATTCCTCTGTTAGATGCTATCAAACAGATTTCTTGTTATGCCAAATTTTTGAAAGACTTGTGCACTGTTAAAAGGAAACATAATGTGAAAAAGAATACTTTTTTGACTAAACAGGTTAGTTCCATTATTCAGAACAATAATGCGTTGAAATATAAAAACCCTGGTTGTCCTATAGTTTCATGCATTATTGGTGAACATAAAATTGAACGAGTTTTACTTGATCTTGGTGCTAGTGTTAATTTGCTTCCATATTCAGTTTATCAGGAACTCAACCTGGGTGAGTTAAAACCAACTTCTGTAACTCTTCTACTTGCCGATAGATCAATTAAAATTTCAAAAGGAATAGTGGAAGATGTGTTGGTACAAGTTGATAAATTCAAATATCCTATTGATTTTATTGTCTTAGAAACTGAACCTATGGAAAATAGTAGCAAGTCAATTCCTGTTATTTTAGGTTGCCCATTTTTAGCAACATCTAATGCTTTGATAAATTGTAGAAATGAAGTGGTGAAGTTAACATTTGGAAATATGACACTAGAGCTTAATGTTTTCAACATGTGCAAGCAACCATAGGAAGTTTATGATGGAAATGAAGAAATTGAATGGATTGAGGCCATTATAGATGATCATCTTCAAATTAGGAGTTCTTCTGACCCTTTAGAAATTTATTTAATTAATACATTTGATTCAGCTACACAATTAGATGATGATGTTTCTGAAATATACTCTTTGCTTGACTGTACACAAGTAATGGAATACAAAGGATGGAAGCCGAGATTCGAAGAGCTAAAAATCATGAATGATGATACCCATGAAGAAGTACCCACACTGGAACTAAAGTCATTACCTGCTGGGTTGAAGTACACATTTTTGGGAGAAGAACAAAGCTTTCCAGTGGTAATTTCCTCATCCTTGACCAAAGAACAAGAAGGTATGTTGATAGAAGTACTTAAAATGCACAAAAGTGCAATTGGATGGACATTAAAGGATATAAAAGGCATTAATCCATTAATTTGTACACATAGAATACATTTAGAGGATAATGCTAAAACATCTCAATAATCTCGAAGAAGATTAAATACACACATGAAAGAGGTAGTTAGAGATGAAGTTCTTAAATTATTTGATGTTGGAATTATCTATCCTATCTCTGATAGCCAGTGGGTAAGCCCTAGACAACTTGTGCCTAAGAAATCTGGAATAATAGTGGTTGAAAATGAAAAAGGTGAATTAATACTTACTCGAGTCTCATCCAGTTGGCGTATGTGTATTGATTTTAGAAAATTGAATGTAGCCACTAAGAAAGATCATTTTCCCTTGCCATTTCTTGATCAAATTTTGAAAAGAGTAGTAGAATATCCCTACTATTATTTTCTTGATGGTTATTCAGGGTATAATCAAATACTAATTGCATTAGAGGATCAAGAAAAAATCACTTTTACTTGCCCTTTGACACTTTTGCATATAGAAGAATACCTTTTGGTCTTTGTAATACTCCGGTAACTTTTCAAATATGCATGCTAAGTATTTTTAGTGACATGATTGAGCATTATTTAGAGGTTTTCATGGATGACCTGACAGTTTTTGGAAATTCTTTTGAAAATTGTCTTGATAATTTGGAAAAAATTCTTAAAAGATGTGAAGAAATAGGATTTGTGTTAAATTGGAAAAAATGTCATTACATGGTTACTTCAAAAATAGTGTTAGGTCATGTGATATCTTCTAAAAGAATTGAAGTTGATAAGGTCAAAGTTGAATTAATTGCTCATTTGCCTTCCCCAAAAACAGTCAGAGAAGTTCGTTTCTTTTTAGGACATCCAGGATTTTACAGAAGATTCGTAAAGGACTTTAGTGTCATATCTAGACCATTATGTAATCTTCTAACAAAAGATGCACCATTTGATTGGACCCAAGATTATCAAAAAAAAATTTAAAAATTAATTGGTCTTTTGACATCTGCTCCTATCATGCAATCCCTTGATTGGTCTTTGCCTTTTGAGTTAATGTGTGATGCTAGTGATTTTGCTGTTAGCGCTGTTTTAGGCCAAAGAAAGGAATGTAAGCCTCATGTAATTTATTACGCAAGTCGGACTTTGAAAAGTGCACAAATGAATTACACCACTACTGAAAAAGAACTACTTGCTGTAATTTTTGCATTAGACAAATTTCGAGCTTATTTAATTGGTTCTTCCACTGTCGTTTTCACTGATCATGCTGCTGTTAGATATTTAATGTCTAAGCAGGATGCCAAACCTAGGTTGATACGGTGGATCTTGTTGCTTCAAGAATTCAACCTCACAATAAAAGACAAGAAAGGAGCCAAAAATGTTGTTGCAGATCATTTGTCGAAACTTATAACAGGCTCATCTTTTGATAGCACACCTATCAATGATTCTTTTCCTGATGAATTTTTATTTTCTGTCAATTCCATGCCTTAGTTTGCTAACATTGTCAATTTTCTTGTAACAAGTAAGATGCCGCCTCAATGGACGCACCAAGAAAGAAAAAAGTTTTTGATTGAGGTAAAAAATTTCTATTAGGATGACCCATATTTATTCAAATATTGTCCTGACTAAATTTTTTGGAGATGTGTACCTGACAATGAGGTAAGTAGTATCATTAAATTTTGTCATTTAGAAATATATGGAGGTCATTTTTCTTCAAAGAAAATAGCTGTAAAAATCTTGCAGTGTGAATTTTATTGGCCCACATTATTTAAGAACACCTATATTTTTTACAAAAGTTATAAAAGTTGTCAAAAATTGGGTTCCATTTCTAAAAGAGACATGATGCCTTTTAACCCTATCATTATCATTGAATTTTTTGATTGTTGGGGAATTGATTTCATGGGTCCGTTTCCATCATCATTTAGATTTGTATATATTTTGGTTGCAGTTGATTATGTCTCAAAATGGATTGAGGCAATTCCATGTCGACACAATGATCACAAAATTGTTCTTAAATTTTTAAAAGAAAATGTTTTGAGTCTATTTGGAATCCCTCGATCTATCATCAGTGATAGGGAAAATATTTTTGTAATAAATCATTTGAATCTTTAATGAAGAAATATGGCATCATACACAAAATTGCTACCCCTTATCACCCTCAGACAAGTGGACAAGAAGAATTAGAAAATAGGGAGATTAAACATATTTTAGAAAAAATGGTTAACCCAAATCGTAAAGATTGGTCTTTAAGATTAAATGATACACTTTGGGCTTACCGTACTGCTTTCAAAACATCTTTAAGCATGTCACCCTATCGGTTAGTCTATGGAAAACTTTGTCACTTGCCTGTGGAATTGGAGCATAAAGCATTTTGGGCTATTAAAGCTTTCAATTCAAATCTTAATGACGCTTCCAAGTTACGTAAATTACAATTGAATGAACTTGAAGAATTGAGAAATGATGCATATGAAAACTCAAAGATTTATAAAGTTAGAACAAAAGCTTTTCATGACAAATCGATTTTGAGAAAATCTTTTGAAATTGGTCAAAAAGTTCTGCTTTATAACTCTCGTCTTCACCTATTCCTTAAAAAATGAGATCAAGGTGGACTGGTCCTTTTATTGTCAAACATGTGTATCCTCATAGGGTCATATACATTGAGAACCCTAGGAATGGTAATGTATTTAAGGTCAATGGACAAAGACTCAAACTATTTCTGGAACATCAAGTTATTGAGGTAGAATCCATCTCCCTTTCTAATCCTTGTTATGAGTATAATTTATTTTAATTTTGTTTTTTTCTTTTTGCAGTTCTTTGTGTTCTCGGTTAAGTGGCGGATAACGGTACTCCTTGACTCTCAAGTCAGTTTGTTTTTTAGTTTTCCATAATAACTGATTCCTTCTGCTTCAAAATAGATGTCATTCTCTCAAATCTAAGAAAACATTTCCCTTCTGTTCCTAAAAATGCTCTAACCAAAATCTACGAAGCTAGGTGTGAAAGACTGAGACTATTAATGTACAAGGGCATCCCAGAAAATATACACTGGATAATCGAAGCAAAGGTTCGTTTAGCTGGTGAATCTTCAAATTCATTTGTCTCATACATGCCGGGTCTTAGTAAAAGTTCATATTCAAAAAGGAGAAAAGCAAAAAGAATGAAAGTTTGTTACAAATGTGCGCGGTGGAATTATAATACGCGATGTCATTATTTGGGAATGGTTTTTGCAAACAGAGAAAATAAAATTTTCTTCATTAAGAATGGATTGAGTAAAGATAATATCTTATTAACTCTTGAGACACATTCTTGTGGATATGTGCAGCGTGAATTTCTTAATTTTTGGAATCTTTTCAGGAATGAGAAAGAGCATTACAATCTTGGGAATCTGACTCAAAAAGACCCTGTTTACCAATTTATAAAAAAATTAGATGGGAAACTTATCCTCGACTCATAGAAGGCGTTTAAGCCGTTTCTAGATGTCAAATCAGAGGAAGATGTGAGCCACAATCACAACAACTTGTATATATCATCTTGTACATTTCTTTAAAAAAAAAAAAAAAAAAAAAAAAAAAAAAAAAAAAAAAAAGAAGAAAAGAAAAGAAAAAAGAATAAAAAAGAGGGTGAAACTTCGGTTATACTTGGTCTTTAATTAGATTAGGAGCCCCTGCCAGTGGCAGACCAATTATTGACTCGGGTGGACCTTCGAACACTGGTCCTAAATAAGGTTCGTGTGCCATGCTCTGTAGAGAGCCGCACTCCACAACCCAATGTTCACCATCTAGGTACTGTGGAGTTGATGGACGGTAGAAGCGTCCCACTTTGGTTATTAGTGAGAAGTAACCTGCGACTGCCAAAGCATATGAGGCATCTGAACTTGATCTTCTCTTTTATTAGAAGGGGCTCTCAGCGCCCTGGGATGGGGCGTTCTGGATCTTGGACATTGCGGGTTTCAGATTTTAGCATCTTTGTTGATGTTACGAACCCAAGTGTGAGCTCTCCAGGTTCTAGACCCAGGATGGAAACCCACAATGGCTTCTTTATTCTCTTTTCTTCAAATAAGCGGGAGGGAGAAGAATTCCAATATTAGCTGAGCCATCTTGGTATTATTGCACTCATGACGCATAGTATAAAGATCTGCCATGAAACCTGTACACAAAGGTATGTCATCATTTATTATTATTATTTTATCTTTATATAATTTTGTTGTATTTTGGTTTTGGATAGACGATCCTTTTGGCGGGATCCTTCAGGGGTTTCTAGACTTCTTTACATTGATAGTTTTCTTGAAGTCTAAAAATAAATAAAAAAATTAAAAAAAAATTAAAAAAGTTTCTTAAATTCAAACTTTTCTAACAACAGTCAACCTACTCATATAGGAGCTATTATTACTTTTTATATTCTCTTCCCTATTTAAACACTCTGTTTTCTTCACTTTCCTATAACTCATAATCATTCAAAGAGAGTGTGAGTGTAGAAATGGAGGGAGCTTCTTCTTCAGTTCGTAAATTTATCAGTATCTGTGTATTTTGTGGGACAAGTTATGGGAAGGGTTTAGAGTTTGTAAATGCAGTAAGCACTGTTGGGAGAACACTTGCTACGATGAACATTCGTGTTGTATATGGGGAGGTAGCATTGGGTTAATAGGGGCTGTATCACTTTCTGCACATCTAAGAGGTGGTCAAGTTTTGGGTGTCATTCTTGAACCTTTAACTCGAAGAAACATCATTGGAAAGACAATTGGGCTGAAACTTCAAGTATCATCTATGCATGGACGAATGAGGACAACGCTTGAAAACTCTGATGCATTCATTGCCTTACTAGGTGGTTTTGGTACTTTGGAAGAAGTTTTTCAAATTATCTCTTGGGCCCAACTGAACATCCACCATAAACTCATAGGTTTGTTGAATGTTAATAATTTCTTTGATAATTTATTATCTTTTGTTGACAATGCTGTGGAACAGAGCTTTATCACACCTTCGACAATACGACTCCTTATATCTACTTCAACTGTTGATGAATTAATTGATAAATTATAAACTTTTGTTTATGAACCTGAACTAGTAATAGCTCAGATAGATTGGTCAGAAGGCAACAGCAAGGGAGGCAGCAAGGAACAAGAGTGTGATCTGGCACTTCATCTATAACTTTCTTTTATCTTTGGATTTATTTATCGTACTTTGTTTCTGTTTTAATTTGTGTAATGTTTCTCTTTTCAGTAATTGTAGTAACAAGTAATATCTTTTATCTTTTACCTATCTATGTTTTTGACATTGAGGATAATGTTGTGATCTGGTTGGGGGAAGGATGGTTGTAAAAAAAAACCTAAAAAAATTAGGAAGTGTGTTTATTAATATGTTTGTTGTGTTTATATATTTGTCAGTAATTTATTAACAACAAAAGTAATTAGGGATGACAGAGTAAGGAGTAAATTATTTACTCTTGAGACGCATCAAAATTGGTGGCAAAGTAAGGAGTAACTGGGTAGACAACTAGTTTGTATGGAAGTAGCAATTCAAATTCAGGAAAATTTACATGATTGAGTAAATTGTCTTCTTTTTTAAAATTCACATGCTTGGTTATGGATGTTAAATTAGTGGACTGAGAATGATAGAATTATGCCTTGTGAGATTTTGAGCCTATTGATAAATGGATTGAACATTTGTAGCATTCTCTTCTTTCTTGTGTGAACTTCACTTATAGAATTGTTACTCTAGAACTTGCTTTGATTCTTTTTGAGATTACATTTTCATATGCATACATAAATATGATTGATGCATTTTTCTTGAAATAGCTACTTTAATCAAATAGCCAGTCTTGCTTAGCATCATATTGTTTCAATATGATATCAAACACTCTTATGACTTCTTGAAAATTCTCTTGATTCCTAATATGATATCGAGCACTCTTATGACTTTTTTTAAATTCTCTGATTCCTGCCAATGTAAAGCATTGGAAATAGCCTATTTCCACTTACTTAACTCTTTTGAGCTTATTTGACTATTCTTTGTTTCAAACTCATTATGTACCTTAAATGAAAAATCATGTTCTTACCTGGCTTTAGGGAATAAGAGAATATTAGCTTTTTCATTGGATGAGTTCTTGAACAAGTGTGGGGGTGTGTGTGTAGAATGGTTGAAAAAAAATTATTTAAATGTATATATTATGTTCATCTTAAAAAAAAACAAAAAACAAAAAAATTGTGTAAAGAAGGGTCAACAAGGCAATAAAGGAAAGAAAAAAAATATGTAAAGGGAATTTGTATTAGGCGGAGTTGGGATGAACTTTCATGCTTGTTAATTGAACTCAGCTCTCATACTCTTTTATTCTCTTTGGTATTTAACTTGTCATATCCATATTACCTTCTCCTTTACCTTGACCCCATTACAATCTTGAATAAAGTCCTCATGATTTGTGTGTGCATGTGTTCTGAGTAGTGGAGAAGTAGAAGATAAGCAAGTTTATGGTAGTATAATTTTCATGGGTTGAATTGAGTGAAATACCTACCTTTTAAACACTTGAGGGATTGAAAGTGAATCTTGTGAAGATCTATCATTCTTGACTCATGCTTTTCAATTGAAGTTTCCTTACTTGTTGGTTTGAGATGTGAAGAAACGTTACCTCATAAATGTTTTGATTACTTGAATGATTGGTTGCTCTTCATTCTTAAATATTATTAGAAATTAAGTCTTTTAGAGTGTTTAGCTTTTGAGTTTGTGTCCTTTTTTTCCCTAGTTTTAGTCTTGTGTGTTTTACCCAAGAATGCAAAAAGCTAAGTGTGAAAAAATTTAATAATCACATATTTGATACATTAATAAACCCTTATTTTTAGTCATTTACACTCTCTATGTACTTAATTGATTGAGCTTGGTTATGTTTTGTAAGTTTGGACTCAAATTGAACTTAATTGATTTTTTTCAGCATGATTTACGTATTACATTATTTCTGTATTTTAGTCATATATTGAGTTTTAGATGTTTGAAAATTATGTATTTTATCTTGTTAGAAAGATAAGAGAGAGCTCTACAACTTTCATGAAGAGCTTGAGGTCAAAGTTAGACATCTAGTAGAACTAATTAGGCTTGGAAGTCAGAATACGAGTTTTGTTATTGGAACCTGAACAATGTGCCGTAATCAGAGCATAACTCGGGCTGTAAGATCTGGATTGGCTAAAATTTTGGTATCTACAATTTAAGACCCATATATACAACTTTCATGAAGAACATAAGACTCAAATAGGACTCCTTGGAGGTCATATTGAGCTTGAAAGTCAGAACAGAGGAGCTATAATTGGGCCTGAATATTGTACAGTAAGTAGGCCATATCTCGGGCTATAGGTGGCCTTTTGAGGTGATTCTAGTGGCATTTGAAAGCTAAGATCTAAGCCTACAACTTTTATGAAGACCACTTGGTCAGATTATGACGTATTAGATGACTTCAGAGCTAAATGATTTCAAAGAATCTTCATAATTTTTCACTCATCAAAAGTCATTTGGCATTTTTCACTCATTTTTCACTCATCCACTCACTCATGACTCAGCCCCCTTGTTATTTTGTATCTCTAATCCTCTATAAAAGGGAGCATTAGCTGATCATTTGGAGAGTCTTGGTGTTAGATACCAAAATCATGCTATTTTGTTGTTTGATTATCTTGTTGTAGTTTACTTTTATTCTAAATTGAAGTTATGTTCTTCTTCTTCTTCTTCTTCTTCTCTCTTTCTTTCTTCTTGTCTATGAGTAACTAAGTTTCATTTTACTTGGGTGAAAGGATGAAGCTCTTAGTAATGAAATAAGGTTAGATTCATTTTTTTCTTGTGCTTAAATGATATATTTTCAAGTGATCATTATACGTGTTGTATTTTATTTCCAATCAATTTAGAAACCCTCCTTGTAAAGTGGAGATCTTGATTCATTGTAGACAAGAGGTTGGCACAATGAATACTTGAGCTCATTTATAAGTGGTGGTGTTAATCAATAATTAAAGGAATCATAATATAATTACGTATATAACTTTTAATGAACTTTGATTGTTGTATTTTTCAATTGGAACCTCCATTATGTGTAGATTCTAATTGAGTTATAAAAATAATTAATCTTGTCCTTATTTTATTTACCAAGAGTAGATCTCCTAACCCAAGTAAATCTTTTTTATTTGTGACCACGTTTTATCACTTTTATTGTTGTGACAAAATATTTTCCTTACGTCAAATAAATTTTCCTTCATCAATTCCCTGTGGATCGACCTCGGACTCATGAGAATTTATTACTTGAAACAATCTACACTTGGGTTTGTAACTTTTAATCCGCATCAGCTAACATTTATCACAAACTCGAACATTTGCGAGGGAGTCAGTTTCCATTGTTGGCAAATAGTATTTAGCCCTAAATGCCTTTAGAGCTAGGGCTTTGCCCCCCAAGTGGTGTTTATAACTCCCCTCATGAACCTCGGCCAAGACATATTTTGCTTCCTTCGGTGTGAGGCACTTGAGTAGAGGTAAAGAGAAACCACGGCGGTATAGTTGTCCATTGTGGATAGTGTACTAGATCGTGATTTTGACTAGCTTGGAGGCCTCCTTTAGATCATCGGGTTGGGTCCTAGATTGTAAGTACTACATTATTAGGGTGAGCCAAGTACGTTTCATTCCTTCCACCTGGAAAATGGTTGTGTTCGAGATGGAAGGTAGAACAAGGGTCTCTTGGATCATGGAGCGATTATTACCTGAGCTCTTGGTACTGACCAATTTGGATAGGAGGTACGCCTTGGAGTTTTGCTCCTTGGGAATGTGCTCTATCCTAGCATCCTGAAAGTTCTTGAGGAGCTCTTGGACTATGGCCAAATATTTTTGGAGGAGGGGCTCCTTGGCTTGATAATCACCCCCGGATTTGGGAGGTCATAAGTTGTGAGTCGCTGAAAAGTGTGATCTTAGTTGCCCCCATATCTTTAGCCATTACCAGTTTGGTGATGCATGCTTCATACTTCGCTTGATTGTTTAAGGTGGGAAACTTGAACTTTAGGAATTCTCAACTGTTACCCATTCAGAATTTTCCAAAATCACCCCGACACTACTTCCCTTGGGGTTCGAGGAGCCATTGACGAATATGGTTCAAAAAATTCCCTCCAGCTCGTCGAGATCTAATGTGAGTTCTACCAGGAAGTTTGAGAGCGCTTGAGCCTTTACTGCTAGTCGGGGCTCATATACTATTCCGAACTCAAAAACCTCAATACACCAGGTGATCATTCTTCCAGTTAGGTCTGGCTTATGCAATATTTGACGAATAGGTTAGTCCGTCCTCACCACCACGGGATGGCACTAAAAGTACTGTTTGAGTCTTGTGGCCGTGGTGATAAGTGTGAAGGCAAGCCTTTCAATTTTTTGGTAGTGAAGCTCTAGGCCCTACAACACCTTGCTCACGAAGTAGACTGATTTATGTCCCTCCGGTGTCTCCTGGATCGATATTGAACTTACAGCCTCTTCATGAGATGAAAGGTACAAGTACAATGTTTCACTGGGATCTGGTCTTGTTAGTATGAGGGCAAAGGATAAAAGATTCTTTAATTATGTAAATACATCCTCACACTCCTGAGTCTACTCAAAATCTTTTCCCTTTTTGAGCAATCGGAAGAAGAGAAAAGATTTATAAGCAGTTTTAGCAAGGAAACATGTGAGGGCCACAATTTGGTCTGTCAGCTGCTATACTTCCTTAACACTTTATGGGTTGCGCATGTTGAGCACCGCTTGATATTTGTTTGGATTCGCCTCGATCCCGTAGTGAGTTAGCTTGAAGCCCAAGAATTTCACCACTTGGACCCCGAAGGCACACTTGTTCGGGTTGAACCTCATATTATATTTTTGAAGTTGTGCAAACACTTCTTCAAGATCCACAATGTGTGATTCGGCTTGAGGGGTTTTTACTATCATGTCATCGATGTACACCTCCAACATTTTCTCCACTTGCCCCTCAAAGACCTTATTCATCATTCTCTAATAGGTGGCTTAAATATTTTTTAGTCCAAAGGGTATAGCCCTATAGAAATAGTTTGCTCTGTTAGTGATGAAAGCAGTCTTATCTTCATCTCCGGAGTACATTAGGATTGGATTGTATCTAGAGTATGCATCCATAAAATGACAGCAAATGGAATCCGAAGGAGCTGTCAACTAGTTTGTCCACATTAGGGAATGGGTGTGGATCTTTGGGGTAGACTTTGTTTAAGTCTGTGTAGCCCACACACATTCTCCACTTCCCATTGGATTTCTTCACTAGGACTACGTTAGACAACCAAGTTGTGTAAGTTATTTCCCTGATAAAGTTGGCACTAAGCAGCTCATTGACCTATTCTTCAATAACCAACTGTCTTTTCAGCCCAACTTTCCTCTTCTTCTAGGAGACCAGCCTCGCATCCTTCCTTATATATAGGCGATGGCAAATGAAGGCGGGGTCAAGCCCAGGCATGTCGAAGGACGTCCAAGCGAAGAGGTCTTTGTCTTTCTTCAAGAGCTCAATTACCCAGTGCCTCTCTTCTTCCTCCGAATTTACTCCAATCTTGGTGACTTGATCTGGCTTGTTACCGAGTTGGAGCGGTTGTGGTTCACCCTCTAGCTAGGGTCTGGTACCACAGATTTCTTCACAAACGTCTAGCTCGATCATGAGGATATTGACTTAGTCTAGAACTGGGCTAAAGGTGCTGGCTTTTGCTTTCTTGGGCATTCAGCTGATCTCGAGCCTCTCGTTGTAGCATTTACACTCCATGATCTGATCCCTCTTGACCGTGACGACCTCATTATTCTTGCTGAGGAATTTCATGGCCAAGTGGATAGTAGATACCATGGCGCTAAGTGCATTCAAATCTGGACGGCCCAAGATAATGTTATACGTTAAGGGACAGTCCATGACCAAAAACTTGACCTTGGAAATCCTGAAGAGCTTAGTGCTTCCCAAGATCAGGTAAGTCTCAAAATAACCTGTCAAAGTGATCTTTTCACCAGTGAAACCAGTAAGCTCCCCTTCATAGGGAATTAACTCTAGGCATGGAACTTCTAGCTTTTGGTATAACTCTATGAGCATGATGTCAGCTGAGCTTCCCTGGTTAATGAAAATATGTCGGACCTCGCATTAGATGTTATCCTAGAAACCACAAACAGATCATCATGATCGGGGATAATCTCATCATTGTCTTCGTCTAAAAAGGAGATGGGTGGTGCCTTTCGATCTCCGGCCCATGGTTTGGGTGCGGAGTAGAAGATGCTCAACACCCCCAATCCTTAGCACTTTCTTCCAGGCACAATTGGACGATCCACCGCCAGTAAAACTAACTACAGTAGTATTAATGGTTCGATTGAACTAGATATAGCAGTCATCATTGTCATCTGATGAGGCATTTTGAATTTCACATTATCGGTTGTTAGTACCACGATGAGGTGGAGTTCGGGATCTTCTCCTAGGACTTCGGGTTCTCCTTCTTTGACACAGAGATGGGCTCCATCGAGGGCTGGCGTCCATTATTTTGGACATTGTTGATGCACTAATCTAGTCATCTTACCCTAATTAAGGACTCAATAGTGTCGCGGAGTTGGAAACAATCTTCAGTGTCATGGTCGTAGCCCTTGTGCCATGAACAATGCTTGTTACTATCCTTCTGCCCATGTTTCTTTAGAGGAGCTAGCCTCTTAATATCCCAGAACTTGGTCTGAAACATTTCCCTTAGGATTGTTGCGCATGGAGTATTCAGATGAGTGTAGCTAAAGTACTTGGCCCCAGGTGGATAGTCCTTAGAGGAGTTCTGATTGCTTTTCGGGTAAGAAAGCTCACCCTTCTCTAGGATCCTCTTAGCCTTAGTAACTTCCTCCTGGTTTTATGTGCTTTTGGGACTCCTGGTGATATTATTTCATGTTCTTTGGCTTTTTCTTTGCCAAAGATTGAAAAATCTATGAGTCAGTCTGGAGGCTGCTTCTGGCATAGTGGAGAGCAATACTCTCATTGAGTTTTTCCACATTAATACAAGTCATATTGAACCTCTTAAGGTATTCGCGAAGGGGTTTGTCACGCCCTTGGTGAATCTCAGAGAGAGATTCAATAAATCTAGGTTGTTCCTTGCTAGTAGTGTAGTGGAGCAAGAAACACTATCTGAGGTCCTGCGAGTTGAGGATGGATCCCTGTGGTAAGGTCACGAACCATTTGAGAGCCGTCTTCTTCAAGGAAAAAGGGAAGGCACAACATAGTAGTTGAGAGGATCTCCTATGGAAGTGCGTAGATTGGACGTAGACGTCCATGATTTCTTGAAGGTTCGTGGTCCCATCATAGAGCTCCACATTGGTAGGAAACTTGAAGTTTCTTAGAACTATATACTGCATGAGTTGGGCAAAGAAGGGCTACTCCTGATTGTTGAGGTCCAAGTTGTTATTAACAACATTGAACATTTCGACATCAGCGTGTAACATTCTCCTCTGGTCGTTGGCCCGTTCCGCCTTCCATCATCATGTAATGGCCTGGGTTGGCCTTCTTGCATAGAACATTCAAGATTCTCTAGTCTGTGGCACTATTCTTCTAGCACCGTAGCTTGTTGTTGCACCAAGTTCAGGAGGCAGTTTCTAGACATATCGGATTAAATCGTTCCTTTTGGATGGGACACATGATCATCAACTTCTTCATTCCTGGATCCTAGGCGCTGGTGCACTGGGATTCTGGGCCCATTATCATCGACTCCATTCACGCGGTGACCAAGCCGATCCCTCACAATGGTCCTGCTCGATGGGTGAGGGCTTTCATCAGAAATTGAGGTTTCATGCCCATTGCGTAGGTGCCTAGTGTTGGACTCTTGGCTCCTCATGGCGGAGGTTTCAACAGTTGGTGGTGGGACAAGGTGAGGACGATGGTGTGTCGTTAGTCCTTGCTTTTGGGCTGCGGTGGTTGGCGCAGCATCTCTTCTCCTAGAGTTCTGTCTCATGTTCACCATGGCTGAGTAGGAATAGGAATTTAAGAGTTCCCACAGATGACGCTAATGTTCAGTAGTGGATACTGATGTGTACCTGATTAGGGATGAACTAGTGGTTTCCTCTTTGCGCAGCAGCAGCAATGCGTGTTGGAATAGAGGGGTTGGTACCTGCAAAGACACTCCAACGGTCAAGTCAGGTTGTGCGCAATTAAGATTTATGTTAAAGAGCAATAGATACCTATTAGAGGTGATTGAGCCTGGTATTTATAGAAGTTGGGTAGGTGATACGTTTCCTTAATAGTTGCAGATGATTTCTATAAAATCAAAATGTTAATATTGCAGTAATAAGCAGTCAAAGGCGATTATGAGCACTATTGTTACGCAAGATCATGATTGACAGTTATGAATACTAATAGGATTTATCCACTGCGAAAATCTCGCAATAATGCTACTATTACTTAATGTCGTGGTCCAACATCTATTGTGATGGGATCTCAGTAGTGTATCATGAATTTTTGCATGAATGTCAATGACGAACTCCTACTTAATGCGTGTCAGGTTGACCCATGAGACAAGATTCTAGATTGTGGTCCAAAACACTTTTTATGTGAATGGGAAATATCAGTATACTCTTTAGTAGAAGAAACGAGGGGAAAAGAAAAAAAGAATGAAGAGAAAACACTTTTTATGTGAATGGGAAATATCATACTCCAATAATTACATTATAATTTATTTGCTTGGAGGGACTTCCTAAAAAAATACTTCAAATTTGATTTCATCAATCTCTTATGTGAGAGATTACTTGGAGACGATATTTAATGAATAATCTCAAAGACTCAGTCTTCCGGTTAAAAATATTAAAAGAAATTTAAAGTCTTAGTCTTTGATAAGCATTTTTCTTTTAGCTGTTTCCTCCAACTTGCAGTTACAATGCTGGAGAAAACATGGAGTTCGGAAACGAAACATGAGAAGAGTAGAGTTTAAGTTCAACCCAAGTTGGGTTTATAGTTTTTTTCTTTCGATATTGCTACATATAGTTTTACTTATTTAAATTTTGGTTTTTTATCATTAAAGTGTCATTCCCAATAATTTTCATTCATTTAAATTTTAATCTACATAATTTTTACTCATTAAAATATTAATTTATATTTTTATGAAAGATTGGTCCTTCTAATTTTAATTTATTAAAATATTAGTTCCTGACATATCGAAATCTAAATGAATAAAAATATAGGAATGAATATAAAAAAATTATAAAGATCAATATCCAAATAGAAAAAATTATAAAGACCAAAATATTGTTTTAAAAAAGGAAAAAAAATTTCCATTTTAAGTTAATATTCACTTTATTATTTAATAATTTTTTAAAATAAGAAGAATAAAATAAAATAATAATCATATAACTTATGTAAATTAATTGTATTATATCCTTTTAATTATTCTTTATTATTTTTAACATTTTACAATTTTTTAAATTTAGAAATAGAAAGAATAATATTTTCTTTCTTTTTTTCTTCATATTCCTCTATCCATACATACCTTGGACTGTAATCTAATGTAATGATTGACGAAATTGAAATGACGCCAGTGCACTAGCCTTCTCGATATAATTAATAAATAAGAAGTTAGAAATTATGGCGAAATCTTCAATTATTCAACAGTTTGCTTACTTTTATCCGTAGATAATTTTCCTGGCTTTTGGCTAAGATAAAAGCCGTATATATAAATATAAATATATTGGAAAGACTGAGGTCAACAGAAACAAATTGGGGTTTATATTTTTTAATATCAATTAGCTATGGACTATGAAGCATAAATATGGACATGAAATATGAAATATGATACGGATATAGTTATAGAGATACACTAAATTCAAAAAATTATAAGATACGGATATGATATATATATATATATAAAATTAATATTTAAGTAAATTAAAGAACTTAGTTTATGTATATATATAATTACAAAATTTAAAAAAATTCATAATACATTATTATCATTTCTATAAAATTGAATATTTATAATATTTTAATATATGTTATATGTGTCAATATTTGCTACCTAGTAATCCCTTTTCAAAAACATAGAGCATAATTTTATTAACATTTTTTAAAAAATCTCATAAACTAATTTCTCCTAATAGAACTAATCATATACAAGTACATGTGCATCTAAAAAAAATAACTAGAGGGAATAATGATGTGAGGTAAGCTTCGGTGACGACGAAGTAGACGACTTGGTATAAACAGAGGTAGGAGGAGCAGATGAAAATAGTGGTGTGTGAAAAGATAAAACTTAAAAGTCTAATAGTGACGTGTGAAAAGATAAAATTTAAAATACTGATATGAGAAAATAGTGGCTTGGAACGTCAGTCATGTGTTGGGTTTAGGTGAGTTATAAGCTTACTAATTGGACGTTAATCATGGAAACTGATTTAAAAAATATATATATTAATGGTCGCGTCCAAGTCATGTTCTAGACGTGTTCAAGCATGTCCGAGACGTGTCCAAATCCAAAAAAATAATTTTTTTAATCAGACACACAGGACATGTGTGTCGTATGCGCATCCTCATATATCTTACATAGATACATGTCCAACACGCGGTCACGTCTAAAAAATGATGTGTCCGTAGTTCATAGTCTACGGACAATGGCCACACAATCTTTATTGCTTTCCATGTATTATTTCAATTCTTTTATTGGCCTCTATTAGATCTAGAATTGAATGGAAAGTGAAAGGTGAACTTTTCATTAACTTAGTTGTATTTATTCAGCGATTGTAGTCAATAACTGACAAATTAATATAATTGTATTGGTTACAACAATATAACTAATTACAACAAACTTATAACTGACTACCTAACTAGATTGCTGATTGGATCTCTCTCTAGATCATCTAATACTCCCCTTAAGATGGGAGATAGATGTTAAGAACACCTATCTTGCATAATAACTTCTGGAATTGGGGTGCAGGTAGTGTCTTTGTTAAAACATCAGCTAGTTGAACTTGAAATAAGGAATGAACATGAACTAATCGAAGCAAGTCTACAATCACCTTTTCTTGCACAAAATGGAAGTCAATATCATATGCTTTGTTCTCTCATGGAATGTTGGATTTGAGCCAATATAGATAGCGACTTGATTGTCACAAAAGACTAGAGCAAGATAAATGGGAATCTCAAAATTTGATAAGAGATTGGAAATTCATGTGATTTCACTAGCCACTACTGCTAAAGACCAATACTCGACTTCAGCTGAGGATCTAAATGAAAGAATTGCAGAGAAAGGTTTAGTCAAATGTACCAAACCTATTGTATAGCATATATTATATAGAGACTGTTGAAAAAATACAATGAGTAACTTACGGCTAGACAGATTTATATGCCAAATATAGAACCTATGCTAAACAAAGAAAAGTATATACATGGAAAGTTGACAAAAAGAATCATATCAAACAGCTAGAGGCAGAACGTTGGTGATCTCCACAATTAGAGGGAGCTAATGATATATTCCTATCTTGACTTATGTCAATCATTGCACAATTAGTGTGATCTGCAAAATTAGAGGGAGTTGGTGATAAGTCTATCTTAACACCCCCCTCAAATGAATGGGGAGGTCACAAACCATGACTTTGTCTTTCAGAAATTGGAACTGAGAAGATGTCAGACCCTTTATGAAAATATCAGCGACTTGTTCTGCTGTAGAGATATAGCGAGTACTAACGTCCTTGTTCAGAACCTTTTCTCGAATAAAATGAAAATTTACCTCGATGTGTTTAGTGCGAGCATGATAAACTAGATTGGCAACAAGAGCAATTACACTTTGATTGTCACACCAAATCACAGGGGGAAAAGGAAGAGGCACATGAAGATCCTTAAGGAGCATACGCAGCCAATAGAGTTCATTAACCACCATTGCCAAAGCTCGGTATTCAGCTTCGGTACTGGAGCAGGAAACCACACCCTGCTTCTTTCCACACCACGATATCAAACACGGACCCAAAAATACTCCATAGCCAATAGTTGATCGTCGATCCCGAGGATCTCCTGCCCAGTCAGAATCGCAATAAGCATGAAGACTTAGAGACTGAAATATAGGCCATGGTCTACTGTACCCTTAAGATAGCACAAGACTCTTTTGGCTGACTTCCAATGAAGAGCCATGGGAGAATGGAGATGTTGACATAGCTGGTTCACGGAGTATGCAATTTCAGGTCTAGTTAAGGTACAATATTGTAGCACACCAACCAATTGCCTATAACCAGTAATATCCTCCACGGGCTCATTGTCTGCTGTAGACATTTTTTCGTTGGAGACACAAGGGGCTGGGTATGGCTGTACACCAACCATCCAAAAGCGATGAAGAATATCAAGAATATACTTACTTTGGTGCAAATGAAGTCCATGAGCATCCCTGGAGGCTTCAATGCCCAAGAAGTAATTGAGTTCACCGAGAGCTTTCAAAGCAAATTCCTGCTTAAGCTGAGCAACAAGGCGTTGTATAGAAGTAGAACATGAGCTAGTAATGAGGAGATCATCAACATATATTAGTACAAAAATATGGATGTTGCCATGATGAAAAGTAAACAGGGAGGTATCAACAGGTGAACCAGTGAAACCAAAATCAAGTAGGCTGGTTGATAGACGAAGGAACCATGCTCAAGGTGCCTGTTTAAGGCCATAAAGAGCCTTTTTAAGTCGACAAACATGCTCAGGAAATTGGGAATGGACAAAACCATATGGCTGCTCGATGAAAACTTCCTCCTCAAGCTTTCCATGTAAGAAAGCATTGGAAACATCGTACTGCAAAACAGGCCAGTCAAAAAAAAAAAACAAATAGTGCTAAAATAACCCTCACTGTGGCAGATTTGATCACCGAACTAAAGGTCTCAGTAAAATCAACACCATTAATCTGTTGGAACCCCTTAGCCACAAGTCTCGCCTTATAGCGATCCACACTTCCATCGGCCTTTTGTTTGATCTTGTAGACCCATTTGGTACGAATAATGGTGTGATCATGAGGATGAGGAACAAGATCCTAAGTGTCATTGGCAAGGAGTGCATCATATTCTTGTTGCATTGCTTGCTGCCATTCTTACGACAAAATAGCTTGAGAAAAAATGTTAGGTTCAACAGGTTTAACCATACTGGTATATGCACGGATGGGATGCTTGGAGGCATAGAAAATGTGGAAATTTGGAAATTCCTTGGGACAGAGAGAACCAGTCTTGGACCGAGTGACCATTTGATGGTGAGGAAGGTCAGAGATTGCTGAGGAGGGTGGCAGGTCGATAGGTGGTGTGGAGGATTGAATTTCATCAGGAATGCTTGGTGAGTTTGACTCGGGAGTCAAAGGCTGGCTTTCTGCAGGTGAAGGATCATATTGTAGTTGAGTCAAAGGTTAGCTTTCTGGGGATTCTGTAGGTGAAGGATCAGATTATAGTTGGGAAATAAAAGGAGAGAGATCAAAGGACATACCTGATTGGGAAACACCCGATGCTATAGGAAGACGAGAGGAAGGCCAAACCCTTGCTGGAAACAAATGCTCATCAAAGGTGACGCTGCAGGAGATGTACACCTTATGAGTAACTGGATCAAGACAACGGTATCCATGATGATGTGAGGAATAGCCAAGAAACACACATTGTTTGCTACGAAAGGAAAGTTTATGAGGTGTGTAAGGTCTTAACAAGGGATAGCACGCACAACCAAACGTTCTTAAGAAAGAATAGTCAGGTGTTTGAGCAAACAATTTAGTGTAAGGAGATATGTTATCTAAAACAGGTGTAGGCATTTGATTTATTAGATAAATAGCAGTCATAAAGGAATCAACCCAAAACTTTGTAGGTAAATGTGATTGAGCTAATAAAGAGAGCCCGACTTCCATAATATGTCTATGTTTCCTCTCAGCTAATCCATTTTGCTGAGAGGTATATGGACATGAAAGGCATTGATGAATGCCACATTTACGTAGAAAGTCCTGAAATTGATTAGACAAGTATTCACCACCATTATCACATTGAAGTTGTTTGATTGTAGCCAAGAAGTGATTTTCAACCAAGGCTTTAAAATGGGCAAATGATGAAAAAACTTCAAATTTATTGCGAAGTGGGTAAACCCATGTAAAACGAGAGAAGTCATTTATAAACAGAACATAATATTTATGACCTTCATTAGACATAATAGGTGAAACCCAAACATCAGTATGAACAAGATCTAAAGGACACAAAGTGACTCGACAAGACTCACCAAACGGTAATTGTTTGAAATTTCCCAATAAACAAGATTGACAAACAGAACTAAGATCAAAAGATCCAGAAATAAGCAAATTAAATGACTTGACTAAGCCTTTTGTTATTTATGAAGATGGATGACCAAAACGTGAGTGTCATACATCAAGAGTAGTGCGAACACCGACAATAACAACATTTGTTCGTGTGTTATTAATAGATTTTCGATCAACTGGAATAGGGTATAGCCCTCCTTCACTCTGACCTGTTAGCAACGTTTGTCCCATGAGGTTGTCCTTGACAAAAAAATGAGAGTCAGTTAGAATAAAGAAGCAATTGTTGTCAATACATAACTTATTTATTAACAAAAGCTTGACTGCAGCTTGTGGATAATGGAGGACATGTTTTAAGTGCAGTGTTGATTTAGGTGTATGCAAGGTGACTTTACCAGTATGTTTAATTTGTATACCATTACCATTCCCCACTGCTACTTTGTCATCTCCTTGATATGGTTCAGTCAGGTGAAGGTTACCAATATCAGCAGTAACATACTGATTTGCGCCACTGTCAACATACCAGGTGTTGTCGCCATGAAGAGAGTTGGACTGTGCAACCATTGCTGTGAGTTATTGGGGTGGATGTCTCCCTTGATAGTAGTAATCATAGCGATGGAAACAATCCAATGCCATGTGATTCTTCTTGCCACAAATCTGACATGCATATGGATCAAAACTTGGATCATTGGCCCATACAGGTACCCAGACAGTGTTGTTTGGGACAGCAACATTGCTTCCAATGTGACCCGATTTTTGTGCAAGAATAGGAGCAGGATTGTGCGTTGTTGTCTGCCAATTGTGGTTATTATTTTTCCTATTCTTTGCTCCACCAGGTTTATTTGCAATCATAGCGAAATTGTTATGATCAACTTGCACACTTCGCTGTTGAGTTTCAAGAAGAGCGTCAAATGCAAAAAGTTCAGACTAAAAATCAGTAAGAGATAAGGACTTCTCACGCTGTGCAAAATAGCAGTTAGAGATAAAAGGTGTGTAGGTTGTGCTAAGACCTCCAATGATGTGAGAAATTAAGTCTTCCTCCACAACTGGCTTGCCTACAGCCACCAATTGATCTGCAAGATGTTTTGCACTTTCAATGAATTCTGAGCATCTCTTTCCTCCTTGTTGTAAGCCTTGCAGCTGGCATTTCAATTGATTGACATTGGAAGTTGAGGGAAATGCGAACCGGTTTGCTAAGGCAAGCCATGCTAGGCGAGCAACCCTCATGCCATAGACCATAGAAAGAACCTTCTCCGAGATGGTAGACTTCATCCAAACCAAGACAAACTGATTTTTTTTATGCCATAGGATGAAGTCAGGACTAGTTTCACGAGTGTCTTTAGCTAAAATAGGAGGTAAGAACTCTTCTGGGCATGGTTCAATACCATCCACGAAGCCCAGAAGATCATGAATACTAAGAGCACCTTTAATTTGAGAGGACCAATTCAAGTAAGAGGCAGGTCCCTCTAGTTTCATAGAAACATATTGTATTAAGTTGTTTGGTGGAACGAAGGTTGCAGCGGAAGACATTATTTTCACAGGATCGGGCTTAAGCCAATCAAGCTTGTGATACCATGAAAGAATTGCAGAGAAAGGTTTGGTCAAATGTACCAAACCTATTGTACAGCATATATTATATAGAGACTGTTGAAAAAATATAATGAGTAACTTACAACTAGATAAATTTATATGCCAAATGTAGAACTTATGCTATACAAAGAAAAGTATATACATGGAAAGTTGACAAAAGGAATCATATCAGACAGCTAGAGGCAGAACGTTGGTGATCTCCACAATTAGAGGGAGCTAATGATATATTCCTATCTTGGCTTATGTCAATCATTACACAATTAGTGTGATTTGTAGAATTAGAGGGAGCTGGTGATAAGTCTGTCTTAACACACAGTGTTTTGGCATTTTTATTTCTAGGAAATCAGAGAGTTCCCAAGGAATCAGAGGATCGCCTTGTGTCAATGCAATTCCCCCAATCCTCATCAGCATATGCTTTCAATATATCTGAGTGATGATTGAGAGGAAAATAACAGAACTTAACCAGGAGCCCTTTTAGATACCTGAGCAGATGCTGGAGAGCATGTAGATGTGGCTCACGTGGCTTAGACATGTATTGGCTCAATTTGTTGATAGCAAAAGTAATATCAGGTCTGGAAATTGTGAGGTAAAGTAGGTGGCCTATGATCCATCTATACATGGAATCATCTTGCAGCAATTCTCCATCATCAGCATTCAATTTTAGATTTGGGTCCATAAGTAAAGATGTAGGTTTTGATCCAATGGAAAAAGGTATAATGGCAGAAGAATTATCAGCCATGAAGGCAAATGATACATGGATTGTTGTCCTCTAACCCCCGGTAAGCACACCATAGGGTGTCCATAGATATATAAAGTCAAATACAAGTTCGATGGTTTCTAAAGGATTGGAGGAAGGGGAACACAGCGTTGTTGATGGTTTAGAAAACGTTAAACAAGGCTCCATTCAGTTCAATGGAGAAGTTTTTGGCAACATATTTAGACGCAAGAGGGAAATTGAGAAAAGATTACGACATCTAGAGGAGTTTTGAAACTATTGATTCTATATTTCTCTAAATCCTTGAAAAAGACCTCCAAAGGGAGTATAATGCCATCCTCAAACTAGAAGAATATCTATGATATCAAGAATCTAGATAAAAATGGGTCAAGTTTGGATGCAGAAATACTAGCATTTTTCATGCTCGAACAATTATTCGTTGGAAGAAAAATAAAAATAATGGGCTATTTCTTGGTGATGAATTTTGGTGCTCTGATGATGAGACTGTTAAGGAGGAGGCACTCAATTTTTTTAAAATAGTGGTTTGCCCCTCGGAAGCAGCTCACCTTACATCCATGGTGCTCTAGCTGTCTCCATTGCTTAGTGAGGATGAGGTCAGCTAACTCTTCAAGCTGGTAAGTAAGGATGAAGTCTTGAAAGCTCTAAATGGTATGGACTCTTTTAAAGCTTCGGGTCCGGATAGCTTCCATCCTTTTATCTTTAAAAATTATTGGCAGATAATTGGAGATGATGTTTGGTGGGTTGTGCGAGATGCTTTCATTACTTGTAGTTTTGACCCTCGTTTGGTAGAAACTCTCATTACTCTTGTCCCCAAAGTTGATCAGCCTACCCGATTGAAAGAATTTCGCCCTATTATGGCCTTTACAATGTTGTCTGTAAGCTATTCACAAGTTGTGTCCATTTATGGCCGATCTAATTTGGAATTTTCAAAATAGTTTCATTCTAGGTCGTGCACCTCATATAATATTATTATGGCCCAAGAAGTTCTTCATTCAATGAACAAGATGAAAGACAAGAAAGGTAATCTTGTTTTTAAAAATTGATTTAGAGAAAGCATATAACAGGGTGGGTTGGGAATTACTTAGAGTAACTCTCATGGAATTTGGCTTTCCGTCTAGCATTGTTTCGCTATTTATGAGCTGTGTCAAGGCCTCATCTCTCACTCTCCTTTGGAATGGAGACAAGCTTCCTGCTTTCACTCCCTCTAGAGGTCTTTGACAAGGTAACCCATTGTCACCGTGTTTATTTGTCATGTGCATGGAAGAGTTCGGCTTTCTTATCAATGAAAAAGTGAGTGATAAATCTTGGTTGCCTATTCATTTGTCTAAAAGTAGCCCATCAATATGTCACCTATTCCTTGCCGATGATGTACTCCTCTTTACTAGAGCAAAAACATCCTAGGTAAGAATGGTTACTTTTATGCATGATGAGTTCTGTAAAGCCTCCGATCTGAAAGTTAATCTAGCTAAATTGCAGGCTATTAGCTCTTCCAATGTTCATGCTAAGCATAACAAATTCATTGAAATAAGTCCTATTCAATTTACCACCTGCTTGGATCGTTATCTAGGATTTCCTCTGTTGTAGGGGCGTGTCAAGAAGGATGACTTTAATTTTCTAATTGATAAGGTCCAATCCAAGTTGGCTATATGGAAAAGTCATTTATTGAATAAAGCATGGAAGCTCACCTTAGTCAACTCGGTCACGACGTCTATTCCTAAATATTACACCATGCAAGCTCTTTGGTTGCTTGAGACAACTTACCAGCATCTTGATTCTATGGCCAAGAACTTTCTTTGGGGTAATAATAATAGTGATGGTTGTGGGCTGTAGAAGTTAGGATAATGATATACTGGAGAGTGGACTAACTTTTGCTAGTTTTGTGGTAACCAGTCAACTTCCTGATTCATAATCTTTAGAATCGATTCTTAATTTCCCCTTTCATTGATTTGGTGCTTAAAGTCTTTTATTTTTTAAAAAAATACAGGTGTTTAATTGTCCTATAAAATAGATATTCAGCCACTATTTTATCTGAGATCGAATTGAAAGGATCATCACATGACTTGGTAAGTGTGACCATTTGGATTAGCTTCTCTTGCAAAGACAAGGGTTTATTTTAATATATAATCCATTGGGGAAAAAGCTGTTAATGTAGATGATAGTGTTTTTTTAAAAAATTCTTGCTAACGCATGTCTCCAAGCAAAAAGGTTAGGAAATTTGGTTCTCTTTATTAGAAATTTTGGTTCAGCTTTTTTTTTTTAAATAATCTTTTGGACACAAATAATCATCACGTCTTACAACTGTAACTGCGCCAATCAAATCTTGATAGAAATTTATCGGATTTATTAATTTCAAATTTATGACATATCAATACATATAAAATATTTTAAAGTTATTTTGAAAAAATGCCAATGAAAAAGTCATTATTGAAATCCTTAAAAGTAATCTCAATGAGAAAGCGATATTATTCCTATTTCACAGTAGTCGTTCACGGGTCAATATCAATGAGACAATTGTACGCACTAGAGTGGCTAGAAATATGAGTCTCTCCCTGTATATATATAGAATAACTAAAATAGATTAAACCTACCCACTATGACAAGCTCATATACAAGACTCATAAAATAAAACACACATATAAATAATGTTTTAACAACAATAGGTTCATTAACAATATTGATTACAATTTGGAATAAACAAAATGCTCTAATAATTTTGACATACAATTAATCTGAGTTTTATAAAATTACAATATGATTTATGCTAGTTCATAAATAAAAATTCTAACATTCTCTCACTTGGACAACATAAGTCACATTACATCACATTTAATAAGAAAACGGATAATAGAACTTAGAACCTCTTGAGCCAGTACAATAACCAATGAAGAAACTACTAATGATTTTGGGATCAAACTTCTTTAAATATGAGTTATAAAGTCTCACCTCTGCCCTACAACCCTAAACACAGAAATGCCTCAAGGTATGTTGTTTGCCTATCATAAGCTCATATGGAGTCTTTAGCATAGATTTACTTGCCACAGATTCAATATATAAGCAATGGCCTTCAAGGCATCTTCCCACAAGAATTCTGGAATAGTAGAATGACTAAGTATACATCTCACCATATCCATAAGAGTACGGTTTCGCCTTTCTGCAACTCCGTTTTGTTATGGAGTGCTAAACATGGTGTATTGTGCCTCAATACCACAGTCTTGTAAGAACCCAACAAAAGGTTCAGGATTTCTAATAGTTTCATCATACCTGCCATAGTACTCATCACCCCTATCAGACCTCACACATTTGATATGCTTATTAAATTTCAATTCAACAGCGACTTTGGATGCTTTAAAGACATCCATAGAGTCATATTTCTCACGCAGCAAATCAATTCACCTGTATATAGAGAAGTCATCAATAAAAGTGATGAAGTACCTAAAAACTACCCACAACAATAAGAGTAATGGGCCTACAAATATCTGTATGAATTAAATGTAGTATTCCTTTACTCCTGGTAACCCCACTTTTTCTGGCTCCAGCTATAAGTTTCTTTTTTATACAATCAACACATATATCAAAATCAAAGAAGTTCAGATCATGAAGAATATTCTCCTTAATCAACCTCTTCATTCTCTCTCTAGAGATGTATCCTAAATGTTTGTACCACAACATAGAAGAGTTTTCAGCAACTCTACCATGCTTGTTCCCAACAACATTATTGATATCTAAACATCATTAGATCAATATAAGGGGTTAATATTTAACATATAAATGTCATTAGATGAAACTTCATAAATAACCAAAATGGAATCATAAGGTAGGGAAACTCTCCAATTACTAAAATGACGTGATAGTACAACTATCCAAAATAGAAACTAGAAACAAGTCCTTTCTTATAGAGGACATATAGATGGTGCCTTTTAAGCCTAAAGAATATCCAGTACACAGCTTTAAAGAAATAACCCTTATATACTCTACTTTAACACTAACTATATTTCCTATATGATCAGCAATTCTACTTCACTTGGTTTTCACATATTTTGAACTCTAGTAATGAGCTTGTAACGTGAGTAGTTGCACCAATGTCTAACCAACAAGTATTAGAAAGAACATTAATAAGATTGGATTCAAAACACATTAGAGCCAGGAGTTCAACTTCCTTCTTCTTAATCCAATTATTAAACTCTATACAATTAGCTCGTTTGAGCTAATCCACAAATTTCGTGGCGCGTTTACAATCACCATTCACACCATCATGCTTAGTCTTGGTCAACACAAAGATGTCACAAGCCCTTCTAGATCTGTCAAAAGCTTTACAAATTTGGTTGACATTATCCGCTTCATGAAAACTCTCCTTAATGGCTTTGTCCATGCTATACTTTATTGTCATGAGACAAACTTCATTAGAATGATCCCATCTTTCACATTTCACCATAATCGCAGCTGAAAACATATCTATGGGCTTCGGGGCTCATCCACAGTGAGAGCAACATCAATAATAGAGATGACCAGAAATAAACTCATTGACTCAAACCAGTCCTTATAATTAGTCCCACACAACTTTATCAAAACATTTATTTTCATTAGAAAAGTTGAATTAATATTTTAAAGGGAGATTTTCTTGTCGAATATTTCAATAAACAAGATGAACAATAACCACAATGGAGCTCTCGCATGCAATTATAATCCCGCCTAAGGGTCCCAAATTACAACACATGAGTAAGCTCCCACAGACATTAGAATCATATCCCTAAAGCTAGTACCGAGAGGATACTGAAAACTCTAAAGACATAACATCAACGCCTTTAACAAATCATTAAGAATTATATTAATAAAGACAAACTGATAGGGTAAGCGCATGATCAAAATAATCCCCAATGCCACAAAATACAATATTTTATCAACAAAATAGCACATTACCACAATTGGTCCCGCGAAGGCACACAATCATGCAAAGTGCCCCAAAATAATATTACTTAACAAATCATTAGGAATTATATTAATAAAGGCAAACTGAAAGGGTAGGCGCATTATCAATATAATCCCCAATGCAACATTATTAACTAAATATCAACAAAATGGCACCTCAAAATAATTGGTCCTGCGAAGGTGAGCTCATAATCATGAAAGGTGTCCAAAAGTTCCACAACATTTTAAATAATTACTCTCAGAACAAAATTGCATAAAAAATAACAAGAAATAACAATATACAATATTTTACATAGTATTTTATGCACAAAATAACACTGAAATTATTTCAGTGACTAAACAATATCAAGTTTAAGAGTACATATTGTACAACACTCTCAATAGTGTCACAATCATGTTGAAAAAATTCCAGATCAAAACTTGGAGTGTATACAATAATTTTTAACATTATGCACTATTATATATACAACATAATATCAAAATTATTTAAATAATCAGATAATACAAAATCTGAGAGTGTGCAATATATACGATATCCAATAGCATCACAATTATGCAAAGTGCTTCAATACAGTACTACAATACTTTAAATAGCAAATCTCATAATCAAATCGCATAAATAACAACAAAATGAATAATTTTCAAAATATTATATATTAATTTATGCACAAAATAACACCAAAAATTATTTAAGTGGCTAAACAACATCAACTCTGAGAGTGCATAATATATACCATGCCAGTAGCATCACAATAATACACAAAAAATTTCAAAGTCAAAAGAGGAGAATACTATATATTTTTAACAATTTTAATCTCTAGAAATTTTAGAATAAATAATAAATAGGCATGAAAAATAAATAAATAAAATTCTTTATGAATTCACAATATTATAATTCAATATAAATATTTTTTAGACTTAAGATAATCTGAATAAAATTATTTCACTAAAATTTTATATTACACACAACTTCAAAATAAATAGGATTTTGAAGTCCATTACTATGCACGAGAATTTTTTATTACACAGAGAAGAAAATAAACGAAGAAAGAGGAGGAGTGTTGCACAAAAACAAGAAGAAGAAGAAAAAAAGATTGGATGCGCCATGCATAATGCCGCGTGAGAAAACAAATTAGATATTGCAACAAAGCACGTTGCTTGAGACACAACACATCAAGGACGTGATCATCCAAATTTTTTAAAGAAAACTTTGAATTGAAGATCACATACTTTAATATTTCTAATTTATATAATTTTAAACCTCATATATTTTGTAGATAAAATCAAAATTGATAATCATAATTAGGATTAAAAATCGTTCTGATATCAATTGATAGAAATTTATTGGATCTATTAATTTCAAATTTATGACATATCAATATATATAAAGGTTTTAGGGTTATCTTGAAAAAACGTCGATGAAGAAGTCATTGTTGAAACCCTTAAAAGTAATCTCGATGAGGAATATATATTACTCCTATCTCAAAGTAGTTGCTCTTGCGTCAGTATCAACGGGGCAACTTTATATACTAGAGTAGTTAGGAATAGAGGCTTCTCCTTGTGTGTGTATATATATATATATATATATATATATATATATATATATATATAATAACTAAAATGGGTTAAACTTACTCACTATGACAAATCCCTATACATGACCCATAAAACAAAACTCGCATATGAGTAGTGCTTTAATAATAATAAGCTCATTAACAATACTGGTCATAATTTGGGTTAAACAAAATGTTCTAGTAATTTTGACATCTAATTAATCTGGATTTTTTAAAATTACAATATGATTTATGCTAATCCATAAATAAAAGTTCTAACAAATCTTTGACAATTCAGAATTATGATGGGTTATAGGTTGTTTCCTATGATTTTAGAGTTTTTCGTAGTTGGCATTAATGCATAAGAGATTGAAATCGTTAAAGGGATTTCATCAAGGAAGCACGGACACGGCAAAATGCTTGCCGTACCGGTGTCGGACACGATTACGACACAAATCCACGTGTCCATGTACGGTGTCCGACCTTATTTTCTCCATTTTCGTGTTTGATCGCTCTCGACACGGCCGACACGGCTCGGACTCGACCCACAACCGACACGGCCCACCTCTAAAATGCCAAGTTTAAAGTTCCCGTAGCTCTCCTTCATCCTCCACCGAAAAACACCGTAGCGGCACGCTGCCTCCTTCATCTTTCTTCTCTCCCATTCAACTTCACGGCGATAGTTTTCGGTCACCGACGCTCCAAATGATTCAAGCATTGCTAGACTTTTTTTCCAGGTAAGACATGAAAAGAATACGACTAGCATTTTCTGTTCAAGAGTTGAAATCAAACACGGATCGGAGAAAAGGTGAAATGCTTTAAAGTAAAAAGTTTGTATAACAAATGCTTATTATACTAATATTTTATTGAATGCTTTTTCGAGAAAGTTTGTAAACAAATGCATATTATACTAATATTTTATTGAAATTTAAAACTGCGTTTTTAAAATTATTTTAATTGTCTTTTTATAATACTAATAGTATAATACATATTTTGTCTTTTTAATACTATACATAATCAGACAATGTAACTTTTATGATTTAACTTTTGATTTAGATATATTTGATTATAAAATAATAATAATTGATAAAATAAAAATAAGTGAGTGTTTATAACTTTATATCTTAAAATTTAATTTTAAATCTATTTTATAATGTATAAATATTTATATGTTTAATTTTTGGTATTGATAACATTTATTTTATATTTTATTATACAACGTGTCTTAAGAGATTGAAATATTTTTTCAAATGTGTTGTGTCGTCGTTAAAGGGTCTATGCTTCCTAGGATTTCATTACTTGGTGTCTTATGTATGTGTGTGTATATAGATGTATATTATATTCTTTGGTTTAATTGATTATTATGGTTATTTGCCATATGTGTGAGACATTATGAGGTTATCTTACCTTCTGCATTCATGAATGATTTTAACTACTCATAAAGTTTCTTTTTTATTATTCACTTCTGAAAGTTTACATGAAGGGATAATTGAATGTGTGTGTATATTCCTTGCTTAGGTGTTATATTACTTTTATTATGGACTGTATGTTCTGAAAGTTTTTTATCCATTTTTTTGAGCTTTTATGGGCTTTTTATTATTCATTCTTGCTTTTCAATTAATAATATGTTTCTCACTTGCAAGGTCTTAGAGATAAAATAAAAGTAATTCATGTGTCTTTATATAACAACTTAATTTTTTGAGGGAGATGATTCATAATATAGTATTAGATTTTATATGACAAAGTGATCTAGAGTTCGATCCTTACTGTCTTCATTCTTTTAATTATAAATGATGGGCTTGTGCATAGTCCAAGCTTCTAGCTCAAAGAGTTCTTGCCTAAGGAGATGTGTTAGAGATAAAATAAAAAAATATTTATGTGCCTTCACTTAATAACTTAAATTTTTGAGAGAGATAATTTGTGACACAAGGCATTAAGGTTGTGTTTGGTGCACATAATAGTATAAGACATGATAGTATAAGAGAATAGGATAAGGTCTGATAGTATAAACAAGCTGATAAGCTCTTATACTATCAAACATTTGGTACAAATAGGATAAACAACTTGATAGTATATGTAACTATTTAATATGACCATACTACCTTTCACCTCTTCCACACTGGTCATCATCGTCAACTACATATCAGAGAGACCTCAATCTCAAAATTCCTCTAGAACACGTTCTGAAGCATGCCTCTGCGGTCCATCCAATCAATAGAACGTACCAGAACCTTATCCCCAACCATCACCCTCCTCTTTATCTTCTTTAGTAGTGCTCTCACCACGCACAACAACTCAACCCCCAAAGAAGAAGGTTCCGGAACCTTGTCGGAGGAGGTTCTTCTAGAAGCTTCTGGAACGATGACGCGCATGAAGTTTGTGGTCGGCGGCTGGCGTGGGTGAAGGTTCTGCTATAGTGGCTCAACGACAGCTGGGCGACCACTGCCGAAATCTGTGTCACCCACCCACGTAGAGCCACGAGTCCGCCCCCCTGTTCCGATTACAGAGCCACTGTCAACCACTGCAAGCAACACCACCAGATCCGTCGTGCACTAACCACCTAGAACTGCCCATCTCAGCCGCACCTGCAAACCAGAACAGCACTGTAGTTGGTCACCGATAGAGATCTGGTGGTGACTGGTGTTGCTAGCTTGGACGATGGTGGCGAGGTGGTTTGTTTGGTGGTGGTAGAGGGATTTGTTGGCCAGGGAAGGAAAGGGACGGTGGTTGTTCTAGGTGATGGGGATGGGGTTCTTGGCAGAGAATGAGAGGCTTGGATTAAGAGGGATGAAATTGAGGAGTAAGGTGGGAAGATATATCCTATCAGGTCTAATCAGGGGGTAGGAGATGATAGAGTAATCATGTTAGAATAGGATAAAAACATTTGATATGATTTGATTATACTATTAGGTTAAAGTATCAAATACCTGATAAGGCCTGATAGTATTAATTAATACTATTAGATATTTCTTATCCTGTCTACCAAACAGAACCTAAAGAGACAATTTATTAAAAATTTAAAATTTCAAGAGTTTGAAATACACAGGTAATAATTTCTTCCTTTATTAATTTTTAAACTCTGCATTTTCAAATAACTGCACTTTCAAAACATCATACAAACAAATTTTCTTAAATATAGACGATTCTTTCAAATCTTATACATTATGTTTTAGTAGAATTTCAATACTTTGTCAAATACAACTTTGTGGTGCTACCTAGCTGGATGAGTCTCTCCTTCTATATGTTTTTTTAGCTATTGTTTATCTAATTTAAGGGGGGGAGAAAGGAAAATAGAAAAGTATCAAGTGAACAGTTTAATGAACAGACCTGTGAGAATAAATTGTCAACACATGATTCTGATGATGAAATGCAACTCTGTTCTCAACTAAATGTTGATTTCTTTCACTTTCCTTTTTTAGGACAAGGAATTTACTGATCAATGATGTGACCATATACGTTTATATCAAGAATTTAGTTTAAGTTGATTCTTCGCACTCCTCCATCTCAATGTTGATTTTTTCAAATCCAACTCATGCTTCTCTTAAAGACATTTGTCATCATGCATATCCTAGCTATGAAAATTTGATTGGATTAATATTTAGGTATCAACATGTTTTTCTGGCCTGTATACAGCGACACAGACATTAAAGGCATACAAATGATACTTTTGGTTCAAAATGTAACATGTTTATTATTATTTTGACCATGTGCGATGCAAAATATGCTTCTTGATTAGAATGCACGGACTTATAAATCAAATAATATGAATTTAAATTGTTAAATTATAATGATAAATAAACAAATACTTTTATAGTTATATTTTGTTATACATTTTACAAATGAATAATTAATTTTATATATTGATATTTAACTATAAATTAATTCATCTATTTCATTTATAAATTAAAACTAATTTTTCAATTATTTTAAAACAACGTGCAACACATGATTAATTATTTAAAAACAACAAAAAACAACGTGCAACGCATGAATAACTAATTAGTTAGTAATTAATATGTATAAATGTATTTTCTTAAAATTAAGTTAATTTCTAATATAAGCGCACAATTTTATACACATTAATTATTGACTTGACTGCATACGATAAATAATAACAAACTCCCACGTAACAATTATCCAAGCCTTTCAAAGGATATTGTGATATTAAAATTAATTCCCCGAATATTGTCACGACCAAAAATTCTTATCAATTATTCATGTCAGCATTAATTCGTAAAAAGTAATATTATATCTTTTTATAAGTTTTTTAAATAATTTTTTAATATTAAATAAAAAAATAAATATATCTAATATTTTAAAAATATAACATAATATTTAATATTTTTTTATTTTAATAATTAAGGAAATTAATAACAGCATAAAACATTTCTCATTCGTAAATCACTGTAAAAAAAATTTCCCTGATAAATATCATTTTCCATAATGGAGTGGGGCGGCCGAGAGAAGTGAACAGAGGCCGGAATGGCAGAACCGTACGGTCTAACTGACATTAACATTAACAAAGTGTATATTAACGTTGTTAAGAATTGAGAATTCAATTGAGAGCTTCATCCTCCTATTCCTTCAGAACATAAGCATGGCTTGGAGGCCTTTGATAACGCAGGTCAGTTTATTCCTATTCCTTAATCATCACTCTTCCCTAGTTTTTGTTTTTCCCAGATCCCTAATTTATATTTTTATTCTTTTTATTTTTTTAGGATTGGATTCTTGATTTTCATACCCGTTCTCCTTTATCCCTTTTTTTGATTCTGTACTTGGATGGATAATGGGTCTAAGGGGCTTTTTCGGGTTTTGATTCAGTATCAAAAAGTTTTAAACTTTTCTGGTATCAGAGGGAAAAAGCAAAAATAAAAATAAAAATCATAATAATAACAAAAAGAAATCATTGGAGACATGATCGGAAACGGTTGTCTGTGTTTTGAGAGCTTGTCTTAATCTTGGCAGAGAGGGGAAGCATTAAGATTTTTTTAAGAGCAGCGATTTCTGCTGAATATTGCATCCATATTGATTACAATTTGTTTAGTTATCTGGTCATTTGAGTCTGGGTTTGTTTGCTAGCTTTAACTTAGAAATTAAGGCCCTGTGGAGGGTTCAACTTCAAGTATCAGCTTTGGACAGCTGGTTTTTTTAACTTATTATTATTTTCATCTTTTCTTGTCTTGCTTAATGGGAACTGAGTATAAGACTCTAGGCAGAGGGAAGAGAACTTGAACTTGTCTGGAATGAATGGAGGTTAACAGTAAAATTTATCATTGTTGAGCTCGGAAGTGTCAACCATATGTTTGAAGACACCAACAATGCAATATATATTGTGTGCCTTGTGTCACAATGGAGAGCAGTTGCATAATTGTTTTCACTCTCTGTCTTTGAAACTTACAGACAAGTAAACTCTTACATCGATAATATCCGTAGTTTATGAAAATTTGCATCTATTTGAATGTGAGAGGGGATTATTTAACTATTGGTAGCTATTAGTACTAGTGTCAGATAGGTTAATAATGGAGTTTTCAAAATAGGAAAGATAAAATTGTATTGAAATACTGGGAAGATGAACCTCAGCTCTTACAAAGGAAAATATCCAGAGCTAAAAGCTCCTCAGAGAATATCCTCTCTGCCACAATAACAAACTTAACTAAAACCAAAGATATCCCTCACGTAAGCCTCACCCCTCTCTTTATTCTGCGCAATCATTTGTAACTAACTGCCAACTCAGCATGCTCCTAATCTCTCATAACTATCTGCCAACTCAGCAGCCTCCTAATCTCTCTCTTCTCTTACTAGTCCTTATTCCTACGCTTGTAAACTTTCCAGATCTTGGGCCTCCCCTAGCTTGGGCCCAACAATGGGTCTCTATCACTGCCGCCTCCTTCAAAAACAGCCTTGTCTCCAAGGCTGGCGTGAGGAAATTGACTTCTGAGATTCACC
Source organism: Ormosia semicastrata (assembly GCA_029884595.1). NCBI lineage: Eukaryota > Viridiplantae > Streptophyta > Magnoliopsida > Fabales > Fabaceae > Ormosia > Ormosia semicastrata. Next base: position 9,017,929 of record JAQQTO010000063.1, on the reverse strand, counting down.
TCATCCTCCCATGTAGCAGCTTCTTCTGCCAGCCCACTCCACTTCACCAAAAACGCTTTTGGGTGCTCCCCGCCACCGCTATGGCCCCGCTAGCCAACACCTTTTCGGGTTCAATTACAAAGCATCAATCGCGACTTCTAACTCGAGGCAATTCGGTTCACCTACATAGTTCCCAATTGCTTTCTTCACCGAGAGACATGAAAAACAGGGTGAACTCGTGATTGTGGGGGTAATTTCAGCTTGTAAGCAACAGCCCCATATCTCTCTTGTATCTGAAATGGCCCATATTAGTGTGGAGCAAGTTTCTGATTTACTCTGCGCACCACGGTTTGCTGCCTGTGAGGGCGCAGCTTCAGAAATACCCATTCACCTACTGCAAACTCTTACATTTTCCTGTGTTTATCTGCATATCACTTCATTTGTTCTTGGGCTTGCAGCAAATTATACTTCAGTTGTCGTAGGATTTCATCCCTATCTTGTAATTCTCGACTCACTGCCTCCACCTTGGTTTCCCCCTGAACAAACTGCACGACAGCAGGAGGTTTCCTGCCATACACTCCCTCAAACGGTGTCATACTCGTGGTAACATGGAAGGTAGTATTATACCATAGTTCTGCCCAAGATAACCAGCCCTGCCACTCTTTAGGTTGCTCAGATGTAAAACACCGCAAATATGTCTCCAAACACCTATTAATCACTTCTGTTTGGCCATCCGTTTCCGGGTGATAAGAGGATGACATTTTTAACACGGTTCCCTGCAACTTGAAGAGCTCTTGCCAAAAATTGCTCACAAACAATGGGTCTCTATCACTGAGAATGGACTGTGGCATACCATGTAACCTGATGACTTCGTTAGCGAACTGCAGCCACACTACGTGCAGTATAGGGATGCTTAAGAAGAATGAAGTGAGCATACTTGGACAGCCGGTCTACCACCACTAAAATAGCATCAAAACCTTTTGATTTAGGTAAACCGGTGATAAAATCAAGTGAGACATCATCTCATACCTGCTGAGGAATAGGTAACGGTTGGAGCAACCCGGATGGAGTGGTAGCGGAGTACTTTTGCCTTTGACACACATCACATTCTTTCACAAAATCCTGAATAGCCTTCTTCATCCCAACCCAATAAACATTCCCTGCCAACCGCTTATAAATTCTAAGGATCCCGAATGGCCACCCTTTGGGGAAGAATGAAATTCTTCTAGCAATAGGGGAATAATTGTAGAGTTTGAAGGAACCACCAGCCTCCCCTTGTGCAACAGAATATCTTTGTGCAAGTGAAAACCGGGTCTAGAGGTTGGATCAGCCCGCAAATCGGTCATGATTTGTGCGAGGAGAGGATCACAAGACACTTCTTCTGTAACTCCTTTTTGTTGATCCCATATAGGTGAGGAGACCAAAGTTTTAAATTCCCCTTCTTCAAACATTCGAGACAGGGAGTCCACCGCTTTATTTTCTGGACCCGGTTTGTATACAACCTCAAAATGATAGCCCAATAATTTGGATACTCAGCATTGTTGATCACAACTAGCCACTCTCTGTTGCAAGAGATGTTTTAAACTCTTTTGGTCTGTAAAGACAACAAAGTTCCTTCCTAAAAGATACTACTGCCAATTTTGCACCGCCAACACCAATGCCATGAGCTCCTTTTCATACACTGATTGAGACATGTTATGGGCAGCAAAAGCTTTGCTGAAATATGCTATGGGCTGCTTGTCCTGCATCAAGACAGCCCCTACACCTCTTCCCGACGCATCACACTCAATTTGAAAAGATCGAGTGAAGTCCGGCAGTGCCAACACAGGAGTTGTCATGAGAGCTACCTTTAACCTCTCAAAATCCAGCTGAGCTTCCTCTCCCCAATGGAATCCTTCTTTTTTTGTTAATTCAGTCAAGGGTTTTGCTAATTGCCCATACCCTTTAATGAATTTGCGGTAGTATCCCATCAATCCAAGAAACCCCCTCACACCTTTGACATTGCGAGGAATAGGCCACTCCACCACACTCTTAATCTTGGCTGGATCCACAGCCACACCAGCCCCTGAAATAACATGTCCCAAGTATACTACCTGCTGCCCTCCACACAAACATTTCTTTTTATTAGCAACCAAACAGTGACTTTTCAAGAGCTGCAAAACCTCCTCAAGGTGCACCAAGTGGGTTTTCCAATCTTTGCTATATACTAATATATCATCAAAAAATACTAATACAAATTGTCTCAGAAATGGTTTAAAAACCTGGTTCATTGTTGCTTGAAACTTGGCTGGCGCATTCATAAGCCCAAAAGGCATCACAAGATACTCATAGTGACCCTCATGGGTGCGAAAAGCCGTCTCATGAACATCTTCCTCTTTCATTCGAATTTGATGAAATCTGGATTTTAAATCCAATTTAGAGAAATAATTAGCGCCATGCAACTCATCCAAGAGCTCATCCACTACCGGAATGGGGTATTTGTTTGGAATAGTCACCTTGTTCAATGCCCGGTAATCCACACACATACGCCACGAAGCATCTTTCTTCTTAACTAAAATCACAGGGCTTGAAAAAGGGCTAGAACTATGCCGAATCACACCTTGCTGCAGTAACTCTCCAACTTGTCGTTCAATCTCATTTTTATGCAAATGAGAGTACCTATAAGGGCGCACATTCACTGGACCAGCTCCCTGCAGGAGTTCTACCCCATGCTCTGTTGCCCTCTTTGGAGGTAGTCCCATAGCTTCTCGGAAAACCTCTGGAAACCTTCCCAAAATCTGATTAAGACCTGTTTTCTGTTCCACATTCAACATTTCTTCCATGGAAGCAACCTTCTCTTCTTCCTCAATAGTCTCTGTACCCTTTAACAGTCCCTGAAAAGAGGACAAACTGGACACTTCCCCCTGTACGCCATGGCTTGAAAAAAGAGTACTGTTCTGTCCCCTAAGTGTCACAGGTTTCCCTTGGTGAAGGAAGGTCATAGTCAGGTCTTCCCAATCCATGATCGTTTTCCCCAACCTCTTCAATCCAGTAACCCCCATTATCACATCCAATCCTCCCAAGTCAAGAACATAAGCATAAAAAATTATTTCAACCCCCCCGAAGTGAATACTAATGTTAGAGCATTTACCTCGAGCGGTGACCCTATGCCCGTCACCTAAACGAACACCCATTTCGCGTGTCAGACTGACCGGAAGCTCCAGAACCGTCGCCACCTGGGGAGAAATGAAGTTGTGGGTGGCGCCGCTGTCGACGAGCACCAACACAAGAACCCCCTTCAACGTCCCCTCCAATTTCATGGTCTTCACCTCCTCCAGCACATTCCCTGTAACTCCACACAACCCCATCACCTTACAATCAATGGACTCTTCTCCCTCCTCACCGCCATCATCCACTTCGATTGCAAGCACCTCCCCCTCATTCATGTCTTCATCATCACTAAGAATTAACAGTCGAAGTTGTTTTTCTGGGCATTGATGTAGAGGATGGAATTGATCCCCACAGCGAAAACACAAGTCCTTCGCCTTACGTTCCATCAGCTCTTGATAGGTAAGATGCTTCAACCCTCTGCTACGATCATTTCCCCCTCCGCCTTTCTTCTCTGGTTTCATGGCAGAAGAAGCGTAAGACGAAGACCCCCTTTTCGCGCTGGGTCCTATAGATCCATTCATACTGGACTTAGGCCTATTTTCATGACCCGGACTCGAGCCCAATGAAACGGAGCGACCCGACCCGATCCGATCCACCCTTCGTTTTCCCTATGAGTGAAAAACCCACGAGGTCTCAGGTTCGCACCAGAAGAGGGTCCTGAGAAATGCGTTTTCCAATTGCCACCGTCACCAACCTTCATCTCCGCCTCTAAGTCACGTGCTACCTTCATCATTTGAGACCTTGTGCGAGGATTAAACGTTCGTACTCTGCATCGAAGCTCAGGGCAGAGGCCCCCCATGAAGTAACCAAGATATTGTTCCTCTGGTAACCGGGTAACCTACGAGGAAATGAGCTCAAACGCAGCAATGTAGTCTTCGACGCTTCCCGTTTGCCGTAAATCCGACAACTCTTCAAAGGGGTTATCAAATTTGCGACCTCCATAACGCGCAATCATCGCTTGTTTCAGCTTGAACCAAGTGAGCTGATCTTCTGTCTCTCTCAACAGATTAAACCAGTGAATTGTAGGACCCTCCTTGTTGAGCTTGGCCAACTTCACCTTAACGTCATCAGAGGTATTCTGGACCTCAAAGTACGTCTCAGCTTGCGTGATCCATCCTACTGGATCGTTCCCGTCGAATAGAGGCAATTCCACCTTCTTCACCGCCATACGGTACTCGTCGGCGGTGTCGCTCTTCAAAACAGAGAACCCTCCTCCGCTAGGTCCTCCGTTCGGCGAACCACCACCTCCTCCGCCACCAGACGCATTGCGATCCAACCCTTTGCTAATTTCCACCAACAAGGAAGCCTTGAAATCTTCCAAGGAAGACTTGATGGAAGTCTCCAATGCAGCAACACGATTTTCTAGCAACTCCATTCTATCTGTCATTTTTGGGGGCATGGGGGTGTGAGTATCTGGCAGGTCGAACCAATTAATGGAGTTTTCAAAATAGGAAAGATAAAATTGTATTGAAATACTGGGAAGATGAGCCTCAGCTCTTACAAAGGAAAATATCCAGAGCTAAAAGCTCCTCAGAGAATATCTTCTCTGCCACAATAACAAACTTAACTAAAACCAAAGATATCCCTCACGAAAGCCTCACCCATATCTTTATTCTGTGCAATCAATTGTAACTAACTGCCAATTCAACAGCCTCCTAATCTCTCTCTTCTCTTACTAGTCCTTATTCCTACGCTTGTAAACTTTCCAGATCTTGGGCCTCCCCTGGCTTGGGCCCAACAATGGGTCTCTATCAGTTAAGCATATTGTATGCATTATTGATCAACTATGGCCTATTTTTGCATGAAGCCAGTTGCCGTACATAATCTATATCTTGTATTCCTTTTTATTTGTCAGTTACTTTATAATTGATTTTTACAGGTTGCAAGGCATCAATCAGAATTTGGACAGGTCAAAAATTTGTTTGTTAGAAGCTATTTTTCTGTTAATAAGTTTGGAGATCGTGCAGGTATAATTCCCTTGATCCTGTACCATGCATTAGTCTTATAGTTAACTTCATGTTATTTGCTTCTATAAGTATTGATTTTTTGCTTTTCTTGTTTATAATGCAGCTTTGTTTTTCCTAATTATGTTGCTTTGGCAATGAACTTTTTAAAATTTTTTGTGCTGTAGAATTCTTTAGTTTATTTTTTTTTTTTGGTTCAAGTTGTAAAATTATTCATGCCTGTTTTTCTTAATATATGTTCAAAGTACCTGGATATTATGCCCCTTTTGGCCTTTAGCTTTCATTTGTTGCACTTACTTTCAAATTTCTGTAGGGAATAGGCTTTTGTGCGCCCAGGAGAGATTCCAGTCCAGCTATGTTGGCAATTTCGCCCGTCGAGTACGTGATGCAGATGAAGCCAGTGAAGTTGCTCATCTTAAAGAACTTTACTATCGGAATGATCCTGAAGCTGTGATTAGAGTATTTGAAAGTCAGCCATCTCTGCATACTAATCCTTCAGCACTTTCTGAATACGTTAAAGCATTAGTCAAAGTTGATAGGCTGGATGAAAGTGAATTACTGAAGACATTGCAGAAAGGTGGCTATTTGGCTAGAACTGCTCATTTTCTTGTTTCTATATTTGCCTATACTTGTGCTTTGCTCTGTCTGACCTATATTTCTTGTCAATATTGGTCTACTGACCAGTTAACCTTGCTCAACGATATAAGATTTTTCCCAAGTAAGCAATTATATTTGGTTCTCTTGCTTCTACCTCTCTTGGCCTTTCCTTTTGGGGTGTCTCCTGACTTGCAGATATTTAGACTTGTGTTCCATAGGGTTGTGGAAATGGCCAAATTGCGTCTGCCAGCATTCACTAACCAGTTTTTTTCTAAATTCATGCATGCACACAAATTGTTGAAATTTTGATTAGAAAGCTGGGTTACTTACTAATATGTGAAAAGGAAGTAACTTTTCCTGGTTGTACCCTAAGGAAAAAGTCCTGAGGCATGAATTTATTTCAATTTGATTGAGAATCTTCATTTTCTGAGTGTTAGGAGTTGGTGTTGAAGATTCTTCTAAATGCATTCCTTATAGTCTTTTTTTTAAGGTGTAATTTGTTATCTTATCTCATTTATCTTGAATTCTTTGATTATATCTAAATCGTGAGGGAAATCATTATGCCATCAATATATTATTGAAATAATAGAACTTAAGTGGTAAAGTTTTCTGTGCCTGATTTTGTTTCCCTCAATCCAGTGAATAAGTCTTTGTCTAGAATAATATTTTAGTAAATTGTTTTGTTTGATTTGTTCCAATAATCCATTTGTCTGGTGGCACTGGTCGTCTATAATCTTTTGTCGGGGATTATGAAGCTCGGACAAGGATCCTCTAAAGTTAGGATCCTTGTAAAGTGAATAAGTAAGCTCACATTAACCATTGATAGATGGGCCCACTAATAAATCAATGGTTGATGTGGGCTTAATTGCTCACTTTACAAGGATCCTCACTTTAGAGGATCCTTATTCTATGAAGCTCAATTCATGTCTTGCATTATTTATCAGATTAAAAAAGAATCTTACTTTTCTCTGTGATGTAATTCTGTGTCAGGAATGTGATGCCTTTTTTGATATCTTATGTGGTGCTAGGACAAATATTAATTTCTAAGACTATATGAACAAAAATGATGGAAAACGGCAATTATATTCAACCACAATCTCATAAAGAGATATTTTGGAGTTTGCAAAGTTCAAAATTTGGCATTTCAATTAAGTAGTTGTCTCAAAAGTGTTATTCATCTTCTTACTTCATCAGCTATTTGGACATTTTCTTTTGCACATTTTTCAGACTATAAGTTATAACCAGAGGTGTTGTAAATTTTCAGGCATTTCCAATTCAGTGAGGAAGGAAGAAAATATAGGTGGCCTTTCTGCTTTTAGAAATGTGGGAAAGCCTACAAAAGAAAGACCTCTTGGAACTTCAAGTTCCCCAATTCATATGGTGGCTACAGAAGTTGGGAGTTTAAAAGATCGGATATGGCGTGCAGTTAGGTCCCTTGCAGTGGTTTTTTTATTGATTTCTGGTGTAGGAGCACTCATCGAGGATAAAGGAATTAGTAAAGGTATTGCCATGTTATTGTAACTTATAACCTGTTGAGATTCATTCTTTATTGAACCTGAATTTAGTGGACACGTTCTTTGGCTTGCTTTTCATATTTCCTAGGACTTGGTATGAATGAAGGAGTGCAACCCATCATGGAGTCAAGTACAAAATTTAACGATGTAAAAGGTGTTGATGAGGCAAAGGCTGAGCTGGAAGAAATTGTTCACTACCTCCGAGATCCTAAGGTAGACATTGCTGGCATAAATTCAAGCTCTCCCCATTGCATACATTTCTTGCACTCAAACTTGAGCATTTAAACTTGTATGTGTAGATATAATAAACTATTTTAAAAGAGCAATTTTACCTATATTCATTGATACATGTCCTGGGCTATTGTGATCTGATAGAATCAATAGTAAGGAGAAAGGCCCAAAAGGTCAACTTATTACTCAAATGAATCATGGGCCCAAGGTGTGGAAGGTTTATTCTAGAAGAGGTAAGAGAGGCATTGACTCTTTCTGCTGATGTGGCAGAGAGAGTATTTCCTTAACAGAAAGTTGTTAGGCGTAGGGAGTGATTTTTCTGTTATATGGGCAATGATTGTTTGACATGCAGAGAGGGGGGAGGAAAAATGATGAATGGGTAGAGAGCCATAGCTCTCTATAGGAGCTTGCTCTGTGGACGATAGAATTCTTTCTATTGTATTTCTTTCTAGCAATTTCACATAATACAATTGCAGTATTACTCTTTAATTCCTATATCTCTTTGTTCTGGACAATTTAATACTGGTTTGTATCAAATTGGTCCGACTTGCCGGATACGCGACGGAGTTTGTTCTTTTTTTTTTCTGATCAGAACCCAGCGACGTGAGTGTGAATGCCACCAAGGAAGAAGATGGAGAAAAACATGGAGGTACGTATGACTAACCTGGAGAATGAGCTCTTGGGCATGAAGGTTACCTTAGCAGAGTCACAAAGGAAAACCGATGCTAGCTTAGAGCAGATTATGGAGTATCTGAAAAATAATGATCGGAAGAAGGGGTCGGAAGAGGAGGAAGAGAAATCGAAAGTTGATGACGATAAGGCTACCGTCGAAGAGGAGGGAGAAGACGATGGGAGTGTACATTGCAAAACAAAAAAAGGAGCTCGGAAAACAGAGGGGTCACCTTCAACTAGTGGGCTAAAGAAGTTACAAGGAGACGTGATGGAGGAGTTTCGGCAATCCATAAAAAAGGTGGAGCTGCCGATTTTTAACGGCGAAGACCCCGCCGGTTGGATATCAAGGGCAGAGGTATACTTTCGTGTCCAAGACACTCACCCGGAGTTACGCGTCAGTTTAGCTCAGCTTAGCATGGAAGGATCAACCATTCATTTTTTTAACTCGCTGCTCACTGAGGAGGAAGAATTAACATGGGAGCAACTAAAAGAGGAGCTGATCGATCGATATGGAGGAATGGGTGAGGGAAATGTTTTTGAGCAACTTACAGCTCTAAGGCAAGACGGGAGTATTGACGAATACATTCAGAGTTTCGAACGTTTGACGGCGCAAATTAAACGTCTACCCGAGGATCAGTACGTTGGATATTTTTTGCACGGGTTGAAGGAGAATATCCGTGGGAGATTGAGGAGCTTGCGAGCTCTGGGCCCGTTATCGCGTTCGAAACTGATGAACGTAGCCGAGAGCTGTGGAATCGAGCTTCATGCCAGGTGGTCAAGGTTTCATTCATTGGGGAAGAGGGAGTTGCGGGCTGTTTTGGGCCTCAACCAAATTTTAGGACACAACCGGTCAAAACCCAAGAGGTGGAGTTAGGTCGGTCGGGTTTATGTCCTGGGAGGAAAGGAGACACCGGTTTGGAAATGGTAGCAAAGGATTTTCGATTGGGACAACTAATCACTCGGGTCCAATAGCAGAACAAATGTTGGAGACAAAAAGGGGTTTGGACCACGCGATAGAGGAGTGCGCCATCTATCGTATCAGGAGCTGCTGGACCGTAAACAGAGAGGATTATGTTACAAATGTGGAGGTCAATATCATCCCATGCATAAGTGCCAGATAAGCAACTAAGAGTTTTAATCTTAGATGAAGTGGAAGAAGAGGAGGAGAAGGAGGCCCATTTCATAACTGAACAAGAGGAAGAGGATGAAGTAGATGGAGAGTGCAGTGTTCTGTGCCTTAATCACTTAGTCACAGAAGAAAGGCAACATTGTCAAACTCTAGCGAGAGGAATCATTGAGGGGGTTCCAATCTTGATCTTGGTGGATAGTGGAGCCACTCATAATTTCTTATCCAAAAGGTTAACTGAAGCTATGGGATGGCAAACTAAGGACACGAAGGAAATGAGTATCAAGTTAGGAGATGGTCATAAAACAACCATAAAAGGGAAATGTGAGGGAATAAAATTGGAGTTAGGAGGGGCCCAGATGAAAATTGATGCGCACTTGTTTGACTTAGGGGACATAGACATGGTACTAGGAATGTCTTGGCTGTCTTCTTTGGGAGAAATGGTGGTGGATTGGGGAAGAAAGGTGATGAGGGTCGTGGTCCAAGGGTCACCTATGAATTCAAGGGAGAGGAAAGTGACACTGATCGCTTTTCGAGTTTGTGTAGAGGACATAAGGTAATAATTGGAGGGTCATTAAAGGGCAATATTTCAGTACAAGAGCAGAATAGAGGAGGGGCAATTAATGATACTCAGAAACAAAGTTTAGAAGCATTATTGGCACATTTTGAAGAAGTTTTTCGAGAACCAAGAGGATTGCCACCCAGGAGAAACCGGGAGCATGCTATTGTATTATTGGAAGGGCATGGGCCAGTGAATGTGAGGCCCTATAGATATCCCCACCATCATAAAAACGAGATTGAAAAACAGGTTCAAGAAATGTTACAATTGGGAATAGTGAGGCCCAGTCAAAGTGCTTTCTCAAGCCCGGTGATATTGGTTAAGAAGAAGGATGAAACTTGGAGGATGTGTGTGGATTATAGAGCTTTGAACAAAGCTACCGTTCCTGATAAGTTCCCAATACCAGTAATAGATGAGCTATTGGATGAGGTGAATGGAGCATGCTATTTCTCTAAGTTGGACTTGAGGTCCGGGTACCACCAAGTGAGGATGAAGAAAGAAGATGTCCACAAAACTTCTTTTAGAACTCATGAGGGTCACTATGAGTATTTGGTGATGCCTTTTGGGTTAATGAATGCTCCATCTACTTTTCAGGCCTTGATGAATGACATCTTCAGGGAGATGTTGAGAAAATGGGTTTTGGTGTTCTTTGATGACATTTTAGTATACAGTACAAGTTGGGAGGAACATGTGGAGCATTTGACAACGGTCTTAAAGGTATTACAGCAGCAGCATTTAGTAGACAACAAGAAAAAATGTCAGTTTGCCCAAACCTCCATTGAGTATTTAGGGCACTTAATCTCCAAAGAGGGGGTTGCTATGGATCCCAATAAGATAAAGAGTGTTATGCAGTGGCCAATCCCTAAGAACGTGAAAGGAGTGAGGGGGTTTCTAGGCCTTACTGGTTATTATAGGAAATTCATTAAGGATTATGGCAAGATTGCCAAACCCTTAACTGAATTGACTAAGAAGGATGGTTTCCAGTGGAAGGAAAGGGAACAAATGGCTTTTGATGCTCTTAAGGTAGCCATTACTACAGCACCTGTGTTGGCACTTCCTAATTTCAATCAAAGATTCTTGATTGAGAGTGATGCCTCGGGAGGAGGTTTAGGGGCTATTTTGATCCAACAAGGCAGGCCAATTGCATATTTCAGCAAAGCATTGGGAACCAGGAATCTCACCAAGTCAGCCTATGAGAAGGAACTGATGGCTGTAGCCTTAGCAATTCAACATTGGAGGCCCTATCTCATTGGAAGACCTTTTACGGTGAGTACTGACCAGAAAAGTTTGAAGCAATTAATGCAACAAAGGATCACCACCATGGATCAACAAAATTGGACAGCCAAGCTGCTTGGATATCAATTTGATGTTGTCTACAAGCCGGGAGCAGAGAATAGAGGAGCAGACGCCTTATCTAGAGTGTATGAGGAAGAGGGGACTTTTTGTAATATCAGAACATACCCAGTTTGGGTGGACAGTACTGCTATAGTGACTGAATTACAACAAGATGACAGGCTGAAAAAAATCATAGAGGAGATCTCTCAGGGAACTGGATCCAGGAAGGGTTTCTCTTACAACAATGGGGTGTTGTTGTTTGAAGGGAGGTTAGTTCTCTCGGCCAAGTCTGTGTGGATACCTAAGTTGATTGAAGAATACCATGCTACTCCTTTAGGCGGTCACTCAGGATTTTATAGAACATACAGAAGGGTGGCTGCCAACTTGTTTTGGTTTGGCATGAAAGGAATGGTTCAAGAATTCGTTAAAAGGTGTGATACTTGTCAACGGCAGAAGTATCTAGCTACTTCTCCAGGGGGTTTGCTTCAACCCTTGAACATTCCAGACCAGATTTGGGAGGAAGTGTCCATGGACTTCATCACTGGACTTCCTAAATCAAAAGGTTATGAGGCAATTTTGGTGGTTGTGGATAGATTGTCAAAATATAGTCATTTTGTTCCCTTAAAACACCCTTACACAGCAAGGGTAGTAGCTGAAACTTTTGCTAAGGAGGTGGTCAGGCTACATGGTGTCCCTATAGCTATCATAAGTGATAGGGATCCCATCTTTGTTAGCAACTTTTGGAAGGAACTTTTCAAGCTCCAAGGTACTCAACTGAAAATAAGTACAGCCTATCACCCTCAAACCGATGGCCAAACCGAGGTGGTGAATCGTTGCCTAGAGACTTTTTTGAGGTGTTTTATTGTAGATCAACCCAAAAATTGGTTGCAATGGTTGCATTGGGCAAAATATTGGTACAATACCAATTTCCATCAGTCCATTGGAGTCACTCCTTTTGAGACAGTTTATGGCAGGAAGCCTCCCGTGTTGGTAAGGTTCTTGCAAGGTGAAACTAAGGTGGAAGCTGTGCAAAGGGAACTTATGGATAGAGATGAGGCACTCAGGCAGTTAAAACAACATTTAGCGAGGGCTCAAGGAAGGATGAAAACTCAGGCTGATTTCAAAAGGCAAGAAAGAAACTTTGAAGTTGGAGAGTGGGTTTTTCTGAAACTCAGACCCCATAGGCAGGGTTCGGTGGCCACTAGGATAAATCCCAAGCTTTCTGCAAGATTCTATGGACCGTTTCAGGTGTTGGCTCGCGTAGGAGCAGTTGCCTACAAGCTCAAACTGCCAGAAACATCCCGAATTCACCCAGTCTTTCATGTTTCACTCCTTAAGAAGGCCGTGGGTAATTACCAAGTAGAAGAAGCACTGCCACAAGGGATGGAGGGGGAGCAAGGTGAAGAGTTTGAACCTGCTACGGTTTTGGCTTCTAGACAAATCACCAAGAGAGGGGAATCCATTCATCAGTTGTTGATCCAATGGAAAGGGCAGTCTGCTGACAATGCCACTTGGGAGGATGAGTATACCATCAGGGGTCAATTTCCTGGTTTCAATCTTGAGGACAAGATTACTCTTGAAGACAGGGGCAGTGATAGAATCAATAGTAAGGAGAAAGGCCCAAAAGGTCAACTTATTACTCAAATGAATCATGGGCCCAAGGTGTGGAAGGTTTATTCTAGAAGGGGTAAGAGAGGCATTGACTCTTTCTGCTGATGTGGCAGAGAGAGTATTTCCTTAACAGAAAGTTGTTAGGCGTAGGGAGTGATTTTCTGTTATATGGGCAATGATTGTTTGACATGCGGAGGGGGGAGGAAAAATGATGAATGGGTAGAGAGCCATAGCTCTCTATAGGAGCTTGCTCTGTGGACGATAGAATTCTTTCTATTGTATTTCTTTCTAGCAATTTCACATAATACAATTGCAGTATTACTCTTTAATTCCTATATCTCTTTGTTCTGGACAATTTAATACTGGTTTGTATCATGATCTTGTTGATTACTCCATGTGATTGTTGATCTGATGCCACCTAAAGTAATGTAACTGCAACTGTGGGGATGCAGATACAAGTTTGTGAAAAAAATGATAATTCTTAATATGTCATTGATAAATGATGTGCCATTCTATTTGAGTAAAAAATAAGAGAAGTTTGTGAATAAATCACACTGTTTCTTCAGATAATAATGTCTAATTAACTCGGCTGTAATACACACTTTTAATAGGTTTCTTCTTATAGATGCTTCTGCATCATTATTCATTAGGAACCTTGGTTCCTTAGCTTTCAGTGTGCCTACCAAACATCAAGATGCATAGGTGCTGTATCCACATGTGCACAGTGCTGCTTACTGCACTTTTTCTGTTGGTTTTTTAGATGGTTGCATGGCACAGTTTGTGCTGGAGCAAATTGGGTGAGTGGATTTGGGGTTTTACTTCAGCATGATAACTTATTATAATACTTGTTTCGCATGTGCTTACTAGTTACTACTTCCATTGGTAGTGATGATTTCTTATGAGAATCTAAAGTTGGGTGACATATTCAAGATAATTGCTTAAATGGGCTATTTAGAACCTGAATTCTGTTTGATTCCTCTTGGTGTAACGTCACTTTTTCATGCTTTTTTAGTTACATTTTATATACTTCTTTCCTGACCACTTATACTGGCCTGTATTTTTCCTTACCATCTTTGTATGACTTTCCCTTGTGACAGCGCTTTACTCGTCTTGGTGGTAAGCTCCCAAAAGGAGTTTTGCTTGTTGGTCCACCTGGCACTGGTAAAACAATGTTGGCAAGAGCTATAGCTGGAGAGGCTGGGGTTCCTTTCTTCTCATGCAGTGGAAGTGAATTTGAAGAGATGTATGTTGGTGTTGGCGCACGCAGGGTGAGGGATCTTTTTTCTGCTGCAAAGAAGCAATCACCTTCTATAATCTTCATTGATGAGATAGATGCTATTGGAGGAAGCCGAAATCCAAAGGACCAAATGTACATGAAGATGACATTAAATCAGTTGCTGGTTGAGCTAGATGGATTCAAACAAAATGAAGGCATAATTGTGATTGCAGCTACTAATTTTCCAGAATCATTGGATAAGGCTTTGGTGAGACCTGGGCGGTTTGATCGCCATGTTGTTGTTCCCAATCCAGATGTAGAAGGAAGACGGCAGATATTAGAATCACACATGTCAAAGGTATGCTTTTACTCCTTGCAAAGAATGCATCTTATTCGGTAGCTTGGATTGGATGGCTTATGATTCCTGTTTTCAGAGATACATGGTCACTGCTCTCATTATATTGGTGCAAAACATCACTATTGTATGCTTTCTTTGGGCTATGATTGGCTATCCACCAGATATTTTTGTGTATGAGCTCACACACATATTTTTAAGTTGTGTTATATAAATTGGCGTTTGTGATATCCATTACTTGTATAATTAGGATCTTAGTAGAACACTTGTTGGCTGGGATCTCCTTTTATTTTCTTAAATTTGTTATCATTGTGTAAACTGAAATATCTTGATCAACGTACCTACTTTATATACTGGATTTCTGTCTCCAATCAAATACAGGTTCTGAAGGCTGATGATGTCGATCTAATGATCATTGCTCGAGGAACACCTGGGTTCTCTGGTGCTGACCTTGCAAACTTGGTTAACGTTGCTGCTCTCAAGGCTGCAATGGATGGTGCTAAAGCTGTGAGCATGACTGATTTAGAGTATGCGAAGGACAAGATTTTGATGGGAAGTGAACGCAAGTCAGCTGTCATATCTGAGGAGTCACGAAAGTTGACTGCTTTCCATGAGGGTGGCCATGCCATTGTGGCCATTCATACTGATGGGGCCCTGCCTGTTCACAAGGCAACTATAGTTCCCCGTGGGATGGCTCTTGGCATGGTTTCTCAGTTGCCTGACAAGGATGAGACCAGTATCTCCCGTAAACAGATGCTTGCCCGGCTTGATATTTGCATGGGAGGTCGAGTTGCTGAAGAGCTAATTTTTGGAGAAAATGAAGTTACCTCTGGTGCATCATCAGATCTTAAGCAGGCAACTAGTCTGGCAAGGGAAATGGTTACTAAATATGGTATGGGCAATGAAGTTGGACTTGTCACTCACAATTATAATGATGATGGGAGAAGCATGAGCTCAGAGACTAGGCTTCTTATTGAGAAAGAGGTGAAGCACTTCCTGGAGAGGGCTTACAACAATGCAAAAACTATTCTAACTACCCACAATAAGGAGCTTCATGCACTTGCGAATGCTCTTCTGGAGTATGAGACCCTTACAGGAAGTCAGATAAAGGCCTTGCTTGCCCAAGTTAGATCCCAGAAGCAGCAGCAGCAGCCGCATATAATTGAAACGCAGAGCAGTTCACAATCCAACACAGTGCCGCCATCATCCAACCCAGCAGCATCTGCTGCTGCAGCCGCAGCTGCCGCAGCAGCTGCAGCTACGGCCGCTGCCAAGGCTCAAAGTGTTCCAGTGGTATCTTAGCAGGAAAAGACACTGGTGACATGGAGAAAAACAACTATATGACCATATTGAAATGTGCAGAGAGTAGTTTATTCGGTGTTCTTGGGATTCATGTGGTTCAACTTCATTCAATGGAACTCAACTCATGTATCCAGGAGTCAAGTGCGACTCAAAATTGTATGAGCATAGCAATTCAATTAAAGCACGAGTACAATAGAACCATTGATTTCTTTTCAGTAATTTATCTTGTTCTTTCTATAGATAGACTTTTTTTAGACTATAAATACTATTAATTACCTTGTTCAATTTTCTTTATCTTCTTCTCTCTTCTGTCAGTGTGAGTAACCGATTTCTTTATTCTGAAATGCCTTGTAAAGTCAATTTGCTTTATATTTTTCGAAATATAAATGAGTAATTATTATTTAAAACTAACACAAGAAATAAAAGTTGCTCTGCTACTTCTGTTTAAAGTACAATGCTGCTTTCCTCCGGCCAATATTATTGTCCAACTACTCATTCATGTTTGAAGTTTTATTCTTTACAATAAATTATACTTTATCTGGTATTAACTTGAAGTAATGTTATGCAAATATTGGATGACAGTGAATGCATTTAAATTAAATTCTTTTGTTAAAAATGACAAGAAATTAAAAGGTTTGTTTTTACTGCATATATTTTTATTATAATTAAAAATACGATATTATATATATATTGTGTAACAAATTGCTTTATTAATTTTGGGCCGAGAGTAGTGGTTAAGTAAAGTTCACCTGAAGTCGCAGTCTACAACATAAACATTAAAATTCACCACTCATCCCATTCTTATTTTCATTTTTTAAATTACAAATTTGTTGTTAGAATTTATATAATTAATTTATGTTTATGAATATTTAGCTATGTTTAAAAGTTTTAAAGAAAATGAAATGAAATATGTCACAATGGAATGAAATAGAAAGAGAAAGAATGAAATGGAATAAAATATGTCACTCCATTATTTGGGTGTTTAATAAGTTTAATGAGGATGGAGAGTGAAATGTTCAAGTCATTCCTTCTTTGATCACCCAAATTGGGGAGGGGTGGAATTGGAGGCTATGAGTAGCAAGGGAGAGACTTTTTGACCATCTCTACCCTCCCTTGTCATTCCACCCCCTCTTTTAAAATAACTTTTAAACATACTTTCATTAAATTTTTTTATTTCATTCCATGTCATTCATTTCCTTGTTAATAGGGGTGTTCAAATCCAATCTAAATAAAAAATCGAATCGAAAAACTAAAATCCAATCAAAACCGAATAAATTTAGTTTTTTTTTTATTTTAAAAAATCGATTGGATTGGATAAGCTTTCGATTTTAATTTTTAAAATTGATACAATCCAATCTAAACTGATTAGTGTTTTATAAAATATTTATTTATTATTGAATTTATATTTTTATTTATAATAATTCTAATATTTTACACACTCATTTCATTTTACATGATCAAATATTATTTTATACATGTAAAATATGTTATTCCCATTTTTTATTTCTTATTTTGTCTTTTTAACAAGTTAAATTACTTTTAACTCACAATATTCTAGACTTAAAAAAAATTTGATCAAAAATCGATTAAATCAATCCAATCCAAACCTATTTAAATCGATTTAGATTCGATCAGTTTGTAAATAACATTATTTAAATTTGTTAGTTTTTAACTCAAAATCAATCCAAATCGAACTACAAATAAGTATGATCTTCTTCCCAGATAAATTCTTCTACACTCCTAAAATAATATACTACACTAATAAAAATAATAATACATGCACACATATAACCATACAAACTATTAAATTAAAAAAAAATATTATTAAATTATATTTAAACGGTTATCATTTCATTCATACTAAGTACTAACTCTCATTCTATGTAAGAATTTTCCCTCTTCCAGGGGTGAACGAGATTAAAGGGGATCCAGCTTTATACACGTTGCTTCTTCTATAGTCTTCATCCTCCATCGTGTTAAGGTTTACAGAGTTTTACTTTGACTTAATCTCTTTACACTCTCTGTTCACACCAGCGGCCATACCCATACATACAATAGAATATCGCGATTCCTTTCGGAATCGAAAATTATCATGCGAGACGGTACGAGATTTTAATCCTTAAACTTTCGCTGCTATGAAAATTACTTGCCTGATTAGTTTAGTAACATTATATGTAATGTAATGTGTTATGAATGGCCAATTGTTGTGCAGAAAGTCAGAAGAGGAGAGTTACAATACAAAACTACCATGGGGAAAATCTTGTGGGGATTTTACATGATGCCGCTTCATCATCGCTTGTTATCGTGTGCCACGGCTTCCAATCTTCCAAGGTTGTTAGTCTTGCTTGACATTTTTATGTAAATGAAGCTAACTTAAGTTCTGGTATAATAATAACAATAATACATTGGAATACATGAAATCTCTGTAGTTACAGAATTGTCTAATCATGTATTGTGAACCTACATTTATAATTGGCAAATGAAGCTTTTTAGTTATCAATCTGTTTAGTAGAATGGTTACTTGATAAATAACCTTTCAGCCTGTTAGTTGATTGCTGATTTTATACAATTACTTTCTTTTTTCCTGCCCTACATCATTATGGTAGTGTCAAATATTCTAAATGATTCAAGTGAGGTCATGGAATAACTTGATTTAAATTAAGAAATATGAGCTTCTGTGAAGGAGGGAAAGGGAGAAAAAAAGTGACACAAGCTCTTGTTTAGAAGATTTTTCGGATTGGGGGAGCGAGAAGGGGAACTGTTCTCCCTCCCCCTCAAATTGGGGGTAAAGAGGAAGAAAGGTTATTTTAAATAAGGAGAAATAACTGTCAACCCTCTACTTTAACTTCAATTCCCAAACAAGGGGAAGACAGTTTCCCTCCTTTCCTTACTTAAAAATCTAAACAAGGGGAACTAACTCCCTCTCCTCCCTTCCCTTCCATTCCCTTCAGCTAAGAAACTTCCAAATGTAGCATTAAACTCACATTGTAGTGGCTAAGGGCCTGTTTGATAACTTGACTTCAGAGCTGAATTTTAAAAAATTTCAGCACTGAAAATGAATTAGCAATGTTCAATACCTTCAGCACATGGGGAGTGACTAAATGTATTCAGTAGCAAATAATTTGTTATTTAAATCATTAAAATGACAATAGTTTCATTTAGTGTAGTCTTATGTATTTATTAAATGAAAATAGTTTCTTTTAATACACCTTTATTACTTAAGATTAAATATTTCCAAACAAAACAAATTATATGCTTAATTTTTCAATACTACAAATTAAGTGCTAAATTTATCAGTGCCTGAGTATATGACATGTTGAAACTGGTTGCTCTGAGCTAAAGTGTCAGATGACTTTATCTCTAGGAAAGGATTCCCATGGTGAACCTTGCTGCTGCTCTGGAAAAAGATGGAATCAGTGCCTTCCGCTTTGATTTTGCAGGAAATGGGTAAGCTCCTCTGCAAAGGGAAAAGAACATTAAATTAGTGAATTACTAATTTGTTTTGGGAAGGAAGATAAACCTATAATTGTGGGTAGTTTGATTTGTTTGTATATGATATATCTTTTCTATTTATTTATTTATTTACACAGTTATAAGACCCGTGATGTTATATGGTATTGAATGTTGAGCGGTAAAAAGCCAGTTAGAGCATAAGATCAGTGTCGCTGTGATGAGGATGTTGAGCTGGATGTGTGGCCATATAATACAAGATAGGATTAGGAATGAATGCATTAGAGAGAAAGTAGGGGTAGCACCTATTGTAGAAAAAATGAGAGAATCTCGCATTAGGTATTTTGGACATGTAAGGAGAAGACCCTTAGAAGTCCCTGTAAGAAGAGTAGATCAAGTGGAGGATAGCCTAATAGCTAGAGGTAAAGGGAGACCAAGAAAGACTATTGGTGAAACGATTAAAAAAAATTTAGATTTGAATGACATTTCTGAATAGGATAGGACACAATAGCGTCGTTTGATCCATGTAACCAAACTCACCTAGTGGGAAAAGGCTTGGTTGTTGTTGTTGTTGTGTTTATGTGGTTTAAATAAGAATTTGGTGCTTATAATTTCTACCTATCTGAGTTTTAGTCCCTATAATTTATTTTTTTGGGTGTTGGTCCATTCATTTTCACTCATTTGAGTTTTGGTCCCTCAAGAACCACTATCTTAATAAATAGAAACTATATAGACCAATTTATTCATGAAAAATAGGGGCCAATACATTAATGACTAGAAACTATAGGGACTAAAATCCAAATGAGTAGAAAATAGAGTGATCAATACCTTAAAGGATCAAAACCAAAATGACTGAAAATAAAGGACCAATACCCAAAGAAATAAACTTTAAGGACAAAAACCTTAATGGGTAAAAAAAATTATAGGGACCAAAATCTTATTTAAACCTATTTATTTTTTAGATCAGCTTGGTGGCATGAGCTTCAAGAATAATCAGTTACTCAGATTTTTAAACTTTTGAAAATGTTTATATGTATATAATATCAATCTTGGAAATGTTGTTTTATTTTAAGAAGAAGAAATTCATTAAAACAAATAGAAGAAAATTACAACGAATTTAAAGGATAAGGGATCGTCCTTAACTAAAAAGGAAAACACAAACAACAACAACAACAAAGCCTTTTCCCACTAGGTGGGGAGAACCTTTAGGGAAGCTGCCCAATCCATATCTGTTAGGAAAGCCCTCTTAAAAAGATCATGTGCTTTACACCGAATAGAATCCAAATGCTTAATCTTATTCCAAATCAGCTGTTGTGTTGAAGAAACCTCCTTAAAGATACGAGTGTTCCCCACCAACCAAACGCACCAAATAGTAGTGTAGATTGTACATTGCCATAATATTTTTTTATTATATCCTATTACATGCAAATAATATATTGTCCTCCATCCATCAAAGAAACTGGGATTGAAACTAATGAAACCACATTCGAAAGAAAGGGACCAGTCTATTATAAAATTGAATATATAGTGATTCTACCTTGGAGATAGCCTAAGGGTGTACCTGTTTTTCAAATACTGAACAAAAATAATTTAATATTGATTTGTTTGCTAATAACTTAGTTATTGTCTTCTAGGGAAAGTGAAGGTTCATTTCAGTATGGTAACTACTACAGAGAAGTTGAAGACCTGCGAGCTGTCATTCAACACTTCCGTGAGGAGAAATATGTAATTATGGCAATTGTTGGTCATAGTAAAGGTCAGATTACAATTATGCTTAGTATATGAAACATACGAAACTGAAGTTGTAGTTGTGGACTGAAAAGACAACCTGTAAGGAATACTTTAGTGGCAGTTTGAAGTTGTTTTCTCTCCTGCCAATGCAACATGTTTGGGTAATTTTTTTTTTTTCAGTTTCTCTGTAATTAAGTTTATCTATATTCTGATTCTGGAACATGTTTTATTTTGAATGAATGGGTGATCATAGAGGTAAGACTGTAAGTCTTACGGAATTAGTATAATTATATCTCAAGGTAATTTTTTTGAAGTTGTGTTCTTTGCTGAGAAGATCTGTGGAAATGTACAGAGAGAAAGATTTAGATCTTTGGTATTTCATTTTTTTGGAGAAAGCATGTGATGGCATTATTGGGGAGGTAATATGGTCTGCTTTTAATAGTTAATATAGTGTAGATATATCTTGAGTGTTGGATATTTAGTGTTATAAGGAATATAAGTTATAAATGGAATATATTTTTTCACAGTTAGGAGTATCGTTGATCTATAGGTAAAGATGAAGTAAAATTTTCTTAGAGATGGTTTGGACATGTACAATTTAGAGGTGAAAATGTTTGAGAAAGATTAGAAAATATTGAGTATAAAAAGTGGACCAATTCACGTTGATTAAACTGATGAGACATAATTGTAAAGTTTTAGTGGAGAATGTAGTCTTCCATAGGGTTTAATGTTAAAATGAAACTTAAGTTCTCCGCTCAATATCCTAAATTCTCCATGTAAGTCACTCACTAATAATGGTTTCTGCAGGGGGTAATGCGGTGATCTTATATGCCTCAAAATACAAGGATGTTCAAATTGTTGTCAATATTTCTGGCCGGTTTAATCTAGCGAGAGGCATGGAAAGTCGCTTGGGCAAAAATTTTATGCAAAGGATCAAACAAGATGGATTTATTGATGTTAAAAATAAAAGAGGTCAGCTATGAAATGTAATTGTTGAAATATCTCCATGGATTTTGCGCATTCCGTGAATATTGTGTATTTATGTATTATGTGTTATATTAGGATAGTCAATACTGATTGAGAGTCTTTTAGGAATCAGTTTATTTCATATATTATTAGATAGGATCTATTTCTCTTTTTAGGAAGCCTCTTTATAGGCAGAATATTTTCTCTTTCATTAGGATGATTAGTTTCCTTTTCCACCTCCTAGCTAGAGTCTTTATAACCAAATGTACTATTGTGAATAATGTAATTCAGCCTATTCACGTTTTTTATGGTATCAGAGCGAGAAAAAACTTGAATTAGGTTTTGAATTCACGTCCTGCCCCGAGAATGTCCGATGTTACGTCCGAAACCTCCCAGCTGTCCGAGCCACAAGCCACCCGAGGCTCATCTGAAAACCACCCTATTCAGATCACCACGATCAGACCGAATGGTGACAACTATCTACGTTGGTCACAATCTGTTCGTATGTACCTCAGGGGGAGAGGCAAAATAGGCTATATCACAGGGGACATGACAAAGCCTGACCAGAAGGACTAAACCTATGCCACTTGGGATGCTAAGAACTCAATGGTAATGACATGGCTGGTTAATTCCATGGCTGAAGAGATAAGTGCAAATTATCTCTGCTATTCAACAATCAAGGAATTGTGGGACAATGTTTCACAGATGTACTCAGACTTAGGAAATCAATCCCAAATGTATGAGTCGACCTTGCTACTTGGGGAGATTCACCAAGGTGAGGATTCTATGACAAAGTACTTTAATTCCCTTAAAAGAATTTGGCAAGATCTGGACCTATTCAATGATTATGAGTGAAAATCACCTAAGGACTGCAACCACTATAAAAGAATGGTCGACATTGGTCGCATCTTCAAGTTTCTTGCAGGTTTAAATGTTGATTTTGATGAAGTATGTGGTCGGATTATTGGAAGAAACCCTCTCCCTTCAATTGGAGAAGTGTTTGCAGAGGTGCGAAGAGAGGAAAGCCGTAGACAAGTGATGTTGGGAAAAAAAGTTGCAGGTGCAACCGGGTCTGTAGAAGGATCAGCTCTTGTTGTTCCTGAAGTCCAAGTCAGCCGCAGAATGTCTCATAACGAGCGAGCAGGGGATAGAAATAACCTGCGCTGTGAATACTGTGGGAAACCACGCCATACCAAAGAGACCTGCTACAAGCTACACGGCAGACCTGGTAAACTAAACAAAACTAGTGAATAACGTGCACTTACAGCAAATGAGGCTGACTCATCTCCATTCAGTAAAGAGCAGTTAGATCATCTTCTTAAACTGCTAAAAACCCATTCATCACTTAATGCTTCCACTGGGTCTGTGGCACAAACAGGTAGCAATTCTTTGGCACTCTCGATTCTTCAAATAACCAGTCCTTGGATCATTGATTCAGGGGCCTCTGATCATATGACTAACTGTTCTCACTTGTTTAGTTCCCATTGTCCACATTCAGGTGTTGAAAAAATTAGAATAGCTAATTGAAGTTTTTCATTAGTTACAGGCAAAGGCCACATTAGAATTTCAGAAAAAATTACTCTAAAAAATGTTTTACATGTGCCAAAACTTGCTTGTAATCTTCTTTCTATCAGTAAATTGTTTAAGGACTCTAATTGCACTGTTTTGTTTCTTCCCCCTATTTGTGTTTTTCAGGACCAGAACTCGGGGAAGACGATTGGAACTGCTAGAGAAATAAATGGACTGTATTACTTTGATGAAACAATCTCCTGGAATAAAAAAGCTCATCGATTAGGTAGTACTAGTTCAAGTTCTGTCATTGGTCAAATACTGTTATGGCATAGGAGATTAGGACACCCTAGTTTTCCATATCTCCAACACTTATTTCCTAAGTTGTTTAAAGGAATTAATTGTTCAAAACTTCATTGTGAAGCTTGTCATTTAGCTAAAGATCACCGTGTTTCTTTTCCAATAAAATCTTATTCTACTTCAAAACCATTTTATTTGTTTCATAGTTATGTTTAGGGCCTATCCAAGGTTAAAACTCTTTCTGGCAAAAAATGGTTTGTGACTTTTATTGATGACTACACAAGATTATGTTGGGTCTATCTGTTGGAAAAAAAAATCTGAAGTTGAACAACGGTTTGAAGATTTCGTTCTCATGATTGAAAATCAATTCCAAACAAAAATTGGCATTCTAAGAACTGATAATGGCACTGAGTATTTTAATCAATATTTGGGCACTTTCTTGTCTGAAAAAGGTATTATTCATCAATCTACTTGTCATGATACACCACAACAAAATGGCATTGCTGAACGAAAAAATAGGCATCTTCTTGAAGTTGCTCGTGCCATTATGTTTTCAATGAATGTGCCAAAATATCTTTGGGATAATGCTCTCTTGATTGCCTGCTACTTAGTAAATAGGATGTCATCTCGTGTTTTGAAGTTTCAAACACCCTTACAAATTTTACAAGATTTTTTTCCTACTTCTCGGTTAATTGCTAATCTTCCCCTAAAGGTTTTTGGCTGCATTTGTTATATATATATACCAACTGTTTTCAGGTCAAAACTTGATCCAAAGGCTGAAGAATGTGTTTTCCTTGGTTATGCATCTAATAAAAGGGGGTACAAATGTTTTAATCCTTTTACTAAAATTTTTTTTGAAAGCATGGATGTCAGTTTTGCTGAAGATCAACCCTTCTTTCTGAAAAATTCTCTTTAGGGAGAGAACATAGCTGTTGAGGAAGATAATTTTTGGGAAACTTTACCTATACCTTTGCCAGACATTACTTCATCAGAGACAGGGAGAGAAGTAACTCAAGTAAATCCATCAGAACTTCAGGTATATACTAGACAGAGGTTTCACAAAAAGATTACTGATCCAGTTATTTCTCCAGCAGATGTCCAATTTGATTTACCTAGTAATGATCCTATAATACCAGGTAACATTCCTTCCACTTCTAATCCTCCTTCATCTCCTGACATACCTTCCTCTGATTTTGACCTTCCTATTGCATTAAGAAAAGGAACCCGAGAATGCACTAAACATCCTATTGCAAAATACCTCTCATATGAAAAATTGTCAAACACTCGTAGAGCCTTTGTGTCTAGGATTTCTAATCTGTCTGTTCCAAGAACTATTAAGGAAGCCTTGAGTGATCCGAATTGGAAACTAGCGGTGATGGAAGAAATGAATGCTCTAAAAACAAATCACACATGGAGCATTATTGATCTACCAGCACATAAAAAGAGAGTTGGGTGCAAATGGATATTTACTGTGAAGTGTAAAGCTGACGAAAGTGTGGAAAGATACAAAGCAAGACTTGTAGCAAAAGGATTTACTCAAACTCATGGTATAGACTACTAAGAAACTTTTGCTCCTGTTGCTAAAATTAATTCCATTAGAATACTTCTCTCTCTTGCAGTTAACTCTAACTGGCCACTTCATCAGTTTGATGTTAAGAATGCGTTTCTAAATGGAGATTTGCAAGAAGAAGTGTATATGGACCTGCCACCTGGATTTGAAGAAAAACTTGGAAAGGGGAAAGTATGTAAGTTGAAGAAAGCTGTATATGGACTGAAGCAGTCACTTAGAGCCTGGTTTGAACGCTTTGGAAAAGCTGTTAGAAGATATGGGTTCTCACAGCCAAGCTGATCACACTCTATTCTTCAAGCATTCCACCGAAGGGAAAATGGCTATACTTATCGTCTATGTTGATGACATAATCATAATTGGAAATGATGCTCTCAAAATCAGCAATCTAAAGAATAAACTTGAGCTCGAATTTGACATTAAGGACTTACGAAAGCTGAAGTACTTTCTTGGAATGGAATTTGCTAGATCCAAGGAGGGCATTTTCATCAATCAACGTAAGTACATCCTTGATCTTCTCAAAGAAACAGGAATGACCGGTTGTAAGGCAGCAGACACTCCAATCGAACCAAATGCAAAGTTGAAAGCAGCAACAGCAGCTAATGAAGTGGTGGATCGAGAACGCTATCAAAGATTAGTTGGAAAATTAATCTATTTAGCACATACTAGACCGAACATAGCTTTTGTAGTAAGTATGGTAAGTCAATTCATGCATTCACCTGGACCTACTCACTTTGAGGCTATGTTCAGAATTTTAAGATATCTCAAAGGAACCCCAGGCAAAGGACTCTTGTTCAAAAACAGAGGCCATCTTCAAGTGGAGGCTTACACAGATGCAGATTGGGCAGGTGATGTCACTGATAGAAGATCTACCTCAGGATACTGTACCTTTATAGGAGGTAACTTGGTCACTTGGAGAAGTAAAAAACAAAGTGTTGTTGCAAGGAGTAGTGCTGAAGCAGAATTTAGATCTATTGCACATGGATTCTGTGAAGTGTTATGGATAAAAAGACTCCTAGAAGAGTTGAAGATTTCTACACCAGCACCTATTAAAGTCTATTGTGACAACAAGGCTGCAATTTTCATAGCTCATAATCCTATTCTACATGACAGAACAAAGCATGTAGAGATAAATAAACACTTCATTAAGGAGAAGATTGACAGTGGCGTGATATGTATGTCCTATATACCTACTACGGGTCAAGTGGCTTTCTTACCAAAGGACTCTCTAAGTCACCACATGAGAATTTGGTTGACAAGCTTGCCATGAGTAATATCTTCATGCCAGCTTGAGGGGAAGTGTTGAAATATCTCCGTGGATATATCTCCGTGGATTTTGTGCATTCCGTGAATATTGTGCATTTATGTATTATGTGTTATATTAGGATAGTCAATACTGATTGAGAGTTTTTTAGGAATCATTTTATTTCATATATTATTAGATAGGATCTGTTTCTCTTTTTAGGAAGCCTCTTTATAGGCAGAATATTTTCTCTTTCATTAGGATGATTAGTTTCCTTTTCCACCTCTTAGCTGGAGTCTTTATAACCAAATGTACTATTGTGAATAATGTAATTCAGCCTATTCACGTTTTTTAGTAATAATCTTCGAGTTCCATTCATCTAGCATTTGTGATTTTTTAAATCAGCATGTCTTGGTCATTTCTGTCTTGTTTGTTTGCTCTTTTATTGCCATGAACAATTTGAGTTGATCTCTCATGGTTCTAATAATCTCTAGTCTTGGCGTTGAATAGTGACATCTCTTCGTCAACATGTTGCTTTTTGGTTCTATTGTTGTCATCAACCTTTCCAGCTAACTTTTGATGTTACATCGTAGTGGCTACCAAAAAGCTACTAAAAGCAGTGTCTTTGGCTGTTGCTTGTATTTTTTCAGTTGTCAATATTGTTGTCATCAACCTTTCCAGCTAACTTTTGATGTTACATCGTAGTGGCTACCAAAAAGCTACTAAAAGCAGTGTCTTTGGCTGTTGCTTGTATTTTTTCAGTTGTCAATTTACTTCAATCAGTGTGATTAACTTCTATTCTTACGATAGGGAAGATTATGTATCGTGTTACTGAAGAAAGTTTGATGGACCGCCTATCTACTATTACCCATCTTGCCTGCCTATTAATTCCTCAAGATTGCAGGTAAGGTTTGTTATTACATCTAATAGCATGCATCTATTCATTGAAAGTGTTGCAAAATCAATTCCTTCATGTTTTACTGTTACCATTGCTTATCACTTCATCAATGTTGATGTACAGAGTGTTGACAGTTCATGGATCCATGGATGAAACTGTACCAGCAGAAGATGCTTTAGAGTTTGCTAAGTTCATATCTAATCATGAACTGCGCATCATAGAAGGAGCTGATCATGAATATTCTTGTCATCAAGATGAGTTGGCCTGCTTAGTTTTGGAATTTATCAAGGTTCACCATGATAGAGACAAAGATACATCTAAGCAGACACGATTTGGAAGAGTAGATAAACCTATTCGTTCACGATTCTAGTTCTTGCAGAATATGTTGATCCTGTACCTCTTCTTTTTAAACCATCCTTCTTACAATAGTCACATACTTGATCAGTAGATAAACAAGAAGGAAAAAGTTCTTTTAAGTGAGTTTATTTATAAAGTAAATAAGTGAAGATGTATTCATCTTTGATTTATCTAAAATACATCATGATGTTAATTCATTAAATAATTTAAAGATGAATATTTTTTTATTTTTTTATTTTATAAACAAGTTCACTATAGAAGCTTTGTCTCAATTTCTCAACAAGAAATTGGGACAAACCTCGTCCCATATTTTACTTCCCAAGTGCCCATCTGGCAGCCAATAATTACTATCTGTCAGAGTTAAAGAAAATTGGCAAATGCAACCAAGTTTCGCATTATTGGACTTCAATAGTTTGCACACCTGTCAAGAATTGCTGCTTCATTATTGCCTTGTTGTCAATCTGACATTAAACTCTTCTTCTGTTAAAAAGTTTATGCTCTTGCAGTTTATTGCCACTATTGGGAGTTTAAGAGACTAGGAAATCGAGGGGAACGTGGGGACACAGACACTGGCCATCCATTTTGGTCCTTTAATGTTATTAGTTTTATCCTCTAATAATAAATATATCAAAATTATCCTTCAGTGTTAATTTTTGACAACAGATTGGTTCTTGTCATTTTGACATTAATTGGTCCTCTCAAAGGATCAATTTGACGAGTATTTACTTTGTTTTTCTAGTTCTTTTTGACACTTTGATCCCATATTAAATCTTTTTAAAATAGATTTTTGTAGAATGTATAAGGGTTACATTGAAGTTTTATATTTATACCCTGTCCATTCTCTTCCTTCATATTACTCTTCCAAACAAAAGAAAAATAATCCAATTCTATTATATTCCTTCCCTTTTCATCTGATTCCGTGTAACTCAAATTATTCATACGTAGTCTTAGGTTCCGTCAGGATAGATAGTGATTATCCATCAACAATGGGGATAGCCATATCGATATCCATGTTGAACTGGAGATAAGGGTGGTCCATCTAGATAACGAATTGTGAAATAATTCCTTGGCTATTCTGTTACAAGATGTGGTTTATGAGTGACCTTGGTAAATCAATTCATCTCATGGGTTGTCTTGTATTTTTTTGTTCATTATCCAATTTCTACGGACATTATTGCTATATATTGTTTCCTCTATGTTTCTCCAATTATTTTTGCTTTTAGGTTAAACAGTTAATTAACATGGGACGAACTCTGACTTTTTTTTATTTGTTCTTTTTTATTTTATTTTCTGTGTATTTTCCAGCAATATTCACATCATATCTGATCAGCCTATCATTAAAAACAGCATGTAGATGGCTCTCTCGAATATTTGGATGAACCCAAAAAGGTTTTAGGGTTGAGGAGGTAGGGGATAAACTATATCATTTATTCTTTGATGAAGTTGATTTGCAGAGAGCTCTTCGGGGCAGTCCTTGGGTTCACAGGAATGTATGGCTGATTCTCCAACGATGGAAACGTGATCAGGTACCAAGTGATCTTGACTTTGATAAAGTTCAATTATGGGCTCAATTATGGGGTCTGCCCTCCCATTGTAGAACCAAACAAATGGGTTACAAAATTGGTGGGAGTATTGTCAAGGTGATAGAATCAGATTTATTCGAGATGCCGAGGAGCCAAGGTGTGGTGGTGAAGGTATTGGTGGATCTGAGATTCCAACGAAAATATCAAAAATTTGTTGTTAAATTGAAAAGTAAATTAAATCGCAAAAGTAATATAAAAGAAAATAAGTAATTGAAGGAAAAATAAAACAAGATAAAAATACATAAATTAATAATAGTAAGAGAGCATGATATCAAATTAAAGTGTAAACAAATAATAATAAAGATGTTAGGGATTCGACTTCACTTAATTCAATAATTTATCATAGACAATAGAGTAATTTTGTTACTTTTATTTTAATTAATTTATAGTCATTTAATTGATGAGTAGATTCTCTTAATTAATTAAAACTCAATTTTTAGCGGATTAATTCTCTTTAATTATCAAAGGCTAATCAATTTATTGATCTAAATTCTAACTCTTAAATGCATGACTTTCACTCTATGGATTCTCATGGAAACTGCCATAATTCTCTCAAATAACATATAACATTCATTCCTAAATAATTATAAATTATGACACTTATTATTTATAATCTAAGTCATATGAAAACTTTTCGATTCTACACACATCTCACTAGATTAATTTATGAATGACATTTAATTTATAAAAACATTAAGAACCACAGTAAACACTCAAATTGAATAGAAAAGAAATTAACTAAAAATCCAATCTAAATACATGTTAATTGAATTAAGTTATATCTTCACCCTAGAAGCACATGAATTTAGCTACTCATGACAAAAGAAAAGAAGAGATGGGAAGAAGAAAGTGAATTCATCATGATAGAACCGTAGAGAACAAACAAAAGCGTCTTCAATGGTAATTCGATCTCCAACTCCATGAGAGCTTCATGATGGCTCCTCCTTCTCTCATAGGGCTTGTCTCCTTGCTGCCTTTGAGCCACCAAAACTCTATAATTTCTGTGTATTTTCTGAACCAAAAGAAAGTGTCTTTGCTAAACTTGTTTCCCCATTTTATAGAAAGATTGACAGCTTTTCGTATCTAACTTTACATGATTTTTCTCATCCTCTAGATAGCCGAATTTTCCCTCGATCTCAATAGAGAAGTTGTAAGATTTTCTGTTAACTTTTTAATGCCTTAAATGGCGCGTCGATTCAATCTTTATAGCCCAAGATATAGTCTAATTACTAAAACATGGTCAAGAAAGTGCGATAATTCGAATTTGCAACTAACTCTATCTTTTTGATAATCCTTATCCAATCTTCAATTTAATCCAATTAGAAATCTAATTAGTATCTAAGAATAAGATAAGAATCCTTCAAATATTTATCTTTAGAAATTTTTTATTTTTGCACAAAATCTGATGATTTATCTTGAAAAATCAAATATGACTAGGTGAAGAAATAGTTATTTAAAATTAAATTAAAAATAAACAAAAATTAAATTAAAATCAATTAAAAATCTTAATAAATAAATCCAAAAGATGAGTGTATTTAACACTCATTAAATACCCCTAAACTTGAATAATTACTTGTCCTCAAGCAATGAATAAATAGTAAAAATCACAGTAAGGGTACTTCTTTTGTAAAGATGTCAAGCATTGCAATTCAAACTTCTCAAAGAAACTTTTAGAATCCAAATCCATGAATAACCCATTCAAATGCCAAGAATTTAAAATATTCAATCAAGCATACATATTTAACAATGCACAAACAACTTAACTTAAGTAAGCTTTCACAAACAAAATCATGAATCCATATGCACCTGAATAACACTATGCACACAAAGCAATCTCTAAAACTTCAATGACATAATTAAATTGATGAATGAATATATGTCCCAAATCCTATAGGAAAAACCACTACTCCTTTCTCCACTAATGTAGTGCACACTTTCAAAGGATCAAAAGGTCTTTTTTAGAATTGTAATGAGGTCAAGAGGTGAAAGGTAAAACAAAGAAAAGGAAAAAGGAAAAACAAAATATGAGAGAGTCATGACGAAGAAGCTTAAAACACATTGAAAATCAAGATATATTATGCAAAGGAAAAACTTCACTTCATTTTACTAGCATACTTGTTTCTTCTTCTTTTTTCTATTTTTTTTAAATATTTACCTCCACCTCCAAAATTATTTCTTTGCAACACATTGGGTAGACTCTTTTTTTTTTCAAACATGCTAGACTTTGACTTTTTTTTTGTTCTTCTCCCTTTATCTTGAACATTCATCACATTTGGATCCTCAATAAGTCTCTCATTTCCACATTCAATCCTCTCTCACAAAAGGGTAAGTAAGTGTTTAAAGGTTAAGGATAAAGGTAAAATAAGGGTTAATGAAAGAAAATAGGCTAAAAATGGGGTTCCAAAGGATAATAATGATGAGTGGGTGGTCTAAGGCCATGATGAGGTTAAAGAAAGAATGTCTAAATCATCTCCTTTTAAATGCATACTAGGACTTCACCTTTAAAGGATGCAGCAAAATTGTTCTAAGACCAGTGAGGCAATTAGATACTCACTTTAGCAAACATAGTCTTTCATTAGGAAAACACAAATTCCATCAGAAGTTTAATGAATTAATGCAAAAGAAAAATTGAATTCCAAAAGTTAAATATGCATGATAATCATGAATAAATCCCCAACTAGCATAATCTTAAGCTAATATGAATTAAGCTCTCTTGGCCTAAGTTCAATCTTCAAAGTAATGCTTTTCTTTTCAAAATAGATCAATTCATGCATATGCTTGAGTGAACATGGATTTAGGGTAATGATGACAAAATAAAATCAATAAAAATAAATAAATAAATACAAAAATAAAATGCTAAAGGAAGAAAAAAAATGGCGGCCAACAGCTATATACATCCCCTTACAAAGGCTCTGAACTCGGGAATGCACCTAAGTCGACTCAACATTAATTTCAAAACAAAAAAATAAAAATGTTAGTCAATTAAAATAAGAAATAACGAAATAATAGCAAAAATACGTTAAAAAAGACAAATAACTAATCAAAACCAAAAGGGCCCACCCTTAAACTTAAAATGTGGCAATGTCCTCAGTGACGCACAAAGTGGAATAGGAAAACATTAAAAAAAAAACACGAGGTGAGGGTTTGTTGGCTAAAGAACATGGCTTGTGTTTTTGGAAGATAGAACTTCGTATTCTCCTTAACAATTATACTTACTCAAATATTTAAATTACCAAACTTAAAGCTTACTCCCCATGCAAACTCAGTTCCGCAACTTCGAGACCTATATTCCTTGCACAAAACTCACCTTCTCCACCTTAAAGAAACAAAATGAAGACACGTTACTACACAATAAGGCTGTTAGTGAACCAAAAGAAATTGCTAACTAAAACTACCAAAATCAACAAATTTAAAGATAAAGGAGTAAATAAAAACAAAGAAAACTTGGGTTATCTCCCAAGAAGCGCTTGTTTATAGTCATTAACTCAACTTTGCCATTTGTTCAAGTTGATCAATGTGGCTTGAAGTAAGAAAAAAAGGATAACTCATTCCCTTTTTCAAATTAATGCTTTAATATTTGGTCAATGACCTTAGAGATGTCTTCAAAGGCATTTTGAACACCAAATGGTATTGGTTGTCCTAAATGTGCCTTGGCATGAGAGATTCTACTAGGCCATGGTGGTTTCAATTGATCAAAAGATAAGGGACTAGTTT